>JARDYH010000004.1:14927500-16236000 GCA_029215795.1 Anniella stebbinsi
CTGGGTAAATCCTGATCAAAAATGAACTGAAGCGAATCTCTCATACGTCCCTAAGCAGGGAGCTCCAACACAGCAGAGCTTCTGTCTTCAGGCAGAGTCTTGTGGAGGGGCATCTTTGTCTAACCCTAATCTCCTCCAGTGAGATGGATCTGGGAGTTCAGCTTACTTGGCCCATTCCGACCTACACATTAGTCTGGGGAAGTGCAGTTCAGGCTAGTGCATATCAGAATTTGCAAAGAAATAATTCCTCAAGCATCCCTGTTATTGAGGAAACCTTTCTGCAGTGAGAATAACTTTGAGTGCTTTCAGACGGGGGAAATCGCATTTTCTTACCGTCGTTCTGCTTCCTGCTTTCTTTCCGCATTTGCAATGAGCTGAATTACATTGGAAGATAGTAGCGACCACATGGCCTATAATTTAAAACCTCCCATCTCATATAGTTGAATGGGAATAGTGCCCTCTAGTGGGTATTTTGTAGCACAAATTTTGGAAGAATCAGGTATTCCTAGGTGTATGTTTAAATGGATTAACTGGGAAAAGAAGCAGGAAATGCACAGTAGGCTCTAGACGTCATCAAACTGACCTGCGAACTTCCAAGAGTGGCCATTCATGAGTGTGCTATAAATTGCTCATTTGAGGAAAACCTCTCCTTCTTTGATAAAGGTTTTACTAATGTTAATGTTCATCAGGCTGACTCTTGGATCCTCATCAGTGTTTTCTTTTTGTTGATTTTGTGTTTATACTGGTCTGAATGCTTGTCATATTTATGAAGTGGTTAGCATTAGTAGTAGTAATAGTAGTAGTAGTCACCATAGGTTGTCTTTGGACAAGTATGTTGTAGTATAACTTTTCTTCGAAAAATTAGAGAAACAAATATGTAACTTCTCACCATTTGTGTGTGCTATGGCTAGATATAAAGCAAGTTTCCCACCAGGTACCATTTAATGAGTCTCCCTACGTCCATCCAGGCCATCTTAGATCCAAACTTCACTGATCTCCTGAAAACATCTTAAACTTGCTGGAATTCTAGTGTGGCGTTCTGCCCAAGAAGTTGAATGTTAAAATGTGGTTTCCAAAACAATAATCTTGAGTTCTTAAAGAATGTTCTTTCAGGAAGACTCCATCCATTTAAAAAAGGACTCTTATGAGTGGCATTTTGCAGATTTATTGAAAGAATTACATTTGGCAGTTCAACAGGTAGTTGGCTTCAAGGGGCTTCATCATATCCCGAAGGATGTCCGAATGGGTGGTCTCAATCGACAACAGGCAGAATTCTGTAGAAGTGGTTGTGTGAGATTTTAAGGATCCCTTGTAAATAATGTGTCCTCACAGCCTCAGGGAAGACTGCGATTTCCACTAGGGAAAGAGCGCTGTAAATAACAAAGAACGTAATATTTTCACACACACACACCCTCTTTTGTGTTCTGTTTCCAGAGACATCAGTAGCTTACACATTCTGAGTAAACTTTCTTTCCAATTCTCCTTGGCATAGACTTTTTGAAAACAAAGCACACAAGCCACAGCAGGTGCGCACATGAAACACCCTTCCTGAAGAGAACTAGAAAGGCTGTGAGCTCAGCCTGCCCCTTTAATGTCTTCCTCTATCCCTGTGCATGTTGTGTTGTTGTTTCCCCCATCCCTTCATCTCCCTGCCCACCTGCCTGACAATGCGTCTCATGGCAGCTTCTGGCCTTTTGGGGGAGTTTGATCACTGACGAAGAGAGGCTGGAATCAGAAGGCGCAAAACTGAATACCTAATGTGGTTAACTAAACACCACTTGGTAGAGCAATACATTCAATCTCCCTGCGATTTGGAAAATTACAGAATGAGGAACACTGTCTGGGAGAAAAGGGCACGGCCTGCAATATCCACATTACAAGGAGCTTTATTACTAGGGGTAAAAGGTGGCACATGGAGACTGAATTGTCTCCAGGTGGGCAAGGTGTTTGTCAGAATGTGTGGGTTATTCGTGACAGTCCGGTATTGCAAACAACATGGCCCAATGTTGTCAAGGTCATATAAAGTGCCATTTTTAAACTAAATGGTATCTAAAACACTGACATTGTGATTAAGGATGTTGTGTGTGCCAAACTGGTTCTGGGAGTCTGACACACACACACATGCATCCACCCAACCTAGACCCCGTTGGGTGCTCCTGGTGTGAGCGTGGCCCCCGCTCAAGTGCCTGTGAGACCCCTAGCAAGCTCAACAACCGCCTGACCTCCCACCAAAATTGCACACTTCCCCTCCCCTGCATCAATGGCAGCCATTGTTTACGCAATAGGGGAATTGCACAATTTCTGGAGCCTTTGTGATTTGCGCACTTCTCCTTGCTGTGTCAATGGCGGCTGTAAAGGCCCCATTAACACAAGGGTAAAGGCGCAAATGTTGCATTTGCACTTTTACCTTTGTGTCAGTGGGGCCTTTATGGCTGCCATTGACACAGCCGGGGGGGGGGGGGGAGTGCGCAATTTTGGTGGGAGAGAGGTTGGCTGTCCAGCACTCGCCAGGCCAACCCGACCCTGAGAAGAGGTTCATGTATCCCAGTGAGCAGGGGCGGACTGTGGTGGCGAAGGGATGCCCACCCCTAACAAAGGCATCCTTTTATTGCAGGGGGCAGCAGACAAGTGTCTCAGGTGATCAGGAGGAGCAGGTGGACACCATGCCAGGCCCATGGGGAGCTAACTGAACAAGGTGCTCTGGCATCAGCAGACATACCTGGACTAGAAGGGGGAAGCAGAAGATTAGGTAGGGAGACAACGGGAGAGAGGAGATAAAAGGGACTGTGGTCATGAAAGAACCAAGTATGACTATCGAGTTCCATTGCATAGTAATAGCAATGTATGTCAAAGAAGGCTAATAGGAGGCTGTGGGCTTCTTTAGATTTAACAACGTTACTTCCTGCTTCTCTTGCACAATTGTAATAAGCTTAATTACAAAACAAGTGGGGTGACCATATGGTCTGTTATAGATAACTTCACCTCCTCATAGTATTGAATGGGACAGCACCCTCTAGTGGCACAACTTTGGCTGCATACGGTAGGATATCCCGAAATATTTCAGAAAAAATCGGGATATCCAAGGTTTTTTTTTAAAAAAAATGGAATAACCGGGGGAAAGAGCAAGAGACGTGCAGGAGATTCATGATGTCATCAAAATTACCCACAAACTTTGATGAGCATGCTATAAATCACTTGTTTAGAGGAGCTATATCCCGATCCAAGGTGCTATATCCCTATCCAAGGTGCTCAACCTTATCCCCAACATTGGTTCAGCACATTGGATACACCATTTAGAGTTCTGACTGGCTCTGACTGAAACCCAAAGAGGATTCATAGCCTCACCGACATCAGAAACACCACATTCCATTGTCCCTGCTTCCTCTCTGTGGTCTTTCCTTTTCCTCTACGTCTTTGGCGTCCAACGTTTCTGCCTTTACCTCCTCTCTCTCCTACCACTCTCTCTCTCTCTCTCTCTCTCTCTCTCTCTCTCTCTCTCTTATTTATTTATTTATTTAGCACCATCAATGTACATGGTGCTGTACATAGTAAAACAATAAAACAGCAATGCCCTGCCACAAAGGCTTACATCCTGATAAAATCACAATAAAACAATAAAAGGGGACAATAACACACACACACACACACACACGCATGCACGCACACACTTTTTGCTTGGAGTGTTTCTGCTTCTTCCCTTGCATCCTTTTCCATTGAGGACGTGTTAGGTAATAATGAGTGCGGTGCTGCAGCCTGCTCACTATTTCTGGGAACTTTTTCCCCTCCCTGCGAAAGAGTCGTTGTTATTTTTCTTCCTCTTTCACAGGGAGGGGGAGAGTTTCAGAGACTTTTGTCCTTGAGGAGGGGGACAGCATTTCCACATACCTTTTAAAACTATAGCTGGTTGTTTAGGGGGGGGTCTTCTTTCTATTTTTTTATTTAAAAATAAATAAAAATAGAATACCCCCAGCACTTGGAGGAGCCAGGCAGTTCTTCCTGAATGCCTATGGGAGACCATGTGACCTTGCCCTCTCCAATAGACATTCAGGAAGAACTCCTGGGCCAGGGGTGTTTTAAAAAGTTCAAAAAGTAAAAACAAAAAATAGAA
This sequence comes from Anniella stebbinsi, assembly GCA_029215795.1. NCBI lineage: Eukaryota > Metazoa > Chordata > Lepidosauria > Squamata > Anniellidae > Anniella > Anniella stebbinsi. Next base: position 14,931,609 of record JARDYH010000004.1, read on the forward strand.
AGAAAACGCTTCAACAACTTCCTACACTAAAAAAGCCATGTAGAAACCCTGCCCCCCTCCCCAATGAGAAAATTATCTGACATTCTCACCTCTCCCAGCCTCTTTTGCCAGATTCTTCATTTTCCCCCTACCATCCACAAAATGCCAAAAATGGAATAATTGAAATTTTTGGCACAACACTAGTAATAACAGCTATGCTATAAGGGGCAAACATGGAATACCTCCCTTCTCTTTCCTATCATACCCCCATCCACTTCCTCTGAGTCATGACCCTTTCCAACATTCCAGCCTGCAACCCCCAACTTCCACACATCTGTTGCCTGTATCCCCTGGCACCGGTATTTTGCCACAAAGTCAGAAAGGGAAACCCATGGTGTCCAGCTGTATGCACCTAGGATTCCCTTTGGGCTGTAGCGCCATTTGCATGAGCATTAGGGGAGGCAGGAAGTGATGTCAGAGACAGTGAACATAGTGCTGCTTTTCCCTCCATATGTGTGCTATACATGTGGGGAGCGGGGGGGGCAAGTGAATGGGGCTATAGATGTCTGAAACAGAGAGAAAGGACTGCCCCCTTGTCACTCCAATTTCCTCTCCCACATTGGTTGGAATTAAAATTTATAGCAAGAAGGTTGGTATTGCTCTAAGGGAAGAGGCCATGGGGTTCAAGCTTCATGAAAACAGAACATAGCAGAGACACGGAGAACTAGAAGATTTGTTCAAAAGGGACGTGATGGAACTGAGGGGTAGAAATACCATTCCAACCTGATTATATGTCTACCTGGGCAGAAAGCCATTACATCATGAGTGTTACAATTTTCCTCCATGTGGCACATGTCAGATAGAGGAACAGTTTTGGAAGCATTTTCTTCTGCTAGAAATGACTCTCTTCCTGGGGAGAACAGTGGTTATTACAGGGAACTATCCATCCAGGAGGCCCATCTTACACAGAGGTGTGTGTGTGTGTGTGTGTGTGTGTGTGTGTGTGTGTGTAACATTCAATTAACTGAAGATCTTGGGTATGGTCAATGATATCAGCCAGTCAGGATGTTTCTCTAAACTCTGAGCTCTAGACCTTGCCAAGCTGTAATAGCCCCCAACACTGACAAAGGCTTGCCGGCTGGTTTTGTTTGTTTGTTTTGTACCCCTGCTGTGTGAGATAATTAACCTGCCTAAAGGCAAGTCTCCAAATCTGAGGATTCCTCCCATGGAGGGAGAAACAGCATTCCTCTCACAGAGGGGAGAATGAGCCTAGGAGGGAAGATGGTGTCTCCAAAGCAACATACGTAATGCTGGGCCAAACATTTCAATCATTCAATTTTCAGGTTTCTGGGGGGATGAAAACTCTGGAGAAAGAGGCTGGGGAGGTGGGAATTTTGGAGCATTTTCTCCTTGGGGAGGAGGGCAGAGTTTCCAAATATCTTTTTACTGTAGGGAATTTTGAGGGGTCTTCTTTCTATTTTTCTTTAAATGCCCCTGGCACTTGCAAGAGACCACGAGTTCTTCCTGAATGACTATTGGAGAGGGAGAAGTCACATGGTCTCCGATAGGTATTCATAAAGAACTGCTGGTCTCCTCCAAGTGCTAGGGGTGTTTGTTTTTATAAAACAAAAATAAAAATAGAAAGAAGTTCCCTCAACAACCGGATACACTTTTAAAAAATGTGTGGAAATCCTGTCCCCCTCCTCAAGGACAAAATTCTCTGAAATTCTCCTCCTCCCTTCAAAAGAGGCAGAAAAAACAATGCCTCTCCCACAGGGATAGAAAAAGATCCCAGAAATAGAGGACAGCATTTGGCCCAGCACTAAACAAAAGCAATCATAACTTCAGCCTTCACTTATATTGAGCTCTGCTGGCAGAGGCCCTTTCCGCACCATCCATTTTTCCCGGGGCTGCCCCTGCCTGCTCGCAGACAGTCCGCATGATGCACAGAGCATCCCGCAAGCAGGCAGGGGCCAGCCCTCCTTTTTCCAGGGAATTCAAGGAACGCTATTATCCTGCTTTGTTCCCTGCTCCTGGGAGAGCAGTGAGATGGATGAGTAAGCATGCCTGAACCGATGGCCACGGAGCTTCACCACGTGGCTCCAAGGCCATCAGGGGGGAAGCGAAATCACTGCACTCCTCCACAGATCTTTCAAATAAAAAAATGTGCGGCGCGAGTTGCAACAGCCCGGTAGAAGCCCAGGCCATCACATTCTGGTGCAGCCTCTGCGTGCCTGACCTGGAAGTGGCTACTTCCGGGTTTCCCCACTTCCCGCCCTCTCCGCCCCTATGGTGCGGAGAGGGCCTAAGATTCTCATATCTTCTACATTGGCTGCCTTCAAACTCAAAACAGAGCTTAAAAACAAACTACAAACAAATAAAACTACATGCTGCCTACACACATGCACACTCACACACACACACAAGACAACACCTTAAGCAAATGAATCAAAAGCTGTCTGAATAGGCAGCCAGTGCAGCATTTGATCTGGTAATGGAAAGCTCAAGTGAAATCGCTCCACTTTCTTCAGAGCACACAGCCTGCACTTTAGACATTTTCCTGAAATAGGGAACTTAGCTAATGCCCAGCTTTCATGGTTAGATTCGTGCCTGGATGCAGAATCTTTTGCAGCCATTCAGATGGAGAGAGATCACATGCTCAACACCCACCAGCCAAAGGAGGACATTTCTATAGGGACATTATGGCCAGGTTTCTGACTCTAGAGGGGAAGAGTTTATTTATTTGATTTTATGATTTGATTTTATGATTATTTTTTAATGTTGCTCAATAGGCAAGGCCCTCTGGGCAGTTCACAACTAAAATCATAAAATACAACAAATCAGAATGAATTTAGAACTTTAAAAGTTAAAAATGCCATATAAAACTGAAATCAGTTACAGTCCAGGGAAAGCCTGTGTGAAAAGATATGGTTTCGGGAGGCATTTAAAGGATGTTACGTTTTCTGCCTCCTAAATTGCATGAAGGAGGATTTTCCAGCTGCTGGGTTCGGCTAAAGAGAATGTCCGCCATTGAGGTTCCTCCTGGTGACATTCTGTTCATTTTTGAATGGCCAGCAAGACCTCCTCTGACGATCGTAAATGTCTGGGTATATATAAGAGAAGGCGATCTACTAGGTGTCCTGTTCCCCAGCCTCTGGATCATTCTCATTTCTTTCTTTGGAAGAACTTAGTCGCTGCAAAATCTCTCTGTTAAAGATTGCCTCTCAACCATCTGTAGCCTGCCTGCCTCACTTGCTGTGTCCAATTAGCAGCTCTTTCTGTGAAACATCCTCAAGCTAGGTGATATTGTTTTGGGATCAATGACTGTCCAGCTGAGAAGATGGGTATAGACAGTTGATGCTGCATTAGTCCTAGAGAATATAAAATAGAAAGAGAATTAAAGAAGCAGTCACTCCAGTCTAGCAAAGGGAGATCTGTCTGCAGAAGCAAGCTTCCCCAAATGAAGCCAATGCAGATGCACATCTGGCTCATTCCTGAGTCTATATGATGATGCTCATCTGGTCCCAGCTGAATAGACCTTTTGATGAGGACAGGGATGAACATCCCCCTTGTTCCCATGGCCACTAAGTTTGGATGTAATCAACTTTGCTTTCAGCAACCACAAAGACGTGAAATCTTGCCTCTGTTTGTTCTCCTCCATTTTCTCTTTCTTTCTCTTCAGGTCTTGCCAATACTGTCAGTTTTATGAGGTCAAGCTCATCCCATCCTATTTCCACGCGAACTTGCCCTTTATAAAATGAAAGTCCATGTTTTCCAATGGAATTCCAATGGAAGGTCATGTGTTTGGGCACATTTTTCATGATGTACACCATATTGTGTTCATTTTCTGTGCATTTTTGAAAATATACACACTGTCCCCAAGCACTTTACATTGCCGAAATTCTGTTTTGTGCACACATGCAAACTGGATAAATCCATTGGGGTGGGGGAACCTCAACAGAAGAGATTTCTCACTCATCTCTATGCTATACATGTAGGGTTTCTATGGGATTTAGAACCCTGATCATGCCAGGTTCCAAATTGCATGGGGAGAGTGCATGCGTAGAGTAGGCTTCCTGCTACACACACCTATCCTTCAACTTGTGGAGGAAAGTGGAGCCTGGTCATGGGAACACAAAGGTGGGGACAGGGCCAAAAATGGCAGTCCTAATTTCAATCGCGTAGAGGGTGAATATCTGAATAGGGCTCAAACTTGTCTGAATTGCCACTCCGTATTCTTCCTGATTCAACAGTATCCATAGTTAGAGATGTACAGGTTTTGTAAAATCCATTCCGTCTGCATTTTGTGAACCTTCAGGTGGCTTTTATTCAATCGTCCTCACATTGACAGATTTAGATTTCTCCAATTTCCCAAATTTGCACAAATTCGCATTTGTGCAAATTTGCACTTGCAAACATGCGCAAATTCCCCCAGAAAGCACAGAGTCTCTGGAAATGCACAGGCACCCTCTAGTTTTAAACTTCCTGAATGTTCTGATATAGCTCAAAACACATATGTTGACTCAAATGAAGGGGCTTTTGGGGTGAAAATACATATTTTGAAAGAAAAATGTTAGAGAAATGTATTTTGAGAGAAAATACATTTTAAAATATGTATTTAAATGTGAATGATCATCTGCCTTAATATTGTTTTCTTCATAGCATTTTACTACAGAAACTGGAATGGACTTAGGGGTGAAGACATGTGAAAATGACAGGGACCGGAAATAGACATGGAAATAAACACAGCAGAAATAGACATGGGTGAACACAGGTAAAAGTGACAGGGTCGGCAAACAGCCTGTTTTGCCCATCTCAATTCCACAGATACACTGACAAATTAGGCCAGGCTTCTCAAAACTCTTTTGGCGTCCCTCAAAATCTCTCCGATGTATCACCTAAGGAAGAATTTCCAAATGCGCTGCAACTTTTGCTGTAGGCAAACTCCACTGACACTCTAAGGATGTGCTGATATCTCCCTGAGAAACGTAGCTGAGTCTTATCAAAACTCTTTTGGCCTCACTTGGAAATTCTCAGGTGTTTTGCCTGAGGAGGGCTCTTTCCGCTCCCCCACCCCAAATTGCTTCAAATCACATTTCACTTGAGGTGAAATTTTCATGGGAACTCTTTTCAAAAGGTGATGCATCTTTCTAGGAGAGCCTATTTTAACTGGTTCAACGCAGATTTTTAACTGCTTCTTTTTTGTATTATGAAATGAGATGCTCATTAAAAAATTAGCAGCTGTTCCATTATCAGTCAAGCACAAAATCAGCCACATCACATCTGGCAAGAGGGTAATTTTTTTTTAAAGTGAATTAAGATGGTTGCAGACAAGGAAAACTCACCTACACATCTTTAAAAAGAAAATCCCAGTTACCCCAGCCTTACTCAAACCAAGAGCGTGGGGGTCCGGGAGGGGAGGAATACATGCACACACCTTCATGAGCAGGATTGATAATCATAAATTTCCCATTTATATAGTGCTGTCCTTAAGTGCGCAAAGCACTTTGTACATGTTATTAGTCAGATACTCACACATTCAATTGGACCTGCCATTCCTGCATCACATCTATATGGTTTAGTTGGGATCCTGTGCAACCCTCGGTACCTAAGCTGAAAAGAAAATGTCAGCTCAACGAACAGCACAGAACATGGTGACATAGTGAGCTTCTCACCCAGCATCCATGGCAACAAAAACAGCAAGGACACCAATCATAGAACAGTGTGCCACCAATGCCCCGGCATCAGCAAGGGACCAATACATGTGCACTGATGAGGTCACACTTCCATATTTAGCCTGCTATGCGCAGAAACCGTGACCCCATATACACAGTAAGATAGGAGAGCATCCATGGCACAGAAGACAAGAGATGCTATGGCTCACTGCACATGGGTGGGAATCCAATCACACACTGCAAAGAAACACTTTTTTTACGTAGGACCAGGAGTGTTCATCCAACAGATGTACTGGGGGTGCGTGTTGCTGCATCAGAAAATATCTGTACTTCCCATGACCTTCACCACTATATGGTGAAGGCTTACTTGCATATGGGGCTCTATGGGAATCATAGAATCATAGAATAGTAGAGTTGGAAGGGGCCTATAAGGCCATCGAGTCCAACCCCCAGCTCAATGCAGGAATCTACCTTAAAGTTTACCTGACAGATGGTTGTTCAGCTGCCTCTTGAAGGCCTCTAGTGTGGGACAGCCCACGATCTCACTAAGTAATTGGTTCCATTGTCGTACTGCTCTAACAGTCAGGAAGTTTTTCCTGATGTCCAGCCAGAATCTGGCTTCCTGTAACTTGAGCCTATTATCCCGTGTCCTGCACTCTGGGATGATCGGGAAGAGATCCTGGCCCTCCTATGTGTGACAACCTTTCACGTATTTGAAGAGTGCTATCATGTCTCCCCTCAGTCGTCTCTTCTCCAGGCTAAACATGCCCAGTTCTTTCAATCTCTCCTCACAAGACTTTGTTTCCAGACCCCTGACCATCCTCGTTGCCCTCCTCTGAAAAGAGTCACCCTTCCTCCACAGTGCGTACTTACCCCTGCAGATAAAGTGGTACTACTGACTGTCAAGGGAAGGAAGGGACAGAGCAAGCTTCTCTCTACCAGGTCAGGTTATTGTCCATCTGACCCAGTATTGTTTACACTGAGTAGCATGAGCACTCTGGGGTCTCAGACAGGGCAGGGATGGGAGAACAAGCAACGTTCAAGTACGGTGGGATTCTCACTGTCCATCTCCTGCCCAGTTCCTGTTCGTGTTTGTGATCACTGCTTGCTTTAAGCAAACAGGACACTTGCACAAATTGAGCAGCAATCAAATGAGAGATTTGCACATGCAGTGTTTCCTAATATGCACAAATTTCCTCCATAGATTAGAATGGAGCTGATTCAGTCTACTGAGGAAATTTGCCCACATCGAACTTGGGAATCGGGAACAATGTGAGCATGTGTTCAACAAGTCGCAAATATTTTCAGCGGTCCACGCTCACTCTTGCATATGCATTCAAACCTTCCAATGGGGGATGCTTACAACTTTGTGAACAAAAATGAAATTCTCATCCAACCCTAGATAGGGGGTCTTTCCCAGCCCTACGTGAAAATTCTATGAACTGGGCCTGGGAATATCTACATGAAAAGCATGAGCTCTTTCACTGAGCTAGGGCATTTCCATCGAGATTTGGTTCCCCCCTCACACACACACTTCCCACTGCTATTCACCATGGCCAATACATGGTGCTCACATAGGACATGGTGATCCTGTCCAGACATCTTACTTTACAATGCATGACCTACAACCGTTACTCCTACAATGTAATGCAAAGGGTGTAGAGCTGGGGAGAGACTGGCAGATACCCAGCAGTCAGAAATTGAGGGCCCTGACAGAGAGTTTTTAACTGCTCTTTTAACCACAAGGCTAGCAATATAGGGGGGAGGGTGTAAAATAAAAGGTAGATGCATTCCAAACACACACACACAACTGGGAATGGTCAGTCTTTCAGCACAAGTACATGGGCAAATGCTTGCCGCTCCAGTAAATACAAGTCATGAGTCTATCCTGTGTGTGTGTGTGTGTGTGTGTGTGTGTGCAAGAGTGAAAGAGAGTCTGCGTGTTTGTGTGTGTGTCTGTCTCTGTGTGTGGATGCCTGTGTGTCTCTCTGTGTATACACATCTATAAAGAAAGACCTTAGCATCCCATTTCCATATTCTTATTCTTTCTGGGCAATAACACTTTTACTTCATTTTAAGGCCCTATTTAGGAGGCCTGTTTATTTACAATCGCAGCATAAAGCTCCAATTCTATTTCTGCGCAAGGACACACCATCTGCCAAACGCAGGCTCCCACCCTGCCAAGGCTGAGCTCTTTATGCCTCAGTAAGCTGTATCACTACAGCTTCCACCCCATGGTGCTTTAGGTGTTTAAAATTACTTTCCTTTCGTCCGGAATGCACAGAAAAAACACAAAACAAACCTATTTATTCCAAAAGGAAGTTTTGAAGACTTCAGATTCTGAAGACCACTGAGCACTTTGCAGGGGTGCATGCAGGCAGAAATTTTACAGGGGGGGGGGGGTTGAAAGCACTTCCAGAGCACACATGTCCCCCAACGATCCACATCCAAAAGGAGCTCTATCTTGCTCTGAATGTAATAAAAGGTGTTCTGAATGAGAGCAAAGAACCATCTCATCCAGTATCTGGCTGAGCAGGCAACAGCGTTTCACATTATTTGCCCGCCTCTTCTGTGTGGCCTCTAGCCTCTTCAGGGTTTGTCACGATGGCGACGAGCCCCAAGGAGCCCGGATGCCTGCGTGGAAGAGGTGGGGGAGGCCAATTACATCACTTCCAGAATCGACCCTCTTCCTCGCAGCCTCTGTCACGAGCCCTGCAGCGCCGCCACCAGCAGAGGACCCGGTAGGTCCGGGCTGGGTTTTTTGGGGGGTGAGTGGCTTGTTGGGGGGGTTGTTTTGGGTGGGGGGGTGGCGGGGAGGACTGGGATTTTGGTTTTCAAAATCTGGTCACCCTAACCACCGAGAAAGCCCTCTCCCTCGTTGTTGGTCTTCAAAATGACCTCTGAGGAGGCACTTGGAGGAAGGCCCCAATTTCCTTGCATCATGAGTGTCATGTAGGCTTGGGGTGGGACCGTAGCTCAGCGGATAGGTCCCAAGTTCAATCCCTGGCATCTCCAGGTAGGGCTGGAAAAAACCCTGAAACCTGAAATCCTGGAGAGCTGCTGCCAGTCAGTGTTGACAATACTGGGCTGGATGGACCAATGGTCTGACTCAGCATAAGGCAGCTTCCTCTCTTCCTGTATCTTTTTCATCAGCTACTACCTGACCCTCCTAACTGAATATACCAGGGGTGGAACCTAGAACCTTCTACATGCAAAGCAGGAGCTTTGCCACTGAGCTAGGGCCCCTCCCTAGGGACCAGGCTGCACCCATTTCCCCCACCCTAACCAAAAAAACCTGCAATAGTGGATATGGATGGATACAGGGAACCAAAACAGAGAACAGCCAAAGGGCACTTTATTTTCCTCCTCCTCTGTACAAAAGACCAAGTTTGGATCAAAGGCCTGTGCTTCTCTTAGGGCGGCCATGTGTCCTACTTTACAGAGGAGAGTCCGCCATTTGAACATCTCTCAGACGACATTCCTCTATTTGAAGGCATCCTCTTTTTGAAGGACTGTCCCATTGCAATCTTGTTTTAAGATAAAGGACGATGAAAAGGGAGAGCAGGGGCACTGGAGTTGCCCATCAACAGTTAGAACCTGGTCCTGGAATCCAGACTGCACAGGCAGGCACATGGGTCACCTGATGACAATCTTCTCCAGTTTGGTTCAATGTATTTAATATCTCTTTAAATTACAGCCATTATTTCTGTAACTGCATCTCCACATATAAATCGGGATGTGCAAATATCATTCAAATCTGTGTCTTCCTTTTGCCCTCTTTTTTGGTGATGTTTTCTTCCTCTCTCTCTCTCTCTCTCTCTCTCTCCCTTATGATGCGTAAGTTTTAACCCAATTCATCATGCACTCTCATGGGCTCACTTCCATTACCCTGTGTCTTGGTTCATGTACAGGAGTCAGCAGTAGCAATTTCAGAGGAATCCGTTCCAGGGGTGGAGTTTGGTGACTTTCAGCCCCTCGGAAGCCTTCTCAGAGATGCCTGAGCTAGCTCGACTCGGCTCATGCTGAGTTGGGCAAATTCACAGTTTCTCAATTTTTTATTATTATTTGTGCAAATCGGGATTTGTGCAAAATTGTGGCCATAAATAGCGCAATTCATGCAACATTGCAGGTGTAAATGGTCCCGTACCTGCATTTTCACACAAATGATGTTATTTATGGCAGTGATTTTGTGCAAATCCTGATTTCCGTACATATTCCCAACCACAATTTGGTGCAAATTGTGGGCCATGGACAAAAAAAAAGAAAAGAAAAACACCTGAGCTCTCACCGAACACCTGCTGACCATCTGGCAGCTCGCCCTGCATGCACACCAGCGGAAGTCCAGCGAGCAGAGTGCAGAAAGGACACAAGGGAGTTCACCCATCCCTAGCTCAGCAGTTGAAATACATCAGAGGATAATTCCTTCCCAACTATTCACAGATTCTGGGTTGGGATTAAAAGGCAAAGGGCTCCCCATATTTCAGCATGAGCATCAAACAATGTGCTTTGTCCCATGCGCAACAAGTTTCTCCCTGAAAACAAACAGAAACATGTTTATTTTATTTATTTATCTATTTTATTTTATTAAAACATTTATATCCTGCCCTATATCACAAAAATCTCAGGGCGGATTACGGATACAATCATACATATAAAATAGAACAATAAATATGCAATTCTAAAACAAATTAAACCATTAACATGTTAAAACCAATATAAAATTTTAAAACAGTAAAATCCAATTAAAACAAGACAGTGTGCAGGCTGTTGGATTTAGCCATTAAAGGCTTTATTAAAAAGCCATAGCTCAACCTGGTGCAGAAATGAAGCCAGTCAAGCCTCCAGGGGGAGGGCATTCCACAGCCAGGGTGCCACTACAGTGAAAGCCCTCTCCCATGTCCCACCATAGCGTATATCCCATGTTGGTGGGGCACGGAGACGGACTCCTCCGACAGATCTCAGGTCTCAGGCAGGCAGATATAAGGAGAGGCGCTCCCTCAAGTACCGAGTTCCCAAGCTGTTTAGGGCTTTAAACCTCATTACCAACACTTTGAATTCCGATCAGAAATATATTTGCAGCCAGTGCAATTCCTTTAAGACCTGTGTTATATGGTCTCTACGCAACGTTCCAGTCAGCAACCTAGCTGCTGCATTTTGCACTAGCTGCAACTTCTGAGTTGTCTTCAAGGGCAGCACCACGTAGAGTGCATTGCAGTAGTCTAATTTAACCAGGCTGGCCAGGACTGTTCATAAGTAGGAGGAAAGGCATCTATGTCTCGGCCTTGACCGATAATAGCCACAAACCTACGGACAAAGGAGATCAGAAGAAGGACGGTTTGATGATCAGGTTCCTCATAAAGCCCACCTTGTAAACTAGGGAAAGTATATCAGATCACAGCATATGCACATAGATCACAAAGGGTGACTGCACTTCTTGACAGGACACTAATTAAATTGATCCCTGCTTTGTGATTTACCTATTTGGAGCTGTTAATTTTGCAAGAGTTAAGACAAGCTGCCTTCATTTTCTCTAATGAAAAAGAGAAATTGGAGAATGTCCTACATCTTCAAGGTAAAGACTGCCACCTACTGGACAGCGAGAAGCATCTCCAACCAACAACGTAATTTCATTTTTATTTCAATCTCCAACTCGAGAAGATTGCACTATAATGCTATTAATTGATGCTATTGCTCTGTGCAACTAATAATCACCCTTCAGCCCTTTTACTATCCCAAAGATTCCATTTCCCATAATGCCCTACTTAGAAAAGACCATCCCAGGCTTGAGTATGTTCACATTATATAGCAATAGCATCCAGCATAAGTGGATCACATCCTTAGTTTGAAGTTCTATATCTGTAAGTTCTTCCCACTTGAATCATTTCTACTTGATTGAATATGGCAATCGTCTTGTAATATAGATGGCTACGTTGGACATAATATTGTAAGTGTCCAACATTTGGTGAATGTTGGCATTCATACAAATACTTTAGATCCCAGATTTATGTCATGAATGTTCAAATATATACCTAGTTTTCGGACATTAACATGGGTAATAAATGCTAACAATGACATTTGGGTGACTGTCAACATCCACTTTAGGTTTGGGACATTGACAGGATTGAGAAATGGCCGTAGCTCAATGGTAGAGCACATGTTTTGCATGCAGAAGGTCTTGAGTTCAATTGCTGGCATCTCTAGAAACTGGAAACGGTTGAGAGCTGCTGCCAATCAATGCCAACGATACTGAGATAGACAGACCAATTATCTGACTTGGTCTGAAGCTGCTTCAGTGTATAGAAATTGTCAACATTCATAAGTGAATGTTGACCTTCATTAAATTGAATGTTGAACTTCACTATCATATGTATATAATAGTTCATTCTTAATATTTTTAAGAGGCCAAGAGGGGGATGTCAGAAAATGCTGGGATTTAACAGTAACTCCTAAAGCCATCAGTAAAACTTCAGCTGTCAATCTTATTTCCATCCCTTACCAAGGAAAGAGGTTGTCCATGCCACAGATGTAAGTGTGAAAAGCAAGCCTTGTGATATAAACACTGGACATGTTCCATTGGGCTATCTAGGTTGTAATCTTGAGCCCATTTACCTGGGAGTAGGCTAATGACTGCAGTAGGGTTTACTTCTGAGTAGTCATGTATAGGATTGCATTACTGATGTCTTAAGAATGAACAGTAATGTCAACATTCAAATCTATTCTCAAAGGCCTCCCTCCCCACATGAGGCCTTTGATATATTCCCTTACTCCTCATCTCCAGCTGTTGTCCAGTTTTTAAAAATTGCAATTGCATTTACCCATATCATAGAATCATAGAATAGCAGAGTTGGAAGGGGCCTATAAGGCCATTGAGTCAAACCCCCTGCTCAATGCAGGAATCCACCTTAAAGTTTACCTGACAGATGGCTGTCCAGCCGCATCTTGAATGCCTGTAGTATGGGAGAGCCCACGACCTCCCTAGGTCATTGGTTCCATTGCCGTACTGCTCTATCAGTCAGGAAGTTTCTCCTGATGTCCAGCCGGAATCTGGCTTCCTGTAACTTGAGCCTGCATTTTGGGTTGATCGAGAAGAGATCCTGGCCCTCCTCTGTGTGACAACCTTTCAAGTATTTGAAGAGTGCTATCATGTCTCCCCTCAATCTTCTCTTCTCCTACAATCCTTGTCTTGCCCTTTCTTTCTTTTTCTTTCTTTCTTTCTTTCTTACCTTATCTTTCCTGCTGTCAAATTTAGATGTTAAGCTCTTTAGGGGCAGTGACATGTCTCCCCCCCCACACACACACCCAATCAAGCATTAACAATTATTGTGTGCACTGTTGTTTAGGCGATTGATTGATTGATTGATTGATTGATTTGTATTAAAATGTATAGGCTCCCTTTCCTTCCCAAAATGACCATTCAATATGACACACAATAGCAACAGCAACAGTTGGCAAAACTCAATGACGTGGACAAGGTGCTTGGATGGGTTCGTGCAGCCACCTCTGTATTGGATCCTTGCCCCTCTTGGCTTATAAAAGCTAGCAGGGATGGAACAGCCGGCTGGGCCAGGGAAGTGATTAATGCCTCTTTGCAAGAGGGAGTGGTCCCAGGCCTCCTGAAAGAGGCAGTGGTGAGACCACTCCGGAAGAAAGCTTCCCTGGACCCAGAAAATCTTAATAACTATAGGCTGGCGGCAAATGTTCCATTCCTGGGCAAGGTCCTTGAGCGGGTGGTTGCTGACCAGCTCCAGACACTCTTGGATGAGACTGATTATCTGGATCCATTTCAGTCAGGTTTCAGGCCTGGTTTTGGCACGGAAATAGACTTGATTACCCTATATGATGACTTATGTCAGGAGAAGGACAGGGGGAGTGTGACTGTTGATTCTCCTTGATTTCTCAGCGGCTTTCGATACCATCGGCCATGGTATCCTTCTGGCATGACTGGCTGAGTTGGGAGTGGGAGGCACTGCATTGCGGTGGTTCCGCTCCTAGTTGACAGGTCAGCTCCAGAAGGTGGTGCTTGGGGGACATTGCTCAACCCCGTGGATTCTCCAGTATGGGGTTCCACAAGGATCAGTCTTGTCCCCCATGCTGTTCAACATCTACATGAAACCATTGGGAGCGGTTATCCAGAGTTTTGGAGTGTGTTGTCATCAGTATGCTGATGACACACAACTCTACATCTCCTTTTCATCTTCATCAGGTGACGCTGTGGGCGTGTTGAACTGCAACAATGGACTGGATGAGAGCTAAAAAACTGAAACTCAATCCAGACAAGACTGAGATGCTGTTAGTGGATTGACTAACATCTGACTGGATAGAGGGTGTTCAACCTGTTTTGGATAGGTTTGCACTCCCCCTGAAGGAGCAGGTTCGTAGCTTGGGGGTTCTCCTAGAACCATCTCTGTCAATTGAGGCTCAGGTGGCCTCGGTGGCATGGAGTGCCCTCTATCAACTTTGATTGATGGCCCAGCTACACACCTATCTGGACAGGGATAACCTGGCTTCAGTTGTCTATGCTCTGGTAACCTCCAAGTTAGATTACTGCAATGCGCTCTACGTGGGGCTGCCTTTGAAGACGGTTCAGAAGCTGCAGCTTGTGCAAAATGCAGTGGCCAGATTGGTAACAGGGACCAGAAGGTTCGAACATATAAGACCAATTCTGACCCACTTGCATTGGCTGCCTGTATGTTTCCAAGCCCGATTCAAAGAGCTGGTTTTAACCTATAAAACCTTACATGGTTTGGGACCACAATATCTGATGGAACGCCTTTCCCAACATGAACCTACCTGAACACTACGCTCAACATCAAAGGTCCTCCTCTGGGTGCCTACTCCAAGGGAAGCTCGGAGGATGGCAACAAGGGAGAGGGACTTCTCTGTGGTGGCCCCCCAATTATGGAATAATCTCCCCTGTGACGCCCGCCTGGTGCCAACACTGTTATCTTTTCGGTGCCAGGTCAAAACTTTTATTTTCTCCCGGGCATTTTAACATCTTAAGTTGAGGTTTTAACTGACTTTGTGGCCAGGCTTAAAAGTTTAACATGTTTTAAATATCAGCTGTTTTATGTTTTATGGTTTTAAATTTTGCATATTGACTTTTTAATGTTCAGTCTTTTAATTTTTGTAAACCACCCAGAGAGCTTCAGCTATGGGGCGGTATATAAATGTAATAAATAATAATAATAACAGCAACACAAATCAATCAATACAATAAAAAGAATCAATCAGATAAAAGCAAATGTGCTCCAAAGCAATCAGCACGCTATCTGTCATGTCACTATCAAACACAGATGCAGAGGGATAACCTAACTGCTCCTTGAAGACACATCTAAAAAGAATGGGCTTTGTGAAGCACCAAAAGATGAACAAAGCAGTGGTCGGTGGCCCTGATTTTGATGGGGAAGTAATTCCATTCTGGGTTTCCATCAGAACCATCCAGAACTCTAAAGGGTCTATGAAATATGCTGGGCTCTATCCCCAAAAGAGGTTCAGCACTTTTAATAGCTCCTTCAGAGTTCTGGCTGGTTCTAAGTAAAACACAGGATGGAATCTCAACCCCACCGAAATCGGGGCCACCAGCCTCCACTGCAACAAAGAAGCAGCCTGATGAGCCATCCAGGGTATAGACTTCCCCAATCTGGGTGCTGCCACCAAGAAGGCCCCTGTCCTTTTTTCCCCACCCAAAACACCCCTCTGAAGGTGGTAGGGGTGTCTGAATTTTGTGAAATCCGTTCTGCATATGTTTCAAGGATTGTGCAGTGGCGTTTGTTCCAATGCCCATTCACAGATGGATGCAAATTATTTTTTCCGGTATGCGGAAAAAAAGTACAAATAATTCCATAAGAAACTTCGCAACAATTTACATAATTTATGTTATGTAGCAGTATCCAGTATTCAACTTTTCCCCATGTATATTTTCCAGCACAGCCTATGTGTCAGCAGAAATGTGCGTATTTTGTACTGCATTTTGTCCTCCTCTCTCTCCATCCCTTTTTTCCCTTTCATATTGTGCCTTTAAATCCTAAAGCTGAGGGCAGGGACTGCCTTGAATTTCATCGATATGTTAACCACTCCGGCAGCCTTTTTAGCTAAAGACAAGCATAAAAATGCTTTTAATAATTTTAATAATTACAGCAGCAATCGCCACATGTCTGACCTTTACCATAATATATGTGTAGATACTAGATATAAAATAGGGATACATTCCCACATTACAGAGTGGGAAGGTGTGGGCATTTGAACAGACGGGGCTTGAAAGAACTTTTCCTATAGTTGTCTACATTGCTGCTGGCTGAAAAACAATCAAGTTTACTATACACTACTACATTGCCAGGAATGTACGTCAGATTCTCATCTGTGCTCTATCCTGCAAGAATGGCATGCAGAAGACTGTAAATAGCATGAGACTGGTTCAAAGGAATTTTTAATAGGGCTGTGCAGGGACCTCCCAATCCACCTCGGGCCACTTCGGGCCCAGTCCGATCCGCTTCAGTTCCAGATCCAAAGCAAAATCCAGCCATCCAAAGTGGATCAGATGGTGTGGATTCCTGGGCATGTGGCTGACCAGGAGACCATTGGACTCCTCACTCACCCACCCTTCCCGCTTTCCCCCCAAACACCTGGTGAGCCTCTGTGGGATATATATATATATATATATATATATAATCAGTATTTATCTGACATGTACAGCAGTCGCCTGTCCTCAATGAGAGCTGCCATTTTTAAGGAAGATCTAAATTTTAAACTATGGCAGTCTTAAAGGGAATGGCAGCTTTCATCGAGGACAGGCGGCTGCCAGATGTGTCAGGTAAATACCACAGGCAGATGGGGCAGCAGCTCACCATCACCCCAAATTGGGCCAAAGCAGCCCAACGGGCTTCAGGCCTGGTCCTATCCACTCCAGACCACTTCAATTCAAGATCCGGATTCGGACCTTAGGCCTGTTTTTTAGTATCTGATGAAAAAATAGTCTTCGGCTGCAATCTTATAGTTCCCAAGGATGGTGCCCCAAGAGCCATAGGATAGATCAGGTCTCCCCCTCCAAGGTCCAAGCTGTGCCTGGTTTCGGAGCCCCCTATGGCATTCCTGCCTATTTACTAGTGAGAATCCTTGTTCAATAAGGTTTTTCCCACAGCAGGCAGCACCTTCCACCACACACAATAATGCTGCCATCACCCCACACTCACTCAACCAATCATCTCACATATGCAAATACATCACACTCCTATCAGTCATACCACGTTCACTCTAGATCTACTTACCATAACAACATAGAGTTATAATATTAATACACATACATAACCATAGATTCACAATATACATACATGTGATAACTAGGAATGCCACAGAAATCTGTAATGGAACCAAATGAGTTTGGATTTTTATAAATCTGACCCATGGATTCTGGCTTTCCCCCTGTTGGGCAAATTCCATTGACTTGCATACTGTTTTTCTAACCTTCAGAAATTTTGCACAAATTACACTGTAGACAAATCCTCCAAAAACAATTTTAAATTTCCAAAAATCTGCATTTCTCCCATAAAGTAAAGCATGAAAATGTGCATTTAGAGGGAACATGAGCATTTTCGCACTTCTGAATTTGCGCAAATTCAGAACCCCCCCCCCCCCAAATAAAAACAATTCCAGTGATGGGCGGATGACAGAACAAAAATGTGCCTAACAATTCATGAAACGCAGATGGAACAGATTTTACAAATTCATATATCCTATACAGGGATACAGTCAAAAACTACAATGTGCATGTTTGCCCTAGAGGTGCATCCCCGGTCCATACATCCCTAGTAACGCCATTCTTGCCCCTATGAAAAGATCTGCAGCTCTTACCCAATGTAGGACCTCCCAGCATTCTGCCACACTCCCAACATGGGGGGATGTTACCTGCGGGATCGCCTTCTCCCGTATAACCTGCACACTCAGGTCCTCTGGGAAGAATTTACTCCAATCAGCCAGAACTAGGCTGATGAACGTTACCCAGAGGACCTTCTCTTCTGCTGCTCCCAGATTGTGGAATGGCCTGCCGGAGGAGATTCGACAATCTAGCAGTCTTCATGAATTTAGGCGATCCATGAAGACTGATCTCTTCCGGCAGGCCTACCCAGTTGAATTTTAAGATGTTTTTAATGATGTATTAGTTTTTATTTGCTTTAATGTTTCATCTGTTTTGTGGTCCTTGTGTTTATATTTATTGTTGTTCCCCGCCTCGATCCAGAGGGAGAGGCAAGTTATAAATTATTATTATTATTATTATTATTATTATTATTATTTATGATGATGATGATGATGATGATGATGATGTTTAGATCAGCCCAGGAGTTCCCAATGGAAGACAAATAATGGCGCTCTCTGACATAGCAATAGGATCCCCCTGCCTAGGTTGCCCTCCTAAACACACTTGCCAGAGAATAAATCCCACAGTGGGGTCTACTTCTGATTAAACATGCTTAGGAGGGCAACCTAGGCAAAGCTGTGAAACTACCACTTCTCCAAAACCATTCAGTTACTCGGCAATTGAGCTCAACCTGGAACCCAAATTCAGGCATCCCTTCCTCTATTAACTCATAGGTGATTACATTGAATTCGAAGGAGTTGGAGGTGAAGGTTAATTTACACATAAGAAGAATTTCTTTTTCAAGTAACAATGCTTCAGTGATTAATGTCATTACACTGTGCTGATTTTGCCACCTCATAATTAAGCAGGAGGTATTCAGCTGTACAGCAGTTGAGCATTATAATGGGTTTTGCATTAGCTCTTTTACCCTGCAATTTCCTACCCTATTTTTCCCACTTTCGTTGTTGTTGGGGAACATAATGCAATCATATATTTGCTAGCAAGGACTCGAGTCATGACCTCTAAAAGTTCCTGGAGGCAGAAACCCGGTTGCCACTGATTGTTGCCTCGGTCTACCTGCTAAATTGAAATCACACTCTAGAAGTACATTTTCAGTAGAGCATTATCTGTGCAATTCCCATTAACAATCATAAGAATAATAATGATAATAAAAAAGAAACCATGCGCTTTTCTCCTCCACCCCCTCCCAATTTTGATAAATGGTGCTGAAAATTGCCGAAGTAGTCACATGAGTAACAAAAGCTAGGATAAAAGGTATCGTGAGGAAAACAATGGGATGGAGAGCACCTGCGGAGAGTCTGTCCTATGGCACTTGCTGTTCTAATCATTCCTTTGCAGGTGACTTCTGAGCTGGACCACTTCAATATTAGCAGGTCAGGAGGCAACATGCGGAACACTCAGGCAAGAGGCAGGACCCCAGTAGAGGGGCCAAATTTTAAGATGTGTCCCAGGGTGCAGAACCCAGTAGAGGCTGGTGGCTCTGATCTTCTCCGTCTTTCAATCAGAACCTGGCAGAACTCTAAAACAGGTCCGTTCACACCTTTCATCTTGCAGTGTGGTGTAGCAGCTAGAGTGTTGGATTGGGAGTCAGGAGATCCGGGATCAGGTCCCCACTCGGCCATGAAGCTCACTGGGTGACTTTGGGCCAGTCATAGACTCTCAGCCCAGCCTACCTCACAGGGTTGTTGTTGGTGGTGGTGGTGTGAGGATAAAATGGAGAGGAGGGAGATTATGTATGCTGCCTTGGGTTCCTTGGAGAAAAAAGGGTGGGATATAAATGTAATAAACAAATAAATAAATAGGGCCTTTAGAGCAACCATTTACACCAGGTAGAAGATACACAATTTCCAGAGCCCCCATTTTGCACAACAATGGAGGCTCAGGATCAGGGCGAATGGTTGCTGGGAGCTCGTCCGGCTATGGGGCACATCACAAGCCAGTGAGCTGGATCTTGGGGTGGGCACAGAGGAGTCCTTTGGGCTCCTGGACCCAGCACCTTTCTACACCATAGGGGTGTAGAGGGAGGAAGGGCGATCCCGGAAGTACCTAATACACACCATCGGCTCACAGGAACCAGCCAGGGTCCATCCCAGGCAAACAGACTGGTGTAGAAAGGCCTCAGTCAGACATCCTTATTCATATTGCTAGCATGTGGGTCCCTCAAATGCTTGACTGCAACCAACATGGCCTTCAAGCTGAAAAAGATCGTCCACCCCTTATGTTATTTCAGACATATAGACAATGTAATTTCAGAATTAAATTTCTTTCATTATTGATGGATATAAGAACATAAGAAGTGCCACGCTGCATCAGACCGAGGGTGCATCTAGTCCAGCACTCTGTTCACACAGTGGCCAACCAGCTGTCGGCCAGGGATCAACAAAGCAGGACACAGTGCTACAGCACCCTCCCACCCATGTTCCCCAGCGACTGGCGCATATAGGCTTACTGCCTCTGAAACTGGAGGTAGCATATAGCCATCAGGACTAGTAGCCTCCTCCTCCAGGAATTTATCCAACCCCCTTTTAAAGCCATCCAAATTGATGGCCATCACTACATCTGAATGCGATTGTATATATGGGATGTGATCATGGGATGTGTGTGGGAGGGAGACCACATTACTCGTTCGTACTGGCCCCCCAAAATGGTGTTTTGGCCCTGCATACACACTACTTTCACCCTCGGAGGGAATCTAATTCCGTTTGTCTCAGTAAGACCCCCCCCCCCCCCCCGAAAAAAAGCAGCAGCAGCAGCAACCCACCAACTTCATTTGGGTGTTTTAAGTGCATAGGGGTAACAGGACTGAACTCTAGAGTGATAATGGAGTAGGACGGTAATTGCTATAATTCAAATGTCAAGACACTAGTCAACCTATTGTGACTTCTTCGCTTCCCCTCCTTGTGTGTTTGTGCATTTCCACCCGCTGTAACCCTGCCTCATTCTGATGCCAGTGTCTTCGTACCTTCTCTTGTGAAAACAAGACAAACCCTCTCGCCTCACCGCCAGCATTCGGAGAGAATGTAAATCCGAAGAATATTTTTTTAAAAAAACAGACTTGCAAATACAGTTTAAGCCTGACACACAAGCCCAGCAAACCATTTCTTCCATTTTTTTTTTTTAAATGTATATATTCCGTTTAAGGAAGAACGTCGCTCATCGCAACAGAGGGATCATTTTAGGGGTGGCTCACCAACTCCTGATTCACCTCAGCAATCCATAGATGCCGGCATCATGCTGGTGTTGTCCCACTGGTCTCCGATTTGCAACTTCAGCTACACGTTGTTTGGGTTAGTTCAGCTTATATTCTGTAGTACCCTTCAGGCTGTGGAAGCTTGTGCCAATACATGCAATTTTACATTGTTAAAAGGGGAAGGAAAACGATCACAGGGAGAGGATTTTCCCTGAAATGCTCCATAAATGAACCCATGAACTGGAATGCCATCCCTGTTGGCACTCTGAGTTGGCAAGATCATCTATGCCACCACCACAGCCCTTCCTTGAAATCTAGGCCATGGGAGCATAGGAAGCAGCCTTCTACTGAATCCCCCCATGGGTCCATCTAGCGAGGTATTGTCTATTGCGGCTCTGCGGTTCCAAGGGCTGTCTAAATGCTCAGAAAGCCCTGGGGTGGGTGCACGGCAGCGTGGCAGCGATTATACGATGCAACTGCAACGTGCAACCACCCCACAGCTTTCCGCTGAAGCCGTGGAGAAAAAAAGTTGGGGACTTACCCTCACTTTTTTCTCCAGAGCAAGGTGAGGAAGCGCAAGATGGCGTCAGGACAGCCTCTCAGCCTCGCTCCAGAGTCACAGCAGAGGCGTAGTTGGGCGATGCCTGTTGGAAGGTGACCTGCGATTATCTCCTTCCACCAGGAAGAGGGCGAGGGTTGCTCTGGTCCCCGGATGGCCGCCCAGAAACTCTGCGCTCCCTCCTCAGAATCAGGATTACCCATGCTACCCCAGGGGAGGAATAGCATGAGGTTTTCGAGGGACATGCCACTAACACGGCGCTGTGAAGACACAAACACACCCCAGATCTATCTGGAGATGTTCATGACTGAACTATGACCTCCTGCCTGTAAAGCAGGTGCTTTACGACTAAGCTACGGGCCTTCCCGTTGCAAGGGGAACATGGGCTGGATCTTTGCACCCATTGATTCTTGTTGATTCTGGCCGAGGGGAAGGGAGGTACAAATCCCAACTCTCCTCTCCTTCAGACCTGTAGCCATTTTCTCTTCTACCTAGTGGCAATCAGCAATGCAGTGGTGCCTTTAGGGGGCAAAAGATAGGAGGGAGGGTGCAGAAGTGGTAACATGCATTTCATTTCATTCATTCATTTTTACAGTATTTTTATAACACCCCACATCTAAACAGATTCCAGAGTGGTGAAAGCATAAAATGTCACAAAGATAAAAGAAATAAAGCACCATGTTAAAAACTGTTAGTTTTAAAAACAGAATACCAATAAAAACAGTGTGTGGTGAGTCAAGGAAGGCTTCATGGAATAAAGTTTTTAGGAGGTGCGGGAAGCTACATAGTGTTGGTGGCTGCCTGAGATACTGAGGCAGGCAGTTCCATAGACAGGGGGCCACCACACTGAAGGCTGTTCTCCAGGTGGACTCCAAATCAGGCCATAGATCCATGTAGACTCACCAGGAGCATGTCCTTTGATGACCTCACTGACAGGGCAGGTTGATAGGGAAGAAGGCACTTCCTCAGGCATTCTCTTTTAAAGTAGGTCGAGGCACGCTCTCTCTAACCTGATACATTTCAGGAAAAGAAATAACTTCTGTTTCACATTTCTGCTCCTAAAAGGTTTTCTTTGGAGTACATCCTATTGATGTTGATGGGGTTGACTTGCTAGGAAGCTTGCTTACGACTTCAGCCTTGTTTTGTTTTACACTGTTTGTTTCACTTATCCTTGGTATGGGAAAAGTGCCTTTTCTCCAAGTAACCATAGGGGTCCAACAATGGGGGAGTGTCTACCCTCTGGGGCCGTCTTCGCAGCAGTGAATCCATTCTAAGCAAATACTTGTCCACACTTTCCTTTCCACAGTCCCCAAGCAGTCATGGAACGTCGGCTATGGGGCGGTATATAAGTGTAGTAAATAATAATAATAATAATGACACAAGCGTTTCATCACATGCTCATTACTCCCTACTTACGGATGTTCGTGGGTCCTTTTGATGATGGCGTCCACCTCCTGCACATCTCCTGCTCCTTCTGGTCTTCTTTCGTTACAAACTAGACCCCTTTAAATATGGGTTTTTTTTAAAAAAAAAATGGAATTGCCGCCATTTTCTGCTGTGTGCAGGAAAAGCGGCGCGATGAAAACGGCCACGGAATGGGACACATGGTCATTGTTTACTTCCTCTTTCTTCCCTTGTGTGAAGAAAAAGCGCATTACGGGCTGCATGAAAGGCATTTTAAAGTTTTTGACATGCTGAGAATCGCATGCAAATGTTGCTGAAACTAATGTGCTTTGTCCCAGAGAAACTCCCCAAACCGGTTCCCTCCCTTTATTCTCCCCGCCCACCAGAATCTCCCGCCTTTGGTTTCCTAGGTAACCTGAAAGGAATGACCTGATTAACATGTTCGGCTACCTGTCTTCCCCCCTCCTTTGCCCGATTGCCATGACCTCCTCAGGAGTAAATGGAAATGTGTCTCGCACACACACACACACATACACACAGGGGATGCTGCTTCGTTCCTTCCCCCTCCACTTCCCAGCGAGCTCAACTGTTGTAAAACATACACACTTCCCCAGCAAGAAGCGAGGGAAGTTATGTCTGCTGATGGCTAATTATACGCACACACATCCGCACATCCTTCCTACCCCCTTTACGTCTCATAAAACCACCTCCATCTGGCCCCGTGTCTCCATGTTAAAAATATTTCATCAGGGTACTTCAAAGAAACTTTATTTTTGGTTCACGTTGGGTCACCTCTTCTTGGAGCTTCCATCCAGAGAGACGGAGTACAAGGAGGAAGTTGCCAGGAGGAGAGAGGAAAGGAAACTAAACCAAAAAGTGGGAGGTTTTCTCAGTGAAGGGGCAGTTCTATGCATGACATTACGACCACAGTCCAACCCCTGATCGTTAATGCGCCTCCTCAGAAATTTGTTTACACGGACATAAGGCGCTCTTACTCCCGCCGTAAATTAAAACTCGCTAATTAACGCGCATTCGAAAATGCGAATAATCGGAGAGAAAACGCGCCTGAGCCCCTGATTTGCGCTCCGCTCTTGTAGAGGTAAATTTCCTAATGCGCCTTGAAAGAGCTTTAAATTGCTCTTGAAGAGGCACCCTTATATTCTTATGTTCTTAAATAGATCTGGGGCTGGGGATCTCTAGCTATTTCTTCTTCTGTCTTCCCTGTAAACTATGGAAAGTATTCTGAGATATCACAAAGGGTTACTAAGCGATCAGACATCCCACTATATTACACCAGATCCTGGGCCTCTCTGAACAGCAAGTAAATGGATAAATCCCTAGAACCCCCTGGGGACCTTTGCTATATCTTTAGCGATAGGATGCTCATCATGGCTGAAAGCAAGTCTGTACCAATAAAAGCTTGAAATGTTAGGGCTTAAACAATTAGAATAATAGCATTTGGGGTCAAAGTAGCACCAACTTCCCATCTCTATGTGCAATTCCATGTTCTCATGTCTTCAAAAAGTGTATCTCCTTAGCAATCGACAACACATTTCTTCTTCCCCTAAGGTAATCTTTTTCCCAAATGATACAGAAATGGACTGCTTGAATCCGAAGGGCTGTTAATATTGCTATAACTATTTCTCAATATGTGAGGCAGATGAACTATCGCTGAACTCTGCGGCCTGCCTACAGATGCTATTCAAAACGGATTAAATTCCATCCATTGAGAAGCCAGGGCCAAAGCTCACTGAAGTCAATAGAACTGGATCCATTATCATATAACACTTATTTGATCCTCATGATTCTCAGAGGGGTTTGGTGAGTTGGAAGAGAAATTCAATTCTGGCAGGACTGGCTCAGCACCACCTGACCCGATAAGCTTCTCTTTGCCGTTATGATAACCCATAATGAACCAGCCATTCTGGACACTTCCTTCTGGCAGTGAGTATGGTGAAAAAGATACTTAAAACGACACTTTTTTTTCATCTAAAGTGTGAGTTTGTTATTCTCACTTGGACATATTTCACTGGAAAGCCCATTTTCCTAGCCCGGGTAGATGAATTTTCAAAGCTACATTGCTCAGTTTAGTTGTAAGTTCTGGATAATAAATAAAAGATCTGGATGTTTTCACATACACACACTGGCTCAGCTAGGTCATTTAGACTTCGGATTTGATGGTCTTATGGGACCCTTTTAGTTGACCATGTGTATGACTTCAGTTGTGAAGAACTGAACCACCATGCTATAGAATTGGTGTCTACTGCCCTCATTCATCCGCCACTCTCCATCCTCATTTGGGCAAACCCATTAGCTTTGGTTCCAAGGTCCAGTCTTTTACATGTGCACACACATATTTATTTATTTTATTTAAAATATCTATATACCGCTTCCCATTCAAGAATTTCAGAGCGGTGGACAAATAGAATAAAAACAGAATAAAAACACATTAAAAGTAGGGATGTGCACTGGATCGGACCCGATCCACGATCCGAGTCTGGTCCAGTGGGAAATCGGATAAATTATCCGATTTCCGATCCGACAGCTGGATCGGCCGATCCAATCCGAACCGGTCCGAAAAGGCTCCGAACCGGTTCGGCGGATCGGCGGATCGGCGGGCGCCCACTGGTGCCCACCGCCGCTTCCATTGGTGGGCGCCAGCGGGCGCCCGCCGATGAAAGTGGACAGCGGGGGGGGAGGAGGGGGCGGGAGGAGGGGGGCCCTTACCTTTCCGGCCCGTCCGCTCCCGTCCGGCGCCGGCGGCTACTACCAGCGGGCTCCGCGGCCTGCTCCAGGGTGGCGTGCCGGGTGATGTCATCACCCGGCGCGCTACTCTAGAGCAGGCCGCGGAGCCCGCTGGTAGTAGCTGCCGGCGCCGGACGGGAGCGGACGGGCCGGGAAGGTAAGCAGGGGGCGCGCGGAGGGGAGGAGGGGGCGCACGGAGGGGAGGAGGGGGGGCCCTTACCTTCCCGGCCCGTCCGCTCCCGTCCGGCGCCGGCGGCTACTACCAGCGGGCTCCACGGCCTGCTCCAGGGTGGCGCGCCGGGTGATGTCATCACCCGGCTCGCTACTCTAGAGCAGGCCGCAGAGCCCGCTGTAGTAGCCGCCGGCGCCAGACAGGAGCGGACGGGCCGGGAAGGTAAGCAGTGGCGGGGAAGGGGGCTTACCCCCCCCCGGAGCTGTCCGCTTCTATCCGCGGGCGCCCGCGGGCGCCTGCGGATGGAAGCGGACGGCCCCAGGGGGGGGAGGGAGCGCGGGGGAGGGGGCTTACCTGCCGGGGCCGTCCACAGCGGACGGCCCCGGGGGGGAGGGAGTTAGGCCCCCCCTCACCCACCCGCCACCATTTTTTCCTCATAGACTTGCATTGCAATGCAAGTCTATGGGGGGAAAAATGGCGGCCGATCCAAAAATTTCCGATTTTTGGATCGGGATCATACTCGATCCGGTCCGGGGGGCCTCCGATTTTGTCCGAACCGATCCGTGACAAAATTGGAGGTCCCGATCCGGGTCCCGATCCGATCCGGGGGGTCCGTGCACACCCCTAATTAAAAGTACATTTTTAAAAGATACAAAGTGCAAATAAAACCACGGCTGGTCATTAAACAAAGACTTCCTGGAACGATGACGTTTTCAGGAGGCACCGGAAAGAATACAAAGTTGGTGCCTGCCTGACCTCCAGAGACAGGGAATTCCATACGAAGGGGGCCACACAAGGGAAGTGCACAGGTGTGTTATAGCAGTGCATGCTGTGCGCCCAAATTACAACCACAAACTTCTGTGAAGCTTTCCCACCCAAACCAGAAAAATTCCAGCAGACGCCCATGATCACTACAATGTCCACTCATTCAGTATGTGATTCCTAATTGGCTGGGATTGCCAAAATTACTGTTGTAGGAAACATTGCCCTGGCTCTCCATTAGCTTCCTTTGCCCTGAGTGACATTAATGGATCATCTGTCATGGTGAAGGAAGCAAGTAGAATTGGCAACAGCAAGTCAGGAGATGTGATTACAGGTGTCTTAGGGCTCATCTACACTTAAGGGTGTAGAGGGAGGGAGGGGAAGATCACAGACTTACCTGCTTCCGCGATCCTCCCCCAGCACCTAGACAGCCGCATGACGTCCCAGAAGGCGAAAAGGAGATCGCAGCCTCTTTTCTTTTTTCTTTTTGCTGAAGAGGGGCCAGTCACGCAATTGCAAGGCCCTGATCCATCTCAAACATATATTTTTTAAAAGAATCCCCCCCAATCTCCCCGCCATTGCAGGGATGGCAAAATTGTTTCCCCCCCCCATGGGCATGGAGCCACCCCGCACAGCTCCATGCCCACTTTGAAGGCCGTGTTACTCATGAGGAGGCGAGAACTGCAACCACACCTCCCGCAGTCCTCGGGATGATCCCATGACTGCAGGGGAAATTGGGATAACTGTTATCCCAGGAAAATGGAGGGGTCATCCCTGCCTGCCCCCGGGATCCCCTGTGCATCATTTGGATGCACAGGGATGACCCAGACACGACCCCAGGAAAAACTCATGGCGTAGACATGGCCTTCGATTCACATGTGTTTCAGCCCTTACTTTCCCTGTAGCAGGCCTGTTTTTCCTTGAAGTCAAAACTTAGTCCAGAACATATTCCGAAAGCATGGCAAGAGTCTTTTTTGGTTTAGAACTGGCCCTTGGTTTGAGGGGAACCTAAGAAGTTAGGGGTGAGATACAGGCTGCCTCTACAAGAGAGGTTTAAAGCTCTTTCAAGGCGCTTTAAAAAATTTACCTCTACAAGAATGGAGCGCAAATCAGGCTTAGAGGCGCATTATCTCTCTGATTATGCGCATTATCGAATGCGCGTTAAATAGCGAGTTTTATTTTGCTCCGGCCATTAAAGCGCATTTTGACTATGTGAACAAGCGATTCTCCGCATTAACTACTTGTAAAGCGCATTTTGGTCATCCGTTAATGCGCTTCGCCGCCTCTCGTGCAGAGGTATTAGGTGTAAATGCGCTTCAGTGATTATGCGCATAATCGCCTAACCGGGCACAAAAGCGAATCCTTGTAGAGGGGACCACAGATATCTTGTATGTTTTAGCTAGTTAAAAAATGTGCTGATATGTGCTTTGAGCCTTCGGGATAGGCGTAAAAGAGATGAAACCATACTGAGCAAGTTGGGGGGTTTTATCCACAGTCCTGCCCTCTCTCTTTACGAGATTGTCTAACCTCCCCTCCACCCAGTAAGGCACAGACAGCCTACCTCTCTCCCTCAGCAGCCGCAGCCTTTTCTGCATGAAAAGCAGAACATATCAAATCAGATGTTTTTAGGTCTAAAAAAAGCCCACGTCCTTAATATTTATTCATCTCTTCGAAAGAGAGAGAGAGAGAGAGAGAGAAATGAAACTTCGGCGCTTGGTTTTATTTGATTCATAAACATTAATATTCTAAGACCATCTAAAATCAATACTTCTGTCTCACGTTTGCACAGCACGTCCGTGTGTCAGGAGGGCCTCCCTGAGGAGGTGTGTGTGGTTGCTAGGAGACGAACAGGCTTCTCTCTGACCCCAGCGCCGGGCACCTGCCTTGACTAGACCGCGAGCCGGAGCGTGGCGGGCAAGAGCCGGAGGAAGCCTCTCGCCTGCCGTCAACAGACGAGGACGCTTCGCATTAAGCATCAGGTTAGCTGCTGTGTGAAACAGGATGCTGCGCTTGAGAGGCCTACAGTGCGGTCCTGCAGAGATGCCATGTCCACATTCTAGCGATATAAGAAAAGTAAGCGAACCTCAACACTGTGTTGCAAAGTGAAAACAGAGAGGAGTGTTACAGAAAAGAGAAAGGAGGGTCTATGAATGTTTCCCTGCCTGCCATTTCCCTGCTTCAAGGGCCCATGGCTGGCTCAGGAATGCTGGGAGTTGTCTTTTATTTATTTATTTATTTATTGTAGTACTTTTTGAGACTAAACATGGCTAGGGTGGCACTTTCAATTGCTTTCCATGAGGGCCGTGCACCGTTTTGGGCCCGAATCCCGAATCCGAACCGAAATGGAACAATTGGGCCCGCTTCAGCCCGAATCTGGATCGGGACCAAATTAGGCGAAGCGCAGCTAATTGGGTCTGAAGTGCTTTGGGCTGCCTTGGCCCAATCCAGGATGATGGTGAGCTGCTGCCCCCGCCCACCCACCGGACTTACCTGACCCATCCAGTAACTGCCCATCCTCAATGAGAGCTGCTCTGTAATTTCCTAGATCTAAGATCGCAAACCATGGTGGCCGTTAACCTCCGAATCGTCCTCTGAAGTGAATTGGGAGGGGGGTCCATGAACAGCCCTCGTTTCCACAAATCACTTTCCCCTTCTCTGCAGGATTCTAACACAGGAATATTTAACCTCTTGCCTGTGAGCCAAATCTAGCACACCTGGAGTCCCAATCCAGCCCTCAATGTTGCACACTTCCTTCGGGCTGCAATTCCCATCATCCTCAACCAGCATTTCAGCATGGGCGTTATAGATCAAGACATCTGGGTGGGGACCAGGTTGCAGAAGAATGTTCTAAAAGTATGCTTAATGGCACAGCCAATTCAGATCTCATCCATTTCAACATGAAGTTGGGTTTTTTTATTTTGATACGTTGGTATGTTCTAATGTTTAGAATTTTGCATATGCTGACATTTCACCTCCTTTACTACTTTGTGGAGCATTCAGTTAGTTTGGACTCCAGATCTTCTTGGAGAGATTCAGAGACTTCTGTTTTCAACATGCTCAACAATTTCATGTCGTTCCAGCACAACTTGGCTACATCACTGATCACCGCTGCTTCTGGATCTTTTATGAATATACTGAACAGTGATGATCCAAATGCAGATCTTTGAGGGATCCCACTGGCCACTGTTTAATCATGAAACTGTCTATTTAGTCCTACTCTCTTCTTCCTAGCCTTTAACCGATTACTAATCCATAAGAGCACCCATCCTCTTATCCCATGACTACTAGGAAACTTTGGTGAATCCTAGAGTTGGAGGGAGCCTTGTAGGAAATCCAGAGTGAGGGCATCTGCAACAAACAACCACCAGCCTCTGTTTGAAGGCCTCCAGCAGTTACCTCCCTAGGCAACTGCTCTGTCCATTAAGAAATTTCTCCTAATGTTCAACCAAAATCTGCTTTCCTGTGATTTAAGCTCATTAAATCTAATCCTGCTTCCTGGGGCAGCAGAGAACAAGCCTTTTATTTGAAGAGTGCTATCATGTCCTCCCTCAGTCTTCTCTTCTTCAAGCTAATCAAACCTTCAATCTTTCTTAATACGACTTGCTTTTCTATACCCTGATCATCTAGATCAGACATGTGTAAAACCTCAGCTGCGGGAGCCAAATCTAGCCCTCCTGGGTCCCAGATGGTCATGCCCCTCCCCTGGCCCCACCTCCTTCCATAGCCACACCCCCTTCCCCAACCACCAATCATTTAGTGGCTTCTCTTCCTTTGTGCAGTCCCCTCCCAATCTGAAAGGTTGAAATGCCTCTCGTAAAGCTGAGTTACTGGCAGAAAGAGCTTCAAATATGCTGGGTATATTATTTTCTTCTCTTGGCCCTGGCTCCTCTTCCCCATTTGCTTTAGCCCCACCTGCCCCCAAGGGCTTCTCTGAAGTTGAATTTTCGACCCTCCAGCTGAAAGAGGTTCATGACCCCTGACCTTCCTTGTTGCTCCACTCTGAATATGTTCCAGTTTGTCCATAGCCCTATTCAGGCATTATAAACCTGAGTAGAGGAAATGCATGAGGAGGAGGAGGAGGAGGAGGAGGAGGAAGAGGAGGAAGAGTGTGATAGCCCTGCCCCCTTCTCCCATGTTTCCATCACCTTCTTCACATGGAGGATGACTTTCTGAAGAGGAAAGCCTCCTGCATGTGTAAAAGCTCTCCACCTGATTTTGAACACTGGAAACTCATGCATTTACTCTGTTTCGTTTTATAATGCCTGAATAGGGATTATAGCCTTCTGAGATTGCAGTACCTAAAACAGGATAGAGACCTCCAGATGAGGTCTGAGGAGCACAGAATAAAGTGGAACTAGTATTGCCTGTGACTCTCTGGTTCTGTTAATGCAGCCTAAAATGGCATTAGCCTTTTTTGCAGCCACATCACACTGCTGGCTCATGTTCAGTTTAAAATCAATGACAATCCCAAGTTCCTTTTCACATGTACCACTGCCAAATCAGATATCCCCCCATCCAATACCCTTGCATTTGACCATGGGGTGGGAGTGGCGGGGGCCGACCACCCCCATCATTTCAACTAAAGGCTTGGTTAACGTCTTTTAAAAGCAGCCCTCGTTTTCTCTGACGTAAATACATTTGAAAGTGCAGAAACATTTGCCTCACGTGAACAACCCCAGTGACAGAACTACCCCCACTAGGGCCAATGATTTCAGCCCGGAGCTAGTAGTTTGCAATATTATTTTGTGATGAATTTCATTGTTGTGAACTGCCCAGAGAGCTTCAGCTGTGGGGTAGTATAGCAATGTAATCAATCAGTCAAATTTATTCAACAAAAGCTTTAATTAATTAATTAATTAATTATAAAATGTGTTTCAAAGTTCCATCCAGACACCACTCTGCCTCCACCAATATACAGTCCGATGCCCCTGGGAAGAGTACAACCATGTAACAGCAGATGTGTTTGCCCCCAGCATCTGGTAAACAGATGCATCCTTCCCCTAAACAATGGATGCTTTATTTGCAGCTGTCTTATCTAATAGCCATTGACAGACCTGTTCTCCATGAATGTACCTGTGTTTTGTTTTGCTTTTAACATCATAGCATAGTTTGTTGGTGGACAAGTTCGCTGGTGCACTATCAGACATTTCACACAGCCATTCTTTACAGGGGGCGGGGGGAAGGGTAGCAGAGATTAGAAAAGCAGCTCGAATGAGGGATATGCAAAGCCTTTTGTTCCCATGGATACTTCTACCTTCCCACCTTTCGGCATTGCATGTTCAAATCATTGTTGTGCAGGGCATCCATTATCCACAGATCACTTATG
Organism: Anniella stebbinsi; assembly: GCA_029215795.1. Classification (NCBI taxonomy): domain Eukaryota; kingdom Metazoa; phylum Chordata; class Lepidosauria; order Squamata; family Anniellidae; genus Anniella; species Anniella stebbinsi. The sequence goes on from JARDYH010000004.1 coordinate 14,963,293, forward strand.
AGAGCATCCGCTTGTGCTTCCCTTTGTCAGGGAGAGCCTGAGGGGCGTCATCACATGCGGGGTTTGATGCACACCTGCCGCGACTCTGATCCACTTTTTCAGCACTGGACTTGCTCATGGTGCGAGAACAGCAGGATGCGGATGACGTCATGCGAGTCCAGCTCTGAAAAACTGAATCAAAGTCATGGCAGGTGTGCATCAAACCCCACGTGTGATGACGCCCTGGCTGCATTGGGACAACACATTAGTCAATGGTGGGTTGAGTAGCCAACTCACAGTTGGTTATTTTGTGGGTACTCCCCACACAACATATTCCTACACAACTGTGGGTGGCTGGGGCTGGCACTGAGTGGACTAATAGTCAACCCAGCATTTGACTGACACAGCCTCCGCCCCTCTCCCCACCCTCCCTCCTCCCTAAGTCCTCCCAGTTCTATCCCAGCAGCCTCTGCAAGTTGCACCAGTTGTAGCAGAGTGGCAGCTGCCACTTAGGTCGCTCTTGCCGCCTGCCTCTATGGGCTTGTGTTTTAACCCACTCACCACACGCCATTAACACACACACCCCTCCACACAACACTTTAAACAACTGGCTTCGAGCTAAACAACTTGCAAGCCAGTTGTTTCTCTCAGTTGCTTATTTGGGCGGAATAGCATACCGTCAGTAGTTTGTGAGTGGGGTGTTACCCTCCTCACAACACAATAAGCAACACAACTGATGATTGTCCGCCACCCCCCACCCCCCCAGTTGCTTAATGTGTTGTCCGAATGCAGCCCCTGAGTTGCTTTGCTTTCTTTGTCTGGATCCAATGCTGGCAATATTCTTGAACACGATGCCTACTTAGGACACCTTTCTGCAACAATCCATATGCGATCTGCTCATCAGAAGAGGAACAACATATATTTGTGGCTTGCATAGCTACAAAAGAGGCAGCTGTGTGATTTTCCCTTCTTTTTTCTTTTCTTTTTTTAAACTAAAGAAGTCAGTGCCAACACATTGATATCCCCATTTCACATAGTTGAAACTTAGCACTGCAGATGGGCCAAGCAAGCATCCTAATAGTGAACCCTGGCTTGTATTAACATCCTGACCTTCTTGTTCCGGCTCTCTGCATATTGCTGGAAAAGCAACGTTCAAGTAGGGAGCTACTGTCTGTGTCATTTCATATGTTTCTAAGCCATATAGCTCACAGTGCTGGGGCATCAGCTTCCTGCCCAGTTTCACGGTCCACAGCATGTCGGGCTCTGCCAAACTAAACTTCAGCTGCCTGCGCTGCATTATAAACTGCACAGGAAATTCGGAACCTGAATTAAGCAAACACCTCCCTGGGGATTGAGGGTTCAGATCTCAATTAAGCCACCAATGAAAATGAGCTCAGTGGGCCCATCCCGGCCTCTTTGGCGATTTGCTACAGGTCATCATCATTGGCAGCCAGTGCCGGAGCAAAGGAGTGGATTAGTGCATTTGCTGCAGGTCAGGATTGACTCGCTTTGGCAAAGCTGAGCAGAGAGGCGTGTGGCCCATCCGCGCCACAGCCATCATGTTTCTCAGAGCCAATCGCGTTCCAGAAGGGGGGGGGGAGATACAAAACAAGGGATTGCAAGGGATGTGGGGGGAAGGCTAAATGTCAGGAGAAGGGGAAGTATTAAAGCAAACCGCTGTCTCTGCCCAGCTGGGCTTAGATCCCGTACTGTGAAGATAACGCCATCCCCCCTTTAGCCTGACAGCTCCAGAAAATAATAAGCATAAAAGTCAAGTTTGGTGATGTTTAGGGAGCCAGCCCAGGAAACAACTCCTGGACCCAGCTGGAGGGGGCAAGTAGGAATGTGAATTTGTAGAACCATTCACTCCAAAGGTATGCCTCGATCACCGATAACTAAAAATTATTTATTATCTCACCCAAAGAAACTGCGTGCTCTGGGAGTGGGGATGGGATACAAACATACACTCTCCCTCCTCCCTCTCTCTGTCTCTCTTTAAGGAATGAACCAGTCTGGCAGAGGAAGAAGTTGTTACCATCCAGAGGATAGAGGCAGGAACAGCTCAGGGAAGTAGAATTGGATGGGCATGAAAGTGGATTATTATTATTATTATTATTTAATTCTTCACCTCTCTACCTGGAAATGGTGATCAAGGTGGCTAACAATATATATACCACATAATTAAAGAAATTATAAAACAAATAAATTGGAAACACATCAACAGAATAATAAAAACAGCACCCAATCCCACAGAGCAGCTTATACGATCAAAAGACTCCTTCGATAAAATATATATTTGACTGCTTGCAGAAGGGCAGCAGAGGGGGAGCCAAGCTAGGCTCCCTCAGCGTGGAGTTCCAAAGCCCAGGAGCAGCCACTAAGGAGGCCCTTCAAAAAGTTCCATCCACAGAAATAGCAGCTCCTGCTACCAAGAATGTGAGCTCAATGTGACTCAGAACATATGCCACAGCCTTGTACTGAGTAAGACCACCAGTCCATTTAGCTCAGTGTTGCGTACCCGCTTGGACTTCAACTGGTTGGGTCAAGACATACAACTGGGTGGCAGCCTGACCTAAGGTGGGTCGTAACAGTGATGCAATCACCATACAGAGATAGGGATGTCAGAGAAATCCAAAATGGAATCAAATGTGTTCAGATTTCTATGAATCTGACCCATGACTTCCATAGCGGATGAGCTTTTCCCAAGTCTCATACTTTCTGCGGACTTCCAAATCATTTTTTTTTTACTTTCCAGAATTTCATGCAGATTTAGTTGTAGAAACATACATAAAATCAAAGAACACTGGCTGAAAATGTGCATTTCCCCCATAGGCTAAAGCATGTAAATGCACATTTTGGGGTATTTTGCACATTTGGGGTGATTTGCACATGTGGGGGAAATTGGAAAAAATGTCTGATTCCCATCAATGAGCAGCAATGGAATGAAAGGCACCTCACCATTGCAAATTGTAGACGGAGGAGATTTTACATCCCCGTTCAGAGATACAATCAAATCCTACAATGTGCATATTTGGACTAGAGGTGGGTCCCAGGTCTGAACAGGTTGAAGTTACTGGACTCTGACTGGCACCATCTCTACAAAGTCTCAGGCAGAGTGTGAGCTTGCCGGCACCTCTGACCAGAAATCTACGGGGTGGAAATGCTGGGGGTTCAACTGGGGATCTCAGTTTAAGTGGAGATGGCAAAGATCAAGATGGGAGAGAAATTTATTCCATTTGCATTTTTAGGTGAGCTTTCCCAATTTTGCAATTTAGAACCAACACATGAAATAAAACTCGGTTGCAATGATTTGATTGCAATGAACTCCTACAGTTAAACTCTAGTAATATTCTGGTAGATGACCGTTCCCAGCTATTTTTATTTTTGTTTTGTTTTGGAGGGAGGGTTGGATTCTGCATATGAAGTATCTAATGTATAATATATGAATGTAAACATGTATATATTTAAAATAAAAGTTTCAAAAATCAAATCAAAATATGTACTTTTTGAAATTTTGCAGTGAAATTCTCCAATCCTAAAAGGTTTATAAAAATGCATGCATTAGGACGTGTCCACACAAAAATAAATATACTACTGAGCATCACCTGCAAAACTGTGCGCATTAAGCAAAGTTGCATACAAAAATGCATGGATTAAGAAAGAAAGTGCAGAAAACGTGTCTGAACGTTCATGCAAACTATCTCAAAGTTTGGTATAAATTGAAAAATGAGAAACTGTGAGAAATCAATATAGACAGATTTGGGAACGAGATCTGGGCATTTCTGCAAACAAAACAGCTGCTCTCCCACTGAGCTGTTGGCCCATTGTGCTTAAATCTTTTCCCACAGGGTCAATGATCGAAAACCATGTTTTTATTTCTTCAGAAGCCATACGCTCCCCTTCTCAGGCACTGGAGCACACCTCCTTGCAACGACCCCCTCACCTCTAGCAAAGCTCCTCCCATGTTTCATTAGGTATCAACAGGATACAATGTATTGTATATATAGAGAGCCGAGCGTGGGTAGAGTGCTTTGAAAATGAATAATGTTTAGACATATACAAAAAGAGAAATGTTGAACATGAACGAAATACTCACCTTACCCCCACCCCTTTTTTCCCATTCTGTACCAAGCTAATGTGTGCCATCTTCTGGCCCATTTGTAGAATGATCTAAATCGATAGCATTGAGCCATTCATGTTTTCACACACTCAACTGCAGCTATTCAATAAGTCTAGCCTGTAATTTCTCATTTCGTGCACCAGTTGCTGGCGTGTTTTTAATGTGTGACTAACACTGGAGCACATCCTCTAACTGTAAATATTTGCTTCATAATTGACCCGATGTCCTGCCTGAGCACCAGCTCTAGCAGCCTTCTGATGTCTGTTGTGACGGAGCGTTCTGAATTTCAGAGCTATGTTTGCATAAAATGATGGATCCGTACATATGTGGGCACACAGACAGAGGCAACGGCGGTATCTATACAGAAATTGAACTGCCTTGCGCAGCCGTTAACTCCTTATTCCAGGGATGGGAAACCTGTCCTGCAGCCCTCCAGGTGTTGTTGGATTAAACTCCCATCATCCCTGACTATTGGCCATGGTGGTGGGGGCTGATGGGAGGTGGAGTCCAATACACCAGGAGTGCTGTAGCCCATATGTATGGTTGCCAATTGACCTGCCCCATCCTTGTCACTTTAATAATAGTGTGATCTAAAGAAATCAGCAGGTGAGGCTTTTCATGGCATGAGGATTGTGAAGGGAGGGAGTTTTGCCCAAGCTCACTCCCATGTATGCAGGGACAAAGAGTTACTCTACTCAACCTGAGCCACAGGGCTTTCAGGTCTTACAGGACACCCCTAGGGCTTATGAAATAAGGACCCAGCCAGCACCCTATATTTCAAAGCCCTAGACCTGAAATTTCTAACAGTAGCAAGAACCAAGAGGAAAGCTCTGAGCTTAGTACCAAAGGTTATCAGAATAAATGATAGGTGGTAAATTTATTTACAAAAGGGAAAGGGAAAAGGGATAACATCTAGGGTGCCCAGATAAAATCCAGGTCAGGGCTCATGTAACTTTAACAGTTGTAGAGAAAAGGGAATTTCAGCCAGTGTCATTTGTATGCAATTAGTTCCTGGTGAAGTTCCCTCTTCATCACAACAGTTAAAGTTGCAGGGGCCCTGCCCTCTTTTGTATCTGGTCACTCTAGTATAGTGCATGCACCTTTAACTGTTGTGATGAAGAGGGAATTTCACCAGGTACTAACTGCAAACAAATGACACTTGCTGAAATTCCCTTTTCTCTGCAACCGTTAAAGTTACATGAGCCCTGTCCTCCTTTTCAGATGGTCAGCCTAGTTTTATACTCAAAAGACTTTGGCAACATGTGAGGTGACCTCCTTAGCCAATCACCAGCTTGCTGAATAGTGTTCCTTGCCTTTCTGCTGGGGGTGGAAAGTTCTCACAGCAGCCCAACTCAAATCATAATTAGGCAAGAGCTCTGCTCCAAACTGAAGGGGCTTGAAGCCAGAACAGCACGAAATAATACAGAGATGGTTTAATGAGTGTTTGCAGGTAGACAGAACACAAACAGAAAACCGACTTTTTGACGGAGATAAAAATGATCACTTATTATTATTATTATTATTATTATTATTATTGCATATATATCACACCTTTTTTCCTCAGAGGAACCCAAGGCGGCATACATAATCCTTTATCCTCACAACAACAACCCTGTGAGGTAGGTTGGGCTGAGAGTCTGTGACTGACCCAAAGTCACCCAGTGGGTTTCCATGGGCGAGTGGGGACTAGATCCCAGATCTCCCGGCTCCCAGTCCAACATTTTAGCCACTATACCACACTGGCTCTATCTACCTATTTCATTGCAGTTAAAGGCACTTCTACAGTGACCAACGGAAAGAATCCGCATGGCTTCTGCAAAGGTAAGTCCTGTCTGAATAATCTTTAAGAGTCCTTTGAGAATGTCAACAAGCATGTGGACTGGGGTGATCTGGTAGACATTGTTTGCTTGGACTTTCAAGTAGCTTTTGACAAAGTCCCACATCAAAGACTCCTGGGCAAACCTAGCAGTCATGGAATAAGAGGAGAGGTCCACTTATGGGTAGGAAACTGGTTAATGAACAGAAAGCAGAGAGTCAGAATAAATGGTGTGTTCTCACAATGGATGAGATGTAAACAATGGTGTTCCCTGAGGATCTGTATTGGGACGTGATCCAGAATTGGGGAGTGAAAAACAAATTGGACAGGATGAGGCTGGTCTCCTTGATATGGATTCTGAATCAGACTCAGAAGCTGAAGTAGAAGAAGACCTGCTGAGACAGGAAGCGGGGGAGAAAATTCTCCAAGTTTCTCCAGGAGTTAAGGATGAACAGGAGGCTCAGGCTCAGAAATCATCTTCCCTCTCCCGCCCCCTGAGAACTCAGCCTTTGTCGGAGGGGGAGGGAGCATCAGAATTGACAGATCCCAGAGTCTGCCACAGGGTCAAGTGGGCAAAGTTGAAAGGAGGTGGGAGGCAGTCTATCAGACTAGCAACATGGCAGAAGTTGTGGCATGTGGACCCTCCATGAAGGAAGAGTCCAGTAAAAGCCTGTTGAGCATGGCAAGAAACCATCCATTTAGTTGATAGGTAACTGCCTTGCTTTGTTAAGCTAATTAAGCTTAGAGGATAGCGCCTAGCATTCACTCTCTTCAGGTGTGAAGAGGTGTCCGTTTACTAAATAAAGGTTTTGTGGATTGCACAGCGGACCTTTTTATTGTCTCACATCTCAGTGAGAGGGCTTGGAATCTTGACAGTGTCTAAGCCAATCAACATTGATGAGTTTAGGGAAGCCTATCTCTGCAAAGTATTGCAGACTTAATTGTGGCCTCCATGTGCTTTATATTCCGCCGCCACCTCTCACTCTTTTTGCAGGACATTTATTGAATCCCCTGGAGTGCCACCATCGCTCATGGGTCACTCTTACCTCAATGGATCATACGGACAGATGTGTCTCTCTTTTCCCTTGAGGCTCACATTCCCAGAGCCTTGTAAATCTGGTCTGGAATGATACTCCCGTGGATAAATCTGAGCCAGTAGACAAGACCAACACAATCTCTAAATTGTAACTGAAGGAAATTAAATGCCTTATTGGAACACAATGCTCAATACAGGGACAGTAGAAATGTAATAAATAACTACATAAGCAAAAAGGGGGGAAACTATAAATGCATACTAGAACAAGAGATAAAGAAATAATAAAGCAATAAAGAAACACAGGGATGATAATAAAATAGAGAGGGAACAAACATAAAGAAAATAAAGCCAAACTCTTCTTCATATTATGTTCCTTCATACTAAACTCTCTCCAGCACAGCAACGTAACAGCTAAATCACTCTAACCCATCTGAGTTTCATAGCAGTCTGAGTTTCAAAGCAATTCTTAGCTACCGGTTCAAAGCTATCCTAGCTCCCCCAGATGGGGGAGTGGTGTGTCCCTCCTCTCCCATCCTGGCCTTTTATATTGAACAGAGGTGGGGGGGGGCAGACTTTTCTACATTCCATATACGTAGGAGGGCATAACAAGGTGGGTGCAGAACGTTTCTCCTCTCCATGTTTACCACAAATGTTATCCAGGGAAAGTTTAATCAATGTCACTGTGCATTGTCCATTGTCTTGTAAACACTGCCCATTTCAACATCCTCTCAAAACTAAGGTGATCTCCAGCATTGGTTATGGCTTTACCATTTGCTGTGCTGTCCGATGTTGACCTCTCCTCAGACTCTTTTCAAATAATGATGCCTTTCCCATCTTTATTAGCAACCAAGGTGCCAAGACCTCAAACAGGCAATTCCTTTGCATCCGCAAAAGTCACTTTGACCCATAAGCAGCTTCTCTCTCTCCCCCTGTAAAGGTTGAGCTCAGGATCTCTGCAGAGACATCTTGAAAGGGCATTTCAGCAGATTCAGAGTCTGATGCGAAAGAGGGTGAAGCAATGGTGGAGTTACTTAGGATTCAGGGGATAGAGTAGGGTGACATTAGAAAAGACTATTCTTTCCAGATTGCCAGTTAGTCAATTGGTTCAAAGCCAAACCAACACTTCTCCAGATTACAAGATCTTATGGGGAGGGAGGAGTTGGGAGTGACAGATGCAGAAATCCAATGTTGGGTCAAGAGGGAGGAGCAGCTGTGAAAAGTAAGGGATCCTACAAGGTTGGCCCATCAAAAGAGGTCCTTAGGGGAAGACCCTCCCTGAGGCAGGACTAGAAAAGCCACTCAGGTTTCATATTGTTGGCTGGTGCCAGTTTCATTTACAACTCTCCAAACAATAGTGCATCCATCAAAGGGATCTTCAGGTAGTCTATGCAGTATTGTGCGAAGCTAATTAGCAATCTTAGCTCTCGGTTGCTGGAGGCTGAACAGGGCTGTAACCTGAAGCGCTGTTGATCTGGCTGATTCAATTAATAAAGGCCATTTCCTAAGCGACTGGTTTCTTTGTTTGATTACAGACATGCCAGGCAGCTTGGGCAGCGCCAGCCCTACAATTAAGCAGGAGGAAGTGGGGGCAGCAGGCAGCGCTGTCTGGGAAGAGCGGTGAATTGTTCCACTCTGCCCACCCAAAGGGCCTGCCACTGCTTGGCTGGCCTCTCTCTCTCTCTGTCTCTCTCTCTCTGTGTCTGTCTCTCTCCTTCCCTCCAGCAGGGCTGCCTCCATCCCTAGCTGCCTACTGGCTCGGCCAGCTGGCCAATAGCAGCAGTGGCTACTCCTCCTCCCTACCATGGCCAGCGGCTCCGGCCCTCTGCCCCAGCCATAGGGCCCCGGCTGGGAGACTCGGCCAAAATATTGCAAGACCTCTTACGTTACTTTGGCGGAGTCTCCCAGCTGGCCGGTGAAGGAAGGAACCGCCTTCCTTCATCGGGAGCAGGGAGTGGGGAGCCACGAAGTCCTGCCATGCCATGAAAGGGAGGAGCCAGGAGCTGGGGGGAGGGGGAGCCAGGCACTGGGGTAGGGGGGAAGCCAGGAGCTGGGAGCCACCACCGCACAAGAGCAGGGATGGGGAGACGTGAAGAGCTGAAGCGGGGTGGGGTCGGTGGCTCTCTTGAGGCGGCAACTTCAGTTGGGCCAGGCCTGAATTTGGGTGTTGAACCCACCACACACACATACGCTTCCTATAAAGGTTACATGGAGCTGAACATTTCCACTGCTGGCATCCATTTTATTCCATTATCGCTGCCCTGGGATTTGCAGAATCCATTGGGCTTGGCAGGGCTGGAGGACAAGCGCTAGCGAACTCCTCATGTGTGACATCTCTTCTTTGAAAAGCAGGCAAGATCCAGCACAGCAGGTCAGGGTCAAACATCTGTGCAGCGAATAGCAAGCGGCGGCAGCCAGCATGGCTTCCAGCTGATTTGCATGAAGTCTATTAGGCCCTTCCTAACTGGGTCCGGGGACCACGGTGCCAAAGCAACCATCCAACCAATAAGAATGCAAGTCCCGGAGCCAAGCTTTTTCCTCACGGGTCTCCACTGGAAAGGTCAGTTGTCACACCAGATTGCAATTGCCAGCCCGATCAGCCTCAATCATGTACTTTCGACTTGCATCTCCACTTGAATATTGATATCAGAAACGAACAGCACAAAATGCAGATGGAAACAGACCAGCTGTCCTGTGCGTGTGGCCTGTACTCCCTGATTTGCCTGCCTGTCAGCTCTCCAATCAGCCTGCAATTACAGGCCAAGCCAAGAAGCCATGTTTTAAATAACTCTGTCATTATTCTCCATTTTTAGCCTTGGCGCACAAACAAAACAAAAAAAAATCCAATTTCTTTAGAAAGGTGTTGGTAGCTTTTGTGCTCTTCCAGTGTCCAACATTTGCCAGTTTCTTGACAAAAATGGATTCCAGCCTTAATGGAAAGAAACACTTGCAAGGGCACCTGGAACCCGTTTCAATGACTGCATTAAAACAAAAAGAAAAAGAAAAAAAGAAGCCCAACTCAACCATCATTAGCATTTGTATATCCGGTGTACAATTGTTGAGGAAGAGAAACCAGAAGTTCAAGCGGGAGGGGAGCCAATGGGTGAAAATTGATGCAGGCAACCCATTAAAATCCTCACTCTTCTGCAGACTGCACAAATGCCCCGAGAAAGGCACTTACCCTTCAAGGCAGCCTAAAAATAGTTGTAAAGAAATAAAAAAATGAAAGAGAAACTTCTCTCGTGGTGGAACAGACTGACATAGACTATGGTGCGGCAGTCACTCCCAAGTTATCGATGATGGAAATCGTCACTCCTTTAGCTTGGTTGAGAATGAGCTAGGACTTTAAACCCCCACTGGGGGGGAAATGGCTAATTGTTTTGGAGCAGGAAGCATTGGTGGTAGGGGAAAACAGCTACCATCACTACCTTCCATTGCTGCACTTTTTATCTCCACCCAGTTTTATCTCCACCCAGCCTGCTTTATATAGGGAAGCAATTAGGGGCTAGAGCTCTCACGGGGCGCTCGCCCTGCGAGTTTGCTGAGCGCCGCTCGGCTGGCCAGGTTCTGGGATCCGGCCCACTCATCGAAGAGCACTTTCTGGAGTCTGGGGAATTGCACACTTTCCGCAAGCCCTGGAAAGTGCGGTTTGCCAGCCCCCCACCCCACGCCGATCGAGGCCTTTTAAGAGGGCCTTTAAGGCCACGATTGGCAGGGTGGAGGACGCGATTTCCCCAGCCTTGGGGAAATCGCATTTCTCCCCTCCCCATTTATAGGGCCTTTAAGGCCCCCAGCGGTGCAAGGAGGGGGGAGAGAGAGAAACACAATTTCCCCAAGGTTGGGGATATTGCGTATTTTCTCCTTCAACTAGAGTGGAGGGAGAAAATATGCAATTTCCCAACCCCTGAAGAAATTGCATATTTTCCCCCGCTGTGTTAATGGCAGCTGGCATTAATGCAATGGGGGGGAGGACAAAGGGTGCCGGTCAGGGCAGAACAGTTCCTTCCTGACCTGCACCTTTGCCTTGGGGTAAAAATCCACTGGACATATCCGCTGGAGCCCATAAGTACCAGACACAGGGGTATCTGCTGCCCTCATGGGCCCAGGTGCCTTTTTGCCCCATCACTTGAATCAGTAGGACCCAGGCTAGGTCCTGGTGTATCGCATCTAGTTACTCTCTTTTATTGCTTCTGGGCCTGAAATGTTCACATCCTTCACATTGGCTAATGGGAAAGACGCAGCAGGTGAATTGCACAGAAGTACCAAAAGGGTTAATTTCCCGAAGCCCAGTCGGTTGATCCATTTTGCTCTTCACTTAGGTGTTTAAAATGAGGCAAAACAAAGGCAGGGGCCTCTATTGCATGGTGATAAACACCAGCACTTCTGGGACTCCCTCCGGCTACAGCACAGCAGGAGCCAAGAGATTCACAGGCATCGGTCTTGCTGGGATCGGGCAACCGAAATACTATAACCCATCAGAAACACTTAGCAAACTGCCAGTCAAGGAAGTCCTTCATTAAGAGTCTGAGTGAAACATTTCTTTCTCCATGTCTCTGCCACACACACACCACTTATACTGCCACCTGCTATGTATGTGTAAACACACACACACACACACACATTTGATGTTGCTGGAATGGTACATGGGAACATAGGAAGTTGCCTTACACTGAGTGAGCGCATAGCCTAGTATTGTAGATATACTATTTGGCAGTGGAGGTCCAGGATTCCAGGCAGCGTTCTCTCCTAGCCCTACCTGGAGGTGCTGGGGATTGAACTTGGGACCTTCTGCATGCGAAGCAGCTGCTCTACCCCTGAGCCACAGCTCTCGGCGTTCATCTGCACTCAGATCTTGCTATACCCCTTCTTGTAAATTTTGCTCCTCCACAGCCCCAGCCCGATGCATCTTGCTGCCTCAAGTGAGGCTGCCACTTCCCCCATGCCCGGCCACAGCCCCGTTCCAGCTCTGGCTAACTCTCATGAGAGCTTGGCCAAATTATCGCGAGCGGTTGGCTGAATGCACATGAAACCCTGCAACCACAGGCCCTCGTGGCCATAGTAAAGAGAAGCAGCAACAAGACGAGCAGGTTGCCCTAGAGAGCCCCGCCCCCTGCTGGACTCCTCGCTAGAGGCGTTGGGTTGGGGGAGAGCACTGCACGTTGGCGCTGTTCCCATTCCACCGCCTGATGTGGGTGCACGAGACTGCGTAATGGTAGGGCCGGCCCTGCTCCTGCCGTTTTATGTCTACCGACTGCGTAAATGGCTCTTGCTCTCCACCACCACTCTGCACGTTCTCCCTTGCTTTCTCCACTATATGGAACTCTCCTCTTGAACGTGTACGGGGTGCTTCCTCTCTCCCCTCAAGTCCACTTTTTCTGCCTGACTTGTGCCTCCATCTTCTGGAGCTGGCACACCTGAAGAGTGCATGGGCACTCAGCTTCCTCGTCTGTCACCAGAGGCGAGTTACAGTCAGGGATCTGATCTGGGGGTCCCTTGGGGTCTGCTGCTGTAGACGGGCCAAAAGCCTCTTCTTCCCAGATGGCAGAGGTGCCTGGGGTCTCACTACTGTTGGGGGGGGGCATAAGGAGCATAAGTTCTGCTTGATGGAGCTCAACATCCAGAGATTCTTCCCAGCTGCTGTCAGGAGTGACAATGCAAGCTTTTTCAAAATAAAAATAAAATGGGTGCATGTTTTTTAAAGCACACACCCAAGCATGTATCTCTTCTGCCCATTGACTAGACAATCAAAGCATGCACTTTTTAAAGTGTGACCTTCTCCAAAATGCACACTTCTCAAACTAGCATCAGAAGCTTGGCACTGTGCAAGCTCTGCTCGCAGAATGCACTCCCATGTGTGTTTGAGTTGAATACATCCCAGGCCATGCAGGGCTCAAGAGGAATTCGAGGCTTGTCATCATCAGTCTCCCTGCATCACAGCTGTTTTCCTGTCTGTTCATAGACAACAAGTTGCATCATGTTATCTCACGGTTCACATGTTTTAGTGCTAGGAATGTTGAAGAAATCCACCATGGATTTAAATGAGTTCAGATTTCTATGATTCTGAATTCGGATTACACAGCAGACTGGCTTTTTCCAAGTCACGTGGATTCTGTGGATTTGTGGAGTTATTTTTGATGATGATGATGATGATGATGATGATGATGATGATGATGATTTTGTGGGGTCTTGTGCTAATTTCATAGACTCATAGAATAGTAGAGTTGGAAGGGGCCTATAGGGCCATTGACTCCAACCCCCTGCTCAATGCAGGAATCCACCTTAAAGCATACCTGACAGATGACTGTTCAGCTACCTCTTAAAGGCCTCTAGTGTGGAAGAGCCCACCACCTCCCTAGGTCATTGGTTCCATTGTCATACTGCTCTAACAGTCAAGAAGTTTTTCCTGATGTCCAGCCAGAATCTGGCTTCCTGTACCTTGAGCCCATTATTCCGTGTCCTGCACTCTGAGATGATAGAGAAGAGATCCTGGCCCTCCTCTGCGTGACAACCTTTCAAGTCCTTGAAGAGTGCTATCATGTCTCCCCTCAACCTTCTCTTCTCCAGGCTAAATCTCCCAGTTCTTTCAGTCTCTCCTCATAGAGCTTTCTTTCCAGACCCCTGATCATCCTCATTGCCCTCCTCTACCGACTGCGCAAGTGGCTCTTGCTCTCCACCGCCACTCGGCATGTTCTCCCTCCACTAGCACTAATACACATACGCATTAATTCACATTAACGAATGCAAAGGCCTCCTTGTGATCCCAGGGGCGGGCCTATTTAGCATAGCCCTGTTCCTGCTCATGTGGTGAGTTTCACTGCTGTTCATAACGCCTGAACGGGGCTAGGGACTTCGCACACATGTGCTTCTTTTTCAGATTGGTTCTGGGTCCAACCAGTAAGTGGAAGCAGAATACATATTGCACACACACACACACACACACATACACACACACACCTACCTTGTTACAGGCTATTACAGTACATCAGAAAATTCATCCAGATAGATAAGCAAGCATACTGACAGGTTTTATCCATTCAGTGGTAGAGTAAAATGTATGGCATTGACATACACCCCATTGTTCCCATGGGGAAGGGCCTTAGGTCAGTAACAGAGGAAACGCTTTTCATGCAAGAAGGCTCCAGGCTCAATGCCCGACACATCTACAGATAGGGCTGGGAACACCTCCTGCCTGAAACTCCGAAGAGCTGCTGCCAGTCAAAAAGGAGACATGATTTTACACATGGGAAGTCAACAAAGTCACCATCAAATCAGAGAATGCATCCGTGGTCACAGAGGTGACCTGCAATTTGATGGAGTTGGGAGGGGGGTTCCTTTTGTAAAAACCACAAGGACCCGTAGGGATCTTTACCTCGGATCCCTGTTTCAGTACCATGGCAGTGCTGGGAAGCCCAAAATCTGGGGTTGGGGGGGGGGGGGTAAGTGAGGAGACTATCGATACTAGGGATGTGCATGGACCCCCCAGATCGGATCGGAACTGGGATTGGAACCGGAGTTGGCGTGTCAGAGGCTTTCCGGATCAGATTGGACCCGATCCCGATATGAAAATTGGAAGTCCGATTTTCGGATCAGACACCATTTTAGGTGTTTTCACCATAGGCTTGCATTGGGGGAAAGAAAGCTTTCCCCCAATTCAAGCCTATGAGGAAAACATGGGGGTGGGTGAGTGGGGGCCTAACTCCCCCCTCCCTGTCCCTCCCCCCCACTCACGCTCCTTACCTGCCAGAGCGCCCGCTGCCATCCGCTGGTCCCATCTACTGAAAAACAGGCTTCATGGCCTAGTTCTCAGTAGAGCGCCAGGTGATGACATCATCACCCAGTTCTCTACTGAGAACTAGGCCGCGAAGCCTGTTTCTCAGTAGACGGGACCAGCAGACAGCAGCAGACGGAAGCAGGAGCCCCAGCAGGTAAGTGGGGCCCTCCCCCTTCCCCCTCACACTCCTTACCTGCCAGGGCCGTCCGCTGCCATCCACTGGTACCTTCTACTGAGAAACAGGCTTTCTGGCCTGCCTCTCAGTAGCACGCTGGGTGCAAATTTAACCAAAAATTAAACTAATCCGCAACCTATCAATTAAAACAACCAAACAATTTAAAACTCAAAAACAAACTGATTGTTCCTCAATCCATGCTCCAACACCTATGGCTCCGACTCGAACACATAGGTTTTCTGGCCTCGTCTAAATTTGTTCAACTGTGGTTCCACACAAAGCTGTAGAGGGAGAGAGTTCTACAATTGTGGGGTGAGATGGGGAAATGCCCGGAGCCTAGAATTTGCCATTTTAGTCAAAAGTACCAGTTCTGTCCTTGAGGGAGGGCTTTGAATGTGCATGTTTAGTTGTTGCTAATACTTGGGGGGGGGGGGGATGGAGAAAACGAAAAACAGCACCTTTTCTTTGTAAGAGAAAACTGAAAATAGAACACCAAACTGCAGATTTCAGGGACAACATCCCACTTAGCTACTTTAGAACACAGATTTAGAATCAGGAGACTAGCAGCACATGACGGATTTCACCAGGAGTTCTTTCTTTCTTTTTAAAAGGAGAACCATTTGATAGAATCTTAGGTTTGAATGGGAACCTAATGTAGCCCTTGGCTTTTGCAGTGGAGGCTGATTGCTCCAATTTTGGTGGGGCTGTGAATCCATTCCGGGTTTAAGTCAAAACCGACCAGAACTCTAAATGAGCTCTCCAAGGTGCTGAAGCCTATTTCCAAAGCAGAAACCCAGGATGGATTCACGGCTGCACCAAAATCAAAGCTACCAGCAGCCTCCACTGGATGATGCCATATTGCACAGATGGGAAACGTATGTTCTTCAAGATATTATTGGACTGCAAATTCCATCATCCCTGACCACTGGCTTTGCTGGCTCGACTACTGGGAGCTGCCACCCTTCAATATCTGGAGGGCCATACATTTTCCTACCCCTGCTAATTTTGGGCATCATTTCCACAAGGTGTGTCTTTTGAAGAATATGACGTAGTTGTTTCTATGGTCAGAACTTTGGTTCCTGAAAAGTTACACACACTCTGAGATGCTGAGTTAACTCCAGGAGAGTGCCTTTCAGGTAAGTGGTAGCCTTATTCCTGCCTCTTTATATGCCAATTATTAATCACTGTGTCTCTTGAAAGCCTCTACATGTTTTGATTGTAGGTATCTGCTGGCGAGCCCAGACCTCATCAATCTGGGCTCCCTGGAGCAGGGCTCCACTGGAAAAGCCACAGGGTAGGAACAGATGTTCCTTATTTCTCAGTCCACTTGAGATTAATGGTCTCATTTTCGGTCGCTCTTGAGACCAGATGCCAACTTAGTCAAAATGCACGCACTGATTGGCAGTGAATGGGAGCACTGCTAGATTGCCCAACACAAAAGGCTCACAGCCAGAAGGCAAGAATAATAATCTTCACGGCACGATT
Organism: Anniella stebbinsi; assembly: GCA_029215795.1. Taxonomy (NCBI): domain Eukaryota; kingdom Metazoa; phylum Chordata; class Lepidosauria; order Squamata; family Anniellidae; genus Anniella; species Anniella stebbinsi. The sequence continues at coordinate 14,979,672 of JARDYH010000004.1, forward strand.
CTAAACACGTCACCTCGGGCTATCATGACAGCGAAGCGCACCGAAGTCTTTGGAGCGCATCCAAACTCTTGCTGCGAATTTCTGCATTTGGGCAGAACACTGTATATGCATTTAAAAAACCTCCTGCCTATGTAAAATGCCCCCGATCAAGCCCAGTAACTTAAACTCCCATATTAAGTTGGCACAAGCGAGACCTGCAACAACTGACAAATAATCTAAGATTGGTAAAAGGAACAATATCTAAAGACACATTTACTATGGACTAGCATTGTTTCATGGTATATACAACCTCGTCGGAATGGGAGAATAAAATCCCAAAAGTATTTAAACCTTTTCTCTCCTGTGGTGTCTTAACTTACGAATATATATATATATATATATATATATACTGTAATATTTATAATAGTATCACTGATTTCCTGTGAGGAGGGGAGGGGAGGGAACATTTGTTATTATTATTATTATTATTATTATTAATTTATTTATATCCCGCCTTTTTCCCAGGGCTGGGACTCAAGGCAGTTTACATGATTCAAACATGTACAATTAAAACATATAGATATAAGTTGACAAAAGTTAAAATAGAATTAAACCTACAATAAAATTAAAAACATTTAAAAACAGTAACAGAGTTTTTTAACAAACTGGCCCAGTTGAGTGTCCAATTGCACTCAGTTCTGTGACTCCTACTGGCTGCTAAGGATTGTCTTCATTTGGCTTTTGGGATGGGGCAGTTGCCCCCTCTGGATTTTCTTTTTAAATGGTTTGCACTTCTATATATTTTGGGGTTCACTTAAGCATGCTGATATCTCCTTTTTGTTTCTCAGTGGCCCGGCACTCAATCACCTGAGATATTTCTATACACAGGGCTCCTAGTGCTACCAAGCAAAAGGCACTGGGTTTTTCTACCAGCTACATCTACTTTCAGTTTCATCGCAGACTTGAGATCCGAGCACGTCACAAGGGAGATCATCAGACGGGGGGGATCGCATTTCCTTACCATTGCTCTTGCTTCCTGCTGTTCTTCCATTATAGGGACGAGAAGAATCACACAGGAGAGAAAGGGGAAACAAGCTGCAATCATGTGACCCATTCAGTGTAGAAGACAGCGCCCTCTAGTGGGTGTTTTATAGCAAAACTTTTCTGCACACAGCAGGAAATGGTGACCAATTTCATTATAATTCAAAAGAGTCGCATTTTCTTTGGGCTATTTTACTACAAAAAAAAAAAGGCAAACGCAGTGGGAAACCAGCGGGTGGCATGCAGGATGGCATCATGAGAGGGACCCGCAAAAATCATTAACAGTTGTACTGAAAAGGGAATTTCAACAGGTGTCATTTTTATGCATGCAGCACCTGGTGAAATCCCCTCTTCTTCACAACAGTTAAAGCTGCAGGAGCCCTGCCCTCTTTTGTATCTGGTCACTCTAGCTAAAGAGGACAAGGCTCCTGCAGCTTTAACTGTTATGATGAAGAGGGAATTTCACCAGGTGCTGCATGCATAAAAATGACACCTGTTGAAATTCCCTTTTCAGTACAACTTTTAATGATACAGGAGTCCTGCCCTCCTTTCCATATGGTCACCTTATTCAAATATAGAATTTTACAGTCTCCTTGCCCCAAGATGTTGTCGTCTTCCATTTGTAACCCTCCTGCATTTTCCCACAATTTCTTCCTTCTTTTTTCTTATCAAAAACCCAAACAAAAATTGTTAAGGAGGAAAAGATGGAATAGGTACAGGAGCCCTGCCCTCCTTTGCATATGGACAGCCTATGAAGCAGGGTGGTTGCAGGATAAAAAACCTCATCCGGAAGCACTCCTGAGTTCACTATTAGAGGTGGAGAAATGCCTACTACTTACATAGTTCAAGTGTTTGAGGCTTTTTAAGTGTTTGGAGCTTTTTAGTCATCATTTTTCCAGGAGAGTGGACAAAATCTTGAGTGCTTTGGAAAGAGCAGAGGACAATTCTGAAAACCACTGCTCTAATGCAAGGCACACGGTCCATCTGCAAAAGTGTAATACCTAAAGCAGCCACAAGGAGGTGGTATAACACAATACTAAGTCACAATGGTTGCATTTGTAGTTGCTTCTAAAAGTTTGAGGTTACTACATCCCTTTTTCCTTCTTCTTTTTTTCTATTCCAACTTAGTCAAAGGGAAAGGGAGTAAAAGCGGAATGAGCTAGACATCTTCCTACATGCAACAAAGTCAGGGTTTGTGGTGCTGGTTGTTGTTTTAAATGTTATATTGCTTTTTAAAACAATCCGTTCAAACATGTATAAAAATCCTGCCTGTTGATGAAAACGTTCAGTGACAAGAGAAGATGTCTGAAGAGCCCAACAAATCATAGGTCCAAAGAACTAGCCTTTCTCTTCGCTAGCAAAAAACAGATGCCCTTTCTACAGGCCACAGGTAAGTGGGAGTGCAGAGCATAAGCTATGCATGCAGGAAGACCCAGGTTCAATTTGTGGCATCTCCATCTATGAAGAGCAAGTGATTGGGAAGATCTCTGCCTGAGCCCCTAGATTAGAGGAGGGCAAATCACAATCTATGGGCCATGCAGAGGGAGGGCCAGTGGGGCCGGTTGGCCTGGGGCCCACGATTTTGAGGAGGCACTCTGACGAGGAGGTCCCCCCCCAGCTTACGCTACTGCTTCCGTAGCATAAGCAGCCCATCGAGAAGCGAGGAGCCCGCCTTGCGGAAACAGCGCAGAAGCCATCCGTCGTGAATACCACGGTCAGACTACAAGCTCCAGAGGGCCATGCCACACGTGGGGCAGGGATATATGTGCCTTGAGGTGTTGTAGAAGAGGTTTAATATGAAGGTGTTATGTAGAACGGACATGTTGGTGGGCACACCTCCTTGGGGCGGTCATGCTGTCCTCCTTTTTTGAAATATGCCCATCTGGCCTGGGCATATTACCAGCTCTGCACGGCCCTGCACCTCCCACTGTTGCGAAGAGAAAGAAGAGACTGTCAAGAAAACAGTGAGGTGCACCTGCAAGCTCACGCCTGTGAAAGTTTCCTCCTGTTGGGCATGTTGCGAATACTGCAACCTTCTCTACATGTGACTGGAAGGGGGCAGTACTGCAGTTAAATCATTCATGGGAATTTTGGCCCCAGCCAGCCTTAAGATCTCCATAGCCTACAATGGCAGCATTCGGATGACATTTTAGGCAACGGAGAGGGAAGAGGCAACTGACGGTACGTCATTTTTGCAGCACCCGACGCATGACACGTTGCCCCTCACCCATCACGTGGCTGAAAGTCCCAGCCTCATAATAAGCCACGAGGCTCTGATAAACAACAGAGCAGCCCATTGTTTTCCCCCGATGTTTAATAATGTACTGTCAGTTGTGTGCGTGCTGTGTGTCGTCCGACACACGACATAATAATCAACACAACTTACGGTTGCCTCTTCCCCCCTCCATTGTCTAAAGTGTTGTCCAAATGCTGTGTGTGGCTTCCTGACATTTCTTCCTTTTGCTCCTCCCCTTCCTTCCTTCCTTCCTTCCTTCCCCTCCCTCCCTCCCTCCCTCCCTCTTTCTCTTTCGCTCTCTGATTTTCTCCATTGCTGGGAGCACATGTGTTTGCTCTCTTGCTCCTGCTAGTGTAATGGAACACAAAATGGACTGAGCAAACTATTTTGCAACTCTTTGCTGTACCTGCATTGTATATTACATTATGTTGGTACTTGAGAGAGGGCTTTCCACTTGTGGCATGCCCTCCCCTTGGAGGCACGAGTAGTGCGACTGGCACCAAGTTAAAATGTGGCTTTTTATCAAAGCCTTTGAGAGCTAAATTGGCCTAAAACTGCACATCGTTTAATTGTTTAATTGTTTTCAATTTTTTTTTACTGGTATTAGCTTGTTAATGCTTTAATACATTTTTGCTGTGCAAATTATTGTTTTACACATTTTATCTGTATGCCGCCCTGAGATCCCAATAATATAGGGCGGGATACAAATATTTTTATAATAAATAAATAAATAAACAAACAAATGCAAGATTTATGAATAAAACTTTTTTTTTCATTCGCTGAAGAAAGGTGTGGTATCCTTTATAGTGCTAAGATGGGACTGTAAACTCCATGTGGGACTGGTAAATGCTCACTCTGTTTCATCTTTTGTGTTTTTCTCAGCTATCTGCCTGGAGGAAAAGGCTATCAATGGCTACTAGTCCTGGACATTATATGCCACCTCCAGTAGCAGAGGCAGTAAAGCCTATGTACACCGGTAGCTGTCTTACTTATGGGTTCCTGGTTGACAGTTGGTTGGCCACTGTGTGAACAGGATGCTGGAATAGATGGACCGTTGGTCTAATCCAGCATGGCTCTTCTGATGTTCTTAATAATGCAGCCCCCAGCACAGTGAGTTAGGGGTAGGATGGGGGAGAAAATTTATTTCCTATTTTGAAAAGGAGCAAACCGAGGTCTTTCTGCTGCTGCAATTAATCTTGAGGTTATAAAAAGTACAATCTTTGTTCTCCAAGGGCGGTTAAGCAATTCCTTTTCAAAAGCTTTCCAGCTAGCTCAGCACAAGTTGTTGCAGCTAAGAAAAGAGCAAAAGTTGATAACAATAAGGGTTTGCCATGAAGGAGAAGAAGAAGAAGAAGAAGAAGAAGAAGAAGAAGAAGAAGAAGAAGAAGAAGAAGAAGGTCATACTTAAAACATGTTCAATAGTCAGGAAATTCCTGAATCAGTAAAAGGCAGCATGACTTGGCAATACCCACCATGTCCATCTTGGAAAACCAAAAACCAAGGGAGGAAAGCATCCAAATCAGGTGAAAAGAAGGGAGAAACAGGTTCTCAGGATGCAAAGGATTTATTGATACAAAGCCTGACACATTTCGGCCTGTGTCCTTTCAAAGGCCTTCAAGGGGCTGTGAACATTAAAAATACATTTGAAAACATGAGGGACCAACACATACTGATAAAATATGTTCATATTATAAAGTTAAATTGACATATTGCCACAGTGGCCTACGTATATGACTAAGTTTTTTTTTTACAAAAAATTACTGCATGAGGAAATATCATTCCTTACTTGTCAGAAGATGTCTGCAGATTTTCCTCTAACAATAGACTACAACCTCTGATAATCGTTGGCGACTGAGAAGATTGACATTCAGAGTCATAATTATATCCTTGTACATTCCCACCCACCCACTCTCTCTGTCAGGTGTTCCCATGTACTTGTATTAATGCCAAGATCATTGTATTTAGACACTGCTGCTGCAGCGAATTGCTGAGTCACAGTAATGGCAGAAATTCAAGATCTTCATTTAAGCCATTGGGATTCAGAGTTTTTAACTTAAGAATCCATTCTATTTCTCTCCTTAGTAGTTGTTTTTCGTTATTTGTATTAAGCTTGTCCAGTGCCCCAAATTTTAAATCTGCAAGGGAATGTTGTTGTTCTGCAAAGTGATTGACCAATGGAGCACCTGGCCTATGGTTTTTCATGTTGCTGAGATGCTCTCCTATGCAGTTTTTTAGGGGTCTTATGGTTTTGCCTACATAGATTTTAGGGCATTTATACTGGATAGCATAAATGACAAAAGTACTATTACAGGTGGTGAATTGTTTCAGAGAATATCTCTGCTGATCAGAGGTGTTTGTAAATTCTGTGATTTTGGTGGTGCAACCGACCAGACATAACGGTCATAGACAAAAAACAAAAACACACATACCTCATTGACATAGCAATACCGAATGACAAAAATGTTATTGAAAAGGACGAAGAAATGAGTATAGAATGGTGTAGATTGTTTGATAAGGTTGAATTTGAAGGCCAGTTGTTGGTGAATTACTTTTGCAGCTGTATTGTGTCTGTCCGTATAGTCCATTCCTGCAAGAATTTCATATCCTCCTGTTGTATGATCTATTGTGTCTTGGAATTGTTAGCATTTCCTGCATAGGTCTGTTGTTACACAGTTACCGTTTATGATGCATTTTTGGTAGTTCTTGGTTGCTATAACTTCATCCTGTATAGCTATTCATTAAACAAAAAACCTACGGTTTACAAAAACAATGTTAAGGCTCTACAGTTTCCAACCAAGCACCAAAAAGCAGGGAAATTGGGAGTTAAGGCTCCCAAGCCTTAACGCCACATCCTCCCTAAGGAGGCAGAAAGTGCAAGTGAAATTCTCATTCTCCCAAAGCAGATAAACCATGAGGACAGGATGGAGAATATGATATGCAGAGGTGACTGTGGGGTTGTGGAAAACTGATAACGAACAACTTAAGGCCACCTACTTCTCTTTTTTTGTTTAGAGCAGCCCTTCCCCAACCTGGTGCCCTCCAAAGGTGTTGGACTACAACTCCCATCATTGCAAGTCAGTTAAAGTTGCAGGCACTATACTAGAGTGACCATATACAAAAAAAGGCAGGGCCCCTGCAACTTTAACTGTTGTGATGAAGAGGGAATTTCACCAGGAACTAATTGCATACAAATGACACTGGCTGAAATTCCCTTTTCTCTACAACAGTAAAAGTTACATGAGCCCTGTCCTCCTTTTCATATGGTCAGCCTAGTTAAAGCAAAAATGGATTGTGAAGAGCTGCAACAAGATCTGTCCGACTCAGGAAGATTGAGCATTAAAATGGCAAATGCAATTCAATGTATGCAAGTGAAAAGTGATGCTCATTGGGGCAAATATATCCATAAAAACAGTACACTTAGATGGTAAACTTTACTCAACGAGGATAATTTGGCAGAATAACTGCATTCAACCGCTGGTAGGATTTTTCTTTGTGTTATGAATGAAGGCCTTTATTGAGTTTCAGTCTATAGCTTCAATATTTGGGAAGCTTTTCATTGCCAGTTAATTACGTATCTATCGCTGATCAATTATTGCAGAGCAGCTTTGGATAGGAACATTGGGTCTCACTGTGATACATTGGTTTTCTGCTGTGGATGGTGGATATCCTTAGATGGGTTGCTCCTCCCATCCTCAGAGTGATAGGCAGGAATATGCAAATTAGACTTAAAATGCACTCCCTAGGGGAGGAGATCCATTATGAGTGGCAACTGCCCCCTGATAAGGTTGTGTCAAGTGCCACAGAGGACCAGAACAAAATCTGACTTACAGGACAGGGATAATGCTGGAAACCTGCAGTCTTGGAATTCACTTCCCTATCCAAAAATGCATTCTGGTAGCTTCTATGACCAGTAAGAATGAAATAGCATCTGGCAGAGGTGGGGGGGAACACTACGCAAAATTGCAAAATTGTTGTATTAACTATATAAGATCTACTCCTGCAAGTATGTGGATCCCTCCATTTTTTGTCCTTGGGATGGAACCAACAGATACTTTCATGCAGTTGAGGTTATTGCTTTAGATTATCTCTTTATTGAAACCTTTAGCAAAGAGCGCCCAATCTTGCTCTGCTGGTCATAATAACTGGTAAATAAACTCTTATTACTGCAAACAAACACACATGCTTTTTTAAAAAAAAATTATTGCTGGCTGGGTAGAGAAACCAATTGAAACTGAAACTGAAAAGCAGAACAAATGAAAGTCCAAGGGATAGAGTCTAACCTTAGCCCATAATACAATGCTCTAATGTTTAACTCTTTAAATGTCATGTTTCTATACAGACTGGGGTTTTTTTTCTGGATCACTTAAGTAGTTATAAGGTGACTGTGATCATGAAAAATCCATCCTCAGTCAGGGAAAGTTGACTGAGCAGAATTTTGGGAGCTCTTCCAGATGAGGCTTTTGTTGTATAACTCGCTCCTGCCTTATTCATTGAATTTTTTTTTTAGAGAATCCTATGCTTAAATTGCTCCTGTTCTTAAAACAAGCTGTATTGGTATACATGGAGGCTATAACTATCATGTCACAAATTAAAATGATGAAATAATTTCCAAAAATAATTGGGGGGGGGGGCAGTGCACCCATTTGCCCTATTCTGGCTTCAGGGCTAACTGCGGGCTGATATGTCAGAATGAGGATTGGGGAGAAGGGAGGGATCTCCCACCTTTTCTCCACCACCCCCAGATCTGAATCTGGGAGCTCTCCTTTCCTAGCTGCAGCAGAGAGGGGATTGGACTTCCCACCTTTTCCTGGGCTGTGCCTCAGGAATGCCAGGTACTTCTCCCAGGCCTTTCACCAGGTCTTCCAACATTAAAAACATTCCAAGCGCAGGGCTCGCCAATCAATGATGGAGGTGGTGGAGGGGATCCCAGACGCCCCAGGCCCACCACATGTATCTCCGCTGCCTCAGCCTCTGGCAGTCTCATCTTTGGATGGGGTGGATTGGCACCTGTCCACAGAGACCTCACTGCTACTCTAGGGCTCAGTGTCATGTGATCATACCACACCTGGGACTCAGCAAGGTCCCCTGCAAAGGAGGCGATCGCCTTCCAAGATGCCAAATGCATCTTTGAGCTCCATCGCACCAGCGATTTAGTGCACTCTTGCCATGCCTGGTGTGCAGAGTTGCAGCACAGTACTCACATGACACCACACCTGTTCTGCTGACACCCCGCCTCTTCCCCAGCCTTTCCTAGAACGCTAAAAGTCTGGATTTTTTTTCCCTAAGCACATTTAATGCACCCTAAGCATCCTTGTGGTTTTAAAGGAACTGAGGGCTCGAATGGATTGCATCAGGTCCTGGCAGGGAAAAGCCATCTCTCCCAGCAGCCGGCTCCAAGCCTCAATATAAAACCCAAACCTTGCATCGCAGGCTCCAAAGCGTTTTTTAAAATCATACAATGCCTGAATCTCTGCAGAGACAGGATTGTACTCCCTTGATGCCCCCAAAGAGCCATACTAAAGAGTCGTTCCATTTTTGCCTGGCAGAAAGGTGGTCTGGTTGAAGTACTGACCTGACTGCCTGGAGAAAGAGAAGGGGAGGGGTGGAGTGGAAGAGCAAAGGAGCGAAAGAACAGCTATTCAGGTGAAAGTGATCATAAGCTTGACGTGCTTCTGCATGAGAGGTAAAAAAACGTAAAGGCAAACCGGGGGGAAGGGGGATTAGGTGTGATGGAGGTCTTTATCTCCAAACTAAATCAGCGCATTTTCTGTTGTGCTGCAAATCACTGCAGAAAATAGCCTTAAATGCAGAAGGGATTTTACTCTGTTCAACTTCACAGTGCTTTTTAAACCAGAGACTTTTTTTTAACCATGGTGCTCTATGTGAGGAAATGCATGAGTGTTTTTTTTAATTCTAGATGGAAAAAGAAATATTTATAATCATTCTTTTAAAAAGAAATCAATTTATTTGTATGAACCAAAGAACATCATAAACAAATTATTACAAAGCACACACACAAAGCGTGTTCAGAGGAGGGCAATGAGGATGATCAGGGGTCTGGAAACAAAGCCGTATGAGGAGAGACTGAAAGAACTGGGCATGTTTAGCCTGGAGAAGAGAAGATTGAGGGGAGATATGATAGAACTCTTCAAGTATTTGAAAGGTTGTCACACAGAGGAGGGCCAGGATCTCTTCTCGATCATCCCAGCATGCAGGACATAGAACAATGGGCTCAAGTTACAGGAAGCCAGATTATGGCTGGACATCAGGAAAAATGTCCTGACTGTTAGAGCAATATGACAATGGAACCAATTACCTAAGGAGGTCGTGGGCTCTCCCCCATTACAGGCATTCGAGAGGAAGCTGGACAACCATCTGTCAGGGATGCTTTAAGATGGATTCCTGCACTGAGCAGGGGGTTGGACTCAATGGCCTTATAGGCCTCTTCCAACTCTACTATTCTATGATTCTATGATAATGGGGGTAAAAAGCCTTTTGGGTGTATTTCCAATTGCATGGCTGGGAGAAGGGGAGAGTATCTGATGTGAAATCCTATACATGTGTACCAAGGAGTAAGTCCCATTGACCTCAGTGATTCTTATTCTGAGTACTCATGCATAGGATTGCATTGAAAAGTATGCAATTATTGGTTCTGCTGGGGGGCAATTGGGAACCCTGGTTCTTCGGGTGCCTATTTCTAAAGTACAAGACTATGATCTAATTGTATGATCCTAAGCATGTTTTACTCAGGAGTGAGCGTCATCAAATTCCATGCCGCAGATTTTGCCAAGGGTGGTAAAACGCGGTCCCAGTGTATCCAAGAAATCAGGAGGGAGGCTGTTGTTGTCATCATTGACAACAGGTAGGGACCAAAAGGATTCACTTTCCTCCATCCTTCCCTCCTCGGCATAAACATGAGGTGGGTAAGACATGTCTTCTTGGTCAATCACGTGATCATATCTCTGTTAGGAGAGGAAAAAGAACAATAGCTCAACACAGTCACCCTCTTGTCTTTGTTTATACTTATTTGGCTACTTTTCTACCACCTTTGGCCAAAACAGCCCGCTCAAGGCAGTTTACAACATAAAATCAGCCTAAAATAGGTTAAGTGTCAAATACAGAATTATAACCACCACTTAAAAACAAGGCTGACTTGGGCCAACTCTAAGGAATGGCGTACATATAGCCCATTTGAGGTGTTGTAGAGGAAAACCATAACTTATAATTTCTCCAGGAAGATTAGAGAAGCCCCAATCCATCGTTAAGGAGAAGGGCGTCTCCTAAAATTTCTGAATGGTCTTCAAGTGCCAATAGGTTGTGTGTATTTACAAATAGCCCAACCCTGAAATTGGAGAGGTGAGAACAAATGATGTTGCATCTGAAAGTGATAGACAAGGCCTTGTATTCAGAGGGAATTGACAGAAGTGCTCCTAGCTTCCACCACAGCACAGAGAACTCAAAGCACCTCAAAACTACAATTCCATGAGATAAAAGAAAGTGTGGTACCTTTGGAGGAGTATTCAGTAGTTCCAGGTGACAGGAGCAGCCACCTGAGGTTCATTAGCTCCCTCTAGAGCAGGGGTAGGCAATTTCTGGCCCTCAGCATAGCCAATGGCGAGGAATCATGGGAAATGTAGGTCAAAACATAGGGAGAATCACATATCTGTATTCTTGTCCACCCCTGCTCTAAAGGGAGCTAAAACATCTTTAAAACATATGAACCATTATTGAAACACATCCCACTGGAGACAATTTGCAGCATTTAGAAAATCTAGGTGATATGATTCTTCCCATGAGGACTTTCTTACTTGATTCGGGATTCTAGCCCCTCTTTCCAAAATCGTGCTCATCTTAGTATTCTGAGGGTACATGTTTGCCTAGTGAAGGAGAGAAAAGGAGCTTCAGAGCCGCCACTAATTAAAATTCACCCCAACACCAAATATGGGAACACTATAGAAAACAGTTCTTTAGGTAGCGACTCTTTGTAAAGTGTTGCAACTGCCAGAGCAGAAACACTTTGTCCCTATGAAGAGATAAACAAGGAGGGGGGGGGGGGGACATTTATCCTGGTTTGGTTTATCTAACCTGATTCCAGTGGGGGAAAGGCCAGAAGTCTTGTGAAATGAGCTGGGGTAGCACTATCCTTCCATTCGGATGATGGTTGTCCTCTGCTGGCTTGGTCTGTGTCATTTCAGGGACATCCATTTAGAAAGGAAAAGGAAAAGGAAAAGATGCTTATTAAAGGGACTTAAAGAACCCTGTTACAGTCTATGAGCTCCATCAGACAAGAGTTTTATTACACACTCATTATTGGGCCCCTCCCATGACGTCGTTGCCTACCGTGCGCTCACCCGCCCCTTCTAGCCTTCTTCGCGCCACAAAAAAAAAACCCTAGTAAGTCCGACTTATTTTTCAAGATGGAAGTTGCCGCTATCTCCTGTTGTGCAGGAGAAGCAGCGCGATCAAAACGGCCCGCTGAATGGGCCACGAGCACGTTGTTTACTTCCTCTTTCAAAAGAGGGAGTAATGAGGGACAAACACACAGGCGGAGAAGCCACGGCAAGAAAACACAATTTCCTCCTGTGTGATAACGCTCTATGTGTTTTTCCATCCTCCCTCTCAAACCACGCTTCTTCAAACTCTTTTTAGGATGCTTGGAATACATTAAGACCTCAGGTTTAAATAAGCCCAAGGATGGCTCACTGTAAAACATATCTAAAGTCCTCCATCCTGGAACAGACAGACATTTTGCTGCCCGAGGCAGAGCAGAAAATGGTGATACCTTTTGTGCTTCTGCTGTGCATACACCTGCACACCTCCTCTAATGCATACTACTTCTCTACCACACCTGAAGCACACCGGTCACACATACACCTCAACCGTGGTCCATACGTATTTACTCACAGGTGGGTTTTGCTCATTGTGCACTTGACTGGATGTCCGTGAACAGGAGATGGTCTCTCTCGTTGCCTCCTAACAAATAATAAACACCAAAATGATGGTTGGTTGTTACACTTATGGAGGGCTAATTTCAGGTACAAAAGAAACACACACACACACACAGTGATGCCCCCAAAGGGCATTTTTCTTTATACCAGGCAAAGTGTCAGAGGTGGTACCAAGTGGGCACAACATTGGAAGCACGGCCAGTGGGATGATCCCACTCCCCCTTGTGCATGCATTAGCTAAGGCATGGGGAGCCAGTGGCTTGGGGGGCCCATCAGTAGCAGCCAACATGGCAAATGGCCACACTTGAAGGGAGACGCAGGCTCAGTTTGGACTGGTGTGGGGAAAACAGTCGTCAGTGGTTTTGACTATTGTGTCATCCGAATGCTGCCATAGTCAACTCAGCGCTGATCCTCATCCACACCACAGTTGATTATTTATTACCATGTAGTGTGGGGAATGCCCCCTAGGGTTAGCGTGAGGGTTAGGGTTAGTCAACCCACCATTGACTATTGTGTCGTCCGAACTGAGCCACTGTCTAACAGCAGCTATTCCTTTCCTTGCATTTGATATTGCATCGAAGAAAAGAAATATGAAACCATCTCCTGGAAGCCTCTCCTGCCGACACGATGCAAAGGAACTGGGCAAGGTCATTTGTAGAAGCCCCACTCCATCCAATTTGGCTCATTCGCAAACGCTTCCCAGTGCCCCTGGTAATGATGGACAGTGTATATGAAAGAGAGGGAAACTGTATTAAATATCAGAGTTTTGTGGCTACCTCATCAGGCTGTGGTTTTTCTTTTGATGTTGGTACCTTCACTGAGGGTAGGGTTGCATTATTCCATGCATCAGGCATGTCCTAAACGGGATGTCAAGGCAACAGGTTTCAATGAAATGTCTTGTTACAAAAAACCAGAAATCCCCTTTGTACAATTAGGAAGCATTAAAATTAGGATGGTTCATGCAGTCTAGCCGTCCAGCAGTCATGTACCTGCAGTGAAACAACATGGTAACACACATGCAATTTGTGAAGCAGGCTGTGACTCAGGATATACGTTTGTGTACTCTGGGGCATAAGTCATCTTTTAAATCCAGTGATAAGCACATGGCTACCTTTGATGTCCCCACTATATGTACTGGATTTCTTATTGGTGATGGTGCGGTCTTTATTCAAGGGGAAACTGGTAACTGATGAAGCTCTAAAATTTACTGTTCATGTTAACTAGTTATCTAGGTACTATTATGCCCCTGGTTTACTTCAAATTGCAATTTCTGAAGATATACATTGTAGGTACAGATATAGAAGAGGGGCTTCTCTTAGGTGCTTGGGGGTGTTGCTGCAACTTTGACAGAATGGTCATTTTTGCATGTTATGTAAAACCATAGGTTAATGTGACATGAATATACAATGGTGAGTTTTAGCCTTGTGTGCTTCCTTCTCCTTTTACCATGTAGTCTGGAGGAGGAGTTTGGAAGCTCTTGCTTCTGCTTTTACTTAACTGCAACTTGTCATTAACTATGGTTCATTTGAAACAAGCCAGCTTTCACCTATGGCAATAGCAGCCTCACTTACGTACAAGCTGCAGTTAAGCAAGATGGAAGCCACAGCTTCCAAACTCCTCCTCCTGGCCACATGGGAGGAAGAGAGGGGGAAACAGAAGATGTGCAAGTCAGATGATTGCTGAGCTCGTTCAGGTTCACACACAGTGCGCTAAACTATGGTTTAGTGCAATGTATGAAAGTAGCCAATAATAGCTCTATCACTACAATTTTACTTCAAGTAACTTCTGAAAGGGCTCAAGGACATGGGCCAAAAGGACCTGGATGCTCCTCTGCTGGAGCAGAGCATGTCCTTTTCAGCCATGAGGGCCACCTCTGCTGTTGTTACATGGGAATTTGGGGGGCATGCACACAAACACACAAACACACACACCCCTCCCCCACATATGTACATTCGCCCCTTCCCACTCCCATACACAATCTCTCTCCACACACACATTCCTCCCTTCACCAACATATATAGACACACACACCACACACCTCAATGCTCAGGGACCCTTCAGATCTAGGGAGTTGGCAGATGCTGCCACGCCTCCAAGCCCCAGCAATCTCCAACAGAAAGCAGCAGAAAACGTGCAGTCTCAAGGGCAGAGTCTCTGGGGAATCAGGATATAAGAGCAGGGTTTCCCTTTTCAATGAGCAGGGTTTCAAGAGCAGGGTTTCCCTTTTCAATGAGCAGGGTTTCCCTAGCATTGGCAAGGGAAGGGAAAGCCCGCTGTCATCTCTGAACACTCAGGCGTCTCACTGATCGGAGATGCCAGTGCTAGGGACAGCTTGCTGTTATTCCCAATCAGTGATCAGAGATAAGAGAAGGGTCTCTCTTGTCAGTGCGAGTGCTAACTGAAGGAAAGCCTTCTCTGGTCTCCAATCAGTGTTTTTATCCCCCACAGTCCACCTGATCAGCTGGGCTCTGGGAGAGAGTCGGCAGGGTCACCACTGCTCTGCAAGTCTCAATGACTTGCAGGTTGTGCACCCCTGCTTTAATATCTATGACAATCCCCTGAATAGACAGAGAGAGGCTCCTGCAAGCCTCTTGTTGGAGTTACTAAAACTGAAGGTGCCTTCTTGGAGGGAGGGTGCACAAGTGTTCTCTGGGGATCTGTTATCCATTGAAAGAGTCCATGTTTGCCTTCAACATGCTCTGCTTGTATATTTGTAAATGAAGCAGATATCACAAAGACACCCCAAGTTTCCGGCTCTCTCTCATCCAAAGAAAGTGAAGGTTGCAATCTTATACACACATCCCTGGGAATAGGTCCCATTGAACCCTAAGGCCTACACAGGTTTGTGCTGTAAACCCAGAAGCTCTGGGACATCATATGAAGCGGGTAATTTCTCACCCAAGACAAATCGGGTTGGCTCTCCTCATTGTAGGTCTTCAGTGACTGGATGCCTTCTTCATCTGGAAAGGAGGCGGCACCTTTCCCTGTTTCCAAGGTGGAGGGACAACACAGTAGGAGACTTAAGCCCACTGCACAAAAGGAAAAGAGGTGAGCTTTGTCACTAGCTCTCTACGCCCTTTACAAGCATCTTCTTCTGGAGGACCACCTTGCTGGCTGCATGGCGAGGGTGCTTCCAGATGAGGCCACTAGTTTGCAATTGCTTGCTTCATTCACAGAATTTCTCGCGGTGTCCAGGGGTTGCTATGTTCCACTGGTGATACTCCCATGTTTCCCCACCACTTCTTCCATCTCTTTTTCTCTTCAGAAATGCTCCGTTTAGAAAGAAAGATGGGATGGCTGCACAGAGCCTTTTTGTTGGTAGCCCTAGGAGTTGTCTTTCTGGAAGCCCTCTCGAAGAGGGGTTGACAAAACCATTTCATAAGAAGTTGGGACAGCATATTTAGGATAGAGACTAGTCTTTGGCAAGGGCCACCTCCAGCTCACTGCCAGAGTCCATGCTTCGTGCTGCATACAGTCCCAAATTTAATCCCCAGCTTCCTCAAATTAACAAATCATCAGGCAGTAGGTCTCTGCCCAAAATGGACTGTCCAATGAAGAAGTGGGTTGAAGAGCCCTTTGTATGATGGGGTGCCTTCTTGCACACACATCTGCAAGGGAAACAGTTCTTCATTGAGGAAATCCACACATCTGCAACATGGGCGTGCACATGGCTGGCACAAGAGAGACGCCGGGACAGAATGGGACAACAACGGCCAGCCACAGCCAAAGGACTGACGGCGTGAGTAGAGAAGATGGTGCAGCAACCATCATTGCACTGCCCACTTCCTCTCCTTCTCTCTCGCGCGCGCACGAGAGAGACGCCGGGACAACAACGGCCAGCCACAGCCGAAGGACTGACGGCGTGAGTGGGGGAGATAGTGCAGCAGCCACCATTGCACTCCGCCCACCCCTTCTCCTTCTCTCTCTTACGCGCCAGAGAGAGACAAACAACTTAAGGTGACTGAAATGTGTCTGGGAGCACCAATATCTGTTGTGTGGGGCAGAGGGAGATATGGCAATAGCAGGGCGAAATGCCGTTACAGGGGAAGGAGGGATGGATATCTAACACCCACCTTCCGGTCGCCCTGCTACCCCGGGGATCTTGGGGAACGATCCAGGCCACCCACAGAACCTTTCCTTGCACCTATGCAATGCCAGGTCGGTTAAAAACAAAACAAACATAATCTATGACCTCCTCAAAGAAGAGGAGGCCGACCTGGCATGTTTCACAGAGAACTGGCTGGGAGATGACAGTGCCCCGACATGGGCTCAGGGTCTCCCAGCTGGGTACTGTGTTAGTGAGCAGGTGAGGGAAAGTGGGCGGGGGGGCGGAGTAGCTGTGGTCTACAAAAGCAATCTTAACCTGACCAGACATCCTGTCCGGGAATTGAATTACATCGAGTGTGTGTACCTGAGTCTGAAGGCCAGGGATAGACTAGGGATTCTCTTAGTGTACCGGCCACCCCACTGCCTATCAGACTCCCTGGCCGAGCTCACGGAACTGGTCTCGGAGCTGGTGTTGGATTTGCCCAGGCTCTTGGTCCTGGGCAATTTCAACATCCCATTCGAGGCCAGTTTGTCAGGTGGAGCTCAGGAGTTCATGGCATCCATGACAAACATGGGCCTATCCCAATTGGTCTCTGGACCCACACATTCAGCAGGTCACACCCTCGATGCTGTTTTCAGTTCCGAACAGAGGGATCTGTGGGCGGAGGTATTGAATACCTCCAAATTGTCATGGACAGATCATTTTCTGGTCAGGATTAGTATCACGGCTACCACCCGTCCCTGCAGGGGTGGCGGACCTATTAAGATGGTCCGCCCTCGAAGGCTGATGGATCCTTCTGGATTCCAGAAAGCCTTGGAGGGTTCCATGTCTGGTATCGTCGACGATCCTGTAGAAGCCCTGGTCAATAGATGGAATCAAGACCTAACTAGGGCTATCGACACGATCGCCCCCAAACGTCCTCTCCGGCCCGCTTCTAATAGGGCACCCTGGTATACAGAAGACCTCAGGGAGTTGAAGCGGAAAGGACGACGACTGGAGCGCCGATGGCAGAAAACTCGACTTATATCCGACAAGACACGACATAGAGAACATCTTCGTTTCTATGGAGTGGCAATACGTGCAGCAAAGAAAGCTTTCTTCTCTGCACGCATTGTGTCTGCGAATTCACGCCAAGCAGAACTGTTCAGGGTGGTGAGGGGTCTAATTCAGGCTCCTTCTCCCCTGAATCCGATTTTAGAGCCTTCGGTAGTTCGCTGTGATGCTTTTAACGATCATTTCTCAGATAAAATCTCTCGGAAAAGAGCCGACTTAGATGCCATTGTTATAGCAGAGGCTGACAGTGGAGTGTCCAGTGACTCCGCGAGTAGGATTACACTGGATCAGTTTCAGTTGGTGAGTACCGATCCCTGTCCTCTCGATCCCTGTCCTTCCTGGCTGGTCGTCCAGGGAGGAGATGCAGTTAGATCACATCTACAACATATTATTAATGCATCTCTCAGGGAGGGGAGCTTTCCATCATGTTTAAAAGAGGCGGTGGTAAGGCCGCTTCTAAAAAAGCCCTCCCTGGATCCCCTGGACCTTAATAACTATAGGCCAGTATCAAATCTTCCATTTTTGGGCAAGGTGATTGAGAGGGCGGTTGCCTTTCAACTCCAGGCAGTCTTGGATGACACTGATTTTCTAGACCCATTTCAAACCGGCTTCAGAGCAGGATACGGAGTTGAGACTGCTTTGGTCGCCTTAGTAGATGATCTACGCCTTAGTATCGGCAGGGGGAATGTGTCCCTGCTGGTACTCCTGGACCTCTCAGCGGCTTTCGATACCATCGACCATGGTATCCTTCTGGAGCGCTTGGGGGAATTGGGAATCGGGGGCACTGTGCTACAGTGGTTCCAATCCTATCTCTTGGGCAGGTTCCAGATGGTGATGCTTGGGGATAGCTGCTCTTCAAAAAAGGAGTTGCTATGTGGTGTACCACAAGGTGCCATCCTTTCCCCAATGCTGTTTAACATTTACATGAAACCGCTGGGAGAGATCATCCGGAGGAATGGGGCGGGGTGCTATCAATATGCTGATGACACCCAAATATATTTCTCTATGCCTTCGACAACATCGTCAGCTAAAGATAGTGTGTCTCCTCTGAATGAATGCTTGGAGGCGGTAATGGGCTGGATGAGGAAAAACAAACTGAAACTGAATCCAGACAAGACGGAGGTGCTTGCTGTCAAAGGCCCCAACCTGGGTTTGGAGGTGTGTCAACCAGTTCTGGATGGGGTTACACCCCCCCCGAAAGACTGTGTTCGCAGCTTGGGGGTAC
The DNA here is from genome assembly GCA_029215795.1 of Anniella stebbinsi. Lineage (NCBI taxonomy): Eukaryota > Metazoa > Chordata > Lepidosauria > Squamata > Anniellidae > Anniella > Anniella stebbinsi. Next base: position 14,998,202 of record JARDYH010000004.1, read on the forward strand.
TCCTGGATCCATCGCTCCAGATGACAGCTCAGATTGATGCGACGGTCAGGAGTGCCTACTATCAGCTTCGGCTGATACGCCAGCTGCGCCCCTTCCTAGAGTTGGAAGACCTAAAGATGGTAGTGCACGTGCTGGTAACTTCGAGGCTCGACTTCTGCAATGCGCTGTACATAGGGCTACCTTTGTGCCTAGTCCGGAAACTTCAACTTGTTCAAAATATGGCAGCCAGGTTGGTCACTGGTACACCTAGGGGTGACCACATTACACCAGTTTTAAAATCACTTCACTGGCTGCCGGTCAGTTTCCGGGCAAAGTCTAAAGTGTTGGTTATTATCTTTAAAGCCCTACATGGTTTGGGCCCAGGCTACCTACGGGATCACCTTCTCCCGTACAATCCGCCCCGCACTCTTAGGTCCTCTGGGAAGAACGTACTCAAGCTTGCCAGAACTAGGTTGGCGAGTGTTACCCAGAGGACCTTCTCTTCTATGGCTCCCAGACTATGGAATGGTCTGCCGGAGGAGGTGAATTCAAGAGAGTCATGAAGACTGCTCTCTTCTGGCAGGCCTATCCGGATGAATTTTAAATGTTTTGATGATGTGTTTCTCTTGGGGTTTTTTTTGAAAAAAAAATTAACTTTGTCATGCTTGTATTTGCATTATGTTCCCCGCCTCAATCCGTAGGGAGAGGCGGGTTATAAATAAATATTATTATTATATTATATTATTATTATAGGAGTGTTCGCTAGCAGGAGGTGACAAGCGAGCCGATTGGGCAGTGTGCACCAGCATTCCTGCTTGATCCTGATGAGCCAGGATTTATGATGTCCGAACCACAGTAAAACATTAAAGAACGCACCTGAAGAACCATACATACTTTAAAAGTCAAGTTAAAAAGATGTGTTTGGGTCTCCTTTCAAAACACAGAGAGACTGGGGACGAGTCACAACTCAAAAGCAAGTGCATCCAGAGTCTGGAAGCAACACAGCAGAAACCCTTTTTCACAATACCCAGTAAGTGGGGTTCTGTAACAGAGGGTGTCTTCAAAAAAACCTCTTCTACTGGTCTTCATATGTGAGAAGGTGCATGCTAAGGATGGATGGTCCCTCAGATAGCCAGGCCCTAAGCCATTTAGAGCTTTAAAAGTTAAAGCCAACACCTTGAATTGGACCCAGACAACAATTGGGAACCAGAACAGATCTTTCCGTCCCGGGGTGATGTGATCAGGACAGCATGCACCGCTTAGCAGCCCAGCTGCTAACCAACTGGAGCTGCTGGAAGCTCTTCAAGGGAAGCCCCATGTAGAGTGCATTGCAGTAGTTTACCCATGATGTAGCCAAGGCACAGTTGCCAGATTAGGCTAACTCAGGAATGGTTTACATAGTAGTTGTACAAACAGGCAGCGTAGGGTCCAGGAACACTCCCAGGCAAGAGATCTCATGTTTCCGGGGGAGTCTAATCCAACTGAAAACAGGTTAGATCCCAATCCCCAAGCTAGGTGTTCACTGACCAATAGCTCTGTCTTTTCTGGATTTAAACTCAGCCAGTTCATCTTCATCCAGCCCATTATCAAATTTAGGCAACATTCAAGTGACTGCTTTCCTGGAGCAAGGTAACAAAAAGCAAAAGCACTGAGTGTCATCCCTATATATACCAAGATGATACTCCCCTTAAACATGGTGCAACCACACTTGGAATATTTTGTACAGTTCTAGTCACCGTACCTAAAAAAGGATATTGTAGGCATGGGGAAAGAGCAATTAAAATGATCAAGGGGCTGGAGCAACTCCCCCAAGAGGAAAGATTACAGCAGTTGGGATTGTTTAGCGTAGAAAAAAGGTGATCAAAGTGGGACATAATAGAGGTGTACGAAACTATGCATGGTGTGGAGGAAGTGGATAGAGAGATTTTTTCCCCTCTCCCATAATACTAGAACATGAGGCTATGCTATGAAACTGATTGGTGAGAGATCCAGAACAGATAAAAGGAAGGACTTCTTCACACAGCAGATCATTAAACTCTGGAATTCGCTTCCACAACATGTAATGACGGCCACCAATTTGGATGGCTCTAAAAAGAGGTTGGATAAATTCCTGGAGGATAAAGCTATCAAGGGCTACTAGTCCTAATGGCAATATGCTATCTCCAGCATCAAAGGCAGTATGCCTTTGTACACCAGTTGCTGGGGAGCATGGGTGGGAGGGTGCTGCTGCACACAAGTCCTTCTTGTAGGTTTCCCATAGGCAGGTGGTTGGCCATTGTGCAAACAGAATGTTAGACTAGATGGACCCTTGGCCTGATCCAGTATGGCTCTTCTTATGTTCTTAAGCTCCATATGATTTCTCTCACTAGTTTCAAGAAGATGTTAAACAACACAGAGGCCTGGACCAAACCCCGTGAGACCAGGGGTGCAGCAAAAAGTGGCTTGGTGGCCTGCAGGCAGCCCACTAAGCCATTTCTGGTGGCCTGTCAGACCACCTCCTGCTCGTATCTACCCCAGCAGTGGCATTTCTGATCACTTGGTTATCTCCAATCTGTCAGAGATTTGGTCCTCAGGGGCAAAAAGGTTGTGCACCCCTACCATAACCCAATGGCCACAGTGCTAAACAGTAGTCCCTCAACACCACCTTCCAGCCATGACCTGATAGGAAGAACCAGACCAGCTTTGATAACACACGCCAAAGGCCCGGCCCACCATGCAGCCCAGAAAGGTATCATGGCTGATGGTATCAAAAGCCACTGAGAGGTCCAGAAGGACTAGAAGGGCCGCACTCCCGCAATCCAGTGCCCAGCACAGGACATCCACCACAGAGACCAAAGCAGACTCCTGGCTGGAAGCCCAGTTGAAATTGGTGAATTGAAATAGCACAAAAATGAGTTGCTGAGTAATGGAGATAATATCTTTAGATGGCACGTGTGCAAAACACCAGTGTGTACTTTCTGTCAGTAAGCAAGATGCAAACGCTAATGGTATGACTCACATATCAATAACAGGAACGCAGCCAAGATGGCACCAATTGCTCCCCCTCCGAGACTCATTGACCCTAAGGCCAGTTCCTTCTTCGGCTTACATGCCATCCCATCCAGGCAGCGACACACCGTGACCTGCAGGTTCTGCTTGCTGGAAAGCCCTTGCTTATCCCAAATTTGGAAAGGCACTGAATAATTGCCCGGAGGGAGGCGTATTAACATAAAGAGCTCAACCGAATCACCTAAAAGAGTAAGGAGAGAAAAGGATGAACGTATTCTTATGTCCTGACATCTGCTAACAAGACAGTAAGGATAATGCGGACAAGAACTAGCAGAGTGATGCCTTTCAAATACTACCAACCAGATGAAAAACATTTTTGGATTCTTGGGGTTGGAGGGATCCTTGCAAATCCTCTAGGCAGAGTTGATGGGCAGGAGAAATGCTATCAGATTTAACTCCCAATTCGGGTGAAAACAGAAATGGTCGCGGGGTGCAGGGTGACATCCGGATGAGCCATTCATGCTCCCTCACACATGTCTTCCCTGGGGAACTTTTTCTGGGCTACGGAACATGGGGTCATCACAGCATCTCTTTATTTAGGTAGCTAAAAGTAAAGGTTCTTTATATATCAATTGACTTCCTCTGCTGTGCTTCCCTTTGTCTCTCCTTTGCATCTGCATCTTTCCTCCTCTCCTCCATTCCCCCTCTTCCCGTCGTCTCAGGCAAAGGGAGAAAGAGATGCCTTGGCCGTGTGGTGGAGGCCCTCTCCAACATTTCTAGGTAGCTCTATAGTCATGGCTCAGCTGTTTGCCTTGTCTTGGCCAAGCATCTTGCTGCCCATCCCATGCAGCTCTGACATCAGTTTCTCCTAACAGCCTCACCATCTCCCTTTTGCCCCTCCTGCCTGTACGGCCTTTTAAAAACCCATCCCTGCCACAAATCTCCTATTTAATCTCCCAAGGCCAACAGCAGTGAATGAAAAAGTCGCGGGGTGCCTGCCCTGCAAGTTCGCTGAGTGCTGCCCAGCTGGCCCCATTCCAGGAGCTGACCCAGCTGAGTGCTCAGCAATGCACACTTTCCGAGGCCTCCAGGAAGTGCCCAGTTCCCCTGGCATGCCATTAGAATGCCGAGAGAATTGCGCACTTTCCGGAGACCACAGAAAGTGTGCTTTCCCTTCCTCCACCCCCCTTGTGCTAATTGTGGCCAAGAAGGCCTTTAAGGCCACAATTGGCATGGGGTAGGGGTAGAGGGACAGAAACGTGATTTCCCCAAGGCAGATTTTCGCCCCATATCTACCTACCAATGAGGCAATGCCTCTTGGCCATCCTTTGCACTTAAACTCCAGAAAAAAGGCCTGGGAAAGAGCTGTGATGTTACTGCAGCGGAGGCAGAGAACTGGGCCTACCCAGAGCCACAGGAATAGGGTGACCATATGGAAAGGAGGACAGGGCTCCTGTATCTTTAACAGTTGCATTGAAAAGGGAATTTCAGCAGGTGTGATTTGTACACATGCAGCACCTGGTGAAATTCCTTCCTCGTCACAACAGTTAAAGCTGCAGGAACCCTGCCCTCTTTTGTACCTGGTCATGCTACGCAGGGCTTCTACGGCTTTAACTGTTGAAAGTCCCTTTTCAATACAACTGCTAAAGATACAGGAGCCCTGTCCGCCTTTTCATATGGTCACCCTACACAGGAATCCTTTTCCGGTTTTGACCTGGCATTCTAAATTTGGTCCAAGAATGCAACCGTTGCCATAGTAAATACCTGACTTCTGTGCTTGTTTCTTCTGCTTGTAGAGGGAAAAGTGGCAAAGTGATAAAATGAAAGAGGGCAGGGCCACGTCACAGTTCGAGGGTAACTTACCAAAGTTCTCTCCCAGTTTCCAAGAATTTTCCATACTCCCCGAGGCCTTTACTAGCTCGAACGTAAAGGGCCCTCCATATGGGTAGGAGTCTTTATCTTCAGCTTTTATAATGAAAGGATTGTTTTTTTCTCCTTCACAGACCACCAAAGATGGTGTAACTAACACTGGAGCATTGTCATTAATGTCAGTCAGGTGAAGTTGGATGGTGCCTGTGCCGGTTCGTGGTGGAACACCTAACGGCGAAGAAACACAGCATTTTGCTTTGATTTTGAAAAATTGCCAGAACAGGAAGGAAACTTTGAGGTCAGTGATGGATTTCACCCACTGGCTTTAGGAATGTAACCCTTAGGAATGTAATGCTTTCCACACCATTGTGCTCCAGAGGTCACCTGTGCTCTAAAGTTAAGGTCAGCACACAACATTCAAGCTGGACCTGTTTTGCAAGCTCTCAAGGGATGGACACATCATATGTCAGAGTTCATCTGGGAGTCAAAAATGAATTTATGACTGGGAAGTATTTTGCTTGATGGGAGAATGCTCTTCCTTCCTTCCTTCCTTCCTTCCTTCCTGTACCTAATATAGTGGAGCCTGGTACTAGAGGAACCTCAATGCACTTCATGTGACCTGTTCTACATAATTTGCAACCCACGAGCCGCATATTGTGCACTGTCAGATGCTTGAAATTTGGGGAAAATATTGTAGGGCAGTGACAGGCACATGCTGGCCTTTCTAGGAAGGCTTGGAAAGACCCCCATCTGAAACTCAGGAGAACTTCTGCAAATCAGCATAGACAATACTGAGCTACATAGACGAATGGTCTGACTCAGTCATATAGCAGCTTCCTATGACATATCCCTCCTTTTTTGTTGTTAATGACCAAGGCAGTTTAGCCTAGGCTGACCAGATAAAATCCAGGTCAGGGCTCCTGTAACTTTAACAGTTGTAGAGAAAAGGGAATTTCAGCCAGTGTCATTTGTATGCAATTAGTTCCTGGTGAAATTCCCTCTTCATCACAACTGTTAAAGGTGCAGGGGCCCTGCCTTCTTTTGTATCTGGTCACTCTAGCATAGTGCCTGCAACTTTAACTGTTGTGATGAAGAGGGAATATCACCAGGAACTAATTGCATACAAATGACACTGGCTGAAATTCCCTTTTCTCTACAACTGTTAAAGTTACAGGAGCCCTGACCTGGATTTTATCTGGTCACCCTAGTTTAGCCCCAAACAGAAGGCTTATCAAACCCTAGATGGCCAACATGCAGCCCTAGTGGGCTATGCCCAGCTTGGGGTCATGAGTTATATAAGTCAACCAACTGCCTTTGCTAAAGGACCAAATATCATCTTCATTTGAAATCACTGTATGTGCGGAAAAAATTCTGAAGAGCAATTCCTAACTTAAATTTACTTACCAAAAATAAATACAAGGGTTCAGGACTTGAGTATTATTGTTATTATTATTATTAATTATTATTATTATTATTATTATTATTATTATTAGGGGTGTGCAGCGGATCGGGTCCGATCCACAATCCGGACCAGATCTGGGTGAAATCAGATACAATTATCAGATTCCGATCCCTAGCATCTGGATCGTGCGATCTAATCTGATCCGAAAGGACCCGATCCGGATCGGAAAAGATCGGAGGATCGGACCTCCCCCCTCCCCCCACTCGTGCGCCTTACCTGCTGCCTCCTCGCTGCTGTCCACTGCCGTCAGCTGCTTCAGTACTACTGAGAAACAGGCCTTGCGGCCTGTTCCACAATACAGCGACGGTGCACCAGGTGACGTCATCACTCGGCGCGCCCTCACTCTACTGTGGAACAGGCCGCAAGGATGCCATTTTAGGTGTTTTCGACATAGGCTTGCACTGGGGGAGAGAAAGCTTTCCCCCCAATGCAAGCCTATGCGAAAAACATGGGGGCGGGTGTGTGGGGACCTAATTCCCCCCTCCCTCCCCCCCACTCGCGTTCCTTACCTGCCGGGGCCGTCCACTACCATCTGCTGGTCCCTTCTACTGAGAAACAGGCTTTGCAGCCTGCCTCAAGGCCTGTTTCTCAGTAGTACGGAAGCAGCGGACGGCAGTGGACAGCAGCGAGGAGGCAACAGGTAAGGAGCGTTAGGGGGGAGGGGGGAGGGGAGGTCCCCCGTTACCTGCTGGCGTCCTGCACTGCCGTCTGCTGCTTCCGTACTACTGAGAAACAGGCCACAAGGCCTGCTTAGTAGTAGTATGGAAGCAGCAGACGGCAGCGTGGGATGCCAGCAGGTAACGAGCATGTCATGGGGGGAGGGACAGAGAGGGGGAGGTCATCACTTACCTGCCAGGGCCGCCCGCTGCCGTTTGCTGGTCCCTTCTACTGAGAAACAGGCTTCGCAGCCTGCCTCTCAGTAGCGCACCGGGTGATGACATCACCCGGCGCACTACTGAGAGGCAGGCCGCAAAGCCTGTTTCTCAGTAGAAGGGACCAGCAGACGGCAGTGGACGGCCCCAGCAGGTAAGGAATGCGAGTTGGGGGGAGGGAGGGGGGAATTAGGTCCCCACACACCCGCCCCCATGTTTTTCGCATAGGCTTGCATTGGGGGGAAAGCTTTCTCTCCCCCAATGCAAGCCTATGTCGAAAACACCTAAAATGGCATCCAACCCGAAAATCGGAAATACGATTTTTGGATTGGAATCGGATACAATCCAAACCGGGAAGGCTCCGATCCAATCTGATCCGATCCAAGGCATCGGTTCTAGTTCCGGTTCCGATCCCAGTTCCATTCCGATTTTTTGGATCCATGCACACCCCTTATTATTATTATTATTATTATTATTATTAATTACATTCCCAATTGCAGTTGCGGGAAGGCTTAAAGTGCAAAACTATGACTGTTAAGTCGGAAATGAAATCACGCTAAGTTCAGTAGAACACACTCCCAGATATGCAGGTATAGGGCTGGGAGATGGAAAATCCAGGTTCTAGTCCCCACTCAGCCATGGAAACTCACTGGGAGGCTTTGGGCCAGTCACAGACTCTCAGTCTATTGTTGTGAGGATAGAAATGGAGAGGAGGAGGATTCTGTATGCCGCCTTGGGTTCCTTGGAGGAAAAAAGGCAGGATATAAATGGAATGAACAAATATATGCTAAATTGCCTTTGTGCGAGCAGTGGGGGATACTTGCGCAACAGAATCGGCTGGATGGAAGCACGCCATTGGATACTGCCCAATATCAAGTTTGGTTTCAGCTTGAACATTTTAACCTCTCCCATAATTTTCAAGAGTACCAAGAGACAAGCAAAGTAGCGGGTGGATTTTAGCTGTTGTTTAAGAAGGAACTCACCATTGTCAATGGCGTGAATCACAATGGTGTATGCGCTGTTGTTCATATGAGGAGAGTCCATGTCAAGCACTTTCACAGCCTTCACAATCCCAGAGTTTTCATCAACAGCCACCCAGCCTTTTGGGTCAGAAGCTACTTTGTATCTTAACAAACAGATCAGATGTTTTAAAAATGAGCGGTAAAACATCCTGAACAGCTAAGTATAGCAGACAGGATTTGCTTCCTAACCCCACACAAGACTGGAAACCAAATATCATAGAGCTAATCTAGCCTTGCAAAAAAGAAGCAGGTAGAGCCTGCTGGCCAATTGGCCTACAAAGTAATCACAGATCACCTGATAGAGCAAAGATTCTCCCAGTGATGTCCAATGATTATCTGTATCACTGACCTCAAGCTGACTCCATACCTGCTGCAGTCCCTGGGGCCCATTTCCAGTTTGGGCCAGCTTTCCCATATTACCTTGTCTAATCCAGAGCTGAATTTGTGTCAGAACTCAGCCCCAGCATTGGATTTCTTCATATGAAACATAAAAGTGTCTCTGAGCAGGCACAGAGTGCATTCTCCTTAATACTGTGTAACTACAGGGATTTTACCATGTCAGGGATTAGGTATTCTACCATGTCAGGGATTAGGGGAAGGGATTCAAGACAAGATGGCAGCGTTTCCATAATAATTCACGACTTTAGGTTTTGTTTTGGTTTTAGGAAAATTAAGCACCAGACTTATCTCCTGCCCAAATGTAATCTTGACAAACCTAAGAAGGTAGGAAGAAGCAGCCTTTTCCAACTGGGGGCCTTCCAGATGTTCTGGGACTACAACTCCCAGAATCCCACAGACAACTATGCTATGCTGGGGGATTCTAGGAGTTGTAGTCCAACACATTTGGAGGGTGCCAGTTTGGGAAAGGCTTCCCTTACCCCAATGATTTGTTTGGAGGAGGAGGAGGAGGAGGATATTGTTGTTGATAATGATAATTGTAATATTCTATCCATCTAAAAGTAAAGACAGGTTGTGGCAAGGAATGGATTCTCTATTAGGGTGCCACCACAGAAAAGACCATATTCTGGTTGTCTGTGGAGTGAACCTCTTGCTGGTGTGGAGCCCTATGCAAGCTTCCTCAGAAGACATCATAATAATCAAGGATGTTCATACAACAATTACCAGCCATAAATGCCCACCTGATGGTGTTTGGTGGTGTGTCTGGATCCTTGGCGGCATATCGTACAATCTCTTTTCCAGGCATCACTCCTTCCTCTTGCCGAAGAACAAGGGTAGGAGGATCAAACTGAGGGGCAACATTTCTGTCGATGACATTAATGTTCACAGATGCCTGGGAGTAGATTGCAGGAGGAGCACTCTGCACCAAACCTCCTTCACATATGAAGAAGGGCTCTTCATTCTCCACAGAAATGACAAGTCTCCTCCCAGAGGTGCCGTCATAGACCAAAGGCTGGAAAAGCCAAACAACAACAGAATCTCCCATGAGTAAATTCAGACTGGCTGCACCAGCCTCCCCCAATCTAGTGCCCTCCAGATGTGCTCTATGACAACTCCCATCAACTATGCTGGTTGGGGGATGGTGGAAGCCGTAGTCCAACAGCTTTGGAAGGCATCAGGGTGGAGAAAGCTGAGCTATATCAGCCTTCATCAATCGGTATTACCTTTATGATGCTTAAAACTCCTTCATTGGTAGAAGGATCCGTTGCAATGCCAAAATTGTCTCTTTCATTACCCCTCACTATTGTATATTTGGCTCTCCAAGCAGGCGTGTTGGGTGAATCTTTGTCTTGCACCTTGAGGCGTAGGATTCCATTTTGTGTTTGGCCTTCTGGGGCATCAAGATTATACTTGGAAGACACACAGAAAGGAGTTCTAAATGCATCAAAGGCAGTTCCCAGCATTCCCTCCCATTTTCTGTCACACTACAATATGACCATGACATAGACCCGAGGATGAGGTTATGGAGGCAGTAGCAGCAGGGATTTCAAATGTCTAGGACCCTCAGCGGTAAGAAGCAGGTTTAGCCACCATCTCCATAGTGCACCCAGGTGCCCACTGTTACTTTCGTCTGTATCAATAATTGGCTGACATTCATTTCTATAATTCAATGGCTTCCATGTATTCCTCTTCACAAGGAAAATGCTACATTTGGGAACAATTTTGCTATTGACAATGGATGGTTTGGCCTTCACCAACAGTTACCAGATTTGGGGGAGAAAGGAGGGGATCAAGAGGCCCTCGGTCTATATTAGGGAGGGACAATCCCACCCCACAGGCCTAATCCAGCCTCCGGAGGTGGCCTGCAGAGGCCTAATCCAGGCCTAATCCAGCCTCCGGAGGTGGCCTGCAGAGGCCTAATCCAGGCCTAATCCAGCCTCCGGAGGGGCCTGCAGAGGACTAGCCTTCCTCTGCAGGCCCCTCCACCTGGTCTTGAGGCTATGGGGAACTTTCTGCGGAGTTGGGAGAGAAAGCCTCTTTGTATCTCTCAACTGTGATTGAAGATAACAAGGGATTCACTTGCATGCTGCTCCCCCTCACAATGGAAGGTGGCCACTGCACAGAAAAATCCAATTTTTATCAGTGGTCAGAGATCAGAAGGGGATTGGGGCACCACACCCTATGGGGACTACATGACATCAGTGGGTGTGGCTCTGCCTTTTTGAGGTCAGGGGGAGGTTCCATTCCCTGATTTCATTTGGCCCATGGAGGGCTGGGCGTGAGGGTCAACTGCCCCCGCCACCTCCACCCTTTCTCTCTGTAAGAGAAGGCCCCTTCTCTCTATAAACTTTAATATCATGGAGATGGGCATTCTGGGCACCACGTTTCCAGAAGGACATTGACACATTAGAACAAGTTCAGAGGAGGGCCACAAGATGATCTATGGACTTGAGGTCATGCCCTACGAGGACAGGCTGAAGGAACTTGGGACAAGAAGACTGAGGGGAGACATATTAGCACTGTTCACCTTCTCTACTTTGAAAGTGGGCTTCAAGGTCATGCTGAAAGGGTTAGACTTTTCAATTGCCATTCCCCAGTCAAACCTGATGGGCTCTTGGCTAGTTATATAGAATATAATGTAGCAAACAAATTTCAAAAAGAACAAATGCAGCAACTTCACTACAAACCTAACTATGACCTTATGTGACATATGAAATCTTATGTTTATTATTATATATATTGCTTTTCACTTTGTTACCCACCTTGGAGGCCATCTTCAGTGAGAAAGGCAGGATTTAAATACTTTTAAATAAATAAATGACATGGAGAACTCTTCTGTCCTCAGCACTGCCTTACTTCCTGGTCTCCAAAAGAGCCCTCAAGATTTATTTATTTATTATTTGTAACATTTCTATACCATGTAGCATAATAGAAGCTCTCAGCAGTTCACAACATTGACAAGCTGCTCACAAAATCCTCTGTGTCTCCTTTTTAAATTGAAATGACAGGACCTGTGGAGATGTCACCATGGATGGAAAGCTATCTCCTAAAGAGGACCACGTTTACACTTCACAACAGGGTAAACTCTCTGGGTAAATTATCTCCCACTCTTGCCCCCAAACACCACATCCTTACATCTTTCTGGGTAAATTTAGGCAGGTTGTTGTTGGAATCTTCTACAGCAATATTGACTGTTGCTGTGGATGACATTTGTGGGTCTCCATGGTCTGTAGCCTTGATCAGAAGTTTGAAAGCTCTATCCGTCTTAAAAACATCAACGTATTAAAACATTACTATTTGTTATACATTTTAGAAGAACATTTATTTATTTATTTATTTATTTATTTATTTATTTATTTATTACAGTTCTATACTGCCCCATAGCCGAAGCTTTCTGGGCAGTTCACAAAACTTAAACCTCAACGTACAGTATAACACAATGTAAAATATACAAGGTTAAAACTTCAATACAGATGTGAATACTATAGCTCCAAAAATAATGCAAATCCTCCAGAAAGGAAAGATACATGAGCAAGATTTAAGACATCAGCTCATGATAGTCCAAGAGTCAAGATACTTACATCAAAAGGTACAAAAGGTTTGACTATCTAGACATCTTATAAAAGTTGTGGCTGAAGGCACTTAGGGGGTTGCAGCTGCACACCCTTCCCCAGCCTCTCTTTGGGGTCAGTAATCATAAAGTACATGGATGAAAAAAGCAGTATCTGTTCAGGAATAGTGTTCATAGTTCCAGACTGTCCAATCTGATTAATTTTGTTGGGACATACCCTTTTCTTAATACCTCCAAGTAGGAAGCCATTAATTATGTTATAAGCTCCTGGCTGAAACTGGTACCACTTGGTAGAGATCACCTTCTTGTATCTTAAAATATCCAGTGGGACTAATTTACATGTTGGGATGCCCCAGCAGTTGCTCATAAGACTGGCTAAGATTTTGGAGACGTCACATCTTTTGTAAGCTATCTAGATTGTCAAACCTTTTGTATTTTATGACGTAAGTATTCTGACACGGGCTCTTGGACTAGGATCAGTCGGAATATATTAGAACCTGGGTTTCTGAAGTGTAGGGCCACAAGTAACCACCACGAGCTTTTGATTCTGCTGTCAAGGACCCTATTTGCTTCATTGATTTCTAGCGTATGCGTTGTGGCCGCCACGCCAGCACTCTGGTCCCACCAGTTGCCACAGTTGCAAGATCAATTTGAGGACCATATCATTAGGCAAATCAAAGTGATTTTGTTGTGTTCTGTGCATTTCCATAGGTAAATAATTTTGTGTAAAATATTGCATTTAAAACCGATTGTCCTCCAAGAAATTGAGGATGGCGAATATGGTTCCCACCCCTATTTTCATTCTCACAGCAACTCTGCCAAGAAGGCCAGGGTGGCTGTCCAAGCCAGTAACTCGTTGCTAAGTGGCTGAGCCAGTGATCAAGGTCCAAGCGAACAGCCTATCCACGTTCATTTACCTTGCCTTTTCATGGAATATTTTTGCAAAGATTTTCTGCTGGCAGAGAATGTGTAGAGGAAATACTAGGACAGTGGATTAAGTTTAGATAAGGATATAAGGGGGGAAATTACTGGAGGCAGAATCTGCAACGCCCTGATGACATTGTACTTTTACTGCAAAGTAGATCCCAAAACACAGACCTCACATGGACACCAATATGGACTTTATTTACAAGTACTATACCGCATAATTTGAGCATCCTGTAACACGTATCAGGCCACTGGAAGAATCCACACTGAAGACAGGTTGTTCTGGCCGAGGTGTCTGAGAAACCAGATAATATGTCACTTGAGAATTTGGATTGCCTTCTTCGTCCTTGTCAAAAGCCGTAACCTTGAGAACTGGTTCATCTACAATTGCAAAAAGTGAAGCATCTATAGCAAGTGCTCAGCAACACCATGGACCATTCTTGGGTCTATGTGTAGATTTCATGCGCATGCTATAGTTCCTATCCCCAGTGTTAGCACAGTTGACCAAAAGAGATCACCTCCTCACTGTCTCACGATGTCAGAAATGAATTTTGCCTTGGAGGGAGCAATCCTACATCCCTTAGACAGTGTTGGGGGGGGGGGCAGGGAGAGAAACATTCGGGCAAACTCAGAGAGGAAGAAAGGGGGCAGGAAGGGGAGAGGACTTTTGAGGATGGCATATGCTGTATCCCTGGGCCTCCTCAAATTCCTTCCCTCCTGCTCCGTAGAACCCTAGCTAGATGGGCGACAAAGCCCATCTAGCTGAAATGCAGAGTGGGAGGAGGGCAGAGAATAAGATCGCCACTGCGTTCCTCATATTCTGCATAGGGTGCCTGTCAGCCTCTGAGTTCAGAAGCTGATGGGCATCCCAATAGGATTGTGCCCTTGAAGTAATATCAATATCAGAGCCTGTTTAACTATTAGATCTTAGGGCACAAAGTATATGCATGAGGATTCATGGAACTGTTCCCTCCCCACTGCTGCTTTTTCTGCAGAATATCCACAGAACACTCCACAGAATGTCTTGAATATCCTTGCTTTGAGGAGCACTTTGGAACGTGCATCCAAGACATGAAACCACCTATTGCTTTCAATAGAATACACATCTCCATCCACGTTGTGCTGGAACTAGTCATGGGTGGATATATATTTTTTCCCTTGTGACTACAGCTGGATGGGGAAGACCATTGGGTTATTTTCAGAATGGGTTTTTAAATGTACAATATCACAATAACTGATACCATAATGATTCTCAACCCCCCTTACTAGACTGCACACATTTATTCAAACCCAGCCACCGATTGCTACTCAACCTAACCCCCATAAATTAAATGTGAAAGAATCAGAGGTAAGGTGGATTTGGGGTGGTAGTCGATACCAGCAGAATTACAGTATCCATCTCTGCAATTAAACAGGGCTGGTTGCCATGGAACCCTAATGCCCATCAACCAGATGTGGCTCCTCTAGCTGCTGCAGATCCGCCTCCCATTAGACCCATTTTCCTGATGTAGCCCTAGCCTGCATGGCTGCTTTGCCAGATTTCTGTACTAGGATGTGATACCTACATCCTATTCATCACAGGAATAAAAAGAGCCTGATTTGGGCTTCATTACATTTCTGGACTGCAGTAGTGAGGAGGAATGATAAAAAAAATAACTGGGTTGAAATCACGCAGCGGATCATTACAAGAACCATCTGCCGGTAAAAAAGATTTGGGTTATCTAAGCCATCCTAGACTAGGTGCATTAAGTTCATTATTCTTCAAACAATGTCACAGCCAGGCTCAGTAAAGGCAGAGTCGGGGCATTATTTATTTATTATTTTATTTATTCATTGAAACATTTGTATCCCACCCTATATTATTGGGATCTCAGGGATTGGGATTAGATTTAAGGATGTAACATGGTTTGTACAGTTTGCAGACAAGGATAAGAAAGGAAAGAAGACCAGGGCAGCTTGGATCCCAAAAACTATGAACAGAAAGAGAAAATATATATTAGTGCTATTCCGTGAACACTTGTTCAGGCCCTAATAGAAGACTTCTCAATTGCAATGCCATGACATGGTAGGGATTGTGTTATAGTATGTGCCACTAGGCTGACCATATGAAAAGGAGGACAGAGCTCATGTAACTTTAACAGTTGTAGAGAAGAGGGAATTTCAGCTGGTGTCATTTGTATGCAATTTGTACCTGGTGAAATTCCCTCTTCATTACAACAGTTAAAGCTGCAGGGCCCCTGCCCTCTTTTGTATCTTGTCACTATAGTATAGTGCATGCACCTTTAATGGCTTTGATGAAGAGGTGATTTCACCAGGTACTAATTGCATACAAATGATGCCAGCTGAAATTCCCTTTTCTCTGCAACTGTTAAAGTTACATGGGTCCTGTCCTTCTTTTCATATGGTCAGCCTAGTATATGCGTGATTCAAATACAAGCTATAGCATATAAATTCTAGTGGGCCATAAAAAGGTTTGAGAAAGAGCTTGTCCAAAGTCTTAGGCCAGAAGATGAGCAAATGGAAAAGCCTCTCCAGATTTGGGATCACTTTTTTCGTGCAATGCTCTCTACCCCTAGTTTAGAAACATCTGTTTCTGTTAGCAAGAGGTCTTTCTGTTAGTGGACGGAATCCAAGTCTTTGAATCCAAGCCAATATGCAGGCCAACTACTTCAGTCTTTGTTTTGCACTAATACCTTTCCTCTAACTGGTATTTGTGGATCTGGGCCTAAGATTAAAAGGCCAGTTCCCACATGCACAACAATTTCTCATCGCTGTTAACAGGGACTGGCCAACGAGACCATATTATGCCAGTCCTTTTCCAGCTTCACTGGCTGCCAGTCCAGGTCCAGGCCCAATTCAAAATGCTAGTATTAATATTCAAAGCCAAACAGCTTGGGGCCAGGTTATCTGAAGGAATGCCTCACCCCATATGTACCTGCTTGGTCCCTAAGATCTTCAGGGGTCTTTCTCCATGGGTCCCTGCCAAAGGAAGTGAGGCAAGTGGCTACCAGGAGGAGGGCCTTCTCTGCTGTGGCACCCCAGCTGTGGAATGAGAGGCCTGGCACCTACATTATACTCTTTTAGATGCCAGGTGAAGACCTTTTTATTTTCTCAGTATTTTAACAGTTTATCAGTTTAATTTTTAATTTTGCTGTTTTAAATTTGTATTTTAAATCTGTATTAATTTCTGCATTGCTGCTTGGTTTTATCCTGCTTGTGCTCTTATATTGTATTTTTATGCCGTGTTTTTATACTGTTGTTGTTTTATATTTTGAATAGTTGTCATGGTTTTAATTTTTGTAAATGGCCCAGAGCGCTTCGGCTATTGGGCGGTATAAAAATGCAATAAATAAACAAATAAATCACTTGATGGTTTGTAGGCCAATCTGTGAGCTCAGAACCATTACAGAATAATTCCCTGTGTTATTGTCTATTTAGGCTACAATCCTATACCCAGTCACCGAGAAATAAGTTCCATTGAAGTCAATGGAACTTACGTCTGAGTAGATATGTATAGATTCTTTTAAAGAAACCATGCTTTTCTTCAGGCTGGATGTTATGTTAAACAATAATGGATCTGGTGTGTGATAGGAAAGCCCCAATGTAGGCGAACGTGTAATTTCATAAATGCAGGAAATGTAATTTCAGAATTAAAATAAAATACTTTTGCTTTATGACTCATTAAACTGTTAATATGGGATGATGGTAAGTGTGTGCCAAGGTGCCTATCTATACTGAATTAAAAAAAAAACATTACACTTGGGCCCTGCAGTCAGGAACTGCCACATCAGCAAGCCCTACAAACTGTATGCAGGGGTGTGGGATGGAATCAATCATACAAGAGACAGCAATGGGCAGAAACATTTTCAATCTGACGCTACCCGGAGTTTCGACAATACTCACCTTTGTTGTGATTTTCTTTCATAGTGATGTTAAATTCCTTCTTGGCGAACTCTGGGGCATTATCATTTATATCCTTAACTTTAACATTGAAGACTAGAGATCTGTCCACTATTTGATTAGTTTTTCTATCTGCAACATCAAAACGTATCTGGACAAGCAACAAGGAAATCAAGTAAGTGATAGGCAACACAGAGCAGAAATTGTGTGTGTGTGTGTGTGTGTGTGTGTGTGTGTGTATAGGCATGACACTTCCTTGGCACCCTGTCAAAGATGATAACCACAATCAACATCACAATGCATAAAGGTCCAAACTAGTATCCTTGCCTTAAAAAAAGAAAAAAAGAAAAAAAAAGATTTAATGACTTTTTAGAGTTAGTGCATTTGAATACCTGGCATGTTCTAGCAAGTTCACAAAGAAACACAAACAGTAAAAGCAATAGATTTGGCTACTTTGCAACCATCCACGCAAATGAGCACCACTTAAAAAAAAATCTGTATAAGAAGTCGCCCACTATAGGAATGGATACTATAAAGTGGAGAGCAGTCCAATAAAAATTTCAGCAATTAAAAGCAAATGACGGGTCTCGAACAATCTAACCTCAACAATCCAACACCCAAATGTTCTAGTTGCTCTTTATTTATTGCTTACATGACTCACCGAATTACCTTTAGAAGCCTGTAAATAGGGCTAGCAACATGTATACGCAACATGACTATGCTTGCAAAGCCACAGGGAAATCATTTAAGTTGCATGACGTTCTAAAAAGTCCAGGGAAAATATTTTCTGCCCTAGTTTTTAATTAATTAATCAATGACACTTCTATAATAGCCAAAACTCTCTAGGTGGTTCACAAATTAGTTCACACATGCCCTGGGCCCACCTTGGTACATGCAACCATTTTGCCTAGTGTCAGGTGTCTTTCGTTCTGTTATCCCCACATTGATGGAATCAATTTTTTCCCCTAGGATCTGAATTTGTGCAATTGAGAATTTGCGCAAATGTAAAATTGTGCAAACACGCGCATGTACAAATCCCCCCATATGTGCAAATTCCCCCTAAATGTGCATTTTTACACTTTAGCCTATTGGGGGAAATGCACATTTTTGCCTGGGTGTAATATATTTGCATATTTTTCTGCGAAGAAATTTGCGCAAGATTTCCAAAGGTTAGGACAACAGGTGCCACCAGTCAGGAAAAAAAACCATTCCGCTACAGAATCCAGGGGTTGTATTCATTAAAAAAAACCAAAATCATTTGGTTCTATTCAGGATTTTCTCCTTACCATGGGCTAAATCCAGTGTTGTGCAATGGACTTCCACTTCTGCTCAAACAAGAGGACTTCCTCTTCCTCTGTCCCAATACAGCCTCCTGTGCCCCCCCCCAATCTGCTTCAGTGTGTCCCCCAATCCTCTTGAACATATTTCAGGGCTCCATGTGGGGCTGGAGGGGAGTAGAGAAATTTGTTCCACCAGTGCTTTTCATTCTAGTGGTGGATGGCCAAGGTTGGATTCAATCCCATGTGTCCTACTGTCTAGGAGACAGTCCACTTTTTAAGAGCTCTCAGAGGACACTCCTCTATTTGAAGGTGACCTCTATTTAAAGGGCTGTCCAGCCCATCTTTGAACAGTAAGAAGGAAGAGCAGGGGTCTTGGAAGTGCCAATGAACAATTAGTGCCTGACAGTCTGAGCAGCCTCCAGGAGATCACCTGGCTACAGTCTACCCCATTATACTGAAATTCATTGTATTCCTCTTTAAATTATAATCTATGGGCAGTATCCAATTGGGCCCTTCCAAACGCAGCCATCCCTGCAGGCCCCCGTCTGCAAGAGGCCCCTAACGCTTGCGCTACGCAACATAGCACTTCCAGGGGCAAGCCCCGTAATGAATGGAAATTGTTGTTTTTGGAAGGGAGAAGGTTACCAGAGCCCTGCCCCTTTCAGAAATGAGCTATTTCGCTCATTTTAGGGCTTGCCCCCGGAAGCACTATTTCATGTCACACAAGCAATAGGGGCTGCATATGGGCTGGAACCAATGAGGCTGCCCATGTGTGGAAGGACCCAATTAGATACTGCCCTATTATGTCTAAATGCACATTTATATAAGCATGTACAAATTGTATGCAAATCTCTCCCTTTTTGTCCTCTTTTTTGATGATGCATCTCCACTTCTCTGGCAATACATAAGTGGCCATCCCAGGTAGAAGCTGCCCATTAGTCATTTCGAAGATATTAAAAACTTATCTTCTAAATTATAGGACTCCAACTAGTGGGCCATTACCAATAATCAGACATTAACCTCAATGTATGTTGCTTTTGTTTACCATTTTGTTTAAATCAAGTGAAAAGTGGAGAGTTGTCAAAAGAGAGAGAAGACAGTCATTTACAATTTACAAAATCTTTCCCATACTGAAGCTCCGAAAGGGTTGAAGTCCTCTTCTAAATGCATTTAAGCAGTCACCAGTACAATGATTTGAGATTCTAGTGAGGGAAGGATTTTGTTTCTTACTTTAAAACAGGAGTTAAGAGAAGTATCAGTGCTGCTGCAACTTATTTTAAGGTTAAGAACATTTTTTGATCTCCAAGGGTAAACAATCACATTTCAGTACCTTTTCTGTGAGTTCAATTAAAGGTTATTTATTTATTGGTTTATTTATGAACTGCTTACATCTACAGATTTCAAAGAGGTATACAAAAATCATAAAAAACATAAAAAATATAAAACTATTGCATAGAATCCATACACCTTATCTGTCTGTCTGTCTGTCTGTCTCCATACGAATAAAATACATGGTAGGCTAAACTGGACCAGGAAAGGTTGCATGCATAGATGTGTCTTCAAATGAGGTTGTTCCAGGAAAAGTAAAAGCAAATGTTTGCAAAACTTTCAGAATTGATGGACAGCAAGCCTGTGACGCTGATCAATGCTTAAATAATCTAAGCTACTGTACAATGATCACTGGGCATGGTGAAGAATGTTAGTGACTCAAAGGTACTATAAGAGAAAATGGGTGAAATTGTATAAACTATTTACAGTGAAATTGTATAAACTATTTACAGTTAGAACAATCAGAAAGCATCAATTGTTTAACTGGTTTTCTCTATGGTAAATACCTTAAAAAATGGGGTTTTCTCTCTATCAATAGAACGGTGCGCATATACTTTTCCATTGACGTCATCCTCAATAGAAAATAGTCCGACCTCGGGATATTCATCCACACCGACTCCACTGATTAAATATTTTATAGTTAAATCCTGTGATACATCATTGAAGAGCTACGAAACAAGACATATGGTTGATGAAAGACTAAGCATATTATTAGACTAAGAATTTAAATGAAATATTATATTTACATTTATATATATATACACACACACACTATCTATA
This sequence comes from Anniella stebbinsi, assembly GCA_029215795.1. Taxonomy (NCBI): domain Eukaryota; kingdom Metazoa; phylum Chordata; class Lepidosauria; order Squamata; family Anniellidae; genus Anniella; species Anniella stebbinsi. The sequence continues at coordinate 15,018,580 of JARDYH010000004.1, forward strand.
TCTATCATCTATCTATCTATCTATCTATCATCTTTCTTAGGGGTGTGCATCGGATCGGATCCGATCCACGATCCGAATCCGATCCGACCCAAAATCGGGAAAATCCGATCCGATCCGATCCGATCCGGACAACCTCCGATCCGATCCGATCCGATGAGGTCCGATCCGGATCGGACGCCATTTTGAATGCTTTTTCCCATAGCCAAGTATTGTTTTACAAAAACGCCTATAACTTTTTCATTTTTAAAGATAGAAGGATGAAACTTGGGCACATTGTAGACTGGTTAGGGGTAGTTATCTGTGAGAAATTTCAGAAAGATTGGTGCATGCATTTTGTGGCAATTAATTTTTTAATAAATACCCAGGAATGCCTATAACTTTGTCATTTTTAAAGTTACACACATTAAACTTTGCCACATTGTAGGGGGTACCTTGGGACCTATGTGTGTGAAATTTCAGAAACGTAGGTGCTTGTCTTGTGTGGCAATTAATTTTTAGAAAAATGGGTAGTAGTGGGGTAAATACAGTTACGCCTCCCATTTTTTTATTTTTGAAGATACAAACAGGAAACTTGGGCACATTACAGGTACCACTTGCCTTGATATGTGTGTGAAATTTCAGAAACATTGGAGCTTTCCTTGTGTGGCAATTAATTTTTGAAACAATGAGGAAAGAAACACCTATAACTTTGTCATTTTTAAAGTTACACACATGAAACTTTGCCACATTGTAGGGGGTACCTTGGGACCTATGTGTGTGAAATTTCAGAAACGTAGGTGCTTGTCTTGTGTGGCAATTAATTTTTAGAAAAATGGGTAGTAGTGGGGTAAATACAGTTACGCCTCCCATTTTTTTATTTTTGAAGATACAAACAGGAAACTTGGGCACATTACAGGTACCACTTGCCTTGATATGTGTGTGAAATTTCAGAAACATTGGAGCTTTCCTTGTGTGGCAATTAATTTTTGAAACAATGAGGAAAGAAACACCTATAACTTTGTCATTTTTAAAGTTACACACATGAAACTTTGCCACATTGTAGGGGGTACCTTGGGACCTATGTGTGTGAAATTTCAGAAACGTAGGTGCTTGTCTTGTGTGGCAATTAATTTTTAGAAAAATGGGTAGTAGTGGGGTAAATACAGTTACGCCTCCCATTTTTTTATTTTTGAAGATACAAACAGGAAACTTGGGCACATTACAGGTACCACTTGCCTTGATATGTGTGTGAAATTTCAGAAACATTGGAGCTTTCCTTGTGTGGCAATTAATTTTTGAAACAATGAGGAAAGAAACACCTATAACTTTGTCATTTTTAAAGTTACACACATGAAACTTTGCCACATTGTAGGTGGTACCTTGGGACCCATGTGTGTGAAATGTCGGAAACGTAGGTGCTTGCCTTGTGTGGCAATTAATTTTTTAATAAATACCCAGGAATGCCTATAACTTTGTCATTTTTAAAGTTACACACATGAAACTTTGCCACATTGTAGGCGGTACCTTGGGACCTATGTGTGTGAAATTTCGGAAACGTAGGTGCTTGCCTTGTGTGGCAATTAATTTTAGAAAAATGGGTAGTGGTGGGGTAAATACAGTTACGCCTCCCACTTTTTTATTTTTGAAGATACAAACAGGAAACATGGGCACATTACAGGTACCACTTGGCTTGATATGTGTGTAAAATGTCAGACAGCTGGGTCCAGGCATGTGGTGGCAAGGTATTTTTGAAACAATGAGGAAAGAAACGCCTATAACTTTTTTATTTTAAAAGTTAGAAGTCTGAACATTGCTCACTTTGTAGATGGGTTAGGGGTAGATATGTGTCAGAAATTTCAGAATTATAGGTCCAGGCATTTGATGGCTATGGAATTTTTAAATTACATGTTTCAAAAAAATTTCTACAGAGGCCAGGTCTTCCCCTCCCGCTTCCCGCGAAGAAAAGGAAACACTCTCTCGTCTCGATCCCTTTGATCCTTGCTAGTAGTATCCATTACAGGGCTCGTGTTTCCTTTCCTACTTTCACTTTTCAAGCAGAACGGCTGAGCCTAGCTGAGTTTTGCAGCCATGCGTGCAAGGAAGGATCACTCTGGTCTCGATCCCTTTGATCCTTGGTAGTATCCATTACAGGGCTCGTGTCTGCTTTCACTTTGTACTCAAGCAGACACGAGCCCTGTAATGGATACTACCAAGGATCAAAGGGATCGAGACCAGAGTGATCCTTCCTTGCACGCATGGCTGCAAAACTCAGCTAGGCTCAGCCGTTCTGCTTGAAAAGTGAAAGTAGGAAAGGAAACACGAGCCCTGTAATGGATACTACTAGCAAGGATCAAAGGGATCGAGACGAGAGAGTGTTTCCTTTTCTTCGCGGGAAGCGGGAGGGGAAGACCTGGCCTCTGTAGAAATTTTTTTGAAACATGTAATTTAAAAATTCCATAGCCATCAAATGCCTGGACCTATAATTCTGAAATTTCTGACACATATCTACCCCTAACCCATCTACAAAGTGAGCAATGTTCAGACTTCTAACTTTTAAAATAAAAAAGTTATAGGCGTTTCTTTCCTCATTGTTTCAAAAATACCTTGCCACCACATGCCTGGACCCAGCTGTCTGAAATTTTACACACATATCAAGCCAAGTGGTACCTGTAATGTGCCCATGTTTCCTGTTTGTATCTTCAAAAATAAAAAAGTGGGAGGCGTAACTGTATTTACCCCACCACTACCCATTTTTCTAAAAATTAATTGCCACACAAGACAAGCACCTACGTTTCTGAAATTTCACACACATAGGTCCCAAGGTACCCCCTACAATGTGGCAAAGTTTCATGTGTGTAACTTTAAAAATGACAAAGTTATAGGCATTCCTGGGTATTTATTAAAAAATTAATTGCCACAAAATGCATGCACCAATCTTTCTGAAATTTCTCACAGATAACTACCCCTAACCAGTCTACAATGTGCCCAAGTTTCATCCTTCTATCTTTAAAAATGAAAAAGTTATAGGCGTTTTTGTAAAACAATACTTGGCTATGGGAAAAAGCATTCAAAATGGCGTCCGATCCGGATCGGACATCTGGTCCGATCCGATCCGACCAGCCTCCGATCCGATCCGATCCGATCCGACCCCCCAGGTCCGATTCCGATCCGCTATCCGATCCGATCCGGGGGGTCAGTGCACATCCCTAATCTTTCTATCTATCTATCTATCTATCTATCTGATATTGGGGTCACATAGCGTCCGAAAGAGTCATGGTATTGGTATATTATTGCTGTTATTGTTATTTCTATACTACTTTGGACAGATAAAAAAATTAAAAGCCATAAAAATACATTATACAAGGTGAAAAACCATTTATATAAAAACATGTAAACAGAGAGCAAATACACAGACAACATATATCTAAAACAATTTTAAACAATCAAACATAAGGCAAATCCAGGTCCTGATTAAAAACTCATTGTATGCTGCCAAATGTGTAAGAGAAAAAGAAATGTCTTAACCTAATGCTGAAAAGATAACAATGTTGGTGCCAGGCAAGCCTCATTGAGGAGGCCACAACCAAGAAGGCCTCTCCGTTGTTATTGCCTTCCATGCCTCCTTCAGAGGAGGCACCCGGAGGAAGGATTTAGATGCTAAGCATAGTATATGTGAAAGTTCATGTTGGGAGAGGTTCTCCATCAGGTATGTGGACCCCAGCTGTGTAATAGGTTAAAACCAGTAGCTTGAATCACGCTCGGAAATAGACTAGTAGTCAATGCAAGTGGGGCAGAGTTGGTCTTATATGTTTGGACTTCTTGTCCCTGTTATCAGTCTGGCTGCAACATTTTCACAAGCTGCAGCTTTTGAAGATAGGCCCACGTAGAGTGCATTGCAATAATCTAACTTAGAGGTTACTAGAGCATAGACAACTGAAGCCAGGTTATCCCTATCTACTAGCACTGGGGCGAAAATCTGCCTGGGCCCATGATGCACCCAGCAGATATTCGCCCAAACGCTAGGGCGCAAGTCAAGGTGGAACTGTTCCACCCTGACCTGCACCCTTTGTCCTTTCCCCATGCTGCGTTAATAGCAGCCGCTACTAACACAGCGGGGGGGGGGGGATATGCAAATTCCCCAAGGCTGGGGAAATTGCATATTTTCTCCCTCCACTCTAATTATTATTATATTATTATTATTATCATTATATTTATATCCCGCCTCCAGGCAGCTTACAAATTAAAACATGTACAGTTAAAACAAATAGTGATATACAAAAACTAAAAATATAATTAAACATAGTACAATTTTAAAATATTTAAAACATTTAAAAACATTTTAAAGACACATAATTAAAAAATGCCAGAGTGGAGGGAGAACATACACAATTTCCCCAGACTTGAGGAAATTGTGTTTCTCTCTCCCCCCACCACATATCAATGGGGGCCTTACAGGGCCCATTAACAGGACCTTTAGGGTGCCCATTGGCAGGGGAGGGGTCAGCAAGAAATGCAAATTCCCAAGGTTGGGAAAAATACGTATTTTTCTCCTCCACTCTAATGGCAGCTCCACCTTCAGGAGCCAATCCTCCAAGTAAGAGTGAAACCGCTACAATACAGTACCCCACTCTCAATTCAGACAATCATCCCAGAAGAATATCATGGTTGATGGTATCAAGCCATCGAGAGAGTAAGGAGTATCGAGAGAGCAATGACATAGGCCATCATACAGGGCATCCAAGGCTGTTCCTGTGCCAAAACCGGGCCTGAACCCTGACTGAAAGGATCCAGATAATCGGTCTCACCCAAGAGTGTCAGGAGCTGGTTTGCTGCCACCCATTCAAGGATCTTGCTCAGGAATAGAACATTTGCCACAGGCCTAAAATTATTTTCTGGCTCTAGGGAGATTTTCCTCAGGAATGGTCTCACCACTGCCTCATTTATTTATTTATTTATTTATTTACTTACTTACTTACTTACTTATTTGTTTTATTGCATTTATATCCCGCCTTTTTTCCTCCAAGGAATCCAAAGTGGCACACATAATCCTCCGCTACTTTATCCTCAAATTAGAGATTACATGTTGCTTGACATGTGTGAGAAATTTCAGACACATAGGTGTAGGCATGGGGAGGAGAAGGCGGGGGAGGGGATGTTTGATAGCTGTCAAACCCACTGTTTTGGAACTTACAGAACTTTTAAAGTAAAAAATTCATAGCCACTACATGCCTGCACCTATGTTTCTGAAATTTCTCACACATAAGTACCTCAAACCCATCTGCAATGTGGCCAGGTTTCATGCTTCTATCTTTAAAAATAAAAAAGTTACAGGCATTTTTTACCACAGTACAAGGCTATGGGGAAAATCATTCAAAATGGCATCCGATTCTAAAATCGGAGGTCCAATTTTCGTATCGGAATTGGATCCGAAGAGATACGGGGCAAGTTCGATTTTATCCGATACGATTCAGGACCGTATCAGAAGTTCCGATTCCGATCCCGATACAATTTTCGTGGCCATGCATATCCCTAGTGAATGCACAGGGACCACCCAAGGGCAATCCCAGGCAAAACGACAGGTGTAGAAATGGCCTAAGTCCTGGTGGATGCAAGAAATTTTATCCTGGAAGTGCCTAGCAAATGTATTACAGCAGACCTCAGATGGCTCTATACCGTCTTAGGTCTAGCATGTAATAGCCCCCAGTTGACCCTGTAAAGCTCCGCTAAACGGCATATAGAGGACTCAGTAGAGGCAGCAAGATGTCTCTTTGCCACCCTCACTGCTCCTGAGTATACATAACCATAGGCACAAACCAGTATTCAACTGCACCCACTAGGAGTTCTTCTCCATTTATCTCAAGCCATCTCCTATGTTTGGTGTTTAAGGGTTTTTTAAAAGTCAATGAGCTATATTTTACAATAGTCCCAATGTGATGTAAAAGTGTAAACGTGTATTAAAGGTTGCTATCAACAGTACAACTATACAAGGAAAATATCTGGGGTTGGCAATTTTCCCAATGTTAATTCCTGTGTTAATTCCCGACACCCATGACCTTTTCCCTTTAACTGTAAGAGTGCTTCTAGAAGAGGCTTTTATGATGGCCATCACACAGCCTTATTCACAGAGGTATGCAGAGGATGCAGATGATTACGTCTTCTACTTGTACACTGCCCCTGTTTTCCCACCATGGCAGGATCTACACTACTGCTTTTCCGAGCCCGGTTCAAGGTGCTGGTTTTAACCTATAAAGCTTTACACGGCTTGGGACCACAATACCTGATGGAACGCCTTTCCCGACATGAACCTACCCGAACACTACATTCAACATCTAAGGCCCTCCTCCGAGTGCCTCCTCCGAGGGAAGCTCGGAGGTCGGCAACAAGAGAGAGGGCCTTCTCTGTGGTGGCTCCCCAATTGTGGAACGATCTCCCCGACGAGGCCCGCCTGGCGCCAACATTGTTATGTTTTCGGCGCCAGGTCAAGACTTTCCTCTTCTCTCAGGCATTTGGCAATATCTGAGGAGCCTGGGTTTGTTTTGTTTTGTTTTTGTAGCTTTTTGAAGTGTTGAAGTGGTTTTAAATGTACAGATTGTGTGTATGTTGTATGTTTTTGCTGTTTTAATTTTTGTATATTGTTTTTAATTGTTTTTAATCCTATGTAAACCGCCCAGAGAGCTTCGGCTGTGGGGCGGTATACAAATGTAATAAATAAATAAATAAATAAATAACAGTTTATAACAGTATTGACAACTGTTGGAGCCCAGGACACATTCCATATACCATTTTCAAACCACCGATATATCCTGCTTGGTGTAGATCTAGCCCATTTCCATCTTTTTTCCTCACCATTAAAGGAAAAACAACAGAACTGCAGCACAATACCTTCTGTTTGCTAGTGCTAGGAGCCCTCTGTCTGGAAGTATCCTAAGCCTCCTGGTGTTTTATTGGTGTTTTATTGGTCTTTTAATGATGTATTGGTTTTATGTGCTTTTAATCAGTTTGTGTATTTTATGCTTGATGTTGTTCCCCGCCTCAATCTGGAGGGAGAGGCGGGTAATAAATAAATAAATATATTATTATTATTATTAGGATTAGGATTAATGATTAATGCCAACTCATATTAGAAACTGTTTTGTTCTAGATTAGCAACTGTGTTGCTAATTGGAAGTTTTGACCAAATTGGGGTCATTCAGATAGCCCCCTATCTTGGTTGTGTAGCATTTCATTTTTCCTCATTGGTTTTAATTGGGGTCTTCACTGACTGCAATGTCATTTCAAAGAAACCCTCAAATAAAATGAAAACCACAACAGGGGTGATGTGGTAAAGTTGAAACATCACAGAACATCCAGCCCTTTTACATGTAGTACATTTATTTCATGAAATCATTTTTATATCGCTATCAAATCGATACTAGGGTAGTGTACAATATGACCCCTTTGACCCGATAGGACTCTTTCTAAAAGAGTTAAAAATTCCCTTCCAAGATATTTTAAAGGTAGTGCCAAGAAAGAGTTGGGTAGGGACACAAAAATGTTATCACAGAAGGTAAGCAAACATAATCAATGTCACTCATATTTAAGGAGGGAGAATATAAACATGCTCAGGCTTATGAGTTCTCTTCTAGCTTCCTCCTGCACTAAGGTTGTTTCTACACAGGCCTTTTTTTTTTGTGGGATTGCCCCTGGGTGGTCCTTGTGAGTCCAAATGATGCACAGGGTCTCCCAGGGGCAGGGGGAATAGGCACAGTTTTCCTCAGGATAAGGGATCCTGGGGGAAACCTGAATCTTTCCGCAGTCCTGGGAACATCCCAAGACCGTGGGAGATGTGGCCGCCCATCCCAGCTGCTGCCGTGCTTACTTGCGAGTAAGCGTGGTAGCAGAAATGGGCACGGAGCCATGCAGCACAGCTCCATGCCCATCAGGGGAAGGGGTGGCAAGAAAGGGGAGGGGGGCTGGTTTGGGTGGGTGGTTGTTGTTTTTAAGTACCTTTGCGATGGAGCGATAGAGTGCTCTACTCTGCTCCGCCCGGAACAACAAAATGGCGGGCGCGACAGCCCAGGAGGTCGCACTTCTCATGTGCATTGCAGCGACGATCCCAGAAGCAGGTACTTTCAGGATCGCCGCCCCTCCCTCCCTCTACACCCATCTGGTATAGAAAGGGCCAAAGTTTCATCAATAGAGCCTGCCATCCAAGAAGCGTCCATGGAAGTGGCGGCTTTGGGGCTGTAATTCAAAGCATGCTTCTTCTAAGTGTTTCCAATTGACATCCTTCCCAAGGGATAGCCTAGGTGATCTTTAAGATGCCCTACTACTCTGTTGTCTTTTTCTGCAACGGATTAACAAACATATTACGGCAAAAGATTTTGTGAGCTAGAGTCCACTTCACCAGATGTTAATTGACTCCGGAGATCACAGCCAAAGAGACAAAGTACTAGACTGAGAAGGTCTAGGGCTTGCTGAACAGATACATTTTTGCTTTTACCTCTCCAATAAATTTCGGGAATGGCCCTTTGTCTTCCTCCTCAAGTTCCAGAGTGGTAATAACCCATCTCCTTTTTGTGCGCCGTAAAGGACGCAAACTGTCCAACAGTTCCAAAGGCAGATCCTGGGAGTGAAACAGTCCATTTCTGTTATAACAGGTACAAAATTATGGTAGTGTGTCTCTCTCAAAAGCATCACCACTGAGCAGAGGGTTTTTAAAATCATGCTCCTTCCAGTGATAAGATTAGTAATAGCAGACAACCTTCTTTTGTTCAAGATTACTATTTCATATACATGCCATAAGTGAAGAGTACATGTATGGACCCATATGGGTTCAGGATCTACGATGTACTCAATCCCATCAACATCAGGATCCAAAATGTTTTCAGTCTCATCAATCTCATCAATCAATCATCCACTTTCTTCTCCCAAGACATACAAGCCATTAAAAAAAATTGCAAATAATTTCAATCTAGATTTTAAATAAATGTTAATTACTGAAGAATTTAGCAAAGTTCCAACCTGGCTGCTTGTGTTTTGGATGGTCTCTCTGTCATGATCACCCAGTGCATGGTGGAAGCTGCTGATGGCAAGAACCTTAATGGATGGAGAAAGGACTACAGTAAGAAGAATGCCATTTTACCAAAATGGTGTTTAACCCCAATACGAAAATCTGACAAACTTGCCACCCACACTTGCCCAGGATAGATTTGTGCTAACGATAGCTACAGGATGGGAAACATGTCACAGGGCTTTGTGTTTGCTCACAAGCAAATCTCCATTCCATGACTTGTTTTACCACTTGCATCTTTTCCAACCACGATCAATTCTAAGCAAAGTTTTCAAAACCTGGATTAAAACTCTAGTTATGACGGCATGCTTGGTTAGTGGCATAAACCATGGTTAGTACCAATGCAGACACAATGCTAAACATAGTTAAAACTACCTAAAAGAGAATCTGCAGAAGAAGCCATAACGCACTTCCAAATTTGTAGCCATGATTAGCTCAAAAATGTGATGTCTGCATTGTGCAATTGAGGTTGCTATGGTAACAGGCTAAACACGTTTTGAAATCAAGTGTGGTACTGCTATAATGTCACGTAATCCATTTCCACTACCAGCAAAGTTCCCCTATAGCTGCTTTTGCTCATATGCTTGGTTCATTTGGCCTGGATTTTAAGCATCTTCATTGCATTTTGTTTGCTCTCTGTCTGCAGCATACTATGGCCAAAATGATATAGGGGTCAATCTATGAGGACATTCCTGCCTTAAAGCAGGGGTGGATGTGATGACAGCTTCCTTCCTTCTAACCATATTATTTTCTGAGACAGTTCACAGCAGAGGAAATAATCATAGGAATTCAACCTACAATACAATGATGTATTGTTGAGTTGGAGGTACGGAGATTGTACCAGAGATAATGACCTGACCCATGACAACCCATGGTGGGTTGTCACCCTTCTGTGTTTCAGAGTGGTTTGTCATGTTGTCTGAACCCAAAACGATGGCTTAAGCATGGGTCATTGACCACTCACAAGCCAGCCTAAGAACCCATGGCTTGTTCAGGGTGCCTTGTTTTCAGGGTGCCTTACATGCGAACCTGGCAGGGTGGGTTCTGCATGGCTTGTTTGAAAGAGATACAGAGATGCCTGTCAAGAGTGGCAAAAGACCCAACCGCTCTTTGCAGTGCCCTCCGCCCCTTCTCCTCCAGGTTGACGCTTCATTTGACAGTGACCAGCTTTATCCTTGTGTGAGTCAAGTTGGCACAGGTATGTATGTATGGCGAGATGTACACCAAGCAAGACATGGCACTTTGGCCTCATCTACACCAAGTAGGATATAGCACTATGAAAGTGGTATGAAAGCGGTATATAAAAGGCAGGAGCCACACTACTGCTTTATAGTGGCATTGAAGTGCACTGACAACTGTTGGGGCCCATTGACACATACCATATACCACTATATCCTGCTTGGTGTGGCTCCTGCCTTTTATATACCGCTTTCATACCACTTTCATAGTGCAATACCCTGCTTGGTGTAGATGAGGCCTTTGGAAATGGTTTGAAAACTGCATATGGAGTGTGTCCTGGGACCCAACAGTTGTCACTACTGTTATAAACTAGGGATGTGCACTGGATCGGACCCGATCCACGATCCGAGTCCGGTCCAGTGGGAAATCGGATAAATTATCCGATTTCCGATCCCGCAGCTGGATCGGCCGATCCAATCCGAACCGGTCCGAAAAAGCTCCGAACCGGTTCGGCGGATCGGCGGATCGGCGGGCGCCCACTGGCGCCCACCGCCGCTTCCATTGGCGGGCGCCAGCGGGCGCCCGCCGATGAAAGTGGACAGCGGGGGGGGGGAGGAGGGGGGCGCTTACCTTCTCGGCCCGGTGGCTCCCGTCCGGCGCCGGCGCCTACTACTACTAGCAGGCTCCGCGGCCTGCTCTAGGGTGGCGCGCCGGGTGATGTCATCACCCGGCGCGCTACTCTAGAGCAGGCCGCGGAGCCTGCTGGTAGTAGTAGGCGCCGGCGCCGGACGGGAGCCACCGGGCCGGGAAGGTAAGGAGGGGGTGCGTGGAGGGGAGGAGGGGGCGCGCGGAGGGGGGAGGGGGGGCCCTTACCTTTCCGGCCCGGCGGCTCCCGTCCGGCGCCGGCGCCTACTATTCCCAGCAGGCTCCGCGGCCTGCTCTAGGGTGGCGCGCCGGGTGATGTCATCACCCGGCGCGCTACTCTAGAGCAGGCCGCGGAGCCTGCTGGTAGTAGTAGGCGCCGGCGCCGGACGGGAGCCGCCGGGCCGGAAAGGTAAGGAGGGGGTGCGTGGAGGGGAGGAGGGGGCGCGCGGAGGGGGGAGGGGGGCCCTTACCTTTCCGGCCCGGCGGCTCCCGTCCGGCGCCGGCGCCTACTATTCCCAGCAGGCTCCGCGGCCTGCTCTAGGATGGCGCGCCGGGTGATGTCATCACCCGGCGCGCTACTCTAGAGCAGGCCGCGGAGCCTGCTGGAAGTAGTAGGCGCCGGCGCCGGACGGGAGCCGCCGGGCCGGAAAGGTAAGGAGGGGGTGCGTGGAGGGGAGGAGGGGGCGCGCGGAGGGGGGAGGGGGGCCCTTACCTTTCCGGCCCGGCGGCTCCCGTCCGGCGCCGGCGCCTACTATTCCCAGCAGGCTCCGCGGCCTGCTCTAGGATGGCGCGCCGGGTGATGTCATCACCCGGCGCACTACTCTAGAGCAGGCCGCGGAGCCTGCTGGAAGTAGTAGGCGCCGGCGCCGGACGGGAGCCGCCGGGCCGGAAAGGTAAGGAGGGGGTGCGTGGAGGGGAGGAGGGGGCGCGCGGAGGGGGGAGGGGGGCCCTTACCTTTCCGGCCCGGCGGCTCCCGTCCGGCGCCGGCGCCTACTATTCCCAGCAGGCTCCGCGGCCTGCTCTAGGATGGCGCGCCGGGTGATGTCATCACCCGGCGCACTACTCTAGAGCAGGCCGCGGAGCCTGCTGGAAGTAGTAGGCGCCGGCGCCGGACGGGAGCCGCCGGGCCGGAAAGGTAAGGAGGGGGTGCGTGGAGGGGAGGAGGGGGCGCGCGGAGGGGGGAGGGGGGAGGGGGGCCCTTACCTGCCCGGCCCGGCGGCTCCCGTCCGGCGCCGGCGCCTACTACTACCAGCAGGCTCCGCGGCCTGCTCCAGGGTGGCGCGCCGGGTGATGTCATCACCCGGCGCGCTACTCGAGAGTAGGCCGCGGAGCCCGCTGGTAGTAGCCGCCGGCGCCGGACGTGCCGAGAAGGTAAGTGGCGGGGAAGGGGGCTTACCCCCCCCCCGGAGCCGTCCGCTTCTATCCGCTGGCGCCCGCGGGCGCCAGCGGATGGAAGCAGGCGGCCCCAGGGGGGGTAGGGAGCGCGGGGGAGGGGGTTTACCTGCCGGGGCCGTCCACAGCGGACGGCCCCGGGGGGGGGGAGGGAGTTAGGCCCCCCCTTACCCACCCGCCGCCATTTTTTCCTCATAGACTTGCATTGCAATGCAAGTCTATGGGGAAAAAAATGGCGGCCGATCCAAAAATTTCCGATTTTTGGATCGGGATCGGACTCGATCCGGTCCGGGGGGCCTCCGATTTTGTCCAAACCGGTCCGGGACAAAATTGGAGGTCCCGATCCGGGTCCCGATCCGATCCGGGGGGTCCGTGCACACCCCTACTATAAACCATTTTAAAGCAGTGGTGTAGATCCTGCCTGTGTGTGATTGACTTCTCTCTCTTTTTTTAATCCCCCCTTCACAGAGGGGGCATTTTGGCATGAAAACAGGAGGGGGGAGCTTAAATCACCCCTCCTGAATCACCATGCAGATTCGGGAATCATTGGGTGGGGGTGCACACTTACAAAGAGGTAAGTCAATCACACATATTCAGATAGCTGTGCTTGGAAGAGAAACGTTGCTTGCCGTTGGCTGCGAAGAAGAGCCAAGGTGGCTTTTTAAAAAAGTACTATGGGAAATAAATATTACCCTTGGACATCTCACCCTAATAAGTAAGGTAAGCCCCACTCTCCACTCTGGAGATATTGTGTATATATATATATATATATATATATATATATGTCAATGGAGGAGAAAGGCAATAAAGGAAGAGAATCTTTATCACAGCAGGAGTATAGACATGCTGTGATGCAAAGGCCCCTAGAATATGTACTGGGAGCAGGCGGGAGGACCAAGGGGGAAGCAAACCATGTCAAGACGTTGAGCACTCAACCATTCAGCAGCAACGTGGCTTAGCAAGGGATCAACCCACCCACTCACTCACCATGGCTTGTTTTCAGCATTGCTGATCGTCATGCCTAGTAATGTGAAAAAAGGCTGTGGAAGTTTGTTGGATTTTTTAAAAAACTCAAAATAGAAGATCTTCTTCAGGACTAGGCTCAGTCTCTCTTTCCCCTCTCAACCAGGAAATAAGATGCCAACTGACGATAAGTACAAGCACAAATGTATTTCATTTTTTCCGGGACCGTTTATGCCACGTATTTGCCCTCATTTCATATAAAAGATTAAGTAAAACTTTTAGCAATCAAAGTCAATTCTGCATAAGTCACCCGCTTTTCCTGTTCTATGTCATTCATCATCAAGCTACCTAAACACCTGTGAGATTTACTCAAGTTACATCTGTTTCTATGAAAATTATATGCAACAATAAAACACGTAATTTTCAACCAACTATATCTGGTTGGGCAGAGCAAGGTTGTTTTCCCAGTTAGTAAAAGACTGATCTCCAGGCATGGCCCAGATGTTCTTCTCTATTTCTGCATCTAAATATCCCATTGCATATATTGGAACATGTCCCTACTAATTTCTCTGGGTAATATTGTCAGCAATTGTTTGTTTAACATGGCTTCCATGAAGGGGCTTCCTTATCCTCTCCCAAAATACATTTCTGATTTGAAGACTGCTCGGAAATTGCATGTAGTAGATGCAAGGTTATTAATTGAGACCAGACATTGGGATCATATCTCACTTGTACTTAAAGGACTGTACTGGCTTGTGGTCCCTTTCCCAGCACAACCCCAAATGCTGGTGCTTATCTTTAAATACCCACATGGATTGGGAGCTGGATCCTTGAAAGAATGCTTAATCCTACACCTAACCACCCATGCACTGGAGTAGTCTTCATAGGGATGTGCAAAACATCAAAATTTGAGCTCACAAAGTTCTTCGAATTCCATCTCAAAGCTCATTCTAACTTGAGTCAGATTGTGAGCTTTGTTTACTACTTTTCACATGAAAATACATGTGTAGTTTCATGCATATTTTTCCCAAATGCACGCATAAATTATGTGCATCTTTCAAATGCATACATTTTTTTCTCCCATTGATTAAAGAGTATTTGTGCATAATTTTCAAAAGTACACAATTTCCCATGTATATGGGGGGGGGGGGGGTTGTCCATGAATCACATTGCAATCACTTGTAAATGTATGAACTTTGAGCACAAATTGCATCTGAGGCCCTTTCTACGCCTAAGGGTGTAGAGGGACGGACAGGGGCAGATTGTGGACTTGCCGGCTTCCGCGATCCTCCCCTGCCATCCAAATGGAAGCACAACGTCCTGAACGCCATTTTTTTTTTTTTAAGAGACAGAGCAGGGAGCGTGGTGGAACAGGTAAGGGGGGGGAACCCCTGTGTGCCCCCCCATGCATCCTGGGGATGGCAGAATTTCTTTCCTCCCCATGGACATGGAGCCACCCCGTGCGGCTCCGTGCCCGTTTCAGGTCCCGAGATGGTGGGAAAACTGGGATACCTCCAGTTTCCACTATCCCAAGGTTTCCCCAGGGTCATCCGATGGCAGAAAACTCAACTTATATCCGACAAGACATGACATAGAGAACATCTTCATTCCTATGGGGTGGCAATACGTGCAGCTAAGAAAGCTTTCTTCTCTGCGCGCATTGCATCTGCGAATTCGCGTCCAGCAGAACTGTTCAGGGTGGTGAGGGGGTCTAACCCGGGCACCTTCTCCCCTGAATCCGACCTTAGAGCCTTCGGCAGTTCGCTGCGATGCCTTTAACGATCATTTCACAGATAAAATATCTCGGATAAGAGCCGATTTAGATGCCGTCGTTATAGCAGAGGCTGATGATGGAGTGTCCAGCGACTCCGCGAGTAGAATTACACTGGATCAGTTTCAGTTGGTGAGTACCGAAGACGTGGACAAGCTGCTTGGACGAGTTCGGAGGAGGACTTGCCCTCTCGATCCCTGTCCTTCATGGCTGGTCACCCAGGGAGGAGATGCAGTTAGATCGCAATTACAATATATTATTAATGCATCTCTCAGGGAGGTGAGTTTTCCATCATGTTTAAAAGAAGCGGTATTACGGCCGCTTCTAAAGAAGC
Source organism: Anniella stebbinsi (assembly GCA_029215795.1). Classification (NCBI taxonomy): domain Eukaryota; kingdom Metazoa; phylum Chordata; class Lepidosauria; order Squamata; family Anniellidae; genus Anniella; species Anniella stebbinsi. The sequence continues at coordinate 15,033,895 of JARDYH010000004.1, forward strand.
CCTCCCTGGACCCCCTGGACTTTAATAACTACAGGCCAGTATCAAACCTTCCATTCTTGGTCAAGGTGATCAAGAGGGCGGTTGCCTTTCAACTCCAAGTAGTTTTGGATGACACGGATTTTCTAGACCCATTTCAAACTGGCTTCAGAGCAGGATACGGAGTTGAGACTGCTATGGTCGCCTTAGTGGATGATCCACACCTGAGTACTGACAGGGGGAGTGTGTCCCTGTTGGTACTTCTGGACCTCTCAGTGGCATTCGATACCATCGACCATGGTATCCTTCTGGAACGCCTGAGGGGATTGGGACTCAGGGGCACTGTGCTTCAGTGGTTCCGGTCCTACCTCTCGGGCAGGTTCCAGATGGTGATGCTTTGCTCCGCAAAGAAGGAGCTGCTGTGTGGCGTACCGCAAGGTGCCATCCTTTCTCCAATGCTGTTTAACATTTATATGAAACTGGGAGAGATCATCCAGAGACATGGGCGGGGTGCTATCAGTATGCTGATGACACCCAAATATATTTCTCTATGCCTTCGATAATAGCGTCAGTTAAGGATAGTGTGTCTCCTCTGAATGAATGCTTGGAGGCGGTAATGGGCTGGATGAGGAAAAACAAACTGAAGCTGAATCCAGACACGACAGAGGTGCTTGCTGTTAAAGGCCACAACCTGGGTTTGGAGGTGTGTCAACCAGTTATGGATGGGGTTACACTCCCTCTGAAAGACTGTGTTCGCAGCTTGGGGGTGCTCCTGGATCCGTCGCTCCAAATGACAGCCCAGATAGATATGACGGCCAGGAGTGCCTACTATCAGCTTCGGCTGATACGCCAGCTGCGCCTCTTCCTAGAGTTGGAAGACCTAAAGAAGGTAGTGCACATGCTGGTAACTTAGAGGTTCGACTTCTGCAATGCGCTGTACATAGGGCTACCTCTGTGCCTAGTCCGGAAACTTCAACTAGTTCAAAATATGACAGCCAGGTTGGTCACCGGTACACCTAGGGGTGACCATATTACGCCAGCTTTAAAATCGCTCCACTGGCTGCCAATCAGTTTCCGGGCGAAGTATAAAGTGTTGGTTATTACCTTTAAAGCCCTACATGGTTTGGGTCCAGGTTACCTATGGGATCGCCTTCTCCCATACAATCCGCCCTGCACGCTCAGGTCCTCTGGGAAGAACTTACTACAGTCAGCCAAGACTAGGCTGACAACTGTTACCCAGAGGGCCTTTTCTTCTGCCGCTCCCAGACTGTGGAATGACCTGCCGGAGGAGACTCATCAACTTAACAGTCTTTTATAATTTAAGAAAGCCATAAAGACTGTTCTCTTCCGGCAGGCATATCCAGTGGAATTTTAGAATGTTTTTAGGATGTTTTAATGCAGTTTTAATAATGTGTGTCATGTTTTAATCAGTTTTATGTATTTTATTATGTTGTTGTTCCCCGCCTTGATCCAAATGGAGAGGCAGGTAAGAAATGGATTATTATTATTATTATTTATTATTATTATCCCTAGGTCATCCCCAGGATTCCCTGTGTGTTATTTAGATGCACATGGATGACCTCGGGACAATCCCAGGATAAAAACCTAGTGCAGACATGACCTGAGTCTGAGTCTGAAACTGGGAAAATCCTGATAAAAAACAAACTGAAACTAATTTCTCATACATCCCTAAGTCTTCAGTGAGGAGTTCAGATGCAAAATAGGACAGGGCTCTTGCACCCTCAACTGTTGAGAGCATTTCAGCAATTGCAGCTTCTGCAAAAACTAATAAATGTTTAAGAGCCTTGTACTCCTTTGCATCTGGCCACCCTAGTTTTCAGAGGCCCTTGTCCAGGTCTCCATCATCACTTATGGAACCCCTTCTTCATCAAGGCCAACCAGACACCTGTTTTACAGCACAATCTACTCAGAAGTAAGTCTCTTTGCAATAGGAATTAAAAGTCCTCAACATTGGCTGGATTGGAACTGGTGCTTTTAGTACTGGAAACACCAAACTGCCTCTTGCAATATGGGCTCAAGCAACTCTAAGTGATTTGATCCCAACGCAATTATTTTATAGCAGCAAATACTAGAAACAATTTCCCCAAACCCTTCAGTCTAGCTAGCCCAGGTTTTTCTGGTGTAGATACGTCGATCTGAGGATGTGCCAACACAAGGCAGATGAGACTGTGCAAAACATGAGTAAACACACACGAATACTAACACAGCAGTTTTGGGGGGGCTTTGATGAAGTAGCCCAGATCACTTCCCACACAAGCTGATAAGATAAACAGAACATCGGATATTTTCAGCTTAGAAAAGAGATAGCTAAGAGAATTTATGACATATGTATAGCCAGGTCTGGCTGGAATATGTAATAGCCTCTTAATGTTTCTCTGTCATCACACATTACTATTGAGAAACAGTGTCTAGCACATTAAATGTACATATATTTTCCACTCAATCATTTTTTGGGTTGGTTTTTTTTGTTTTGTTTTTGGAGCACTCACAGCCACAGAGTGCTGTGATGGCTAATCGCTTAGTGCTCAGAATGAACCGAATAAACTGTGTAGTAAAGGAATATAGAACGGGAAAGGCATTGATCTCTATGCTCGCTATCTCTAACCTGATGACACTCTGCTACTTATTTATATATTTCTACAAGAACTTCATGGGCCAGGTACCTTATATGCTTGACCCAGTAATAGGTCTCTGTTGCTACCACCACTTTCATTCTAAAGACTGAGAGAAGTGGCTGCATTCAGACATGACACTAAATCATGATTTGGGGGCTCTCTATATGCAGGGGAAGCTCCGGGGAGGCTCCACAGTGGCGCTGGGTCACTTATACGATGCAGAAGCCACTGCAGAGCCATTCTGGGGCTTTCCCCCTGAAGCTCCAAAGTAAAAAAGGCAGGGATTTACCTTGACTTTTTTCTTTGGAGCGAAGCAAGGATAGCACATCTGCTATCGCCGCTCCGGAGTTGTGGCAGAGGTGTAGCCAGGTGGATGGTGACCTCTGTTTGGTTGCCATCCACCCAGGCAAGGCCACTGGAAAGCCCCACACTGCCTTTCATGTGGTGGAGAAGAGTCTACAGGGATCAGGATAGTCATGTTACTCTGCCCCCACCCCATTCCTCAGGTACACCCAGCAAGCCACATGGGAACAGGATCACTGAGGTGAGGAGGGGTCCCCATCCCAGGAAGGGATGATGACAGCAAAGAGTTCCCAATCCTGAGAAGCAAGGAAAGGGGGGAAAGCCAGGGAGGGACAGGCGGCAGTGGCAGCTCTGATGCTCGATGTAAACCCAGTGCTCGCTCCTTGGCGTAGGGATTGCCTGGAGCAACCCCTCAGGAGTGAAACCATGGGGTTTTGGGGGGTTCGTGGCATCAATGCATCATCATCAAGACAGCCCCTTGGTGTTACGCAGATGAGTTCTGTGACCGTATGCTCCCTCATGCCCTTGCTGCAACAGTTTGTTGCAGTTCCCACTTGTACTTTCTGTTTTCAGGACAGAGGCTTGTAGAAGGTGACGAGAGGGGCATAAATTGGTAACTATGGCTGCTGCGCTTCTCTTGTATGCCGCAATGTGCTCAGCCTCCTTTTAAAGTGTGACTTAATTCTCCCAACCAAAATCCTCCTATGAAGCCTAGCAATTAGGAAATACAGTATTTGCCATTCATGTTAACTGAGGCATATCAAGACTGGATTTAAAATAACTTTATGTTGACTCTATCTTCACTTCTCCTTTTTCCAACTGTGCAGTTAATCTCTTGTAACAAAAACAAAGCTCTCTGCGCAATACAAAACCAATGCAACAAAAGGCCAATCTTCTGTGATGTAGTCCTTGGATCTGGCCCACCCAAACAAAGAATGCAGAATTACCTGCGGGTTTTCAGTTATTACCTGCAGGTTTTCAGTTATTTCACTGATGCCTGACTTAAAGATGCAGCATTTTGATCCCAAGAAATTGGAGTACCCTCCAGAGCACTTGTGGAGGGGTGGGACATGCAGGAGAGCACTGGGAAGGAAAAGAAGGGAGAGTTCACTTGCACAAGGGAAAGTCCACTTGCCTGACATTGGATGGAGCCCTAAGACTGAATATAAAGTTCCCTGCTGGATTAGACCCCCAACTCATCTAGGGTAGCATCCTTCTTCCTATGATAATCAACTAGAGGCCTAGAGGAAACCCATGAACATGAACCAATTACATCAATGCAAAATCTTTTAATCAAAAAATGCCCCATTCCAATTAATCAGGCAACAGATGTGAAGAAAAACCTTTGTGTTTTTGTATTTTCTGGAATGATTTGAGACAAGGCATAAAGAATACCAAATCTCCCACAATAACTTTGATTATTTCTTGTTCCATCCAAATACAATGTACATTCATCCATGAGCACAGCATCCCAGGCTTAATTTTTTGCTGACCCTGGAATATTTTTGTCCATCGTATTCTTGCAATTATTATTGTGACTGCTGTGAGAAGGTTCCATATTGAGGCACAGTGTTCTTTATTCGCAGAGTGCTTCTTCTTTTAAGCAACCCTACAGCAAGTTACTTGGATAATACTTGGACAATCGATACCCAATATGCTAGAGCTTTCACATATGCACACATGCACAAAAGATAAAGGTTTGACACAGTGCCACTGTGACACAGAACACTTCCCTACAACTTAAGAGCTTCTCAGTACTAATAACTAACTAATTAAACCTAAAATCCGCTCAGGTAATATCAATGTTACTACTCCATTTGTCATATTTCCCTGGCGAGGCTAGGAGCACCAGATCTTTATAAATTCAAACACATTAAGCAGGTCTAAAATAAATTGACATAGAGAAGGTCTGTGAGGAAGGAATCTCTAAAGTCACTCCACGAGAACCACTGAATGTTCAAAATGGGGTTTACTTATTCATAGGCAAAAAGGCAGGGCTTACAGATTGAAAACAAGGATTAACATACACTGAAGAGAAACAAACTTAGAGGGTAGTACAATTGTATATGTGTGTGAGAGAAAGAGGGCCGGTTCACATGACTATAGGGTGGTTTGGTTAACAAACCACCCACAACCTTAAAACAGCTTATGAGTTGTGGGTTGTTTGTTAAACCATGCCAACAACCCACCTTCGCTGGGTTCAGACATCACAATATCCCCCAAAAAACCAAAGACTCTGGCCCATGTTTTTTGTCTATAAAATGCTTGACCAGAGGTGCCCCTGGCCTTTGATGTCTTAAACTAGACAAATGCTCACCTATCCTGATCTTCAATGGTCTTGTCGTCTTTCCTACATACACCTTCTTGCATGGACAGATAATCATATAAACCACCCCTGCAGTGTTGCAGTTCAAAAAGTCTGCAATCTGTATTGCTTTGCCACTTGCACTGCAGAATGACCAAAAAAATGCACTCCTTTAGCCACCCCATCAGTGGCAAAGCAATACAGATTGCAGACTTTTTGAACTGCAACACTGCAGGGGTGGTTTATATGATTATCTGTCCATACAATAAGGTGTATGTAGGAAAGACGACAAGACCATTGAAGATCAGGATAGGTGAGCATTTGTCTAGTTTAAGACATCAAAGGCCAGGGGCACCTCTGGTCAAGCATTTTATAGACAAAAAACATGGGCCAGAGTCTTTGGTTTTTTGGGGGATAGAAAAGGTAAGAGGGGGTGAGACAGCACTCAGTAAAAGAGAACTTTTCTGGATTCTATCCTTAAAAAGCCTGGAACCCAGTGGGTTAAATGACTCGTTAGATTTATCTTCTTATAAACAATAGCTAGGTGTTATAGAAAATCCTGAATAAAAAAAGTAGCAGGTTGATAAAAAAAAACCTCCCAAACTGCTAACAGAGTGTTGACAGGATCACTGAGTCACAAGGCAATTAGGACTGCCAGCTGCAGAACTAAATGATTTAAAATTGCTTTCCAACTGACCCTCAGCTCAGAATCTCGAGACGAATGAGCCCATCGGGACGGCATATGAGTAAAAACTTTAAACTGTTCTCTGTTAGGATAACAACAACAATTTGTAAAGAAGTGCTCCAGGTCAGTTTTTTCTAAAAACCTCTTACATGAATGTGCAAATGTTGAATATTTCTGGTGTTCTTCTTGGATAGCGAAAGAATGTATACTAAGATAGGCTTCAGTTGATGTAGGGGTGTTGTTTTCATGCCAGCTTAAGACAATCTGTAATGATTTTTATTTTTGTATTTTAATTTCTGTTTAGCTCCTGACGAAGGTTTCACCACCGAAACGCGTCGAGCATACAGAGAATATATAAGAAATAAAGAGAAATATATTTTTACATAGCACCAGAGCTTTGCTCTCCTTTTATCTCCAGCCTGTTGGTGCTTCCTTCCCTCCTTGTTCCATAAGCTATGGGCGGGAAGCCAAATGAGAAAGAAGGGAAAAGGGGGGCCAGACCGTTCTCGCTTGACAGGAATCAATGTTCTTATTGCCAGCAGTTTGGTCATTGGAAGTCAGATTGTTAAGAGATAAAGAAAAAGGGGGGCCCCAAGCCTGCAGCAGAGGCAAGAGTGTTTAGAGCAGAAGGTGAAGAGCAATGATGGAGACCAGGGTCCAAGGCCACCACCCTCCAGAGCAGAAGCTCTAAAGAGGACCCTATGGTTGTTTAAAGCGTGGATGGCCTTGATTTGAATGGGCTTATTGATACCGGCGCGACCTTTTCTATGTTACCCGGCCCCCCCTTGAAGAAAAGAACAAAGCATGTTGTGGTGGAAGGCATAGGTCCCCTCTACAAGGATTCGCTTTTGCGCCCGGTTAGGCGATTATGCGCATAATCGCTGAAGCGCATTTACGACTAATCCCTCTGCACGAGAGGCGGCGAGAGGCGGCGAAGCGCATTAATGGATGACCAAAATGCGCTTTACAAGTAGTTAATGCGCATAAGCGCTTGTTCACATAGTCAAAATGCGCTTTAACGGCCGGAGCAAAATAAAACTCGTGATTTAACGTGCATTCGATAATGCGCATAATCGGAGAGATAACGCGCCTCTACGCCCGATTTGCGCACCGTTCTTGTAGAGGTAAAAATTTTAAAGCGCCTTGAAAGAGCTTTAAACCTCTCTTGTAGAGGCAGCCATAGAGAGAAAGAAACAAAGATTGAATGTCAGTCCTCCCCTCCTTACCAAAGTTGGGGACCAAGTTTTACAGCATGAATTTGTGTGGTCTCCCTCCTGCCCTGTTGCTTTGCTGGGACGAGATCTACTCACTAAATTGCAAGCTCAAATTTACTTCATTGGATCCAAAATGTGTGTAGAGATTCCTAAAAGACAAGGGTCAAATTATCAGATGGCTCTCCGAGGGAAACATGCCTCTCTAGCTGCAGTTAACCCTACCTTACCTGGAGTAAATCCTCAGGTCTGGGCTGGAGAAGCCCCAGCCAGGGCAAATCAGGTTGCCCCCATAAAAATTGCCCTTAAAGAAGGAGCTGGCCCTGTGAGACTTCGACAGTACCCATTGAAGCTAGAGACTCGCAGGGGACTGAAGCCTCTGATTGAAAAGTTCAAAGGATATGGCTGGCTGGAAGAAACATCTTCCCCCTTCAACACCCCAATAATGGGTCTCCCCAAAAGTAATTCTTCTTGTTTAAGATTAGTCCAAGACTTAAGAAGTATTAATAAAATAATAGTGGCTGAACATGCAGTGGTACCCAACCCACACACCCTCCTAACGCAAGTGCCAACGTCAGCACGGGTCTTTTCAGTCTTGGATTTAAAAGATGCGTTCTTTTCAATACCTCTCCATGAAGAGAGCCAAGACTTGTTTGCTTTTGAATGGGAAGACCCAGATACACATAAGAAAGTCCAACTGAAATAGAAAGTAATGCCTCAGGGGCTAACGGCCGCGCCATCTATCTTTGGAAGATATCTCCAGAAAGATCTGGAGCCCTGGAAAAATTGTCACCCAGAGGTCACTTTAATTCAGTATTGTGATGACCTGCTCCTGGCTACCCCTGACCAGACTACCTGTTTATCGGCCACGGTGTCCCTGTTGAACTGGCTAGGAGACAGAGGCTACAAAGTGGCCCGGGAAAAGGCACAGATTTGCCAGGAAAAAGTAGTCTTTCTGGGATATGAGCTGTCAGCAGGACAGAGAGAGTACAGAGAGAGTACAAGCAATTCAAGAATTGCGTCCCCCTTCTTGCCCAAAGGAACTAAAAGCGTTCCTGGGATTGACTGGGTTTTGCAGACTATGGATCCCAGATTATGGAGAGAAGGCTCGGCCATTGTATGAATCCCTTACAAAAGAGGGGCTCTCACAGTGGAAATAGACTGAATTGATGGATAAGGCATTTAAAGATCTTAAGCAAGCTCTTGTTTAACCACCTGCACTAGCCCTTCCTAACCCTAGCAAGCCTTACCGTCTCTATGTGCATGAAAACAAAGGCATAGCATCAGGAGTTTTGACTCAACCCTGGGGAACTACCTGGAGGCCAGTGAGTTACTACTCCCGGGTTTTAGATCCAGTTTCGAGAGGCTGGGCCGCATGTCTCCGTGCCGTCGCTGCTACAGCTCTCTTGGTAGAAGAAGCGCAGAAACTGGTAATGGGAGCAGACATGGAGACATGGAGAGTTCCTCAGATTCTGGGCAGTGAAGGAGAAAAACTGTTGAACCCTGCTAGGCAGTCCAGATATGAAATCTCTTTGCTTTCAAATCCCAGCCTGATTTACCGTCGAGTAACTGCCTTGAACCCAGCCACCCTGATGCCAGAGCCCACCAGAACTACACCTCATGATTGCCTCACTGTGTTGAACCAAGTCACACAGGCAAGAGAGGATTTGAGTGATGAACCTCTGCCAGATGCTGAACTCACGCTGTATGTTGATGGATCCAGCTCAGTTGAAAATGGAATCAGAGCAACTGGATGTGCAGTAGTAACTGACTCTGAAGTCTTGTGGCAGGAGAAGCTGCCAAACACCTTCTCAGCCCAGGCTGCTGAAATAATTGCTCTGACCCGCGCATTAGAACTCAGCCAAGGAAAACGGGTTAACATCTGTTCTGATTCACGGTATGTCCATTCTGCCGTGCATGCACATGCAATGTTATGGAAAGAAAGAGGGTTCATCACCTCCTCTGGACAGAAGATTGCAAATGGACCCCAAATCTTGAGACTCTTAGAAGCTCTTCTTTTGCCTGAAAAAGTTGCTGTAATGCATGTAAGAGCCCATGGGAAATGTCCCATTGAAGAAAACCGAAGAAGAAATCAAAAAGCAGATCAAGCCTCTAAAGAAGCAGCCAGAAGCGGGACACAGTACCAGTTCATAGTGTCAAGGAAACATAAACCATGTTCCCCTGCCGTGGCGGACCAACCCCGACCCGCCACCCGGTTCCCCAGCCAAAGCTGGCTTGAGCCAACACCTGAAATAACGACACCGCAATTTAAGGACCAAAGCAGGTTTATTTACACACTATCTAAGTTAAGGCTTCGGTCAAAAGCGGGAAAGGGTTGGTAGGAGAAGGGAGGAAAGGGGGGGGGGGTGAAGGGAATTGAGGTAGATGAGGTTAGCAGCACAAAGAAGGCACAAGCAGTAAAACAATTGGCATCCCCCACCAATTAGGCACACTCTTAACAGTGTTAAGCTACCTTAAACCGAATAGGCCTATAAAACAATAAAACCTCTAACACCCGGCTCGATCCAGCCAGAGGAGATCACCTCTTCACCGTGCCCAGGTCCGAAGAGAGATGACCCACCCAACTCCGGCTTTCGTTTATCAGCCACTCGCTCCTTAGCCCCCACCCTTGCACAGCCTGGGAACGAAACCCTCCCTTAACGGTTCTTCAGCTGAAAGCCATTAAGCCCTAGCTCGTTAGCCGAGCACCTGCTTTTCCCGGCTGGTACTAAAGAGATAAGTAGCTCAGAAATATGTCAACAATGAGCGCATCCTCCTCCCTCCTCTGGAAGCGTCAAAGCCCCCAGAAACCCAGATCCTTCACACATAGCACTTGGAAACTTCAGCCAAGCCCGCCCTGTGTATACCCCCAGAGAAGAAGAAACTGCTAAAGATAATCACAGAGTAAAAAATGAAGAAGGATGGTAGATCATACCTGGAGGAAAAGTAATGGTCCCACACATTCTACTAGTCAAACTACTGACTGAATTTCATCAGCAGGCACACATGAGTGCCAATGCAATGGGAGATCTCTTCATAAGGACTATGGTGTCACCTGGATTATACATGGAAGCACAACGCATTGTGGCTACCTGTCCCACTTGCCAAAAGGTGGGAACAAAAGGAAGAACTCCTCCTGCCCCAATGGGAGGAAGACCTTGGGCCCACTACCCGTTCCAGAGACTTCAAATTGACTTTTCAGAATTGCCCCGAAGGGGAGAATACCGATATCTATTATTGATAATAGATCAGTTAACTGGATGCTTGGAGGCATTTCCGACCAGGACTTGTATGGCAAGAGAAGTTGTAAAAAAGCTTGTAAATGAAATTGTGCCCCGTTTTTCATTGCCAGAGACTATTGAATCAGATCAAGGAAGTCATTTTACTTCCTCACTTGTGAAAGGAGTGAGCACGGCCCTTGGCATTCAGTGGAAAGTGCACACCCCATGGAGACCAGAATCATCAGGACAAGTAGAGCGAATGAATCAGACTGTAAAAACTTTGTTGACCAAGCTATGCACTGAAACCAAATTAAAATGGGTTCAGGCATTGCCCATAGTTTTGAGCCAAATCAGATACATGCCCCGCAAAGGGATTAAATTGACCCCATTTGAATTGTTATTTGGGTTTCCACCAAAGGTCTTGCCACCTGGTCAAAGAGAAATTGTATGTGGGGAATTGGGGAATGCAATGTTAGAAGAACATATAACTGCCCTCCAGTCTGTTTTATCTTCTCTCCACAGGTTTGCAGCTTCGTTCCAGAGTCTGCCTCTTGATGTGCCGGTCCATTCGTTCCAACCTGGAGACCAGGTGTTGATAAAGAAGTGGAAGAAGCAACCCCTGACTGAAAGCTGGAGTGGACCATTTCAAGTGTTAATTGTGACTCATTCAGCCCTTAAAGTAAAAGGTTCTGATAAATGGACACATTTTTCTAGGGTGAAGAGATACCAGGAAGCAAGCAGCAACCCACAGGAGCCTGCCACTCCGGAAGCTGGCGGCTCCTCTGGGGAAGAATCCAGCAACTGGACTTCTACCCCATTAGACAATCTAAAACTGAAATTAACACGCCATGCTTGATGGGCCACTAATTATAGTCTTAATCATAACACTGATTGTAACTGAGATAGTGGTGGTGTGTTGTTTCAAACCTGAACAGTTTCTTGGCAAGCCTCACCAAGATGTACCCCTTTTGGTCATTAATTCTGATAACTGTAGTTAAAGAAGAGTCCAATCAATGAGTCCAAATCGTGAAGCAAACTGCAGCTGTACTCACTAATAAATCCTGTGTAATCTGTGCACTGACCCCAATCCCACCAAGATGGACTTCCCTTTTTGCCCATTCCCCTCAATAGAACCAGGATTATATCAGATTGGGGCTTTCAAAAAGTGCCCTATAAATATACCCACTATGATTCCAGCAGAGCCCTCAAAGTATTTTCCTTGCCAGGAGAAGTCTGTATTTCACAGAATGGCTCAGGGATGTTCATTGGCCAGTCAGTATGCCATGAGACTTGGTATTCTGACCAAATAGCCCCTAAAGAGGGAACCTGGAATTGTAGCAACTTAAGTAAAGTACCTTTCGAAGATTGTGGCTGTTCTTTGAGCAAGGAGTGGATGCATAATTGGGAAAAGAACTGCACTCATTTCAAAAATGAGACCCGTATGACAAAGCCTTCCACACTATCCTCTGTGACCTTAGCTCTTCTCCGGTCCCGAAACAAGGGACATGGCCATCACTTGTGGTGGATTTGTGGAGAATAGGCTTATAAACAATTACCCCAAAATTGGAAAGGCTGTTGTTATTTGAGGGTTGTGGTTCCAGGAGATAATTTCCTCTGATACCCACAAGAGTGATGAAGAATGGCCAGCTGAACGTATAGTTGAGCAGATAGGTCCCGCTACCTGGGAACCTAATGTGTCCGGCAGAACCAGCCACTATTTGACATACAGGCTGATACGTTTACAAGCAGTAGTAGAAATCATAGCAAATCACACAGCTGATGCCTTAGATTTAATTGCCACTCAACTTACTCAGCTCCAGACTGCAACTCTACAATTGAAATTGAGATTGGATTATGTATTGGCAGCACAGGGTGGCCTTTGTGTTGCCCTGAATTTTTCTGATTGTTGTTTCAAAATAGATGACAATGGGGAAATTATAAAAGGCCTAGCTAGAAACATAAAAGAGGTAGCCTATGTGCCAGTCCAAAATTGGAATGGATAGAGTTTGGATTGGCTCACATCTTAGCTCCCTAATTTTGGATATCTTAAAACTGCATTCTTAGTATTTTGCTTAGTTATGATTTTAATCTGCATTTTGCCTTGTTGTATTCCATGCTTTATGGCTTTAGTGAAACGAGTAGTAAATTCCATCGTAGAACGTGAAATGTATTCTCATTATGTATTGCTGGCTATGCAAGAGAGAAGAGAGTATGAAGAAGTAGAAAATTAGACATAGTTATCATATATGTATATGTTATGTCTTCCAGGAATAGCTCTAAGTTAGATAGAAATACAGAACCATGTAAGTCAGGAACCCATTCAGTGGACTGAATGTGATCAGAGTCATGAATTGATAGCTATTACCATTCTGCAGTATAACCAATGCTTTGATGTGTATGATCCCCCTGATAAAATGTTGTGTTTGCAATGTTTTCAAAATAGATTGAAAACAAGGATTAACATACACTGAAGAGAAACAAATTTAGAGGGTAGTACAATTGTATAGGTGTGTGAGAGAAAGAGGGCTGGTTCACATGACTATAGGGTGGTTTGGTTAACAAACCACCCACAACCTTAAAACAGCTTATGAGTTGTTGGTTGTTTGTTAAACCATGCCAACAACCCACCTTCGCTGGGTTCAGACATCACAATAAGCCATGGTGACCACCTACCCCGGCTTAGTATTCATAACGGCCAGTACACACACCACAACCCACTGTGGCTTAAATAATTATGCGAGCTGGGCCTGAGAGAGAGGGAGAGAAACAAAGACGGAATTAAGCCAAATCCACCTTCTCTCTCTCTCTCTCTGTCTCTCAATCTCAGGTTAATTGCCACTCCCAACTGCCAGTAAGGCTGTGCTTTCTCCTTTAGCTTCTTGACAGACAGACCAGCTTTTTATTATAGCCCCTAAGGATTGTATCCAATGGGTTGTATAAATCCCATTCATTTCAGTGACCTATTCTTAGGACTAAAATTGGATATAGCCCTAAATATGCAAGTGTGAACTTTATTAGTGTATAAAACCCTAAACAACTTGGGAACAGGATACCTTTTCTCTTACCAACCTGCCCAGTCACTGAGATTATTAGAGCGCATGCTCCTGTTGGTTCCACATGGACCTATTGTTAGCATAATAATCAGAACCAAAGTTACTCCATTTTGTCTTTGTTCTTTGCTTTGCACTCAGCGCATGCTCTAATGCCTGCCAGCTTTTGAAACACAAAGAACAAAGGCTATTGATGGGACTTGCTGTAGCAGACAGCTCTGTAGCCTTGAAGCTGTCTCCTGAGCTTCTTTGAATTACAGCAGCCAGTAGCTGTGTGTTTCAACTTTGTATTTAACCTGCTTGAATTCCTCAATTCAGGGTCAGACATCTTTTGGACGTTAGTCCCACTGTCTGATCAATTCTCATGAGAATAAAATTGTTTTGCCCCCACCTGCGTCTACTTCTCTTTCCTGGGGAAAATTAGGGAAAAATCCTCCAGAAAAGATCCTAGGAGCATTTTTATGCAACACTATGGCCTGGCTGGAGTCCACCAGGAGAACAGCCTTTAGTAAGGTGGCCCGCCCCTCCGCTCCTTGCAAAACAGGAAGTCTTCGAATTTATCCAAACTGAGAAACTATGGTTAAACAAGCCGCAGTTTCATGTCCTTGCTTGTTCCAAAGCTGTCAACACCACAATCCGATGAAAGTAGCTCTAAGCAGGTGGGGCACCATGCACTTCCCTCACCTGAGTACAGAGCCATATCAGGGAAAGATCGTTTCTGAGCAAAGGCTGAGATTCCCAGGGAGAAAGGAGTCCTGGGAATTCCCCCCATCCCCCCCCCCACCATCCCGCTTCTCAAGAATAAATCAGCCAGCTTTGGTGCACAGCCAACGGAAAGAATGAAGTCTTGTGGCGCCCTAAAGACAAACACACGTATAACTTCGATGGACCTGAGTCAGTGGAGGCTGGTGGCTCTGATTTCGGTGGGGCTGTGAATCTATGTTGGGTTTCAGTCACAACCAGCCAGAACTTTAAAGGAGCTATCCAAGGTGATGAAAGTAATTGGGGGGGGGGGTACGGTTCAGCACCTTAGATAACTCCTTTAGAGCTCTGGCTGGTTCTGAGTGAAACGCAGGAAGGATTCACCGCCTCACCGAAATCGGAGCCACCAGCCTCCACTGGCTACCGTCCACTCCATCAGATGCATGGAAGCTTACGATGCCAGCGTGAGCGGGTTATGAGAGTCATCACACGGGAGGTTTAATGCACATTTGCCGTGACTTTGATCCACTTTTTCAGGGCTGGACTCGCTCAGGGCGAAGAGAACAGCACGACGGGGACGACGTCATGCCAGTCCAGCGCTGAAAAAGTGGATCAAAGTCGCGGCAGATGTGCAACCAACTAACAGGGCTTCTCCTCTGGCAATAGTAGCCCATGGAAGTTAGAACCGGCAAAGTGTTTCGCCTCAAATACAGTCACATCATCCCGGTCTCTCATTAATCTCCAACCGGACCTCCCTCCCTCCCTCCCTTCCTTCCTACCGTCAGGTGGAAAAGCGCAGCGCTAGAGACCGTGGCCCCCAAAAAGGCGCTTTTTGTCTGCATCGTTGCCACGCGCTCGCCCATCTCCTCCCCTCTCTTTCTCTCGTTACGGAGTTGGAAAGGGAGAGATCCACCCTTCTTCAGCCGCCTGTTAGGAGGAAAATGCGCCTCTCGCCCTGCTGGGATCCACTCGACTCGCAACGTCCTGTAGCGGGAGTTCCTAACAAGTGGGATGCAGGGAGAATAAACTCACAACCCCTTAAGGAGGGACGGGGGGGAAATGCTGGTTTGGACGCTTCGTTGATTTTGCTAGCCCCACCCCCGGGCTCTTCACCATGCTCATTTTGACACCTGCTACACCCACTTAAAGAA
This sequence comes from Anniella stebbinsi, assembly GCA_029215795.1. Taxonomy (NCBI): domain Eukaryota; kingdom Metazoa; phylum Chordata; class Lepidosauria; order Squamata; family Anniellidae; genus Anniella; species Anniella stebbinsi. The sequence continues at coordinate 15,049,135 of JARDYH010000004.1, forward strand.
ACAGATCAGGGTATTTCTCTGACATCTTTGTACCCCGCCCCTCCTTCTTTCCACAGAAAACGCTCGTGGCACCTTACCAGATTCTTTCTTTCTTTTTTTAAAAAGGCAATTAAATAAATAAAACCAAAGGACTACAGGAAAAGAAAGGTCTTTGTGCAGCAAGAACATCATGGAGGATGTACAGAATGCCTTTCCTCTCTTCCTAAATGTACCCTGCTCGTTTCCTCTCGCCCTAAATGTACTTAGAAGAGAGGAAACAAGGCTAAAAGTCTGCAAAATAGAGGATGCAATCTTGTAGTTAGAAGCTAGCTATTTAGACACAAACAATATTCCAGGATCCATCACAAATCATATTCCTATATAGGCAGATTATGAGTGTCATCAGATAGGGGGTGGGGGAATCACAGTTCCCTATTGCCTCTTTGCCCTGCTCCTGCCCCATAATACTTCCTCTTTCTTCCCCCAGAAGAAAGTGGAAGTAAACAAAGACCACGTGGCCCACTCAGGGGCCTTTTTTATCGAGCTGCTTTTTCTGCACACAGGAAATGGCAGCACATTCTGTTTTCTAAAAAAATATCGGATTAAAAGGGGTCCATTTTGTGAAGGAAAAAAGACAAAAAGGAGCAGGAGGCACGTGGGAGGTGGACAGCGTCGTCCAAAGGACGCACGAAAAGGTATGGGTGGCCAGTAGCAAGTGTGCGATAAAACGTTTGGCTGATGAACCCCAAGGTGTTCACTTATCCAGATATACTGATCTGTGATCTGAGTCTTCTGTACTAGTGTTTGTTTTAAGTTAAATTGCTAGTAATAAATTGATCAGTTGAGGTTCATCCTGAAATCAATTGCCCTTGACTAGTAAAAAAAACCAAAAAAACATTCCATACCTGGACATAGAATATGGGACCTATCCACTTTGTTTAAGTTAAAGTACGGTAGACATTGAAAACATGAAACATGACAAAGCCCTTTGAAACTTCGCTGGCTCTCATGGATTGCCACTATTAATATTGATGTACCCTAATCTTTATGGTACTGCCAAGACTTTGGATCCCCCACAATAAGGACGACATGTAGGCTCAAGTTAAAGGGAGCCAGATTCCGGCTGGACATCAGGAAAAACTTCCTGACTGTTAGAGCAATGCAACAGTGGAACCAATGACCTAGGGAGGTCATGGGTTCTGCCGCATGAAAGGTATGCAGCTGGACAGCCAATGTGGATTCCTGCATTGAGCAGGGAGTTGGACTTGATGGCCTCGTAGGCCCCTTCCAACTCTACTATTCTATGATTCCCTCACCCCCAGCTGTTGTGAGGCCTTTCAATTTCTAAGAAATGATTGCAGACCTCACATAAGCTGTGTCCTTTTTTATGGGGGAAAACAAACAAACCACAGTGCTTGGCCTGTAGGCAATCACAGAGAAAAAAACAAACACAATGTTTACCAGTTGTAGCTTGAACAAAGGCCCAGTTTGACCTGGAAACCTTTATACTCCTTCCAGGTCAAAGGGAGCCAATTGAAAGACTGAGTGGGTGAAGTCACTCTGGCACCCATGAATCCTTTACTGTGGGTGATACACTCAGTGGTTTGCTGCATGGAGCCATAGTAAACAGTTCTGTGGATACCCTGGGCAGCTCACGACATCTTCTTAAGATATAAACTAATTCCTGGATCATTGTTAATCTCATCACCTGCTCGGCAAATTCAATGTGATTGTAGAGTGGATCCATTGGAGGAGAACATAGCAATATACTATCTTTGAAAAAGGACACTGGGCTATAACAATTTACCTGAGACAGTGATCATTGTTTATGTCATCAGCTGTTTTTTCTATACATTCACTGCCTGAACTTACAGGAGGTCCTTGCAACACAATTCTCCTAAAAGACTGGATTTTCTGTAACTTGAAATGTTTGTCTTTCCATAGACAAACACAACTGCAAATGAAAAGGAATTTAATGCCGGTTCTAACTGCATGAGTCATCAGTAGCAAACTCTTAGAAACCGTACCTTTCAACAGAAAACTGTGACGTCATTTTTGATTTGGAAACTAATTGTACTGAAGCAGTGAAGTTTTCAGTGGTATTGCTAGCATCAAAATCCAGGGTGAAGGGGCCTAAGGTTTGAGAGGGCCCCCAAACAACCCCTGACAAATGACAGCTCCTCCCCCTCCTCCCAACACTGCTAAACGGAAGTTACACCACAGCTAGTTGGTAATGGCTGTTTCCCTGGCTGCAACCCCGTGGCATCCCATTTAAAATGAAGAGTGTTTTTTCCTTGTAAACTTTGTGTAGCAGTGAGTGGAACAAATCAAATGCCGCATTTGGGTACCAATGAACAATAAAAACTCCGCCCTTTGCCCCTCCAGTTCCCTCATTGGTCACAAGCCCACAAAGGCAATGCCTGTACTTAAAGTTCTTCTTCGTGGTCTCTGTGCATCACACCATGGGCTCGCGCCGGCGCCGAGCCCGCGGTGTGACTGCACAGATGACCACTCGAAGAACTACAGTTACAGGTAAGCAACCTGCATTTTTTGCTTATCAATTAATGAGTAAGAAATATTAGGTAGAGTATACGCATCAAGCTTGATAGACAAATGTCTAGAAGTACCTAAAATGCTTAGCAATACATAATTAACAATTTGAAAATAATATAAATAAGTAAGACAGCAATCCTATGGACCCTAAGCAGAGTCAGGGGGTGCATAGGAGAGTTCGGATTCCTGGATCTGAAGTCTCCTGACCTCAGACCCAGGAGTCCAAGCTCTCCGCCCCTTAGACTTTCCCCTCGCAGCTGATGCAGAGAGAACCATACCAACTGCCTCTCTTGAGGTTGCAAAGGTGACCTTGAAGGGTAGGGAAAGTGGGGTTGCCAGTGGGAGGAGATGTCATATCCTCAGGTCTTTCCAGCCTCCTTTCCACACTAGCCCCTCAGGTCTTAATGAATCATTGGAATTATCAGCATTGTCATGATAAACAGCTGTTCCCAGTTAATCATCAGTCCCTGCTTCTGTGCTCCACATCCTGCTTTACTCATTATGCCTAAGATTCACAGTGTTTAGAGCAAAGAACTGTAGCAACCCTTTGAGAAAGTATGTGATTTTTTTTAATGGTTGAATACTAGATTGATCTTTCCTGTTTGTTGTATTTTTGAGGTATCATCTTGTAGCCTGTAAAATATGTATTTAAATAGGCAAATAATGTCTCTCTGTGTATGTTTTTTAAAATAATTATTGTCGCAACATTTTTAGTTATATAATTAGTTTCTAAATCGTTTGGAATTTGCTTTCTCTTCTGAAATGTATTTATTTATTATTTATTTATGTATTGCATTTTTATACCGCCCCATAGCCGAAGCTCTCTGGGCGGTTCACAAAAATTAAAACCATGAAATCATTTTAAAAATATAAAACAAGCCACAATCTAAAAATACAAAATAACATACAATATTAAAACACAACCAGAATAAAACCAAGCAGCAGGAATTAATACAGATTAAAATACAAATTTAAAACAGCAAGGAATAAAATTGAGTTGATTTAACTGCTAAAATACTGGGAGAATAAAAAGGTCTTCACCTGGCGATGAAAAGAGTACAAAGTAGGCACCAGGCGAACCTCTCTGGGGAGCTCATTCCACAGCCGGGGTGCCACAGCGGAGAAGGCCCTCCTCCTAGTGGCCACCTGCCTCACTTCCTTTGGCAGGGGCTCACGGAGAAGGACCCCTGTAGATTATCTTAAGGTCTGGGCAGGTACATATGGGAGGAGGCGTTCCTTTAGATAACCTGGCCCCAAGCCGTTTAGGGCTTTAAATGTTAGTACCAGCACTTTGAATTGGGCCTGGACCTGGATCGGCAGCCAGCGAAGTTGGAAAAGGACTGGCGTAATATGGTCTCATTGGCCAGTCCCCGTTAACAATCTGGCTGCCCTGTTTTGTACCAGCTGAAGTTTCCGGACCATTTTCAAAGGCAGCCCCACGTATAACGCATTGCAATAATCCAAATGAGAGGTTATGAGAGCATGGATAACTGTAGCTAGGCTATCTCTGTCCTGATAAGGGCACAGTTGGTATATCAGCCTAAGCTGGTAAAAGGTGCTCTTTGCCACCGAGTTCACCTGTGCCTCAAGTGACAGTTTTGGATCCAAGAGCACCCCCAAACTCCAGACCTGATCCTTTAGGGGGAGTGCAACCCCCTCCAGAACAGGGTGAACATCACCTCGCCGGACAGACAAACCACCCGCTAACAGTACCTCCGTCTTGTCTGGATTGAGTCTCAGTTTGTTACCCCTCATCCAGTCCATTACCGTGCTCAGGCACTGATTCAGAACAGCCACGGCCTCACCTGGGTTTGTTGAAAAGGAGAGGTAGAGCTGGGTGTCATCCGCATATTGGTGACATCTCAGCCCACATCTCCAGATAACCTCTCCCGGCGGCTTCATGTATATGTTAAACAGCATAGGGGATAAAATAGAGCCCTGTGGAACCCCATGGCTTAAATGCCACGGCACAGAGCAATAATCCCCCAGCACCACCTTCTGAAAACGGTCATCTAAGTAGGAACAGAACCACTGCAGCGCAGTGCCTCCAACTCCCAGCCCAGACAACCTATCCAGAAGGATACCATGGTCGATGGTATCGAAAGCCGCTGAGAGGTCCAAGAGAACCAACAGGGTCGCACTCCCCCTGTCCCTCTCCTGGCAAAGGTCATCCCACAGGGCGACCAAGGCTGTTTCTGTTCCAAAACCAGGCCTGAAACCCGATTGAAATGGATCTAGATAAGCCGTTTCATTCAAGAGTGTCTGGAGTTGTCCTGCAACCACCCGCTCAAGCACCTTGCCCAGGAAAGGAATGTTCGCCACTGGCCTATAGTTGTTAAAATTTTCCAGGTCCAGGTTAGGCTTTTTCAGGAGTGGTCTGATTACCGCCTCTTTTAACGAGGCCGGCACCACTCCCTTTCTCAAGGAGGCATTTACAACCTCCTGGACCCAGCTGGCGGTCCCATCCTTATTTGATGTAATTAGCCACGACGGGCAAGGGTCAAGCACACAAGTGGTCGACCGGACTTGGCCAAGCACCTTGTCCACATTCTCAGGCCTCAGTAACTGAAACTCATCCAATAAAACTTGACCAGACGGTGCTCTGAACGCCTCTACTAGCGGAGCTGCATTAAGCGTGGTGTCCAATTCAAGACAAATCCGAGCGACTTTATCTTCAAAGTGCCGTGCAAACTCGTCACAGCGTGCTACCGAGGGTTCCACCATCTCTTGCCCTGGCCCAGAGTGTAGCAGGCCACAAACCACCCGGAAAAGCTCCGCCGGACGACACTGTGAAGATGCAATGCTGGTGGAGAAGAACTGTCTCTTCGCCACCCTCACCACCACAGAGTAGGCTCGATAATGAGCTCTAGCCCGTGTCCGATCAGACTCAGCATGAGTTTTCCTCCACCTGCGTTCTAGCAGTCTCCCCTTTTGCTTCATTGCCCTCAGCTTAGGTGTAAACCAAGGAGCTGGCCAAGCTCTGCTCAGAGGTAGAGGGTGCTTGGGTGCAATCGTGTCAACCACCCAGGTCATCTCTGCATTCCACAGAGCGACCTGGGCTTCGACAGGAGCAGCGGCCATATCAGCAGGAAAATCCCCCAGAGCCTTCTTGAATCCATTGGAGTCCATTAGCCTCCGGGGGCGGACCATTTTAATAGGCCCCCCACCCTTGCAGAGGGGAAAGGATGCCGAAAGTCTAAACCTCAATAGAAAGTGATCCGACCATGACAAGGGGGTAGATGTTAGTTCCCCCACTTTCAGATCACCATCCTCCTGTCCACCTGAGAAAACTAGGTCAAGAGTGTGTCCTTTTATATGCGTTGGGCCGATGACATGTTGAGACAGCCCCATGGTTGTCATGGCAGCCATGAAGTCCTGAGCCGCTCCGGATGCAGGAGCCTCCGCGTGGAAGTTAAGATCCCCCAGGACCACCATCCTGGGGGTCCTCAACACCAGGTCCAAGACAACCTCCATCAGCTCAGGCAGGGAGACTGTTGGGCAGCGGGGTGGGCAGTACACCAGCAGAATCCCTAATCTGTCTCGGGTACCCAACACAAAGTACAGACACTCAAGACCAGCACTCGAATTAACAGGAAGCCTAGAGAGGGAGATCGTATTTCTATAGACCACGGCAACCCCCCCTCCCCGGCCCTGAAGTCGGTGCTGGTGCTGCACCGAGTACCCAGGGGAGCAAAGCTGAGTGAGAGTAACCCCTCCCAGTTCACCCACCCAGGTCTCAGTGATACATACCAGGTCAGCCCCCTCATCCACAATCAAATCATGGATGAGGGACATTTTATTTTGGACCAACCTGGCATTCAGCAGCAGTAGCACCAACCCCGAGGGCAAGCTGGTAAGGCCACCAGGAACTACCCGGTTGGGGGAAGAACCAGAAAAGGGGATAGTTGTAAGGCAACTACCCCCTCTTCTCCTCATCTGGACTGTTTCTCCCCCAACACCATACCTCCCCCTACCCGTGACCACAGTTATGCGGGCACCCCCTTGCCCCCTTGAGCTCCCCAGGCACATATTCAAAATATACAAATTAAACAATAGTATAAAACTTCAACTTGCTGCTGGTTGCTGGTTGCTGGTTGCTGGTTTCAACAGGCACAGGCAGTAGGGTGACTCCTCTGTGCGACGCTAAGTGCAGCGCGTCGCCGAGGCGCGCTGCCTCTGGCACGCTTCCCTTAAATAGGTACCTGTAACGGGGAGGAGCAGTTGGTTAGCCGATTGTAATGGCCATCAGGTGAGGGGATAGCAGCAGAAAGCAAGCCTCTGCAGTGATGGATTCCTCCCCCCCCCACTCCACTCCAACCCCTGGCCTCTGGCACGCTTCCCTTAAATAGGTACCTGTAACAGGGAGGAGCAGATGGTTAGCCGATTGTAATGGCCATTAGGTGAGGGGGTAGCAGCAGAAAGCAAGCCTCTGTAAATGTAAATACTTTGTTATAAAAAAAAAAATGGTTGTAGATTGCCCTGAGGAAGGACTCATTCTGAGTCCGAAACGCGTAGGCTGTACTTGAATAAATACGTTTTCAAGATTAAAAGATTTACTTGAATATACACTTTCTCAAGATACATAATTGGTTCTGCCCCCCCCCCCACCCTTGGCTTTTTTTCTCTCACTCCTTTCCACCACCACCCGTCCCCACTCCCAGGCACCTCAGCTAGATGGGTGAAAATGCCCATCTAGTGAAAATACAGAACAGGAGGAGTGTGGACACGAAGGTCGGTCCTGCCGTGCCTCCCGTTCTGCTGTGGATGGCCATAAGCCTCTAAGTAAGGAGGCTTACAGCCTTCCCTATAGGATTGTGCCCTAAAAGTAGCAATTATATTAATGGGAAGACAGACAAAGACACAAGCAGCTACACAACGTATATAAATCAGAATTCATTATATCCAGCCTGAAAGGTATAAATTTAAGCTTGGGGTGGGGATATCTTTTATTTTATAGGAAAGTTTAGTTACAATGAGATAATTTAGAGCCGTAATTTTGAGACAGTGGATAATATTAGCTATGAGGTCATCTCTACACAGAAACTGTATAAATATGCTCTAATTTTGCAATGAGGTAGCTTCTTACCATCTGCAAGCGCACAAACTGTACAATATGATTGATTGCAACCTCGGTAATTGGAAGCCCTTCAATTCAGAGGTGTCCAATCATCTAATGCAGGGCGGGAGGAGCAGTAGAGGTGATCTTCACCTCATCATCCTCCCACCCTGCAGATTTTGCAAAACAAGCTTTTGATTTTCGGGGGGTAGGGGTGGAAGATGGCTGAAAGAGACTCAAAATAAATCATATCCTGGCCTCACCAGTCTCCTCCCCTCTCCACCCACCAGAATGTCACCTTTTATCCTTCTCCAAGGTCACGTTTCAGACCTTGGAGAGGGATCACAGAATTGCATTCTAAGGGCCTGTTCAGACAACACTTCAGGCTCTGTGGTTAGTGACACTGTGGTTCTCTGGGGTTAGCACTAACCACAAGCCGTGCTGTTGCACACAACACTTTAAGCCACAGTTAGAACCGCTAACCCTGCTGCAGACGGTCCAACTGGGGTTAGTGAGTGAGCAGGGTTTAGCAAAATGCATCGCGGAAGGCACCTTAAATCCTGCTGCTTAACCAAAAGCCTTAACCAGCAGGGTTAACACAGCCAGTGTGGTGTAGCGGTTAAAGTGTTGGACTGGGAGTTGGGAGATCTGGGTTCTGGTCCCCACTCAGCCATGAAAACCCACTGGGTGACTTTGGGCCAGTCGCAGACTCTCAGCCCAACCTACCTCACAGGGTTGTTGTTGTGAGGATAAAATGGAGAGGAGGAGGATTATGTACGCTGCCTTGGGTTCCTTGGAGGGAAAAAAAAACAGGATATAAATGCAATAATAAAATAATAAAAATAAATTATCCCAATGTGCCCACTACAATGGATTAAAGCAAACAGTCTTTGTTGGAAGTTGAACAAGCCCCAGTGGGGACTACAAAAATGCCTTCTAACCCAGTCAGTTTGGCTGGATTAGGTTTTCTTCAAGCAAAGGACACAGTGAGACAATTGCAGCTTGTGAGGTTTTTGTTAATTATCTAAAGCCCATTGGCATCCTAACACAAAGCGAACGCGTAGCACATTTAATTTCAATTATAGCTTGTACGACTGATTGGAATTTGTGTTCTACTTCAGTGCTGAATGTTGAGTATATATATTATAACCACTATGCTGCCTGCGCCATTGTAACATTTGGGACTTTCAATACAGCTGCCTGTATCTATAAGCTTAGGACAAGGTTACAGCAGAAAGGGATCTGGGTTAGTAGATATTTTAAGGATCTGGCACCTCCAGTCTCTTTGGATTCAGTATGGGATTCGTGGCCAAAAAACACTGACCTGTGGATTAAAAATTTGGCTGATCCGAATATTTCAGACATTATACCAGATGCTCAAATAGCTCATAGAGACAGGGAATACATGTTACAACTGCAACATGATAAGCAGGGTGGGGGACAGCATAAAGATAGTCCGATAAATGGAGAGGTTTCACTAGAAGAACTTAAGCTAATTTGACAGCTTTAATGCGCTTCCAGAGAGGGAAAAACTGATGATTATAAATAGACTTACAATGCTTAGAGAACTCTTGATTATTAAAATTCAAAATACCAAAAAAAAGCTCATATGGATGTGAGAACTGAGTCTCCGAGCCCAGACCGGGTGCTGAATCTAACAATCAAAGAGGCTCAGAGACAATCTGATGCTATAGCTATCCAAGAGCAAGATTTCCTTTCCTCTATGCAGAGGGATGGAATGGCTGTGTCCCCTAGTATAATAGTGACCAATATCAATCAAGTGGCCCCAACCCTCATTTTTAGTAGAGAGGGTAACCAGGCTCTGGAAAATGTGGAGAAGTCCCCAAAGATTTGTCCCCATAAAGGGCCAAGGACAGTAACAGTCATTGTGGCCCTCTTATCAAGCCTTCAAATGGGTGTATTTTGAGTAATATGGAAGATCAGTTAGAAAGAATTATAGAGTTGGACTGACTAAAAAAAACAGGGAGATAAACTCCACCCTGAGTCTTATGTCATGGAACATTGCGGGTTGGAGTTCAAAGTACAGGTCCCAAAATACCCTTGAATATTTGGCCAAATTCAATACAGTCTTTTTGCAGGAGGCACGGTGCTGTGATGCAATTTATATAAGTGGATTCACAGCGCTATGTCTTCCTGCGCTCCTTAGTACCGGTAAGGGTAGAAATAGTCTGGGGCTTTGCCTTCTGATCTCGTAATCACTTGACGCTAAAATAATTAATGTTCCCAATTGTGACTCATCAATACAGGCTGTGGTACTGGAATTGAGAGCACTTAAGCTAAGATTGCTGCTTCTCAATGTATATCTTATACCATTGACAGATAATCTGTCTATTGCAATTGCTTGGCTTAATTTAGACATTTTTTTTCTTGAATTAACAACTAAGTATCCACACACACACACCCTATTCTCTCAGGTGACCTAAATGCAAGAACTGGTACCTGTCTAGTACATCCATCAACATGTAGTAATAACCTTATAGGAGACAACAGTTCTTTTCAAGTAAATCTTCGCTGTTCTAAGGACTCCGCTCTTAACTTTGCAGGCAAATGTTTGCTTCAGTTTGTATTTAAAACAATTTGACCATACTGAATGGAAGCTCTGATAATGACAGATGGGGGGAGTAGACTTATATTTCTGCTAGGGGATCTAGTTTGATTGACTATATTATAGTCCCTAGACATTTTGCAACTCGGGACTGTAAATTTATGGTCGCAGAGCGCCTTGAGAGCGATCATTTGCCGTTGGAATTAGAGCTATCAATCCCTGGTTATCCTTGGTTAACAAAGCAGAACCCCCTGATGTCGAGTAAACTAATTACACTAAATAGTAATATACATTCAAAAAAAATTAGATGGAACAATGAAGCGGTAAAATCTTTTGATCATTTTATCGGTTCTTCAAATTAAGTAAAAAGGATAGAACAGGCTATGGCCAATTCATCCTACGAGTCTGGAATACTAGTATTTGAGGAACTGGTGCAGGAGCTGTACTCCCTCCTTAAAAGTAGCCTTAACATCATATGACCCCAAAAGCCCCCTCCCCAAAAAACTGGTGGTTTGACAGAGAAAGTACTAAGCTAAGGAGAAGGCTAAAGGACATCTACTGCTTCTATCGTATTGACAATGAGCGCCAATTTCCAGGGGTATATTATGAATTAAAGAAAAAATACAAGAAGTTAATATTACAAAAAAAAAAGAACAAGGCGGATCGTGAGAGCTGGCAATTACTGATTAGCGCCTCAGTTTCCAAAAACAGCAGGACCTTCTGGCAAATTGTCTCCGGAGCATTTAGAGGGAGGGATGGCCCTCCCGACTGCTGTATTTCAGCAGACGTTGGGAAGAGCACTATAGTGAGGTCTTCGGTGGCAGACAGCCTGATACTCAGTACCCTACCTTGTCAATGGACATTCCAGAATGGCCGGATGTAGACTCTACTAATATAGAGAATCTAATATTACACCTAAAAGCAGGGAAGGTGCCCGGCCCTGACGGGATCCTCCCTGAGATGCTGAAAGCTAATATTGGCTGGTGGTCATCCCTACTAACTTTTCTTTTTAACATAATAAACAAATCTGGCCTAGTTCCATTGGACTGGCGGAGGACAGTTATTGTACCCATCTATAAAAAGGGACCAAGGACAGACCCTCATAGCTACAGACCAATAAGTCTACTGTCCGTTATTGGAAAACTTTATGCAAACACTCTAAAGGTGAAATTGAATAAATGGATAATTGACAAGGCCATTTTGAGTTCTGAGCAGATCGGGTTCAAGACGGGATGCTCTACAAATGATCATTGTTTGGTCTTATCTCATCTGGCCCTTAAATATACAGCACCCAGGGGAGGCAAACTGTTTACTGCCTTCCTAGATCTAAAATCAGCCTTTGATTCAATTTCACACCCTCTACTGTGGGACAAATTGGAACGGTTGTCAATTGAACCCAGATTATTATTCTTGATAAAATCACTTTATCATAATACATCAGTTCAAGTGAGATGTAGCAGGTCAGGCCAATGAATGTACTACTTCACGGGGTGTTAGGCAAGGCTGTGTATTAGCTCCAGTTTTGTTTAATTTATTTCTGGCTGATCTTCCAGTCTCATTGAACCTAATACAATCCCACCCTCCCAAGATTGGATTACAGAAGGTGAACATACTCCTTTATGCTGATGACGCTGTATTGATTTCTCAAACTTGCCTTGGTTTAAAAAGACTTTTAAATGCATTTGCGGAATATTGTGTAAAGAACAAGTTAACAATTAATTACCAGAAATCGAAATTACTTGTTTTTGCCAAATCTAAAGTCAGATTTCCTTGTATTATTGGAAATAGAAGAATTGAACAGGTTGATTCTTATAAGTACCTAGGTATCTGGTTCCAAGAGAACCCAAAATGGAATGTGCATATAAAGCATGCCAAGGCCAAAGCGACTCAGACTCTGGGAGCTCTTGCCCGGTTTTTTTATCTTAAAGGGGGCAAATACATTCCGGCAGCTATTAAAGTATATAAAGCCAAGTTGGTATTCCAGGTTTTATTTGGGGCCCCGATATGGTTCCCCCTCACAAAGACTCCCCTGGAAGGGTTACAATCACATTTTTTGCGATTGATATTGGGTGTCCCCAGATGTGTGGCTGGGCAGGCACTTAATCTGGAGGCAGGCCTAAGAACGTTATTTATTTATTTATTTATTTATTTCCATTTATATACCACCCCATAGCCGAAGCTCTCTGGGCGGTTTACAAAAATTAAAAACATTGAACATTAAAAAGTTTAGCTTGGAATTTAACCCTTCAATATTGGCTTTGCCTGTATCATGCCCTGAATTATAATTCTTTGGTTTCTCAAGTCCTGATAGGCTCATTTGTATCCCCTTGGACCCAGGCTATAGCACAAAGGGCCAGTATACTAGGGTTCTCCCCTTCTCTCCTGCTCCTGCTTGAATCAGGCACTGCTAAGCAAGTTATAAAACAGAGGCTTAATGATATTGATTTGCAGGAAATGAGGAGTGTAGCAAGAGGCCCCATGTTCTCCAGTAGCTTTGGGTTTAAAGGATGAGCCCAAACATCTCCGCTTTTGCCACAGACCTCTGGGACTGGCTTCAGGCACCAAACATTCATTTCCGAAGAGCCTAGGTATTTTTTACCCAAAGTTTGGGTAATTTTACCCAAATACATCTTTGACTCCCAATTGTTTTCAAACAAAAAGAAATCGATGCACTTCACCAAATTTCAGCTATTATTAGCCGGACGGGTTTGGCCGAACATGCTAGGGCAGCTCCTCCAAAGATCTGGGTTGGCTAATGCGTCTTTCTTCTTTTTCTGAGAAAATCAATAGTGTGATGGCCTGTGTTTGTATAGATACTCCAGTCTTGAGGGAAAGGTGAAAGATGAGCTTAATAGCGGTTTTGAGAACATTTTGGTAGTACAGTGACTGCAGCAAATGAGACACTCTCTGGCTTTTATGAGCAAATGTGCAAACAAAAGCAGTTCATCCGTTTCCTTGGAAAAGATGATAATGCAGCCACTTTGCACACATCGGGCATCTAGCTCCCCACATAAAGTGTACTGTCTCTTGCATCTGGCTATATCAGAGTAATGATGAGGGTTGACAATGCCAAGTTCTACACCTAGGAAAAAGAAATTGTGACTAAACCTAAAACAGACAAAGGGTTTTGCAAACATTTGGACCTATTACTCTAATGTTGAAATTGCATGGTTTACCTATTGAGAGCTAATGTGGCATAATGGATGAGACCCAGTGTGGACTAGTGGCTAAAGTGTAGTATTGGGTGCCGGGAGATCCAGGTTCTAGTCGCCACTCAGCCATGGAAACCCACTGGGTGACTTTGGGCTAGTCACAGACTCTCAGCCCAACCTACCTCACAGGGTTGTTGTTGTAAGAATAAAATGGAGAGGAGGAGGATTATGTACACAGCCTTGGGTTCCTTGGAGGAAAAAAGGCAGGATGATGATGATGATGATGATAATAGACTGAGCTGTGAACCAGACAACCCTCATTTCAAATCTTGCCTCAGCCATGAACTCATTATGTGGAACTAGGCAAGGAGCACCACCACCACCAATCCTGTCAGCTTTCCAAAATGGTTGGTTTTTAGGCGCTTGCACACCATGCATTTCAACTCTTGGGATCTAATAGAGTTTGAGGGGAAACTTTTAACAGTGGCATTCAGAATTGAGACTTCAAACTGCCGATATTAACTTCCCTTCAGAGTAGGCCTAGGGTCTCCAACGTAGTACCTACATGCAACTTTCATGGCAGCCTCCAGGCTCCATACTCCTCCTAAATTGTTTTTATTTGTTAAGATTTAATTAACCCGGGAGATGGGCATACTGCCAAGTGTCTTCCTCCACCATCATCTTTATTTGGGTTCAAAGGAGTGATTTTGTGTTTTGGAACTCAGACCCTAACCTCTGCCTTGTACTTAGGTTATTGGGCAGCTTACGTATCTTTTAGCCTCTCACCAGTATGCCTTCAGTGAAATGAGTGTTTTGTGACTCGCTATGTCCACCATGATGGGTAACCCCCCCCCCCATAGCAGTCATTTTGTGAGAGCACCCACAGCACTTTCTCAAAATTCCAAACGTGCCTGCTGACCCAGAAAAATTGTGGATCACTGGAGTAGGTGTATGGGTAGTTACTGGCATGAGGTAGGAACAACAAAATTAAATCACACTTCAACTGTGAATTCATTGGGTGGCTTTAGGGAAGCCACTCTAGCTCATTCAAGCGGCACCACGTATAATACGAGAACAGCAGACTACCTTATAGAGATTGGTAAAAGGATTCTTGAGATGGAATATATGAAATGCTTCGAACATTTCAAGAAAGTGTTATATAAATATTATGTATTATGATTAACTTTAGCAAATACCACACCAGAATTTAGCAGGCATTAGACATAGTTGTGGCTTGAAATTTTTTTTTAAAAAAAGTTCCATGTGGGATGATCCCAAACCGCTGCACAAAATCTGTTTATTCTGGGTGGGGTGGGGGGTTGACGGAGAAAGCTGAAATTTATTAAATCTGGCCAGGGCATGCTTGAATCTACACAAAGTTTTCGATATTCACAGTGACAAGTGTATGATTTTCAAACAATGGTGTTTTTGCAATCTTCCAGTAACACAGTTATATCTAGAGATAACTTGGAAAAACATGAAGTTAAAAAAAGTTTTCAGACATTCCTGAGAATGTTACATCTCACGATGCAGGTACAACAAAATAGCATATTTTATTACTATTTTAATTAATCATTAAATGTTACAAATTCCATGCTTTCAGTTATTATGGAGTTATGGTCTGGCAATGGGGAGAAACGTAGAGAAGACACCACTCAGCATCACAAATCCAACCAAAAAAGAACAACCGAGAAAGAGCACAATTTGCTTGTTTACCCTTCCTTTAAATAATACCAGAAACTGAAGATTCATATAAAGTTGTATTATCACAAAATATTATACTAGTATTATTATATGGAAGAGGTAAGGAAAGCGTTTTAACAGGCTTTACATAACTATATTCTGCTTTCCAAATACAAAACGTATAAATCTAATCCAGAGCATCATGTGAGCTCTATTGCAGCCATACAGTTTCTGTGTGTATGGGGCTTCCCCATTAACTCCACAGGAGATGCAGCTTTGCAAGATCAAAAGTATGCCTCTAAGGATCTGGTCCTCTACTGAAGCAAATGCAATAGCCCTTCTGGACTGAATAGCGTAATATGTGCCTTAGAACCTACATACCGGCTCAAGGGGGCATGATTTGAACATATTGGATCCATTTTTTAAAAAAAAAAATTTGAACAAAGTTACTCATTGCTCTGAATCAGTACTTCTCTGAACTGGATTAACCATGTGTCCACAACTGTGGAGTTCCTTTCCCCTGAAGACATAACCATCTGTTGGAAGCACTGTAGACCTTCAAAGTTGGCCCCTCTAAAGCAGCTATAGAGATAGAGTGAGGCATTGCACTTTGATTAAATTGTATTTGTTTGAAGCTCATTTTAAATGCTTTGGGATATGCCAAGCATAGAGTTGGCTACAAATGGGACTGAGTGAATGAATGCATTAACTGTGGACCAATCCAGGCATTGTGATACGTGCAGAGCTGCTGCCAAAAATGACACCTGCGTGTCTAGTTCCCACCTTCAAAAACGGTAGAACCAACCCACAATCCATTGTTGCCAAAGTCTGCTTTTCCCCGCTCATGCTCCATATCATTGACCGCCAATGGCAAATGGCAAGGAAATACAGAGCATCATGATGTCAGACTACAAGGTAAGTTCTACTAGATATTATGGAGGGGAACTAGATACGTGGCTACTATTTTCAGCAGCAACTGCATGCTAGACATAAAGTCTTGCTTAAACCTGACGATATGACCATGCTGTCTTCAGACCATAAAGAGAGGCCAAAGTCCTGTCCACAAGTCATTAATGTGTGCCCCAAAGGCTCTTCTTGATGCGTCAAGGTTTTGGGTTTCTCTTATGATCATAATGCTTTTGTGTATGACAACTGTGCTGATCCTTGTTCAAGTGGTGTGCAAAATCAGCATCATACAACACTTTCAGGTTTACAGTTGCTGGGGACATTGATATCAGGAAATATACCCTTATAATCCTAACATTTCAACTCCTAACAGAGCAAAAAAAGTGTCAGCCTTCATAGGTGCTGAATAAAATTACAGAACTGAACATGAAGGTCTTTGACTTTGCATAGATAAAGCTTGCTGGCTCAGGTTTAAACCTATTAAGGCTTTGGGAGGAAAATAAAATGGTCACAAACAATATGGCAGGTACTGTAAATTGGCTGCTACAAGGGGCAACAGGGTTGCTTCAATTCTCCTTAATTGATCATTCCAGGGTCACACAGCAGTAAGTCCTTCAACGGCAAATGAAACAAAAGATTTGTATTTTCTTAAGCTTCCTGCTACTTTAGAAAATAAAGTACCCTTTGACTGAAGACTCTTTGCTGTAGAGAAAAATATTTTCTGCTGGTATAAGATCAAAGGTTATGAAACGTGTGTAATGACGAATCTAGGAGCATGCGGCATGAGCAGTCTTGCCAGGAATCTAACTACGAAGAAGGCAAATGCCCAAATCTCCTCTAGAAGCCACTCACAGTAAAGCAGTGCCAACTTCACAATACATTTAGAGTGCATATGATGCCATGTGCTTTTGTCATCAGGAGAGAAGGCCCTGCTGCCTTCCACTTTCCTCTATATCCCTAGTCCTGGGGAAAATATTAGCCAGAGTCTTCGGGGCGCTTGGATTTCACCTGCATTCCAAACCCCTTATCCGTGGTTTATGATCTACATTTCAGTTGAGAGCTCCTATGTTCTGTGAGCAGTGTCTGTTTACCCAGGCCTCCTGCAGACTACTTCCTGTACGTCGTGGCTTCCTTTCTTTCATACCCTATCACTTTCCTCTATGGTGGCCACTTACACTAAGCTGACCAGATAAAATCCAGGTCAGGGCTCCTGTAACTTTAACAGTTGTAGAGAAAAGGGAATTTCAGCCAGTGTCATTTGTATGCAATTAGTTCCTGGTGAAATTCCCTCTTCATTACACCAGTTAAAGGTGCAGGGGCCCTGCCTTCTTTTGTATATGGTCACTCTAGTATAGTGCCTGCACCTTTAACTGTTGTGATGAAGAGGGGATTTCACCAGGAACTAATTGCATACAAATGACACTGGCTGAAATTCCCTTTTCTCTACAACTGTTAAAGTTACATGAGCCCTGACCTGGATTTTATCTGGTCAGCCTAACTTACACATCCCCCACAAAGAGGAAATGGGTTACCCAAAAATATACAGATTTGTATAAAAAAGTTTGCATATGCTAATTTATATGTAGAGATGCAAATGTAGAAATAGTTGCTGCAATGCCCCTGCTCAGCCTTTTTTGTTCCTTTATCTTTAAACAGGACTTCGACTGGACAGCCCTTCAAATAGAGGACTGTCCTCTGCAAAGCAGGACACCTGGCCACCCTACTTTATCCCTGCATCCTCTTCTCCACTTCATCATGCCATCCCATCAACTATCTGCCCAATTAGCTAACTGGCATGAATCTTCAAAGGTACCATCGCTTCACCATGCCATGCAATGTGCACCATGTTCTGTTAAACTGACATGGTACACAGCCATTGTCCTCCAGAGTGGTCCTCATATGTGTATCACAAACCAGGAATTCTCAAACAATCAATTTGAAGCTTCTCTTAAGTGTGTGTGTGTGTATGTGTGTGTGTGTGTGTTTGTGTGTGTGTATATATGATAAATAAAATCCAAGTTTCTCCAAATACAAATACATTGTATACTGCTTTGGGGGGGGGGGGGGGGAGTCATGGTTATATCTGAAAAGTGGTCCAGAATGCTCTTATAAACAAATGAAATGAAATGAAACCAGTCTACAACATCATTTGAACAGGGAAACATCACCCCAAGGTGAGAAACTCGCATAAACTTGCTACAAGAATTGGGTCTTATAAAAGTATTCCTATGTATTGAACTTAAGATGCACTGCAATCAAGAGATAGGTGTGCTTGTTTGGAAACTAATGTTCTTTTCATTTGAGAGCATCTCGATTTCACCAAACTTTTTGCCCCGCACAGGAAAGGTTTCTAAGTCCCACTGCAATAAGCATAGTAAGCCCTGACAGGGTTATTTAAATTTACATGATGGTTGCTTCATGCCATTTGATTTTAGCTTCTTATCTGTTGAAGCTTTTTTGGAAGGAACATAATTATTTGCATTCCCGTTCTTGAGATTTGCACATGCATGGGCCGATAGTCCCTTGACGGGTACTGATGAACCATGGGATGAGGAGGATGTCTTGGGGGGCCTAATGTTGCCAGCTCCCTGGATCATAGAGCTACTCTCAAATGGATACTTAGTAGCAGGCTTCTGTTTGGTGGTAGGCCGCTTTTTTGCCTCACTCCTCACTTCGCAAGGCCGTCCCTGCAGGGCTGATGAGCCACGCGCTGCTTCAGCTGCTTTCGGCTGACCCTCGCGGGAAAGAACCTGGCTGTTTTTTTCCCCATACAAATCTCTTCTGGGCCCTGAATGGCCAGCGGGGAGTCTTAGAAAGCTGCCATGGGGAGCCAACTGTTTGTTCGGCAAAGGGCTGTGCAAAGATTTGCTTTTGCCGGGACTTTTCAAGGTCCGAAGGGCACTCGGAGCAGTCTGAGGCCTAGCTTTGGCCACCTTCCCTTTTTCAGCTTGGATGGTTTGCATCTGCAGCCACTCCAGCTCCAAAAGCCGATCGATGTACGTCTCGAGGAATCCCACCGGCTCCGGCTCCGATTTGCACTCTGTGTTGACAAACGTCGCGAGCCCTTTCAAGTCCCAGGTGTTGAAAGGTGGTGGAAGGAAGTCAGGGTAATAGTAGTCAGGCTGCTTAACTTTTGCGTCGAAGAGGTGCTCAAAGCAAAGCGGATCGATTTCTTCTGCTCGGAGGTTGAGCTTCGGCGGCGTGCAAGGCGAAGGGGGGATGGGAACTCTCTCCGAGTCAGAAAGGTCACTGGCACTGTCCTCATCAGAATCCTCTTTCAAAATTCGCATGGATTTAATGTCAAGAAACATTGCATCAGCAGATGCGCCCTGATATACAGGGCTGTAGGAGCATGCTTCATCAGGATGCCCTCCAGAGTTTCTCTCTGAATTGACTTTTGGTTTGCAATAAAAGCTCTGGAACAGCATGTCTCCGGTCCTGCTGGAATCACTCCACGAGATATCTTTAAACGCAGATGGGATTTTGCTCTGTCCAACCTCATGATGCTTTATAACCAGAGGCTCCTTTTTTAACCTTGGCATTCTATATGAGGAAGTGCAAACGTTTGTTATTCTGGATGGGAAAAGAAATATTATTTATCGTCAGCCTTTTTCAATTATAGGTCATCACAAATGTATGATTTCAAGTAAAGTACAAAGGTGAGGGAGGAGACAAAACGCACCAACAAATACATAACAAGGAAATGAACAAAGCAGTCATAAAAGGTTTTATAAAATATCTTCAGGGCAGTTTATAGCAGGTAGCCTTCATTAGAGGGTATTGTAATGTTGTATACACAATTATTCCTGCGTTTTTCAGTCACCACTGTAAACAATGCTATTTCAACTCCAAGGTAGAAAATTACTAGAAAATCTGTAAAACCCAATTGAGTAATATGAAAAATGGAAAGGGAATTATATTTGGGAGCTTCATACAATAGGCAGTAAAAACAATGGGAGATCTGTACAATTGCAGGCAAACAAAGATGAGTTCTCAAGAACTGAGATTGGACTATCTCAAAAACATGCTTATCACTCAATTTCTAAAACTATGGTGTCTGGTTGCAAGCAAGGGGAGGACTCCTGCACCTTTAATAGCTGCGTATAAGAGGGAATTTCAGCAGGTGTAGCTTGTTACTAAAGGTGCAGGAGCCCGGCCCACTTTTGCATCTGGTCATCCTGCCTACAAATCTACTTTATCTATAAACCGGGCAATTATTTTTCCCACAACTTTAATTAGAAGGGCAACAGCTTACTACTATTTGTGAAAAATCCATGACTGAAAGCACTGAGCTCAGAGGTCATCAACTTTTCAGAGATCACTGAATAAGAACCCTAGTTATTTAAACATAGCAACCTGATCCATACTGAAGCCATTTATGGATTTAACATGCCTTGATGGTCTCATCCAGACTGCTATCATCACAGTTTTTACTATTAAATATAAGAGGAGTTTTACATCCTATTTCTAAAACATGATTATTTACTAAAAGATGGGGGAGGGGAGAATAGCTAAGGTGGAAATCCTATAGAAACGTACCAGGGAGTAAGTCCCATTGAACATGGCGGTTTTTACTTCTGACTAGACACGTATAGGATTGCACCAAAATGTGCATAATTATTGGGGGCCTGGGAGCTGGTGGTTCTGCTGGGGGGCATTGGAAAGCCTCCCCAATCCTTTCATTGCCTATTTGTATAGGATGATCTAATGCATGTTTACTCTGAGGTGAGTCCCACCATGTTCCTTGGAACTCACTCCAAAGAGCCCAATTCAAGATGCTGTGTTTGCCCTTTAAAACAGTTTGTGCCCACATTATCTGAAGCACCACCTATGAGCTGCTCAGTCATTAAGCTTATCATCAGAAGCCCTACTTTCTGGCCCACCTGCAAGACCCGTTAGGCTGGTGGGTACTAGGAATAGGGTTTTCTCAGTGGTGGCCCCATGCCTTTGGAACTCCTCCCCCAAGGAAATACATATGGCTCCATCACTGCTGGCTTTTGAAAGCAAATGCTAAAGACACATTCACTCCAGTCTACATTCCGCGGAATTGTGTTATACTTGCAAAAAACTTCAGCAGGTGCTGGTGGCCTCTCCCCACCACCACACCTCCTCCAAACATTTTGTGGTTTATTCATGTGTAAACCACCTTGCGGGGGCAATGCTTCCTGAAAGACTGGTTAAAACCTATTTTAAAAATGAATGAATACGTAACAAGTAAGTATACAGAATTGTAGCTGTGTAGCAAAATCTGAAGCCAAAGCCACACGCTTCTGTTTAACCTATCCAAGAAAATTGTTTCCTAGCTCTTTAGCTCTAAGCTAAACAATTTTGTGCCCAGCTGAGTTTAACCAGACCCTGTTATATTAACAATATTTCTAATCATTAAGTCATCCTATAAAGAGTGGAGCAGATGAATTATAATTTGGATCTAAAATTAACACCTGGCATTTGTACTAGATGAGAGAGAGAGAGAGAGAGACAGAGACAGAGACAGAGAGAAAACAGATGAGAAAGAGAACACACATGCACGCATTGGGCTTCCTGAACAAATACCATGCTTAAATAAGTGCCATTCAATTCATTTCAGCCAAGCTATTATGTTTCCGTTTGTACGAGCAAGCTCTCTTCCTGAAGATATGTTCCAAAAGGGTTCCATTTAGGACCTTGTCTAATTAGTATACAGTGAATAAGAAGAAAAACGCAGCACTTGGCAATTTTAGAGCACGTAAGGAAATAGAATGCATTCTTAAATGTGAATAAAGTAAATAAAGGCCAGGTCTACACCAAGCAAGATATAGCACTATGAAAGTGGTATGAAAGCGTTATACAAAGGCAGGAACTACACTACTGCTTTATAGTGGAATCAAAGTGCACGGACAACTGTTGGGGCCCATAGACACATACCATATACCGCTTTCATAGTGTTATATCCTGCTTGGTGTAAATGTGTCATGGGCCCCAACAGTTGTCAGTGCACTTCAATACCACTATAAAGCAGTAGTGTAGATCCTGCCAAAGGTGGCAGGATTGCCTTTTCAAGTATGGAACTAGCCCACTGCGGTTGACATTGTAATGAAGTGTTGAAGTATCACTGTTTCCTAAGGTCAGGGCTGTAATTACACACACACACACACACTGGAGGAGTCTGGGTTTTCTGGCCACTGGTGCCTTCTTCCCCATTTCTCCACATTTCAGGTCCCTTGTCCTGCCCTGGAAACAAACCCACCAACTCAATTCCTCTTCTGATTGTTATTTTTTATTAAACAAATTTCTCTGTATATCACTCCCTGAATGAAAAAAACCCCTGTAACTTCAGGACTTCTTCCAATGCCTGTTCACAAAGGAAAGGAAAATATATTTACGCTGGGTGCCTTTCAAATATTTTGGACTCCAGTCCTTGAAATCCCAGACTATTAGCCATTCTGGCTGAGGCTGATGGTTGTAATAGTCCAAAATATCTGGTGGGCACCAAGTCGCCTACCCCTGACATACACCAATCCACTTTGATGAGCTGCCTTCCTAAGTCACTGGGTTCATGAATGATCTTTAGAATGAATTTCTTCAGCAGATCCCTGCACAAGAGGCTTAAGGGTTTCCTAGAAGATGCTAGCAGACGTTAGAGGGCTGCATTTCTTCACCAGGAGACATTCATTGGTATAAATATATTAAGGCCAGGATCTAAAGAGGGATTCCTCTGCTGTGCCACCCCGGTTGTGGAATACCCTTCCCTTGGATGCCTGACTGGCCTGACACTGGCTTCATTTTGGTGCCAAGTTAAAACATGGCTTTTTAATCATGCCTCTGAGAGCTAAATTCCTCATGGTTGCACATAGTTTAAATTGTTTTTAATTGTTTCTATTGCTTTTTTAAAAAAAATCTACTGGTTTTAATTTGTTAACGATATAGTATGTTTTTAGCTGTGTATATATATATATATTTATTGTTTTACATTGTTCTGATTTTATTTGTATGCCACCCTGAAATCCCAGTGATATAGGGCAGGATACAAATGTTTTAATAAAATAATAAATCAATAAAAAATAAATAAAATAAGAGTTTCATGTGCATACCTAAGATAAGCTATGTACAGAGCTATCAGCTTTCCCTTCTACCTACAACCCTTTGAATGGTCCACTTACTTTCGGGGCCAACCTTTCAGAGGGAGCAAGGGGCTTTAGCGGGAAGGGTGAGCCAAAAACCCTTAGTGTGTAAATGGGGCAGTGCAATACTCACCCACCAGCACATTCTAGAATTGGCCATCTGGGCAGGAAAAATAAATCAGTGAAGCACAAAGCTCCCAGCCTCCACCTTGAACAGCCAAGAATACCATGAGATGTCCATGAGAATAGGGTTGTACTTCCCTCGTCCCAGCCTAGATCGTCCATCAGGGTGACTAAAGCCGCTTCAGTGCCAAACCCAGATTGAAACATAGGCAGAGAATTGATGTCATCCAAGAGTAACTGTGCTGAACAGCAACCATCTGCTTGAGTATATTGCCTAAAGAGGATATACTTGCAACTGGCCAGTACTTGGAATACACCTTCACATCCTGTTCCCGACCATGCTAACTTTTGTATTTCTTCCTGCTCGTCCATTTCCACTTGTCAGAAAAGTTCTACATCATGCCCTTCCACAATTGTAACCATATCAAAAGAACTTTACCTGTTTTGTTGGTGACCTTCAGAAAGCCAGTTTTTTTCTTTGCTGGGAATATTTGTCTGTCTGTTTTCTGTAGCCTGACAGCAAGCCTAAAAGACATTAATTGTTGTATAATTATAACCACAATAAAGAAGCATTCTGTGTCTACAAACAAAGTGCACTCAATATGAATTTAAGAGACTTCACCTTTTCAGTAGTAGCAGAAACATTTTTGGTTGGTCTGTTGGAAAAGGGTCTTACATGGGGTGGCGATTTCTTTAGTTCCTTGGCACTTGGTTGGCTCTTTCCTCCACTGGAACTAATAATTATTAAAAAGGACTATTTTCAGAGATGAAAAAAAAATACAGAAGCAATTCTTTATCTAAGTAGAAGGAGTTTATACATTCACTGTTTGCAGACATTTCTAATCATGCTAGAGATCTCTGTAATTCTTCCATAGTTGCTGTTCTTATAGATGTGTTCTTATGAGATGTAAAATTTTCATTAGATGAAATGCATTATTGTATCTCTCTTTTACTATTTGTGCATGGAGTGCGTGGGCATTTATTCACTAGCTATGGAAGAATTGCATTGCAGAGACTTTAAAACTTATGGTTGCTAGCAAAGGTTAGTTCTCTCTCTCTCTCTCTCTCTCTCTCTCCCTAAACAATATATGTATGTATGTATGTATGTATGTGTGTGTGTATATATATATATATATATATATTTAAAAAACATGCTTGACTGTAGAAAAAGATTAAAGGAAAGATGTTTGCTATCATCTCCTAGGTTCTCTTCCTGCTCCTGCTTTGTCAACAGTTCTGGAAGCCAGAAATTGTTTTCGTCAAGAAGCCAATCAAATGGAGGACAACCATCCATATTTTTGATAACCAGATGGTTTCCCTGATCCAACACCTACCCCCAGGCCTCTGACTCACACCCATGTGTCACTACCATACGATTTACCCAACAATAATTGCTCAAACTCTTAAGGCCTTCCTATTGTGTTGTTTTTCAGGATTCGTGGAATAGGTTGTTGGGGCAAAAGTCTTTGGCTGCGGGGGTGGCGGTGGGGAATCTGCCAGTAGAAATATAACACCGATGGTGTTCATATACACAATACTGTCACTGTTAGATGCTGCGGGTGCCAAAAGAAAGATATGGGGAATTTTAAGGAGATGTGCATGAGAAAGGAAATGTGGGGGTCCTGCTACCACTCCTTGCTAAGGTATTAGATAACTATCAAGTGCCTTACAACGTACTGGGTTGCTTTGCATGATCAGAGGTTGGTTATTAACTGTGGCTTGTTAACCACCTTGCCTATGCTGGCCAGATTTCGATAATTACCCTGACTGGCACTGCTTGTTCTGACATCCGAACCTGGTGAGGGTAGGTGATTTGGGTGGTTAATAAACCACTCAGCAATAGGCTGACCATATGAAAAGGTGGACAAGGCTCCTGTATCTTTAACAGTTGTATAGAAAAGGGAATTTCAGCAGGTGTCATTTGTATGCATACAGCACCTGGTGAAGTTCCCTCTTCATCACATCAGTTAAAGCTGCAGGAGTCCTGCCATCTTTTGTATCTGGTCACTCTAGTATAGTTCCTGCAGCTTTAACTGTTGTGATGAAGAGGGGATTTGACCAGGTGCTGCATGCATACAAATGACACCTGCTGAAGTTCCCTTTTCTCCACAACTGTTAAAGTTATATGAGCCCTGTCCGCCTTTTCAGATGGTCAGCCTACTCAGCAACCCTAAAACGGGCCATATTTTTGGGATGTTTGTTAATCACCCCAACCACCCTCCCTCGCAGGGTTTGGATGTCACAGTAAGCCGTGCTGGCGAGGATAATTATGTAAATCTGGCTGGCAGGCAACCAACACATGCAGGGTGGTTAACAAGCCATGGCTTATTAACTGCCCTGCAATTGTGTGAACTGGGTCACTGTCTCTTGATGAATGTGTGGATAGTTGTACAATAATCAGAAATATTTGCAATCTGTCATGGAGCAAAACCCAGTAAATGGTATATCTGCTTATTATTACAATTTGAATGAACGTGTATGTTAGTGACAGAAGGCCACAGCTCAGTGATGCAGAAGGTCCCAGGTTCAATTGCCAGCATCTCCAGGCAGGGCTGTTTAAAAACAACGGAGAGCTACTGTCAGTCAATCTCTACAATACTGGACTCGATGGGCTAGACCAAAGATCTGACTCTTATGTCCCAAGATTGGTAAGTCACAGATCACACAATGCACAATTAATTTATGAAATTCCCTGCCACTAGCGATGGCCGCAAGCTCAGAGGTATTTAATTAGACAAATTCCTGAAGGATACAGCTATCAATGGTTAGCGGCCTGACAGTGACCTCCTACCAGAGTCCTTCTCTGGGACCCTCTGCCAAAGAAAGTGATGTGGGTGACTCCCAGGAAGAGGGCCTTTTCTGCTGTGGCACCCCAGCTGGGTAATGAGCTCCTTAGAGAGGTTTGCCTGGTGCCTATTTTGCACTCCTTTCGGCGCCAGGTAAATATCTTTTTTTATTTGCCCAGCACTTTAGCATTCTAGCTTTACTGTTTTTAATCTGTTACTGTATTTTAAATCTCTGCATTGCTGCTAAGTTTTATTCTCATTGTGCTTTTATACTGTAGTTTTACTTTTTTATATTTTATTTTGGTTTTATGTTGTACTTTATGATTTCAATTTTTGTGAATTGCCCACTGCATTTTGGCTATTGGGCAGTATAGAAATGTAATAAATAAATAAATAAATAGTTACTAGTTATATGGAATCTCCATGTTCACAGGCAATATACGAATATCAAATGCTGGGGGCAGATACCACTGGAAGACTGTGGCCTTGTGGGCTTCTCAGAATCATCTGCTTAGCCAGACTAGATGGACCCTGGGCCTGATCCTGCATGAGTGTTCTTCTGTCTTTACTTCCTTTAACATTTAGCATCCATTTTAGACCTTAAATAACATGTTGCTATTTACTATTTAAAAAACATATGCTACATTTTTGCTTGCCTTTCTCATGCTCTTCATGATCCCTCATCTTCTCATATACAGAACACCAGCAAAAATTTAGGTCAGTAAATTTTTCCGCTTTGAATGGAAGCTATAACCAAGAGGGTCACACAGAAAAAGTTCACAGCGCTGATAGATGCATAAGACGGAATTAAACAATAACAGTGAATACCTGTGCGTTTGCAAGCTAAAGAGATACGTCAGTGTGATTTTGTATTATAAACTAGAGTTCTCCCATTCCATTTCCACCAATCCCCCCCCCCCTAAAAAAAAACCACAATTTCTGAAACCGGTATTTCTATTTTAAAAACCACCATCATTTATCAGCACTTTCAATGGGATGTCAAAATAATGTTGCATATTGCTTATGCTGCACCACATAAATGGCTTATATCGACGATATATATAAATTGTGTGAGCATTTAATATGTGTGTCTGTGTGTGTAATATATAGCCATGGTACTGGTTGATAACACCAGGAAACAAATATTTGCGCAGAATACATCAAAGAAGGAGATGTGTGCTAGTCCATCAGTGGAGGCTGGTGGCTCTGATTTCGGTGGGGCTGCGAATCCATTCTGGGTTTCAGTCAAAACCAGCCAGAACTCTAAAGGAGCTCTCCAAGGTGCTGGACCCTATCCCCAAACTAGTCTCAGCACCTCGGACAGCTCCTTTAGAATCCTGGCTGGTTCTGACTGAAACCCAGAATGGATTCACAGTCCTCCCGAGGGCCACCCGCCTCCACTGGTCTTCCCTCTTTCTCGGAACTTCCTAAAAGGGCCACCCATCTGCACGCATTCAACAATCTCCCTCTCGGAACGAAGTGGTGCGGAAAGAGAGAGATCCTTACGTTACCATTCCTTTTCCTTCGAGGGTTTCATGAACCGGGGCGTCCTTTGGCAGGCTCCCCCTGCGCAGCAAGAAGGGGTAATCGCGGATCCCCGGCCCCATCATAGGGGAGCTGCGCCGTTTCTCTGTGCGGGCGCGTGTTCCCGACCCCTTCTCTTCTTTTCCGTTGCATCGGCTTGTGTAAAACGAGAAACGGAGAAGCAGCAGATCTCCAGCGAGAGCTCCCTTTGTGCATCCAAGGCAGGGGACCCTACCCCATCCTACGGCTGCTGCAGTAAACAAACCCCATGCATTGCTCTCCACGTGACTGCCGTCCTCCTAAGGGCGAGCTTGGCCAGAGGGCCGTTCGCGGCTGGCTTCGAGACACCGCGTGCCCCACCTCCGCTTCTGCTCTCCCCTTTTGCGGAAGAGACGGCTGCATTATTCATCCGCCGGTCCTTTGCCATCCATTGCCCAGAGCAGCCCCGAGGTGCGCGCCGCTGCGCGCGCTCCCTGCCTGCCTCCCCAAACCTTCCGCGCTGGATAGGTTGGCTCCTTTGAGTCGCAAAGCATTGTGGGCCCCGGAGACACCCGCGCAGACCTGTCTGGGCAGCAAGGAGGAAAACCTTCTCTTACGCTGCTAGCAGAATCGTGCTGCGTTGCCGACCTTGGGCCGGTGGAGGCTGATGGCTCCGAGGCCCGTGGGGCTGGGAATCCGCTCTGGGTTTTGGTCAGAATCAGTCGGAACTCTAAGGGAGCTTATCCAAGGTGTAGAACTCAATCGCCAAAATAGTTCCAGCGCCTTGGATTGCTCCTTTAGAGTTCTGGCTGAAACCCAGAGCAGATGCACAGCTCCGCTGACATTGGAGTCACCAGCCTCCACTGCCCTGGACGTCATGCTCTATCTAGATTGGTTTTTCAAATTGAACAATTCATTGAGGATGCAATCCTATGCATGTTTCGACATGGGGAAAAAACCCTACAACTCTTTTTCTGACTAAACATGTATAGGATTGCACCCTCATTAAGTCAACAACATGAGATATCAATAAGAACATCCATGCATATTTATCTTGATCCTTGTTACATACAATTGTTTTGCTTTTCTGATCTCTTCTCTTTATCCATTTATACTCTGTTAACCCGGTAAGTCTTTCCATAAAAGACCATGTGACTGTGGTGGTTGATTTACTTCTTTGTGCTGTATCATAAGTTTGTAAAATCCCACCATGTCATGTTGAAGTTAATCTCTTTTTGCACATTTCTGAATGCCCTTCGTGTGTTGGTTAACTTTTCCATTAGAACTATCGACCTTAATATGAGTCTCCATTGTTCATTAGTTGGACCATGAGCACCTTTCCAACTCCTCTCTATTTCCATCCTTGCTGCTAAAAGAAAGCATGTCAGAAGTGCCTTGTTTTTAAGTTGTATGTTTTCATTGTCATATAATGAGTAAACCCACTATCGGGGGAGATATGAATCGATTAAAGCAGCCTCCTTAAACATGTTTTGCTAGAACTGATGGGTTGTCACACATAACCACTTGTGAAAAAGGTGCCTATTTTGTTGCACTTCCTCCAGCACATAGGTGAAATATTTTTTTGTAAATCTCTTCTGAGGCCTCTCTTTAGACATAATAATAACAACAACTGTGTTATCTCAGTTGTGAAGCACATAAGTAACATTTATCGTCGTTTTCTTCCTGACATATTAATTAGAACAAGGAAACTGTGCGCCAACCCCGATTTTAAAAAGCAACGCATGTGCAGTTTTTCATTTTGAAATCTTAGCACCACTTTGACTGCTAAAATGAAATGGAGTTTGCTTCTGCTGCCCTGATCCTGCTTCTGCTGCTGCTCTCAGGGTGGTCATTGCTTCCTCCCCCAGACTGTGTGGCTTTGGACTTTGGCCCCACAGTGCACCACTGCTAGACACCCTGGCCATGAGCAGAAGTGGTAGTGGGGGAGCTGAAGCGCACCATCCTTCCACTAGGGCAAATGCCTTTAGCTGTTTCATGTAAAGACAACTCATCATCATCATCATCATCATCATCACCATTATTTTAAATGCCGCCTCTGAAACCATGGGGGCATTAATACAACCACTGACTTCTCATTTTTGCTTGAGATTCAAAACAAGTCAGCTCTCTCTTGAATATTGCAACTTCTCTGTACATTTATTGTTCGTGATGTTTCTTCTCTCTTGCTCCGTGGAGGGCAGCATACATGGTTCTCACCACCTTTTTTAAAAAAATCCTCACAACAACCTTGTGAGGTAGGTTAAGAGTTAGGCTGAAAGGGGGTGATTGGCCCAAGGTCACTCTGGGAGCTTCATGGCTCAGCAGGGATCTGAATCCAGCTTTTCTCACCCAACTGAGGCCAGCTCTACAACCAGCAGGATATAGCAGTATGAAAGCAGTACATAAAAGGCAGGAAGCCACACCAAGCAGGATATAGCTGTATATGGTATGTGTCAATGGCCCCCAACAGTTTTCAGTGCACTTCAGTACCACTATAAAGCAGAAGCGTGGCTCCTGCCTTTTATATACCGCTTTAATACCGCTATATCCTGCTTGGCGTAGATCTGGCCTGAGTCATGCATCCTAATCAGTGGAGGCTGGTGGCTCTGATGTCAGTGGGGCGGTGAATCCGCTCCGGGTTTCAGTCAGAACTCTAAGGAGCTACACCACACCAGCCCTCTAGATGGATACCAGGCTTCCCTCAACCCCCCAGTTCAAGGAACTTGCAGTTTTTGCAATGAATTACATAGCCGAGCTGGCTGGGAAATGATGGGAGGTGCAGGACTGTTCTCTGTCTAAACGTGCATAGGATGGCGCATTAATTGACTGACAGTGCAATCCGAATCCTGTTTATTCAGTAAATCCCCCTGAGTTAAAAGGTGTTTACTCCTTGGTAAGCGCGCACGGGACTGCAGCCTGACTCCGAGCTGTCGAAGCCCTGAATGGCGACGGGTTCTTTCCATCTTCGTACAATTCAAGCCGCAGCAGAAAGCGCGGAAGGCGAGGGATTCCGCTCGGGCAAACGATCTCCGGGCAAAACCTCACGGCCCGTCAAAAAATGCATGCCCATGCTCCGCCCATGCTCTCTCTCTCTCTCTCTCTCTCTCTCTCTCTCTCTCTCTCTCTCTCTCCAGCTCCGCGCGCTTTCTGGCATTTAAAAGCCACCTTCCTCCAGGTACTACGGGCAGAAGGATGGGCAGAAGGATGGGCACCGCCGGCTTCAGTGGGCTCTTTGCGCACAGGCGCGGACTGAGCCGTGACGCGCGTAAGGCAGGCGCGAATGACAGGTCAATCGCAGCGGAGGCGGGGCGTGGGGCGTCATAGAAGGCGTGCGCGCGCCTTCCGGCTGCAAACAGGTGGGTGCCTGGCAGTATTTGGGTTTCAGCTGACCAGCTGGGCGGCCCCCACCCCACCCACCCCGCGGAGGAGAGGACCCGCAGCGGCCGCCTGCCTTGCTGCCTGCTTGCCTGGCCGAGGCTGCGTAGAGCTGTGGCGCGCCTACGCCTCCAAGGGGGCGCACCAGGGAAGGGCCCGAGCGCAGCTGGATGTGGGGTCCCGGGTCTCCCAACGCGGACTCCACCTCTAGCCAGTGCCACAGCCTGAACCAGCCGCCTTCCTCCTCTGCCTTTCAAGCTGACAGCCTCCAGACGCCCACCACCCCAGGCGAGGGCCTCCAGACGACGGCCTCCAGCCTCTCCAACAGCCTCGATTCCCTCACTGCCCAGCCCCACGGCCCCCGAGTGCCTTCCGGCCCAGGAAGCCTGCTGGGTTCCTCCAGTATCCAGAGCGACAGCCTCGATTCCCTGGCTGGGCGCTGCGAGAGCTTGGCATCCTTCAGCCTTGCCCAGGACAGCCTCCATCAGCGGGACAGCCTTGAATCCATCAACTTCCATCGCAGCCGCCTCCGGCCGGTCTTCAGTCTTGGCGACAGCCTCGAAACATCCAGCATCCAACTGGACAGTCTCCAGTCGGCAGCCAGTTTGTGTGACAGCACCCAGGCCTCCAGCCTCCAGTGTGACAGCCTTGATTCCCCCTGTAGCCTGTGTGATAGCCTTGAGACATCCGTCACTCAGCATCATTGCCCAGGATCCTACAGCATCTGACTAAGGTCTGTGGAAGATTCCCTTCGCCTTCTATCCCAGAGCCTCAAATTGCTCTCCTAAGGGCTGTGGAGGCAACCGCCAGTGCCTCCCTTTCACCATGTCTGAACGGAAGTTGTCATTGAGAGCAGCAATGTCCACTCAAGCTGCTGGCCCTCAAGAGCCTATGGTGTCGCGGGCCCCACGGAGGAGCCCCAGCTATCTCTCTGATCTGTACCAGAATATGCTGCGGGATGAAGAAGCCCGGTGTGCAGAGCGGAAGAGGAGCCAGCCGCTGCATGGCAGCCACAGTACCAGCCGTCTGACTGTCTCGGTCAGTGAGGAGATGCAACAGAGACATCCTCAGGTCACCACATTTACAAGCTGTGACCCGCATCTGAGGCCCATCATGCGCCGGCGGGCCAGGTCCTTGCCCAGCTCTCCCGAGAGGAGGAGAGGCATGGCTGCACCGTGCCGTGTTCCAGGGTGCAACACCCGCAGGAACCGTGTCAGGTTTGCAGATGCCTTAGGTCTGGAGCTGGCTGAAGTGAAAGTGTTCCAAGCCGGGGAAGACCCCTCGATCCCTCTGCATGTGCTCTCTCGGCTGTCCATCAATTCTGATCTTTGTTGCAGCAGGTTGGACTTGGAATTTACCATGCAGTGCCTTGTACCCGAGTTTCAGCAGCCTGCTGACTGCGAGGACTTCTCCAGCCGCCTGCAGCAGCAGCGGGTATGCCTCGAACGAGTGAGCAGCTCAGATCTGGGCCTGAATGGCACCGTCAAAGTGATCAATGTGGCCTTTGTGAAGCAGGTCACTGTGCGCTACACCTTCAACCACTGGAAGGGCCAGCATGAAGTAAACGCTCAGTGGCACAGCACTGTTCCCAGCAAGGATAAGCGGGAGCAAGTGGATGTCTTCACCTTCTTCCTTCCTCTTCCACCTTTCCTCCTCCAGCTTAGCTCAGTGGTTGAGTTCGCAGTACTCTACCGAGTCAATGGGCAGGAGTACTGGGATAACAATCAAGGCAAGAACTACAACTTCACATGTAGGAGTCACCCACTGAAGCTGCCCAGAGAGTGTGAGGAGAGCTGGATTCACTTCATCTAAGCAGTACAAGGAAACAGAGCTATTGCCTCTTCGCCACACTGGCCCTGTCTGGCAACTCTCCTTCCTGAGGCACCAAAGAAATCCTTCTGAATAAAAGAATAACAAGTGATATGCACAAAAGTTATTTAGAGAAGAGGATTTTAAAAAAAAGTCTAAAGAGCCATCACCTTCATTGATTTGCACCCAAAATCATTTGTGTGTGTGTGTGTGTGTGTATGTATGTGTGTGTAAATCACTGCAGAACAGACAGTGTCAGGAGAAGCAAGCCAATTTCTTTTACTGCTTTGTTAACTCTCACAGTAGACTAAATTATATATAGGTTATTTAAAAATGTATGCTTTATTATTATTTTTTCACTCTTTGGTGCTGTCTGTAGTTTTGCACTTCAGCCAATGCACTTTTGCACTTTTTTGTGTGTCTTTGATAAATGGAACACGGTCAAATTGTTCTTGCAACTTTATAGCAGAAAAATAATGTTGCACCATTCTTACGCACTGGTCAAATATGGCAGGGCCTGAGGTGCAAAAAAGGATGTTAATAAATACTATAAATATTTAAATAGTTTTTTTTACAATGGATTTTATAAAGCATACCTGACAGTATAAATTAGATATCTAAATCCCCAGATACTAATAAATTATATGATAGAGAAACTGCAGTTCACTTTTCCTGGAAAAATCATTGTCCTTTCTAAGTTAAGATCAAAGCAGATGTTGGTGGGGGTTGGGGAGACACAAGGGGAATAGCATATGTAGAGCTGCTTTTTTCTTAGCTGGTTTTATTTTGTAGAATATGGACATTTTTGCACTTTTGTTACATGTCCCATTTGAGGATATAAGAATGTTCTACAAATTGCCATCTCCAGTATAGTGTTGAAATGACTCTTCCAGATTGCTGCAAAGTTAAAGACCTAAGGGTCATTGGCAGAGGTATGACAGCCAACCATTGAAAGGGGAAAGAATGCTGAACTTTAAAAGGTAAAATCAATGGGCCAGTTCAGACGACCCAACAGCCCGTTGAGGGTTAATTAATCCTCAATTGGGTGTCAGGTCATCCAAATTGCCCAATGATTTTACTTTTTAACCTAATTAATTAATCCTCAAGGGGCTGTGGCAAGTGCCATCTGCCATTATGAATATGCAACCCCCAAGTGGGGATTGCATTGTCTTGACATGTCCGTAGGTTATGCGAGGGTTGTTTAACCCTTGAATAATCTGCTGCGGTCAGGTTCACCCAATTCGCCAAGCCATGGCAAACCCCACTTCGGGGTTGCATATTCATAATGACGGATGGACATGACACAGTCCCTCAAGGATTAATTAATCCATGATGAGTTGCCATGACAAATTCCAAACAAGCCATGGTGGGAATTGACAAAGAGGTTATCTTGATGCACACTTTTGAGTTTGTGAAACTGCCTTAATGGTTGAACATTTTACTCTCATGGTTTCCTTTGAGAATGGACTTAAAACCCTTCTTTATATATTTCTAATATGACTGCATAGATTAGGAGTGGGCAGAAAACAGATCTGGATCTCCCGGTAGATCTCTGGGTGATTTGTAGTAGATCAGCATTGATTTTGACTCCCCAATGTTTAATAGTAGTAGCAACAATAGCAGCAAACTTCTGCCCCACTGCCCAATTATACTGCTGAAGCAAACAAAGGGTGAGTTAACTGGGAGTGGATTTTGGTCTAATGAGATCCATTAAGTTCTGATACAAGTTCTTAGACTCAGAATTATTTAATTCTAAGTGTATGTCTTTTGCACCAGGCCCTGGTTGATAGATCTTAGGATTCTAGTAAAAAAAAGATAAGGCAGATCGCACAAGACTGAAGTCTGCCCATGCCTGGAACAGGCTACAGTTAAAGCTGCAAATGAGGGTGGATTCCCATATTCATATGCCATGGTTTTGTCATGGTTTTTGTACATATGTGCCAGGATGATTTCTAACCCTACTATAGATTGAAGCATCTGGATGTGTTACTAATGGTAAAATACTTCAAGTAACGCATCATTACAGAGCAGCTGCTGTTGGTGATGTGCTGCTATTGACATGTTAAAGATAATGATGCATACTTTGCATGGTAGGGTCAAATGTTGCACTGATACATATGTTGTGCGTATACAAAAATCCACAGATGGAGATGTGGTTTGAATATGTGAGTGCCTTGGCACCAAAAAATATCATAAAGCAAAGATCTAAAATTAACTTAGCAGGCCAAACTAAATCACCTAATAGTAGAGCCATGAAATATGGGAAAACATGTGTTGTTTAAATCCATAATCTCTTCCCCACTCCCTATTTGCAGTGTATCACTCTAGCTCTAGAGCAGGGATGGGGACCTTTGGCTTACAGGCCAAATTCAGCCCTCCATTTGGCTGTGGAGCCACAAATGAGGCTCCCCCCCCCCTCCCGCCCCGGAGAAGGAAGTGGGTGAGAGAGCAACTGAGTTAAGAATTGGAATGATGAGCAGCAGGCAAAGTGCTGGTGCACTCACCTGGCACCTGGAGGACCAATTCCATTCCCACTCCTGCTCCATAGGAAGCTGCCCTATACCGACTCAGAGCCTTGGTCCATCTAGCTCAGGAGTGTCTACAGGGACTTGCGGCAGCTCTCTAGATTTTCAAACAGGGTGTTTTACAACCCTACCTGGAGTTGCTGGGATTGAACCTAGGACCTTCTGCATTCAAAGCCTTATTCTCTACCTCTGAGTGCAATTCCCTGTTACTTCATTCCTGTGTGATGAGAAGATGAACGTACTTGGTTTCACATTTCCTGTATTTTGGAATTGCATGGGGCCTTGGGGAATTTGAGGGCAGCTATATTGCAGTGCATTCCAGCCATGCAGATACTCTTCCCTCATGGAGGCTGGAAGGGATCCCAGAGACCCAGAGTAGAAACTCATCTCAGCTGTACCTTTTCTAAAGAGGGCTTCTGTGCAAGATCTTTTCTCGAGGAGGCATTCTTCAGATTTTGAAGATCTTTGGAAGCGCCTGGGTGGCATGAAAGGAACATAGGGTAATGGAAAATCTTTTTTCTTTATTGGTGACTAAGCCAACAAGTGTATTCATATCTCTTGTATATCAGTTAAGTGGTATTCAGGCTAGAGACTTTAAACAAATCTCATGGAATTTCCCTGATGATTTCAATAGAAATCCTGTATACTAATAGCAAACGTATTCTCCGATTGTGGGTCCTTTATGTAGCCACAGCATCATCCGCACCCAAGTGGGCGGGTTCAGCAGGCATGGGCATCCTGCAAAGTGTGTAGAAATACAACACATGTTTGGTGGAAGGAGGAATGGAGTACCCTTGAAGAAGGCTTGGCTGGCTGGCTGGCTGGAACCCTGAACAGGAGCTCTCCACATTGCAACGTTTTGTAGCAGGTCCCACTTGTACATCCCAAATACTCAGGGCAATGGGAGTTTTCTTTCTTTTGCACGGTCCCCAAATCTGCTCCAGAGGTTCCTCCAACTCTCTGGAACAGATTTGGGGCCCATCGGGGAGGCTGCAGCATGGAGGGAAAATTCTGATCTGTTGGCAGAAGGATACTATTGGATACAACTCTCAAAAATTGTCCATTGTACAGCTAAAATTTTATGATGGTTACGGTTGTACAAGGTTTTCTACTTTATTTTTTTTAAGCTAAGCAGGATTGGCTAGGCCAGGAGTAGGTTACATACCTGGTGCCCTCCGGATGTTTTGGAGTACAACTCCCATAATCCCTGATCATTCATTTATGGGAGGTGTGGTCCAAAACATCTGGAGGGCACCAGCTTGCCCACCTCTGGGTTAGGCAAACTCTTGGAAAGGTTTTATTATGACAGCAGGAAAGAACAACATGCAGCGAGAGAGAGATTGAGTAATGCATAGCCTCACTTTGTTTTATATATACACGTTCTGATCTTTCTGATACAAATGTCTTTTGCAGCTGTGGTTGAATCTAACGGCATTTTTAAATTCCTGTAACATAGAAATGTTAAGTCCATATAACATAATTGTCTTACATTAATGATGTCACCAATTATTGTGTTATATAAATGATGAATGCACTATTGCATTTCCAGATGCAACATTTATTTTAAAGAAAAAAGAATTTACATAACAGCAGAATTTTAGTGGCTCTGTGATGTTAGAAAAAGAAATGTGATGGGTGAAGAGAAAACAAGAAATGCGGCCAGTTCCCTTCCTCAAAATGGTTATGTATCAGTGCAAATGATCAGATTTTGATATTTATTTATTTAATTTATTTATTATTACATTTATATCCCACCTTTTTCATCCAAGGAACCGAAGGCAGTATACATAATCTTCCTCCTCTCCATATCTATCCTCACAACAACAACCCTGTGAGGTAGGTTGGGCTTAGAGTCTGTGACTGGCCCAAAGTCACCCAGTGGGTTTCCATGGCTGAGTGGAGACTAGAACCTGGACCTCTCGACTCCCAGTCCAACACTTTAACTACTAAACCACACTGGCTTTCAGCTTTTCTTGTTTAATCTTCCAGTAATGAGTGATTCAATGTCTCTGAAGCATGCCAACTCCATCTGGGAAGTGAGTATGCACTGTATAACCATTACTATTGCTCCTGGATTTGATATTATAGGCTTCTTCCTCATCATTTTTGTTCCTCGGAACTGCCTAAACAACTGCATTTTCTTAGGTGATTTGCTCCTAGTGATGCACACTGTGTTGTGGCTACTGTTTGAATGACTACTTGCTCTGGGTCAGTATGGCCAGAGTATCAATCCTGATCATCTTGTGCATCCTGTCATAATACCATGTGTTCTGGAGGTGCAATGCTCCTTACAGCCATAGGGATTACCTTGCTGGATCACACTGTAGTTTAGCATTTTGTGTCCAGCGGTGCCCCATCAGCCAAATGCCTCTGGAAGTTAAAGCTTGTGAGCATGTCATGAGACTCATGGCTACTCCCCAGTACTTGGTATTTTGAAGTATAGTTTTGAGTACAAAGTTTTCATTTAAAAACTATTGATAGAGTAGCTCCTTTGTACTTCACAAATAAAAGATGGTGCCATATCAGCTACTCTGGAAAAAATTAACAGGTGGGGAAGGGGTAGAAAGATTTTATTTCCTTATCCCAGCTAGGTTTATATTATGATTTATGGTATTTACTGCATCTTGGGAGACTTTTCCAGGGGGTCGAACTGGGAAATTATAATCACCAGATTTCACTGTAGAAAGGAGCATTCAGAATGAATGCATGCCATGCAAATGAAGGGAAAAGTCACTTAATGTAAATATTTTACTATGCAAAATATAAATGTGCTGTTAACTAAGCTAGTAATCTCTAAACTAGTAGTTGGTGCATTATTTTTCTGTGTGTTTTGTTTTGTTAAGGAAGAATTGCTTAGGCCTGCTTAGGTGGAAAGAGTTAATGTGTGCCATCACTGTTAGGGCAGTGATGGCACACCTTTTTGCAAGGGACTATGGGAGAGGCATGATTTCTTTTTTCCACCATGAAGTGTAAATAGTGAAAGCCAGAGGAAGAACTGAAATACTCGAGGAAAGCTATGCATGCTTACCTGGGAGTAAACTCATTGAACTCAATGGGACTTACTTCTGAGTAGACATGTATAGGATTGCACTGTAAATGGTTTAGAAGTGTATTTTCAAATGTTACATCAGTGAGCCAGAAAAATAGAGGGGTTTTGTACAAACGTCTTCTACTGGGTAAGAGATTGCTATTCTTAAATATATATTTTTCCTGATACATATGGATCTTTAAAATATTTTTTCCCTTTTTATAAGGAAGCAAAGACATGCCAAGGAAAAGCACTGAAGATCAATATTCTCGGGGAGACTGGCATCTAAAGCCATGCTAAGAAGTCCCATTGTAGCAAATGCGACGCTAATGGTCTCTATTAGAGGCTGAGCTTCTGCCAAATGGTGGTGGCATCTGTCAAACCCTGATATAAGTGGAGGCATCAGACTGCATTAATACTGCCAGAATATGCTAAGCCCAGATTCTGTTTAAAGGTTATGTCACGTACTGGGGAGATTGACAGGAGAAGTCTGGCTTATGTCTATGATGAAAGGAATTTTCTCATGCAAAGTCCCATAATTAAGGCCTCTGATATGCAACTCATACTATCAGTTGCTGTAACTAGTGCTGCTGGAGGAGTTCAATCTGCAAATCACTCTTACGAAATCATCCATATAACATTGCAGATCATGTAAGTAGAGATGCCGAGAGATCTTTTTCATTTGATATATAAAATGCTCCCCTTTTTTTTAAAGGGCTCCTCCTGTGATATTCATACATTGGTAACTATTTCCATCATCTCTGTATTTGGATGCTAATGCACTACTTGTCCCCTGATTTGCTCTATTAAAATGCTTCTCTTCCCCTAAATCAGCTGGATTCCCCTTGTCTGAAGAGATCAAATTCCAGTTCTGCGTTGTATTTGCCTTGTTGTATTTACCTCCATGTTGTGAAGGCAATTTTGTCATCATTTTAGTACTATTCTCAGGGCAATCAACACCTGTGGACTTGCATTATCTTCCCTACCCATGTTAACTTGTATTTCAATAGTAGTTTGTCATATTTAAAAGCACTTTTAAAAAGATGCTGTATTTAAAAATATTCATTCGGCAATTGAATGTCTATTACTATACATTGTGGAAGAGTGTTTCCGGTTCAGCCTAGGAAAGATTTAGATGGAAGGTGTTATTGAGAAGAAAATGTGAGAATTATTAATATCTGTAATGCTGTATACAAATAAAATAAATCACAGGTTTACATTTAAATGCACTGTCAAACATCTTTTTAAAAACTTTATTGTAATCTATTTTTTTCATGGTTAACACATGATGTGTGATGCTTTGCATGTTTATAAAACATGCTTATAATTTTCCTATAATTAAATGCATTTTTCAGTGTTATATGTCTTTTTTTTGTACTGTGCTTGCTTGGTGTACATAAAAAAAATGCTGTTTTCACAAATCAGCAGTGCCTTCCTAGAATGCCTTAACATGGGGCACTCATGGATGCATTTTGATGGGTGAATTTAGAAAATACAGGAAAAAAATGTTTATTGGGTAGTTAAGTGCACTTGGCAAAATTCTGAATTTATGTACCTGATTGCAGTATTGCATCAGTTAATTAAATTAATTTAGGATGCTGCTGTTTGGAAACTGGATATATCTTAATCCAAGTATTCATCTTTAGAATGAAAAAATAATAAATATCTATGAAAGTTAGAGTGTTCAAAGTATCTGAGGCTTGGCCTATACCTGTAGCAGACTGAAGTGGTAGAGTCCTTCAGTGGTAGAAGAACCTGCACTAGAACTGTGCCTCTACAAGAGCGATTTAAAGCTCTTTCAAGTCGCAGTAAAAAAATTACCTCTACAAGAGTGATTTAAAGCTCTTTCAAGTCGCAGTAAAAAAATTACATCTACAAGAGCGGAGCGCAAATTGGGGGTTGAGGCACTTTATCTGTCTGATTGTGCGCATTATTGAATGCGTGTTAAATAGTGAGTTTTAATTTTCCACGGCCGTTAAAGCACATTTTGACCATGTAAACAAGCGATTCTCCGCATTTCAGCCACTTTAAAGCGTGTTTCATACTGCCGGTTATGCGCTTCACCACATGTTGTTTACAGGATTTAGGCGTAAACGCGATTGTGAGAAGATGTGTATAATCGGACAACCAGGCGCCAAACCGAACTCAGTAAGAAGTGTTCTGTATTTTTAATCATTTTTCAGGAGTTGTGTGTGTGAAAGTGTTCACAGAGGGAAGGGAAGACAGTCTATTGCTGAGGTGACCAGGTTAATGCTCCTGACAATGCCCTCTCCCCACTCAGACTGAGGGCAATGAAAAGGTTTTATTTATCCTTGGTAACATTACAACATAGCCAAATCTGACTTGCATGTGATGCTGTGATGATTTGGGGCCCGCTGTGTGATCCCTAATTGGTTGGGACCTCACAGTGAGGAGGGGAGGAACAGAAGATGGGGAACATAGTGCCTGTGAACAGCCATAAAAGGAGGGAAAGTTACTAAAAGGTATCTGGGACCAGGCCCTCCAAAATGCTAATTTTTGCACCAACATGTTCACAAAATTAGGCTGCACCATTTCAGGCTTTAGATGGGGGGACGACTCACATTTTTGAGATCACTTCTATGTAAAAAGACATCCACCATACAGGTTTATTGTTATCCCTCTAATACAGATGGAAAAATAATGGTTTGTCTTAGGCTGCCTCTACAAGAGGCATTTAAAGCTCTTTCAAGGCGCATTAAAAAAATTACCTCTACAAGAATGGAGCGCAAATCGGGCGTAGAGGTGTTTTAAACATCCGATTATGCGCATTATTGAATGCACGTTAAATAGCGAGTTTTATTTTGCTCCAGCCGTTAAAGCGCATTTTGCCTATGTGAACAAGCGATTCTCCGCATTAACTACCTGTAAAGCGCATTTGAAACAACCGGTAAGGTCACCTGTTGAGTGCTCAATTACCTCCTGCATACAAGTATTTACGATAAAGCACTTCTGCAAATATGTGCATAATCGGCTAACAAGGCGTAAAGCCGAATTCTTGTAGATGAGGCCTGAGGGTACCTAATCAATCCATGTCAAAAACTATATTTGAACTGGTTCCCAGCTGGGTCACACACTTAGCTACTATGCTATAGTAGCTCTCATTGACAAATGTTGATTTTTCTTGATAGATGCCATGTAAGTGATATATAGACCATGAGCATTTTATCAGTGAAGCCCTTGTCTGCATTGGTTATTTATTGTACATTAAGGTATATTTAACATGCAGCTCGTTTTGTTAACATTGCTGAAAGGTATGCTGTACACTGCCCCTTGCTCACCAATCCTATGTGCACTTAACAGGGAAAAAGACCCATTGAACTGAATGGTTTTGCTTCTGAGCAGATCTACATAGGATCGCAGTGTCATCATGCAAGTGGTTGATAGTCAACTTGTTGGGTAAAAGAGTTCACACCGTGCCGTAGCTCAATATCCATGAGCAGCTTTTCCTATTTTGGAAAAAATGGTGGTTGATCTATGGTGTGTGAGTTTTCTACTCATACGTTATATTGATCACACAGGTAGCCTACTTATTTGAACTGTTAAATCTGCACATCAATGGTCAAGGTAATATAGTAATTGGCCCTTAGAGTTCTCTACTATTGAGGACAGCCATTTTGAATATATTGCATCTACAAGTTGGGGCCACTAGGGGCTGATATTTAAGATGAAAGTGTATGTCGTATTAAGCCTCTTGAACACGTGGCAGTAGAAAGAACTAAGCTATAAATAAACTCAAATTGAATAGGCTCCAGGATCTCTCACTCCTTATGATCCTCCAGAATCTGACTGTCTCAAATGATCTCACAGACATCTACCACCTGGTTACCACTACGTCTTCTCAAAATTGTACTTTGGCCTGATTTTGTTCCATCTAATTCATGTTCTGTTAAACATTCATAGAAACCTCAATGTTGGACAGTTCCTTCACATTTTTTAAAGCTAACTATACTGTACAGGATCAAAATAGCAACTAACTGATAAGTATCTTATACTTACAAAAACACACTACTGTACAAGCAGGGTAATTAACAATGCTGCTATCACTATCGCATCTATACTCTCAGAGTGATAATTATTCCTTAGGTAAGAGTCAGCAAATGGCCATTTCTCAAATTACCTTGCAGGGCACGCAGCGGTCATAAGCTAGACATTTTCCTCTTTCTTCCAATCTCATCTGAGCAAATGATTGTGGATTGAGTGTTAATGCATTGTGTTCAAAAGCTGGATACATGAGTAGCAAAAGTTGAGGCTACTATAATGAGACAGGATGGGGAAAATAGAGTTGCTACTATTAGCAAATTCCAGGTGTTGTGTATTCTGAACAATGTACATGTGCACTGTATCGTATGTTCATCAATACATATTTTTGAATTTTAAACAGTGACAAAAAAGCAGGTTTCTGTTCATTGAGAGGCTATTTTACTGTGCCTGAAAGTTTACATAGGAGAAACAGGTCAATTTCTCTATACTAGAAAATAAATGGACACAAACCTGACATTAAAAATGGCAACATTCAGAAATAAGAGAACATTTCATGCTTCCAGGACACTCAGAAGTCCATATGACAACAAAGAGACTTCAAAGGGAGGCACCAGTGTGAACTAGAAATGATCTGAAAATTTGATTCAGTTCAATTTGGACTTAATGGGGGCTATGGTTTTCTTTCCCACTACAGATGCTATAGGAACACAGGATAGCTTAGCTAGGAAAATGGTAGTGTATGACCACTTTCTTCTT
Source organism: Anniella stebbinsi (assembly GCA_029215795.1). Classification (NCBI taxonomy): domain Eukaryota; kingdom Metazoa; phylum Chordata; class Lepidosauria; order Squamata; family Anniellidae; genus Anniella; species Anniella stebbinsi. The sequence continues at coordinate 15,092,037 of JARDYH010000004.1, forward strand.
ATCTTGTAGATATTTGGTTTGATGCCAGGGTTTTAGTGTACCCTCAAGATATTGCTGGCAATTCACCTCCCCCCCCCCCCCAGTGCTAACCTGGGCCTCTGCTGCTATCGAGCCACTGCCTGGCATTACCACCAATGACCATCATCACGTGGGCCTCTTGGTGGCATTGCAGCCATCAGTCACTCCCTTCTTCCTTCCCTCAAATGTGGGAAGCAGCACTTCTGTGTAGGCTAGGCTGACCATATTTGGGAAACCAAAAAAGAGGACACCCCATGGTGCTGCAGGAAAATGCATCATTTCCCCAGCCACCTTAAGGGCCCTGATTGGAGGGGGAAGCATATCATCCTCCCACCCAATCCTGTGCTCCAATAAGGGCCTTTTCTATAATGTCCGGGAATGATATGCTTTGCCCTTTAAGGCCCCGATTGGAGAAGTGGGGTAGGCGGAATGACGTACCTCCAAGAATGATGCCCCCCCCCCAATAGCAACTTTAAATGGGAAAGTGTGTCATTCCAGGACATTATAGAAAAATACAGAAAATCCCCCCTGACGCCCTGGATAGATAAAAAACCAGGACAAATCCGGGGAAATCCTGACAGTTGGTCACCCTAGGTAGGCACTCAGTGACTCTTTGGCACTGGATAGCCACCATCCATTATTCCCCCCAAACCGATGCCCATTGTTAACATCTGGCATTTTATTTGGAGAGAGATATGGTGGAAGCCACCTAGCTCCCTTCCAAAAGTGCTGCTGCTGCCTGTCCCAGGGGAAGTGATGAAACACCAAAGCCAGTTGGGACCTAATGGCGGCAAAGTAGGAACCAGCCCTGGTCGGCACTGCTGGATGTGGCCCCCATAAGGTGCTAAAGTGTGTTGCATGCTGATGCTGGGTTTACATTTGGGGTCTACATAGAAACATCACCAACCTATTGCTATAGCTCTTGCACTTCATGGCCTTTTGACCTCACAATTTAGAATTGTTCACCTTCTATATATACATGTGAAATAGATGAGGATAACACTTTAATCAGGCCTCTAATATGATGGCTCTATAGCACAAAAGGTTTTCCAGGGCTGGGGAACATGTGGCTCTCCAGATGTTTGGCTTACAACTCCCCTCATCATTGGCTTTGCTTAGGCTGACCATATGAAAAGGAGGACAGGGCTCATGTAACTTTAACAGTTGTAGAGAAAAGGGAATTTCAGCCAGAGTCATTTGTATGCCATTAGTTCCTGGTGGAATTCCCTCTTCATCACAATAATTAAAGTTGCAGGGGCCCTGCCTTCTTTTGTATATGGTCACTCTAATATAGTGCCTGCAACTTTAACTGTTGTGATGAAGAGGGAATTTCACCAGGGACTAATTGTATACAAATGACACTGGCTGAAATTCCCTTTTCTCTACAACTGTTAAAGTTACATGAGCCCTGTCCTCCTTTTCATATGGTCAGCCTAAGGTTACTGTAATGGAAAAATGTCTGGATGGATTTCCAAATTAATATTGAGTATTTTTTATTCAGTCATGAACATGGATTAAAATCACAACTTTCACATAAAGATATATTGCAAATGTGTGAAAAATACAGATGACACATATAAAAAGGGCCATAAGAAACTGTTTTATGATGAGTCAGACTATTGATCCATGTTGCCCACTAATCATGCAAGTGTCTCAGTGAGAAGTATGAAGTTCTCTGTACCGAATGAAAAAAACCCAGCAGATTACACATGGGTGTGTGTGATATAAACATTGATCCTTGGGTTGTGTTCCTGAGCACATACTGACTAAGCTGCTAAGTCTCATGGGTATCATCTTTTCTTTCATATTCCTTCTCAAAAGCCCACCTCTTTTAGAGTCTTTGGCTTAATGCCAGAGTTTTCACGCCTAAATGAAACAATGCCAAAGTTCTGTTGTTGTTTTTAATGTTAATTTGTAAAGTACTACATACATTGATGGTTTCCCCTAAACATTTCTACTAATAGATCATAATCTCCATTGTATCCATTAATATGTTTTTGGAAGCATAGAAAACAGCCTGTGGTCCTTTACTTTAGCTACCTTGTATATGCAAACAAAAGTTATTACATGGTTTGGCAGCAGCTTTTTTTTTTAACCTGTGTTCTGGGGAGCCATAGGGTTTTTAAATGGAAAGACCGGTAATGGTGGACACTGAACAGGCTTTTTGGAATGATAGCTGCCTTACCAATCCTCTGCAACATGAAGATGAAGGAGAACTTTGGGACATTATAGACTGTATTCTCAGTTTGGTTGGAAGCTGTTCTGGGGTGGGCTGGGAAGGAAGGAGAGATGGAAGAATGGGGAAAATACTATGATCACTCCTACTTCTGTATCTCACACTTATGTGTTTGTTACAGTTCTTTGCTCCTGCCCTTGCCTACCCCAAATAACATTCATACTGTCCTAGACTTTTTACATATAGCTGGCTATGACTAGAATAAAACTGCAGCTTATGCAGGAATAGGAAAGAAAAAAAGATGAATTGTGGTTCTTGAGTAGGCTGACCATATGAAAAGGAGGACAGGGCTCATGTAACTTTAACAGTTGTAGAGAAAAGGGAATTTCAGCCAGAGTCATTTGTATGCCATTAGTTCCTGGTAGAATTCCCTCTTCTTTTGTATATGGTCACTCTAATATAGTGCCTGCAACTTTAACTGTTGTGATGAAGAGGGAATTTCACCAGGAACTAATTGCATACAAATGACACTGGCTGAAATTCCCTTTTCTCTACAACTGTTAAAGTTACATGAGCCCTATCCTCCTTTTCAGATGGTCAGCCTATTCTTGAGTAACTTTAAGTTGTGAGCTGAGAAGGCCAGACATGGGGTCCAGAGGCAGAGCAAGACCTGGAAGGAAAACCCAAGGCATGAAAAAGGGGCATGTAGTGGACACAGACACAAGCCAATGGAAGGGTTAAATGGTGAGAGCAAGCTGGAAGGTGAATGAAGTCAGTAGATGCCACATATAAGGGAAAGGTGGGGGAAGAGAAGGGAAGAAATATAGATAAGAATGATCACCATTGTTCATATTCTCTACTGACTACTCTACCCAGGGCCAGATCTACACCAAGCAGGATATGACACTTTGAAAACGTTTTGAAAACTGTATATGAAGTGTGTTCTGGGCCCCAATATTTGTCACTACAGTTATAAAACGTTTTAAAGCAGTAGTGTAGATCCTGCCCTGGGGCGGATCTACAGTGCTGTTTTAAAGCGCTTTAAAGTACTTTATAACAGTAGTGACAATTGTTTTGGAGTGTGTCCTGGGCCCCAACAGTTGTCACTACTGTTATAAAGCACTTTAAAGCACTTTAAAACAGCAGTGCAGATCTTGCCGGGTGTCATATCTGTTTACATGAATGAAGTAATTATGAGGCTGAGGTCATAGGCATGAGGAGAGAAGTCAGTTCTAACATTAGATAAATATATTAGCTGAACTTTTAACCTTGCTCTTGTTTGTCATTTGTGATGCTAGGAGTGTGTGGATAGATACAAAGGTAGATAGATAGATAGATAGATAGCAACAAAGAAAGAAAGAAAGAAAGAAAGAAAGAAAGAAAGAAAAGGAGACAGTCTTTAGCATTAACTGAGTACTGAAAACATATCACTGCATTCAGGATTTAAAAAACAACAACAGGGAAACAGTTGCAAGATGAACTGTTCATTCGTTCTCATAATGAAATAAGCAGTTTCAAATTGGGTGGTTTCAGATATATCCTTTCAGTTAGGACCAAAACCAGCTTCTGGTCAATTAAATGTATTTATTTATTACATTTTTATACTGCCCAATAACCAAGGCTTTCTGGGCAGTTCACAATTAAAACCATAAAATACAACAGATCAAAACATTTAAAAGTTTTAAAATACCACATAAAACCAAAATAAATCCAGCAGCAGCTACAGCCCAGGGAAAGACTGTGTCAAAAGATGTGTTTTCAGGAGGCATTTAAAGGATGTTACATTTTCTGCCTCCCCAACTGCAGAAAGCCTATATGAGTTTCCTGCTGAAATTCCCTCCTAATGCATGTCCTCCCTATACTTTCAGAAGCAAATAGCGGTGACGGAGGGGGACCATTTTCAGCAGGAAATTATAGCTCTATCAGGGCCCCTGAAGCTGGGACTTTATTGCCCGGGGGTTCATCTCCACCAGCTACTAACTAGGCCAGTGGTATTGTATCTCGTTGAATGCCTGCAGACCCCGCCTCTTCAATTCCATTTCAAGACACTGATAATGTAGACACCAGCCAGATCTACACCAAGCAGGAGATGACACTTTGAAAATGGTTTGAAAACTGAATATGGAGTGTGTCCTGGACCACAACAGTTGTCACTACTGTAATAAACCGTTTTAATGCAGTAGTGTAGATCCTGCCTTGCACCATCCATCAACCTTCCCCCCTCCCCGTTCCTGCTTTTTCTAGCATATTGCCTTCTGAAGAGTTCTCAAAAACTTGCACATTTTTGGAGAACGCTTGGTTACCACAATAAAGGTATTTCACTAATATATATTTTAGATTTTTTCTTCTTATGGCCAGCATGGCTACCTTGGCATTTAGTAACAGTTATACCTTTGTTTTCTTATGTTATAGTGACATCTGGTGGTAATGGTGCTTTTCGATATTTCCCACAATTAAGTTCCATGTTAATACTTTTCTATGCCTTTAGAAAAATATCCAAAATCACCCAAGGTCCCCTCTACAAGGATTCGCTTTTGCGCCCGGTTAAGTGATTATGCGCACAATCGCAGAAGCGCATTTATGCCTAATACCTCTGCACGAGAGGCGGCGAGAGGCGGCGAAGCGCATTAATGGATTTCCAAAGTGCGGTTTTCAAGTAGTTAATGCGCATAAGCGCATATTCACACAGTCAAAATGCGCTTTAACATCCGGAGCAAAATAAAACTCGCGATTTAACGCGCATTCGATAATGCGCATAATAGGAGAGATAACGTGCCTCTACGCCCCATTTGCGCTCTGCTGGTGTAGAGGTAAATTTTTTAAAGCGCCTTGAAAGAGCTTTAAACCTCTCTTGTAGAGGCAGCCCACGGGAAAAGAAAATAACGCTACAGTTAGGCAGTATTATTAGAACCAATCAAAATACCACAAAAGATTGTGCTAGCTTTTTGGCTTTTGTTCCTGTTTTTATTTCAATATATGCATGCCAGAATTGAAACTTGTTATCCTTATCCTCAAAATTGGGGAGCAAAGATTGCATGTATGCAGCATACATACTTACACTGGAAAAAAAAAAAGCAGAAACAGCACATTTATATAGTAAAGAAATGCGTGGAAGTGACTATTCCTAATGGGAAGCCTCACTGGATAGGACAGCCCTGCCACTCCAGCACGTATTATAAATATACAGATTTATTATGAATTTGTGAATAGGTTTGCCATCATAAATAGGGAATGTGACAGAATTGTTTTGTGGATGCTCTATCACGTGTCCAGAACTGATTTATTACAACCTGCAACCACCAGATTAAAAAAAGTTTCTTGAGACTACTACTCTGTAGTAGTTTGGGAAACAGAACACAAGAGATGTAATGGTTAAACTATCACATCCCAATATTTGCTATCAAGATAGGAGCTCCAAAACCAGTCGTGTGTAATGCCACTCTAGACGAAAACTGAAGGAACGATATACGAATATTTATTTATTTATTACATTTCTAATCCCCTCCCCCAATAACTAATGTTCTCTAGAGATGTACCAATACAGCCTGCGAGGAAACTACTGAGGTGGGTTTAAAAAATGCTATGAAGAAAACGTGGGTGTGGAGGAACGAAGCAGTCACGCATAGGGCAATAGCCAAAATATCGATTATCATGGGACAGACATTTGTGTGTTCATGGGGTAGTACCCAATGTTAGTCCTACGTAGAGCAGACCCACTGAATGAAACTTGTCAGACATGACTAACTAAAGTTCCATTCATTTCAATGGGCCTACGCTACGTAGGATTAACATTGGCTACTAACCACGGGAAAAAGTTAAATATAATGATATTTGTGAGGAGAACTAATGTGAGTGACAGTGGCGAAGGGGGAATGACACCTCGAAATTGGGCGGGTGAGGGGAAGAAGCCTCACAGAAAATCTTCACGGTTGACAGCAACCGTTATCCATCAAGCTAATCGTCAGCTGATTGGCTAGAAGCCGCCGGCGCGCGGGAAAATAAATAAATAAAGGAAAAGGAAAAACAGCAAGCGCGAGAGGAGGCAAAGCGTCTCTCGTCCCTCTTCGAGCTCGCGATTGGCTCCCAAGGCCCACGAGGCTCCCCCCTCCCATTGGTTTGGAAAGGTTTCTTTAGAGCCCGGCATTGATTGGCTGAGGAAAAGGTGGCGTTTTGTACGCGCTCTGCTTGTGGGAAAATCGGTTTGCTGTGTCGTGTGAAGAGAGCGGGAATGAGCCTTTTACACGTTTCCTCCCGAGCCCTCGCATGACCTCCCCTTCACAGCCACTCCGTCTGTCCAAGGGCGATGGTCAGGTAATAAGGATTGATTGCCGCCCCTCAGGAAGAAGAGGTGGAGAGAAGGCTCCCTCTTCCCTTTCCCTCTTTGCTCTGGTTTTCGGTGGATGGACTCAGGTTGTGGTAGACGTCAAAATCATGCCTAAAATGATCGAAGGCTGCAATCCTATACAAAGTTTACTGGGAGTAAGCCCCGTTCAACTCAGTGGGACCTACTCCTGTGGAGACATGGATAGGATTGCACTGTAAGATTTATTTATTTGTAAATGTTGTGGGCTCTACCCTAAGGCTTACAGTCTAAAGGTACAGCACCCTAAGATCTGTTGCCAACTGTTTTTTTCTTTCTTTCAATATTGTTCTCTTAAAAAAAGAACCCCCCCTGGCTAAACAGCATTCTGACAGGCATTCAGGTGATTCTCCCCCCCCCCCCCCCCCAAATCAATTTATCTCCCATGTTAGGACAAACTTCTTTTGCTCAATAAATAGAACATATGAGCCATGCTGGATCTGACCAAGGGGCCATCTAGTCCAGCACTTCATTCACACAGTGGCCAACCAGCTGTCGGCCAGGAACCCACATACAGGACACAGGTGCAAATGCAGCTGCTCATCCATGTTCCTTAGCTTACTGCATACAGGCTTACTGCCTCTGATACTGGAGGTAGCACATAGCCATCAGGAAGCAGGGAGCCTATATAGGGCCAAGAAAAACAACAAAACATAGTAACTCTATTTTTAAAGGCATCCATAAACAGGTGCTGGAGTTGCCCTTATACATTGCATCAGTGATCTGCTGAACTGTGATGTTATGACCCCTCCACCTTTTCAAACATTTTCTTGGGATCTGTTGCGCTATAATATTATGTGGGAGTAATAAAGCTAGATCCTTGTCCCATTTTTGCCATGATTCCCACCCCCCACCCCCCGGTCTCTATGTTAAAGTAATATATGCTTCCTCTTTGAGAGATGTTGGGTTGGATCCAGAGCAGCTATTCTGTGAACAATTTCTGTTTTAAGGGAAGACACATGCGGAGTCTCCCTATTAGAGAAAGGGGTGGGGAAGGCTATCTTTGCGGATATTCCCTTCTACCCTGCAGTTCATAACATAAGAGCCATGCTGGATCAGACCAGCATGAGATGCAACACTCTTCTGTGTCTCATTTCATGCTGTTCTGGAGCGGCTGTCATACTCCCAGAGCAGCTTTTCAGGGGGCTGCAGGGGGAAGGGAGAATTGTGAAGATTGCCTTCCAGCCCCTTCTTCCAGTGCATGTGGAACTCCACTAAATGACACTCTGGATCCAAGTCTTGGCTGATTAATGTGACCTGAATTTTGCTTGCTTTATTTTAACATGTTCTTTAATTATAGTGAATCACTGCAGTCCTTTTGGGGTAATCTATCCAATAAAACAACAACAACAACAGGGTAACCCTAATTCCAGCATAGTGGTAGAAATGTGACCTTGGATGGGATCACCCTCCTCCCTAAAAGATCAGATTCATACTTTGAGAGTGCTTGTTTCTGGTTTCTGATTGGCCAATAGTTGAGGGAAGGCCACTGGGATGTTGCGCCCACTGCCTCTTGGGAAGACCATCACAGCAAGGGAGATCAGCCTGGCACCATTCATTGGCTGCTGGGAGTTGCTTCCCCTGACCTTGCAGGTTGCCCTGCGACTGCAGAGTGGAAGGGAAGCATACTGTGGCCTTTGCTGTTGGCCAGGGGATTCAGGGCTGCTGAGTTGTGTGGGCTTATGGTTTGTGTGTGTGTGTGTTATTACACACATTACAATCTATTGTAAGCCACATTGAGGATCATTTGATCAAAAGGCCGGATAGAAATAAATAAAAGCAAATCAATGAGCTTCACTTGATTTGCCAGCTATGTCCCTTCCTCGAAAAGAATCTAAAAACTGTAGTGCATTCAATAGTAACCTATAAAGTTGTAGAACATTTTTCTGCCTAGGATTGCATGCAAAGATGTTTTAATGCCAATTTTCTGTTTTAATCTGCCCTTCTTGTAATGGTGTATTATTGCTGTAATGTTATTTTTCTTTTAATTGTAACCCACTTTGTGAACAATTGTTTAAAAGTGAGGTATAAATTTCCATAAATAATTCCTGTACCCACAAGTGAGTTAATAGGATTGGGCATACTAATAACTGCTCAGGCTCTATCATAAACCATAACTGTGATGCAGTGACTTTTTAATATATTTAATATCCGCTTATTTCACTACAGTGCTGCAAGCAGCTTACAATTTTTTCCCCATTAAAACAAAACAGCCAACAAAAATCTTATAACCATAACACTTAAAATGATAATCACATACAAACCTAGTTTTAAATTATATATAGTATTCTGACAAGTCTAACCATAAAATTATGGGCAAAGGCCTCGTATCATTATTGGTTTTATACATAATTCTTTTAAAAATCCCTTAAAGGTGTTCCTATTTTTAAAAGACTGATAATAATAATGATGTTAAAGACTGGAGGGCTCAAATATTCTGCTCTTTGGTTGGAAAGATTCCCAGACAGAGTGGCCCTGCTTCTTGTTTCTTCGGCCAGATCTACACCAAGCACGATATAGCGGTATATGGTATGTTTCAATGGGCCACAACAGTTGTCAGTGCACTTCAATACCGTTATAAAACAGTAGTGTGGCTCCTGCCTTTCTATATTCTGCTTTCATAGCGCTATATCCTGCTTGGTGTAGATCTGGCCTCCCTCTTCCACAGTCTGATGGATGTCAGTTGGAGCAGAGGCAAAGTCCAGTGAAGCTGGCTTCTCAGGAGGGCTAAGAGTGGCCCTGCTTCCTTCTGTGTGCCTTCTGTACCCTGATAGAATGGCTGCTGGATGACAACTGGGGGTGAGGCAAAGCTTGATGGCACTGATTTCTCAGGAGGACTGATGCTGTGCTGTGCTGCTTTCCTTCTCTGCCCTCTTGCCCTGATACAGACCAATGGAATGGCTGCTTCATAAAATGGATAAAAAGCAGATGAAGATTTGATGCAAGAATAGGTCTTGATTCTCTTACCACAGAGCATCTTAAATGAGAAAATTGTTTTAATAATATGCTGTCCCTGTACATTTCTGTTGTGTTTTTCATCTTACTGACAAAACTGTAAATGTTCAGAGTTTGTTGTAATGGATATTAAATTGAGTATTAATTAAAATTTTCCTGTTTTTTTTGTTTGGACATACAGCTTAAGTGTATGAAACTGTCAAAATGTCTGTTAGACGTGAAGCACAGGTATGCATTGATCTGTATTCTTTCTGAACTATAGAAATGAATTCAAGATTTAGTTTTAATCGAATTTCTGACACCAAATTACTGTCTGCATTTCTAGGGGTATAACTACATACATCTCTCACATAGCATTTGTTTGCAATAGTCAGGGCAGGCCCTGCACATTTTGGTACCCTAGATTGAATATTTAATTGGGCCTAAAGTGGTGGCAAAAACTGAAGTGATGGAGGAAAATAGGTTTGTTATTTTTAGCTAACCGTTTCCTAGCCCTCATCTTCATGGCGTCAGGGCAGCAGGTGGCGCGCCCCACATTTGCGCTCCTTCCGCCCATCTACAGCGGAAGGAGCACCACAGTGGGCTTTCCTGCCGCTGCCGCCGCCCAACAGCACAAGAGCGGCAGCTTTAAGGGCACCTGGGAGCATCTGCCCCTCTCCTCCAAGGTAAGTTTATTATTATTATTATTATTATTATTATTATTATTATTTTACAAGAGGGGGGAGGTCAGCGGAGGTGGTGCAGTGAGCTTATGGCTCGCTGGTCCCTTCCCTGCCCATCCCATGGCGACAAATCAGTGGTCACCATAGACTGTGGCACGCCTCCCAGAAGCTCCAGAGCAAGAGCGATGGCAAATGCCATCGTCGCCTCGCTCCAAGCTAAAAAAGTCTGGGTAAATGCCTGACTTTTTTAGAGCGGAGCTTTGGGGCTTTGCTCCTAGATAGCTTCAGAGTGGCGGCAGTGTCACATAAATCGGCTGCCACCATTCCAGAGCCACCGCAGGGGAAAGCGCCCATCTAGAGGAACCCCTAGTTCCCCATTGCACCCTAAGCATAGTTTGAAAGTGTATTAAATATAGGGTTAGTGGAAGTACTGCAGCACAATTGAATTTGTATCCAACCTACTATATTTCCACCAAGGATATTTGCTTCAGTAAGAGGTGATTTCTAGATCCTAAACATCCTGTGTGCTCAGATACATGCAGAGAGCTTTTGCATAAGGGGGCTTGTCATTTGACTTCTGTGAAGGAGGCTGCTATATATACAGCACTGAGCTTTTATTGAGCTGCTTTTTCCATTAAAATGAATGGAGCATCTTGTAGTGCTCATCAAAATCCTTACATCCAAAGAAGGAAGCTGGATTGTGCTAAGATTGTAGTGGACTGTATTTCAAAATCTATATATTTAGGGTTACAGTTTTAAGGAAATATGAGCAATTTCTCTATTGGAAGGGGTTGAACATGTCGACGGTCTAAATTGGAAGGAGAATGGGATCACAAATATGGAGATTTCCCTTATGTACTACTTATCATTTATGTGAAATCATTAGAATCAAACCAATTCGATGTATCCTAGTAGTATTGCAATCACTAAACTGATACAGTGTTGTCATACTTTGTGCAGAGACTATGCAGTTCAATTAGGTCACAATCCTAACACACTTACTTTGAATGCCTATCAATGGGTCTTAGACTGTAATCCCATGCTCAGTGTCTAGTTATACCCATTTTAAACCTCTTGTTATTGATACCTATCATCAGAAGCCCTGTATTGCCATTCGGAAAGTACATTGTTGTAAGAAATCAAGATTGTATCTGCATGTGGCACAATCTATTGTTCATGTACTAGATTTTTTAAATTATTATTTATTACATTTGTATACCACCCCATAGCTGAAGCTCTCTGGGCAGTTTACATAGAATTAAAAACAATATACAAAAATTAAAACAGCAAAAACATACAACATACACACAATCTGTACATTTAAAACCACTACAACACTTCAAAAAGCTAAAAACAAACAAACAAAAACCCCAGGCTCCTCAGATATTGCCAAATGCCTGAGAGAAGAGGAAAGTCTTGACCTGGCGCCGAAAAGATAACAATGTTGGTGCCAGGCAGGCCTTGTCAAGGAGATCATTCCACAATTGGGGGGCCACCACAGAGAAGGCCCTCTCTCTTGTTGCCGACCTCTGAGCTTCCCTCGGAGTAGGCACTCGGAGGAGGGCCTTAGAGGTTGAACGTAGTGTTTGGGTAGGTTCATGTCGGGAAAGGTGTTCCATCAGGTATTGTGGTCCCAAGCTGTGTATGGCTTTATAGGTTAAAACCAGCACCTTGAATCGGGCTCGGAAACATACAGGCAGCCAATGCAAGCGGGCCAAAGTAGGTCTTATATGCTCGAACCTTCTGGTTCCGGTTATCAATCTGGCCGCTGCATTTTGCACAAGCTGCAGCTTCCGAACCACCTTCAAAGGCAGCCCCATGTAGAGTGCATTGCAGTAATCTAACTTGGAGTTTACCAGAGCATGGACAACTAAAGCCAGGTTATCCCTGTCCAAATAGGGATGTAGCTGGGCCACCAACCGAAGTTGGTAGAAGGCACTCCGTGCCACTGAGGCCACCTGCGCCTCAAGTGACAGAGATGGTTCTAGGAGAACCCCCCAAGCTACGAACCCGCTCCTTCAAGGGGAGTGCAACCCCATCCAGAACTGGTTGAACACCCTCCATCCGGTCAGCGGAACCACCCACTAACAGAGTCTCAGTCTTGTCTGGATTGATTTTCAGATTTTATGCTGGCATGACACATAGAGCCCAATGCATGTGTACCCAAGCTGAACAGTCTACACTTTGATTTTGTGGTGTATACATCATGCAGTTCATAACAATATAATTGTTATGTATACACTTTTTAAAATTATTTATCTGCTTCATGGAAGTTAAATGGATTCTCTGACAGCGAAATATTAATATTATAACATTGAAAGGATAAACACTCACCTGCTGTAATGCAGTGGATTGAGGACTTAACACTTTCAATATTTGAACGGGTGGCATATAGGGTACCTCTAGACGAACACTTTCCATCGATATAGCTTCACACTGGCGGCAGTTGTGTTACATGACACTGCCGCCAGTGCGAAGCCATATAGGGGCAAAGGCCCTTTGCTCCGATTTTAAAAAGTCGGCTATTTACCCTGACTTTTTTTAGATTGGAGCGGGCTGGCCAGGGAAGGGGATGGAGCAGCACCGCCTCTGCAGTCCCCCCTCCCCCCATTTTTTTTTAAAAAACAAAAACTTACCGGAGAGTAGGGGAGCTGATGCTCCCAGCCGCCCCTCCAGCTGATGCTGGGTGGGTGGCGGTGGCAGCAGGAAAAGCCACCGTGGCACTCCTGCCGTGAAGACTGGCGACTGGAGTGTCGATGCACGGTGCGCTGACTGCTGCCGCCGCACCAGAAGAAGTGCCGTGAAGAGGCGGCCATTGACTTCAAATGGATACTTATTTGGATATTTGGTCAACTTTTGTATAATTGCTAGAAAGTTGTTTGCTCTTCATACAAATCTATATGTATTTAAAACATGGAAATAAAATAGAATAATTTGGGTGCCTGTGGGTGCTGTGTTGGGGACCCCTGGTATAAGCCAAAATCCCCAAGTCACCCAATCTAGATATTCCTGTCATTCTTCTATCCCAAATCACCTTAAATTCAGAGGTAAACCCTATGTAGATTTACATATAAGAGTTATCAGTGTGTTAACAAATAATACTAATCTTTTGTGTGTTTTTCCCCTTTCTGGTAGCTGGAAAAATGTATAGACGATGCTACAAGAAAACATGACTTCCAAGTACTGGAACAGTTTTTGGAAACTGATTTTTCTGATGGTATTTCTCATAAATGCAGCAAACAGTTTCTCAACAAATTAGATAAACTTATATGCCAGGTGATGGACTTTTTGTTTTTGTGTTATTTTCATTGATAGTGGAATATTACATAAAATATTTAGAGCAGTGTAAATTATAAAAAGACCATGGGCTTGAGAGTATTCTGAAGATGGAAATGGTTTGTTATATATTTCCATAAAATCTCATATGAACTTGCTCAAGATTTTCACTCAGTTTCCAAGCACTTCTTTTAGTGTGGTTGACAGGGACAAGACAGGGCCTTTTCAGTTTTGCTGCGGAAACTATGACCTTGGCTCCCAAGAGAAGTTTGTGTGACTCCTCTTTGTCCACTTTTCAATGAACTACGGGCAGAGCAGAACAGTTGTACAAGCGAGGCTAGGAGATCTGAAGGCAGATAAGCAAGTGAACAGGGAAAGCTAACGGGTTTGGCATGGAGATCTACAATTTTAGCTCAGTCTTCTCCCCAAGGAGGATCTGTGTCCCGTTTGGAATATGTGACAAACAGGCTGAAAAAGTAGGAGTACAACTTCAAGTTGACAGAGGGCTTCTTTAAATGAGTGATTTATTGCAAGCTCATGATTGGCCACTCATGGAAGTTTGTGGGTCATTTTAGCAACATTGTGAGCCTCCTGAGCCCGGTTATTCCATTTAAAAATACATCTAGGAAAACCCAATTCTTCTGAAAGTTGTGCTATAAAACACCCACTAGCGGGTGCTGTTCCCATTCAACTCCATGGTTTCCTGGGGAGCTCCAGACAATGAAACAGAAGATGGCTGGAGCGTAAGTGGCATAAGACTTGTCTTGAAGGTGACCGAACACATGTAAGAGTGTACAATCATGCCTACTGCGTGAAGGTGAAGGCAGCAACGAAGGTTTATTTTGCTGTCTCCTTCGCATGCTCAGGCTTTCGTCCAGCTGAGTTTTTCCGGGTGGTACGGGGTTTACTTACATCTAACCCACTTAATCCAATATTGGAGTCCCCGGAGGCTTACTGTGAGGAATTTGCAAGACACTTTGAGGATAAAATCGCTCACCTTCACGCTGACTTGAATGCCGCTATTGATTCAGTGTCTGCTGAGGTGTCCAGTGCATTGTCTTACCCTGTTTTGTGGGATCAATTTCAGTTTTTGGAGCCTGAGGATGTGGACAAGATGCTTGCATCCGTTCGACCCACCACATGCTCTCTCGACCCTTGCCCGTCATGGCTTATCCGAGCTAGCCTTGGGGAGCTGACCAACTGGATCAGGGGAGTGGTGATCGCATCATTGCGTGATGGGGTGGTCCCTGCTGCCTTAAAGGAAGCAGTGGTGCAACCTCTCCTGAAAAAAAACCTCCCTTGATCCAAAGAATTATGATAACTATTGTACGGTTGCCAATACCCCAACTTGAGCAAGGTGCTCCAGAGAGTGGTGGCGTCTCAGCTGCAGGTGCACTTGGATGAAACTGATTATTTGGATTCATTCCAGTCTGGGTTCAGGCCTGGTTTTGGGACAGAATCGGCCTTGGTCGACCTTCAGGAGAGGGGGAGTGCGACCCTGTTACTACTTGATCTCTTAGCAACTTTTGATACCTGTGACCACGGTATTCTCCTGTAACGCCTCCGTGAGTTGGTTGGCGTCACTGTTTTACAGTGGTTCAGCTCATACTTGCAGGGTGGGTTCCAGAAAATAGCATTGGGGGAATGTACTTCTGCCCCATGGCAATTGAACTATGGGGTGCCTCAGGGCACCATCCTCTCCCCAGTGTTATTTAATATCTATATGGATCTGTTGGGAGCAGTCATCAGGAGATTTGGTGCAAGGTGTCACCACTATGCTGATGACACCCAGCCCTATATCTCTGTAACATCTGAATCAGGAGAGGCTGTGCACGTTCTGAACAGGTGCCTGGATACAGTTATGGCTTGGATGAGGGCCAACAAACTGAAGCTGAATCCTGATAAGACAGAGGCGTTGTGGGTTGGTGGTTTCCAGGTCCGGGAATTGGGATGTTTGCCTGTTCTGGATGGGGATGCAATCCCTCAGAAGGAGCAGGTCCATAGTTTGGGGGTGCTCCTGGATCCATCTTTGTCACTGGAGGCCCAGTGACCTCGAGGTGACCTCAGTGGCCCGGAGCATCCATTATCAACTTCGGTTGGTACGCCAACTATGCCTGTTCCTGGATAGGGATAGCCTTGTCATGGTCATTCATGCACTAGTAACCTCACAACTAGACTACTGTAATGTGCTCTATGTGGGGCTACCGTTGTGTGTTGTTCGGAAGCTGTATTTAGTGCAGAATGCAGCAACTAGGGTGCTCATGGGGACTCCTAGCTCTGTTCATATAAAATCTGTATTAAAAGGACTGCACTGGCTGCCTGTTAGCTACCAAGCCACATGCAAGGTTATGCTGTTATCTTACAAAGCCCTAAACAATTTGGGACCAGCATACCAAGCATACTGTCTTCCCTTATATATACCTGGACAACTACTGTGATCCTCAGAGGAGGCCCTACTGGCCATTCCGAGACGAACAGAATGCCGCCATGAAGAACCTCGGCGGCGGACCTTCTGTGTAGTGGCACCCACCCTCTGGAAAACCCTCCCTCGTGAGGTTCGGGAGGCAGAAAACGTTACATCTTTTAAACACCTCCTGAAAACATACCTTTTTACACAGGCTTTCCCTGGTTTTTAATGTAGCTTGTTTTACACTGCCTTTTCAACTTTTTAATGTTTACATTTATATCGTTATTTTTATGGGTTTTAATTGTGCACTGCCCAGAGAACTTTGGCTGATGGGCAGTATAAAGATGTAATAAATGAATAAATAAATTGAGCTGGGAGGTTTTAAATTACAGGCCTTGGAGTCACTGTTCTCTTCCCATGTAATTCAGTTCGTTTCAAATGTGGAAGAGAAGCAAGAGCCAGAGCGACAGTAAGGAAATGTGATTTCCCCCTGTCTGAAAGCACTCAGAGAGATGGTCAGAAAATATCTATGCACCTTAAATGCAAAGTCCCCAGCTCTAGATGAATTACATCCTAGGGTATTGAAGGAGCTAGCAGATGGATTCTTGGAACCTCTATTTTGAGAAATCCTGGAGAATGGGCAAAGTACCAGAGGACTGGAGGAGGCCCAAAAAATTGGCCATGTATAAAAGAGTAAACATATTTGTTAAGTAGCTGTTTGTTTAGTAGTGAACTAAAATATTATAATTCTTTCTGCAAAGAGGAGAGAGAAAGATATAATATTGTATTGTTTTTATCCTGTTGATCACAAATGTTTGTATAAAGACTGAAACATACCTTTGTTTTTCAATTATAGGGACTTGACAGTGAAGAAGTAAAAAATGTTTCCACTTTGCTAAATGCTCTTCAGAAACATGGCAAAAATATCAACATATTAGGTGAAGTTGGGTTTCCAGCAATGATAGAATATGGTCTTGTTCGAAAGATAAGTATATGAAATTGGAAAATAACTTCTAGGACTAAATAGGGATGAAGGGAATAGCAGCACCTTGGGCTGCATGTGATTTGACTGCTGTTTTGTGATCAAGAGCCGATATTCACTACTATTAGCTGCTTTCGCACGCAACTCTAAAGTTTAGAGTTTCTTGATATGTTCAAGCCCAGACAAACTGTGGTTAGTGTTAACTATTGTTTGTTGGAACAAACCACTGATCTTGACTTGGTTTTAATGGTCCTGTCTTGTTTCAACAAATCGTAGTTAACTGCAGTTTCCGGTTCAAACATAAGGAGAACCTTCAGTTAGTTGAAAACAGAAGCAAAATCTTCCAATTTCAATGGGTTATGTCCTATTGTGCCCGTGTGCTCACGTAACACACTGCTTGCGCAATGGGGCTTTAGGCTTTCTAAAAATAACCTGAATTGAGCAGAAACATTGAAGAAGAGAGCTCTGCTGACCTGTCCCAATCCAGAAATGAGCATTTCCGTTCATTTCTGGGGTTATTTTTAGAAGCGCCAAAGTTCTATCGTGCAAGTACTGGGTCCTGCAAGCGCAACAGAACCAGCAGAGGTGGAACGGCTCCATTGGAAACCGTCCATTGTGGCCATGTTGAAGGAGAAAAGGCAAATGAGCCTGACTCTTGGCCATGTAATGCTAAATTAAGGTTTATTGTTATGTGCAAATGCAGCTATTGTCTTTTCTTCAAAGATGTACTGGACAATTTTTAAAATTAAAAAAAAAACCATCTTGTTAATGCTGTTAATCATCATCTTTTAAATGTAGTATTTATATAAATCTTTGTTTTATTTCTCTCTACATGGTTAATTGGTTTGAGAAGGCTAAAGAAATTCTTGAAAATAAAGTAATTGAAAAAAATGACAGATTTACTACTCTCTTTGATGACTTCTTTGATGTTCTCATGGTAAATAGAAGCTTCATGTCTTGTTATAAAAATTAGCTAACATGTTCTTATTTAATATTTGTGTTACCTTTGGAACAAAAAGTATTTTTTCATGTTTTGCTTTTTTCCTCATTGATTTACTTATAATAAAATAGATAAACTCCTCCCCTACTATCCTCTTCCCTCTTCTTCAGCTTAACTTTTTGGAAATAAATAAGGACGCAATCCTATACAAAGAACCACAGCACCTCCTTTCTGAGTTTGTAAAAGTGGTCACAAAGAGGCGTTCCAGTGAATGGGGTGTGGAGAGGAGAGGCCCTGGGATCTGCAGAATCCTTTGGCCTGCCCTCAGCAGCTTGACTCCTCTAGATGGGGTTAGAGGCCCGTCTAGAGGGAAAAGTCTTTTTTTTTTTTTAAAAGGATGGAAGGCGAAAATCACCTCTATCACTCTTCCTGCCGTGCTTGTATCAGCCTAGCAGGGTATAGGAATCTCCCAAGCCTGCAAGATTGGAGGTCTCTGTCTAGCAGGTGGCAACCCCACACAGACACACTCTAAATAAAATACATTTTATAACATGGAGCTATTTCTGTATAGGGTTTTATATTTGTGGGATTTGCCTAAATATTATAGGGTGTTTTTTTTTACAGATGACAGAACTGGTTTAATTGCATTGCATACACAAGGATATACCCAGTAGTGGGTTTGTACTAATGAAAAACAGTTGAGAACACAAGAAGAGTCATGCTGGATCAGACCAAGGGTCCAGCATTCTGTTCTCACAGTGGCTAACCAACTGCCCATGGGAAACCCATAAGCAGGACATGAGGGCTAAAGCACCCTCCCACTTATGTTCCTTTGTAACTGGTGTGCATAGGCATACTGCCTTTGATACTGGAGGTAGCATATAGCCATCTGCACTAGTAGCCATTGTTAGCATTATTCTCCATGAATTTGTCCAATCCCCTTTTAAAGTCATCCAAATTGGTGGCTATCTCTACATCTTATGGAAGTGAATTCCATAGTTCTGTTGGTGGGACGTGCGGCACTCAGTTTTTGCCATTGCTCCCTACCCACTGCACACCCACCCACCCACCTGCTGCACACTCTGAAAAGCTGCTCCTGAGAGTTGGGGAATATCTAGAACAGCATGGGTTATAATGCAGAGGGCTGCAGTAGATGGGGGCGGGGGGTGAAACTTGGGTGCTCGGTCTTATATGAGTCGAAGTGCTTTCCACTAACAAAGTCTCCATTAGATACACCCCATGTTCATGAACAAATTAGTAGCCATCTTATATGTGCAGAGAGATTTTAATACTTTGTTTGTTTAAATTGTAGACAGTACATAATACCAGCAGTGAAGGTATGCCTGAAAGTAATGTATTGTATTTTTAGTCATATAATTCTGTTTGTGTTTAGCTGAATCACTATTGATGTGTGTCTTTATATTACTATGAATTGTTTTGGATTATAAAGTTTTAGATAACCTAAGCGTTAAAAGGTCATAAATTTGTAGCCTTCTGTAGTAATTCCAAGAAGTACTTTTTCAGTTATCTTAGAGATAAAGGCTCTATACATAGTTAGGATGTTTAACTCTCGTTAATTTAGGATTTAAACAGCATAACTATCCCCAGAGTTGGAACCCAAAGTGCAGCAAATAGACATCATGGTTCTTTGTTCCTTTCAAATTGTATACATTTAAGATGGAAGAAATGTAGAATCTTGTATATTAAATTAATCTGCGGTATGTGAGTTCAGACAGGAAATAACTGCAAAACTTTTTGCTTTTTAAATTAAAGTATTTTCTGTTGAATATTTATTCACATCTATAATTATGAATGTCTTTGAAGTCATGTAAATGATATATTATTATTATTTTGATCTAGGTAAAATACAAATACTAGAAAATTTTATATTGCGAACATGTGCTCTTGTTGCTGAGAAGAGAATTAACATTTATATTCAGCAGGAGGTAAGGAATTTATTTCTTATACTAGACAGGTTTAAAAGGTATCCCCTGCGACCAGTAGCATTTATAAAAAGTTGTTTTTCGTTTTTGTAGGTACGAAACTACTGCATGTATATCTAGTTGTTTAAATCTGCATGTATCTCCTTTATGCATTACTTCTAGGAATGCATAAAATCCTTATGACGTCCTTATGCATTACTTCTAGGGATTAAAAGAAAACAAATGTTCCAGCATTATCTAATTGATATAATTTACAGTGCTATCATTTATATTTCTACTCAGAAGTAAGCCCCACTGAGTTTAATTGGACTTACTCATAGGGAAGTGAGTATAGAATTGCAGCCTTAAACAAGTTAACTTGTTTCCCCATACATTCAAGAACATTTCTTTTTCTTTTCTTTTCTATTGTTTAGACTTTTCCATTTCTTCTGGCTTCACTGTCTGTGGATGTGTGTCCACCCAGCTATTGGTGTCTTTTTTTGAAGGGCCACCTTGTACTTTTGATGCTGCTGTATTGTATATAGTCAGCCACACACTGGCCCATTGATTCCATGACATGTATTTCAGCAAATATATGATTAGGTGATAATCAGGTGCAGTCAAAGTTTACCCAGCCCTTAGCAAATAACGTCCTCTGCTCACATTGACCTGGTTTGCATTTAATGAGAAGTTACTGTACGTGAATTACCATGTGGAGCTTCTTGTTGCTGCAGCGGCTGCCATTTTGAATATTTGGAGTGAAGTGTGGGTGTTTGATATGCCTCCCAGAATCCGTGGGCTGTTTTAGGTTTGTGTGTGGCTTGCAACCACCACACCCTCACTGGGTTTGCATGTAACAAGCTACAGTGTGCTCTTGCTGCGCCCCAAATATTTAAAGTGGTAGTGGCCACCATAATGAGAAACCCCACAGGAAATTCACCCATGGTGGCTTCTTGTTACGTGGGAACTGGGCCACTAACTGATTGCCTGTGTTGTGCCAGTCGAGTCAGTTGTATGTATTGCACAATGAACCTTTGAGAACTGTAGTTATTAAAACCAATAACTCATTACATTGATCAAATGAATGTTTAAAGGGATTTTTCACCAAATGCATTGCAAATGTTTCTCACTTTAATCTGCTTAATATTCAGTTGCTTCTTTTTATTAACCTTAGGTCGTAAGAAAATTGAACATAATGCTTACTGCTATGCCTCGAGATACTAGAAAGAAAATTATTTCTACAAAAGAAATGCTCCATATCATGTAATTACTTTATCTTTAATATAATTACATAAACCTCGATCCTCAAAGTGGCCCTTTTTTGAAAACTAGAACCTAATTAAATATAAGTTTAAAAGTTTTGTTTGAAACTCAGTATTTATGTGTATTAAATTTGTTAAAACTTTAAGTATATCAATTTTTTTCATTTAATCTAAGTTACCTTTAAGAAACCAATACTAAAAAAAAAGGATGATGGGGACAACTCAGAGTTATTTGAACCTTCAGCTATTTCTGTGTCAGATGGAAATAGCTAGCATTCCCTTCACATTGCCACAATTGTATGATTTTGATCATGATGTGTTACTTCCACTGCAATATATTTATTGAAGCAGTCTTGAAGTGACTTACATACACACACAATACAGAAATCCATGATTAATAGAACAGGGTGAAGGGGTGGAAATCAATATAAGCCATAATCGGAACAATAATATGAATAAAAATAAATACCATAAAAACATAGAGCTCCATCACACCAGCGATTTAGTGCACTCTCACCGTGCCTGAACTGCTGACACCCGCCTCTTCCCCAGCCTTTCCTAGAACGCTAAAAGTCTGGATTATTTTCCCAACGCACATTTAATACGCCCTAAGCTTTTGTGTAATTTTAAAGAAACTGGGGGCTCGAATGGATTGCATCAGGTTCTGGCAGGGAAAAGCGATCTCTCTCAGCAGCCGGCTCCAAGCCTCAATATAAAACCCAAACCTTGCAGGCTCCAAAGCGTTTTTTAAAATCATACAATGCCTGAATCTCTGCAGAGACAGGATTGTACTCCCTCGATGCCCCCAAAGAGCCAGACTAAAGGGTTGTTCCTGTTTTGCCAGGGAGAAAGGCAGTCTGGTTGAAGTGCTCATCTGACAGGACCTGACTGAAGGGAGAAAGAGAAGGAGAGGGGGAGGGGTGAAGAGCAAACGAGTGAAGGAGCAGCTATTCAGGTGAAAGGGATCAGAATTTAAAAAAACGCGGAGGCAAACCAGGGGGAAAACTTAGGTGTGATGGAGGTCATAATCTAAAAACAATATAATTTAAAAAATGCTCATCCACATATACATCTAATTTACCCCCACTCAGGCATCACAAAAAGCAGCCCACTTTATTTGGGCCATAACTAACGTCCAAATGCCTTTGAAAATAAGTATGTCTTTGTGTGCTGCTGAAAAGGTTACAGTGTTGCTGCCAGATGAGCACCTGTGGGGAGAGTGTTCCATAAACACAGGGGTAGCACAGAAAAGGGCCATTCCTGAGCTGACACCCCCTGAGCTTCTATCAGAGGGGGCACACAAAGAAGGACCTTTGAAGCTGACCTCAAGGACCAGTAGGTTCATGCAAGGAGAGGTGGTCCTTGAAGTACTGGGGTCTGAGCCTTGTAGGGCTTTATAGGTTAAAACCAGCACTTTGAATTTGGTCCAGAAACCAATTGGTAACAACTGCAGGTGAGCCAAAACTGGTCTGAAATGTTCACACCACCTATTCCCAATGAACAATCTGGCTGCTGAAAAATTCAAAATAAAACATATGTATTGAAATTTTACAGCTCTGGCTGATGAGACCCTCAACACTACCTAACGGACACTATGTTTCATATTATTATTGTCATTGACATTTATGTAAGTTCTTCTTCGTGGTCTCTGTGCATCACACATATGGGCTCTGCGCCTGCGTGGAGCCTGTTTCGGAAACTTCTATAGCTAAGGCAAACGTTTTTGGCGGGAACCCCTCCCCCACTGTCTACTGACTCCATGTTCCCGCCTTTCTCCTCAGTTCTTTTTCGACCGCCTTGCTGAAAGGATGTCTTGTTGGGAACTTCTGTCTTTCTCCTGAGGAGAAAGCTTTAGAGTGCTAAGGTTTTTAGTTATTTTACTTTGTTTTAGTTCATTTTTAGTCTTAATTAATTAATTTATTTATTACATTAGTATACCGCCCCATAGCCGAAGCTCTCTAGGCAGTTTACGTGCGATTAAAACAATTAAAAACAATATACAAAAATTAAAGCAGCAAAAACATACAACGTACACACGTACATTTAAAACAATATAATTTATTGTTATTATATTCTTAGATATTTTATTCTCCAGAGATCTTGGATCGCTTTGAGGGGGATCGCACAGCCATTAAGGCCCCTTTTCAAAATGTGTTAAGTGCGTCAGCAAGCTTCCCCAGCAGACAGACTTTTCTCTGTTTAATTTGTTTTGGGAGAGGCTCAGGTCATCAAAACCTGTCGCTACATTATTATTATTATTATTATTATTATTATTATTATTATTTACACATTTATATACCATCCCATAGCCGAAGCTCTCTGGGTGGTTTACAAAATTTAGAACCAACATAAGACAGCTGACATATAAAACATTTTAAACTGTTAAGCCTGGCTACAAAGTCAGTTAAAACCTCAACTTAAGCTGTTGAAATGCCTGGGAGAAAAGTTTTGACCTGGCGCTGAAAAGATAACCGTGTTGGCGCCAGGTCTATGGATAAAAGCTCTAGAAGCCATGGTTTCTTCCAGACAATTGTTACACTTATGGCACAGGCTCCTCGATCTACTGGAGACATGGCCGCTTCATGCCTCATCCGATCTTCCAACATTTGGAAGCTCCCTAGCTGTATCTACAGCAAGAGAGATATCTAAGAAGGCTGGAGCCTTCTGGGGCTATTTGCATGGAGCGATTCTACGGAGGAGAGCCCCTCTGCGTCCTCAGACCCTGACTCTGACCAAGGGTCATTCCGATCTTCCAACATTTGGACGCTCCCCAGGCTGTATCTACAGCAAGAGGGATATCTAAGAAGGCAGGAGCCTTCTGGGGCTGATCGCATGGAGCGATTCTACGGAGGAGAGCCCCTCTGCGTCCTCGGACCCTGACTCTGACCAAGGGTCATTCCGATCTTCCAACATTTGGACGCTCCCCAGGCTGTATCTACAGCAAGAGGGATATCTAAGAAGGCAGGAGCCTTCTGGGGCTGATCGCATGGAGCGATTCTACGGAGGAGAGCCCCTCTGCGTCCTCGGACCCTGACTCTGACCAAGGGTCATTCCGATCTTCCAACATTTGGACGCTCCCCAGGCTGTATCTACAGCAAGAGGGATATCTAAGAAGGCAGGAGCCTTCTGGGGCTGATCGCATGGAGCGATTCTACGGAGGAGAGCCCCTCTGCGTCCTCGGACCCTGACTCTGACCAAGGGTCATTCCGATCTTCCAACATTTGGACGCTCCCCAGGCTGTATCTACAGCAAGAGGGATATCTAAGAAGGCAGGAGCCTTCTGGGGCTGATCGCATGGAGCGATTCTACGGAGGAGAGCCCCTCTGCGTCCTCGGACCCTGACTCTGACCATGGGTCATTCCGATCGTCCAATGTTTGGACGCTCCCTAGCTGTCTCTACAGTGAAAGGGATATCTAAGAAGGCCAGGTTACATAGGACTTCTGGGGACTGATCGCTTGGAGCGATTCTATGGATGAGAGCCCCTCAGTGTCTTCGGACCCCCACCCTAACCATAGGTCATTCCGATCTTCCAACATCTGGATACTCTCTACCTGTGTTTCTACAGCTAGAGAGAGACCAGGTTCCAACTCCTCTGCAGCTGTTAGCCCCCCCCCCCGATACTGAGGGTGGCCCCTTTGGCAGCGATGACTTAACTGGCTCCTTGGGTACCGAGGTCTAAGCTCTCGATACTGGAGCTTCTAACATGCATCTTCGATGTCAAGATGAGACGTCTAGCAGGCAGAATCGACATCACAGGCTGAGACTCAACTGCCTCCTTCGGTACCGAGCACCATGGTACCGAGCTCCTTGGTACCGAGCTCCTTGGTACCGAGCTCCTTGGTGCTGACTTCCTTGGTACCGAGCTCCATGGTACCGATCTCCTTGGTGCCGATCTCCTTGGTGCCGAGCGCCATGGTACCGAGCTCCTTGGTACCGAGCTCCTTGGTACCGAGCTCCTTGGTGCTGAGCTCCTTGGTACCGAGCTCCTTGGTACCGAGCTCCATGGTACCGAGCTCCTTGGTGCCGGGCTCCTTGGTACCAAGCTCCTTGGTGCCGACTTCCTTGGTGCCGAGCTCCTTGGTGCCGAGCTCCTTGGTGCCGAGCTCCTTCGTATCGAGCTCCATGGTGCCGAGCTCCATGGTGCCGAGCTCCTTGGTACCGAGCTCCTTGGTACCGAGCTCCTTGGTACCGAGCGCCATGGTACCGAGCGCCATGGTACCGAGCGCCATGGTACCAAGCTCCTCGGTGCAGAGCTCTTGGTACCAAAATGAGATGTCTAACATGCAGCTTTGACGTCCAGATGAGATGTCTAGCAGGCAGAATCGACATCAAAGGGTGAGACTCAACTGCCTCTTTTGGTACCAATCTCTTGGTACCAAGAAGAGACGTCTAACATGCAGCTTGAAGTAGACATCTCCCCACCAAGTTAATTAGCACAGCCATTACAGGCTAGCTGCCAAATACAGGGCTGCTCCCTAGAGCTGCTACAATTGGAGTGCTATGATTTCAACAGAGAGAGTTTTTTATGCCTGTAATGTCTAGGGGCATCATTCTCGGGTCCCTGTAAAAAATAAAAAAAATGAAAAAAGAGGGACAGAACTTCAACTGGGTTGCCTCCCCCGAGAATGCCATACCAGTACAGAGATTGGCATCAATTATAAAAGGGACACCTCTTGCAATGGGTCCGTAACTCCCGTACCAGGCATCGATACCAACCCCTATATTGGTACATACGCCTTTCTCGATACTGAGCAGCTCC
This sequence comes from Anniella stebbinsi, assembly GCA_029215795.1. NCBI lineage: Eukaryota > Metazoa > Chordata > Lepidosauria > Squamata > Anniellidae > Anniella > Anniella stebbinsi. Next base: position 15,117,757 of record JARDYH010000004.1, read on the forward strand.
ATCGGTATCGTGATTGCCACTGGAGGAAGTTTTCTTGCAACTCCCTCTAGCTCTACCAAGATCACTGTCATTGTGACCTGTCCACAGGGCTCAACCATTGCCTCATGATACCGTCGTGAATGCGTCAGTACGTCCACCTAGCTCTTCTCCTTTCCAGACCCACTCTGTGGGGTGTCAAAAAGTTCAGCTTGGAGAAGATGGGTTTAATCATAGAACTAAACCTGATTCCCCTCAATCCTTAGAGAGCTCTCAGTTGGACTCAACATTGTTCTCTTCTGCATCGCCTGTTGATGGGGTAGCTGTACAGAGTGGAGCCTCCTTTGGAAGACCTATATCACTCTCTGATTTAATATTTGGCCCACTCCTCTACAGATCTCTTCAACCTGTTCTGGATTTGAGATGGCTCCATACGTACATCAGAATCACAAATTTCTGATGACACATAAAGCCCTGCCCCAGAATATTTACAAAATGTATGGCACTGCTCCTTCCATTCATTTGCCTTCAAGGGGTAGAAATCTGCCCATATTTAGACAACTGGCTTCTGGTAGCTTCCTAAAAGGAAATGCTATTGAAGGCAAGGTGACGACTCAATTTATTGAGCTCTTTGGGCCTCATAGTGAACACAGAATCCAGACTCCCCTGGATCTAACAACCCTACATTGGTGTACTTGCACAGACTATTTGCTACGGGGCATGCGCTTTCCCACTTCCTCCCCCATCTCAAGTCCTCATACAAACACTTTCCTGTTCAACTGGGAATGTCTTTGCAGCCCTCATTTTTCTTCTCATTCCATGAGTACTGTGGTATGATAATATTAATATTGTGTAGTCCACACAGTCTCCATCATAGTCACCCCTTGGTGGCCGAGACAGGTGTGGCTCACTCTACTTCTGAAGATATCAGCCAATGGCGACCAATTGGGTTACCATCAGCTCCGCTGCAGCTCAAAAGATTTAAAAAAAAAAAAAAAAAAAAAAGTCGTGGTAAGTACCCGACTTTTAAAACCGGAGCTTCAGGGATTTGCTCCTGGATGGCTTCGGGATGCCAGCTGCATCATATAGATGACCTGCTGCCACTCCGGATACACCCCGACCGGAGGCAAAACTCTCGTCAAGATGTACCCAGACTGTAATTCCTAAATGGGCAATCTTTTGTCTTACAGCGCCTGAGTGGGTAGAAGAAAATAAATCTGGGGAAGCCTGACCCTGACACAACAGGAGAGTGGCTTTTGTCTTGCAAGGAGATCTGCTGGGCAGCTGATGAGGAAGCAGGATGTGCTTGGATGTAATTTAGACTACGTCCAAACACATAAGAATACAGACAACTGGAGACTGACTGAGGAATCTGTCAGTCAGGCTGTGAGCTTACTGATGTTACTTAGTTGGGCATTGCCCCCTTTGGGAAATCCCAGTGGGGACATTGCCCCCCCCCCCGCTACCCCCCTCCCCCCATAGTTTATGCCCCTGCCTATGCTCAGACCCATGGCATGGGGTATCCCAATACCGTAACTACTTTCGACATGAGGTCGATTCCATTTTTTCATGCAGCCTGCAATGAAGTCATATACTGCACAATGGGATTCTTTTCTAAATACATGAATCTTCAGGGCCTCAAGCCCCATTCAGCCTCCTTAACGATGTCCTTACACTTACCCCCTATACACTATAGGGCTAAAATAGTTGTCGATATGCAGGTATTTGACTGCTTTACGTGTTTTTGCACCAACCCCATTGTTAGGGGGTTCCTCTGGGCATTACAAATCTGTCTCCTCTAATTAGGAGTTTCATTCTGGCATGGAGTTTCTCTGTCATGCCACAATCTCTGACATTGAAACCAGTTAAACCAATGGTACCTTCAGATATCACATTATTTTTCTTAGAAAGTTGTTTTCTGATGGCTATATCAACACTACGCAGATCGAGTGAATTAGCTGCCTCAGTATTGATGCACCCTACCTGGGCTTCCACACAGGGCTAGAACTGACAAATTCCATAAGACGCAAGAGTAGCAATGACTCGTGGAGTGGATTGTACATGCTATTAAACTGCCCTACAAGTTGAAGGGCTTGCAGCTTGTTGGTCCAGTAACAGCTAAGTCGATGTGCAGTGCATCGAAGTCTGTATCTTTAGCAGGGGATTGTCGATCCCCTGCTAATATATTTATATTTGGTGTTGTTCCCCGCCTCGATCTAGATGGAGAGGCGGGTTAGAAATGAAATAAATAAATATGTAAGGCAGCTATTTGGTATAAGTCCTTTAACTTCATTACATGCTACCACTTGATTGTTTGTACCAGGACAAACTGGAATTTGGGGCAAGCAATTTCTTTGTCTTGTGAGGGAACATTGATCTACACCTACCCTCCACCAGGAATTTAGCTTGTTAATCGCCCATATGTGTGATGCACAGAGACCACGAAGAAGAAATGCAGGTTGCTTACCTGTAACCATAGTTCTTCGAGTGGTCATCTGTGCATTCACACAACCCACCCACCGTCCCCGCTTTGGTGTCGATGTAAATGTACTGTCGATACAGAGCGGTTTCTCTCCTAGTTATGGGGCCAGCAAGTCGGTCTCTTTGAACTGAGGAGAAAGGCGGGAACATGGAGTCAGTAGACAGTGGGGGAGGGGTTCCCGCCAAAAACGTTTGCCTTAGCTATAGAAGTTTCCGAAACAGGCTCCACGCAGGCGCAGAGCCCATATGTGTGATGCACAGATGACCACTCGAAGAACTATGGTTACAGGTAAGCAACCTGCATTTCTTAGTACGTCTTTTATCATTTTATCTTGCCATTTCATATGTAAATACATCAGGGAATCCAAAGTATCCTAAAGCCCCCCAGACCCTGCCTAGAAGCCATAGAATTGTTCTGTAAAGCTTTTTGGAATAGAATGTTCTTTAATAGTGGATATTGCCCCCAAATATTAAACACAAATATTATCCATGGTTTTTAAAACATTTAACGTAAGTAAAAATACATGGTCAAACTGAACCATAATATTTGTTTTTCAGGAAAGATATGGGAAAGAGAATTTTGGATGCTGGGGGTAAGCACAGATATTTATTTATTTATTTCATTTATATCCCACCTTCTTTCCTCCAAGGAACCCAAGGCGGCGTACATAATCCTCCTCTCCATTTTATCCTCACAACAACAACCCTGTGAGGTGGCTTGGGCTGAGAGCCTGTGATTGGCCCAAAGACATCCAGTGAGCTTCCACGGCTGGGTGGGGACTAGAACCCGGATCTTGCAACTCTCAATCCAATGCTCTAACCACTACACCACACTGGCTCTCCAATGGCATTTCTAAGAAGTTTATTGGTTCTGATAATGTACCCAGAGCAATTTTGCTATTGTGCCAATATTGAAAGTGTTACAATATATTTAAAATACCCAAAGAATAGTATTTGAACATGAACATCAAATCCATAATAGTATTTAGTGCTGGTATGTATTTTTGTATAGCTTTGAATAGCTACAGTGGGTTGTATCCATTGCTGTTGTTCCGCCAGCAGAACGGAGACTGCTTGATGGAATAGTATTCTACTCTCTCTGTAGCCCTCTCACGCACCTCCCTCCCAAATCTGCTTTGGAGGGTGACCCTTTGCAGCAGACTTGAGGTGTGCAGAGAACTGCACAGGGGAGGACAGGACAGGGAAGTCTTTTTGCACGAGTAGGTTTCCACTTGTGTGATATTAGCTTCATGCCAATGTTACTATCTCACAAAGTTTCCGCAGCCCAAATACTGTAGAACCTTGGCAGTGTTTGCTTTAGGATGAATTGGCAAACAGAAGTTTTATCTTTATGACTGATGGCCAGACTAGTCCTTTATTTAGTTGAAATATTTTTATGCTTCTCCTCAAGCCAAAGAGGCTGCCACGGTGGTTTACATATGCAATCAAGTAAACAAGTCAATCCGTGCCCACAGGTTTCCAATCTAAAAAGACACAATGCACAAGGAAAAAGGACTGGGGAGAAAAGGGGGGAAGTAATTCTTTCAGAAGGGCTGGTGGAATGGCTGCTGGTGGCAACAGCTGAGGAAGGAGAAGCCGTCATGAGAGAGGTCTTTCAGCAAGGCAGGTAGAATGGCCCTGCTCTCCATCGCGACTCCCTATACTCAGATTTTAAATATGTTTTTGCATTTTACATGTAAGTTTTCAAAAATGGAAATAGCAGCCAATGGGAGAACTGATAATTATTGGAAGTGCAGCAGATGGAGAGGGCAAGTTTAGCTTTTTCTCTTCCTTGCTGTGGTCCTGACGAGAATTGATCCTCTGAATCTGCTATTTGCATCGAGGCGAAATCCTCAATTGGAGCTCAAGTCCCAGAGACTAAAAAAAAATCAATTTAGAAGCATCTTCATTTTACCTGTCTTGACTCTCCCACTCATCAGCATCATAAGATGACTCCAGGCTCTAGTACTATGAGAGAGGAAAATGTCTTGCCATTTACCATGCAAAATGTTGTACTCCTCTTCGTCTCTGCTCTCACTCACCTTTTATTTAAGCTAAACAGTGCCAGATGTTGTAACCTTTCCTCACAGGGGAGTGAGTATGATGGTTGCTCTGTATGATGTTCTATGTCAGGAAAGACAAAGGGGAGTGTCACCTGTTCATTCGCCTTGATCTCTTAGCAGCTTTTGATATCATCAACAACAGTATCTTTCTGGCACAACTGTCTGGGCTTGAAGCTTGGGGTGGGTACTGGATTGCAGTGGTTCCACTCCTACTTGGATGGCCGGCTCCAGGACATAGTGCTTGGGGGATATTGTTTGACCCCGTAGATTTTCTAGCATGGAATTCCATAGGGTCAGTTTTGTTTCCCATGCTATTTAACGTCTACATGAAACGAGTGAGGTCATCTGGAGTTTTGGAGTGTGTTGCTATTAATATTTTGATGACACATGGCTCTACTTCTTCTCATGTTCATCAGGTGAGGCGTTGGATGTGCTAAATCCGTGCTTGGCTGCAACAATGGACTAGATGAGGGCTAATGAACTGAATCTCTATCCAGATTACTGAGATGCTGCTAGTGGGTGGTTCTTCTGATCTGATGGAGGGTGTTCATCCTCTTCTGGATGGGATTCATAGTTTGGGGGATCTCCTGGAGCTATCATTGTCACTTTAAGGCTCAGGTGGCGCTGAGTGCCTTTTACTAGCTTCAGCTAGTGGCCCAGCTATGTCACTTTCTATATAGGAGTAACCTGGCTTCCATAGTGTATGTTTTGATAAACTCCATGTTAGATTGCTGCAATGCACTCTACATGAGGCTTCCGTTGAAGACTGTTTGGAAGTTGCAGCTTGTGCAGATGCAGCAGCAAGATTGATACCAGAGACTCAAAAGTTCTTCTTCGTGGTCTCTGTGCATCACACATATGGGCTCGCGCCGACGCCGAGCCTGCTTCCGGGAAACTTAGCTAGCTTAGACTTTTGGCGGGAACCCCTCCCCCCACCATCCTACCGCGCATGCTCAGGGCTCCCGCCTCTCCATTTACCTCAGTTCTTCTTCGACCGCTTCGCACTAGCCTCGCGGGAGACTTTCTCCGGTACGTTGTGCCTGTATTGAGAGAGAAGAAGATAGTTTATAGTTAGCTTAGGCCGTTCGTTTATAGTTGTTAGTTAGTATAGTTATAGTTTTAAAAATATATTAAAAAAAAAAAAAAAAAATTTCAGTACAGTTTATAGATTATTAGTTATAATAGCTGTTCAAGCGGCTGGCCATCTTATGGCACAGACCGCGTTATTTAGACGCTGCTCACGGTGTAGGGCCAAAATAGCCCTCTCCGACGGGCACTCGCTCTGCCTCATTTGCCTGGGAGAGGCCCACGTAGTTGAATCGTGCTGCCATTGTATGCGTTTCTCGCGGCAGACACGACGAAATAGGGCTGATCGCCTTCGTAGTCTTCTGTGGACAAAGGCCTTATCGGCGGTTGACCGACCACGTCCCTCTATGATGCCAGGGGTGACTTCTGGGGAGAGTCGTCAACACTCTAGCCCAGCGTCTCCGGTTTCCCCCCTTTTAGGGGCGGTGGTACCGGCATCGATACCGGACATTTCACCGGTTTCCTCACCGGTGCCGGTAAAGAAGTCAAAAAAGTCCAAGCCGAAGAAATCGTCAAAAACTGCTGCTGCGACATCGATACCGGCTTCGGCGTCGAAAAAAGCGCGGCCGTCCTCCATGCCTTCCTCGGCATCGGTGAAAGTCGTCGCTATGGTGCATAAGGCATCATCGGTACCGACCAGACTGTCGGTACCATCGCACCGCTCGACATCGATAGCGTCGACATCGCAAGCGTCGATTACGGAACTTTCTCCAGCACCATCGGTAGCGAAGAGACCTACACCATCCGTGGCCTCGCTACTGCGTACACCGTCGACGCCTAGGGCTCAGCCTCAACCAGCTGCGCTGTCGCCTTCCAGGTCTTTGCCGTCACCTGCCCCAATCCCGATACTTCTCCAATCGGATTCGGAGCAGCCACCGAGACTCTCGTCGCCAAGACAACCCAGAGCGCATCGACGTCGAAGGCATAGCTCTCGAAGCCGATCACCGCACTCGAGGTCACGCTCTCGCTCACGCTCTAGAGACTGGGATATCTACTCCGAGCGATCACGGCACTCAGAGCGTAAGCGCTATCGCTTTGATCCATACACAGGGCATAGGATCGGGGGTGAGAAAACCCCGCCGCCGGTCCCTCCGCGAAGGACCACCTCGTTAAGCCAACCCGCAACTCGCCATCGAAGCAGTTCAACAACGAGGCACCATGAGCAGACGCCATCGGCGTCGACACAGCGGCGACAGCAGTCGCAGTCCTTTGAGGACTATCCATCGGACACGTCTTCAGCGCCTTCTCCACGACCATCTGAGCCATCTCCATTGGACACGGTCAGTACCGAGGAACGTGCCTCTCCCACGATGGAGATGGGCAGTTTCACGGACCAAATGCTTAGGCTTACGCAGTCTCTGAATATAGAGTGCCAACAGCCTGCTGAGGACTCAGACGACGGAATATACGATGTTATGTCTACAGAGCCGTCACCGCAGCTAACTCTGCCAATGGTTAAGGCACTGCTAAAGACAATTAAACAATCTTGGGAACACCCAGCCACTGTTGGTGCGACTTCCAAACGTCTTGATGCCATCTACAAGGTCAAGGAGTCGCAGGCACCTTTCCTCTTCCAACATCCGAAGCCAAATTCGGTTGTTGTGGAGGCTGCGCAGGGCAGGTCGGGTAAGGTGCATTCCGCCTCAACTGATAAGGAGGGGCGTAAGCTCGATGCCTACGGCCGTAGGATCTACGCTTCAACATCTTTGGGCATAAAAGTAACAAATTACATGGCTCTCATGGCACGTTATCAACTATTCTTATGGGAGAAAATATCTTCTTTAACTGATTGCCTGCCTGACGACCAGCGTGAACTCGCTCGTGTCTTCCAGTCAGAAGCTATCAGGTTGTCAAGGCAAGAACTGACAACAGCGCGACATCTGACGGACTGTGTCTCGAAGGCTATGGTTGGTGCAGTGGCCTTGCGCCGACATGCATGGTTGTGCTCGGCATCTCTGCCGCAAGAGACCAAAAATCGAATAGAGGACCTTCCTTTTGATGGGGAGGGCCTGTTTCATACTGATACTGACACCACGATGGATACGCTGCACAAAGCTAGAATGACAGCGAGGAAGATGGGCTTCCAACAACCACAGCAGCCCTATCGTTCCCGAAAATGGTACAGGCCAGTCCCGTACCAACCCAGACCGCAACAGGACAGGGCGCAGCGGTATCACCCAACATCGTCCCAATCATATCAGTCGCGGAAGACGCCGCCGCGTTTTCAGCAACGCAACAAACAACCACAACAAAACAAACGTCGTCTTTGACTTGACGCCTCGTCTAGTCACCAACAACCCATCTGCAAACAAATTACAGCCCTTTCTGCAAGCATGGTCAGCAGTAACATCAGACGCTTGGATTTTAAACATCATCGCGGAGGGCTACAAGATAGAGTTCGAAGTTCCTCCTCCGCTTGGCATCATAAAAGTTACGCCTCCCTCGGAGACCCTGAAACAAGAGACTACCGCACTCCTAAACAAGGCAGCGATCACGAGGGTGCCACTCCATCAACTGCGTGCGGGGTTCTACTCCCGTTATTTTACGGTGCCAAAAAGAGACGGGGGACTTCGTCCCATTATGGATCTCAGGATTCTGAACAAATTCATACTACACAAAAAATTCCGTATGATCACCTTGGCATCCGTCCTACCCATGCTGCGGAAGGGCAACTGGTTCACGCTAATAGACCTAAAAGACGCATATTTCCACATTGCCATACACCCAGACCATCGGCGGTATCTGCGTTTTGTCATTGGGCGTCAAGCGTTCCAGTTCTCCGTCCTTCCTTTCGGTCTAAAGTCTGCACCAAGAGTGTTCACCAAGTGCATGTCGGCAGTTTGCGCGTACCTACGATCTCGCAACATCGATTTGTATCCTTACCTGGACGATTGGTTGATCGTTTCAACCTCCAGAGGCCAGGCGCTTGCCGACGTCCACGAGGTCATCTCTCTTCTGTCATCGCTTGGGCTGCAGATAAATTACAAAAAATCCATCACTCAACCTTCGCAACAGCTGCAGTTCATCGGAGTTCCCCTCGACTCAACTGTGGGACGGGCGTTCCTACCACCAGACAGAGTTACGAGTCTGCAGCAACTTTCCTTAAAATTGCAGGACCGCCCTCGAGTCTCAGCATTCGTAATCCTCCGGTTACTCGGGTTCATGGCAGCAGCCGTCTTCGTCGTCCGATGGGCGCGACTTCGTATGCGCCCCCTTCAACAGTTCCTACTACAGCACTACTCACCACTTCAAAACCCACACAACCTAATACTTACCGTCCCGGGGTTGATAAGGGAGTCGCTCCGCTGGTGGTCGAGTTGGCACAACCTTTCCCAGGGCATGCCCTTCGTGTCGCGGGGTCCGTCTCGCGTAGTAACAACGGATGCATCGCTAGAAGGATGGGGTGCTCACCACGGAGAGCTGAGGGCACAAGGAAGATGGTCACGTTCAGAGAATTGCCTTCACATCAATATGTTGGAGCTACTAGCGGTAAAAAAGGCCTTACACGCTTTTTTACCCCGCTTGAGGGGGCGTCATGTCCGCATCCTGACCGACAATACCACAGTTGTGTGGTATCTGAACAAGGAGGGAGGGACCAGGTCTCGCCGCCTCCTTCGTCTGGTCATGGACATTCTGCAATGGGCCATCTCCCACAACATTCTACTGTCAGCGTTACACATTGCGGGAAAAGACAATACCACGGCGGATATTCTCAGCCGATCGTTCGCGGACACACACGAGTGGCAACTCAACACTCGCATTCTGGGTCGTCTTTTCGCTCGGTGGGGAACGCCCAACATCGATCTCTTCGCGACGGCTGCCAATGCAGTGTGTCCGATGTATTGCTCCAGAGCAGGAATAGGGAAAGCGTCTCTCGGGGACGCGTTCCAATGGGACTGGTCGAGAGGCCTTCTCTACATTTTCCCACCGTTCCCACTCATTGCGAAAGCTGTGACCACTCTCAGGCGACACGATTCGGACGCCATAGTAGTAGCCCCGTGGTGGCCAAGGCAAGCTTGGTTCACGTCGCTACTCAGACTAGCGAAGGCGGAGTTTTTGAACCTACCTTACAGTCACGACCTTCTGTCTCGCGACGACGGGAGAGTCCTTCACCCCGAGGTCCGGTCTCTGCACTTAACGGCCTGGAGAATCCGTCGTCCTGGAGGGCACTGGACATTCCAGAACAAATAAAATCTGTTTTGGAGGCTGCACGTAAGCCATCCACTAGGTTGTCGTATGAGAGAAAATGGAAGCGTTTTCAGCAGTATGCGCTTCTTAATAACTTTGACTCTAACACGTCCGACATGCCTACCATCATCGCCTTTCTTTATTCCTTGCACATCCAAGGTCTAAAACCGACTTCTATTAAAGTTTACCTGTCTGCTATTGCAGCTAACCATGGATTGGTGAACGGTTTCTCTGTTTTTAGCCACCCAATGGCGAGGGCATTTTTAAAAGGTTTGCACAATTTGTTTCCTGCTATTCGTCCAATAGTTCCACAATGGAGCCTATCCCTCGTCCTCACAGTTCTTACTTCTAGACCGTTCGAACCGTTGGCTACAGTTGATGTTCGTTTGTTGACACTTAAAACTATGTTCCTAGTTGCAGTCACGTCTGCTAGACGTGTTTCGGAATTAGCGGCTCTGTTAATAGACCCTCCATACTTGCAGTTTTTTAGAGACAAAGTGGTATTACGTCCTGACCCCACCTTTGTGCCCAAAGTTTCATCCTATTTTCACGTTAGTCAAGACATTGTCTTGCCCACTTTTTTCAACACTTCATCGGACCCCTTGTCGTCAACGTTGCATACACTAGACGTGAGAAGAGCACTGGCATTCTATAAGGCAAGAACAGAATCTTTCAGAAAGTCCCGTAGCTTATTCATTTGTTACGGAGGTGTCGCTAAGGGACTGGCGGTCTCTCGACAACGCATCTCTAAGTGGGTTGTGGAGACCATTACTTTGGCCTATAAGATTGCAAAGAAAGATCCACCTTTTCAGGTGACAGCACATTCTGCCAGAGCGCAGGCAACCTCTTCAGCCTTGCTTCATGGAGCCTCGCTCGCTGATCTTTGCAAAGCGGCCACTTGGTCTAATGCCTCTACCTTCATTAGACATTATCGGCTGGATGTCAGGGCCAGACAGGACTCCTCGTTTGGGAGAGCGGTCCTTTCCTCGATTTGCCAATGACCAACCAGCATGCCAACCCACCTCCGGTAAGTCTCTGCTTGTTATTCGCCCATATGTGTGATGCACAGAGACCACGAAGAAGAAATGCAGGTTGCTTACCTGTAACTGTAGTTCTTCGAGTGGTCATCTGTGCATTCACACAACCCACCCACCGTCCCCTCTTGGCATCGCTGTTTGTGATTGTCAATTGGTTCGCCATGCTCTTTGTCTAACGACATAATTGTACCTTAGTCATGGGGCTCAGCGGTCTCAGGGAACTGAGGTAAATGGAGAGGCGGGAGCCCTGAGCATGCGCGGTAGGATGGTGGGGGGAGGGGTTCCCGCCAAAAGTCTAAGCTAGCTAAGTTTCCCGGAAGCAGGCTCGGCGTCGGCGCGAGCCCATATGTGTGAATGCACAGATGACCACTCGAAGAACTACAGTTACAGGTAAGCAACCTGCATATCTGAGAATATAACATCAATCCTGACCTGCTTGCACTGGCTACCTTTACATTTCTGAGCCAAATTCAAGGTACTGATTTTAACCTATAAAGCCTTATCTGGGGACCACAATATCTAGTGGTGTACCTGTCCCAATATCAACCTACCTGGGAAATATGATCGACACTGAGGCCCTCCTCCATGTGCCTCTTCTGAGGGAAGATCAGAGGAGAGCAACAAGGGTAGGAACTTTTCAGTGGTGGCCTCCCCAATTGTGGAATGCTCTCCCCACTGAGATCGATCTGGTAGCAACATTGTCATCTTTCTGGAGCCATGTTAAGATTTTCCTCTACTCGCAGGGATTTGATGGCATGTGATGGGGCTTTTAATGGCAGTTGTTTTTATCAGGTCCTGGTATTTTATTATAACAGTTTTTAACCTGTTTACAATTGTTTTAAAAATTTTATTTTAAAGGTTTTATATTGTTTTATTATGTCAGGGTTTTTTGGATTGTAATTTTTGTGAACAACCCAGAGCTTTGGCTTTTGGGCAGTACAGAAATGAAATATATGATATATCTGACGAATGTAACAAAGCTTTATGGTTCATGTCATGTATATTATAGACTATGACCTCCAAGTTGCCATTACTGAAGTTTTATACAGAATGACATCAGAAAAACAAAGGGGAGAATTGGCAAGCCAGTGGTTTTCAATGGAGTTTGTTGCTAATGCATTTAAAGGAATTAAGGATTCTGAATTTGAAACAGTAAGTTTCATTCAAATACTGGTTCTTTCAACGCAGGAAAATGATTAAAATACTTACACTGCTTTTCTCCTTAATAGGATTGCAGAAAGTTCCTTAACCAGGTGAATGGCATGCTTGGAGACAAAAGAAGGTATGCAAGTAGTACACTTCTGATCAGAGAAGATCAATACATCAATGCTGCAATCCTGCTAAAGCCTTCTCCCCTCCCCTCAGTTACCTCAAAGCAGTCTGCATTGCTTCTTCTGCACTGCTAATGGCACAAAAGCGGCAATACCAGTTGGGGTCACTGGGACATGGACACAATTATGATCAAATTACAGGATAGGGTGGGAGAGGTTGCAAATCAGAGGGTTCCAGAACAGTATGGCTGAGTTCGGACGACACCTTAGGCAATGGAGGGGGGGAAGAGGCAACTGACGGCTCATTGTTTTTGCGGTGCTCCCCACAGGACACGTTGCCCCTCCCCCGTTGTGCAGCTGAAAGTCCCGGCCTCATGATAAGCAACTGGTCTCTGATAAGCAGCAGAGCAGCCCGTTGTTTTTCCCATTGTTAAATAATATACTGTCTGTTGTGTGCCCCCTCCCCCACGACATAATAATCAACACGACGGACAGTTGCCTCTTCTCCCCTCCGTTGCCTAAAGTGTCGTCCGAATTCAGCCCATGTGTGCAAAAAGAGTGTGGATTGATGTAAACGGAAGAAGCTAGAGGGCAGAGGGAGAGATGTTTGAGCAAATGGGAGATAGAGTAGATCACAGTAAGGAAGGAAACGTGGAGAAGAAAGTACAAGAGTAGCTCCACAGGAAACTAACAAGTGCTTAGAGATTCAGACCTTGGTAAGAGCCTTCATTTTTTTTAGAAACTAAAGATGTTAAGGTTACATCCAATCATTGTCAAACAGCCAGAAAATGAGTTGGTCAACAAATGCTACAACAGTTTTGAGTAGCGAAAAGAATAACTACTTAAAGTTCCTTCTAATGCAGGTGCTCCTCAAAAGGCACTGAAGGGGTAACGTTCAGAGTAGTGCAATCTTTTTGGAGCCAATAGAACTTGATTAAAAGATCTTAACAAATATTAGGAAGGGGAAAGAGTTCCAGTCAACAACTGGTCTAGTGGAAGAGGCAATAGGGAATATACCTGTTCGTAGGAAAATACCTGTTCGTAGTCTGCGTGGCTTAAGATCACGCAGTGTTGCTAAGTGTTGTAGACGGAGGTGCTCAGCAGCAGAGAGGGTGTTGGAAAGACAAAGAATTACAAGCTTGCAACACCTCAGTAAGAATTCTTTGGGGAAAAGTTTCGTAAAATGTCAGCGGCTTCTACTCATTTTTATCCCTGGTTCTGGATTTAAGAACTTAAATAAAAATATTGGGCAAGATCTAATACTGCTGCTGTGCTTCTGCTGTTTGTGTTGCGCCAGTGGGACCAACCACTAGCACAACTGGAACTTAAGCACTTTCTTAAAGCAACCCTGGAAATGAGGAGAAACACTTGCTTCCAGAATGGGACAAGGCAGTGGAGCTCTCTTCTGCGAGCTCCGCTGACCTTTCCAGTTCTGGAGAGCAACATTTCAGCTTCTTTTTTTTTAGCTTTAGGAACTGCTAGCTTCTCATTGCTCTCTCAGTGGGTGCAGGCAGCATTTGAGATGACACTCAGTGGTTGTGATTCCTCTCCCAATATCTCATCATACCTTTGATTAGAATGTTAAAAGGATGAAGTTATACCATCCAGAGAAAAGTCTTTTTGCATTTTGTATCAGTTGTGGGATGTTGTTGTACTTTAACATAACAAGCCAGACATTCCCAGCCAAACATTGTTTGAAGGAGCCATGCCAAGAGCATGTTTAATGTTTAACAAGCTAAATTGGTGGGCAATGAAAGGATGCAGGAAATTAAGTACAGGTGATGAATAATAATTAACTTAGAAGTTGTTACAGGCATGAAAATACTGATGTGCAGTTTCTGAATCCTAGAAATGAAGGTTGCTCCTTGCCTTTTTTTTTTTTTTACATTGGAATGGCGTTTCCAAGTGCAGGTTCAGTCTAACAATTCTGTTGGTAACACAGCTCATTGTGCTTTCCAACAGCTTGTACAGAGCTGCAGCTTACATTAAACTGAATAGCTCCCTTGTTGTCTAGGGATAGAACTCTCACAGAGCTATGGATCAAATATATGATGGGCTGGATCCAGACTTAGTCAAAATTAGAGTAGACCCATTGGAATCAATGGTACTAAAGTTAACCACATCAATCCAGTCACCCCTAAATATATATTATTTTAAAGCAATATTTTGTTCAACAGCATGAATGTTGATCTTTTTTTCCCATCAAAAAAGATTATGAAAGATGGGGAAAATGGTTTTTCTTATATGGGTGGAAATGAGAGAAGGAAAATAAAAATATTTTCATTATGGAAATGCTGTCTTACAGGGTTTTTACCTATCCTTGTTTATCAGTCTTCCTTGATAAACATGAGGTAAGTTCCATTCTTTTGATGTGCATGCTTCCTATTGTTTGGACTATTATGTTTTATTTGAATTAAAATAAGAATATACATTTGATTGACTGGCATCAAATCAAAGGCTGGTTCCTATGGAAATGATGGAACTGATTTTTCTTAAGCTAATTTCGGAACTGACATCAATGCAATATATTCGGCCAATTCAGACATATCATTCCTAGTTTATTGAGCTAATTAATCTGAGAATTAGCTTGTTGATTTTATTAAGCTGGGGACAAATGTTTGGCCCATGTGCTCCCTCCTTGTGTCCTCCTTTCATGCACTGGCCTCAGTGATTCTGTCCTGGTCTCTAAACTACAGTTCCCTATTATGTCTGAAATGGGGAGCTCTGTTTTAATATCGATTTACTAACCAGAATCTTAAATCCTGGTTCAATCCTGGTTATTAAACTGATATAAGTTCAGTGTGTCTTGTTTCAGATGTGATCAGGAACTGTGGTATAAAGATGCACAAGGTCAAGGATGAGTGTGCAAGCCTAATGCTCGTTCCCAGCTTAATAATTCATTGTTCATTAAGACAGGAATGTTATGATAGTTTACATCTATCCATAATTTTGTTTCCTGTTTTTGGACTGAATTTCTTTTAGCTACAGATGCCAGCGGATGACAATCTTGAAGAATTTTGGATTGATTTTAATATTGGTAGCAAAAGTGTATCGTTCTATGTTGCTGCAGATGATGAAGTAGGTTAAGTTTGCTTTAGTGTATTAAAATGCTTAAGGAAAAAAGAAAAAAAACAATTGTGCTCTAATGGGAAGAAGCATTAGGGTGGCTTGATAACTTTCTGAAAACCATGCTAATGTTTTTAAAACCTGTGACTGACAATACTAACCAACTGCTGGCTTTCTGGTATTTCTGTATACTTTTTTTCAAAATATGTATTTGCTTTTGTCAAGCTTTATAATAACCTGCATGTATATGCAAAAAATGTAAATCAGCCCACAGTATTAAAGTAAACATAGATACCATGTGTCAAAGGAGTATGTACTTTTTCACAACAGATATAAAGGAGTATTTTATGTTATCCGTTTAACAACTTTAACTACAGCTGCGTTAGCAGTGGCTTTTGCAATTGCAGCTAAAACAGCATCCTATGTAAGGCAATGGTGCAGAGCCATCCTCTCCCCCAGTTGCCTTTAATACCATTTTTAACATTGCTTGGTACCATATATTTCAAATGTGAAACTACAGTAAGGTATCTGGTCATCTTCTGGAAGAAATACAAGTATTCAGGAGTGATCCATCTCTTTACAACCTCTCCGCACTCAACTGTGTGGCACTTAATCAATAGCAAGATGACACATTATCCTGGTCAAACCAACCCACTAGAAGTGGTCAGCCCATGGGATGCATCTGAAAAAGCCTAATAGCAGCATGGGGTAAACTTCATTAAGATCATGAGGGAGAAAGGAATTACACCTCCCCTGTCACCATGATCCTGATGAGAGTGTGGGCCTGTTCAGACAATCCGTTAAGCCGTGGTTAGGCTACTAACCTTTTTGCAGCAAATGGTTAATGATTATGTTTAAACTGTGGTTGTGTAGCCACCATGGTTAGAATTGGTTCAGATGACACGCTAAGTCATTGTTCATACAACACGCTAAGTCATAATGTTTGGCTCAAAATGTCTAACCACCGTGGCTTAGCATGTCATCTCAACAGGGTCTGTGTGAATGAGGGTGGAGACAGTGGCCCTGTTCAGAGGACACTTTAAACCACTGTGTTTAAAGCTTTTTTGTTTGTTTGTTAACAAAAAAGCCTTAACCACTGTTGTTTAAGGTGTCTTCTGAACAGGGCCAGTATGTGTGAGTGAGTGAGTGACTGAGGATTGAGTGTGTATGAGTGGTTGTGAGAGTAGGGGGGTGAGAATGCGAGTGAGTGTTGCTATTGCACCTACACACGGAGTAAAGAGGCAAGACACATGTATTGGGGTATTGTAGACCACAACTTTATTAACTTTAACAAACGAGATCTGTAATGCAAATTATCAGCTATGTGGGAACTGACTGAGGCAGGAGCTGCCTTGTGACCTCCTCCTAGCATGCCTAGTTAAAGATGCAAAAGATGCTATTGGTCACTTCAGTGGAATGTGGTTGAGGCCCTGGTCCATTATCCTTCAGACATTTCACAATGTAGTCCTCCAGGATAACTCCTCAGTAATTAACAGTATATATATTTTAATAGGATGTTAAACTGACAACAGTACAAGAGTTTTCATAACATTTTCCCACAAATGTTATTTTTAGGGTCATCAGTGGGAATCTTTGTGCATACCTGAGGAAGATGTTGAAACATACATTATTGAAGGTACTGGAACACATGAATTCATTTCTTATTCTCAAATTGATGTTTTTATTTAAGGGGGAAGTAAAGAGCCAATGGAAATAACTTTTGTAGTTTCTTCAACACCCCCCCCCCCCCCCCAAGTATTTGCTTTGAAGGCCTTATTTATCCGGGTATTGCATTTTTGCCAATTTTTACAAAGCAAACACATTCATATATAAACAACCATTTAATACTAATGAATACATTTCATTTTATATAGAAAATGGGAAAAATAAATTGTTAACAATACATCTAAACAATCCTTGGTCTGTGGGTATTCAAGAAGGGGAGAAAATAATATTGCATTTTGATTCTGCATTGGAAATTGTGGATGCAACAAAGAAAGTTTATGGTGCAACTAAATGTCAGGTAAGATGAAATCTTCCTCCCCTCAACTGAAACAGAAATTACTAACCACCGTTTAGTGTTTTCATAGTTAGTTCTCCTGTTCTTTCCATATCATCAATTATTCACAAAGTAAAAGCTGCATATAAACTGTTGAAGGTAAGTGTCCCCAAAACAAAGCAAGAAGTTTCCAACAGTTATTGTGGACTTGCCACAAAGTAAAAAATGTGGAGACTTGTTGCACAAGATGTGCAGTTAATCCAGTTGCACAAAATGGAGAATAGCCACTTGTTAGATCAGACAGCTGCACACTAACTTGATTTTTAAATAGGGGACAGTATACAGTACTATTGGGCACGGAACTAATTTGTGAAATAACAATTTAAAAAATCTTGCCCCCTCACAAAAATTGCATGCCCGCTTCTTCAGATACATTGTTCTGAACTTGTAATGTTACATTTCAATGAGATGGAAATTAAAGAAGAATCTAATGGGATTCTTCCCATTAGAAAGAAAAAAAAATGCAGAACTGACTGAGGGCTTGATATTTCATGATCTGATAATTATATTATTTCATTGCTGCAAATCAAAAGAACTTAAACTGGAAAAATAAGGCCTTTTAAACCTATTACAGCCTTTCTTTTTCTTCTATACCATGAAACATTTCTTACTTACATTTTTTAGGGATTTACAAGGAAGAATACTATGTCAGTTGCCAAAACAACAGTACGTGTAATTTTTGATGAAAGTGGATCGCAGGTATATAATTTAGTTAAGGGAGAGAAATATTCAATTCGGTAAGAGCAAACCTCTGTCTAACAAATGTGGAAGAGAAACATTGTAGCTGCAGATGGTACACTTTTTTATAATTTCTCTATCTACAGAAAAGTCTTTCTCATGAAAATCTCCATGCTCACCAAACACTCCCCAGTGCCAGACCTCCCATGAGTTGGAGTTAATCCCTCACCTTGTGTGTAAATCCAGGAGGAGCAGCGAGTTGTATATCCCCCCCCACGAGGGCCTGCTGCTTCTAGTGGGTGCTCCAGAAAGCCTGGGCAGTTCTTCTGCTGTGGCATTTGCTGCAGCAGGAGGGCAGGGACTTCCGGGGCTCTCCAGAGCAGCTGCACGCTCAGCAACACTAGCAGGTGCTCTGGAGAGCCCCAGCAGTCCCACCTTCCCATTGTGGTAAATGCTGCACCGAGAGAGCTGCTTGCCCTGTGTTTCACTCTGAGCCAGCATTATTCAGGATTGTATCCAATGTTAGTCTTACTTAGAGTAGACCCACCTAAATGAATGGGGCTCAAATTAGACTAAGTGCTCATCTACAAGAATTTGCCTTTACGCATGGTTAGGTGATTATGCGCATATTCGCAGAAGCGCATTTACGCCTAATACCTCTGTACGAGAGGCGGCGAAGCGCATTAGTGGACGACCGAAACGCGATTTAAACTGCTGACATGCGGAGAATCGCTTGTTCACATAGTCAAAATGCGCTTTAACGGCCGGAGCAAAATAAAACTCGCTATTTAACGTGCATTCGATAATGCGCATAATCGGAGAGAAAACGCGCCTCTACGCCCGATTTGCGCTCCGTTCTTGTAGAGGTAAATTTTTTAATGCGCCTTGAAAGAACTTTAAATGCCTCTTGTAGAGGCAGCCTAATATGGGGTGCAACCCATTGGATACATCTCTCCATTTTTGAAATCTGTTCCTTCTCAACTGCCTGCCCTCTAGGTTCTCATCCCTCCTCCTGGCCACTGCAGAAAGAATGGCAGCATGCTGAGGTTGCAAATGTAGCTTTGGTGATAAGAAAACATGATGTTCCGGTGGGCAGGGAGAGGAGAGGCTGCAATCCTCTGTTTCTTCTTTGAGGTCTCTGTGCATTCCCATATATGGCCTTGCGCCAGCGTGGAGCCTCAGTTCGGTAAATTATTTTACGCTGAGGAAAAAAACTTCTTCTTTTGGCAGGAACCCCTCCCCCACTGTCCGTGCGAATGCGTGCTCAGTTCCCACCCATCTCCTCAGTTTCTTTTCGACTGCCGATAGCATTGCCTCATCGGATTGTTGCTGTCTTTTGAGCTGCTGAGGAAAGGAGGAAAAAAAAGATTTACTTCAGTATTTCAGTTTTTGTTGTTTATTTTGGTTCTTAGATATAGTGTGTGTGTGTGTGTGTGTGGCCCTTAAGGGTCCGTTTAAAAAGTGTGTCAAGTGTGTGGGGGGGAAGTCCCACAGTCTGACGGACATATTCTTTGTCTTCTATGCCTGGGAGACATGCAAGATTGACATGTCCTCACGTTGTGGAGATATGCAAGATTGACATGTCTTTTTCTAAACAGGCACGATGCAATAGATCAGATCGACTGAAATCACTTTTGTGGCAAAAAGCTCTCAAGGCCGTCAATAAACCAACTATGACTTCCTTGGAGACTCCAGGACCATCTACTGAAGGAATTCCCAGACAAGATCCCCCAACTTCGGGTGGATCTTTGGCTGTGGTTGTGGCTAAGAAATTAGCAAAAAGGCTAAAAACACAAAGCCACTGGAGGAGGGCATTCATAAGAAGAAGGCCTAAGGAGTCTACAGATAAGACTCAGTTGCCAGAGAAGGAGATTCCACAACTCCCTCTGTTACTCAACTCTCCAATACGGATGATAGTGGATCAACCAGTCTCGACAGTGATTCTTGACCTGGTTTCCACTGTGTCGGAAGGAGAAATTAGAGATACTTCTCTGTCGCATTCGACATCTTTCGAGAGCTTCAACCACTGATTTTGACTCTGGAGAGAGCTCCTCCTCTTCGATACCAATCAACAGAAAATGTTCGATATCGTTCTCCGGAACCGACATGAAACCAATCACCTCCCCCTCCTAGTGAAAGGGATAGAGATCGTGAGGATAGTTGTCTCTATTATAGAGAACGACGTGAACTTTCTCGCTTTCCTAGGAGAGAATGGGACAGTTATTCGGAGAGATCACTTACCCCATCCAGATCGGGTCGCTATGACTTGAGATCTTCTCGGGATCGAGAAGTGTATTATGGTAGAACGAGATACCTTGGTACCACATCTTCTCGGTACTCTCCTTACCCATCGACAGTGGTGCATCCAAGGGATGAGCAATTGTTTGTTTCACCTCGACCGGTGCGGGATCATTTGGTCTCTCGAGATCGATAGCAGTCTCGACAGGATCCTGTCCACGAAGTGACAGCCAGGTCTCCGACCACTCAACATTTGCCTCTGCAGCAGTTGACTCTGCCAGCAGAGCTAGAGACAAATCTCCTGATTCTGCTGAAGATTATCAGTTGGATTCTTCGTCCTACTCATCAGCCCCACCATTGATATCGTCACCTGACAATGCAGTGATTTCTTGTGGTGGAGCATCGCCATCTGAGGATCTGGGATCATTTTCAGATCAAGTCTTGAGAATGGCACAATCCCTCAGAGTTGAGGCACAGCAGCATACTGAAAGGGTGAAGGACCCTGTCTTCGATGCCATCTATACAGACACTACCATTCCGGTGGCTATTCCTTTTCTCCCGGCATTACTGCAAACTGTGCAGCAATCGTGGGCTACTCCTGGTTCCATGCCTCCAAAGTCAAAGATACTGGAATCGGCTCAGAGTCGATCCCAGAAGCAACATACTTCTCCTGTAGATCAAGAGGGTCGTCGGCTGGACATTCTAGACAAGAGATTTTATTCTACTGCGGAGTTGGGACTTCGTGTTTCAAATTATGAAGCGATGATGTCCCTCTACCAAATGTTCCTGTGGGAGAAGATGAGTTCACTTTGTGAATACTTACCAGAGGAACAAAGATAACTTGCTCATGTGTTCCAGTCTGAAGCTGTAAAGCTTTCAAGACATGAAATAAACACGGCTTAGCATGAAGCAGACTGCAGTGCTAAGACCATGGTGGGGGCCATTGCACTCAGACATCATGCTTGGCTCAGGTCTACAGGACTCACTACTGAGGCTCGCTCCAGAATAGAACATTTACCTTTTGATGGAGAAGGTCTTTTCAACGCAAATACTGATGACCAAATGGATTCAGTACAAAAAGCTAAAACAACTGCTAAGAAAATGGGGCTCGGGCAGCAATAACAGCCGCAGCCTTATAAACCTCGTAGATGGTTTAGACACCAGACCTCTTTTGCTGACTGTTCATCTAAGTTTCAACCTCAACAACAACAAAGGAGAAGCTTTCAGGCATCCAGAGGAGGCAAAGGGAGAGTTGAACCACAAACCAAACGTCGGCTTTGACTTCCTTCTTCAAATTCCAACGCAGCAATTACGTCCAAAGTTCAGAGATCGCCTCTCTCATTTTTACCATCACTGGACCATGATAACAACAGACTCATGGGTCTTGGAAATTGTTCTAAGAGGCTATAGAATAGAATTTAACATTCTTCCAACCCTGGGCACGGTGAAGTTCACGACACCTTCCACCCCACTCTGTACCAAGACTCTATCTCTTCTTCAAAAAGGTGCCATCGAGACAGTACCATTGAGCGAAACAACTCAGGGATTTTTTTCCTCGATACTTCACCATTCCCAAGCATGGAGAAGGTCTTCGACCCATCTTAGATTTGAGAGATCTCAACAAGTTCATCTCGATCAAACAGTTCAGAATGACAACTCTTCATGAGATCATGCCACTTCTCCGTCGAGATGTATGACTAGCATCCATAGATCTAAAGGATGCTTATTCCGTACCGGAAATTTCTCTGTTTCATAATTGGAGAAGACATTTTCCAATTCCATGTCCTACTATTCGGACTTTCCACGGCACCGAGGGTGTTCACGAAGTGTATGGCCATTGTCTGTGTTTTTCTCCGTCTAAAAAACATCGAAATTTACCCCTATTTGGACGACTGGTTCGTAGTATCGTTGATGGCAAAAGAGTTAAGTGAAAATGTTGCTACCGTTCTGAACCTTCTGAATGACCTTGGATTTTGTATCAACGAGGAAAAATCGTCCCGACACAGATACTACAGTACATAGGTGTTCAGATAGATACAATCAAAGGGAGGGCTTTTCTTCCAGACGATCATGTCTGGAAGATAACACTCATTACTCTTTGTCTTTTTCGAAATTGACAAATACAGCGCACTCTATCCAGCATATTCTAGGATACATGGCTTCCACGATGGCAGTGGTGGAATGGGTGCGCATGCATATGAGACCCCTACAGACTTGGCTAATTGTAGTCTTCGATTTTGAAACAGACGCTCGGTACATAGAGCTTACGGTACTGAAGGACATCGCCAACTCCTTACAGTGGTGGATGGATCCGACCAACCTTTCTCAAGGTGTTTGTTTTCTTAATCCTGCACCAACCAGGGTCTTGACTATGGACACATCCCTAACCGGATGGGGGGCACATTGCGGCTCTCTTTGAATCCAAGGACATTGGTCCCAGGACGAATGAAACAACCACATCAATATTTTAGAAATGATTGCAGTATGGAAAGCCCTTCACGCCTTCAAACTACATATTCGAAACAGATCCATTCAAATACTAACAGACAATATGTCAGTGCTGTGGTACCTCAAGAAACAGGGAAGCAAGCGCTCTCCATCACTAGTGGCTTGGACGTTGAAAATATTTCATTGGATTGTTCCCAAGGGAATCCATTTGACAGCTTTATACATTACTTTAGACAACGTGTTAGCAGACTCTTTGAGTTGGACTCGTGCAATATCTCACGAATGGGAACTGGCGCCTTATGCACTCAGTCAAATTTTCATGACATGGGGACACCCACAAGTGGATGTCTTTGCGTCAACAGAGAACAAGGTGTGCCCTCTTTGCTGTTCCAGAGGGTGTCTGTGACCACTATCTTTCGGAGAAGCCTTTCTGGGGACATGGTCAGGCAGGTTCCTGTACTTATGCCCTTCATTCCCACTACTATTGAAGGTGGTGACGAAGATCAGAGAGGAACGGGCGAATTGCATCATGATCACACCATGGTGGCCGAGACAGACGTGGTTTTCAATTCTGTTATACATAGCACGGGGTCAATTTGTCCGCCTACCATCACAACCCGACCTGATAACCCACAGTCAGTGTCAAGTTCGACATCCAGACATTCACACTTTGCGCCTGACGGCTTGGAGAATCCAGTAGGTGATCGTCTTCTTTCAATACCGAAGAAGAGAAGTGCAAGACGTCCTCGACTCGGCTACAATGCCAGCAACTAAAACGTCCTACAATAGTAAATGGACTATGTTTTCTTTATTTGCTGCAGACCTTAATGTTGATGTTAATGTCAGCTGTTCTTTGGTGCACATACTTCGTTTTTTAAGTCACCTGTATGAGAAAGGACTCAAATACTCTTCAGCTAGAGTATATGTTGCAGCTATTTCTAGTTTTCGTTTGCCCATTTCGGGATTTACTGTTTTTACACACCCTCTGGTTTGTCAATTCCTTAAGGGTTTAAAGAATTTAGTTCCTCCAGTACGATCATTTGTACCGTCCTGGGACTTACCTTTAGTATTAAAAGTTTTGTCTTTTAAACCATTTGAGCCAATGGCAACTTGTGATCTTCGCTTACTTTCATAGAATATTGCTTTTTTAGTGGCTATCATTTCGGCCAGGAGAGCTAGTGAGTTATGCGTTCTCAGAATCGATCATTCCTATCTAATATTTCACAAGTACAAGGTGGTTCTTCGTACTGATGTCTCGTTTCTCCTGAAAGTGGTGTCAGAATTTCACATCAGTCAGCCTATTGTTTTACCAGCTTTTTTCCATTTACTCCATACTGACATTGAAAGAGCAATGCATATGCTTGATGTCAGGAGAAGCCTTGCATTCTACAAATCCAGAACTGAGTCTTTCCGTAAGACTCAGAGGTTATTCGTATGCTATGGTGGCACTAAGAAGGGCATGCCTGTGTCATCTCAGCGCTTAGCCTCTTGGATTACACAGTTGATTCAGTTGTCCTACAAATTGACTAATCAGACTCTGACAGCTGCTGTCAAGGCTCATTCTACCTGAAGTGTGTCAGCTTCTATGGCCTTCTCAAGAGGAATCCCATTAGATACCTTATGAAAGGCTGCAATGTGGGCTACCCCTACGAACTTTGTGGAGCACTACAAGCTTGACATGAAGGCAAGGGAGGACTGCACGTTTGGAAGAGCTTTGCTGGCATCTGTTTTGGGATAGACACATTACCCACCTCCGGTAAGTGAGCTTGTTATTCACCCATATGTGAGAATGCACAGAGACCACGAAGAAGAAAGACAGGTTGCTTACCTGTAACTGTAGTTCTTTGAGTGGTCATCTGTGCATTCACACAACCCTCCCACCGTCCCCTCTCGGTGTCATTACTAGTTTTTTGGTACCGAGACTTTCATCTTCATCGGTTTCGAGATCGTTTTTGGTCTCAAGGAACTGAGGTGATGGGTGGGAACTGAGTACATATGCGCACGGACGGTGGGGGAGGGATTCCCACCAAAAGAAGAGTTTTTTTTCCTCATCGTAAAATAATTTACTGAACCGAGGCTCTGCACAGGCGCGAAGCCCATATGTGTGAATGCACAGATGACCACTCGAAGAACTATAGTTACAGGTAAGCAACCTGTCTATCTTGTTGCTTCTCCTGCCCCAGCCCCGGCAGCACAACTACTCTGGTTGGGCTCAGAGGCTCACCTTGACTTGAGGATAAAATCAAAAAGGAGGATGGAGAGGTGAAAATAGCCTCCATCGCTTCTGCCATCAGCAGCCCAGCAAGGCACAGGATTCTTCAAAGCCTCTTGAGATTGGAGGTTTACTTCTTACTGCCATAGGATTGTGTTCTAAAGGGGTACCCACACTAATTAATGTGGGTAAACACTTTAAGTCTTAAGATCTGAATTGGAATTCTGTGGTCGTTTTTTAATTTACTAATTCTGAACTGTAGCACTATTGTTGCATTGCAAACTATGGCTTACATTCCTTGGGTAGTATCCAGTGTTAGTACTACTTAGAGTAGACACATCAAGATGAATGATGCTTAAGTTAACCAAGGCTTACTTGTCCCATTTATTTCAATAGGTCTACTCTACACAGCACTAACTTTGGATACATTCCCTGGAGTTTAAAAAAGCATTTTACAGTGGTCAGAATGGTTGAGTTTGTTGATTTAATTGTTGCTGGATGGAGTGTAGGACTTTTTTTTCCAGTAACATGTTAAGAATTTAACTAGGATTTTACTTATTTGTATTTTTTTCAAAAAAATACTAAACAGGTCCTTGTGCCAGAAAGTCAGCTATCACCGTTGAAAGAAAAAAATGGTGAACCACTAGAAAACGGTAGTTATTTGTTACAAAACCAATATCCTCAAATGCAGAAATATCTCAGTGAAAAGGCTAATACAATGGACTTCCAAACAGTTCAATCCAAGGTAAATTTAGTTATTCAATTGCAATGGAAGAAGGCATATTCTATATGGCATGGTTAAACAAATGGATGTTACCTTAAATTTATGCTTTTCTATTTTATTTCAAGATTACCCCAGCTAAAAGGAAAATGTCCGAGGCATCACTGATTGTGCCGTCCACTGGCAGATTGTCTATGCGGAGTCCATTACTATTGGTTAATACTTGTGAGTTAGATAAGATGCTGTAATGTGCCATTAACTAATTTGTTTTTATTACTGTTTAATATTCGTTATAGAAAATGTTATCACAACAGCTGCGATCAGCTTGTAGAACTGGAAACAAGAAATAAAATACCTTTGATAAGACCACAAGCGGAGCAACCTTGTATTCCAGTTATGTGGGAGGGAGGGGGAACATATGTTGCTGCTACACCGGTAGAACAGCTGCCGTATCATAGACTTGCTCAGCCCAGGAGATAAAAGGAAAACAACATAGAATATCCCTCAGTGGTGCAAAACCAGCAGACATGCCCCCAGGTTTTATGGAAACACTGCCAGACTCCACCAGTTGGGCTGTGTAGGTGATGACCCCCACATGCTGCTCACACAAGGAGACTTGGTTTGCATGTCACAGCTGATGCCTGTGTTCTGTTAATTCTGGGTTGTTTAACCCAGGGTTTCTGGGTTTGCACATCATAAAACAGCTTAGGAACCTGGGTTGTTAATTAAAAGCAGGAGTGGGCAGGTTGTTAATTTATAAACCTTGGGTTGTTTGATCGTATGAACTGTGTTGAAGGAAGCCAACGAACTCAGTCAAAGGGGCCATGCCCTCATCACACTTCCCTGCGACACAAAACACAAAATAATGACTCTACTCTCTGACTCCATGAGTCCCAAGTCTCAGGCAGCTATTCCCCAGGCACACCTTTGGGCAGGGGTTCAAATCCTTTCATGCTGCTCACAAACAACACACAAAGGGGAGCCCACACAACACAGCACTTGTAGAGTTCCCTAGGAAGGAGTCCCCCATAGCATCCACAGCTCTCCTGAGACAAGGGTTCAATGGGGAAGGATTCTTTTTACCAAGTAGCAAAAGAGAAGGCCAAGAACTTGCAACAGTGAATGAGCGAGTGGAGGATTCCTGGTCCAAGCTCCTAGCCTGCCCCACCTCAGAGTCAATCCTTAGGTCAGCTGAAGTCAGGTCATACTAGGATGTGGGTAAGGGATCCCTATCTGTCACTCTAGCAACATAGAAACTGCATGATGGCGATCCTGACAGGGATGAGGTTGCCTGGGAGTCACCACTGCAGGGCTTATGCACCTTGGACAGTGGTTCAACATACAACAGGGTAACTGGTATAGTGTCCTTTCTGTCATCAGCTCCACATTAAGACCACCTATGCCTGTTGCATAACTGTCTATCATGGTGGCTGGCCCTTGCCAACAAAGAGCTTGCGTACACGTGATGGCAAGTGTTTTCCCGGGGGTGGGGCACTGTTTCCTGTGCTAGGGTTACAGCTACAGAGTTCAGTTGAGAGATAGTATTCATTGGGGCTGAAGGGGAGACTTGGGAGACAGTTGCAGCAACTTCCACATTTTAGCATAGTTGCGTCCTTCTGTTGTTTACCTGTGTGGGGTGCTCTGTCCTGTCACAAAATGCTAATTGTGTCAGCCAGTAGTTGCTCTTTATACAGCCCAAGTCATGGCCCAACTTTATTGAGTTTACTCATCTTTTCCATTAGCATTTTCTTCTTTACTTGTGCTTCGGGGGGAGGGGGCTCTGGGAGAAATCCAGAGAAGGTATTATATAACCGCAGGGAAGCTAGTAAGAATAGGTCCTGGGCTCAGTAAGAATAGCAACCTGTATGCCTTTTCTGTTTGAGATTAATGTGCAAATGCTTTATATCAGGCTTCTCTCTCTCCCCCCCCCCCCATCTTGAGGTTGAAGAGATTGAAAATTGCCTCATTTTGGGCAATTTTTGGTTGCCTCAAGTGGGGATAACCTGGAGTTCTAGTGCTACGTGCTTCTGATGGCCCATCCCACCATAACACACACTGTGGCAGCAGTCACTGAATATGTTTCAAAAGCAGCATCAGGTTACAATAGCAGAGTGTTAAGCTTTTGAAGATATTCATTATTCATTACATTTATATACTGAACTTATATTGAAATGCATCTGGTTTTTTAATTACATTTTCCTCTCCATCCTCCAAGCAGGTTTTCCTTCCCACATCCTTTCATTTCAGGTCACCTCTGTGAGGGAACTTCGGTTGAGAAATAACTGGTTGGTTTGCCTGATCACTGAAGCCCAACATGGTTTATTTAAGTGTTATGGCCCCCTTTTGAATATTCAAACTGCGGCTGGCAGGCACTGTGGCTTAACTTGTAGAAATGCGGCGAGGATGGTTTATGTGAGAGTTAAACTACCACGACTGTTTTAGGGTTATGCGAGTGTTGTTTAACCTTTGCATAAGCCACCCTTGACAGGTTTGCATGACACAATAAGCCACAGTGATTGCCTGCTGCAGCTTGAATATTAAAGAAAGGGTGGCCAGTACATGCCGCAACCCACTGTGATGTTTTCAAGCGAACAGCTTGGTTAAGGAGTGGTTAGGAACGTATGAAGCTGTCTTATATTAGCTCAGACTTTTGTCCATCTTAATCTTCACTCATCACCTTTACCTTCTTGGGTCTTCTTAGCTCCCATTGAGACACATCACCTGAATATTATGGGCTATCAATCTTTCATCAGGACTTAAGAGGCATTCCCTCAGGCAATCCACACTGATAGCTCTTCTCACAGAAATCCTAGAGTTGGAAGGGAACTCTAACAGTTAACTTGACCATCCCCCATTGCATTAGATAATGAAGTCCATAGTAAATCCATATGCTGTAATTTTGGTATAAATAACACAAAGCAATACAAATTTGATTTAAATAACCCAAATGCGGCTTTATTTCCAGCAACTCCACGAAAAGGCCGGGTTAAAACACCTCTTCAGATGATGAGCTCTGTGGGAAAAAAAGATATTTTCTTTATACCTGAGAGAAGAACAATGGATTTCAATGTGTCTGTGTGTTCTGTAACCGAGTCTCTAAAAAAAAATAATTCTGTAGAAAAGGTAACTATTATGTACTTGCACAATTTAGGGTAGATTTAAACAATTGATCAGTTTAAACAATTGGGAGCTACAAAGTAAGTATCTGTGGTCTTGATTGAAGCTGGCAAAGAGCTGCTTATTTCTCCAGGGGCCCTCTGGAAAAAGGCTTGGCTAGGAGTTTTTCACATCACTGGGAGAAATGGGCAGGTCAGCAGCCAGAGGGAACAGTAGTACCATGTTTCTTTTTAAACTAAACAGGTAATTTCCCAAAGCATAATAACATAAGAAGAGCCATGTTGGATGAGACCAAGGGTCTGTCTACTCCCAGCATTCTGATCACACAGTAGCCGATCAGCTAGCTGCCTCTGGAAAATCCTCAAGTAGAATATCAGTGCAATAGCACCCTCCCGTTTGTGTTCTCCAGTAACTGATGCTGGAGGAAGCTTTTGTCCATCAGGACTAGTAGCCATTGACAGCCTTATTCTCCATGAATCTTTGTAAATCACCCAGAGAGCTTCAGCTATGGGGCGGTATATAAATGTAATAAATGATGATGATCCCATATTAAAGAATTGGTGGCCATCACTACATCTTGTGGTACTGAGTTCCATAGTTTAATTATATGTGGTATGAAGAAGTTCTTCTTTTTTTCTGTCCTGAATCTCCCAGCCATCAGCTTCATGAAATGACCCCAGGTTCTACTATTATGATGGGGGGTGGGGGTGGGGAGGTCTCCCTATCCACTTTCTCTACACTATGTGTTGACCATTATTTTTGCTCTTACTGAATCGATACAAAGATGATGTAATAATCAAGTAGTTCATGATCCTAATGATATATCAGTTCATTAGTTTTTTTTTGTATACAAAATGAGTTGCCTTGCATTAGTATAATGAACTAGTTCATGCATGGTGGTGGCAATTTCTTGGTTGTTTAAACCAGGAATTGTGGGGATGAGCGGAGCATGTGATCTGTGTGCTCCTCATTTCTGCTTTCATTTAATCCCCTTTTAAAGCCATCCAAATTGGTGGTCATCACTTTGGAGTTTTGTGACGTATGAATTCAACAACAAGCCATGGGGAATTCTTTAATTAGTCAGGAACATTCAACTTTTAACCACCTTCATTAAAGAAAATAAAGCTTCAAGTAATTTTCATTTGAGGGCTGTTAAAGAATGAAAAACAAAACAGAATATCACCCCCTCTCCATTATTCCTTCATATTTCTGCCTTACAGAATTTAAACAATATGTTTTTTAAAAAAATTATTAGGATATGCAATATTGATTTTTAATCTCTTGAGATTTTATATATTTTGAACTTGAAATCTATCAGCTGTTTGAACAATATTCCAGAAAGCGAGATTTAAGTTAAATAAATATGCATCCTAATTATATCAATAATTTCCTATTATGTTTATATATAGCAAATTCCAATTGAAAAAGTGATCAACATGCTCCACAATGAGGAAGATGTAGACACTAGTGGAAAACAAAACTTAGGCAAGTAGCTCAATACATTTCACCAGGCTTGTTTTAAAATTGTTTTTTCCTTTCCATAAATAAATCTTCAACAAGATTAGTATTTCATGTCTAATTTATTGTCTTTTTCACTTAGTAGAATTAAGAGATATTGTTCCCGATTCTCAGCCTGTAGACAAAAGTGATAAACCATTGTAAGTACTGGAAATACATTATAAATAGTAAATATAAATGCTTACTGTTCTTTTAGCAATAGATTGGTATATAGCCCTGATTTCATTTCAGGAGGATTTTTTCAAATGTATATTTCAAGAAGGCATTTCACTAATTATCTTTCATCTTCCCCATGTCTTCTTTCTCAAGCATCTACGTCAGGAATGGGCAACTTGTGGTCCTCCAGATATTTTGGCTTACAACTTCCATCATCCCTCACCATTGGTTATGCTGGCTAGGGCTGATGGAAGTTGATGGTCAAAACATCTGGAATATCACAAGTTGATCTACAAGCACATTAGGAGGGGAGGGCAAGGGCAGGCAGTTATTCAGGGCGAGGGGGGGAGGGCCCTGCTTATATGCGCTGCAGGAGCCCTACCTAGCGTGACCAGATACAAAAGAGGAAAGGACTCCTACAGCTTTAACTGTTGTAATAAAGAGGGAATTTCACCAGGTGCAGCATGCATACAAATGACACCTGCTGAAATTCCCTTTTCTGCGCAACTGTTAAAGATGCAGGAGCCCGGTCCTCCTTTTCATATAGGCCGTTTCTGTGCCATAGGGGTGTGGAGGGCTGGGAGCTGGTGAACCTGGAAGAAGTCACTTCTGGGTTCGGTGCGCTGAAGCTGCATGTAGAATGTGATGGCCCTGGCTTCTCCCGGACCGTTGCAAGTCGCAGCGGCCAGTTTTTTGGGAAGATCCATGGAGAGCGCAGAAGCGCTCCTCCATAAAAGTAAGTTTTTTTAAAAAAATGTGCCGTGCAATCGGCCCCCCCTCCTCCTGCCATCCTGGAGATGGCAATTCTGCTTCCCCCCTCTCCTGATGGCCACGTGGTGCGGCTCTGTGGCCATCGGTACTGCCACGCTTACTCGTGAGTAAGTGTGGCAGTACTGGGGCAGCCGGCCACATTCTTCCGCAGTCCAGGGAACTTCCTGGGACCGCGGGAGAATCGGGATTTATCTGGTTCCAGGGAACCAGGAAAAATCCTGTGCGCCCCCCCCTCGCTACTCCCTGTGTGTCATGTGGCTTCACAGGGAGCAGCTGGGGTCCATCCTGGGCAAACTGCTTGATGCGGAAAGGGCCATGATCACCCTACCTATGGGAGTTACAAGACTTTTTCTGGCTAAATATGCATAAGATTACACCATTAATATATTAGTGAAAGTATTTCCATAAGGTAGTTAAGAATTTAAAGAGATTAAACGCATCATCGTACAAGTGTTTTATCGCACTCTTGTTACTGGCCACTCACAGTTTTTCATGGGTACTTTTGACGACGTGGTCTGCTTCCTGCGTGTCCTGCTTCTTCTGGTCTTTTTTCCGTGACAAAATAAGACCCAGTAAATCAATATTTTTTGTATTGTAGCAAAACTTGCCGCCGTTTCCTGGTGTGTGCAGGAAAAGTAGTGCTATAAAAACACCCACTGAAGGGGCCATGTGGTCGTTGAGCTAGGGAGCTAGGGCTGCTGAGTCCTACAGGAGGTTGGTGAGGACTTAGCAGGCAGAGCAATTACACTCCTGCTGCATTCTCCCTGTCCTACAAAAAGAAAAATCAGACATCTTTTGTTTAAATACAATACAAGTATTTTATATTTGGAAATAAATATCAGTAAAAATATTTGTTGATAAACTAAAGATTGCTTTTTTATTATTATTATTTTAAGATTACCTGGCATTCTGGAAAATTCTGCTGCTGAAATTAAGACCCAGCAAAAACAGATGTGTTGGGTACCTGAGACAATGATAACGCATTGTAATAAGCAGAATATTAGTGCGTTGGAAAATACATTCCATCAAGGTTAAACTTTTACTTTATTTATAAGAAGTGTTATCGATGTTGTAAATTGCCCAGGGAGTTTAGACTATTGAGCGGTATAGAAATGTAATAAAATCAATAACATGCTAAATAATTTTTCTTTAACACCCCAGTTTTAACGTCAAATGCTTTTTCTTGGTTTTGTATTAGCTCCTAATCTAAGTGATAGAGCTGCCAAGCAAAGAGCTTTCTCTTCAATATTTGAAATGACTTCTTCAGAGTTGAGAAACAAACAGCATCGCAATGGAGCAATTGTGGAGCAGCAGGACAGTGAAAAAAAAATACCAGTAAAAAATTGCAAAGTAAACAGCACAGAGTCATGGAAGGATTTTAAGCATTTGGATGAGAAAATACCAAAAAGTAGAAGCAGAAAAAATGTTTCCAATAAACCTGAAGTATCACTTAAGGCAACCAGAATGAATGACAGTACTGCAGTAAATTCGAGGCGCTCAAAATTAGTTACTGAAACCAGTGATGATGCTGGCTTTGATGTATCTTCTTCTGGAAAAGAAACTGCTAATAAGAAAACTGATCAGGTGAAACATTAAAAGGCAAAGCAACTTCCAAGTTACTGTTCTATTTGCAAATCAAAATCATTATTTTTAGCTTTTAAAATATCCAGTATATTATTACCATATCAAGTAAATGCCTCCAGCTTACTTTACATTGACACTTCCACATTATTTGATTTAAATTATTACAAAATAGCATAAAGCCTTATGTGGAGAATATATATATATATATATATATATATATATATATATATTGTTGCAATTCTGGGAGGGTTCCTGGGAGGGTGTCCCATAGGCCATTGAATATTGTGGACTTCCATGGAAGACGATGGAGCGTCTAACTACTGTACCTGCCACACTGGCAGTGTTGTGCTGGTTGTAGAGCCGGAAACAAGGTGAGTTGGAAGGGCGTCAGAGGTGTCTGAGAATCTACAGCCCCTGTGTTCCTCTGACCTGACTCCAAATAGAGTCAAAAACTACACGAGCCCCAGAGCTGGCATAGTACATTCCCTCCCATTGGAGGCAATGGGAGCCAGGGCCAAGGGAAAATGGGTTACCCCACCACCACCTTCAGTCCTGGCTGGCACAAGCTAACAAGGCGTAGGAAGTGGTGGCTCTTCTGCCATGGATCTCTCCACCACCACTTTAGGATTGTTTTTAATTCAGACGGTAGGGTTAATCAAAAAGCTTAATTTGGGAGACGTGCTTAACCCTTTCTGTGGGGACAGTTTTCCTGATCAGAAGTACAAAAGATAAGGGATCCATTAGCTTTTCTTCTAGGGGCAGAAAAAGCAGCTTGAGGGCAGTGTTGATTAGGAAGTTGACCTTCATGGAAGTAGTCTCTGAAGCCAATTGACTGAATTGCTGTGAAAGCACAGAAAATACATGAACCTCCCTGTTGCTCAAGAGAAAAAGGGTGTGCAAAATGTTTGACGACTGGCTTCTGTGAGAGAAGGATTTTTTGTCTGTTTGGCTGGGATTAAAGGTTCACACCACTTGAGGAACATGTATGGTTTTGTGGGGAACGCTGGGGCTAGGAAGAGATCCCAGGAGGCAAGATAGCTAAGAAGCAGGACTACCTCAGAGGCAAAGTGGCCAAAGCAATTGAGCAGAATAGAAAATAATCTGAGAAAGAGGGGAAAGTACATGGAGTAGGAGGTTTAAACAAGTTTACAGGAATTAGATCAGTAATTGAGGAAAGAAAGGGCTAATAAGAATAGTGGCTAAGAAAAACAACTTCACAGCACTTAAGTTGGGCCAGATGGATGTCAAAGGAAGACAGTGTTAAGGAACTTGGCTAAAGGAAGTGAGATACAGTAACCTGAAAAGAAGGGACCTGTGGAAACCATGGAGCGTGTGGAGACATGGAGCCAGTTCATACATTCAGTCCGGCAACATGGCTTATTTAACTCATTATGGGCTACAGTGTGTGCAGGTGGCTGTTTTGAATATTCAAGCTTTGATGTGTTATCCGAACCCCAGGAAGATGTGTTTCTGTGGTTAACACACTATACACAACCGTAAACAGCCCCTGGGTTCGGATGATACAACAAGCTGAGGTCGCAGCTTGAATATTCAAAAACTGCCCGGCATGCACCGCAACCCACCATAGCTGCAATAATTACTGGGCTGTAGTGATCATGTGAACCCGGTTATAGTATTGAAGAAAGGAGGAGGCCAGAATATAGTACAAGTAATAATATAACCTCACATAGTCACACGGGGCTGTGCACTATTGGCAGGAAGAAAGTGGGCAAGCAAGAGAAGTATGAAAGGCTGAGGACTGTGGGTTAGGGGGAAATAGGGTTGTCTAGAGTCCAGACCAGGGTGGAAAATGTGTGGCCCTCCAGATGTTGTTTGACTCCAACTCACATCAGCCCCAGCCAGCATGGGTTGATGTGGGTTGTAGTCCAACACGTGGAGCGCAACAGGTTGTCTGGACCCTGACACAGCTGTTGGGCCTTTAAGAATGACATAGAAGAGGAATTTTGCTAGTTGTGGCTTCTGCTGTCACATGCCATTGTGATTGGCAATCCTAAAAGGAAAAACTGGGATTAAGGAACATGAGGGGTTGAGTGCAGGGGGAGGATGAATTATGCATGGTGATTTGAATAACTAACCGTCTGATTATTATTTTTTGGGCTGCAGGTTTCTAGCATTCCAGTTATTGTCAGCGGCTGTGCTAATAAACATATACAGATTAGCATCTATGCTGTAGTGAGAGACAAAGGCTTTAATCCTAGACAACACTTGAGTGGGAGAAGAAGAAGCTTACTTACAGCTAGATCTTTTTTTAAAAAAAGTTTGGAACCTTTAAAATGAGCTTGTCACTTCTGACACCTAAATGGTTTTGGTTCAGCTGTGTGCATACTTCTCTCCTGCTTGCTTGTTGATTGTCAAAGGCTGCCTCTACAAGAGAGGTTTAAAGCTCTTTCAAGGCGCTTAAAATTTTTTACCTCTACAAGAACGGAGCGCAAATCAGGCGTAGAGGCGCGTTATCTCTCCGATTATGCGCATTATCGAATGCGCGTTAAATCGCGAGTTTTATTTTGCTCCGGCCGTTAAAGCGCATTTTGACTGTGTGAATAAGCGCTTATGCGCATTAACTACTTGTAAGGTGCATTTTGGACATCTGTTAATGCGCTTTGCCGCCTCTCTCCACCTCTCGTGCAGAGGGATTAGGCGTAAATGCGCTTCTGCGATTATGCGCATAATCGCCTAACCGGCCGCAAAAGCGAATCCTTGTAGAGGATTGTGGTTGATATTCTACTCTGTTAAATTCAATATCAGAAATACAAATGGTTTTAGAGGTTTAGAGATCCCCTGCATGTTGTAAGAATTGTCTTTATGTTTTCCAACTAGATCCATTCAGGGACGTGGAGGGGAAGCTACCATAATTTCTTATGGATTTTGGCAGAAATCTGTAGAAAGCTTTGGTTTTCAGAATGACATTCCAAAACCTATGTTATTTTGCTAATTCGATTTTCTGGTGTATTGAATACGTTGTTTCCAAAACATTTCAGAAAGCAAAAACAAAAGAAATGGTTGACGCAGCACAAATGTTAATAAGTAAAATCAGCAAGAGGTATAAAGAAAAGGATGGTGTGAAAAGTGCAAGGAAACTGTGCCAGCCATTTTCTAACAGGAGGTATTTGTATGTATATTTCTTTTTATAATAGTTTCAGTGGGTTCCCATGTAACTGAATCCTTTATAGCTGTGAAGGCATTAAGAATTGGCAGTAGATATGAAGCAGCTATTCTGTGCCATAAGAAAGTGGGTACAGAGGACTGAGTGGTTCTGCTTCATTTTTACCCAGGCAGCACTCATGATAACAATATCATGAATACAAAATAAAGATCTGGTCATCAGTCTGAATGAATTCAGTTTATTAGCCAGAACCGTGAAGCACATCCAGTGGGAACAAGCCATTTCAGCAAAGTTGTGCAATGTTGTGGATGGCTTAAACTAGGTCTGTCGTTAATGTTAGCAAAGCAAACTTTTGGCATGAGTGTGGACTTTTGAGGGGCCAATGTGTTCCTCAAAACCCCTCAAATGCCTACCTTTTCCGCGCCTATTGGTTGCCCATCTCAGTAGATGCTTTGGCTGCATTTTTGTTAAGAATATAGTTCTCTTCCTGCCACATGCCACATAGCCAAGCAGATATGAGTACCTTATAATGTCACAGAGCCAATTCAAAGTGTGTGCAATAGTTGCTACTTTCACGCCCAATGGGCAAATAGTTTTTGCCCTTTTTCAGCCCCTATTAAAAGAACAAAAAAAATAAAACCTGTTCCAAACCAGAGCCCTTTGCGTCTCTTGGTTCAACCCTAGATTAAATGAACCAATACCAATTCTAAATGAACTGATGATTAATTCTTACTTCCAGCTACAAATGTGCTGCACTGTGGAAGTCGTGTGAGCCCCAACACTACACTCAGAATTCTATGTGAACTATTTGTTTGTTTTTTGCACCATGATGCAAGAATGACTTTTACAGTCTTGCAATAATGTAAAAAAATGTTAGGAATTTTGTGTGTGTAGGCACTAATCAATGTAATGGATGCTACTTCAGAAGTAATCATGAGAATGGACCCAAATCCAAGCAGTGATCACAACATTTCCTTACACTGTATATTTTCACAATAGATAAGAAAGCATTGAGACCCATTAATAAAATAACCTTTCAGATACAATGAGTTTACTGTTCAATATTGCTAACATTTGGAATAGAATGGAAGTGGCTGATACTTTTACAGCTTATGGGACATGGCAGCAATCCTGTGCCACTTATTGTACTAATAATAGGATTTATTTTGCAAGTCATGTGTTTAGAATTATGGTGTTTTACTGATTTAATTTCAACTATGGTGCTTAATTCTTCTAAAATATATCAAAGCAAATATTCCTTTGTAAATGAATTTTATATGTTATCCATTTTTCTTGTAGCACGTCTTTAAATCAATCTGGTTTCAGTGTTAGCAAGGTATGTTTTTTTTCTATACAAACAAGTGTAGAAATGTTTTTTAAAATCTCATATATGTTTTAGAACAAGTATATATTCCCATAATAAACTGCATATCTGTCAAGTACTAATTAATAATTAGAAACCTAAAACTCCTTAATGAAATTCCACTTTTATAAGGAGTCTAGAATAAAAAACAATGAAGAATACTACAAATAATTCCCACCAAATGGAAAACAGGAAGAAATACTGTTACGCACCCCATAGTTTTCTGAGCAATGAGAAATGTTAGGGGTGCAAGACTTACACAGGCTTGGCCTCCAGTTCAACTTAAATATCATTTTAACTAGATGGGGTTTTGGCTCATCTAGCTTCCAAAACTCTTGGTGGGTGAGGAGAGCAATGGAGAGTTTCATGGATTTACCATATCCACATCTCTCCTTGTCTTGCCCACTTTCTCCCTCCCGAACCACTTCTGAGGTCACTGTTGCAAAAGAACTTTCCATTGAGCCTCGGTCAAGAAGGGATGGGGGGGGGTTGAGGTGTCATAGCTGTGTCTACAGCCTATGGGGGTGGAGAATCTGCACCACCCTGTGACCCCTAGCATACTCTCCCAGGAACCATAGGCTTGCTCTGTGTGTTGAACTAAAATAAGTTTGCATTGGTTGAGGAGTTTGGGAGTCACATAACTGCTTTTCTAACTATTCTTTTATGCCTAGAAAAAAAATCAGAACAGAAGTTCTAGAAATTCGAAAACTACTACTCTGCTTAACATAACTACTGAACATCTTGTGTAAGTAAACATCAGTCTCTCATACAAGTCTGAATTTATATAAGATACTATGAATGCAATAAATAACGTTTTATTTCTTTTGACAGGGATGATGTCTACAACTTTAGCCTAAATGGATTTGATGAACCAACAATAAAGCTTGGAGTAAGACTACCATTGTAGCAAATAATGTGCCAATAATTATGAATAGATGCTCCAACAGCATGATTATATTCCAGGTCAGCCCTACCATTAGGCAGGGTGTGGCAGCCTATGTCATGCAGCAGATTAGGGAATTAGGGCCAGAAAATGATCATTTACTTCATGATTATAATTTTGCCACCCTGGGGTGTATCAATGGGAGTTTCTGACTTAGGCTGCAATAGAAGCTTTAAAACTCCAAAAACAAATTGGGAAGAAATAGCAGCTGATGTACATACTGCCATTTTCAAATGATCTTGCCCATGCTTTTCATTATGTCTTATAATGGATGACATTTTGGCATATAGCTATTATATTTGCTCTTGCTGTACTTTATTAAGCATGCTTTTTTGGTGGCATTTCCAAATGCACCAAAAGACCCATCCAGCTAGTTTCAGTAGGACCTGAATATGTATACACATTTGCATCATAAATGCCTGTGGAAGGCTGCCTATACATACACAGATCTCTTGCTGTGTCAGGGCACAGATCTGAATCCTGCCCTTCAGACATCCCTTGAGGCTTAAAATTAAAATATAGGACACAATAATATAATATCACTCAATCATATAAAGCGATTACATTAAAACAGACAATCCAAAAAGCTGTGCCAGCACCTTTCCCACCACTTACCTATATCAAATGTTACCGAAAGCCTGAAGAAAATACAAACACATTTGTTTGTATTCATGTTGTTCTGAACTGTTGATAGCAGGTCACATGAAGTAAGATACCTCCAGTTAACCTCGAAGGCATTAGCAGGATTCACAGTGGAAAGGTTATTACCTTAGATACACATAACTTTGTATGTCGGCACTAAATTAAAAGAAGAAGTGATTATATATGATTTATTTATTTATTACATTTCTATACCACCCATTAGCCAAAGCTGTCTGGGCAGTTTACAAGACAAATTGTTGCTTTGCATAATTATTTTCTATCACACTTCCAGCATTTTAGGCTTTGAACTCTGTGTTTTGACTTCTGTGCGTGTACTCTGAAGATGTGTGTCTAACATTTTAATTTGGAAATTTGGTACTGGAGAGGTTTATAATGAGAATTGGAACCATAGAAAAAATATATTTGGAAGGAGTTAGTCATCCAAATCCTGGGAATTGCTATAACTTTGTAGAAATAGACTCTTGATGAATGGAGCATATGGGAAAATACAGTATTTGTAGTGTTTCCTGTGCTGTTTCAATCATTTTGACTAAATGCCCATGGTATTTGTAGAACTGTACAATCTGTTTTTGTAAATTTCATTACAAAAAAATAAATCCATGCTTGCTTGGGTGACATAATCTTTACAGATATAAGGATAGAAAAATCAACTACAAGAAGTAATGTTGGTTCCTGTTGGGATTTTTTTGGGGTATTTTTTGTGTTCACATTTTAGATCCAAGAATTTCATCTTACTAAATTGGAAGCTACTACAGATCTTCCAAAGAAAATGTAAGCATATCTTTTTCTCTCAGAAGACAAAAGCTGTCATAATGCAATTGGATGATAATAGGACTATAAGTACAAATAATCCTAGCATGTTAGAAAGGAAACCCCCAACAATTGTAGTGGGTCATTTTCTGGACATGCAAGCAGGTAAAAAAGCAAATTCGTCCAAATTGAACATTTACTTTCATTGTTATCATTACCACAAGTTATTTCTTAATTGTTCCAGAAATCATGAAAATGAAGGGAAAAGTACAGTCCAAAAGAAACAAGAAAAGCAGGTACGTAAAAGAGAGAATACTTCAATTTTCTTTTTTTAAAAAGTTCCAGTATTAAGGGGGAAAAAAATTATTTTCTAAAGCCATTATATGAAGGTTACAAAAACAATCATGTACAGTTCATGAGTATAATCCAGAGGTTAATTTACTCATAAGTAGTAAATACTCATTAAGTTCACATTACTGCTGTAAATGGTTTACGCTGTTACTCTGAGCTCTGTATAAAAGTGTGAGAAACCCACTACTACCCTTTTTCCTTCTCTCTACATCTCTCTCTCTCTCTCTCTCTCTCTCTCTCACACACACACACACACACGTATGCCAACTGAGCAAAACACTTCACACAACTGATGGTGGGCTGTAATCCGCGAACACTTATTTCACAAATGGGGGAGGGAGCATAGGATAGTTTGACTTCGACAGGACTCCAACCTCAGAGCCAGGAAACCACATTCCTCTCCCCCTCATAGCTGGCACAGAGAGAACCGTGCTGTCGGAACAAGGAGTCGGGGAAAGGGGAGTGTTCCCGGGAGTGAGGTTCTGAGGAGACCGGGGTTGCTGCAATATAACATACCCTATGGCCATCCCAGCTTCCTTTCCTCCCCCTCCAAGGTGCTGCCTCTAGACAGGTGAAATTGCCCATCTAGCAGAAATGCAAACTGGTTGGAGTGGGGAGGCAGAGATTGCCACCACTGTCCTCCTGCCCTACATTGGAGGCTGCCGGCAATCCATATACAATTACACCCTTAGTCTTTTAAGTGGTGACCCCCGATTCTTAAATCAACCTATCCTCTAAGCTGCTTTGCATTGCCTTAAATCAGGGGCCAAACGTGGTAAAACTATACCATGTAAAATTACAGAAGTAATACGTTGAGATTAGCATTGGGGCGAAAATCCGCCTGGCCCATGAGGGCAGCGGATGCCTCCACGTTTGGCCCTCATGGGTCTGCCATTAAGGCAGTGGGGGGAAATACTCAGTTTCCCCAAGGCTGGGAACATTGCGTGTTTTCTCCCTTCACTCTAATGTTAGCATGGATGGAGAAAATATGCAATTTCCCCAGACTTGGGGAAATTGCATTTCTCTCTCCCCCTACAACTTGTGCTGATGGGGGCCATAAAGGCCCTATTAACAGAGCCTTTAAGGAGCCCATTGGCGGAGTGGGGGAGAAATGCAATTTCCCAAGGCTGGGGTAATCAGGTATTTTTTTCCCCCTCCACTCTAATGGCGGCCGCTATTAGAGAGGAGGGGAAAAATACGCAATTTCCCCAGCATTGGGGGGATTGTGTTCTCTGCCCCTCCCTGCACCACTCAGGGCCTTAAAGGCCCCCTTAACCTTGTGTTTAGATTGCGTTTAAGGCCTCGATTGACACATGGGGAGAAGGCAAAGCACGCTAATTGTGTGCCAGGGGAATTGCGTACTTTCCAGATGCCCCGGAAAATGCGCTTTGCGAGGGCTCGGGAGGCTCACGCAGCACCCCGAGCGCTCCGCAAGCCCAGCTCCTTGAAGCAGGGCCAGGCTAGCAGGGCTTGGCGAGCCTGTGACACCCCCCCCCCACGAGTTCTCTAAAGCCTACTTGATATTTCAGCTTTATGAACTAGATTGCTTTTAATTTCTCGCTTCAGAAATATCATATAAGTGGAATCTGTAGTCCCATTTGAGCTGTGTTAGTCATAATTATGTTCCATTAATAGCTACGAGACTTAAATCAGTCACAACTAGTTTGTTTTGGTTGACTTCA
Organism: Anniella stebbinsi; assembly: GCA_029215795.1. Lineage (NCBI taxonomy): Eukaryota > Metazoa > Chordata > Lepidosauria > Squamata > Anniellidae > Anniella > Anniella stebbinsi. Next base: position 15,159,303 of record JARDYH010000004.1, read on the forward strand.
GTTGGATTTGTTTAGAGATACAATCATAACTAATATAGCTGGAATGGCTACTACCAATAAAATTGTGAATAAATTATCCGTGTTTTGGTTTGATTTTACAGAATAGAACAAATAAAAACAAGAAACACCTTTTTAGTGACACAGACACAGAATGTAGAGGTGATGACACGACAGATATTAGCTGGCTAAGGGAATCAAATAGAAAACCCAAACCTCAGCTAGTTGATTACAGCAGAACCAGAAAACAGAAGACATCTAAAACCCTGGAAGCAAGTAAGAAAGCCATTTATTACCAAGTTTTTAAATGTGATTTTTCCTGTATTTAAAGAATTAATTTGCATACACATAAAATACAAATTTGTGATTTAAAATTCTTCTTCTTCTGTCTCATGGATTTTCAATGTGGTGTGCTTATGAAGTTGCCAACCCATCTGGGTCAATGGGCAGACTTGGAATTTTGAAAAAGTGTCGCTGGCTGCCATGGGGTATGTCCCTTCACAAAATGGCTGCCATGTTGAGTACAGCCAGTCACAAAACCCCAGTTTCAGAGAAGGGCAAATAGGTAAAGCTAAAGACAACTACACCAAGAACCTGAATACAAGGCAGATGTGGGGTCTAAGCCCCAAAACACAAACTGACTCATTTGAGCCCATACTTGTCTCTCTTGTTCAGGATCACCCCTAAATCTGCCAAACACTCTCTCTCTTTCTCTCTCTCTCTCTGTCTCTCACACACACACCCTCCCCTCCTAAAGCATATACACACACCTTCCTTGCTTTCTCCATACCCTTTGGGTTGTGTTGCAGACCTCCCTAACCCGAGCCCTGTTCTCCATTCTTCCTGCTGCCCTATATCACCCCTGCCCACCCCTGCTTCCTCCTCCACCTACGCTGGGTCACTCCCAGCCCAGCCTCGATTTACCTGCCTCCTCCTCCCGTTCCATTGGGTCACTCCCAGTTTCCCCCCAGGTCATCCCCCACCTTTCTGGTTACCCTGCTGCCATCTCCAGGTATCCCCTCTTCCTAGGCAGTGGGATCTGTGCCTCTCTTTTTTTTCCGGGCAGCTTTGAATCCTTCAGAGCAAAGTGCTGACCTGTAGCTGCCTACTGCAGTTTGCTACCAAATTTTAGCACTAAGCCGCCACCGAGTGTGTGTGTCCCCCCCTTGCACTGCTGAATTTTGGCAGTGTGGTGGCAGGATTGCAGCCCTCGGAGATTGGAGGCAGACTAGAAATTGGCCCCCAGACGTCCCAAAGTTGGCCAACTCTGGTTTATATGGATAAGGGGGTATATTCTTTAATTAATGTTGATTTTTTTTAGGTAAATCATCAGTGTCACCAAGCATGAAGGAAATATATCAACAAAAGAAAACCATAAATAATAAGGTATGGCAAAACATTCAGATATTAAAAACATAGGAGGAGCCATGCTGGATCAGACCAAGGGTATGTCTAGTCCAGCACACTATTCACACAGTGGCCAACCAGCTGTTGACCAGGGACTCACAAGCAGGACACAGTGCAACAGCACCCTCCCGCTCATGTTCCTCAGCAACTGGTGTATATAGGCTTATAGCCTCTGATACTGAAGGAAACATATAGCCATCAGGACTAGTAGCCATTGATAGCCTTCTCCTCTAGGAATTGTTCCAACCCCCTTTTAAAGCCATCCAAATTGGTGGCCGTCACTACACCTTGTGGTATCTCCTAAAATCATTGAAACTGAGTTTGCTTGCATGAAGAAATAAATAGTCTGATCCGTTCAGCTAAATCGATTTAATCTGATATGCAATATGGATAGCTGCTGTTCAAGAAACATATGTCTAGAGCCTCTTTCTATCCTGGCCATATTTTTTTTTAAAAAAAATATTGCCCCGCTTTCTAGAATGCTGCAAAACGTGTATCAACCTTGTACCAGGACCATACTAGCTCCAGCCTCCCAACTAACAGCCCTCCCTTGTGTTCTGTTAGGTCCGACTTTGGGTGAATTAAGTGGTGATAACCGAGTGCATCTAGATTTTCTGAAGCCAAACATTGTACTTTTGCGAGCCAACTGATTCCAGGAATAGGGTGTTCAGTTCTTTACTGTGATCGCCTTACGCTTCCCCCCCCCCCCAATTTTATTTTGTAAGCTGTGTTGAGTATCCTGCTGAGGCCATAAATGAAAAATATATTTAATTAATAAACAAGTCATTGTTAACTCATTAATACAACGTTCAAGGTATAGATTTTTTTTTCTAAAGGTTTCCGTTCCTAAAAATCAACATGACTATGATGCTGGGGAAAAAGCACAACCAACCAGATCAAAGCAACCCAGAAGAGCAGCACTAGCCAAGAAATGTTATAGAGAACTGTCCGATTCAGAAACAGAGAGTGAAGAAGAATCTTCTAAACTCTTAAAGGAACATGTAAGCAGTATTTTTTTTATTCTGCAGTATTATAAAGAAATAGATTCTATTTGGGTTGCATTTTAAAGATTGTCCAGTGAATTTCTGCCTCCACTATACCTAGAATATGATTTTCAGAAGAGCATCATAGGATTTACTAAGCAGGGATAATATACATTTTAATTCAGGGATTGAAAAATATATATTAAATATATTACCGAATACGTGCAGATATGCTTTAATACTATTATCTGAGCTGATTTTTTATGCATTCAGGTGTATCATTTAACTTTGTTTCTCAATATAAACTCTGGATCTAAATTCAGTATAATAAATTAGAACAATCCCTACAAAATACTGAGAACTCTCTGTTCTGAACTATGGGAGCAATTATATGCTTCCTGGGAGGGTGGATGCTGTGGACTTCCCTGTCCCCACTCTGTCGAGTGCTTCGAATCTAGTGAAATGTGTCTGACAGCTTTTTGTATCTTTAGCCAGAACATAAAAGTATAAAAAACAAAGCTGTTAATCAGCCGAAGGTACAACAGTGCGTTGTTTCCAGTGAGACAACTAAAGGAAAACTGGTAAATCAACAAAAGAGTTCCACTAAATCAAAAGATGTGGTGTCAAAACCCCAAATAGAATCATCACCACTGCCATCATCTGAGAGTCCAGCTTCTTTTGAGATAATGAGATGTGAGTTTTATAGTTTTACTTGTGGATTTGTTGTTCTATGCAAAGTTGAGTAAAACAAACAAACAAAAAAAACCCCTGAAATGTATGTAACTCAGACTCTATATAACTTGTATACTAAACAGTTTTTGGATAACTAGAACTGCATCTTAACCATGGAGCTCAGCAAGCTGCAATACATTTACTGCTATACAACTACCACTCTACTGAGTCTATGCTCCAATAAACCAGATCCAACACTTTAGGCCACCCCTTCAGAGAACTAGTTGGTTGATCAGGGTGCACAACCTTTTTGGATCCTTGGGGCACATTTATCGATGGCTCAGGGACCACCTACACATACATAGAGGCACACACATTAGCGATCCTGATACAGGCTGCTGTTTCTGTCTGCTAGCAGTGATGGGGTAAGCATGATCTGTATGAGGATTTCTAAGGGAGTGAGTGGGAAGTACAGGCACAGAGGAATTTGGTGGCAGTGGCAGGCATCCACGGGGGAGCCTTGGGGTGAGGGGGTACATGCAACTCTTGGGCTGCAGGTTGTGCATCCCTACAGTAGATAGACACATCTTCTAGAGTTTTTATGAGAAGTCTTAGTCTAGAGAAAATGGATCGGTGTTCCTGTTCAACTACCAATCCTGCCTATCAGTTCAGAGGAGAAGCAGAACTAATTTTGCTACCTTAGGGCATGTCTACACCAGGCTTTTATCCCAGGGTTGTCCCCAGGACATCCCTGTGCATCCACAGGGGGTCTTGGGCATGACCCCGGAATAACCCTAGGAGAATGGAAACTGGGGATATCCTGGTTTTTCCGCCATCCTGGTGCTAAAATGGGCACAGAGCCACATGGGGTGGCTCCATGCCCATGGGGGTGGGGGGAAGAAAGCAATTTCGTCATCCCCAGGATGGCGCGGGGGGTTGGAAGCTTGTTTTTTTAAAACTGCTTACCTTTCCACGGATCAGGGCTGCATGGCTCCTCTTCAGTTAAAAAAAAATTAAAATGGTGCCCACGACCTCTCTCTTTCCTTCCGGGACGTCACACAACGATGTAGGCGGTGGGGAAGGATTGCGGAAGCAGGTAAGTCCGTGATCCTCCCCCCTCCCTCCCTCTACAACCTTAGACAGAAAAAAACTGTCTAAGAAAAATTGAGAAGTGCCAAGGACCTACAATTTGTGCTGAAGGAAGAATGATATTTAACAGGTACCTATTCTTCATAAAGCTGCCCCATTCTACTTGACCTGTCATTTGTAGACTTTTCTCATATTTTCCTAATACTTTCCTGTTACCTCTAAATTGCCAGATATGGAGAGATGCTAGATATGATAAAATGAGAGGAAAATGGTGGTGGTGGTGGTGGTAATGGTAAAATGCTTTTTATATCAGTGGCAATCTAAGGAAACCATTATTTTTTCTAATAAAAAATGTAAAGGCCGGAGAGAAAAAACTATGTTGTCCAGCACTCCATAGGGTTGACAACTCCATGTTGTCAAGCTGGAGCGTGTTCAGAGGAGGGCAACGAGGATGATCAGGGTCTGGAAACAAAGCCCCATGGGGAGGCAAGTTTAGCCTGGAGAAGAGAAGATTGAGGGGAGACATGATAGCATTCTTCAAAGACTTGAAAGGTTGTCACACAGAGGAGGGCCAGGATCTCTTCTCGATCAACCCAGAATGCAGGACCCAGAATAATGGGCTCAAGTTACAGGAAGCCAGATTACAGTGGATATCAGGAAAAGCTTCCTGACTGTTAGAGCAATACAACAATGGAACCAATTTCCTAGGGAGGTGGTAGGCTCTCCCACAGTAGAGGCCTTCAAGAGGCAGCTGGACAACCATCTGTCAGGGATGCTTTAAGGTGGATTCCTGCACTGAGCAGGAGGTTGGACTCGATGGCCTTATAGGCCACTTCCAGCTCTACTCTTCTATGATTCTATGATCTCCATGGAAAAGGAATCGATGTTACAGTGCTGGGAAAGATCTCTGACTGAACTCTTGGAAAACTGTTGCCAGCTAGATAAATGGGTAGTTTTATGCCGTATAAGGTGGTGTCTCCCACCCACCCCAGTTTTTCAAGCCTCCCCAAATTTCTTTATTATTGAGTGGTGGATCCAAAGATGCAGATGTTTAAAGTCCTTTTTCTTTGGGTTGTTCTGAATAAAGGTACTTTCCCTGTAAATGTTTGCTGTGTATATTAGTTACAAATTGTACTAATTTTTAATTTTCTTTTAAGTTGTACTAGATACGTTTTTGTATCAGTTTTAATGTTTTGTTTTTAATATTGTTAGATTAGAATATTGTCTTTATTATTCCATTCTCTTTGGTATAATGCCAATGAAAAAGGATTTACAATCTGAAACACATTAGACCAAGAATAAAAAACAATTTACTGGTAGCATCTGGAGTTTTCCACCCTCTCTCCCTCTTCCCCCCCCCCCCAACTCCCTGTTTTAACAGATGTAGTCTTGTTTCAACAAACCGTAGTTCAGATTAACCATAATTTAAGTTTGGATGATACACTAAACTGCAGTTAATTTAGAACAGAAGTAGAAGCTTGTGATTTCTGCTGCACTGGAACAGAGGGGAGCCCCTTAGGCTTGCACAGTATTGTTGTTGTATCACTAAACCATGGTTTAGAGTTACATCTGAACACAGCCATTATGTTGAATTATATCTCTATTATTTGCTTAGGTCCTGAGAAGCGTACAGAGGAAGAATCAGTTGAAGAACATATATCATTGCGAAGATCATCATCATGCAATCTTCAAGAGTTAGCACCTGAAAACGAATCCTTAGGCAACATATCTGCGTTAGTAAAAATGAATACAGAGAGTGCACAGTTTAAGCAGCTTTCTGAAAAGGGCAGAAAGCTGATGTTTGAAACTGAAGACTTACCTGTTTTAAGCCCACTTTCTTTGGTAAACATTTACAGTATATTTTAAAATAATTATTTCCATCAGCGTTACTTTAATTTGTGGACATTACATTAAAAAATCAATTCTTTTGAATTGTGCAGCCTAAACCTATGCAAGTTTGCTTGAAACTAACTCACATTGATTTCAGTGGGGCCAGTTCCCATGGAGGTTTGCATAGGATTACAGCCCTAGTGATTTAGCAAAGGAGGTGACTACGGCTGTACCCTTTTACCTTTGTTAACCATCAAATGAGATAGCATGCACTATAGAAAGACCTCTAAACTCATTTCTGCCTCAACTGCTCATAGAGATTTGGCATGATGATGCTTTGTCTATATGTAGTCCTATTTTCTATTATGAAGGCTGCTATCCTGTACACACTTACCTGGGAGAAAGTCTGATTGCACTGTCATTTGATTTTCCATATGCACTTATGGCAGCACAGTCTTGTTGAATTCCCTTACTACAAGGGAATTCCCTTACTTAAATTCCCTTACTTACTCCCTTACTACAAGGGAGTAAGTGACCTTATGGTTGTAGCCATAAAAAAAAATCCTAACCATGTCTGTTCAGATGTTCGCTGAGATCACTGTGACTATCATGTTATTCATGAATCTATCATGTTATTCAAATTGGCAAAATATACATGTGTATTTATCCTTACACTTCTTGCCAATAACTTTTTTGTAGCACAACCTTAGTCCTTTCACTACAAGAAAAAAAATCTCTAGTAACTATGATGCAGAGGTTGCTAAGCTCCAGGTGAAAATATATGACGCTGATGAATCAGTGAGCATAAAAAAATACCTGTTAAACAAATCATCTGATATAGAACTGAATGATTTTCCTGAAAACCTCATGAAAAATGGAAAAGAGGTATGTGATAGTCAAGACAATTTTAGCGCTTTGAAAAAAGTAGCACTTTTTGCAGTTATTAGATCTTGAATAATAGTAGTAATAATTGTTGGGTTTTGTTGTTATACATCACTGTGTCCAGACTCAATATTTCAGTGTGGAAACAGCAAACAGGAATTGAGCAGTGCAAACTTTCCTTATAGCAAAGGAAAGTATCCACCAGACTAATACTACCAGTTATTCCAGTATTTACAAAAAACAAACAAACCACAAATTGTTTGTTATTTACCTCTGAAATTAATAAACACAGGAAACATTTTTTCTACATACCAAATTTCCCAAAGGCAAACTTAGGCTGAAATCCTAAATGCATTTACTTGTGTTGGACAAAGGGGAAAATGTAACCCTCTCCCAGGTGTGTCTTCCATAGTATGGAATGCAGCACCAATCTCAGCCTGATTGGGTAGTTATACTTCATAAGGATTCCATCCCCTTGCAGTTGGCCAGGTTCTAGTGCCTGTAAATCGTTCACACATGTATTTGAACTCGCATGTGTCCATGTGTCCAACAGACATCACATATAGGGATATTTCCCAAAGGTGTGTTATGCATATAGGAGATTAGTGGTGGGCAACATGTAGTGATCGTGTAGTGTATTCCAACAAAAGGGCAAAATGACTTCAACCCCATGTGAAGCCATTTCGCCCTTTTGTTGAAGCACTAAAATTGGATACTACTCAGAGGCAGCAATTCAGAAGCCAACATTAAGCACTTTTAAGTCCTATTGGTTTCAATGGGAGAGATTTAAGCACATTTTTAATTTGCTGTTAACATTGATAGGAGAGTCATACCTTTAGCTGGATTGTGTCCCCTGTTCCTCAAAAAATAAATGCATAATAATTCACATAATTGCAGGAAATTAATATTAAATTATTAGAGCTGTTCTGCTTAAACAAACTTGTTTCACTTTCGATGTTTCCATTTATGTTGTTCTGAGGGAACAGTTTACATGTTAAATTACCATAAGGTAATCTTGCAAACTGATTATCTTACAAATGTTTAGGTTGATTAATATTATGTAATTATGTTAGGCTTCTATAACTCCATCTCCATTATCAACGCCTAGTGGAAGCAGAGAAGAATTATGTCAAGAAGAACCTCTTGCTCATGAATCTGGTATGCTAATTTGACTTTCTGAAAAATGGTATACACAGATCTACAGTTAACTTGATAGACAATGAAAAATCTCTTTTATCATTCTGTGTGTACCTGACATGTCCTGAGAAAACAGTTAGTTTTATATTATTTTTAAGTTTGGCCTCTAACTTTCTTAATCTATGAATGAAAATCAGTACAGTATTTCTGGTGACTCTTCCTTGTCAAAATATCACTCTCTGCCCACCCCCGCCTGCCCATTCACTTATTGCTAGATTGAGGTAGCCTAGGTAAGCCAGATATTCACACACACCCCAATAGCGTTGGGCCGAAAATCCGTCTAGGCCATTGAATGTAGTGGATGCCCCCACGTACAGCCCTCACAGGCCCTGGCAGATTTTCCTCCAACGCTACTGGAAGGACAAAGGACAAGCTCAATTCTGCCCTGGCCTGCGTCCTTTGTCCTTTTCCCCTGCAGTGTTAATGGTGGCCACCAGCCTTGGGGAAATTGTGTTTCTCTCCCCCCCCCCCCCCCCCCGCGCTGATGGCGGCTGCCATTAGAGTGGAAGGGGAAAATATGCTATTTCACCAGCTTTGCAGAAATTGCGTTCTCCCCCCCCCCCCCCCCCACGCTGCACCAATCGTAGCCTTAAAGGCCCTCTTAAAACCTTGCATGAAGAGGGCCCTTAAGGCCCTGATTGACGCGGGATGGGGGAGGCAAAGCACACTTTCCGGCGTCTCTGGAAAGTGCACTATTCCCTGAGCCATGCTAATGGCGCTTCACAAAGTGTGCTTCGCCAAGCGCTCTGACATCCCGGTTCCCCCCGCACGCCCCCCTGCAAATTCTACAGTCCCTACCCCCCAATGGACCTTTTCAGAACAAAGAAGCTGCAGAAATAAATTCTGTGTCACTTCTCTGGTTGTGTTTTGCACACCCTTACATATCCTTTGTTTAACTATTTAATACTGTGTCTTATTGTTATGATTTATAACAATCATTTAAATGTTTCATTAAAGGACCTGCAATACATAGTAATTTCAAGCGATTGTGCCAGGAAGATATAGGAAGTGATTCTGATGAAGAAGAAACCAGGAGAAAGAAAAGAAAAACAAAGTTGCTCCCTAGAAAGTTATTTAAAGCAGATGATAGCACTTATAAAGGTCAGCTGGAGCTAAAGTTGCCGTCAAAAATGTTGAAGTTGGAAATGGTGCAGGATGTCCCTGCAGACTTGTCCCCCAATCTACCCACTTCAGTCATCTCGTCTTAAGTTTTAAAGACATTTACATGAAATAATACCTAAAGAACCACCCTGCTAATTCTGTGAGCTTAAGGAGGCTCGATCTTGTATTTTCCAAACACTAACTTCCAGGGGACTGACTTCACGGTGCCACATTCCCCCTAAACCCCGCGGTTTCGCTTACCCAGGATGGTGTTGGGTAATCCCCACCCCAAGGAGGGAGCACGGGTTTTCTAATGGTCATCTGTGTAGTGGAGCTGCCGCTGCCCCTCCCTCTTCCTAGCTTCTGATGACCAATCACCAGTTGCCTTCTGCCAGGACCGGCCTCTGGATCGGCCACGAAGTGAGGTCAGATGGTCAAAGAGCCGGGGTGACCTTGCTCCCACTGAAAAAGTCAGGGTAAGTCCCTGACTCTTTTATCGTGCAGCTTTGCAGAAAAGCCCTGTGGTGGCTACGAATCTGCAGCTGCGTCATAAAACTGACGCAGCACAGATTCGCAGCTACCATGGGGCTTTGAGCATGTATAGACAGCCCCCTGAACTATATGGCAAACTATCTTTGAAACTGAGGAGACTTTGGAAAGCAGTTTGTGATACAGTATGGGCATCTTCAGTTCGAAGAAAAATGTGAAAAAACTCTCAAATAAAAAAGTTCTGACACTGTCTGATGCAAGAAGAGTTAATCCTTAAATAAAAAAGTTTATTTGGGGATTAACCCTTCATACAGCAGGCAGTGTCAGAATCTGTATAGCTGTTAGGACTGTGGGTAATATCCTATAGGGGCCATGTGTGTACTGCCAGCCGAAGTCCAACTCGCTTCCAGGGGCAAGCTCCAATGTACACAAAAATGTGTGTATTTGAAAGGGGAAGTCACACCCCTTCCAGAAAAACACGTTTGGCTCGGGACAGCTCTTCCCCCAAGAAGTGCAATACCGTGGCTGCACACAGACCTTGCTAGCGGGGCTGTGTGTACATGGAACTGGACCCGGTAGGGCTGCCCCGCACACATGCAGACCCCCTACTGGTAGAAAATACCCTGGATTTTTTCCCACCAGTACTGTCAACGGTCCATGTATTTTTGATACTTATTTTCAAATGCCCTTTGCATTTCTTGCATAATATTGATTTTAAATCATATAAGATGCGTAGAGTATAATCACAGCTCTGGTTATCAATTAAAACATAAGAGGTTTGCTGCAAGAGTCCAAAGAATTCTTACAAAAGTTCATTTTTATTTTTCTCCCACCTTCTTTCTCCAAGTTCAACAATGTCTAGAATTAAAGGAAGATCATACATTGACAAGTTCATGTAATTATATTTAATAAAATGAATTTTATAAGAGTTATTATTTTTACCAGTCAGCAAACACTTTCAAGTGAATATCAAGTATTTCTGATACACAGTGCCATCTTATGGTGAAAGACAAAACAATGTCTACAAATAAAGTTAATCTTTTGAATTTCCCTGCAAACGTTTTTATTTTGTAGGGCAAACATCAACATGCAGTCTGGTTTCCCCTATGTCTGTTTCAATTTTAAAAATGCTCAGCAGATTTTCTTATCTTTTGTAGTCATTTAAGTGTCTCCCTTCTCAAAAGATATTATTATTTTATCTCTTTCTCGTTCGTGGCTTTGCCAAGTTATGCTGTCTTTTACAGATTCAGGAATTTCCTGACAACTGATCATGTTTTAAGTATGACTGCTTTCTGGATGTTGGTATGGATGTATTTTGGTAGGCCCAGTTCTGAAGGGTTTCTGTATAATTTTTTGATGTGATGCCAGTGACTGAGGTGACTAACGGAATAATTGTGACCTTTTCCTGTTGCCATAGTTCTTTGACTTCCATGGCCAGTGGTTTATATTTGTCTCTCTTTTCTTCTTCCTTTTCAACAACATTTTTGTCATTCGGTATTGCCATGTCGATGAGGTATGTGTGTTTTTCTTTTTTGTCTATGAACATTAGGTCTGGTCAGTTGCAAGGTATTGTTTTGTCCATATGAATTGTTCTGTCCCAGTATATATTATGATCTGCATTTTCCAAGATTGTTATGGGTGAGTATGTATAGTATGGTGTAGATCGTTTGATAAGGTTGAATTTGATGGTCAGTTGTTGGTGAATTATTTTTGCAGCTGTATTGTGTCTGTCTGTATAGTCCATTCCTGCCAGAATTTTACATCCTCCTGTTATGTGGTCTATTGTTTCTTGGAACTGATGGCATTTCCTGCATAGGTCGGTTGTTATATTGTTATCATTTATGATGTATTTTTGGTAGTTCTTGGTGGCTATGGCAGGATCTACACTACTGCTTTAAAACTGTTGGGGCCCATGACACACTCCATATTCAGTTTCCAAACCATTTTCAAAGTGTCATATCCTGCTTGGTGTAGATCTGGCCTATAACTTGATCCTGTATCGCTATTAGGAATCCTTCTGTTTCTGGAAATAGCACACCCTTCCTGAGCCATTCATACAATTGTTCTTTGTTTATTCGTGGGTTCTGTATTACGCTGTAGTGCTTCCCATGGAGTGCTTTTTGTGCCCATTTTTCTTTTTTCTCTGCGAGTGTGAGTGGTCATGTTTGGTCTTCGTTTTGTAGTGCTAGGTTGAGTGGGGTGTTATTTTTATCTGCTGTTACTAAAGCTTTATGAATGGGGGTGTTTTTAGTGTGGAAGAATTCTCTGAGTGATTTTATCTGTTTATCTGTTTAGCATGCATTGTGTTGTTGTTGTTGTTGTTATTGTCCCGCCTTTTTCGCAATACTGGGACTCAAAGCGGCTTACAAATTAAAACATCTACAGTTAAAAGCAGATAGAAACATACAAAATTTAAAAATATAATTAAACATACAAATAATTAAAAACAAATCCAACACATCCACAGATGTATGCAAGATATAATAGCAGTAGAAGACTTTTCTTCAAGAATGTAGCAGTATTATGGTTCTTTCTTTGCTTCTTTGAATTTATCAACTGTCTCTAAGGGCGATTTTATGTACGAGAGTTTCCCTAGACTAATGTAGGGGGAAACTCACATAACCCCATGTGTGAAGATTGCATATCCATTTATTTCACTACATGGATGCTTCCAGACAGCTTCTAGCACTAACAGTCAAGATACATTGTGCAACTCTTCCGATTTTTCCCCTTTAATAGATTTTTTTTGTGGGAAGGAAAGAATAAAGACTAGAAGTGGTGGGAAAGCACAGGAAGGTTCCAAATGGAAGGTGACATCATCTGGACCCCCCTCCCCTAAAGTTCCATGAACGAGGCAGGGCAATTGCACAATAAAAGCCTCTTCTGGAAGCATCCCACATGTTGGGAATTCATGATTGACAGTATGTTTCTGAATTGTATATAACAATTTTGGTCAAGGCATGGTTTGGGGGCCAGCTACCTTTTTGAAGGAAAAACATGTCTGGGTCTTGTCAGTGCCTGGATGGAAGATAGCTTAGGAATTGTATGCAAGCCACCTTGAGTTTTGGAGATTACTGTAATAATTAAAAATAGACATCTGCATGATCCTCATCCATATAACATATATACTTGTATAGATAAAACGCTACATGTAAAGCAAACTTAGGCCATTGCTTATTGAGAGGACATTCCTTTAAGACTTTGCGTCCAGTAAACACCATATTTGTTGGACTGTGCATCCACAATAAGAGGAGTGTACAACTGAAAATATGGCATCTGAGTCATGATAGATAATATTTTTTTTACAGTTTCTGAGAGCGTATCTACTTTATCCATCAATGACACATCTGCTTTTGATGGGGAAGGCTGGGATGCTGACAGTTCAAGTGTAGGGTTGATTTGTCAGAAGCTTCATAAGGAGTTTGCCAGGAAAATTCAGGTGAGCCTTATATATACTTAATATCATATACCTTTATTTTGGTATTATATTTAGAGCTTCTCTACATTTTTTTTAAAAAAAACTGCTGCTTTCTGTTTCCATTTTCGTCCTAAGATCATCCCATGATCACAATCAGCTCATTGGCAGCCACTTGGTTTGGATGGAATAGTTCCTATCTCTGCCTTAAGATTGAACTTCCATTCAAATTGATGAAACAGCACCATGTAGTGGTGGAATTATAGCGCAACACGACCAATACATGAAGCAATTTGCCCAATTTATTTTTTGAAAGCTGATTTTATCTGTTTTCTGACAGTGGGATAAGGTGTGGGGGAGGGGCAGGAGACGTCCTGCTTGAAATCTACCCAGAAACTTCCATAAGTGGCCAGTCACAAGCGTGCTATAAATCACTTGTTTAGAGACAGCCTTAGTGTCTATTTTGTAATATAGTGGTAGTTTTTAAAAGTAATCTATAGTATCATGTTATGGATTGTTCGTTTTTGTAGCCTCTGTGCAGTCCCACATAACGGATCTGTGCATGTGAAGAGCTATTTTCAGGAAACGTCTACAGTGATGCTACATAGTGATGTGGCAGGAGTCCCACCCTCCTGGTGTACACTCAAGGAGCCTGACTCCTGCCTTCACACTCAGTTACCTTCCAGCCACCAGTAGCTTCATGGAACCTTTGCTCTAGGCTAGAGAAAGATATCGCAACGAACAAGTTCTCGTTTGTTCTATCTTCTCAAGTTTTTCTGTACTGTCTATATTTTTATTTTCAACACTTCAGCGTTTTCTTTGTGGTGGCCCTTTGCAGGCTATGGTTCAAAGAATGCTCTTTTTTTGCAAGTTGTCATTTGGCAGTAAATTACAGCCTTTACCTTTGGGCGCAATCCTATTGGGATGATCTAAACCTCCAAACTCAGAGGCTTACAGTCATCCAGTGCAGATTTGCTCCTCCAGCTCTGCATTTTCTCTACACAGTTCCCCCCACCCCACATTTAGCTGAGGCGCTTTGGAGGGGGAGAGAAAGAGCCCGGAGGAGCCTGGGGGTAACTTGTATCCCAGCCTCTCCAGCACCCTCTCTGCCCACCTGAACATCTCCTATACCCTCTTTCCGAGGTCATGTTCCCAACTTCAGAGAGGCAGCCAGTGCAGTTTTTTCCACGTTCGCTGCAAGGGGGAGGGGGTTGGAGTGTGGATTCCTACATCCTTGGTCAGAGCGCTGTCTCTGACCTTGGATCCAGGAATCGAAAATATCATTCGGCCTGCAAGATGCTGTCTGGGGGACACAGGACTGCTCCCCGCCCTCTCTTTTGTTTTCAGAGAAGTCATCTGGCAGAATCCGGAAGCACTGTTTTGCTTTCACCATTCAGGCCAGAAGGAGCAGAGTTTTACTGCTTTGTGCTCTCCTGTGGGAGAAGGCACTCTAATTGGCAGACCAAGCAGAGTTTCTCAGACTTGCCCTTTGACGCTTTGCTCCACATCAGCTCCATCCTCCAGTGTTCTTATAGCGCAATAGGTTGTAATGCCTCCAGACTCAATCAATAATTTGGTGTCTGGGGGAGTCTGCAGCAGCTCCTGGAGGCTGCCAAGTCTTCAGTGGCTTCTTCAGCAGCAGAACCATCTTGGCCAGTGTCAGGCTCAGTGCTGACCAACATCCTCCTGTCACCTGGGTCTAGGCTAGTCATAAAACTCCCAGCTAAGTCAGTGTTGAAGCACCGTGGAACAAGCTCTTCAGAGAGCTCTAAAAAGAATAATTAAAATAAGTACCCAGAGAGTTCATTGGTAGCAAAGCACTAGAATGACTACGGATGTTCTAGCGTCCACGCACCTTCAGCCTCCAGCATTGAGGCACCTGGAGGAGCAGGTGGTATTGGGATTGGCACTCCTTCCCTCACCAACACCTGTTCTAGAAAAAAATGCTATCACCCACCACACACATATCCCACTGGTAGAAGCATTATCTCCAGTTTTACTCTAATTTTATTGCTTGAAACTGACCAGTGTGACAGAGGGCAGCCTGTGTCAGAGGGAATGATTGATCTTACTCCAGAAGATTCACATCCCCTGCACCAGGATTGTGATCCTCCTTGTTCTCAGTCTACTCATGCCCAGTGGTCACCCAGCCCACGTTCCCATTCAGAGCAATACCATCAAGAATATGACTGGTCAAAAGCCTCAAGAGCATATCAGACTTTATCTTGGTCACAAAGTGTTGGAGCCATTATTCACCTTTTTTTCTTCCCCAGGGGAGATCTTTGGCACCTATATTTCTCACACTGGCTATTTTGGCACCATTTCCTCCCCCTCCCCCTCATCATTGCATCATTAATACCAAGGTTGATACTTAGAACTACTTCAGTTCCGTTTAGGACACATACCACCTTGCACATTCTCCAAGCTATGTCAAATATTTCTGTAAAATTTTCACTAGTACCTCTGATATCAGATTCCCAGAGTAGCCAGCAGTCAGCAGTTTGAACCGGCATTACACCAGCTCCTCTGACTGTTCCAATCATTGCTGCTGCTGCTTCACTTGCTTTTCGTTCTTCAGGAATTGAAGACTCTGTTTCAGACTCTGAATCATCCTCCTTCATGTCTCTATCCATCTCATCCCCTGATGTTAATAGTGGAAACCAAACTCAATTGTTTCCTACAGAGGATACGAGGCAATATACCAAGCAGATCCTCTTAATGGCTGAGTCATTGTCATCCCAAACCTATTCAGGACCCAGTATTTGATTTAGTGTTCACTGACTCTTCAGTTCCAGCTACCATATCTATGCTGCTCACCTTACTTCAGGTGGCAAAAAATCAATCAGCTGAAAACTCCTCTGAACCGCCAATGTTTAAAAGGATAGAAACTCTTTTACTACATACTATGACTTTTTAAACGTCCTCCAGATTAATTCCATTATAGTTGACGCTACTCAGTCCAAGTCTGCTCAGTAGATGCATTCCACTCGCAGAACAAGGAAGTTGACAGGTTGGACATGTTGGGCTACAAGGTGTACGTGATGGTAGCTATGTTGCTGAGGGTGGTGAACCACTAGACTTGCACGTGCCATTAACAGCATTTGTTGTGGAAGAAAGCACCCTTGTTTTTTGTGGAAGAAAGCAGCCTACCCAAGGACAAACAAGAGTTAAATTGTTCCACCATGAGGCAGTCTGCTTGTAGAACAGCAGATCAACAAATCATGTCATAGGAATGAACATAGGAAGCTGCCTTATACTAAGTCAGATTACTGGCTTATCTAGCCCACTGACTGACAGCAACTCTCCAGGGTTTCAGGCAGGAATTTTTCCAACCCTACTTGGAGATGCTGGGGATAGGGACTTCTGCATGCTAAGCATGTGGTCTGCCACTAAGCTACAAGCCTTCCCCGTGGCTAACCAGTTAAAAACGCCTAGCTGTCTCAATTACATTGGGACACTACACTTGACTTTGTTCAACAGCATTGCCCCCAGATGTAAAAAGCTGTATTAAGGATCTTCCATTCAATAGAAAGGGCTTGTACTGTGAAACAATTGGTAATACCCTTGATCGGGACCATAAACTTTGGATGATGACTTGATGAATGGGGGTCATGAAACAACACATGGCTTACACCCTGTAGCTACCTGGTCATGTCGGGGCAACTTTGGGCATGTTCTTTGTCACGGAGTCAGAACTGAAGAGCAGTCAGGATCAGACCCCAAAGGTAGGACTGGAGAACAAGCCAGGAATTGGATCTAAGATCGGGACCAGAAATGCAACACACATTAGAAGACAGATAGATTTTGTTGCTTGAGCAAGACAGCTGGAAAAGGAAGTTATTTATATTCCTTCCTGCCTGGGAGCTAATGGCCAGCCTAGGTGGATGGAGCCAGGCCAAATCTGAAAGGTTCTTCCCTGAGAGGCTTCACAGCTCATCACATGAGACAGAGTTCAGCAGTTCCTGATGGGGGTTCCTCAACACATCCACCATGCTCTGCTGTCTACCCAAAACCAGAGCACTATGTAAAAGTAAAATGGAGCCGGGGGGGGGGGGGATTTTCAGCCTCGTCCACTTTGCCTGTGGCTCCAAACATGCTGCTGGGATCTACGGGAGCGTCTTTAAAATGGAATTTGGCCCTTGGATTGAAGAAGATTTATCACCCCTAATCCATACTTTGGGATTTTTTTTTGCTATCCCTCAAAATGAAGGGTTTGTCCATTTTGTCTGTCAAAGTTTACTTGGCCATAGTTTCTGCTACTCACTCCTCAATAACTGTCTTGATTTTTTTCATCCAATCATGAAATGTTTCAAGAAAGGGCTTTCCAACCGGTGCCCCCCATTGCAGAACCCTTCCCTTTGTAGAGTGTGGTTGCAGTGAAGATAGCAGAGCCTCTCTCTGAACCACTTGCCACGGCTGAACCACTCCTTTCAGCTGTCGTCCTGGAAGGTCATGTTTCTGCTTGCTATTACATCTACTAGAAGAAAAAGTGAAGTGGCACAATTCACCATTCTTATGCATCGGACAAAGCAGCACTCAGAGCTGACATCTTATTCCTCCTGCAGGTGGTCTCCCCTTTCCACTTTAGGACATTAACCTCCCAGTTTTCTTTCCTAATCACCAGTGCCTTGAGAGCCCTCATTATATACCATGGATGTCCGTCAAGCACTAGCTTTCTCTCTGGAGAGAACTTGGAACTTCAGGCAGAGCACAAGGTTATTCCTGTACTATGAAGATTCTAAGAAGGGATAAGCAGTCTCCACTCAGCACTTACCATACTGGGTTTCCTCAACTGTCCACTTGTGGTACTAGCTGGCAAAGCGCCAGTCCAGAGATGGTTCAGGCTCAGTCTACTGGAGCCATTGCAGCATCTACAGCCTTCCTCCAGGGAGTGGAGGTGGCTAAACTCTGCCGAGCAGCTATGTGGTCTGAGCCCTTGTCTGCCACTATCGGTTACATGTTTGGGCCAGGACTGACACTTCATTGAGTAGGACTGTGCTCAGATCTTGAGCTTCTTAGCAACTGCCCCCTATATGCTGAGTAAATTTGATGCTCCACCCATATATAGGACTACACAGACTACAAAGAAGAATGACAGTTGCTTACTTGTAACTGTAGATCTTTGGTCATCTGTGCAGTGATATAACCCATCTCCCTGCCCCTTGGCAGATGACTCTATGCCTGTGCTTCTGATTTGTTTCTGGTCTTATAACTGCACTATTAGCTGGAAGTGAAACCAAACAAGAAGGCAGGAGCCACACCCCTTGAGTGTGTGATTGGAGAATGGGGGCAAAATGTCTGCTAAAACTCCTGTCTAGCTATAGATGTTTCCCAAATGGATTTCTGTGAGAACCCACATACATGACTGCAGAATGACCATTGAAGAATGTGCAGTTTACAATGGCAATAGTTTTATTTATTTACAATAAATATTGTAAAGAAATAAACCTGTCCTTCTGTTGTTCCCCAGTGACTGATATTTAGTCTTCAACTCCCAATATTACCCCAACCAACAGTGCTGGGTGAGGAGCGCTGGTAGTAGTAGGACTTTTTTCTGTCTAAACATGCATAGGATTGTGTCCTTAGAAGCTTTTCTCCATATTGCTGACCTAATCAGTAGCAGCCGGGGGGGGGGGGGCAGTTGTCCCATTTCCCATGCTTCTATCCTCACTGCCGCCACACCCAGATAGGAGGTGAGGAAAATAGTATTTGAGTAAAAGTACTATTTGAGCAGGTTCTCTGGCTACTCAAGTCTCTGAATCAAGGCTGTATTCAGAGCACTGTCAGTGGCCACATTCTCCTTCCTATGAGTAGCAGAAGAAGCAGAAATCAGATTTCTTTCCCGCTCCTCTGCAACACCATGGTGATCAACCTTGCAGCACAAAGAGCAGTAATAGAAGCCATGGTGGGATGTGACTTAGATATAGTGATTATTATATTGAGAGCTGCCGTAATGCTGTCTGCAACAATGGAGAACTTAGCTAGGACCAGATTGAATGGCCTGGTATTCATGCACACATTCTTAGCTACAGTTTAAATACATTTAGATCAGCAAAAGTAACCTCTGGCCAAATGGTAAGGGTGGTTTTACAGGAAAGAAGAGGTTATTGAGGAATTTTCATTTTCAGTATGGCACTGCTTTGCTACACCATACAGAGCAGAATACCTCCTGTCACATTCTGGGAAAAGGCAATTCCTTGTCTGTGATGTCTGGATAGACTTTTCTGACCTTCCATGTGTTTCAGTATAAATGGCAAATGTTTCCAGAAGATACCCTTGTAATTTTTGCTTGCCTGCTATCTTTTTTAATTGTTGCAGCAGTGGTTTCCCCCGAGCTATTCTATTTTTTTAACAATACTTTTGGGAGTTGGGAAACATTTCAAGATGACTGTCATGTCGGTCATCCTGGTTTACATGGAGGGGCAGCACTTCACAAGTAAGAAACCCCAAATAAAACTCTCCAAATAGAAAGCATTCTAAATTTAAAATGAAATAATATTGTAACTTTTGTGTTTTTAGAGCCGATCAAAGAGAATTGACAGTTTTACAAAGCAGTCATTGAAAACAGCTCACCAGCACATGAATACAATGAGTAGTGAGTTACATACACACAGGTTTGTATAGAATAGATGTTCAAAAATATTACGTGATTATTGTGTGTATTGTATACTTTCAGTTTTATTTGTATGTTTGCAGGACCAAACAGCTGGAAAATCTTCATTCCTGCCTCATCAAGGAGCTTGAAAATTTTGAAAAAGATTCACAGACTTTGAGAAATATGGAAAAAGACTTTTCAGTATGTGTTTTTGTTGATGGAAATATTAAAACTACTCGAGTTTCTTATTGTATTTTAAATGTAGGACATTTTAAAGCATTTTGAGGAAGGGTATTGTTTGAACAGTTGTGAGAGAAAACAATTCAGTTGCATTATATGGTTAGCTTTGTTTTCACAAAATTTAAAACAAACTGCAAATTTTTACATGTGATCAACATTAACTTACTCTTCCAGAGCTCACACTGTGCATTGTTTCTTTCTGTGGGGATACTCTTTTTTCTTCTTCTTACTGACCAACTTCTAAAAAGAAAAGAGGCAAAATGCTCTCTACCAGCACTGCTAACTCACTTGAACCTGCCAATGCTATCATCACCTCTATATTGTACCATTTTGATGTGGTGACTATCTGCTTGCCCCTGTTCCTTAACATCTGCCAAGTAAAGATAAAGCCTTTTCTAGCATAGACATAAGTATTGGGAAAAACTTTACCTGCTACCTTTTTGTATATTTGGATGCAAAGACCCAACATCAGGGCCAGTGAAAAAAGTTGGCAATACAAAGTTCTGAAAAGTAGTGACATCCCAGCTCGCCATGTCCTAGTTCACCCCACATTTCTAGAAGTTTTCCAAAATGTGGTTAGCCATGATCTGAATATCAGACTACAAGTCTGGTCAATTCACCAAAAAAATGGCAGCTTGTGATTGTAACATGATTAGTGGAACGGAAGTTAAGGACAACAGGTTCCCTGGGGGAGACTGTTCAAAGGGACAACTCAGTATTTCATGGGAGTGTACCTTCAGTTTCAGTTTAAATAAAGCTTTGTTTGTAGGCCTAGCTGTGGCTGCATCTTCTGTTTACCACATAAACATGCTGGCAGCGGGGGGTTTATGTTAATGTTTACCACATAAACATGGTGACTTTATCAAGCCACATTAGAGAGGCTTGTGTGCATCAGCTGTGATTTCTAGTTTGCCCTGGAACAATGTTTCATGCAGGCTCCCGTCATGGTGCTGAGTTGGTGCTGCTCTGCCTCCAAACCCTGCTGTATCCCTGCTGTGGAGTGGCAGTGCATAATCCCCACTGGGGGAGGCAGCGTGGGCTTTCCAGCGGCCATTAGGCTCGCCAAGCCCACCCCCTCCCCCTTCTGTGGCTTTCAGCGACCAA
This sequence comes from Anniella stebbinsi, assembly GCA_029215795.1. Taxonomy (NCBI): domain Eukaryota; kingdom Metazoa; phylum Chordata; class Lepidosauria; order Squamata; family Anniellidae; genus Anniella; species Anniella stebbinsi. The sequence continues at coordinate 15,180,304 of JARDYH010000004.1, forward strand.
GGAGAGGTTGCCTTCCACCCAGGAACACCCTGGGGCGGCCCTGCTGCAGGGACAGGCAGCAGAAGAGCTGTGCTGACCTTGCTCAGGCAGGAAAAGTAGGGGTAAGTCCCCGACTTTTCAGCTGCGGATCTTCGGCTGTTTGGCCTGAAGTGGCTCTGAATTGGCCGCTGCATCATATAACGGAAGCAGCACAGATTTGGAGCCACCCTGGGGCAAAGACAATGTTAAGACAGCCCCATGTAGAGCAGTGACAGGCAACCTTTTTGAGCCCATCTGGCAATTTGAGAAACTGTCCTGGTCATCACCACAAAATGGCTGCCATTGGAGGCTCAGCTAAGCAAAAAGGACAAGTAAATTGCCTAGAATACTGAGTACAAGTCAGAGGTGGGGTCTGAGCTTCAACACACTAAAGACGTCATTTGAACCCAGAGTTGTCAATTAATAAAAAAAAAGAGGTGGGACAGATAGGGAACTTTGGTAGCACCAAGAAAGAATGTCTGGGTGTGTGTTAGTGGCTATGGATGCCACGTTACCTATCCCTGCTGTGGAGTGACGTGAATTATCAAAATAAAGTCACTGGAGCTGGTAGAAGCTACTAATTAAAATTAAGGGCGCAATACTATGCATGCTGGGAACTGTAGGAGTTTTTTTGTGTCTAAATATGCATGATTGTGCCCTAAGTAGCAGTGTAGTGTAGTGTAGTGTACAATAAAGCATCTGATTTTAATAGTAAGAGCCATAAAATCCAAACTTCCATTATTTTTGTTTATAGAATTTTTCCAAGAAACATTCCGAAACGTTTAGCACTTACAACAAAAATGAGCAACAGAGGTCAGTGTGCTTTCTTATTATTGGAAGAGGTGGGAGGGGCCATAGCTCAGTGTGATAGAGCACATGCTTTGCATGCAGAAGATCCCAGGTTTGATCCCTGGCTTCTCCAAGTAGGGCAAGGCAGAGAATCCCACCTGAACCCCTGGAGAGCTGCTGCCAGTCAATCTTGACAATACTGGGCTAGATGGACCAATGGTCTGACTCAGTATAAGGCAGCTTCCTATGTTCCTATGGAGCACAACAGAGGCACTACATCATCAAGATAATTATAGTTGCTGCCACTGGTTTTTAAATGTATTTATTTATAATATATCATCCAAGTGCATGGCGCTTGAGAGGATAGCTCCCTACTTCAGGAGGCAAAAAATAATAATAGACAGAAAAGGAAGAACAGAGGAAGGGGGAGGAAATTAAGCAGGTATAGAAAGGGTAATGAATATGTAGTTGTTTTAGTTACATGTACTTAGGCCTAGTTCTAGTAAAGTACGGGACTGAGGACTAGGAGCATCATCAGACGAGCATTTTATTGCACGTTCTTTACTGGGTACTCACAGATTTTCGCGGGTCCTATAAATGATGTCATTCGCCTCCCATGTGTCTCCCTCCCCTTCTAGCCTTCTTCTTGCAATAAAAAAAGACCCCAGTAAGTCCGAATTATTTTTAGAGATGGAACTTGCCGCTATCTCCTGCTGTGTGCATGGTACGGAGAAAGAAGATAAAAAAGACATTTCTCTCTCTCTCTCATGATTGATTGATTGATTGATTGATTGGCAGTAGGTTTAGGATATTCTTCATATAATAGGTAATCGTTGGCTACTAGCTTAGATGGCTTTAAATGGGGAATAGACAAACCTCCGTGTGTAGAGGCAGTATGCCACTGAACATCAGCTGATGGTTGAGGTGCTGCTGGGGAAGTCTAGTGCCTTCATTCCCTATTTGTAGGTTTCCAGAGACATCTGTCTGGGCATCATTGCAATCAGGATGCCGGACTAGATGGACCTTTGAAGTCAGATCTGGCATGGCTATTCTTGTGACTGCTTTTTTAATATAGTGGAGTAAATCTAGTCAAACACAATCTGATCAAGTATTTTCCCATATCAAACCAAACATACTTAAACGGGTTTTTGATCTCTTAGATTTCAGAATCTCAAAATGTCGTTTGAAAAGAACATTTACCGTACCTCTGGCTGCGAGGAAAATATCTGTACATCTAAGGTATGTAATTTTTTTCCCTCCTGTTTGACAGAAGGGAAGAAAATCCAATGTGTAGTGCCTTGCAAGCTTCAGTTTCACAGTCTCAAAAGATATACCCAGCAAGATTATCTAGTACACAAGTGTTCTCGTGGTGGTGTTCTCCTTCCAGTAATAATCCCTTGTGTCTACATTGTGCTTTTAGGAATGGGTTCTAGAAAACAAACTGCAACAGTAGCTAATTTGGGGGGATAATAGATTATAAGACTTTCCCTGGGAAAAACCTATCACTATACCCAGACAGTGGACCATTATTACATGACAACAAGCACACATTTTCCACTACTTATAATTGTAGCAGCAAGCTGAGGCCAATTCCAGCTCCCTGGCATTTGTAGTACTGTCATGCATCTATTTGTTACAAAAATGTGTTGTTTGTTTTACACCTTAAAAAACTGCTACTGTGACATGAAGCCTTTGCTGTTCAACTGCTTTTCTTCATATCCCTGGAACTTGTGTTGTCCAGCCGGAGGCCCTGCCATCTGCTTCCCCCATTTTCAGCTGATGTTGAAGAGAATTCAACAAGTCTAGGGAAGGCTGACATGTAGTACATGGCTCATTAAGTATTAAACGAAGGGCACGTGTGAGCTCAAAATATCCACCCACAGAGGATTCTGCCTGCTGTGTCTCTACATGACTTGCTACTGTAGCCTTGCTTCATTCCAATCAGCCTCTGCTGGCAACAAGCAATTCTGCTATATCCCTGTCGTGGTATGTTTAGAGAACAGAATCACTTGTAGTACAGAGATATGCAGCAGAATTACCCACGGTCAGAGGAAATCACATGTTATGCCTCTGTATGCTTAGGGATGGGAGAACCAAGGATTTTCGAGCTTGCTAAATTCTCCAAACTTCACTTTGAAGCTCTTTGAAGCCCATCCTATTTTTGTTTGTTTGTTCGTCACCTGTTTTTCAGTTCATTCAAACAGGAAAAATATGCACTTTCCCCACATTGACTAAAGTGTGAACATGTGCAGTTTTTTTTAAAAAAATAATGTGTATTACAAAATGCACATTTAAAAAAAGTACGCATTTTTAGAACAGAATCACAAGTTTGGGAATGTGCAAACATTTTTCGAAAAAGTGTGTTTGTATTTGGGGTTGCGAATGGGGCAAATTCAGATGATTTGCAGACAAATGAAATTCTTGTACATTCCAATCTCAGCTTGTTTCTTATTCAAGCAGACAAACTAACTAACAGATTGGTCCTGCAGGCAAGTCCAGATCGGTGAATTATGTAGAAATATAGGAGGTGCTCGCTTTTGGGTAATGTTTATGCTTATACATTCTAAAAACAAGTAAATGTAATTCAGAAAAAAGTATGCTTATCACATATTTGGGAAACTTGGAATGTGGTGGATATGTGAGGCTGCAGAATGGCAAGTGAAAGTGAGATGACCTATTTTGGAGGTGCAAGAGGATTGCTTGCAACTCCTGATGCCTTATTACAGACTAGCTGGAAGGTTACAGCCTTCCAGCTGTGCTGTACAGGCACAAAAACTCTAAGTGTCGCTTGGTTCAAACTCGCCATCAAGGGCTGGGCTGAAGATTGATTTAAAAATAAACAACAGTTTTGGTTGCATTTTAGATGCTTCTTATGAAAGACGATATGAAAGAGGTCCAAGAAAGATTTCTTAAGGAAATGGTAAATATCTTCTCATTGTACATTACTTTAAACAAAGTTCTTGGAGTCAAATGGTTTTTTAAAAAATAAAATCTAATGTGATGATTTCTTCTTTTATCACAGCATGAAGAAGAATTGCTTAATGTTCGCAAAGGACTGCAGTCACTCTTCATGGCAGAAAATAGAAAATTCTAAAATTGTTTGTGATATAAATGCCAGGAAATGAAAAAGTATATATGGTACTGCATTTTGGTAATGTGAGTGACCTATAATTTCTATAATGGGACATCTACCAGTCGATTGGATCTAATTATAGAGAACAGAAGAAGTCATAAAAATTCTCTATGTTGTTATTATAATTTATGTAGATAAAGTATTTTATGTTAAACGGTATTTACATTTCAGAAATGGTAGCATGCAATATGTAAATGTTTGGGGCAGCATCCTATTTAACCCTACAGCTAACATAAATTACACTGCACTAGCGTAACTGAACTTTAGCACAGCTCCACTATCGTTTACTGGCGCAATGGATTTTCTGGGGAAATACATCACTCCAGCAAATGTTTTTGGCATTGCGCTAAAAGTCACTTATGGTAGTGCAACGTAATGTCCATTAACAGTAGTGTCAAATGGGATACTGCCTTTTGCTTTTAAAATAAATTCTGCTTTAAAAAGAATTCTAATAAATATGGGATATTTCTAAAATAAAATAACCAGCTAAAGTAATTACAACTGACTTTTGGTTTCAGCAGAACTCAGTCATTGCTAATTCTGAGTAAACATGCATAAGATCTCAGTGTTTCTTCTCAAGAATTCACATATACTGATGTGTAGCCACAATAAAACGAATTTTGCTACTTTCTGTCAGCAACCACAAAACTGAATCATGTACTGTGTGATATGTGCTTTGGAGATGACTTATTTGTCAAATGAGAAAGAACTAAACAAAGGTGTGGATCCAAACCTTCTTGGGCATGGGTGGAAGGTCTTTCCACCCATGGTAGACAGCCCTTACCCTTTTCTGCTATTTCCCCCCTCCCACTGCAACCCACCCTCTGCCACATCCCACACCATTCTAAGGGTTCTCCCAAACCTTAGGAATGGCTTTTCAGGGAGGGAGTACTGGAGACTGTGTTAAGGGAAACAGGAAAATCCTATTGTGTGAGTGGAATTATGGTCACACTTCTCTGGATACAAGGGTCATCGTGTATCATAAAGTCAGATTATGGCCCTGAGATCATGTTAAATGGCTTATAGGTTGAATCCAACTTAGGTTAGCAGCACTTGGGTCCCACTGAAATCAAAATGAAATGTTAGTCATGACTAAGTTAGGTCCCATTGATTTCAATAGCATCTGCATGCAATTATCAAAGGTTGTATTCACCCCTATTTTTCTAGCAAGAATATAATACTGTTTTGAAACACCCTGTCAAACATGGAAATGGGGTGAAAATCCCCTGTATTCTTTTTGTCAGCTGTTTACATACAAGAATATTGTAATGCCTATAGACTAGCAAACAGGGAATTTCACTGAAATGTTAATGCAGAAGAATCATATCGCAAGAACATGGCCCAATTAGCTGCATTATCATAAAAGACTTATGTGCCCACCCCCCACCCCCAATATGGTGCTGACAGACAAATACCTTGGTGCATGCCAGGCTCCCTGCCCCTCTTGATTTTAAAAGGTTTTTTTTAATTAGAAAAATAACTGGGAGGCTGGCATGCTAGCAAAGTGCCAGCTTCTAGAGCCATCTATTGTCAGTGTATGTGTGGTGTGTGTGTGTTGCCTGTGAGATAGAGAGAGCGGGATCAGACCCTACTTCTGTCTTGTACCTGAGAAAACTACTGTTCTTTTAGTCTCATCAGTTTGCCTTTCAGGCAATGGGTGTTTTGTGACTGGATATGCCCACCATGGCAGCCATTTTGTGAGATTACACATGATATACACACAAAATTCCAAATGTGCCCACCGACCAAAATTGTTGGGGATCTTCCTCTCACCTGACATGACCTCGATATATTTGGTATCTCAGGAGTGAAAGCTTTTTTCAGTTTGTTCAGTAGATTAATCCACTAGAGATTAATTTATTAGTAGGCTTATTTTAATTTGCAAAATTGAGAGTTAAGGGCACAATTCTTCTTTGGAGCCAATTTTGCTTCAGATGTGTTACTATAAGAACAAACCCAAATGTATTAAAGATGGCCCATCTTTCAAACAGTAAATGATAGCTTTTACTTATAAAATTGTAAATTTAAACCTAATATATCTTTAAAAAAGGGGCAGGCGCTTGGTCAACTAAGAATTGTTTCATCAGCTGAGAGCCCTTACGACTAACCTGTGAGATGGATTTTTATGTGACTGCATCCATTTCAGCTTGAAGTATTCCCATTGAAAAATGCTGTCCTCCTATATGCAATTACTTCTTATGCACACTAGGTGGTCCTCATGAGATTTCATTTAAACCAACCTAATTGATTTATTGGAGAGTACTTAAACTTGATAGGATGTAGGAATGAGTTTATCAGGTTTTGAAAACAGACATTTTATCTCAGTTGCGTTATTAATAGTAATATACTTTGTACCTACTCCTCAGTATTATAGCAATCCGATCATGGAAATACACTTTTGTGCAAAATAGCTAAAAATCCGCATTCAGCTTCTGGGGCTGCATGTGAAGTGATCCTGTCTGCATAAAGTCGATGTGTGTGCATCCCCTACCACCCATGGATGGGGAACTGAATCCAAACCCTTTCTTTCCAACTCGAGTCTCCAAAACTTGCATGGTATAGTCATACCTGACAGCACCATCTGTTTGGCCAGTAGATATAATTAGGGTGATCATATGAAAAGGAGGACAGGGCTCCTGTATTTTTGACAGTTGTTTCAAAGGAGAATTTCAGCAGGTGTCATTTGTATGCAGCTTTAACTGTTGTGATGAAGAGGGAATTTCACCAGATGCTACATGCACACAAGGTGAGATTGTACAATTCCTGACCCTGGAGTGCAAACTTCATGCAATGCCAGACATGACAAGCCCCATCACTTGTTTGAATAGAAGTTGCTTACATCAAAGCCTCCCCTCTCTTTGACCCACTTTTGCAAGAGGGTATCTCTGTTAGTTGTAATACTTCTCTGCTCATGATATTGTGTTGAATTTTGAACAAGATTGTATCTATTTTGAGGACATTGTTGCTTATACACTTCGTAATGAGCCACGAATTGAAAAGATGCATCATTAATGCATCAAAAGGATCCGGCCAGCTCTGATTTCAATAAATAGTATCCTGTAGGGATGTTTTTGCACTGCAGTGTTCCCAATTAAAATAAATTGTGTGAAAGGAAAGCAGGGCTGTTCAGCAGGTGCTTAACCGCACCACAGGATCTGTTGCTTTAAAAGAATGATTGACTTCTGAAAGAGTTTTCAGTAAAATCATCATTCCCATCCTTAGGAATGGGAATTACCCATGCACGCAAAGAGCAGCTTAGTTATTCAGTATTGAAACAAATCATTTGCTCTCAAAGGTGAGTGGCAGAGAGACAAAATTAGTCCAGTGGATTAATTCATTGCATTCTATGATTTTACCATGACCTTTATCCATTCTTTCCTATGGCTTCGTTTTCATACCTTAACTCAAACTTGCACTGCTTGTGACCCATCAAGTGATCCTCCACAATCAATCCAGCCATTGACTGTGAACTGTCAAGTGATTGGCTAGCTGTTTTTGCAATTCCGGAAAAGCAGCAAAACCAGGACATTCAAGGAACCTCTAGTTAGCCACCATACTTGGCTTGTGAGTTTGGCAGCTGAATGAGTCACACACTCTGTTGGTCTGCCTCTTAAGAACCATCTTGTGGGGATGGCCTTCTTTGAACTAGGTTTTTTGCCTTCTACAGTGGGAAGAATATGATATACTTAGGGACAAAATTAAACCACACATGCATATTTAAAATGCAGCCTAAAGAACAGTCCACGTTTTTGCCCTAAGTACTTACTCTTGTAGCACACACCTAAGCATGTATACTCAGAAGTAAACTCTGCATTTAAAATTGCAGGCTAAGACCTCCATCACACCTAATTCCCCCCTGGTTTGCCTCTGCATTTTTTTTTACCTCTGATGCAGAAGCGCGTCAAGCTTATGATCCTTTTCATCTGAATAGCTGCTCTTTCACTCGTTTTCTCTTCCACTTCTCTCCACCCCTCACCTTCTCTTTCTCCCTTCAGTCAGGTCCTGTCAGATGACTACTTCAACCAGACCGCCTTTTTCCCAGGCAAAAATGGAACGACCCTTTAGTCTGGCTCTTTGGGGGCATCGAGGGAGTACAATCCTGTCTCTGCAGAGATTCAGGCATTGTATGATTTTAAAAAAGGCTTTTGAGCCTGGGATGCAAGGTTTGGGTTTTATATTGTGGCTTGGAGCTGTCTGCTGGGAGAGATCACTTTTCCTTGCCAGGACTTGATGCAATCCATTCAAGCCCCCAGTTCCTTTAAAACTACACAGAGGCCTAGGGCACATTAAATGCGCTGCAAATCTGCACACCAGGCATGGTGAGAGTGCACTAAATCGCTGGTGTAATAGAGCTCTAAGGTAATCCTATATAGCAGGAGTAAGCAACCCTGTGCCTTCCAGATGTTGTTTCGGACTGCAGCTTCCATAATCCCTAACCATTGGTCATGCTGGTTGGGGCTTGTTGCAGTTGTAATCCAAAACATCTGGAGGGCACTATACACACTTAACTGGGGCTAAGCCCCATTGAGCTCAATGGGGTTTATTCCTGAGTTGACAGGTATAGTAAGTATTGCACTGTTAGAGCCTATCTACACTACTGCTTTAAAACGGTTTATAACCGTTTTAAAACAGTAGTGTAGATAGGCTCTTAATCTCTTGCATTCATATTCTTCAAATATATCCAGCAGTTTTTATGTTGCAGAAACGCCTTGTGACATCAGGACATGGTTGGACATTATGTCAATTTTTGCTAGCATACTATTCGTATCCCATTCTTCTGTTGATACCAGATTAGTATCCAATCTCATGTGCATCACATTGCATAAATAAATGGGCTACAGTAATTTTACAATTTTAAGATTTCTCTGCACTTGATTATTGTGCATATGATCATTGGTAGCCTGAAGTACAAACTGACTCCATTGAAAAGCATTGTGTTTGAGCTGATATGAAACTCTACCTGCGATGATCCATTCACAGATGTGTATTATTACATGATGTTCAGGTCATCAAGAAATGAACATACATGTATGAACCAGCCCCCTGCCTTGTATAATGACTGAGGAGAGAATTCACAAAAGATAACAGTTCAGCTCTGCTGAGCAAGGATTTACGGTCATATAAGCTCATTTATGATCTTCAGTGACTTCCATACCCCAACATACATGTGAGTAGACCACTGAAGTGAGCAGCTAAATGCGCAGGAGTACCATGAAGTCAACATATCATCTCTAAGACGTGCTTTGTTAGCATATAAGGACTCAGAATGACTCTCTTCAGACAACATGCTAATCCACAGTGGTTAAGCATTTTGAGCTAAACATTATGGCTTAGCGTGTCATGTGAACCATGACTTAGTGTATTGTGTGAACCATTCCTAACCATTATGGCTACTTAAGCATAGCCATAATGCTCCCTAACCATTCCTAACCATAATGCTCCCTAACCATTCCTAACCATTATGGCTACATAAGCATAGCCAACATGCTCCCTAACCATTTGCTGCAAAAGGGTTAGCGGCCTAACCATGGTTTAGTGTGTTGTCTGAACAGGCCTAATGTGTCATGTACACTACACTAGTACATCATTACCCACACCATCAAGTCATATCTGCAGATATCACCACACCACCAGAACACTTAGAAGTTGGATGACAGTCAGTAATTTCTGTCTGCTTAATACAACAAAGCTCAATGCCATATGAAGGTTCAACTTCTCTGTTGACCCAATGCCATTCATTTTGGTAGTACTATGCTCTGTGCATCTGAGGTTGTTTTCCAGTGAGCCTTCCTTCTAGAGGATGGATGCCCCTAGCCTAAAATCTATTCAGTGGACCCGGGAGAGAGAGAGAGAGAGAGGAAGAAGAAGAAGAAAACAGATGTCACCCCCTTTTCTTGCAAACTATGTTCCTTCTCTTAAATATCAAACATGGAAGGCTGCGGATCTGTTTTCTGCAGTAAGTAATCATTTAATTAAAGGGGGTGGGGGAAATTAACAGGAGTCCCAGAAAAATGCCGCAGCTGTGTTTTTGTTAGACATTATATATAAAAAAGGAAAGAAATCATAGTAAATCATTTTGTATAACATGAACTTAAGTGTTTTATACAAACTAATCGTGGTAAGTTCCAAGTGTCTTGTTACCATGATAATACTGAATGACGTTTTGCGCCATGTCCATTAAAAGTCAGAGGCCTTGGAATGGTAAAGCCTGTACATGCACAACATCTCCTTTCCCAAGATATGCTGCAATACAGTTTAAAACAAGTAAAGGAGAGCAGTAGGTTCCTTTTTGATGAGCTCGGCTCCAGTCATTTTCAGCGAATTCTCCCACCCCACAGGTGATGTGGCTCCAACGCCAAGGCCATCGTCTGGTAGATCCTCCTTTGTAAGTGTGTGCTGCAGAGATTTAATCTGCAGAGTCCTTCTTGAACTTGTTTTCTCAGCTTGTCATAGACTGAACCTCAAGGAAAGACCTTCATACTTTCCCTGGTGCATGTTCAGCAGTGGTATCAAAAAAAAGTAGACAAATTCTTCTCAGAAGAAAATCTCTATGGCCTGTGGAATCTAGAAGTAAAAAGGAGGAGAAACTTGTAAATGGCAATTGTTCAGAATTTCATCGCAACAAGTAATCTCATTGGCCCAGTTTGCACCTCACAATAACCCAGATTTTTCAAAAGTTGTGGGTTATTGTGAGCAAGGCAGCACAATGGGGCACACACCACCCAGTCACTCCCGCTACAAGCTGTAAGAGCTAAATAAACCTTTTGTCCCTGGTTTGGTTTGCATTATGTGCAAAGCAGGAACTCAGTTTTGTGTCTCCCCCAACAAGCCAAAGCAAGGACCCCATAACAAACCATGGGTTCTTTCTGTGGCTTATCAGAGGAGAGTCAAGCCAGAATTCCTGGTTCGCACATCATGCCAACCAAACAACTGAAGCATTGTTTGTGGTTTGTTTAGCCGCTCCTGCTTGCAGCGGCAATGTGGATCAGCATGCTGCCTCATTCGCAATAATCCCCAATTTGAAACAGAAAAAAGTGGGTTATTGTTATATGCAAAGCCAGGGCAACATTTTATTATTATGTATCTCTTTCTTGTTCATAGCAGTTTTTCTAGATGAACATGACGGGCTGTGCCAAGTCATGCTGTCTATTATTATTATTATTAACTTTATTTGTATCCCACCTTTTGCCCAATACTGGGCCTCAAGACAGCTTTACAAAATTAAAACATACAGTTAAAGCTATAAATAAAAATATACAAAAGTTAAACATATAATAAATAGATTTCAATATTAAAACTTTTCCACATTTAAAATACATATTAAATTTAAAAAATCTTAACATGAATGGAGGTCCACATTATTCACCAAAGGCCTGCCAGAATAAGAAAGTTTTTGCCTGCCTCCGAAAACATATCAAGGAGGGAGCCAGCCTAGCTCCCCTGGGAAGGGAGTTCCAGATCCTTGGAGCAGGTATCAAGAAGGCCCTCTCCTGCGTACCCATCAGGCGTGCCTGGAATGTTGATGGGACTGAGAGAAAGGCCTCCCCAGAAGATCTTAGAGCACAGGCAGGCTCATATGGGAAAATACGGTCTTTCAGATAACCTGGACCTGAACCGTATAGGGCTTTATAGGTGATAACCAGCACTTTGAATTGTGCCTGGAAACAGACCGGAAGCCAGTGGAGCTGTTGTAGCAGGGAAGTTGTATCATGACTTAGGGCTATGTGAAATCACTGTCAACATTTTCCGTAGTCATATAGGATTTTTTTGTTTCCTTTGAAATTCTCAAATTGTTTCTCCTGAAGAGAAGCCTCTGCATTTCTTTCATCCTTTGCTTTGACAGATTACTTACTGCCATTTGCATTTTATGCACAAGCTCTTCTGAAGGTGCATGTGTGAATGGCTTTAAGCTCCTAAAAGACATTATTGTCACGTAGGGATACTATTCCCAGATTACACAGTTGTGGTTTTCCTCTCCTCAGCCAGCTCCAAACTAAAGCCTTCTATTGGTATTTTCCCCAACATGGTGTCCTCCAGATGTTTTGGACTACAATGCCCATCAACTTCATCCAGCATGGCTAATAGCCAGCAGTGATGGGAGATGTGCTTGAAAACCTCTGGAGAGAAGCAGTTTGGCATCAGCTGTTACAGGTAGACATAATATTCCAGGCTCAAATGAATTGTTTACAAATGGTGGGAAAATAAACATCTGGGCAACTGACCTTGTCAAATGCTTGCTTGATGCATGAACCTCCATTTCGTTACTTTTGTACTCGTTTAGCTCTTTGCGAATGGCTGCCTAGGAAGATCAAATGAAAACGGGATTAATTGACCTTTTAAAATTAGCACGAAAAGACACCTTGAAAAAGGACACCTTCTCCATGCAGAGCCCTAAGCACTGGATGGACAAAAGATGATCTGCTTTAACTTTTACACACAACAAAACCCATCCTATGGGCTCTAGGCTCACAGTAAAATGGCCATGTGTCTGCCTTGCCGTGCAAACAAGTCTTGATTCTTTTCTCTGCATGACTGAAAGGAAACATAGTGCAAAAGCTTCCGACAGCTTGCTAGCAGTGGCACACCAAAGTGTGAGCACCCTCACAAACCCAAATTTGGATGCACGTAAAGCAATTGCACTCTTACACACCTATGCATGCAGGTGAATGAGTTGGTAGAATTCAGAGGTAGTTGAAGGGAGTGGAGCTCTCCTGACTGCAGATGGCAGGTGCTACTCTTGAATGCCCCCCTTGTGTTTAAAAACAAAAAAAGCCCTGCATGTAGAAAGCCACAACGAGCTGACTAGAAGAACTTTCTCCCTGATGGGCTACTCTTTCACACGTGGGGAATTTTTGTGTGTGGAGCATTCAAAAATGTCTCTCTTTCGTTCTGTTACTTCAGGATGCTGCCTTTCCATTCTGCTGCAGTTAGAACACTGATCTCCCAGGCCTGGAGAAGCCAAACCCAGTCCCTTCGACTTTCATCTCATCACCACAGATCAGGTGGCTGAAGGCCATAGTTCTGTGTGTGTAATGATACCAGGTCCATCTGGAAACGCTATGGGTGGGTGGGTGGGTGGGGGCATGAAATGGCTCCCTCTTACAGAACTCCCATGCCAGTGAGGTTTGGTGTGAACCGGCCTATAATAATATTCACCAGGGATTATGTGCATGCAAGATTTCAAATGCCAGAGACTTCCATTCTGAATGTGCCACAAGCTCACAGTGCTGTGACCTACTTTATAATTTTCCAGATTTGGACAATGAGTCTTTCCTTCTGCTTTAAGCAGATGCAGCATAAGGTCCCTCAGCTACCTATTAACTAGCTTTGATAAAAATGCAAAACAGAAATAAGGATTCATGCCATCTGCATGTACAGAGAAACAGCTTCTCGGTGTAAAAAGGGGAAATAATTGCGGCACAGTTTGCTGTGCAAAACCAAACCAACACTCACACCCCCAAATTCTCCTTCCTTTGGCTCTATGCCTGTGCAAATATATTCTCGAGTAATTCATGGTTCTAGTCATATATGACATGCTTTGTGGCAGAGAACCTTCATTTCACTGTGGGTGCAATCCTCGGACCTCCGCCCTCGATGTGAAGGTCAATGGGGCTTACTCTCAGGATGCTGCATATAAGATTTAACATTTAGGGCCTGTTTAGACAACATGGTGAGTCATGGTTAGGCCACTAACCCTTTTGCAGCAAATGGTTAGCAAGCGTGTTTAAACTGTGGTTATGTAGCCACGATGACACTAGGTCATGGTTCACACAACATAGGGTGACCAGATAAAATCCAGGTCAGGGCTCATGTAACTTTAACAGTTGTAGAGAAAAGGGAATTTCAGCCAGTGTCATTTGTATGCAATTAGTTCCTGGTGATATTCCCTCTTCATCACAACAGTTAAAGGTACAGGCACTATACTAGAGTGACTATATACAAAAGAAGGCAGGGCCCCTGCAACTTTAACTGTTGTGATGAAGAGGGAATTTCACCAGGAACTAATTGCATACAAATGACACTGGCTGAAATTCCCTTTTCTCTACAACTGTTAAAGTTACATGAGACCTGACCTGAATTTTATCTGGTCACCCTAACACAACATGCTAAGCCATAACGTTTATCTCAAAATGGTTACCACACAATGCTTAGCATATCACCTGAACAGGGTCATTGACTGCATGCATAAGGTCCGAACTACGTTACGTTAAGAACACTTTTAATGAACGTGCTTAGAACAAGCCATGTCTCTTTAGCCACAGGGGCCCTCCAATCCAGGCACCTTGGCAGGCAAACAGCAACTTTGGGCTGATTTTCAATAGGCGAGTTACATCTCCATCTTGCCCCAGTCCAGACTTGGATGAGACCCCCCACTGCTGCTTTTTCTAGAGAAAGAGATGCGGCCAGTTTTAAGCACGTTTGTTTTAAAACATTTGAAGTCCAACATGTGGTTTGGCCCTAAGATATATGCCTTTCTTCTGGGCGTAATATTTACATGCTGTCACATATCCTCTGTAAACACATGCGCATCACAAGGCGTGTACAAAGGCCATACCTTATCTGCTGCTGAGAGCCTTGTCCATGGCTTGTCCGCTCGTCTGTCATAATCCTGTGCTTTTGCCACTTCCACATAATCACTGAATCGAATTAGGATTTTTCTGTCTCTTAATTCGTCAACTGTAGGTCTTTGATTAAGCTTTGGGTAGGAACAGAGAGAGAGAGAGAGAGAGAGAGAGAGAGAGAGAGAGTCTCCATGTAATTATTGCATGGCAGAGATACGTAATGGGGATGTCTGTTTTTGTCATTCTCATTCTCATTGTATATGCCTTTATGAATACAAGAGAAACCTGGTTCAAGCTCCATTCATTGTTTGAAATTTATGAGCAGCACACAAGACAGAGATCCAGAGTCTAACACTATTTGCCTAGCTGCAAATACTCCACTGTCTGGCTATTCTAGATTTGTATTATTGTAAGAGTGCCTGCCTTCCTCTGCTTTTTAGTGTTTTATTTAGTGCCTTGGAAATTTTCCAGTTCCTAGAGTATCGTTCTTCACACAGTACGTTAGGAAAGCCTTTCCTCCCATTATTGGAAAAGTCCATTAGTAGGGCTGAACTGCTTCCATCACTTGGTGGGTGTGGGCAGAGAGGCATAGCCTGAATAATCAGTGCTCCAAGGAGTTCTGAATGATACCTTTATGCTCTTATCCAGCAAAGGAAATCTGCATGTGGAAGTAAGCTTCCATGCGCAGATCATTTGCTGCATTAGGAACTGTGGATGTAAAATGCCCATCCGAAAGAGGATGTTGTGCAGCCGCATTCCATTGGTTTTAGTGGTTGATGCATTTAAATTTAAATGCACATCTCTATCCCCATTCTAGCACAACTAGCAATGTGTGAAAACACCATTGTTACGTGTGAATGGTGCTGAATAGAGGCTGTAATAAGATAGCTCGTATCATGTTACGTTCATTGTATTTTTGTCTTGCATTGACTCTGTGTGGCTAGAAGCCTCTGGGTACCTGTAGTACTAGCTAGGAGCATCAACAGTTGTTGCAGCCATCTCTAAAGAGCTTCTTCCAACTTCTCTCAATGCTTCTGCTGCCAACTTGCTCACTCACCTCCCTTCTAGAAGTGGCTTCTCCTTAGACTCAGAAAAGCAGAAAGGAAAAAAGAGTGCTTGGTAATAGCTGCTGGAACTCATAGCTGCCACAGTCACCTAAAGGCTTCTTACAATAGGGCTCTTTGAATATTCCCCATACACATATTCAGTGATCACCTTAGGGATGAGGTGGGATTGCATGTGCTAGACACACACTCTGATACCTACATACCTACTGGTCATGTCCTCTACTGAATCATATAGTGTGAAGGAGACCTACATGCATATAGATGCACATCAGTAGGTTTCCTCCATGTTAGCAGGAACCTTGATTGACCAAGGTTCCTTCTCTCATGAGGGAACCCTTTGCACATAGTCCTATTTCATACTATCATCAAACATGTGGGTGCTGCAGGGCATGGATAGCAGGCAACCTACTTCATGCATGCCTTGAACTCATGGGTGGAGGGGGGAGTTGGAATACTCCTGCTGTGCCTCATTTTCAGACTCTAGTGTGAAATGGAGGTGAGATTCATTTCTGGTCTCCATGACTTATGAATGAATCTTAAAGACACATTCAGAGAGAAGCTTCAAGCAACTTGTACAGTTAATTTTTAATACCAGCCTATATTTAGAGCTTCTATAAAAGATTTGTGCTGTATGCTAGGGAATGAATGAAATTCTTTCTGAGAATTGTTCTTACAACAGTAATTCTGTTGACTGGTATGGAATGGTTTTTCAGATTACCAGAAACCTACAACTCAGCGTGAAGTTGAATGTGCAAGACTATCAGAACGTAAGTTAAATTCTGCAAACTCTGTTATGAGCTCCATAACAGTGTCTACTGAGCACAGGATGGCTTGCACCAGGATGTAAACGAGCATCAAATACATAGTTCTTGGGCGTGCGCACAGAGCAAGATAGCGCACCTGGTCTAACACCCAACAACCATAAACAGGAAAAGAGCAACACACAGGAATCTGCAGGCATGGAAGTCTCACCACAAGAAACAATGGAAATGAACTGTTGCTGTAGCAAGAAGTCTATTGTGGAAGTAAATAATTGCCAGTTAGCTCAGTGCAGTTTTTGCGTCTCCTTGATTACTCCACTTGCCATGAGGATAATTTGCCAAAGGTTGCTCCAATGTGAACCAGTGGGGTGTGCATGGGAACAGTGTCTGACAAATTGCACCCCATGCACGGTTAGACCCTTGCCTTCAGTTTATCACAGGTATATGGTAGATCCCCACTGGTTGGCATCACCTCACGGTAAGGACCCACATGTTCAACACGTGTGCCAAGTGCAGATCAGCTCAAGCTGAGCAGATCTCATCCCTCTGCTCCTTGCCTATCTTGTGCTAAGCTATGTACAAGTCACAGGGGCATCATCCAGCAAGGGTTAGTGGTGATTCAACCCAATTGAGAAGAAGAGAGTGGGACTTAGTTGTCACTACCTGTTGCTGGATTGTACTCCAGCTCCCGGGTGGGGCGGGTGGGTGGGAGAAGGGTTGTGGGGCTCCACCCACAGGCTTCAGTAGCTCATATGGCTCAAGTAGGATCTATCAACCCAGGCATCAGTAGCTCAGATGGGTCCAGTAGGATCTTATTATGAATCACGTGCGAAACATTTGATTAAAACCAAAGCGTATGTAGACCGGAGAACTTACCTTTCTCGTCAGCCTCTGCTTTATCTCTCTTCTTTCTTCTTGTTCTGTTTGGTCATTCCTTTCTGCAGAAAAGATGAAGAGAGAGATGACTTTCCTCATCAAGACCAATGTGGTAGCTCTTCCTTTGTGTATGTGTGTTCCTCTCCCTCCCTCTCTCTCTCACACACAAACTGTCTCACTGCCTCTCTCTGCCTCTCCTCTCTGTCTTTCTCCACACACCACCAGGTCACTACTCCGTCCACATTGCCTGGTGTTCTGCCAAAAGCATCGCAACGCTCCTTAGCGCCAGGACTACGCTGAACTCGGTGTCAAGCCTCCTTGCTGGTGGCCAGTTATAGCGGGCTCCGAGCGCAACGGAGCAGCCAATCCCGTCCCTCGATCAAGACGACGAGGAGTGTTTCCAGAGGGGGAAATCGATAGACTTTTAGAAGTCTAAATGATCGCTTTGTGATGCCACATCTCTGTCTGAGTCATCTGTGCTGCCCTTCTGGGCTGGAACACCGAAGAGCAGCTGCTTCAGGGAACACACGTTCCTCGTACTCTTTCTCTGCCAGGCTCCTGTAATTTTGTTGATTAATTTATAACAATAGCCAGCAATCAACTCCCACGCATTCCTTTGCCTTCTAATATTCCGGTTGTGCCAATCTTATTATAGATCCTTAATATATTTGTTGGAGCAGGTGTGTGTGTGGGGGGGAGAGCGATGGGAAGAGAAGACGGGTTTCCATTCTCATTTTCTTAAAAGAGATGCTCTAACCTAAACGTGTGTGCTTTGGTACACCGTAACTATTAGTATTCAAGCTGTGATAACTCCAACATGCCGGAGCTAAAAATAGACACAGCTGCTGTAACATTGTGTGAAATATATCCTTAGCCTTGGGATACCAGCTAATGGGTTCTCTCCCCCCCCCCCGCCCCATTTCAAGGGCTGTCTGTGGCTAAATTGAGATGTG
This sequence comes from Anniella stebbinsi, assembly GCA_029215795.1. Taxonomy (NCBI): domain Eukaryota; kingdom Metazoa; phylum Chordata; class Lepidosauria; order Squamata; family Anniellidae; genus Anniella; species Anniella stebbinsi. The sequence continues at coordinate 15,198,463 of JARDYH010000004.1, forward strand.
CGCTTCTAACCCGAAAGGAGCCGAGAATCTCTGGGGAAGATCTTTAACCATGTTTTGGGGGGGAGGGAGAAAAGATTGTGGGGGCAATCCTAATTTGCACACGGTAATCTCATCCCGCAGAGGGGCATTTCCCGTATTAAATGGGACGTATGCTTTTTGCATCCTTCCGTAGTCTCACAAGCCTTAAAGATGTTGCTTGGAAGGAACGCGCTGCACCCACCCATGCACGCACGCGCGGGCACACACACAACGGAGGGTATTTTTAGAACCCTGTTCTCTATTTTTGCCATCCAGTGAACACTTTGAAAAGAGGCAGCCACATGGCGCTATTTATGGAAGGCTAGTAGCAGCTCGCAGCCACATTGTAACCGTCTGCAATTTCTGCAGGCATGACAATAAGCAGCCTTGCCTGGATCTTGAATATGAATGCTCAGCTTCAGAAAGGACGGAGATTACTGCATAGATGGCCGCAGGGTGCGTGTGTGTGTGTGTGTGTGTGTGTACATGTGCGTGTGACGAAACACATTCGTTCCAACAAGAAGAAAAAGAAGTCTTACGGGATATAACAAGGTACCTTCAGGGCATCATTAGCACACCCATTTCAAATACAATTAAATACCTCATTTAATCAGATCTATTGTTATGTATAAAAGACCAGCAAATGCCAAATATCTCTCTCTCTCTCTCTCTCTCTCTCTCTCTCTCTCTCTCTCTCTCTCTCTCCACACCCCCCCCCCCCCATTCTTAAAAAGCTTTCAAGAGAAGAAATCGGTGCTTAATCTGGTATAATGCAAACTGATGAGCCTTACGGGTGTTAGGAATTCCTGCCTGCTAATCCCAGATGTGCATGGGTTACCTGCGCTGAGGAAAATACACTCTGCACTTCCTTATCATTTTCAGTGCTCAAGCAGGTGAAAATAAGATCTGGGGCTAAGTCCCAGGAAACCCTGGCTCAATGTAAGCTCTAGAAGGAATGGGAAAGTGATGTACTGATTCAGAAAAGGGTAGTGTTGTCATCTCTTTCATACGCGATTTATACATTTACAGATGTTTCCTTGGGGTAAAATCACGTGACTTTGGAGGCAAAATCAAGGGCCTGGGCAAATCTAGCAGGTTTCCACATCACTGTCAATATCCCCCACCCAAGGAGATGTGGCACTAGGAAGGGGATTCTCCGCTTGATCCGCCCACGCCGTGCTATTCACAGCGGCATGAAATCAGTGGTGGTTGGTGGCTCTGATTTCAGTGGGGCTGTGAATTCATTCCGGGTTTCAGTCAGAACCAGCCGGAATTCCATAGGAGCGGTTCAAGGTGCTGAACCCTAGCCCCCAAATAGGTTCAGCACCTTGGAGAGCTCGTTTAGAGTTCCGGCTCGTTCTGATTGTAACCCACAATGGAATCACAGCCCCTCTGAAATTAGAACCAACCAGTCTCCAGTGCATAAAATACAGCCCCAGGGAAGTAATGACCACGCTGCATCAATAGTGTATGAATCCAGCCCTAAATCTGAATGGGCTAATCCAGAGTTACTCCTACAAACTATTTTTCTTCTCATTCCTGTGGCTTGCCCTTGAGATACACAGCCTTTGCTGTAGGAAAAATGTTACCAAATCGTGCATTACGATGGGGATTTATAATATCAGCATGTTACCCTCTAACAGGGAAAGCGGCAAGCTCTGTAATAGGAGACTAGCTTTGACGGCTTTTCCAGCCATTAATTATTGAGTGTCTGGCTTTGGGCCCATCGATCCTAATGAGACAACTCCTCCAGTGGTACCGTGCCAAACACAAGGGTGTAATTTACAACCTCTCTCTTGACAAGGTTTCTAAATTAGCCGCGACACTGAAACAATCACCAGGGTAAGCCTGGATTGAGTGATGTTACATTCGGACGAAAGAAAAGCTGCCAGAATAGGAAATTAACTATCCAGCTTGCAGAAAGTAATCTAAAGGGCTCTTCATGGACCTTTGGGCCTATTTTGGGGTTCTAAGCTAACACTGATGTTGGAGAGGATCTGATGGGGCCCATGAGGCACTTCATCAGCCACACCTGTTGCGCATCCATCAAGCAAGCATGAGAACATGCGCACAAAGTGCATACGTTGGGAGAAATGCATACAAAAATGCTTACATTTTGAGAAACCCAAACAAAAAAATGCATAGATTGGGGGGGTATAAGTATAAAACCGCATAATACATTTACCCTCACGTATGCATTTTTGTGCACAATCTCCCTAATGTACACTTAAAAAAAACCCTATATTTTCTGATTGGAAAATTGCATCACAAAGTTCAGAGAAGTGTCAAAATTGAAGAAGCATTGTATTGTGGTTCATGTATTATTTCAGGAAGTGCACATTCATTAAAATGCAAGCCAAGCAAAATCCTCTCCCCCAAACAAACCCAGATCATTTATTTATTTATTTTGCTTTGTCGTACAGCATGAAGGCTCTTGCACGTCATCATCATCATCATCATCATCAATCTCTTTTCTTGCTCGTGGCATTTTTTTCTAGATAGACATGACAGGCTTTGCTGTCTTTTATTGTTTCAGGAATTTCCTGACAATTGAGCATGTGTAAGGATGACTGCTTTCTGGATGTTGGTGCAGATGTATTTTGGTAGGCCCAGTTTCTAAAGGTTTTCTGTATAGTTTTTTGTTGTGATGCCAGTGACTGATGTGACTAATGGAATAATTGTGACCTTTTCCTGTTGCCATAGTTCTTTAATGTTCGTGACCAGTGGTGTGTATTTTTCTCTCTTTTCCTCTTCCTTTCCTACATTTTTGTCATTAGGTATTGCTATGTCGATGAGGTATTATTATCATTATTAGCCCATATGGCTGGAGAAAAGCCTTTTCTCGTGACTCCCCAGTTTTATCTACTACTTCTCAGCAGTGAATTGCATAGCTCTGCATTTCATTTTGAAGCCATTGCACTCACAGATACTGTCACCAGGAAGCTGTATCTGTAATTGGAACCAGGTCCAGGTTCAGGTGTGGCTTCCTCCATGTGGCTGTGTCCCTGGAGATATTCAGGTTTCTCCATGCAGAAATTGTAAATGTCTGAACCAGGCCCAAATAAAGGCACTAAGCCAGGCTTCGTAGAGTAGCAATGAGAGTCATCAGGTAATCTTTAGTAACAAGCAACAGTATTCCAACCCTTGCATTGGCCCTTGCAAGAAATTATACAGACAATAATTAAGGATGGGGAAGAAATTCATTCAGTTTGGATTGAATTGGGGACTTAACATAATTTTGCACTTATGAACCAATACATGAACTGAAACTTAGTTATGCAAACACCATGCAAAAATTCATATATTAGGAGAAAGTGCACCCAAAAATGCATATTCCTGAAAACAACATTATATAAGGAAATTTGCTTACAAAAAATGTGTGTGTTGGACAAAACTGCATAGAAAAATGCATGTGTTGTGAGAAATTTGTACAAAGGTGCATGCAAATTTTCACATGAATGTGTGTGTGTGTGTGTGTGTGTGTGTGTGTGTATATATATATATATATATATATTAATCCATTCTCAAAGTTCACGGAACCGAACTTCAGATTGGAAAACTGAAAACAGAGAGAAACTGCATTGGACAGATTCAACCATCCCTAATATCAACTAATTAATGCTCGAAATGACCTTGAGGGCTAGGGCTCTTTGCATTTGTTGCGAGTATTATTAGCATCAAAAGCATATTGAGCCCTCTGACCTACGCCTGCAAGCTTGTGAAAGCTCCATTTTAGCTGATTTATTTGCACAAGGAAGCATGCCAACCCTGCTCTCTAAAGCAATCAGTTGGGCACTCTCCGTTGTTTCTTCTGTGGGATCAGTGGAAGGCAGTGACTCTGATGTCAGCAGGGTGGTGAATCCACTCCAGGTTTCAGTCAGAGCCAGTCAGAACTCTAAAGGAGCTATCCAAGGTGCTGAACCCATTTGGGGGATAGGATTCAGCACTTTGCATGGCTCCTTTCGAGTTCTGGTTGGTTTGGACTAAAATAAAAAAAATGGGTTCACAGCCCCATTGAAATCGGAGCCACCAGCCTCCACTGTTTGAAGGCTATTCCTTTTTTCAACCTGCTTATCTTTTTTCTTCTTCTTTTGGCTCGAACCACACCCTCCACCTCTATAATGAACACTATATTATACCAAGACCAACACATGTGAAAGCTAGTAGCCATCCTGATCTAGCTGGGGCAATTCAGATGCAGACTCAGGCTTTGATGCATGCCATGCCTTGCTGGATGTAAAGTGCATGCCCCAAATGAGCAATGCATTGGGGAGAAGACTGGGCCAGCAGCATGTGACAATCTTTGGTGGTGGAGCCCCTCGCACACATCTCTTAACAGGTAAGTCAGTAAAATCCACTCCAGTGGTGCCTGTCATTTCTTTGGAGGATGGATCCAGGCCATGCAGGGTTGCAATTGAAGTATCTCTGCCTAAACTATTTGTCACTCATCCTCATTGTTCTTGGGATCAGCTAGATAAGGGAGGGACACCTGCCTTGACCTTTGGATGACTTATGAACCTAAATGCACAAATCAAGTTTTCCGCTGGCTACACGCTTTCTGCTGATACATTTTTATAAGATGTTCAGCAGCCACTGTAAAGCTGAACAATACAGATAACCAGTATTTTTGATGTGTGTGTAGCCCTTAGAAACTTCACTAATATTACCAAGATATATATATTTTTAAAAGTTTGACGAAGATTTTGCTCGAGCAGATTTGGTCTTTAATTTCACTTTGGGTGAACATAAACAGTTATAATGCAGTAATGTGCCTTTCTTGGTTTTAATTCATGATTTGCCTTAAAGACAGAAAGGTCAGGGTGTTCCACCTACCAGTTCGCTCATCGGAAAACTCACTCTTCTGCTTGGATGCCTCCACATTACACTTTTAGAAGTGATGAATTGCAATTTGTGGCATACTTTGATTTTTCTTGTTAACACAAACAAACAAAAACTGAATCTAGGTCATTGTTACACTGAATCAGAAGGAGATAAATTCTTTTCTAATGATTTTTCAATGGGGAACTGAAAATTGATTGTGGAATTTGAAGACAGAGCCACAAACCTATGCAACATACCAAATGGATGTCCTTGGGCAAGTGACTTATCTCTCTGCCTCAGTTTTTAGCTAGTAAAATAAGAATAACAGTGGCATACCTCACAGGATTGTTGTGTGAGCAAAGAAACAGTATGAAGAATTTACAACAGTATGGACATTCTCTCTCTCTCTCTCTCTTTCTTACACACACACACATACACTATCTGTCCTACTACTCATAACTGTTAGGTTCTCAATAAATATATATTATTTTACTGTGGTCCTCTTCTATGTTCCTGGTGAGGAGAGAGATAATTTAAGAATAAATATTATATTGGTTAAAAGTCCAGCATACTCCTAGAAATCTGTACCATGCCAGAAGGGGAACTTTTATTGCTTATCAACAGTTTCCCAAGTAGGAAATATAAATTCTTCACTGTGAGTGGAACACTTGATAAAAATAATGCATGAGACGACGAGAAATTACAGTTCGTCATTTAGAGGGAAAAGGTATTCAAATACTTACGTTTCAAAATATTTCTTCTTTCTAGCTCCTCAACAGCAGGTCTTTGGCTCAGTCGCCTGCGGAAGAAAACCAAGATGATGTTTTGTACCATTGTTTTGGTTTCTCTAGTTTGTTGGTTTGGGTTTTCTTTTCTTTTTTTGCCTAAGTCCGCTCTGTCCTGAGGCCCAAAGAGTTGGCGTCTGGGTCAGATCAGGAGCAATAATCAAAGGCATGAGATCGGCCCTTTGAGACCCTCATGCTTTCCATCCCAAAGGGAGCTTCTGTTTCCCAGGGAGAGAGAAAAGTTCTTCACTGGCAGACACCTCTTTCTCTACAGCCTGTCCCACTAACACATATTCTTCTCCTCCCTGTCTCTGAAGAAAACCCAGGGAATGCTGGGTTAGAACATCCAGATTCTGACAGTAATATATATATATATATATATATATATATATATATATATAGTCTTCTTGCAGATCTTCTCCGCAGTTGCTGTTTTGGAGTCTCCTGAAAACTAGAAGCCCCTGCCTTTCCTCCCCAGGGTCAAGTATCACCAATGATCCATCCTGACAGCTTTTAGCCTCGGCAGAAAAGGGGGAAAAAAGGCTTGTGTGAGCAGGTGGTTCCTTGATTGAAACTGTGACAGCGCTGCCTGCTAGCACGCTGCATATAATAGCTCTGTGTGTGTGAGAGAGAGAGTGTGTGTAGCGCTTAAAGCATCACGAATCATCCCCTTGGCTTCCAGTGCCTCCCCCTTTACTAGAGCTGTCTCAGGATTGACTCTGTAAGATCAGATGATCACAGCCATTGGATCCAGCTTCCCCAATGAGACTTCCCCCCCCAAGAGGTTTACTTGCTAATATCTGCCTTGAAAATCTCACCGGGTAAATTGTCCACCCCCACGCAGGCGTTTATAGATCCTTTATGGGCTCGCCTGTGGATGTAGCTGCTGAATAAATAAACGAACAAACGAATCCAGAAAAGGAAGGAGGGAAAAGCCGAGAGAGATGGCACGGATTTTATCAAGTTCTCTCTCCCCCCACCCCATTTATTTATTTTTTTGTGCAAAATATATCCGATATTAGGGGGGCTTTGGGCACACAGAAAAGAGAAAGATGCTTTTGTCTTTGGGTTTCCTTGTCAGATAAGCTCACAAGCGACATCTATCACAGATGATGTGGATAAATAAAGGGAAGACTTTAAGTGGCATGATTGACGTGTTTCTGTCAAAGCCATAGATAATCCTGTCTTGATGTGGAAGCATACATAGCCGGAGGGTGTGGGGCAGGAAGAGAAATAATCATATTATAGTAAACCAGAGTAATTGTCCTCCTGTGTTATACAGAGAATTCAAGTAATTTGCACAGAATGGGTCGGATCCAGACTTACAACTGCTGGGCATCTGCTAACAGTGGGGGGAGTGTGTGTGGGGAAGCAAACCCTGCAGATCCCTCTCCCCGCCTGAAGCTCTCTGTGCCCCCTGAAAATCTGCTCTGGAGGGCTGGGGGGATGCTCCAGAGCAACACGAGAGCCAGTGCAGAGGACTGAAGGAAGAACTGGCAAAAGTCACCCACCCCTTCATCCAGCAGGGAACCTCCTTTGGGCCTCACTTCTATTCTGCGAATGGCGGGAGCCTTTCCGTTCATGGGACAACCAGTCTGGATCCAACCCACTATCTCAGACTACATATGATGCTAACTGTGTGCAATCCTTTAGGATACATGCATTTCATTCTTTAAATATCAGCTGGCGTGGAGGGAGGTAGCAGGATTAAGACCATAGCACATGTGGAAGGGGAGTTTAAATCCTTCCCCATGCACCATGATACCTCTGAAAATCCTCCCCCACAATAGTCACTATCAGCCCCCCAGGAGGGAAGCTTCCATTGGTGCCAGTGGAAGCCTCCCTTCTGGGGCTAACAAGAGCTCCAGGGGGTGATTTTTTTGCAGGATGGTAGCATGTGTCGTAGGCTCAATCCTGTTTAGCTCCCACCCACCCTGCAGTGGATATTTAAAGAATTAAAAATGCACCCGAAACGCTTAACGTGCCATTCTTATGTCTCTCAGTGCATGGGGGGGGGGGGGAATTAAACTCCAAAGTTGCACATTTAGCACTACGGAATGCTAAGTGGGTCAAATTTAGCCTGAGAACAAGCTAGATTTACCCCTTTGAAAACTACGGAGAGGTTTTGCTGCAGAATCTTTTCCATTTTTTTCAGGGTGTACTGTGGACTATGACCCATGGGGTGGGGCAGGGGGCTAAAATAGCCCCTTGTGCTTTCCTCAGTTGCCCTCCCCTGCTATAAAGTAAATCAGTATTTTTAACCTCTTGTTGCAGGCGAGGAGCTGGTGTGGATAGGTTGCAGGTGGCCCTGCCTACGCCACCTAGACAACTTTGCTGTTCATAGCAGAGTGAACGATATATTATCGATTCCATTAGGACATTTATATCGTGCCACCAACATACAGGGATTTTCCAGCTCACACTCATGCCCCTTCTCAAATGAAGATTTTCTCACAATATATGGTGGGGATGTAGCTCAGTGATGGAGCACCTGCTTTGCATGCAAAGGTCCCAGGTTCGATTGCCGGCATCTTCAGGTAAGGCTGGAAAAACGTCCTGAAACTGGGCTACATGGATCAATGGTCTGACTCAGTATAAGGAAGATTCCCATGTTCCTATGTACTGTAGCTCCAATCAAACTCCTAAATACCATTGAATCAGAACTGGATTGTTGCAGTGTTCTTGCTACAGTACATACACATCTAGCTGGCCCATGACCAGTAGGGATGTGCACGCCCAAAAATATCGTATTTTATTGTTATCGGAAGTTCGGACCAAGAAAATTATCGCCTCCAATAATATCGTAGGTTAATCGTATCGTCTTCACAATAATTATTGGAAATCCGGTATTTAATTTGCAGCCCCATTGTGCCCTATAGAGCCGAATCTTTTAGAAAATATGTCTATGACTTCTATATTTTCAAAGTTACAGGCTTGAAACTTGGTCACAATGCTTATGGGGTACGCCTAAGTATGTGTACGAAATTTGAGACCAATCCCTCCAACCCTCGATTTTATATGAATTTCTTAAAGAACGTTTAAGTTCTGACAGATCAAAAGTTGCACGATCTTTCAAAAATTCATATAAAATACAGGGGTGGAGGGATTGATCTGAAATTTGGCACATATGTGTAGCAACATGTGCTAGACATGTGTACGAAATTTGAGATCAATCCCTCCAACCCTTGATTTTATATGAATTTTTGAAAGATCATGAAACTTTTTGACAGGTCTGAATGAACGCACGTGGTGAACTGTCATTCTGATCTGTCAGAACTTAAACGTTCTTTAATAAATTCATATAAAATCGAGAGTTGGAGGGATCGATCTCAAATTTCATACACAGGCATATCCCATAAGCACTGTGACCAAGTTTCAAGCCTCTAACTTTTAAAATACAGAAGTTATAGATTTATTTATATGGCAGTCTGATTATCCAATATAATCAGGCTGAAAATTATCGGATCGGATAGTTATCAGAGGTTTTTCTATCATATCGTTATCATTAAACGCATACATGATAAAGAGCGTATCGTATTGTTATTGTACATTTTAAAGATACAATACACTTCCCTAATGACCAGTGGAGCCTGGTGACTCCAATGTTTCAGTCAGAAGCAGCCAGAACTCTAAAGGAGCTATCCGTGTGCTGAACACATTTGGGGGATAAGGTCCAGCATTTTGGACAGCTCCTTTAATGATCTGACTGGCTCCAACTGAAACCCGGAGCAGATTCACAGCCCTACTGACATCGGAGCCACCAGCCTCCATCGCCCACGAGAGTTCTTCTCAGGCAGGAAGCACATGCAAGTCAGTCCTGGATACATGTTTGCCCTGGTCCTGGTTATCACCTTTCTGCATACATTGTTCTGAGTGTTCTTTCAGGTATCCTCTGGGTCATCCTTATTCATCTCTCCTGAGTTAACTCACAGCAGTGCGAAAGGTAGGGGCTTAGGGGATTCATCCTTTACCTCCTGCTAAAACAGCAAGTGGTAATTTACCTTGAGTTATAACTGGAGCTTAGAGGGACTGGACATTTATTTATTTCATTTCTATCCTGCCTTTTCTCCAAGGACCCCAAGGCAGCTTCCATGGTCCTCCTCCATTTTATCCTCACAACAATCCTGTGAGGTAGGTTGGGCTAAGAGTCAGTGACTGCCCCAAAGTCCTCCAGTGAGATTCATGGCCTTAGGGGTGACTAGAACCTGGATCTTCCAAGTCCCATTCCAACATTCTACCACTACATCACACTGGATCTCAAAATTACAAAATTATGTGTATAAAATTATGCATGGTGTGGAGAATGTGGATAGGGAGACATTTTTCTCCCTCTTCCATAGTACTAGAACCTGGGGTCATCCCATGAAGCTGATTGATGGGAGATTCAAGACAGATAAAAAGAAGTACTTCTAAATATAGCACATAGTCATACCATGGAATTCAGTACCACAAATAATAATAATAATAATAATAATTATTATTATTCATTGCATTTATATCCTGCCTTTTTTCCTCCAAGGAACCTAAGGCGGCATACATAATCCTCCTCCACCTCCTCTCCATTTTATCCTCACAACAAGAACCCTGTGAGGTAGGTTGGGCTGAGAGTCTGTGACTGGCCCAAAGTCACCCAGTGAGCTTCCATGGCCGAGTGGGGACTAGAACCCGGATCTTCTGATTCCCAGTCCAACACTTTAGCCACTACACCACACTGGCGACCAATTTGGATGGCTTTAAAACAGGGTTGGATAAATCCTTGGAGGGAAAGGCTATCAACAGCTACTAGTCCTGATGGCTGTGTGCTACTTCCAGTAGCAGAGGCAGTTTTTCTATGTACACCGGTTGCTGGGAACATGGATGGGAGGGTATTTATGCACCGTGTCCTGCTTGTGGGTTCCTGGAAGGGATGTGCATGGATCCAAAAAAAATGGATCGGAATCAGAATCGGAATTGGAATTGATGCCTCGGATTGGATCGGAGGCTTTCCGGTTTGGATCAGATCCGATTCCGTTCCAAAAATCGGACGTCTGATTTTCGGATCAGACACCATTTTAGGTGTTTTTGCCATAGGCTTGCATTGGGGGAAAGCATTCCCCCAATGCAAGCCTATGCGGAAAACATGGGGACGGGTGAGTGGGGTCCTAACTACCCCCTCCCTGTTCCTCCCCTCCACTCACACTCCTTACCTGCCGGGGCCGTCCGCTGCCACCCGTTGGTCCCTTCTACTGAGAAACAGGCTTCGCGGCCCACCTCTCAGTAGCACTCTGGGTGACATCATCATCCGGCACGCTACTGAGAGGCAGGCCGTGAAGCCTGTTTCTCAGTAGAAGGGACCAGCGGGTGGCAGCGGACGGCCCCGGCAGGTAAGTGGGGACCTCCCTCTACCTCCCACTCCCTCCCACTCACGCTCCTTACCTGCCAACATCCCGTGCTGCCGTCCGCTGCTTCCGTACTACTGATAAGCAGGCGGACGGCATCGCGGGACGCTGGCAGGTAATGGAGGACCTCCACCTCCCTCCCCCCTCCCCCCACTCATGCTCCTTACCTGCTGCCTCCTCGCTGTCCTCCACTGCCACCCGCTGCTTCAATACTACTGAGAAACAGGCCTTGCGGCCTGTTCCACAGTAGAACGAGGGCACTCGAGTGATGACGCCACCTGGCGCACCGTCGCTCTATTGTGGAACAGGCTGCAAGGCCTGTTTCTCAGTAGACGGGACCAGCAGGCGGCAATGGATGGCAGCGAGGAGGCAGCAGGTAAGGAGCGTGAGGGGGGGGAGGGGGGAGGAGGTCCGAAGTCCAATCCTCCGATTTTTTCCAATCTGGATCGGGTCCTTTCGGATTGGATCAGATGAGATCAGACAATCCAGATGGTAGGGATCAGAATCAGATAATTTTATCCGATTTCACCTGGATCGGGTCTGGATCGTGGATTGGACCTGATCCGCTGCACATCCCTAGTTCCTGGTCCACAGCTGGGTTGGCCACTGTGTGGACAGAATGCTGGACTAGATGGTCCCTTATTCTGATCCAGCATGGCTCTTCTTATGTTCTTATTACACCACCCCCTGGCTCATTATCAAAAACTATCACTGGCAGGAGTGGGGAAATGAAATGAAACCTCCTGGTGTGCAAAAAGATAATCTGTTAGCCCTGACATGTTTGGATTTAGATCTTAATCAGTAACACTGACAAACAAAACATGGTATTTTTTGGCACTCTGCTGCAAAGTGATCCACTGGAGATACACCTGGATCACCCTTCCCTAACCATGTGGAGAGCACTGGGGCAGGGAAAGCTAACCTAGAAGTTTGAGCTGCTCTTGTTCCTGCATTGGTGCCTTCCCTCTTTTTTCCCCCAGGGGTGGGGAAATGCACCAGATAGCACAATCCATTGTATTTGATGGCCGGGAAGAGAGTTTAAGGACCTCTGCTGTTTTAAATCTCTATTTTAAATCTGTATTTTAAATCTGCATTGCTGCACTTTTTTGACCCTGGTTGTGTTTTTATATTGTGTTTTTATATCATGTTTTTATACTGTTTTGTTGATGCTTTTAATTTTTGTGAACCGCCCAGAGAGCTCCGGCTATTGGGCAGAATATAAATGTAATAAATAAATAAATAAATAATACATACATAAATGGCAGTCCCATGTTTTTCTTGAAATGTTTAGTTCAACCTTCCCCAACCTCCAGATGTGTTGGACTGCAACTCTCATCATTCCCAGCCAGCATGGCCAATGGCACAGTTGCAACCTTGAGAACACCAGGTTGGGGAAGGCAGGTGTCGTTCCATCCTAAGGAACTAAGATTTGGTTTGCATCGTTTCCAGCAACACGCCCTCTCCGCTCTGAGGATCTTTCAGAATTCAGTTCCCAGAGCTTCAGTCGCAGAGATTAACATGCTTTGCACAATCTCCCAAAGCAAATAGTGACTTACACTGAGAGCTTATCTCCAAATCGAAGGGACATGCGACCGTCTGTTCGCATTCCCCTCGCTTGGCCCATTTTAAGTGGTCACTTCTGGGCTGTATAGGTTCTCCCGGAAGCTTTACATTATATTACAAATGATATATAAACTGCACTGGGGGGGTTGCTGGGGAGGGGGATTAAATGCCTTTCTAAGAATACGATAGAGATAAAAGCAGTACTCTGAGTGCTTGTGAATATTGGGGCTTCATGTGTTTACATACAGTCTGTGGTAAGCCTCAGATTTCTTGTTTTGAAACCCCGATTGGCCCTGATATTTGTTTATTTGTTTATTTATTTATTTGCACACACAAAACAAATGAAATGTTTGCCCAACTGGTATTGGGGGTGGGGAATGTTCTGTAAGATGCCCTGTCTTTTCAGCACCCTCAAAAAGCACTTCCCCCAAAAGTTAAAGAAACAATATTGGCCAGTTTTCCCCAACTTGAAAATTAAAATAATCCCCCCCACTTCACACACACACACACACACACACGCACACACTTTCCCCTATCCTGCAAGCAAATCTCCTTTGGCACAGCATCCAAGCCTGGGGTTTTAAGTTTATAAACATCTCTGTGGATGCTAAATCCAAAGACACGATTACTCAACTGGCTGTAGTAGAATGTACATGCAAATAGCCAGTAAATTTTCTAAACTCTGCATGCAATGTCCACATCAAAGTGTGGGATATGCCACTCCCTAAATAGTAAATGTGAGGTCACATCTAGTTTATGTGTGTGTTTGGGGATGGACCATAGGAAGATCACATGCTTTGCATGCAAAAGATGGTAGGTTTTGCCCTGGATATCTCCATATAGGGCTGAGGACTCCCGCCTGAAATCAGGAAAGCTATTGCTGCCAGTTGGTTTAGACAATATTGAATTAGATGGACTGGTGGTCTAATTCAGGAGAAGGTAGTTGTTGAATTGTAGCCTGGGTTTGTTTTGTCCCAGTATATTTTATGATCTGCATTTTCCAGGATTGTTTCGGGTGAATATGTATAGTATGGTGTGGGTTGTTTGATAAGGTTGAATTTCGTGGCCAGTTGTTGGTGAATTATTTTTGCAGCTGTATTGTGTCTGTCCGTATAGTCCATTCCTGCCAGAATTTTACATCCTTCTGTTATATGGTCTATTGATTCTTGGAACTGATGGGATTTCCTGCATAGGTCTGTTGTTACGCTGTTACCTTTTATGATGCATTTTTGGTAGTTCTTGGTTGCTATAACTTGATCCTGTATTGGGAATCCTTTGGTTTCTGGAAATAGCTCACCCTTCCTGAGCCGTTCGTACGATTGTTCTTTGTTTATTTGTGGGTTCTGTATTATGTCGTAGTGCTTCCCATTGAGTACTTTTTGTGTCCATTTTTCTTTTTCCTCTGCGAGTGTAAGTGGTTGTGTTTGATCTTTGTTTTGTAGTGCTAGGTTGAGTGGGGTGTAGTTTTTATCTACTTTTACTATGGCTTTATGAATGGGGGTGTTTTTGGTGTGGAAGAATTCTCTGAGTGATTTTATCTGTTTAGCATGAATTATTATTATTATTATTATTATTATTATTATTATTATTATTATTCCCCCTTCACGCCTGCTGCGATCCTGATAATTACCAACTCTCCATATAGAAGCTTAAGCTATTTACATTTTTACATGCCTGCCATGCAATTCAAAGACACATTTAACATCAGCTCCAGTTTGGCCCTCAGTCACTGTTCAAGACATCTCTGGGATAAATTACTCCTTGTGTTGCGGAGGGAAGAAGAAAACACCTTTATTTTGTTGGCTAAATGGCAATAATTATAATACCACACCCTTGGCTATTACACATACATACTGTTAAAGCTATTAATATTCCCCCCCTGTTCTGTGAGAATTACTCTCCAGGCTCAGTAAACAAGGGACTGTCCCTGAACTACTTAGCATTCAATGTAGAACATGCTGTACTCACTTCTGATTCCTTTTTTCGAAGAGATCAAAAAACAGAGAAAGAGAAGAGGGAAAGAGAGAGAGAGCAAAAAGAAAAAGAAAGGGAAGATGCTCATTGTCCCTGAGCTTTGCAGACCTATCCTTTGAGAGCAATATGTTCCCCAAGGATTACAATCAGAAAAAAATACCTCCAGGATACACCAGGTAGAGAAGTGGTGTATTCATAGAATTGAAACGGATGCTTCTCCAGGTTTTAAAAAGAGCAAGGCTGCAGGTGCTTTTAAATTTTATATATATATATATATATATATATATATGGTGCTGGAAGTACGCTGCAGATGTACAACTGCACAGTGGGAGGCAACAACACATGCACAAGTGTGTGTGTTCACTCTTTTTTAGCATGGAAATAGGCAAAGCTGTACTGCAGGCAGCAGCCAGAGAGCCACTGTGGGGTAGTGGTTAGCGTGGTGGACCAGGACTCGGAAGATCCAGGTTCTAGTCCCCACTCATCCATGCAACCCAATGAATGACTTTGGCCCAGTCACTGACTCTCAACCTAACCTACTTTACAGGGTTGTTGTGAGGCTCAAATGGAAAGACCATGTATACCATATTGGGTTCCTTGCCAGAGGGAAAGAAGGTGGGATATAAATGTAATAATGAATAACTTTGTGTCTACTCCCTCTTCTTCCCCTGTAACATTGAGTAAAGGGCAAGAGGGACTTAAAACAGAACATTGCCATGTGACATCCCTCTTGACCAAAGTGCCGTCCATCCAGCCATGCTCACTTCCAGGATACTCCATTCCTCCCTAACTTTCTGTTCTCATCCCTGTAACAGTCAGGGAGCATTCACACAGAGCATGCTCAGTCCTCATTGTGAACCACTGAGAAATTTTACTCTACTCAGCGTATATAAATGCCACAAATAAATAAATTGGGTTGGGGAGTTTTGGAGGGAAGGGGTAAAAGCTAACTTTACTTGTACTTCTACAAACCATGGGGTGTCCAAAGCCAGGTGATGCCTCCCTCTTGTGTGTGAATGATGACATTTTGGTTTACAGAAAGACCGGTACTTGGAGAATGAGTTTGCTGTTAGTATTTATGGTAATGCATGAAGTCACTCCAGGTGTTTCTCCTTGCCCACTGACTGCCACTGAGGGGTTCTGCAGAGAAACAGATGATGCAATCGCATCGTATCATGTGTTTCCTTAATTAAACAGTGGTGGTTGAGAAAGAGTTTGCTATTTGGGGGGGGGGGGGAAACCACTTGATGAGTGTCACATCTAATTCCCCCCCTTAAAAACTCACACACTTAAGAACACGCAACCCTGTTTCTGCTTCGTCGGACTGAAAAGGCAGTTTTTCTAGTCAGAGCCAGTAACCTTCCTAGATTTGTACTTTGAACAACTTGGTAATTGGCCAGATGATAGAAAAGCTCTATTTGTTTTTCCAATTTAGTTCTGTCAAACTTTGCAAAATGAAGGACACCAGTAAGGTTCAAAAGCATGTTTAAGCATTCCTTTAATTCAGTTACTACTAGACCTCAACTATTAAAAGTTATCATCCAGTGGTTTATCTCATTGTGTAAGACCTGCCTGGGCCCAATGCCCAAGAAATCCAATGGACCAACAAGTTTTAAGGCCTTTGCCCTCCTCTGAAGATAAACACTTAAAGTTGTCTTCAAATATTATTTTTCCTATCTGTCCCCACCTTTATTATGCCAAGATGCTGATTTTCAGCTTCCTAAATAACTCTGAAACCTATTAGCAATAAGGACAGATTGTTGTAATGATTACGGTGCTGGATTTGAGATCAGGAAGACCCTAGCTGAAATTTCTGCTCAACCATGAAACTCACTGGCTCTCAGCCTACTTATCTCACATGATTGTTCTGAGGATAAGTAAGAACTGCATGGCATTTTTTTTTCATACAATGAAAAGGGCAACAGAAATGATGAATAATAAAAATGTTCCAGCCTTGGACAGACTCAGCATTCTCTCTACCCACAATGGATAACTAGATGCCGTAGGGACAGTTGTCAAGTAAGACATCCCAGTGATGTCCATCACCAAATTTTCATCTCTAGCATCTGGTACTGGACAGAAACAGCTGTAACTTCTGGACACTTTATTTTCCAATCCAACACAACATATTTATCTTAACCTTTTAAAATATAATTTATGTTGACAGCCATCACAATATCCAGCATAGGCGATATGTTCATGGGAAGAAACACTTCCTTCAATTTGTTTAATTGTTTATGCCTGGCCAACACCATTGACTTCAATTTCTTATAACTATCTAGAGAGGGATTCACTTTCCCTTAGACATTGTCACGGACTGGCAATGTCATGTTCCATGAGTGGGAGTGAAAACAGGCAAAAGAGTGTGCTCACATTCATAGAATTATAGAATCATAGAATAGTAGAGTAGGAAGGGGCCTATAAGACCATCGAGTCCAACCCCCTGCTCAATGCAGGAATCCACCTAAAAGCATACCCGACAGATGGCTGTCCAGCTGCCTCTTGAAGGCCTCTAGTGTGGGAGAGCCCACCACCTCCCTAGGTCATGGGTTCCATTGTCACATTGTTCTAACAGTTAGGAAGTTTTTCCTAATGTCCACTGGAATCTAGATTCCTATAACTTGAGCCCATTATTCCGCATTCTGCATTCTGGGTTGATCGAGAAGAGATCCTGGCCCTCTTCTGTGTGACAGCCTTTCAAGTATTTGAAGAGTGCTATCATGTCTCCCCTCAGTCTTCTCTTCTCCAGGCTAAACATGCCCAGTTCTTTCAGTCTCTCCTCATAGGGCTTTGTTTCCAGGCCCCTGATCATCCTTGTTGCCCTCCTCTGAACACGCTTCAGCTTGTCTGTATCCTTCCTGAAGTGTGGTGCCCAGAACTGGACGCAGTACTCAAGATGAGGCCGTTTTTGCTCCTCCTTTCCTGTGTTCTTTTCCACTCTCACTAGGTAGAGGTCTTTAATTCTCTGTCAGCCTCCACCAAACCAGCCTCAAAAACTGTCTAGGTCTCAGGTATCTACTTTAGATAGTTTGGGTTGGCTAAGAGATGTAGGGTGGGTACCCAAAGGAAAAGAGAGCACACTATTTCAAATAGTAAAGTCTCCTTAAGTATTAATAGGAAAATGTTTTTAAAATCTGAAAGCATAAAACTGCCCCCCACTCTATTAGCAACAACGTAATAAAATAACCAACGATCAATACCTCCATCTGACCTAACTAGATTTTCCCTTATTTTATCTAGGCAATATTTTACTGTCCACGGCCCATCTCTTTCAATTGTTATTCCAATTCCAGCAGCTCTGACTATTTCTTTCCTCTAAGACCCCCCCCCCCCCGTTTCCTTCCTTTTCTATTCTAAATCCCCCCCTCTCTATCCAGTTTCAACCAATCTGGAGGGTGGTTTCTTGTTTATTCCTGCCAACTAAGGCCATTTCTACACCAGCCATTTTTTGCGGAATCGTCCCTGTGTGCAGATGATGCACAGGGACTCCCAAGGACAGGGGGTGGGTAGGCAAGGGTTTTCCCAGGGATAAAGGATCCCTGGAAAATCCTGATTCATCCCGCGGTCTGGGAATGTTCCGGAACTGCAGGAGGTGTGAGTGCCCATCCCACCTGGTGCCCCCTTATTGGCACCAGCAATGGGCATGGAGCTGTGCTGCATGGCTCTGTGCCCATCAGGGGAGGGGGTGGCAGCAAGTTTGCCACCACTGGAATGGCAGGGAGTGGGTTGGTGGCCTGGTTTCTCCCCCCCTTTTTTTTTGAAAGATTTACATTTTGCAATGGAGTGCAAGTGTGCTCTTTGAATCCTGTATAAAAAAATGGCAGGCGTGACAGTGTGACGGTCCGGGCGGAAGCTGGGATGTCACACTTCCTTTGTGGAAATAGGGGAATGATCTCGGAAGCTGGTAAGCCCGGGATCATCCCCAGGCACTTCATCTACACCCTTAGGTGTAGAAAGGGCCTAAGTTTCTTTTTCCTGAGTTAAACTTTTTAAACCTTTTGTTGAACTTTATAATATCCTGCTTCCTTGAGTGACCTTTTGATCTTTGCTGAACTTTTTAAAGTTCTGCTTCCTGGGCTAAACTTCCTAACTTCTATATCTTAAATTAAGCTCATGACGTCTAAACTTACAACCTCCTTGTTGAAACTGACTAACATCAAATCCCTCAAAACATTTTAAACCCCATTTTACAATACCATAAGACCATACTAAATCCCAAACTGGAGGACAGTTGTGTTCCTTCACAGATATAATGAAGGGTGTTTTGTGATATATGCATACTGCATGATTCATGCTCTGAATTTTTTCCCTTGACACTGAAGAGCAGTGCAAGGACATGTAGAAGCTCCAGGCTCATAGTAGGCGCAAATAATAGATTCTCTCTCTCTCTCTCTCTCTCTCTCTCAATCTGGCCCTTTCCTCACCAGCCATTTTTCGAGGGGCTGCCCCTGCCTGCTCGCAGAGAGTCCACATGACGCACAGAGTATCCTGCAAGAAGGCAGGGGCCAGCCCTCCATTTTCCCGGGAATTCAGGGAATGCTATTATTCTGTTTTGTTCCCTGCTCCTGGGCACAGCCATGCTTACCCGTGACTAAGCGTGGCTGCACCGATGGCCACGGAGCCACACCACGTGGCTCCGAGGCCATCTGGTGGGGGGACGGCCAAATCGCCATCCCCTGGATGGCAGGGGGGAGGGGGCGCAATTGTGAGACTTTTTTTTTTAAAAAAATGTACATTTGCGCAGGAGCGCTTGTGCGCTCCTCCGTGAATCTGTAAAAAAAATGGTCATTGCAAGCCTGGCCATTGCATTCTGGTGTTGCCTCTGCGTGCTGGACCCGGAAGTGGTTACTTCCGGGTTTCCCCGCTTCCCACCCTCTCTGCCCCTATGGTGCGGAAAGGGCCTCTGTCTTTCTTAGACACGTGTCTGATCCACAGACAACAGGCAATTCTGAGTCATGTGGCCCTGAAAGCCCCAGTGGTGCAAAATTAACCCCAAGCTCCCCTGCCAGAGCTCTCTGGTGTTTTGCCATGGGGGAGGATCAGTTTCTTGAATGCACAAATCCCAAACAGTGCTCTTTGCTGGAGAGAACCTGCGAATTACCATGCTTTCCTCGGGAAGCCAACAACTTTTTGGTGACACCCAACAGCGCACCTGTCAATCAAAAGGCTGATACCTCCTAGAGAGAGAGACATTTCTCCTGCTCATTGAACGGAATTGACAAGCAGCAGGAGCCCTGCAGCCAGGATAATAGGACGATGGTCTTGCAGATGGGAGGGTGGGACAAACAAGCCCATTATGCCAGGATCCTGAAGTTTTCTTTAATCCTGTGAGCTTTTATTGAGACAGAGAAGCGGACACATCATGTGTCAGAAATGCAAAGAAAAAGTTTGATAAACTCCCTTCCTTCTCAGTTCCCCAATGTCCTCTAATGGCACCAGCTTAATAGTTACAGTACATATATTCCCACTGTGTCTTCACAATCCCTAGGAAATCAGCACCTTAGAAATCAATGGGACTTAAAGGCCAACGTACACACAGTAGGTGATGAAACATGGAGATTGCTTTGAGCCACTCCACATGGCAGCTCTTATCACATGGCATGCTGTTCATGTGCTGCAGCTCACCACGTGATTGACATGATTTTCTCGAGGTCAACCCACCCTTCTGAAAAGGTGGTAGTGTAGAAAATTGCCCCAGCCAAGAGGGGATCACTGCTGGCCTGCTAAAGCCAACCGCGTGGAGAGATACGAAGCAGCATTACCACCACATTTCACCAGATGTGAAATGTCAAGGCCAGAACTCAGTGGTAGAGATTAGGGCTGTTCAAGCCTCAGGCCTTGGATTCGGAAATCCGAATCAAGGAGGCCATTTTATGGTGGATCCGCCATTTTATGGTGGATCCACTTTCTTTGCACAGCTCTAGGTCCCCGTAAGCAAGTTGCACCTTACAACTCTCAGCATGCAGTACCTGGGAGGACTGCACTCACTGAGGCCCAGGAACAGTGTGCACACATGTCCTCGCCACCGCCACAAGCGCCCTCTCCTCAGTGTGCCTGCTGGCTCTTTGGCATGATTGACCACTGCCAGTGTTTTCCAGGATATTCCAATGACCCTGAAGGGGTCCAGGCATGTTCTGCAGGCACCCTACAGCCACCTGCTTCCCCCAAGAGCCACCCACTCTGGTAAAAGGAAGTGAGTAAAAGGAAATGGGGCACCTGAGGAATGCGTGGGCGATCATGCTGAGGAGCAGGAAATTGTGGCAGGGAGGAGGTGATTGACTGAAACCATGGAAGACGGGTGAAGTGCTCGACGACTGGAGGAGGGCTAATGTAGTCCCTATCTTCAAAAATGGCAAAAAGGAGTAACCTGGGAACTACAGACCAGTCAGTCTGATATCAATCCCTGGGAAAATTTTGGAGCACACTATAAAGAAGTCAATCTGTAAGCACCTTGAAAACAATGCAGTGATTGCTAAAAGCCAGCACGGATTTGTCAAGACCAAATCCTGTCAGGCTAATTTGATTTCATTCTTTGATTGGGTAACCTCCCTTGTGGACTGTGGGAATGCTGTGGACATCATATATCTTGACTTCAGCAAAGCTTTTGACAAAGTACCACATGGCATTCTGATCAGCAAGCTGGCTAAAAGTGGGCTAGAAGGAACAACTATTAGGTGGATCCACAGTTGGTTACAGAATCAGACTTATCAATGGTACCTTCTCACACTGGGGGGAGGTAATGAGCGTGCTACTGCAGGGTTCAGTCCTGGGTCCAGTGCTCTTCAACATTTTTATTAATGACTTGGATGAGAAGGTGCAGGGAATGCTTTTCAAATTTGCAGATGACACAAAATTGGGTGGGATTGCTAATACCCTAGAAGATAGATCTTGATAGACTGGAGCGCTGGGCTGAAAACAACAGAATGAAATTTAATAGGGACAAATGCCAAGTTCTACTCCTAGGAAAAAGAAACCAAATGCACAGTTACAAGATGGGGGATATTTGGCTAAGCAATACGATAAGAGAGAAGGATCTTGGAATTGTTGTAGATCACAAGATGAATATGAGCCATCAGTGTGATGTGGCTGCAAAAAAAGCCAATGCTATTTGGACTGCATTAATAGAAGTATAGCTTCCAAATCGTGTGAGGTACAGGTTCCCCTCTATTCAGTACTGGTTAGGTCTCATCTTGAGTATTGTGTTCAATTCTGGGCACCGCACTTCAAGAAAGATGCAGACAAGCTGGGGGGGGGGGTCAGAGGAGGGCAACGAGGATGATCAGGGGTCTGGAAACAAAGCCCTATGAGGAGAGACTGAAAGAACTGAGTATGTTTAGCCTAGAGAATTGAAGATTGAGGGGATACATGATAGCACTCTTCAAACACTTGAAAGGTTGTCACACAGAGGAGGGCCAGGATAATTTCTCAATCATCCCAGAGTGCAGGATGCAGAATAATGGGCTCAAGTTACATGAAGCCAGACTCTGGCTGGACATCAGGAAAAACGTCCTGTCTGTTGGAGCAGTATGACAATGGAACCAATGACCTAGGGAGGTTGCAGGCTCTCCCACACTCAAGGCATTCAAGATACAGCTAGCCAACCATCTGTCAGGTATGCTTTAAGATAGATTCCTGCATTGAGCAGGGGGTTGGACTTGATGGCCTCATAGGCCCTTTCCAACTCTACTCTTCTATGATTCTATGCAAACACAATTTGCAAAAATGGCTATTTACACAATTGTTTTTTTAAAAAAATGAAAACGTTCCTGAATTTCTGGAAAAACTTGCAGCACGGCTCACAAATGCAAGCTGAGTTGGAAATCCAGAGAGCCCAAAAGGGCTGGTTTTCCTGACAAACGGACATCCCTACATAGCACAATCTACCAGCTCCATGCCTAATAGGAGTTGTTAGTTCTGGGTCCAAAGGTGGAATTGGTTCCGGAGGGAGCCTAGGGGGACTGGGATGTGGCTACCAAAACGTCCTGAGCTGAACACACACTTTCTGAACTTTATTGGAAACTCTAAGGAGAAGCCCAGTTGGCAAGGTTCTCCATCCAAATCAGTTTTAAACCAAAATTGTGGTGGCGCCTGGATCCCTAATAATGACTTCACCTTTATTGCATCTCCATTTCATTGCAGCAGGTACTAAAAAAACAAAACCATTATTTTGGCAGTTTCTTGATAATTTGGTACTTAACAAGTCCAGTTTTATTTAGAGTTTTAGCACACCGTTGAGACTGCAAAGACAGCTAACACCGTTAATAAAAAAAAAAGATTAAAAGTACATTTTAAATAACACAGTAGAACAACACAGATGCCGGCGCCGCACTGTTATTTAATACTACTACAAATAGAGTAGCAGCCGCAGAATAATAAAATTAATTGATTGCTGAGCTGCCACTGAAATTTCATCTGAAATCAATTTGGGAGTTCCCTATCAGACTCAAGTCCTGAGGAATTGTGGGGGACACTATTGGGGGCATGCCTGTCACTGCTGCTTGCACCACCAGTCATGACCTCCCTCTCCTGGATGTGTTTATTGACCCAGTGGGTGGTAGCAGGACTTCTGGATGCAGCAGAACTGCTTGGCTCCATTCTACGGTATGAAGTTAAAGTTGCAGGCACTATCCTAGAGTGACCATATACAAAAGAAGGCAGGGCCCCTGCACCTTTAACTGTTGTGATGAAGAGGGAATTTCACCAGGAACTAATTGCATACAAATGACACTGGCTGAAATTCCCTTTTCTCTACAACTGTTAAAGTGACATGAGCCCTGACCTGGATTTTATCTGGTCACCCTAGTCCAGAGTAGCCAAACGTCCAAGGCTGCAGCTGTCGAATACTCAATAACAAAACACCTCCCTAGGTAAAATCAGATTAGTCATAATTCTGTCTTCTTTTTCTTACAGAACAAATGAAGTTTTGAGGCATTCAAGGTGACTAGGAGAATAATTGGTGCCTCACAGTCAAGTTCACATTTGATGAGACCCAGAAGTGGATGATGGCATGACATTTTGTTGGCAGAAATGAGCCCAGAATTTGCTTGCAACTATGGAGATCGTAATTCGCGAGTGGGTCTGCTAATCTCAGCAATTTGAAAAAGCACAAATTCCGCCCCTGCAGAGCCGTTTAGGGGAGTCATTACAATGGCGGAGCTCCACCAGAGTTGCACATTAGCTCCTCTCAGAAAATTGGTTTCACAATCAAAAATCCAGCCATGGTAATAAATGCTGTGGGTGTGGAACGACACCAAGCCCTGAATCCCATTGTTGTTGCTCCTCTAGTATGGCTCCACAGGCTTTTCTACTACTCTGAATGTAGTCCACAGAGACAGATTTGCCATTTGGACGGGTTGGCCAGTGTTTGCCCGGATTTGAGTCATGCTACTGCCACTCATTAGGACCATTAGTTGGCTCAGATTCCCAGCTTCCTTTTATTTATTTATTTTCTCTTCCCCCCACCCCCCATGACCCTCCACACTCTTAAAAAGAAAATAAGCAAGTCTCTAGCCCTCAGAGAGCCAGGGATTCAAGGGAAAATATGCAGGCAGTATTCTGACCAGTTATTTTATTACGAAACAAGCCTCTGCCCACCTTCCGTCATTGTTAGCCAATGAGAACGTCACCCGGAAAGCAGTGATATCCATAAAGACATGCAAACAAACACACAGACACAAAATCTAGAGTGACAAAGCTATTGCCTAGAGAAACCACTTCACAATCCATAGAATCATAGAATCTTAGAATAGTAGAGTTGGAAGAGGCCTATAAGGCCGTCGAGTCCAACCCCCTGATCAATGCAGGAATCTATCTTAAAGCCTACCGGACAGAGGGTTGTCCAGCTGCCTCTTGAAAGCCTCTACTATGGGAGAGCCCACAACCTCCCTAGGTAATTGGTTCCATTGTCATACTGCTCTAACTGTCAGGAAGCTTTTCCTGATGTCCAGCTGGAAACTGGCTTCATGTAACTTGCCCATTATTCTGTGTCCTGCACTCTGGGATGATTGAGAAATTATCCTGGCCCTCCTCTGTGTGACAACCTTTCAAATATTTGAAGAGTGCTATCATGTCTTCCCTCAGTCTTCTCTCCTCCAGCCTAAGCATGCCCAGTTCTTTCAGTCTCTCCTCATAGGGCTTTGTTTCCAGACCCCCGATCATCCTTGTTGCCCTTCTCTGAACACACTCCTGTTGAAATTCCTCATGATGCAAACAGCTATAGGACAAGTTTCTACTTTGCTAGTTTTAGCTCTGTCTCGCCTGTGTCCCTACAGAAGGGAGTCACTTGTAGCTAACACTGGTTACCAAGGCAGCTGAATAAAACACACTTCATTACTTGAGACCAAAGTGTTCCTGATTTCATGATAACAATTACCCACACTTTTTCATTATTATCATGATGACCCGGAAGGTTATGGATTTGTTGTATTTTGGGAAATAAAAGCTGGACTCCCAAGAAGCTGAGATGATCTGCCTGACGATACCAGATTCCACATATGTGTATCACAACCCTATAGATGTATAGGTACAATACTCAATTCATGCAATGCTGAATAAGGCTCTGATTTTGGACAAGAGCCCTTAAGGCAGTACTTTCACCCAAGGCACTGTAGTCAGCATAAACAGGAAAAAATAGAGAATTACATTCTTTGTAAAGAAAAAAATCAGACTTCTTTTCAGCTGCTGAGCAATTTGGGAAAATCTGACTGCTAAACATAAGGAGAACAGGATTAATCTGACCTTAAAATGCACCTTCATGCTGCAAACAGAATCCCCTCTTCTGCATTGCGTAGCTACAAATGCTATACGCTGGCTTTTAAGTGGGATTAAGGGGAACAGTTCTCAAAATGGATTCGTTCATCTGCCTGTAGATGGCTTGCCCTTTGACCCAGGAGGAAACAGATACACAGGCAATCCTCATGGGAATGCAGAGAGAGAAGGGACCTGATTTGGAAGCGCATCAGATGGCCTTTTGAGTGCTGTGTCTCACATGAGCCATGTTCCGATGCTGTTCATCAAGAGGAAAAAGCCCCCATATCTTAAATTGGCATCTCTATTACTGGAATATCATGCACAATTCAACGGGGAGGTTATTTTCATGCTTCCTATTAGTAGCTGTGAGGAGGAAGCATGCCAGGCTTTGAATCACTGAGAGAGGCGCAGACTTGCTGTTTTCAGTGTGCAATTATGGGTAGTAAATCTTGCGGACGGGGGTGTTGCTCATCTGTTAGCAGCACTTTTAACAGCATCCATGCAAAGTCAGAAGGGGTGTTCGAAGGGTGTGCTTTAAGGAGCTGGCTTTGGGTTTCCCCCCGTTATTCTTGGAACCTGTCGATGTGGTTTGTTGCTGGATCAAGAGATGTCGTTCACAGTCTACTGCTGCAGCTGTTCCAGTTGTTGCAGGGCTTGGTCTTGAATAATGTAACTGGGTGTTCAGTCGAGGGGGAGCCAATAGTTCGGTGGAAGGGCACATGATGTTCATGGCAAGTCTCTCTGGGAGCAAAGAGCACAGCTGAAAGCAGCATTAATGGGCCATTGGGGACAATGGTAAGCTCCTATGCGTGATATGTACAAACCATTGGTCCTTGGCTGATTGCTGTGATCCATCTGTTGCTTTTGGGAAGGGAAAGGACAGAGGTGAATTGTGCCTGCGCTCACTCCCCATCGTGCATGGAAGCATACTGCCAGATGGAATGCTCGAACTGGCCTTCAATCCCACATTGAAAGCATCTCCCAAGGGTGCCTGTCCAGTGTTCATCCATCAAAACATAACAGACTCAAATCCTTGCTGCTCTCTCACTCTATGGCATGCCTATGCCTTCTGAACATTGGCAGTAGAAACCTGCCACCCTTGAGATCCAGCCACTGCTTGCTTGGCT
Organism: Anniella stebbinsi; assembly: GCA_029215795.1. Taxonomy (NCBI): domain Eukaryota; kingdom Metazoa; phylum Chordata; class Lepidosauria; order Squamata; family Anniellidae; genus Anniella; species Anniella stebbinsi. Next base: position 15,224,878 of record JARDYH010000004.1, read on the forward strand.
TTAGACAATACCAAGAAATAGGGAAGGGACTATTGAGGAATAAGATCGCAAGTAGGTAAGGCATGGGGCAAGACAGTAATTTCAGTTCAGTATGAGATTATTGGGTTGAATCAATATCAAGTCATACTTGGAGTAGACCTATTTAAAGTGCGGGGACTTAAGTTAGTCACAAGTAGCTTGATTGATTGATTGATTGATTGATTAGCTTGGGATTGTTTAGCTTGCAAAAAAGGAGGCTATGGGGAGACCTGATAGAGATGTACAAAAGTATTCATGGTGCGAAGAAAGTGGAGAGGGAGACATTTTTCTCCCTCCCCCATAGGACTAGAACCTGGGGTCATCCCATGAAGCTGATTGGTGGGAAATTCAGGACAAATAAAAGGAAGGACTTCTTCACACAGTGCATAGATAAATTATGGAATTCACTACCACAAGATGTAGAGATGGCCACACATTTGGGTGGCTTTAAAAGGGGGCTGGATAAATTCCTGGAGGTGAAGGCTATCAAGGGCTACTAGCGCCGATGGTTATGTGCTACCTCCAGTATCTGAGGCAGTAAGCCTGTGTACACCAGTTGCTGGGGAACATGGGTGGGATGGTGCTGTTACACCATGTCCTGCTTTGTTGGTCCCTGGTTGACAGCTGGTAGGGCACTGTGTGAACAGAGTGTTTGACTAGATGGACCCTCAGTCTGATCCATCATGGCACTTTGTACGTTCTTAACATTGTCTCCTCTAAGGATCCCACTCATTAGCTGCATTTTGGATAAGAGTGGCAGAGTGTTCAGCCATGATGGTACAGAAGGTGCTCCAGTTTTCTCAGAATAAAGGCAGAATGGAGTTTTGCACTACAATCTGCACACAGAGCATAAAGCCTTATTCACGGTTATACCTTTACCTGAATTGTCATAATCATGATTCACTCATTCATGTGGGTGCTGGTGGATGTTACAGGATTAAGGGGCTGTAGCTCTGTGGTAGAGTACCTGCTTTGCATGCAGAAGGTCCCAGGTTCAACCCCTGGCACCTCCAGGAAGGGCAGGAAAAACTCCTGCTTGAAACCCTGGACAATAGTACTGAGCTAAATGGATCCAAGGTCTGACTCAGTATAAGGCAGCTTCCTATATTCCTGTGTTACTTTATTTATTCAAAATAATGTTAGGCCACCTTTAAAGGTAAAACCCTCTCAAGACAGTGGCCAAGGTAGAATCATAGAATCATAGATTCATAGAATACTAGAGTTGGGAGGGGCCTATAAGGCCATCAAGTCCAACCCCCTGCTCAATGCAGGAATCCACCTTAAAGCATACCTGGCAGATGGCTGTTCAGCTGTATCTTGAATGCTTCTAGTGTGGGAGAGCCCACAACCTCCCTAGGTATTGGTTCCATTGTCATACTGCTCTAACAGTCAGGAAGTTTTTCCTGATGTCCAGCCAGTATCTGGCTTCCTGTAACTTGCACTCTGGGATAATTGAGAAGAGATCCTGGCCCTCCTCTGTGTGACCACTTTTCAAGTATTTCAACTACATGCTATCATGTCTCCCCTCAATTGTCTCTTCTCCAGGCTAATCATGCCCAGTTCTTTCAGTCTCTCCTCATAGGGCTTTGTTTCCAGACCCCTGATCAATAATATTCAATAACATTCATTAAAGGTTCATTTAAAAACACAGGTGGCTGATAATCATAGAATCATAGAAGAGTAGAGTTGGAAGAGGACTATAAGGTCATCGAGTCCAACCCCCTGCTCAATGCAGGAATCTACCTTAAAGCATCCCTGACAGATGGTTGTCCAGTTGCCTCTGGAATGCCTCTAATGTGGGAGAACCCATCACCTCCCTAGGTAATTGGTTCCATTGTCGTATTGCTCTGTCAGGAAGCTTTTCCTGATGTCCAGCTGGAATCTGGCTTCATGTAACTTGAGCCCATTATTCCATGTCCTGCACTATAGGTTGATCAAGAAGAGATCCTGGGCCTCCTCTGTGTGACAACCATTTAAGTATTTGAAGAGTGCTATTATGTCTCCCCTCAGTCTTTGTTTCCAGACCCCTGATCATCCTCGTTGCCCTCCTCTGAACACGCTCCAGCTTGTCTGCATCTTTCTTGAAGTGTGGTGCCCAGAACTGAACGCAATACTCAAGATGAGGCCATTTTTGCTCCTCGTTTCCTGTGTTCTTTTCCACTCTCACTAGGTAGAGGTCTTTAATTCTCTGTCAGCCTCCACCAAACCAGCCTCAAAAACTGTCTAGGTCTCAGGTATCTACTTTAGATAGTTTGGATTGGCTAAGAGATGTAGGGTGGGTACCCAAAGGAAAAGAGAACACACTATTTCAAATAGTAAAGTCTCCTTAAGCATTAATAGGAAAATGTTTTTAAAATCTGAAAGCATAAAACTGCCCCCCACCCTATTAGCAACAACGTAATAAAATAACCAACGATCAAACCTCCATCTGACCTACAGTACTCAAGATGGGGCCTAACCAGTGCCGACTAGAGGGGAACCAGTACTTCACGTGATTTGAAAGCTATACTTCTATTAATGCAGCCCAAAATAGCATTGGCTTTTTTTGCAGCCACATCACACTGTTGGCTCATATTCAGCTTGTGATCTACAACAATTCCAAGATCCTTCTCACTTGTCGTATTGCTTAGCCAAGTATCCCCCATCTTGTAACTGTGCATTTGGTTTCTTTTTCCTAGGTGTAGAACTTGCCATTTATCCCTATTAAATTTCATTCTGTTGTTTTCAGCCCAGTGCTCCAGTCTATCAAGATCACTTTGGAGTTTGTTTCTGTCTTCCAGGGTATTAGCGATCCCACCCAATTTTGTGTCGTCTGCAAATTTGATAAGCATTTCCTGCACCTTCTCGACCAAATCATTAATAAAAACATTGAAGAGCACTGGGCCCAGGACTGAGCCCTGTAGTACCCTGCTCGTTACCTCCCCCCAGTGTGAAAAGGTACTATTGATAAGCACTCTTTGAGTCCGATTCTGTAGCCAACTGTGGATCCACCTAATAGTTGTTCCATCTAGCCCACGTTCCACTAATGAAATGAATAAAAATGAATAAAAATAGTAGATTCCCAGAACTACCAGCCCAAAAATCAATAGCTACTAATCATGTTGGCTATTTATTACCTCAAGTAATGGAAGCAGTATGCTTTGGTATATCACCTATCCTACTTGTGGGTTTCCTACAGGCACCTGGTTGGCCACTGTTTGAACAGAATGTTGGATTAGATGGACCCTTGATTTTATCCAGCATGGCTCTTCTTTCATCTTATTTATTTACAATATTTACATGTTACTCCATATCTAAAATAGATTCCGGAGCTGGAACATAAGAAATAAAACAGTAAAAAGAAAAAAGATTACAACGGCATATTCAAACTGTGCATTTTAAAACAGAATACCCATAAAAACTGTGGCTGGCCAGTTAAGGAATGCTTCCTGGAAAAGAGCTATTTTCAGAAGTGCTGGAAGTAGCACAGGGTTGGCCCCTGCCTGACCTCCAGGGGAAGGGAGTTCCAAAGAAAAGGGGCCACCACACCAAAGGCTCTTTTCCTGGTAGACTCAAGTTGGACCATAGGTCCATGTGGAACCACCAGCCTCTTATGTTCTTAAGAATGTACGGATAGGCCAGCAAAAACATGTGGGTCTCCAGGATCTTTTCACAAAGTCTTGGATCTCAAAAGGAGAGGTGGGCATCCCTGGAGGTTACTTCTGATAGGAGTAATTAAAGCCAGCTGGAATGGATGGGCCTTGTTGCAGACTCAAAGAACCAGCTGAATATAAATCCTACATTGGAGCTTGGGGTTCAACATATAACCTGAAAGATTAGGAATCATGTGGCTAGTGGGGGGAAAGCTTGTCAGATATCCCAAGCAGGCTAGCAGGGCCCTTCAAAGACTGTAGCGCACACTTATCTCATTCTGCAACTGGAATACTACAGCAGTTGCAACATAATTCTCTCACCGAAATCCTTGATGGTCAGCAGGAGGAATGCAATTCCTGACTTTCAAAGTAAAATGCAGCTGACAGTGTTTAGGGCTCATAAAGGAAGATGTATGATAGAGTTTCCAGGAGACGAAATTGAATTATTCATGTGCATTGGAAGATGATTATATATCTTTTTATATGTATTCATTGCGAATGGCCATTAATTCCCCTTAGAGCTGGAAACTCATAATGACAAAAAGTACTTAGAATGTACACTTTGAAATCCGTAATGCTGATTATTTGTTTGACTGCTTATCCTTTTCCTTCTTCTTCTTTTCCTTAGTTTCCCCATGGGAGTTTCTGAAACCCCAACCTCTTTCAGGATCTCCTCTTAATTTCAGAATCTGAACAGGAGGTGGCTCCTTTGAAAATAAAAATCAACTGCATTTGGGATGCAGAACAGAGCAGTTGCATATCCAAACCTCTGCTTCTCACTAGGTGTTGCCTGAGACCGTTCTTCATAAGGTGGCCTTCCCTGGCCTGATACCCTTCAGATGTGTCGGACTGCAACTCACAGCATTTCCAGCAAGTATCAGGTTGGGGAAGGCTGCTCTAAGGGGTGTAGCATAAGAGACTTTCCACACCTTGGTACATAGAAGAGCCTTGCTGGATCAGACAGAGGGTCCATCTACTCCAGCATTCTGTTCACGCAGTGGCCAACCAGCAGGAAACTCACAAGCAGGACATGAGTGCAAAAGCACCTCTCATCCATGTTCTCCAGCAACTGGTGCGCATCGGCATACTGTCTTTGATACTGGAGGCAGCACATAGCCATCGGGACTAGTAGCCATTGGTAGCTTTCTCCTTCAAGAATTTATCCAATCCTCTTTTAAAGCCATCCAACTTGGTGGCCGTCTTGTGGTAGTGAATTCTATAGTTTAACCATGTGTTCTGTGAGGAAGTCCTTCCTTTTATCTGTCCCCAATCCCCCAGCAATCAGCTTCATGGGAGGACCCCATTGGATTCTAGTATTATGAGAGAGGGACATAAATGTCTCCCTATCCACATTCTCCACACCTCTCCCCTTACTCTCCTTTTCCCCCCAAGATAAACAATGTTTGTCTCATGCTCAGTGGCAACAAGAAATATTGGGGGGGGGGGGGGAAGGAAGGCCTGCTGCAGAAGGAAAGCAATAGACAAGGTATTCCTGCCTACCTGGGAAACTTGACTTGCCCCAAACCCTGGTAAAGACCCAGTCCATAGTGGAACCCTGTAACTCAGGCCTCACTAGCACTCAATGATGCTAAGGCCTCACCATAACAGAGGCAGAAGAGAACATGGAGGATCCAACGCACATTGAGCTCCTTCAGAACTTTTGCCCAATGCAAGGTCTGGGATGGACCCGGCAGAGTATGGAATGAAGACGAGGCCAGTGTGCAGGGCCCCAATGCTAGGGATATCCATGTGTCCTACATTACAGGGAACTGTATTCTCCTTGAAGAGCTGCCAGAGGAGAGTCCTCTATTTGAAAATGTCCTCTATTTGAAGGGCTGTCCAGTCCATGTCTGATATAAAGATATATAAAAATATGAGAGGGGGGGACTTGAAGTTGCCCAGTAAGTATTAGTCCTTTTTGGAGAGCCAACTTAGCAAGCACATGGGTCACCTGGTTGAAGAGTGAGATGTATTGCATTTGAAATATTAGAGTAATTTTTAAAAATTTGCATTGATGCACATATAAATCAGCACACACATTTTATTCAAATCAGCACCCTCTCTTGATCTCTTTTTTTTAAAAGATATATTTCTCTATTTTGGTGATACAGAAATGTCCACCATAGGTCCTGTTCCCCTAGGGTGACCATATTTGGGAAACCAAAAAAGAGGACACCCAGGGAGTGGTAAAGTGTGGTGCCATTAGCATGGTGGTGGTGGGAATTAGCATGGTGGTTGGGGAACGATGCACTTTCTGGAGGCCCCAGAAAACATGTCATTCCCACCCACCCCACTGCTCCAATTGGGTCCTTTCTCCTTTCTGGCCCTGGTTGGAGCAGTGGGGGGGGGATGACATGCCTCCCAAAAATGCATCATCCCCCCCCTCACGCTAATGGTGGCCTCAAAGGGGAAAGTGTGTCATTCCTGGACATTATAGAAAATTACAGAAAATCCCCCAACACCCAGAATAGAACAAAAACCCAGACAAATCTGGGGAAATCCTAACAGTTGGTCACCCTGCATTTCCCCCTTTCTCATATACTTTGAATACATGGAACCTAATTTCTAAAGGAGGTATGGATGTCCAAAGGAAGGTTTCCCATTGAGACTCGTGGCTGCGCTCGGTTTTGAACCTGGGTCTACCATCCACCATAATACCCACCACACTACACTGGCTCTGCAAGGATAAAATGGCCCATTCAGACTTTGGTAGCCCCGTGTTGCATCTTGTCCTCTAGAGGCCTTCCTGGAAGGAGTGATGTGGCTGAACCTTCCTCAGAAACTCAGCTTCTGCAGCACCCTAGCCTCAGAACATGAGAGCCAGCAGGCCAACCAGTTTCATCCAACGACATCGAAACGTCAGTGCTGCAAGCTGTCTGGGAATAACAAATGTTTGTGGCAGCAGGATGAAAACAACCCAGCCAACATGAACTGGAGGGATTAGTCTCTAATGCATTGGTGGGGAGGGGGAGAGAGGGACTTATTGTAAGTAAAACCTTAGTCACTGTAACAACAATAGAAAAAAAATAATGGTGATAGGAGCTATGGAAGAGGGGAGGCCAGCGTGCGCATTATCAAATGAAAGAGCAAAATGCATGATGTTGCTCTCATCTACTCCTCAGCAGGAGAGAGCTCTGGGATGGAAAGGGAGGCAACACCATCTGTTTCCCTTTTTCCCTTGGTGTTTACAAGAGCCGTAGCCAATCTGGGAAGTAGCTCGTGCAGACCTTTTTCATCCACTCTTTCTTCCATCCATTCTCTTTCCAGGGATTGTCCATCTCCAGGATGACACACCACTGCTCGATCACTTGGACAGCAGTTCTGAGAAATTTTTACTTTCATCAAGGAGGAAAGACCCATCCATGGAAATGTTCCTCCAATTTGGATTCCACCATTTGGTCCCACCCAGGGTTGGCCCAAGGCCAAATAGTGCCTTTCAATTTCTTCAAATCCTGAATACTTTATTTCTAGTATTGCATCTGGAGCTTGTTTCATGCCTTTGATGTGCGATTTGCATGCATGATTTCCCCTTGCCAGATAAGATGATAAATTTGCAGATATCGGCCTGATCACTCACACACCCCGTTTGTTGAAAATGGGCACTAATGTCGTAAATGTTTCTTTGAATTAAAAACCAATGCACAATAACACAACGTTGGCCCACTTTACAGGTGAAGATTAACCATTTATACTATTTGTTTCAGCTGTCGAGTGGATAATCCATTTACTTATCACCTCAACCTCCCATTTTTATCCTCATAACCACCCTGCAAGGTAGACGATGCTGAGAAACAGTGATTGGACTAATGTCACCCAGTAAGTTTAATGTCTGAGTGAAGATTTAAACTTGGGTCTCCCTAGTTATAGTCTTTAAAAAGTTATTTATAGAAATGGAAAATACAAACCTACAACAAGAAAAAAGAGACAGAACTCTTGAAAAATGGGTAACATTTATTGCATTCCAGAATGATACATTTCAAGATAATGTTAATCCGTACTCTTTTTTTTCTTCTCATTAATATGAAATCATATGTTTGGGTTTATTTCAGAAGGAATTTATTTTTGTTTATTTTTGTATATTTGTATTATTATTATTATTATTATTATTATTATTATTATTTTAAAGAACTCTTGGTCTTAGTTTGACAGCCCAACTGGTTCTCACCATGGTAGCTGAGTAGATAGCTTGTGACAGAAACCCTGAAGTACGCAGACCTTTTCCTGGGGTGGATTTCTGGCTTATGGACATCTTCAAATAGATTTACTTTTCTTAGGTTTTCCTTCCTTCTCCTTTTATTTTATGTCTTTCCGTTCAGAAACTCAGACTTCAGTACTCTATTTCCCCCTCTACATTCCCCTCAATCTTCTATCCTGGACACTGAATGGATTTCTACTCATCTTCATCTCAGCCCATGTGAACCTGTCTCCTCTGGCTGGGATGGGAACCTTTCTGCCTTACTCTTTAAGCCAAGCTGCTAATACAGCTAGTAATATATTAAGATTTAAATAGGAGGTTTCTACACAAGGCAGTTATTGTATCTACTTTTGGTGTCGTCACAGAATCGAGATCCGAGCGCTGCACACAGAGCCTTTCCTTTCCTGCGTTTCTGCTACATAACCTCTAGATGGCACTGTGCTATAGCAGTTTAGAGCAATTACACAAGTAGGAAAATACCCTTTCTTTCACTTTCACAAATAATATCCCATTTTCTAAAATAAATAAATAAATGGGAAAGTGCTCTTAACAAAAATGGAAGCAAAGCTGGAGGATCACAATTTTATCTAAAGAACCTGTAAACAGCCATGAGTAAGGAATCATGAGCGCACAATAAATGCCTTGTATGTACAGTGAACTAGGAGTTACTTTGCTCCATCCTAAAATGCTGTAAACTGCAACCTTTCTGTCACTTTTCTTACTTTGCTTCGTTAGTTTCCAAGGTCCCATTCACGCACGTGCATTCATCATTTTAGGAATGCAGTGTTAAAAGGATGATTTGCATGTATGAATGAGACATAGGCAGAATTTTCATATTGCCTGGCATTGATGCAAACACAGTGCTTTTCACTGAGGTCCCTTCACACATTCAGCTGCCCAATACATGCCTAGTAACCCAGCAAAACGAGTAAAGCTACTCTGAGCAATGACCGGGGCCAGACATGACCATATGACCTACACACTATCTTAAAGCATGCCTTTACAATCATGAAGGCCAGAAATGTGCTTCTTGTAAAAAAATGAACATGGAGTTTCTCAGGAAACAGAACTCTGTGCCCATTATCACGTCCTGTTTTCACACAGAGCCCCTGTTTGGGAGTTGATTGGTGGGGAACAATAGTGTTTCATTGCTCACTCTTTTTATTTGATAACAAGGGCTGTCCATCATATAAAGGCAGCCAACTCACTCGGACAGCATGGGGATGAAAGAAAAAGAAGAAAACCCCCACACAAATCTGCTCCATGCTTATGCTGCTGTGTTAAACGCCCGCAAACGCTGTAGAAAATGGCCCGTTCTTTCCACTGAAGTGGAATCCCGAGACAAGCCCTGTGAGATGCGAATGCTCCCGTAAGGCGCGTCTCTGGAAGCCGAGCTATTTATAAAGGGGCTTCCCGGCAGCTGGGGAAGGATTTGTAGGGATTTTCGAAAGCACATCTGCGATGCTGACCAGGTAGGTGGACGTTCCTGTGCTGACGGCACAGCACGTCTTTACCAAGAGAGTTGCAGTCACAGCGCTGCCTCGTTCTCTGCTTAGTTCCGTCCTCGACATGCTCTCTAGAACTGTCGCTTTGGGTTCTCTCCTGTTGTTGTTTTTCTGCGCAAGCAGAAGCAGTACAATACTCCCTCTTTCTTTCTCAACAAAAGCCAGCAGACTCAGCAATGTGAATATAATTACAAAGGCCTCGAGGGACCTGCTGAACCAGACCTGGACAAAAACCCACCCCCACGTTCCTGCTAAGATGCCAGGCAACATTTTGAAAGTGAGCCTATCCACATTGCTCTTCAAACGACTTACATTCTGTTTTTTTTCAGTCGTTTCATTACATGGAAGGACACACTGAGCAGTACTTACGTTTCATAGTGACTGCTTCCTCCGTCCTCAAGGTGTTCACTGGTGTATTACAGGGTTAATTCCTTGACTCTTCTTTAGTTTTTGTTTTGCAGGCTGCTTGAGTTAGGGAGACAGAAGTGGGCGGGTCAAGCAGCCTGCAAAACAAAACTGAAAGGAGAAGAGTCAAGGAATTAACTCTGTAATACACCAGAGAACACTTTGAGGATGGAGGAAGCAGTCACTATGAAACGTAAATACTGCTCAGTGTGTCCTACCACGTAATGAAACGACTTTAAAAAACACATTTTTAAACAGAATATAAGTCATTTTAAGGGCAATGTGGATAGGCTCACAGTCTCCCTCGCAACACAGGTTCCTTTGGTTTGTTTATTTTTCCGTGCACTCTGCCTTTCCCCCAACCCTCCCCATCCAGAAGTGGGGATATCCCTTCTTGCATGCGATCACCTGAGCATCCCACTGTTTTCTTGTTCTCTCTCAAAACCTATTCTTAGTCCTGTTACCGGGGCAACACTGAGAATAGAATGTTCCAATGTACTCTAGTGCTTTACTTCTACATAATACAGCATTGACTTGTGGAATACCCAGTGGCTCCGGTTTCGGTGGAGCTGTGAATCCATTCTGGGTTTCAGTCAGAACCAGCCAGAACTCTGAAGGTGCTATCCAAAGGGCTGGACCCTATCCCCCAAATCTCAACTTTAGCCCATCAGCAAAATGGGAATAGTAGTAGTAGTAGTAGTAATATAATAATAGACTAAAATGTTTTAAAGCATCTTGAGACTAGGGCCATTTCTACACCAGGCTGTTTGCCTGGGATGGCCCCCGGCTGGTCCCTGTGCACTGATGGTGTGTTGTAAATACTTCTGGAATCGCCCTCCATCCCTCCCTCTACACCCCATGGTGTAGAAAGGGCCTCGGGCCTCATCTACACCAAGCAGGATATTGCACTATGAAAGCAGTATATAAAAGGCAGGAGCCCCACCAAGCAGGATATAGTGATATGAAAGCAGTATATGGTATGTGTCAGTGGGCCCCAACAGTTGTCAGTGCATTTCAGTACTGCTATAAAGCAGTAGTGTGGCTCCTGCCTTTTATATACTGCTTTCATACCACTTTCACAGTGCAATATCCTGCTTGGTGTAGATGAGGCCTTGTTCTCACTTTTTGACATAATTTGCAATGTTTTCCAGTGTTCTCATACTTTACATTCTAAAGTAGCCTTACTCAAACTTGCGTCCACCAGATGTGCTGGCCTATGACTTAGGAGGCTCTCCGAAACAGGTTGGCTACACTTCCTAACTACACTAAGGCCCTTTCCACACCAGACATTTTGCCTGGGATGGCCCCTGGCTGGTCCCTGTGCTCCAATGGTGCATATTTAGGTACTTCCGGGATCACCCTCCCTCCCTCTACACCCAAGGGCTATCCCAGGCAAAACACCTGGTGTGGAAAGGGCCTAAATCTAACCCTGGTCTCATCCAGCATCCCCCAGCCAGCCATGTGTATGACAGTGACAGGCTTAGATCAAATGCACCACATTCTATTAACGGCCATTCCCTAACTGACAGGTTCCAACTGCCACTCTCAACTGCCATTGAGCTGTGCTCCTTCCCACTTTGGCCCTTTCTACACCATAGGGGTGTAGAGGGAGGGAGAGAGGGCGATCCCGGAAGTACCTAATACACACCATCGGCACAGAGGGACCAGCCGGGGGCCATCCCAGGCAAACAGCCTGGTGTAGACATGGCCTTCCCCTCTCCTCCCTGATTCAGGGCCTCCCTCTTGACAGACAGCCTCCTTAGGCCCAAGCCTGCCACATCATTAAGGTGCAGATGGGCATTGAATTTTCCCTATATTCTGCCATCAGGACTGCTTACCGTTGGCCAAGCTGCTCTTCCCCTTTGCTTCCTCTGTTTTCCCCTATGCTACCTGCCTTCATTCTTTTCCCCAGGTGCAAAAGTTGGTCGCATACCCAGGGGAGTCCTTCGGCACAATTGCACATTCCTCTGAGAGTCCTCTGTGAGTTTAGTGCATCCAGCATTCAGTGAGATTAGGGTGGGGGGAGAATGCAGAAAAAAATAAAAAGGGAGAGGAGACCATATAGGAGAATGGAAGACAGGCAAATGGAGAGAGTGAAGAAATGATGCTGGCCCAGCACCTAGAGACAACCCCTTGGCATGAGAGAAGCTACTGCGATGTGAGCAAGAGGTTTCCTTCTGATTTGGCAGCATCGTTCGGAACAGGCAGTAGCATGCCAAGTTGGTGCGGTCAATGCTCCAACACTGTCCAGGTCTGAGCCAAGACAAGCTGGAGCGTAGACTGGCCCTTTCGTCTGAGGGAAGATTTCCAACGTGCCAGCACTGCAAAAGGCAGCCGGAGCGGTGAGCGACGTGTGCTCCTTGCTCCTTCACAACCTCAACTTGTCTAAAATACAACTTCTTGCCACTCACTTGGGGAGATGCGAAAATTATATCCAAATCACAGAACGCTGGAGTTAGAAAGGATCTTGGAGTTGTAGAGTCACTAAATTCACTGTCACACGATGTAGTGACTGACGGTCACCAAGTTGGATGGCTTTAAAAGGGGGTTGGATAAATTCCTGCAGGAGGAGGCTATCAATGGCTACTAGACCTGATGGCTACGTGCTCCCTCCAGTATCAGAGGCTGCAAGCATATATACACCAGTTGCTGGGGAACATGGGCGGGAGCGTGGTGTTGCACCCATGTCCTGATTGTGGGTCCCTGGTTGACAGCTGGTTGGCCACTGTGTGAACAGAGAGCTGGATTAGATGGACCCTTAGTCTGATCCAGCATGGCTCTTCTTATGTTCTCATGTTCTTTGTTCAACCATGTGCTCAACCATAGCAGATGGCTGTCCAGCCTCTATTTAAATGCCTCAGGTGAAGGAGAGCCCACAACTTCCTGAAGCGATCTGTTCTGCTGTCAAACAGCTCTTACTGGTAGGAAAGTTTTTAAAAATCCCAACTTCACATAACTATTGATGGGATTTGAGCAAGCAGTGGCTGACCAAAGAAAAATATTGGGATTTGTGGTGGACAGCTTGAGGAAAACATTAACCCAGTGTGCGTCTGCTGTGAAAAAGGCAAATTCCAAGTTGTGCATAATTGGAAAAGGAATTTAAAATAAAACTGCCAATACCATACTGCCCTTATACAAATCTAAGATGTGATCACACTTGGAATACAGTGTACAGAATAAAACAGGATATTGTGGAGTTGGAAGAGGTGCAGAAAAGGACAATTAAAATGGAACAACTTCCCTATAAGGAAAAGTTGCAATGTCTGGGACAGCCTAGCTTAGAAAAATGTTGAGTACAGGGAAACACAATTGAGGTGTACATAATGATGCATGGTGTGTAGAAAATGGATAGGGCATTTTTCTCCCATAATACTAGAATTATGGGTACTCAAATGAAGCTGAATGGTGAGAGATTCAGGAGAGATAACAGGAAGTCCTTCTTAACATAGCACCGAGTTAAACCATGGAATTTACTGCTACAAGATGCAGTGAGAGCCACCGACTTGGATGGCTTTAATCAAGGGGTTAGACAGATTCATAGAAGATGAGGCTATCAATGGCTTCTCATTATGATGACAATATGCTACCTCCAGTATTATCTCTGTATACCAGCTGCTGGGAAACACAAGCAGGAGGGTGCTATTCCACTCATGTCTGGTTTGGGGACTTCCTATAGGCAGCTGGCTGGCCACCGAGCCTTTTGTCTGATCCATCATGGCTCTTCTTATGTCCTTATGTTTTTCCTAATGTTTAGCTGAAATCTGCTTCCTCGCAATAGCCACTCATTAGTCCCAGCCCTGCCCTCTGGAACAATAGAGGATAAGTCTGCTCCATCTTCTGCATGACAGCTATGGGGGAGACAGCTATGTCTCCCCCATAGCTTCCTTTTCTCTACTCCAGGCTAAGTGCCACATCTTTCTCAACTGTTCCTTGTCAGCCTCCGTTTCTAGACCCCCTCACTATCCTGCAATCTTTTGAAAAGAACTGAAATCATGCACTTGAGGCCATTCATTTGGGTGGATGGCAATAAATCCAATTCACATCTCCAAGTAAATTCCAGGAGAAAGTGATCCATTGCTTGTTAGGAATTAATCATGGCATCTGCATTGATGCATGTACTTCAACAAGGAGGCCCAGAAAGTAGCCAGAGTGGATGCTTTCTAATTATCCAGAGCCCCAGAAACAATGTGCTGCTGTAGCAGAGTTTCAGAGATGGTGCAGCACAGAGACTGGAGCCCTTTCCACACCAGGCTTTTTGCTTGGGTTGGCCCACGGCTGCTCCCTGTGAGTCCAAATGCCGCGCAGGTTGTCCCGGGCGTGGGCATGGGATTTGTCCAGGTTTACAGAGACCTCAAAAATCACAAGTTTTCTGTGGTCCCTGGGACCACGGAAGAATGTGCCCGCCCGTTCCGGGCGCAGCCATGCTTACTCGTGAGTAAGTACAGCTGCAAACTGGGCACGGAGCTGCACTGTGTGGCTCCGTGCCCAGCAATGGAGAGGGTGGCACCAGTTTCGCCACCCCCGGGAGGGTAGGGAGGGGGGGGGGGGCCCGCATGCGTGTTTGTTTTTTAAAAAAACTTACATTTTCGGAGGAGCACTCATGTACTCTCTGTCAAGACAAAAAAAAGTGGCAGCCGCAACTTGCGATGGCCCGGGAGTAGCCCGGGCTGTCACACTTCGATGATGTGGCTTCTGTGCACCAATCCCGAAAATGGCTACTTCCGGGATCACTCGCGCTGCACCCACTACATCACTATAGTGTAGAAAGGGCCTAAGGGTGCAACCCTATGCATCTTTAGACAGAAAAAAAGCCCAGCAACTCTCAGCATTCCCCAGCCAGCCCCTTAAGAAACTCTACTGCAAACTAGGATGTTTCTTGTTCAAATCACGGCAATGCCGTCAACTTCTTAGATGCTCTTAGGCAAGTCTCGATCTCTCAGCCTCAGCCCTCCAACTGCAATATGGGGGGAAAGAACGCTGCCATACCATATAAGGCGGTTAGAACATTACAAAGATGACAATAGATCTGAAATACTTTGAACGCTTGAATCTTGGTATGAGGGGCACCCATAAATGGCAAGATTTGGTTCAGAGCCCAACATAGAAAACAGCCTCAGACTCATTCAGAGGCTACCCAATTCACCTTCGGGGCCAAATCCAAATCTCAATGTCAAAATCCCAAATGTTGTGCCTCCCATCAACTGTCATTGAAAATTAACAAATGGCTATAATATTTTTCTCTGACCGTGTCTACATCCTGCATATGTCCAGGATCGTCCATATGATGCACAGGGGATCTTAGGGTCAACCGAGGATGACCAGAGACTTTCCCTGGGCTATATGCAACCATGGATTTCCTGGGTTTTCTGAGGGTCCCGGGACAACCCCAGTGTGGTGCGGGCTCCCAGGCAGCATTTTCGCCATCGCTTGGATGGTGGCGCTGAGTTCCCCATTTTCTTTTAATTACCATTAAGCAGGATCCGGGCTCTCCTTAAAAAAAAACAAACCATGCTGCGCTGGAACGTCCCTGCTGGCATCTGGGATGACACACTGGTGTATGGATGCTGAGGGAGGATCATGTAAGCTAGAACCCAATATCCTCCCCCCCCCGCCATCCCAGAAGGCTCATAGGTCTAGATGAGCCCTCTGTTTGAACAAACAGGATAAAACCTGAAGGAGCAGTAGCCACTTATGAGGGGATGAAGCCTGACAAATTTCACTCAAATAGGTGCAGGGATTTTTATGCTAGATGATTTCCCCCCTCCCCATTTCAGCCATCCTTCCTGAGATATGTGGAAATTATATCCTTTGAAATTTCTAAAGAGCTTTCCCTGCAGAAGGACTCTCACATTTGCTTCAGAGTCTACCTTTAAGTGAGATTTGCTCATGCCTCTAGAAAAAGGAAACATGGATATAGAACATGATGTGAACCTGCAGCATGTTCATTCAGAATCAGGTTCCATACACGGAGTCCCCAGCTCTTGCTGATGTCATTAGTAGGTGAAAGAGGAACCACTCTACTCACAATTCACACCACTCACACGTATTATGAAAAGCTGTGAACAATTTGGTGAAGTGGTTGTGGCAGCAGCAACAGGATCTGTAGCTTTATTTAGATACCAGGTTCATTTGTTCCACTTTGCTTTGAAACCCCCTTCAGTGGTGACAAAAATCAGGTTGGTGCAAATTACACAGAACATCGTGTTCTGTGAAACTCAGCCGTGACACCTCACAGCAGATTGGTGCAGCTTAAAATAACCATGTTCTGCAGCTATGAACGGTATAACATCATCTGTAACAGGTGAGGTTACTTACTATGAGATCCAGCAAATGGACATTCATGTGAGATTTGGTGAAACTGCCTCCTTGACCCCAAAGAACACCATGTTTCCTGCCATCTAGTTTAATGAAAAGTGCCATCAATATCCTTTTGTAAAAGGCATCACCATCATAGGCTAGTTTACAAAACAACATAGATGAAAGAAAGTTGTCATTTTGGATATAAGAGACACTAAATAGACAGGCACTTGTTGAAACCATGGCCTAATCTACACCAAGCAGGATATTGCACTATGAAAGTGGTATATAAAAGGCAGGAGCCACACTACTGCTTTATAACGGTATTGAAGTGCACTGACAACTGTTGGAGCCCATTTGACACATACCATATACCGCATTTATACTGCTTTCATTGCGCAATATCATGCTTAGTGTAGATTAGGCCCATGAGCCACCTTTGGGAAATTGACATGCACTTTGTTCTTCTGTTCTAGCTTATTTTCAGAAAATGTCTGTTGTTGTGTCCTAAACTGGGAGTAAATCCACGAAGCTCTGATGAGGCAAACAAGATTCTGCAGGGCCATCCTGACAATGAAAGAATGTGAAACAGTTGTTTGGAGTGACAGATTCCAGAAAAGGCACAATTTTCCTGCCTCCCACCTCCATCGCTGCATGTTATTGAAAAAGCAAACAAACCTGAGTCCCAGACTCGTGCTAAGACGTTATTTGGGCTTTTCACTGCAAGTACAGAAATATCTGCATCCGGCCCTGAGCCTATGCCAATTAATTTGAAGTAAGAAATGGCTCCAGAAATTGCTAGTGAAAGGCAAAGCCTCCCAAGATGTCAGCTTATTCTATCAATGTTCACATTCCAAGCAGAAACAAAATAATCTGATGATTTGTGCAATAGCTCAGAAACCTGTGCAATCGCTCAGAAACATGTGCAATAGAATCCCTGTCAGCACACTGGTGAGGAGCAAATTATTCAAATAGTAAGCTGGCCAGTATTTTGAATGCACCGCAATCCACACTTATGCTAGAATATGAGCTACTGCAAACTGGCAATTCAGAAAATGCCAGCCTTCTCAAAACTGCAAAGTAAGCAACTGCAGGGTTGTAAGAGAACCTCAACTGCTGTCAAAGAGCCTATCCACATTGCCCTTAAAACAACTTATATTCTGTTTAAAAACATGGTTTTTAAAGTCATTTCATTACGTGGTAAGATGCACTGAGCAGTGCTTACGTTTCATAGTGACTGCTTCCTCCGTCCTCAAAGTGTTCACTGGTTTTTATACAGGGTTAATTCCTTGACTCTTCTTCTTTAGTTTTTGTTTTGCAGGCTGCTTGAGTTACAAGACAGAAGTGGGCGGGTCAAGCAGCCTGCAAAACAAAACCGAAAGAAGGTCAAGGAATTAACCAGTGAACACCTTGAGTATGGAGGAAGAAGTCACTATGAAACGTAAGTACTGCTCAGTGTGTCCTACCACGTAATGAAACGACTGAAAAAAAATGTTTTAAAACAGAATATAAGTCGTTTTAAGGGCAATGTGGATAGGCTCAAAGCTTCACTTGATGCTTTTCTTCATAACAGTCCCCGAAATAGAAGAGACAAACCACTTTTAAAACTGAGAAATGGCTTATCTCTTCATCAGTGGGAACTGTTGTGGCAAATCTGTAAGCAAGGCTTACACTGCATGTCCAGTTCTTAAGACCCATTGGATCGTGGCACATGTTTGAGAGTAGTTCACAAATAGTTGGGCCCTGGACTCTGGTTCAAGCCAAACATTACTGACAAACCATCTAGCTACTATTTGAGACAAGGGTTTCATCAGTTTTCAAGAAGTCTGAGCCAAAATTATTGATTCTGTTTAATGCCAGAAAATGCTTCCTCATTTCAACGGTTTTCCAGCAGTCCTTGCACGGGGTTTGATTGTGTGTTTAAATTGCCTTCATTTTCAGTTACTGCCATTTGCCCTCACTGATATTATCATACAGCCAAATCTGATTGCCTTCATAAGGTTGCGATGTCATACCATACACAGTGTAACCCCTGATTGGATGGAATCACCCATATGACTAACAGAAGAAGGAAGGAAGGAAGGAAGGAAGGAAGGAAGGAAGGAAGGAAGAGTCCAAGAAAATGTAGAACCAGCAGTCATAGATAAACAATGGGGCTGAAGAGAATTGGGCAGGAATAATATTTGCATTTTCTGATTATTTTGGAGGAGTAATCTCCACCCACTGGACTTGTTTTTTTTCTGAATGAGAGTCAGAACTGGAGACTATTTGGTGTAGCCCTAGATTTTGACATTTCAGCTCCTTTGTCTTCCTCCCTCATGTCACATGAGGCATCCACGACAGGATATATATAACCCAAGGGTCCTTTTGACCTCTTCGTACATAAAGTGCCTCAACAGAATAAATATTACATGCCCTTGGGAAATAAGTTCTACTCAGCATAAGGAGGTCACCAGGGAGACCTCTTAAAGGTCAGACAGTTTCATAACCATAAAATATGAGCCATTGATGGAAAATGGCCAGAGCCAAAATTTGAGCCAACCTCCTCCGAATTAAAGAAAACAATAAATAAGGCTGGGCTACATCAAATGTATTGCTTACGCCCCTCTTTATATTGGTCCACTGAATTAAAACAAGCTGAAAAACATAGCCAGGGTAAAAATGAAAGTCAGAAATCCATTGATGGGGTGGCCATGTTTGTCCTACTTTACATAGAACAGCCCTCTATTTAAAGGGCTGTCCAATCCAAGTCTGGTGTAAATAGGCTGACCATATGAAAAGGAGGACAGGGCTCATGTAACTTTAACAGTTGTAGAGAAAAGGGAATTTCAGCCAGTGTCGTTTATATGCAATTAGTTCCTGGTGAAATTCCCTCTTCATCACAACAGTTAAAGTTGCAGGCACTATACTAGAGTGACCATATACAGAAGAAGGCAGGGCCCCTGCAACTTTAACTGCTGTGATGAAGAGGGAATTTCACCAGGAACTAACTGCATACAAATGACACTGGCTGAAATTCCCTTTTCTCTACAACTGTTAAAGTTACAGGAGCCCTGTCCTCCTTTTCATATGGTCAGCCTAGGTGTAAAGATAAAGAACCTTAGGAAGGGAAAGTAGTGGCCTTAAAGTTGCCCCTCAATAGTTAGCTTATAAATTATCATACGATTTTTTAAAAAAAAACATTATTATTATTATTATTATTATTAATGTTACAAAACTGAGTCTTCTTTTGCCGTCTTTTTTTTGACAATGCATAAATAGTGACGGATGAACCTGTCAATTTTGATTTTACTAATTTCCTCATTCTTCTAGCCTTAAGGTCCTTTCATCCCATTTCCATGTCAGCTTGCAATGTTGCAGGTTTTTTGGGGGTTTGCTTTGCTCCCAAATACATATTTTTGAATACAATTTTGCCTTACATATGGTATATTTTGCAAGTGGAAAATGTACATCGTTTTCACTAATATGCCCATTTTTCTGTGCAAATGTTGAAGTATAGCTACATTTTAGATCACATATTGGTTTGGGAAGTGTGAATTAGGTACGCTCACATTAAAATACAAACGAAACAAATTTGTCCCCCATCACTATGCATAAGTGACCACTCTAATTGTAAAAAAAAAATACTTAGAAAACATGATACAACAGGATAGAATGTTCTTGCTCTTTTTTCTAGCCTTATTTTTGCAAACAGCAGATGAGGTTGTAAATCTGCTTCTAGGCTCTTATCACTTCAAATTGCAGGATGGGTAGGGTGACCGTATGGAAAAGTACGGTGACCAACTGTCAGGATTTCACTGGATTTGTCCAGGTTTGTTTTTTATCCTGGGTATCAGGATTTTTTTAAATATAATTTTCTATAAAATTACAGGCAGCCATTAGTGTGGTGGTGGTGGGTAGGTTGACCATCTGAAAAGGAGGACAGGGCTCATATAACTTTAACAGTTGTAGAGAAAAGGGAATTTCAGCAGGTGTCATTTGTATGCAATTAGTTCCTGGTGAAATTCCCTCTTCATCACAACTGTTAAAGGTGCAGGCACTATACTAGAGTGACCATATACAAATGAAGGCAGGACCCCCTGCAACTTTAACTGTTGTAATGAAGAGGGAATATCACCAAGAACTAATTGCATACAAATGACACTGGCTGAAATTCCCTTTTCTCTACAACAGTTAAAGTTATATGAGCCCTGTCCTCCTTTTCAGATGGTCAGCCTAGTGGTGGGGTTAATGATGGGCTTTCTGAAGGCGCATCATTCCCCCCCCACACACACACACTGCTGCATTTGGGGGCTTAAAAGGGAAAGTGTGTCATTCCTGGACATGATAGAAAAGGCCCCAGTTGGAGCAGGGAGTGGTGAAAATGACATGCTTTCCTTCATCTGCTCCAATTGCTGTGACAAGGGGGAATGACATGCTTCCTGGGGGCCCTGGAAATCATGCTTCCCTCCCCCCCCCACTGGGTGTCCTCTTCTTTTGGTTTCTCAAATATTGTCACCCTAGGAAAGGAGGACAGGGCTTCTGTATCTTTAACAATTACATAGAAAAGGGAATTTCAGCAGGTGTCATTTGGATGCATACAGCACTTAGTGAAATCCCCTCTTCATCACAGCACTTAAAGCTGCAGGAGCCCTGCCCTGCAGCTGTTTACATACACAAAAACGGGGGAGGGGGGGGTGAGAGAACAGAAAATTCCCTGAACATAGAAAACTGGCATGTCAATGTGCGTCACAATGTAGTGGTACAGAGGAGCGTTCAATCATGTAACACCCCCCACTGCCCATTTGCAGGCTGAAGCAGGACATTCTAGAAACAGGTTTGCCTCCTCATCACTGGTTTGTGAGAACTGGCCCTGTAATTTATCTTTATCCTGTCATTTCCTGCACAATAAATCGTAACCTCATAATCTTTCATGTCATCCATAGTCCTAAGGTAATTTTGGTACAGCAAAAACAACAATAACACCCCCCCCCCCCCGGTGCTTTACGGATTGACCCACTTTTGCAGGATAAAAGCAACGAAGCCCCAGCAGTAGCCTGTGTATTCCTGAGGGGAAATTAGGATTCAGTCTTGGCAGTCTCAATGAGACACAAAACTAGCCGAGTGCTCTTTGTGGAGGGAGGAGGAAACAGTTGTAGATTTAATGCTAGAGATTCCCTAGCAGAAATCCCGTTCGAAGCCAAGGCCTTGTTAGATCTTCGGAGGTGCAGGTGGTTGACCTAGAAAGTTCCTCCTAGATGGGAGGCCTAAGGATTCCATGAAACACATGCAGAACTTCAAGGTGTCAGGAGTGGGGGAGCACTTTTCTAATCCATTCAAATTTGCTTTATTTATGGGGCTGGGTAGCAAGACAAAATCCCAGCCCTTTACTTCTGTCATAAGAGCTGTTTGAACTTAAAGCTTGCCTAGAAGCTTTTACCCTGGTGCCTTATGTATGGAGGCTTCTCCGTATAATTTGGGGGTTTGTCAGGGAATGGCACTCTACACATGCTCAGAGGTACCCTTGTCTTTATGACTTTACCCTTTCAAGGGCTGGTCCCCAATATTGACAACAGGTTCTTGAGTCTCAGTGCTTGTAAGACTTTGCCTAAATACCAAATACATACATGCGTATCAAAAGATTAGTCTCTGGGGAAAAAAACAATTGCATAGCTCATACGGTTCGCATATACAACATCCCGGGTTTGATCTTGGGCATCTCCAGTTAAAGGATCAGGTAGCAGACAATGGGAAGAAGATTTCTACCAGAGAAGTGCTGCCGGTAAGAATATAAAATACTGGACAGATAGTCTAACCTGCATAAAGGCGCAATCCTATGCATGCTTAGACAGAAAACCACCGTACAACTCCCTATATTCCCCAGTCAGCCATGCTGGCTGAGGAATGCTGGGAGTTGTAGGACATCTTTCTGTCTAAACATGCATAGGACTGTGCCCTAAGGCAGGTTCCTATGTCATGTGCATAAGTGGTTGTGTGAATCATATTGAATATACCAAGAACAGAGTTCACAATGACCTGGTTCATTGGCTGGAGAATGCTGGGAACTGTACAGCTTTTTTCCTTTTTAAACATGCATAGGACTGCACCCTAAGGCAGGTTGCTATATCATATGCTTAAGTTAGGCTGACCACATAAAATCCAGGTCAGGGCTCATGTGACTTTAACAGTTGTAGAGAAAAGGGAATTTCAGCCAGTGTCATTTGTATGCAGTTAGTTCCTGGTGATATTCCCTCTTCATCACAACAGTTAAAGGTGCAGGCCCTATATTAGAGTGACCATATACAAAAGAAGGCAGGTTTGGATGATTTGTGAGTTGAAACAAAATTCTTGTACATCCATGGTCTGCAGTCCCCTGATGCACATGTGTCTGTCACGCTGTGGAAAACCTTGGTGGATTGTGCACACGCCAGCAGCAACCGAGATCACTGGGCAAAATGTGGAGCTTCCTTGAGCAGCCCCCCTGGGACATATTACAGCATTGTAGAACTTTGGGTCGCGCCTTTCATGGAATGTATAAGCTCTACATTTTTTGATCCTGCTCCAGACTTCAGGGGTCACCATTCAAAGTACAACTTCGCATGTACGTGTTCCGTAAAATGTCATTTACCAGCAGCCATTCTGCCTGGCTGCAGCGGAGGGACAGCTTAGACTAGGGTTACCATGTGTCCTACTTTACAGAGGATGGGCAGTCCTCTACTTAAAAGCATCCTCAATTGTAAGGCCTGTCCAGTCCAAGTCCAGTTTAAAGTCAAAGAACCATAAGAAGAGAGAGTGGGGGCCTTGAAGTTGTCCATCAATAGTTGGCACCTGAACTACTTTTCAGGTGCCTGAGCAGACCCGAGAGATCACCTGGACTAACTTTTCCCCACTATCAAGAAATGCATTACATTTCCATTAAATTATAGTCCTGCTTTCCAAATGTGCACCAATACATATCAATCAGCATTGGAAAATGTTATGCAAATCTCTCCTCTTTTGACCTCTAATTTGGTGATGCATGTCCTCTTTCATTTTATTTGCTTTTTTTATTTATTTCATTTCTATACCGCCCAATAGCCAAAGCTCTCATTTGGCACTACATCAGTTCTGCTGAGACAACAGCTGCCGGGTGGCTCCTCCCTTCCCTGGTCATTATAAGAGCGACTATGTCATTTTAAGAATTGGTATCTGAGCAGGCTTGTTTTCCTCTCCCCTCCCAATCCCCTTTCCCTTTTTTATTGTATCTTTTAGACTGTAAGGCTGTGAGCAGTGGCACTGTTGCTTTCATAGGAGTGCGCAGCAAATTTAATTAGGGTGAGCACCCAGGGATTTTTTTTCAAAAAAGGCGAACATTTTTCACTACTCAGTCATAAAGGATATTATTTTTATTCATTTATTTTTTAAACACTGTAGGCACTGATGCCCTGCTCCTGACTTGCTTGACCATGGGAGGGCCATTGCAGGTGACGTGGGGGGGAATGAGGAGATGTTCCTCAAGCCCCAGCATTGGTGGGGCTTTGTGGTGACAATAGCTGAACGAGGGGTTATAAGGCGATATTAACATTCGGGGGCCATCCTCCTAGCCTCTTTGAAGTGCAGCTCCTTGCAGAGAGGCTCCCAGCAGAGTGAATCCTTGTTGTTCCTGCTGCCGGGAGCAACAGTGCTCTCTCAGAGGCAGCGGATCTTCGGCACGACAGCAAAGCAGCCGGAGGGCAGCTGGAGGGCAGCCGGGAGACTGTTCCCACTGCACCTGGATCTCCCTCTGGATCCCTACTCAATGGCCCCCTCAATTCGGCGCTTATTGCTTGAGACATTAGGCTGTGCCTGGGCACACCTGGCAACCCCTTGGGCACACCTATGCTTGCTTTTAGCCACTGTACAGTGGTTTTAGGTGCTTTCTAAATGGTAAATATAAATAAGAACTGACCAGGATGTTTCCCTTCACATGTTCCACTGAACGATCAGCAGCAGTTGTGAGAATGTGTTCTTACCCAGTTCTCATTCCTTGCAATGGGTCTTGTGCAATCCCAGTCAATTGTGCTTTAAATAGGTAACTGGAACACTCAATTCCCTCCCGTATCAATTAAGTGTGCCCACAAAATAAATTAAGGTGCTGTCTGCTGTAATTACCCATGCTGTGTTTGTGGCCTCGTGACTCATTTAAGGGTATGAAATACAATAGACCAAAAGCAACTCTTTGGTGCATTACAGTATATTAGTGGTGGGTTTTCCTTTTGCAATAAATAAATAAATATCTCCCCAGTGCTTCTGAAACAAGAACACAATTTGAAAGAATAAAGGCACTGAAGTTAGAAATGAGGCAGGCTAGAGCAATATAAAAAAAACCCATAATTTTCTTCAAGCAATTTTATTTATTTCCTGGACTGAGTTAATGTCCAGTATTTCTCCCCTTCCCACTTTTCTTTTCAGGATGACCTTGAAAATCACCATCATGCTTTGAATAAAGTCTGTCTCTCCCTCCTCCCCACACCAATCCAAAGAACAGAGAAAATGTCAACATTCTTAAACATTTCCCCAGAAAATGAAATACAGTGACTCCAGCAAGTTCCATGCCAGATAGGGATGATGGGAGTTGTATTCCAACAAATCTGCAGAGTACCAGGTTGGGGAAAGGCCTGTGTTTATAAACCCCAGGCTCATGGTAGATGCATTTATTTATGTAGCCCATTTGTTTACCACCCACCTTTGTCCCAAAAAATTTACAACAGCTATCCCTTGTGAGGTAGGTTAGGCAGGGGGAGGACATGAGACATGCACCGCCAAAAAAGAGGACAGAAGGAGGGCAGATTTGCATAAAATAGTGTGGTCCATTTCAACTGAGCTCTAGACTACACCACTTCAAACCACAGAAACCAGCACACAACAAAGGGCTGGGCTAAAACCTCTCAACTCAATGTGCTACTTTTTTCTAATTGCAGGGAGGTTTTGCTTGCTTGTTTGCTTGCTTAGTTGGTTTTTGACCTGTGGGATTGTCCCAAAGTGGTATCTCCCACATATAGCCAGGCATGATACATTCCTTTCTACTATCTCAACATTCTGCCACCCCTATCTTCACCTCATTTGGCTGCATATATAGACCCAAACATAGTTATTTCATTTCTATTCCAGCCTCCCTCTGAAGTCCTCAAGGTAACGTACATGGGGGGGGGGGGTGAGGGGGGGAGCAGCTTTCTAACTTTATTCTCCCAAAAACCCTGTGAGGTACATGAGGCTGAGAGATCATTTCATTGGTTTCATTTCTATGCTGCTCAATACCCAAAGCTCTTTTGAGTGGTTCACAAAAATTAAAACCCAAAATACAACATGGTAGGAACATGATATAAAATCTGTAACACAATCAAATAAAATGAAAGTTTAGAATAGCTAAAAACAACAATAAAATACCAGCACCTGACAAAACAACTGACATTAAAAGCCCCATCATATGCCATTAAATGCCTGGGTGTAGAGGAAAGGCTTAACCTGGTGTCAAAAAGATGACAATGTTGGGGCCAGGTGAACCTCACTGAGGAGAGTATTCCACAATTGGAGGGGGCACCACTGAGAAGGCCCTCTCCCTTGTTGCTGTTCTTCAAACCTCCCATGGAGGAGGTTCTCAGAGGAGGGCTTCAGATGTTGATCGCAGTGTATGGGTAGGTTCATATAGGGGGAGGCGTTCTGTCAGTCCCAAGTCATGTAAGGTTTTATGACTTACTCAGGGCCACCCAGTGAGCTTCACACTTTTGAAGAGCAGTGGGAAGGGTTGGATGGTGCTAGGCCTAGCACTTCCAAAACCAATGGTACCTGGGCAATTGCCTGACCTTGGCAGATGTTTCCATCTGGCCACATGGGTTATCTGAGGGCCAGGATGAGCCAGGAAACTGTTAGTTTACCTTAGCAGCAGAGCCAGCCATCTGAATGACCACAGTTTTCACTCAGACCCGTCAGCGGGTCTCATCATAAGTTAATTAATGATGTGGGCACCGCTGCTTCAGAGGAAGTCTTGCAAGAGCCTCTAGTGACATCTTTTCCTCCCAGTGGATTATCTTCAAAACTCATTAGGAGTGAATAAATGGACTACTTATTGAATTAGGACAATGGCACTAAAGAGGCCCATCCGTTCTTTTAACCAGAGCACTGTATTGGGTAGGGTGGGCACTTACGCATTGCCAAAAAAGAGGAATTACATCCCTCCAAAAAGGGGACAAAAGGGGATACCCATTTGCACAACATTTGCATAAACAAATTTAGATATAATAACTGTAACTTGAATAGACATACAATAGACCTCACCATAGTCGAGAAGACTGAGAAGGTGAGCTGTGGACCTGCTCAGTCTGCTGTCTAGGTGCCAACTGCTGATGGGCCCCTCCTCTGCTCTCCCTCTTTATGGCTTAGGCTGACCATATGAAAAGGAGGACAGGGCTCATGTAACTTTAACAGTTGTAGAGAAAAGGGAATTTCAGCCAGGGTCATTTGTATGCAATTAGTTCCTGGTGAAATTGCCTCTGCATCACAACAGTTAAAGGTGCATGCACTATACTAGAGTGACCATATACAAAAGAAGGCAGGGCCCCTGCAACTTTAACTGTTGTGATGAAGAGGGAATTTCACCAGGAACTCATTGCATACAAACGACCCTGGCTGAAATTCCCTTTTCTCTACAACTGTTAAAGTTACATGACTCCTGTCCTCCTTTTCATATGGTCAGTCTATGGTTGCTTGACTTTAAACCAGACTTGGACTGGACAGCCCATCAATTAGAGGACACCTTCAAATAGAGGACTGTCCTCTGCTAGCTCTCCAAAATTCAAGTCTGTCCTCTATAAAGTAGGACACCTGGCCACGATAGCCTCTTGATAGAGCAGGAGAAGCACTTCTGTGACTACAAAGCACAAAGAACTTCAACATCCTCATTATGATTATGATGCAGCTGGTTCAGATTCGGATTAAGATTCAGCTGGTTCAGAATTGGATTGTGATGCAGCTGGTTCAGATTCAGATTATGATGCAGCTAATTTAGATTGGGATTATGACTGAGCTGGTTCAGATTTGGCATAATCCCTGCAGGAGGACTATCAGCCCAAGACTCAGAACGTTGGGTTAGGTTTTGATTTCATACATAATGGCTAGGGCCAAGAGATGGAACCAGGTGGATTTTAGTGATGGGCAAATTCACCTTTTACTTGATTCAGAAAGACATTTGCCAATTATGAGCAGTTTTACAGAACTCTTAGACTAAAAATAGACTTGTGAAAAACACTCTTTGGACATGTGCAGAATCTTGTTTTCCATTCCAAGCGGGAGAAGAACTTGGAAGGAAATAGTGTTTGATTCACAGTGCTTCCAAGCGTTATCACACTAGGAGGCAAGCTCATGTTCCGGTAATCATGGGTTTGGGCATCATCACTACTGGAACCCAATAGATTATGTCTACTATCGAAGAGAATGTGGGTGATTGGAGGTAGAACCTGGATGAATCCAGAGTTTGCCGGCTTTTCAGTATTAGTTACCTTACAGAATATGGCTTTATTGATAATTTAATTTATCTGTACACTACCCAGAGAACTACTGGGGTGGTCTAAAAGTGAAGAAATAAATTACACTGATCAGAGCAGTAAAATGCTAGCAATTTGGCAAGTTTATTTGGAGTCACAAAATGCTTCACATTCCATCTCAAGAATAAGGATCTTATAACATCCTTATAAGGCAGGATGTATTTCCTCCCCATACCGCATGGAGGAGGTAGTTGGGCTGAGGGTGAGATATAGGAACTTGACTAAGGGTGAAGACAGATTGGCCATGGTATTGTTATTTGTGAATGTGCAGACTGCTTTTCCATCTTTGCTGGGTAACTACAATCATGCTTTACATAGCTGTTAAGTTCTTCCCAGAACAATGCTCTTAGGTGTAGGAAAAGTCAGCCGAGCTATACATACCTATGGGGCATGAGCTTCTCGTTTCCTTAAATAGATATGTCAATGCAACTCTTAGCTCAAGATGTGTGAATTCCCCTGAAAAATGCCTCTAGCCCAGGATGGGGAACATGTGGCCGTCCAGATGTTCCTGGACCACAACTCCCTTCGGTCCTTACCAGCATGATGAATGATTGGGAATGATGGGAGTTGTAGTCCACAAACATCTGGACGGCCAGTTTCCCCTCTGCTCTAGCCCAGCCTTCTCCAACCTGGGATCTCTAGATATTTTGGACAACAACCCCACATCATGGGTGAACATAGGCCTTATATACACCCAGATGACGTTTACAATTGTCAGAGGAGGCCCCGCTCAAGATTCCAAGACAAACAGAATGTCGCCATGAAGAACCTCGATGGTGGGCCTTCTCTGTAGCAGCACCCACTATCTGGAATACCCGCCCTCATGTAACATCCTTCAATCACCTCCTGAAAACATATCTTTTTAGACAAGCTTTCCCTGGCCTATAACTTATTCTGGGTTTATATGGTTGGGGATGTCTGTCCTAACCTTAACAAATTCTTTAAAAAACAAAAAAAGCTCTTGACATTCTTTTCTTTTTGTTCAGTACGTTTTGTCTGAGCAGGAACCTCCATATTTGCTGCAGACTTCACTTTCGGCAAAACTTGGTTTCGGATATCAACAACTACTAGTCCTTATGACTATGTGCTACCTCCAGTATCCGAGGCAGTATGACTATGTGCACCAGATGCTGAGGAACATGGGTGGGAGAGTGTTGTTGCATTCATGCCCCACTTGTGGGTTTCCCATTGGGCAGCTGGTTGGCCACTGTGTGAACAGAGTGCTAGACAAGATGGACCCTAATCGGAGAAATGCCATTAAGTTTTATCAACACCCTTTGGGGCATTTCGTCAAAATCCTTTGGATGTTCTCGCCCCATGAGGAAGACTGAGATTTTGGTTGCATCTCTAATTCCTCAGTAGCTTTGAAGAGAACGATTTTTGCTAGCATAAAGAAATGAGAACCAGAAGAAAGAGGAGGAGGAGGAGGAGGAGGAGAAGAGAAGCAAGGATTTTCCAGCCAGCTAACATAATATGAAGGCTCTTTGTAACAGGCCAGCCAGCCAAGGCCCTTGGGGCTTGGCACAAAATGTTAATAAAACATAGCAAACAACTGATACCTCATAAAATAAATATAGCAACATCAAATCCAGAAGCATCAGCCGCAGAGTTACTGCAAGCCCTTGGCACCAAGCCTCCTCCACAACCTTCTACCGTGCAAAAAAGCAGAGACCCAAGCGCACGCCTACAGGGTATACAATTGCAGTGCTACGTGTGTCCACATTATGGGATAGAGCCTCTTCTCCCTACTAGAAATATACGATTTCCAGATATTTTGAACCGATGGGGCGGGGGAATCAGGTGTTTCCCCCCCCCCGAAGTACGTCGGGGGGGGGAATGCATATTTGGGAGAAATTGCTATATATGCAAGACATGTACTTATATTACTGTTTTAACAAGATAATATGTATCACTTACAAGTTAGTTAACTTGTACAGTTGTACGATTTGGCATATTTATGACATTTACAGAGCAATCTTATGCATGTCCCCCCACTCCCAAGTAAGACATTCTGTTTAATGATGCTTATTTCCAGGTAAGCACCCATAAGATAGCAGTCTCAAAAACACAAATGTCTAAGGCTGCCATCCTATTAAAACTTACCCGAGAATAAGCCCCACTGAAATCAGTAAGATTTATCTCTGAGTAGACATGTATAGGATTGCATTGAGTTTAATGGGACTTATCCACAGATACATGTGTATATGGTTGGAGCCTTCACAAGCAAAAATACCGCAGATGCATGATTCTTGTGTCTATTACCTCAAAATTAGATGAGCAGAAGAAGGCAAGCAGCAATTCATAACCAATGAAGGCCCTGCATTGTAAAGATGGCAGCACCTTCTAGGTAGGCTCTGGGGGCCCCACCCAGCAAGGGCAACAAGCCCTGCTCATGTGGATCCGCTTCAAGGAGGTGGGCCATGGCCTCTGGAAAGTGCGCAATTCCCCTGGACACACCATTAGCGCCTGCCATTAATGCAGCGGGGGGAGGACAAAGCGTACTTGTCAGGGTGGACCCGCACCCAAGTGTTCTCAAAGGCTCAAGAGAAGTTGGGCGTGAGCCAGTCCCAGCATTAGGCAGGTCCAACTGGGCCCATGAGGGCCAGACATGGGGAAGTCTGCCGCCCTCGCAAGCCCAGTTGCAATTTTGATACAATACTACTTTTAGGTCTGGGTCCAGCTGTGGCCCCCCAGAGAGCCTTGGGACAAGCCCTCTCACTGCCTGAGGTAGGGCAGAACACCCACCCCTAGATTGACTCCCTTCCCACCATCACCATGTCATACCTCCTTACTTTTGTCAGTCTCACCTGCCTTCTGAGAGACCTGGCCGAACCCTCGCGAAACCCCTGAAGCTGCTTCTCCTGGCTTTAAAGTTCTCTGCATGTCAAGACAAGCAGAGGGTGGGCGGCTTCTCCTTGCTGCTCCCTTGCTGCAGCAAATGCCATAGCAAGAGAGTGGTTGGCGAGGCTCACAAGAATACCTGCTGGAGGAGGTGCAGCAGCTGTGGTGGCAGGCCCTCCTGGAGGTAGGGGGCATGGGGGAGCAGTGCAACTCACCCCTCCCTCCCTCTCCACCATCTGTCATGGGCGCTTAAAGCTGTTTCATGGGAGGGCCGGCCTTGTCTTGAGATGTTTTGGCATGCAACTCCTATCAGCCCTAACCAGCATAACCAACAGTGAGGGATGGGGAGCTGCAGGCCAAAACATGTAGAGGGCCAAGGTTGCCCACCCCTGCTCTAAGTTCAGTGGAAACGCATTATGGATTGAGTGTTGTGTAATAGGTCTACAGAATACATTGGGATTGTCATTCAAGAAATGCTGTAGATTGTCTTATCCAAAAATGTGATTTCTACACATTTTGAGTCGGTAAAACCAAGCCAGGAAAAGCATATGGCTCATTCCAAAAGATAAAAATAATAATAGGAGGGGTTGGGGTTTGTTTTGCAGTTTCCCCCCTCCGCCCCAAATTTCCAATTTTTCCATTGGAAAATTGGGGTAAGAGATTATTTCAGAGGGAGGTGTTATTTTTCCTGGGCTTTCACATCTCTGGTCAGCACTAATTAATATTGTAATTGGTGTTGGTCTGAACGATCCTTCAAGGACCCCCCACCAGTCCTGTGAGTCTGTGATTGTTGAAAGAAAGAAAGATTAAAGAGTCCAAAACTGTTTGTGTAGGTTTAGCCCGGTAGATCTCCTTTTGTAAGGAAATTTGCACTAATAGACTTGGGATGGCTGGCCTTTGCAAGGCTAAGGAGATGACCCAAGAGTTTCTGGAAGTAGGACACGTCTTTCTCCCTCACCCACCCAAGCATTGGATGAATGCAGAAGTCAGTGTGAATGCAAGCAGGCTTTGGAGTATGGGACAGAAAAGGTGAGGGAGCTAAATGGAACTCTGGAAGCATCAATGTGCCATAACCGTCCTCCTAGAAATCTGATGAGGGAAGAGTATCATTTTGCTCAACCTGTATATTTGTAAATAAATGCAAATATCAAAGAATGCCGTAAACCGCTCAACAGATAAAAGGAAGTACTTCTTCACACAGTGCACCATTAAACGATGGAATTTGCCACCACTATCAACGTCAACTTGTCCTGATGGCTATGTGCTACTTCCAGCATCAGAAGCAGTAAGCCTGTATACACCAGTTGCTGGGGAACATGGATGGAAGGATGCGTTGCACCATATCCTGCTTGTGGGTCCCTGGTCAACAGTGTGGTTCTTCTTATGTTCTTATGACCATATTAAATGCACCCACACACCCTGAGTTCTCACCACCCGGAAGATAAGGGTACAAGCTTGCAACAGTATGCTTCCTGTGAGAACCATGCAATTATTCAGGCACAGACACAAATTGTTGGCTGACTATAAATACCTGAAGGCAACTGCAGAGGTGTAGGTGCAATCCCAAGCTGTTGATCAGGTAGCAATATTTTTAGTAAACAGCTGACAATGTTACTTAAGGGTGAGTTGTTTGTTAGAAGAACCACCACATGAATGAAAATGCAGGACGACACGGCAGCTTGTGCTTCCTCCTTCGGCTATTTTTAGCCAGCAGAGTGGCAATTTTTGCCCAAAGATGACTCCTAGGAGATAAGGATGCCGCTTGTCACATTGAACATGTTGATCAGCTGCGACAAATGGTCTCCAGTTTTTTGTTCGTTCGTTTGTTTGTTTGTTTTGTTTCGTCTGTCACTCCTGGAAGCCAATTTGCATTAGAAATAGGCATCAGAGGTTGTCGAAAGGAAAGAAGGACTCGCACGGCTTAGGGTCAATGAGAGTAGCCAATTATTCCCTTTGGATGAACTCTTGGGGTATGTCCAAAGGACAGATGTCCCTGCTCTCAGTGGGCAGGCATGGTAGCAGGCAACAGTTGGTGTGAGAGCTGTTCCTAACCCTCCCACCCCCCACAGAGCTCTCTTCCCCTAAGGCATGCGTGAACCAGTACTGGGATGCTGGCAAATGCATTCCAATGGTGATTTATGGATTGGACAGTGAAGGCTGGCTGCACTGATTTCAGTGGGGCTGTGATTCCATTCTGGCCCATCCTAAAGGAGCTATCCAAGGTGCTGGACTCATTTGGGGAGGGGAGGGTTCAGCACCTTGAATAGCTCCAAAATCGGCGCCTCCAGCCTTCACTGGTATTGGTTCTTCACTCACCTAGTCAGTCATGGAGGTGAGCAAGGGGCCTCGGTGTGCTGAAGCCCAACCTACATCACAGGTTGGATGTGCTACATGAGTGGGCTCTGTGCCGTCCTGCCCTCAGGCAATTCAATTGAGCAAAAATGCTATTTAGAAATAGAAGCAGTATACGGATTCTGTATGAGAGTTCTGCAGAAAGTTCAAAGGATCCATCATCCAGGCCTGTGCAAACTGGATCAATGCTGTATACCCACCCACTAATACAGAGGCAGGCAACACGTGGGTACTGAGCTATCCCAGAGGGATGTGATACCTTACTTGAGAACCTCCAGAAATGCTGCATTTTGGACCCAATGCATTTCCAGTGATGTTCCCAGTGGGAGATGATGGAGCCTGAGAATCTGGGGGCTTTGGCCGAAGCCCTCCACAAGGCCCCAAGCCACTTTCGGCCATTTCATATCTCAATGCAGTAGCATTTCCCCTGAAGGAGCATATTTATAGCTTCGAGGTTCTCCTGGAATCATCGTTGCCACTTGAGGCCCAGGTGGACTCAGTAGCATGGAGTCTCTTCTATCAGCTTTTGCCGGTGGCCCAGCTAAACCACCATACACCACCATCTAGTGTTAATAGTCTATGTTCTGGTACTGTCCAAGCTAGGTTACTGCAATGCACTCTACCTGGGGCTGCCTTTGAAGATGGTTCGGAAGCTGCAACTTGTGCAAAATGGGCTGGACAGATTGATAGCAGGGACCCAAAAAACTGAACATGTATCACCAATTCTGGTCCACTTGCACTGGTTGCCTGTACATTTCTGAGCCCAATTCAGGTGCTGGTTTTGACCTAAGGTCTTACATAGCTCAGGACCACAATACCCAATGCAGTGCCTATCCTAATATGAACCTACCCATATACTATGATCAACATCTGAGTCTCTTCTCTAAGTGCATCCTCCAAGGAAGGTTTGGAGGATGGCAACAAGTGAGACGGCCTTCTCAGTGGTGGCTCCCTGATTGTTGAACACTCTCTCCAGTAAGATCCACCTGGCACCAACATTGTCATCTTTTTGGTGCCAGGTTAAGTCTTCCTTCTACTTTTCTTTCTTCCGTGTAGGCCATCTACATTCTGAGGGTGAGGCCTTTGCTGACTGCTGTGGCCTACTGAAGTTACTTTGGCTATAGTGTGCTCTCCACTGGATGCTCGTAAGCCTCCAAGATTGGAGGCTTATGAGCACTGGTTGTGCAACTAACAGAATTAGACCCTGATTGAATGAACATACCAAGCAGTGACAGTAGTAACAACAAAGTTGTGATGCTCCAGGACCTTGATTAGTTTTTATTGATTTATTTAAAGCATTTCTTGGCCATCTTTCAAGACTACAGTGTTCCATGATAATATACCGATGACAGAATCCCAGGTTTAAGGATGAGTGGGAAACATAGTTTCCACGAATCCTGAGAAGGTTACTGAGACCCCAGAATGCATGGGAACTATATTTCTCATAGATCCTTGCGCATAAACGCATCATGGAAGCCCCAAAGTGAGGACTTCGTGTTACCTCTACAGCTATAGGCCTGGTAAATTTGGCTTAGAAAGGGAAGAGGGCATTTGCAAGGATGGAGGGTGCCAGCAGGTCCATCCCAAACTGGTTCCAGTGTTTGGGTGCCTGAGGCCACTTCAGAATGGACATGGGGGGGAAGATGGTATTTTGAAATGTGGTGCCATCACTAGTTTACATGAAGAAAGATGACCCAAGTGGAAAGTCATTGAATCAGGACTGGGAGTTTTCTAATTAAATGTTTGACATTTTAGCGCTACTCCATAAAATGAAATCCAAGTGGCAGGGAAGGGTGGAGGAGAGCCTGTCTTTAAATGCACACTTTGGGTCTTAAATTTCCCCAAAGGCATTTGAGATGCTTGTTCCCCTCTCTCTGCCAAAACAAACAAACAAACAAACAAACAAACAAGTCCTACTTTAATTCACACCTTTCAGATCAGAATACCCAACCCTGCTGCAGGAAAAAGCAAAGCTGTCACCACTGATTGTTTTGGCTCTGATTCTCAGTTAATTTATATCTAAGGAAGGATGCAACCACTACAGGCATTAAGAGTCATTTCTGTAGTGAACAAAATGATCGTTCCTAGAAGGAACATACTGTAGCTTTGGCAACAAAGTTTATTTGTGGATTCGAAGCAGGCTGGCCTGTAGATTTTACTTCATTTATTAGATGTGCGGTTCAAGTATCTGTTTTGCTAATTTGGGTGAGGTACCATCGCTCAGTCACAGAGCACATGTTTTGGATGCAGGAAGTCCCAGGTTCAGTCTCCAGTTAAAAGGAGCAGGCCAGGTGGAGGCTGGTGGCTTCGATTTTGATGGGGCTGTTAATCCACTTTGGGTTTCAGTCAGAGCCAGCTAAAACTCTAAAGGGGGTATCCAATGTGCTGAACTGATTTTGGGGAGAGGGTTCAGCACCTATCCCCAAAGTCTTTTCCAGCCTGGGAGCTCCAAAACTGAGGTTCCAAATGGCACTACCCTAAACAAATCAATTGTTGGGTCTAGCTGATAGTATGTAATGATTCATTTACTTTAAATGACAATATAGCACACATGGACAGCCTTATTGGACCAGAAGAAGCTTCATCTAGCCTGCTGTTGTGTTGCAAAAAATGGCCAGCCAGATGTCTCTTGAGAAACACCATGGCTAGCATGAAGGCGGTTGTCATCTCCTGTTGCCTGCCCATAGCATCCCCAAAATCGATTCAGCACCCTGGATAGCTCCTGGAAGTTGTAATCCAAAACTCTGGAGGGTACCAGGCTGGAGAAGGCTGCTGTATCTCAATTAGGACCTCTTATGTCGAAGTTAGCAGACCTTTTATTGCCAGATGCTATAGGCAGGCAACAGGAGATGACAGCCGCCTTCATGCCAGTCTTCTCAAGAGACATCTGGCTGGCCATTTTTGACAACACAACACCAGGCTAGATGAAGCTTCTTCTGGTTAAATTAGGCCGTTTGCATGTGCAATATTGTCATGCAACATCAATCCATCCATCCATCCATCCATCAATTATTATGTCCACCCCATCAGTTTGACCCAACAATGAAGAAATTAATCTTGGGCAGCGACAAAGTCCCATTTGGAACCACAGTTTTGTAGTTCCCAGACTGGAAAAGATTTTCCCGAATCACTGTTGAGCTCGGGTCATTATTTATTCATTTCCACTTACTGGAGCTGTACAAATTCATTAGAGGATGATGCTACACAGGATTGGCGAGAAGTCCCTGCTTTGCTGCAGGCCCAGCGGTGCCCCTGTGCTTGCAAACCTACCCTGGCTCTCTCATCTGTTTCATTGGAGAGCACTTTTCTCCATCTTTATCCCACCTGTGTATGCAGAGCTGCTATGCCTGCTCATGGAAATAGGGATATAAGAGGAATAATAATAATAATAATAATAATAATAATAATAATAATAAGGCTTTACCCAACACTTTATCGCTGTGCCACAAAAAATATCACCTGCTGATTTTTGTCTGCTTTGCAGCTCCTAAGCAGGCAGAGCCTCCTTTCCAAAAGCAAAAACAGAACAACCTGATGTGGCAGGGAGTGCCTTCTTAAATATATGGCTGAGCCACCCTGGGCATATATATTTGCCCGTTCCATGACACCAGAGCTAGAGATGCTGACAAAGTTCCCCTCCAGCTCAGGGTGGGAAGGAAGTTCGGGGGCTCAGGCATCCTCACCTCAAAGGAGTGAGCAGTCCTTCAAAGCAGCCACATCTTTATTTCTTTGATAGGGATTGTTTTGAACCCCCCCCCCTCGTCAAAGAAAACTGGAGGTATGGGACGCCCTAATTTCCATGGAGGTCCCCCGCTCCCAATTTTTCTTTGGGGCAGCTTTAAAAATTCACTTCCCTAGCAAAGCAATGGACTGCTTTTGCAGGACTCAGATTGGTTTAAAAAATGAAATGAATTACTTCCAATTTGGTGGAGGGTGGGGGTGGATAACTAGTTCAATTTGCTAGTCTTTCTAAGATGAGCAGGGGCATACTCCCCTATCTCTCTAGACAGCGCATATGAAAAATGCAATAAAAACACAAACGCTCTCTCGCCTGTCTACTAGCTGTGACTCCCCAAACTGAACACAGCCAAACTGTTTCTGTCCAGGTGGACATGTGCCCTATTTTATAAAGGATAGTCCTCTGTTTGAAGGGCTGCCCAGTCTAAATCTAGTTTAAAGATAAAAAGCCATCAGACGGTGGAGCAGGGACCTCAAAATTGCCAATGAATGGCCCCTGGACAGCACAATCAAGTAATCTGGACACACTCTTCCCCCTTATGGTATGTATTGTAGACCCAGTTAAATTATAGAAATCATTTCTAAATTTGCACATTAGCATATGCAGTATTTATGCACTTCTGGGTCTTCTTTTTTTGGCAATGAGTAAATGGGCACTCTAGGTCAGCTCCTTTAAAAAAAAAAGGAATGCAAAGGATCAAGCCAATCCATGCAAGAAAATTATTTGTTGGAAGTTTGGTGTAATATGTTTCCCAAACTACCCCATGCATTACAAAGAGCTACATTCTTCCTTGGGGGAATAGTACAAAAGCTAAGCAAGCTCTCTGAAAGTCTGCCAGCCACACAACCTGGGTTCTGACAACCAGTTGATTTCCTAACATGCCCCCCAAAGTGTGTGAATCAGTCCCAAGAGCTTCCTGTGATATAAAGGCACACACGTCTTTCAGAGGGCTGTAACCAACATTATTGTTTTCTGTATACCAGAGATATATATTTTTTAAATGGCCTACTTTATGCCCATTTGACCTAGAACGTTTGCAGATATATATCACAATATGTGAGGGTTGGTTACAGTGCAAGGTGATTTTGTTTTAAGGCTACTGGACTGTTACATCATGGCACCATCTGGTCTAGAAGCAGAAAACTTTACAATGTAAGTAATAAAGAGACAACATCATAGCCCAGCCATGGGGTTTTTATATTCTATGAACAGCACGCGATGCAAGAATGGTTACTATCACACTTGATGGCTGCGCTATATTCTTCCAGGAACAACATGATGGTCCTAGAACAACATGTAACCTGAAGCCAAACAAAACCTTCAAGGAATAACTGCTCACTGTTTATTGCTCTGACTACTGGGAAATACCTCCTCACCACGCTCCTCTAGCCCAAAAATATAAACACAGCCAGACAAAAGAGAGAGAGAGAGAGATCTTGAAGTCTTTATGTCCCATAGAGACCCAGCTTGTAACTGGGTCATCAGCTGACACAGGGGTTCCCAAAGCATTTTTTTGTGGGGGGGGCATATATTTCATGGCACATCCTCAGTTTTAATCTGCAAACCCTGTGCTTCCAAGCTCCTGCTGGCCAACACATAACCTCAGCCAAATCCCTCTCTTTATCTTCCCCTGGCAGATGCTGGCTCTGCTTCCCCCCACCACTCCAAACAGATGCAGCATCCTTTTGCTCTCTGCATTCAGAACATTTGACACAGGATGGTCCTGGATTTAAGCACAGTGATTAGGGACTAATTCTAGGCTGACCATCTGAAAAGGAGGACAGGGCTCATATAACTTTAACAGTTGTAGAGAAAAGGGAATTTCAATCAGTATCATTTGTATGCAATTAGTTCCTGGTGATATTCCCTCTTCATCACAATAGTTAAAGTTGCAGAGCCCTGCCTTCTTGTGTATCTGGTCACTCTAGTATAGTGCCTGCACCTTTAACAGTTGTGATGAAGAGGGAATTTCACCAGGAACTAATTGCATACAAATGACACCTGCTGAAATTCCCTTTTCTCTACAACTGTTAAAGTTATATGAGCCCTGTCCTCCTTTTCAGATGGTCAGCCTACTAATTCCTATGGAACTCAGTGGGGCCGGCTTCCGATAAAACATGCTTCTGATTGAGTTTCGCAGCTGCAGTCCTATCAACACTTGTCGGGAGTGTTACTTCTAGGTGAACATCCAGGATTGGGATGCATATTTTATATTTTAAATATTATCTGGCTTTGCCACATGCTTAGGGCCAGACTACAAATTCTGCTAATTGCATAGAGGTAGCTGAGCCTGACATTTTTTTAAAATTCCTGTGTAGCTGTC
Organism: Anniella stebbinsi; assembly: GCA_029215795.1. Lineage (NCBI taxonomy): Eukaryota > Metazoa > Chordata > Lepidosauria > Squamata > Anniellidae > Anniella > Anniella stebbinsi. Next base: position 15,263,722 of record JARDYH010000004.1, read on the forward strand.
TGTGGTCCTGATTGGATCAGGACCAGTGCATGCTGAAAGGGAAGAATTAAACTTCCCCCTGGTCCCCCCCATTCCAATCCGATCTATAGGAGGGGAAGAAAAAAAAACATTTCCCTTTGCTCATGGGATGTGTGGAATTCTTTTTTGGGGGGGAATGAAGAATAGGGTGACCATATGGAAAGGAGGACAGGGCTCCTGTTCTTTAACAGTTGAAATGAAAAGGGAATTTCAGCAGGTGTCATTTGAATACATGCAGAACCTGGTGAAATTCTCTCTTCATCACAACTGTTAAAGATACAGGAACCCTGTCCATCTTTTCATATGGTCACCCTAATGAGGAGTGAAGGTTCAATTCTTCCCTCTTGGAGGATGCTGATCCTGATCCAAATCAGGTTCATATGCTATTAAAATAAAGTATAAGGCTCAGCTAGAGATGTTGGAGAAATCTGCAGTGGAATCAAATAAGTTCAGGTTTCTACGAATCCACCCACGGATTCTGCAGGAGATTGGTTTTTCCTGAGTCACACATTTTCTGCGAATTCGCAGACTAATTTGTTCACTTTCTGAAATGTTACACAAATTTAGTTTAAGAAAAATATGTTTAAAGATGTCCCCATAGGCTGATGCATGAAAATACACAGGGGGGGGGGGATTTGCTCATTTGTGCAAGTGCAAATTTGCACAATTGTGAAATTGTGCAAATTTGGGGTATTGGAAAAATTCTGATACCACCAATGAGTGGATCATGGAATGAAAGGCACCCGACAATCTGTCAACGCAGACGGAATGGATTTTACGGAATTTGCTAATCACTTAGCTACACCTGAGCAATCAGCAGAATGTATGGTTTGGCTCTTAGATTGATATATTATCAAAATGTATAACATTTATATTTAGCTCTTCCTCTCGGAGAGCTTTCTCAACAGAGGCAACTCAGCTTTGGAATGCCCTCCTCGGGGAGTCTCACCTTGCACCTTGAGTTTCTTGGAAACCTTTTGGTTTGCCCGAGGTTTTAAAGCAGCTGGTGCATTTATTTCATATATGTTGCGCTTTGCTGACCACTGCTTATTTACTTGTTCTTTTTATAGTGAATGTTTTTCCTGGGCCTGTTCAGACAACACATTAAGCCATGGTTAGGCCGCTAACACTTTTGCAGCAAATGGGTAGTGAGCGTGCTTTAACCGTGGTTATGTATCTACCATGGTTAGGAATGGTTCACACGACATGCTAAGCCATGGATCACATGACACACTAAGCCATAATGTTTAGCTCAAAATGCTTAATCACCCTGGTTTAGTGTGTCAACTGAACAGGGTCACTGTGATTGTATGCACCCGAATTTTGTAAACTGACCTGGAATCAAGTTTTAATGAAAGGTGGAATAAAGATGTATTCAATAAATACATGAGACCTCAGAACCACTAACATAAGGTTTCAAATTAACACCCATCCAGAGGCCAAAAAATGTTTAGCATCAGCATAGCATCATGTGCCTCTGGGAGATTGATTAGTTTTGATTAAATTAGATTAAAAGCTGTGAAAGGAAGATGGAGAGGTAGCAATTGATACATAGCGAAAGATACATGATAGAGGTATACAAAATTATGCATGGTGTAGAGGAAATGGATACAGAACAATTTTTCTCCCATAATACTAGAACTCAGGGTCATCCCATGAAGCTGATTGGTGGGAGATTCAGAAAAGATTCTTCACAGAGCACATAGTCAAACTATGGAATTCATTAAGATGTGGTGATGGCCACCAATCTGGATGGCTTTAAAAGGGGGTGAGACAAATGGCTGGAGGAGAAGGCTATCAATGCTACTACTCCTGATGGCTATATGCTATCACAGGTAGCAGACACAGTATGCCTATGTACACCAGTTACTGGGGAACATGGGTGGGAGGTTGCTCTTGCACCCATGTCCTGCTTGTAGGTTTCCCATGGGCAGCTGGTTGGCCACTGTGGGAACAGAATGCTGGACTAGATCGACCCTTGGCCTGATCCATCAGGGCTCTTCTTTATGTTCTTACTTTTCTGAGAAAAGTAAGTAGGTAAGTAGGTAGACAGAGATAGGTGGGGTAAATAGAAAGGAGAGAGAGAGAGAGAGAATGATAGGAGATGGGAAGAGGGAGAGAAAGAGAAAGAGAAAGAAAGAGAGCATCTAAGGTAATATGCGAGAGTCTAGACACCACAGCTGAGTACCACTTAATGCATCATGTCTCCTTATGCAAATAGTTGAACAAGCTCGACAGAACATGAAGTGGAAAATGCAGGTATATAATCTTTTCTAGGAATCTCAACTAAATGATAATGGAACATGTCTTGCGGTGGCTGTACAAATTGTCCTGCAAAAGTAACACTTGCCCAGTTAGTTCTCCTATAGTTAGCTAAATCTAATCAAATGGTCTTGTTTCTTCCTTCTCATCCCCTCCCCTCTCACCACTTCATTTCCCTAGGGGTTCAGTTCACAGAAGTAGAAAGGGGGGGTTTGCGGCGGAATAACATGAGCCCAGAATGCTAAGAAGCACTTATGGTAAATAATTGTAGTCACAAATGTTCTCCTTTTTTTTTAACCTCTTGTCACAAAAGGCTCAATTCGCTTAATGCCATTTAATGCCATTGAGGGTTCATTATCTCCACTCGGGGCACATAATGAAGGGTTTACATAGAAGGCCAGGAGCTTTTAGTGGCAGAACCAAAGTAGTGGCGGGCAGACAATGGAGCACCACCAGAATGTGTGATGACCTCAGGCATCAGGGACAAGGGAGTTCATTTGAGAGGAAGGCTACAGAGCGAGAAACAAAGGTGGGTGAAAGACAGAACCATTCCAGGGATGTCTGGGAGGGAAAAGGGAGCCACTGTTGCTATGGCAACCATTTCCTGGTTTATTTTGTAAGAAAACAGAGAAGGTACCGGATGGAAAACACAACACATATCCTGCAATGGGACAACACCAAGAAACAAGCCCTAGTCTTGCTTCCATTGACATTGACCCATTGGGATCCCCCTTCCATGACTTAATGGATAAAAATCACATCAAGAAGGATCCAGATAACTGGCAATGCAAACTTCACTGGACCAATAACATCTTGTAAACTGTTCAATGTATTACAGAACTCAGTGGCATCTCTCAAGGGCCTGAGATTATCAAAGTCAGCCTTTCCCTATTGGCAGCCCTCTAGATATGTTGGGAATACAACTCTCATCACTCCCAGACAGCATGGGAGTTGTAGTCCAACGCATCTGGAGGGCATTCAGCTTGGGAAAAGGCTGATCCATGCAGTCCATGCATATCCATGCAACATGTCGTATTTCCAGTCCCCCAATTCAGAGACCTGGATGCAGGGCCCACGTTCGTCCCTCCATGTGTCGTGCAGTCTGGAACCCAGATCTTGGCTTGGAAATTGCCCAGGAAAAATAATGTGACATCTCAAGCAAGACAGGCATGCCAAAACATTTCCTATGACTAAGCCGCGGATCTAAACACGAACACATCCTTCCATCTCGGTGTGCACAGTAGGGAGATCAATTTGTGTTCTGGCACCTGCCACGCCATTCGGGGGGGGGGGAGGGGGGAGGGGGATTTATGAGTTGTTTGCAAAAGCCTCCATGCTTTTAATACAATACACTGATCACTACCCACACTTAGAAATCTGGGGGTGGGGGCATGGCGGAGATGGGTTTCTCTATAGCACATGCCTGCCTCTCCTATTGCAAATATTTCTCTCTACTGTGGTGTGGATATTGATCAAGATGCTTTAAAACAACCTGGCTCTATTTTGGATGAATGACTAGAAAGCAGAGCTCTTTCTGCACCACCAACACGTGTTCTACAATTGTGTGGGGCGCCAATCCCAACCCACTTGAGAGATGGGTAATCTCAACACTTTGTTTTTTTTTTACAAAGTGGACATGAACTATTGAATTTTGTGCACGAAGAGGAAGTCAGTGAAACTCAGCCCGTGTCCTGGGCAAGCTGCATTAATGGATGAATTGGACTACATACCGCCCAACTGCTAAATGTCCTTGGAGTGGTTTACAATCATAACCCCCCCCCAAAAAAATAACAGTAAAATAACAACTAACACAACAATAAACCAATGAAAATAGATATTAAAAAAACAAGCTATTAAAAACATTAAGCAGACAGCAGGAAAAGTGACAATAAACACAGTACAGTAAAGACTAAATAGCTGCCAGTAGAGGAAGGCTTAGCCTGGCATTTACATGTATAACATGAAGGTGCCTGGCAGATCTCCCTGGGAAGGTCATTGCACAGCTGGGGAGCCACTCCAAAGAAGGTTCTTTCCCTGGTTGCCACCCATATTAGAAAAATACACACTTCTCATTTGTAGGCTCTACCTACAAGATCTATTCAAATTATTGGTTGACCTGCATGGCCAGTTTTAATAGACACATTTATGTGGACCTTTTCAGTGACCTCTGAGCCTGCTATGGTAGGCTGACCATCTGGAAAGGAGGACAGGGCTCATGTAACTTTAACGGTTGTAGAGAAAAGGGGATTTCAGCCAGAGTCATTTGTATGCAATTAGTTCCTGGTGAATTCACTCTTCATCACAACAGTTAAAGTTGCAGGGGCCCTGCCTTCTTTTGTATCTGGTCACTCTAGTATAGTGCCTGCAACTTTAATTGTTGTGATGAAGAGGGGATTTCACCAGGTCCTAATTGCATACAAATGACACCGGCTGAAATTCCCTTTTCTCTGCAATTGTTAAAGTTACATGAGCCCTGTCCTCCTTTTCATATGGTCAGCCTATGCTATGGGAAAGACAAAATTTCCCCATCTGAACTCAGGAAATGGCAGCAATTCTTTTAGATAAGAAAGTTGGGAAAAATGGATGTCTGCTTACATAAAGTATTGTTCATACGTCCTCTTGGGACACAACATCTGTTCTCATGGGATGACAATGGCATTAGACCTCATTGAGTTCTCTACACTCCTTTTTGCTACAAGCTAGAACTTTAAACAGACATGCTCCTAAACAATTATTTAAAAGCTTTTCAAAATGTGTCTTGCTTGCGACTACTATGTATTTTTCTATGTTCTATGCTCTTATATTGAATGTGAATTATGTAGAAACTGCTTAAGATTTTGAAATAAAAGATGAAAGGACTCGCTGGATCTCAGAGTCCTATATTTAAAAACTCTTTCAGTTAATACCAGGAATTCAATGGCTACACTCATCTTGCAACAAATTTAACATCAAAAATAATGGTAGTTATTGCCTCATTCCACTTTTACCCCATCCTTTCATCAAGGAGCTTTGGGCAGTATACATGATTCTCCCCTTCCCATTTTATGATCACAACAACCCTGTGAGGGAATTGGCTAGCTGAAGGTAACACATCTGGCATACCTGGAGTTTGCCATCAACTCTTATTGGCTCATCATTCGTAAAGCTGAAGCTGGAATGTAGGATAAGCCAGGCCTTACTACAGAATTTAAACTGCGCACCTTAGCTTTTAAGTAGCTGCTAAACACAATCTAATGCTTTCTTAAGCCTCTCCTTGTGTTCAGGTTATACCTGTGAGTCAGTTGACAGGTCACCTAGTTAGTGATACAGCTTTCCCTTTTCTTCTGTGCAGGCCTGGAACTTGCTATTTCCTTATCAAATTAAGTTGTCCAATGAAGGATTCTGTCTCCATCTTCCAGTAGCTGAGGAAGCCCTAAAGCCAAAAAGCCAATGTGAGTTCTGAAAGACAGCTAATTTCCTTCCAAAACCCACATCATTCCAATAATCTCACACGATTGCCATCTCAGCACTCATTTATTCCCATGCAAGATGTTAACAAAAGCAGCATGGGTCCTGAAAAGCCTGTAGAGTAGAATGCCTTACCAGCCATCTGTAGAAATTCCTGACCAGCTTTACAACCTACCTAACCGGCAGCTCTGTCTCATCTGCCACAGCCTGCAAAATGGCAACTTTCCATCCACCTACACTGGTTGGCCACTGTGTGAACAGAGTGCTGGACTAGATGGACCCTTGGTCTGATCGAACATGGCTCTTCTGCCATTCTTATGTTCTCAAAAGTCCAGCCTAAAGACTGACTGAAAAATACTTTGAAATATTATGTAAATTCTATCTAAAAGACAAGGAAGAATCAATACGAATACATCAGCGCCAGATGGTTTGAGCTATTGATGATCAAACATACCCTAGGTTAAACTGCACAGTTCCAACATGTGCAAGCTTATCTTCTTTCATTGTACAAGAACAGAACATTAACAGACACCTGCCATCCACTCCCCACATATGGCCATTGTTTCTTCCTATCATGAGCGCATGCAGGAAAGTACAGAGAGGGAGGTGTACGAAATTATGCATGGTGTGGAGAATGTGAATAGGGAGATATTTTTCTCCCTCTCTGATAATACTAGAACCCAATGGGGTCATCATCCCATGAAGCTGATTGATGGGAGATTCAGGACAGATAAAAGGAAGGACTTCTTCACACAGCAAATAGTTAAACTATGGAATTCACTACCACAGGGTATAGCGATGGCCACCAGTTTGGATGGCTTTAAAAGGAGGGGTTTGATACATTCCTGGAGAAGAAGCCTATCAATGGTTACTGGTCCTGATGGTTAAGTGCAACCTCCAGTAGCAGAGGCAGTAAGGCTATGTATACCAGTTGCTGGGGAACATGGGCGGGAGGATGTTGTGGAGTCCTGGTCAACAGCTGGCTGGCGACTGTGTGAACAGAATGATGGGCTAGATGGACCCTTGATCTGATCCAGCAGGGCTCTTATGTTCTTAATGTGTTGGGGGGGGTGAGCTTTGGGGAATGATTAGGAGTGTTGTTGGGGAGAGACATGGGGGAGCCAATATACCTTCTCAGGAACAGGTTCTGAACTAGAGAAGTATTGGGGGCGTTAAAAACCCACTTCTTGTTTGAGTCAGGCTTTTACAAGTCCCCCCAAACTCATATCCGAATCAGAAAATTTTGTCGGCATCTCTACTAATGACAGAAATATACTACATTGGCATGATTGCCTAACTATCTATGTAACTGAATTTTAAAAGAAGCATTGATGGGTACTGCACAAGTGGAGCCATGGTGGATCAAGCCAAAGACATATCTTCTAATCCATTATCCTGTTTTCCACAGAAGGCAGCCAGACGTCTCAGGGAAGCCCACAAGCTAGACTAGTAGTCACTATATCCTCCATGAATTTGTCTAATCCCCTTTCATAGCCTCTTAGCTGGTGACCATCGCCACGTCTTGTAGTAGCAAATTCCAGTTCAACTATAGTCCTGAGTCCAGGTTTTGGAGGATCCTTGAGCAAGACACCCTCAGTGGGGTCCCCTCCCTCAGTGAGTCTATCTTCTCACCACCATGGTCACCAGCTGCTAATTTTCTCCCTCCTCTTTCTCATTATTTCTACCACTTGTTTTCTTCTCAGGCAGAGAACCAGTGAGCAAGTAGGCAATAGCATCACCTACTCCTCCTTCTCACCACCACCATGGTCTGGGACAGGGCAAGAGGCATATGAAGAAGCAGGTTGCAATGGTGAGGAGGAGGAGCGACTCCAGTGGGTTCTTGTCCCTACTGAGGTATGGACCCTGGGTGGGCCCCCAACCATACCTACTCTTAACGCCAGCGCTATGTGTGAAGTGCCTTTTGTCTGTTCTGAATCTTCCACTGTACAAGTTCACTGGATGCCTGCATGTTTTTGTAGAATCATAGAATCATAGAACAGTAGGGTTGGAAGGGGCCTATCGAGTCCAACCCCCTGCTCAATGCAGGAATCCACCTTAAAGCATCCCTGACAGATGGTTGTCCAGCTGCCTCTTGAATGCCTCTAATGTGGAAGAGCCCACAACCTCCCTAGGAAATTGGTTTGATTGTCATACTGCTCTAACAGTCAGGAAGTTTTTCCTGATGTCCAGCCGGAATCTGGCTTCCTGTAACTTGGGTCAATTATTCCACATCCTGCACTCTGTAAACATTCATCTTTCTTCCCTCCTGCCTTAACGCTCTGCCAGCAACGCAAGAAGCTTCCACACAGACACTGCTAGAGGCAAGGAAGGTCTTTGGGATTTATAATGTTTGGTTCCAGAATCCTTAGGCTTTCCTTGCTCATTAGTATTCCTCAAAGGAGACCCAACACCCGAGGATTGGGAGGGCCCTGAAAACAAGCAAATATTTCCTTGAGAGACTTATTCACATGTTTAATATTTAATCAACTAGAAGAAGAGGGGGGTTGAGTCTCTGCAAGCCCTTCCTCAATTAGTCTCCCACCGTTCCAGCAGCCAAGCAGTGCGTGGGAGGCCTCAACATAGATTCCCCACTCCTCGACAAGCCACAGCTAAAATATTCATGCTTGCAAATTCATCCAAATTTAGCTTTGCATTTTAATGAGCCATTTGACTTATGATCCCCCCCGAATCCTTTGCTTGCCCAACATAGAGAGAGCTACACAGCTGAGTCTCTTACACTTGCCTTACACTCATTAACCAAGTTGCAGGATTTCTCTAAATGCAAAGCACCGTCCCAGAGATAAGGGACCGCTCTAGCACTGGGAAATGAAAACTGGAAGAGCAGGACCAGTTCTACACCAAGCAGGATATAACGCTTTGAAAGCGGTTTGAAAACGGTATATGGTCAGTGACGTCTCTAAGGGCGTAACTCAAATACAATGTGAGCTGAATGCTTTTAAGACTGTAGCGGGACATGAAATCAACGTTGAAAAATCAACCCGTATGTCATTAAATAGCTCCCCCGAAGTCACAAACCCTCTTAGCGAAAGAACAGGATTTAAACCATGCTTTGGAGGATTCCGCTATATGGGAGTGACTCCAATAAGAGATCCTCCTTAGCTATTTAAAAGGAATTTTGGGCAACTGCACAGCCATATATGCTGCATGATTTTACCAAATGGAGTCGATTAAGCCTCACATGGTTAGGTAGAATGGCCGCTGTAAAGATGGCTTTGTTGCCTAAATTATTATTATTTTTATTAGGTTTTACCTATTAATAGTCTGGCTAAGTACTTTTCCAAATGGCAAACCATGCTGGACCAGTTTGTAAGTGGGGGTAAGCATTCTTGTATTAGCAAGCAAATGCTATATAGGAAACATTCCAAAGGAGGTTTGGCAATGCCTAATTGCAGACATACTTTCAGGCTCAGGCAGCTTATCAGAATATTTAAAGGTGAGACTGGAATCCCATTGGTGCACATGTAGTGGCCCTCCAACAACCTACAATATCTGCTCTCCCTTTTGTAAATCCCTCCTATTACAAAGAATCTCTAATCCATTAATGTGCCTCATCTTTTCTATCTGGAAAAAATGATCAACAGATCTTTCTCCATCAGAATCTCCAATGCTACCCTTCCTGGACCATCCCTTTATTAGACATGGAGATAAATATGCCCAGTTTGCAGGGTGGGACAGGAAGAGTATCTGTTGCTTGAGAGACTTGATAGATAAGTGGTGAGTAATTAATGATAGTATGCTAAAAGAAAAGTTAAATGGCATTAAGCTTACCTGGTTCCAACTCTGGCAAGTAAGAACTTTTCTAAACTACAGGTTTGGCCAGGGCGTAGATCTTCATCCCCTCACTGCCTTTGAGCACATACATTTAGGCCCCAAGGGCAAAGATAAGGGCTTGACCTGATTGATTGATTGATTGATTGATTGATTGATTGATTGATTGTGTTTCTATACTGCCCAATAGCTGAAGCTTTCTGGGCAATTTACAAAAATTAAAACCATGAAAGCCATTCAAAATATAAAACACTATAAAAACATAATATAAGATACAGGATAAAAGCACAACCAGGATAAAACCGAGCAGCCATGCAGAAATTAATACAGATTTAAAATACAAATTTAAACAGCAAAGTTTAAAATTAAGTTGATGAACTGTTAAAACACTGAGGGGGGAAAAGGTCTTTACCTGGCATCTAAAAGAGTGTAATGTAGGTGCCAGGCAAACCTCTCTAGGGAGCTCATTCCACAACCAGGGTGCTGCAGCAGAGAGGGCCCTGCTCCTGGGAGCCACCTGCCTCACTTACTGCTAGACAAAGTGGGAGGCTCTTCCCTGGCACTGAAAAACATGTGGGAAGCAGACCTCCACAAGCAAATAGAAGAGGAAATATGGAAGAAAATATGGACAAAGCCTCCACTTAGAACAATACTGTCCCACATTTAGGAGGCAGCCCTAAAGGTACTACTAAGATGGCACAAAACCCCAATCCAACTTTCAGGCCTGTCAAGCTCTATTTCTCCGAAGTGCTGGAGAGGCTGTGATGAAAGGGGCTTCTTCATGCACATGTGGTGGGACTGCAAAGCCCTAAACCTGTTTTGGGAATTTGTGTTCAAGGCAATCTCAGAGGTCATGGGTCAGAGAATTCTGCCTGAACCAAGCCGGGCTTTGCTGTCCCTGCCAAATGTCTTAAATCCATCCCTTGTTCACAAAGGACTTGAGCCTATCTACACTACTGCCTTAAAACGGTTTATAACAGTTTTAAACCGGTTTTAAAGCAGCAGTGTAGATAGGCTCCCTGTAGCTATGCTGCTTATGGCAGCATGTCTGGAAATTGCTGAGTACAGGAAAGATCCGATGGGCCCCCACGCAAAAGGGTAGGGAAAGGAAAGTGTGGGATGTAGCTCTTTCTGAAAAGCTAACATATCTTCACAGGGTTTTGTGGGGCAACTGAGCTATGGTCCCTTTGGTACCATACGGTTTGTCAATTATGTCAATGGAATTGCTGCTAGGTCCAGGCCCCTGTCTACTTAATCCCACTTTTGGTCACCCTAATTTTTGAATCTTGATCGAAATTGAAGTCGTTAATGTATCTATACAATACAGACAATGTAAGGTTTTGCCCTATACATTTTTGCAAGTGTACATTTTCGTCATGAAGATGTTGTGATGTTTTCAATGTAATTTTATTTTATTTTGAAATAAAACACAAAATTAAAAAAAAAAGAAAGAAAATAGTATACAGACTGTGTCACGGGCCCCAAGAGTTGTCAATACTGTTATAAACCATTTTAAAGCAGTAGTGTAGATCCTACCCAGGTGCGTTATGGTGGAACTACACAGGATGTGCTAATTATTCTGTGCACAGGGAAAAGTTCAAAATAGAACAGCAAAAAATGTATTTCGCTCTCTCTGCCTTCCAATCGAACTAAACTCTACCTAAAAGGACTTCTAGGCTGCCTTTAAAGGAGGAACCCTCTCAAACTCTTCCATGACGTCTGACATGATAAAGTCCAAGAAGGGCATTTCCTTTGTGATTTTGCTGAGTGTGTAAAACACTTCATGATTTTGCTGAGATTTGCCATGGGCGTTCATGACAATAGCCCAATGTCAATAGATGTACGAAGTTCATTGGAAAAGGAAGTGGAAAGTGTATATGCACAAAAGGGTTGAGAGATGATGGAGAATCACTTAAGCTAGGTAAATAAAGTAAGAACTAAAATGGCAGGAATGTAAAAGACACCGAAAAAACTCACTCCAGCTATATACAACGGTTTTTACTTTTAATAAATCGTTTTAAGTAAAATAATGTGTCCTTCCTTACCGTTTGTGATTCATGGGGGCAATGTTTCGTTTACCGGTGCCCAAATGCTTAGCAGTTGATTGGTGGGGAAGAAAGTGGGGCTAAGGAGGAAGTGGGCGAGTGAACTACAACATCCACAATTCTTAGCCCTATACTCACTAGGGAATGACAGAGGAACAAAGGAGGAAGTGGGTGACTGAACTACAACGCCCACAAGGCCTTGCCCTAAACTCATGGTAAAAACGAAACAGAAAGAGACAGGGCAGAAGAGTGTGTGACCGCACACACCGCTTTGAAGACTGAAGACTGTTTCTCCTGTAAAGTGAGTACTCCTTAATGTGGCCTAAGATGTTTTAGAACGCACCTATTTGGAACATTTTAAAATACTATTTAAAATGTTCCAAGGGACTGTGTAGATAGGCTCTTGGTCTGAAGTTCTTTGGACCAGTCCGGACAGCCACCTGCCCAGCTGCGCGAGCCCCCTGCTCCTTACCTGGGGTCCTGGTCCCGTTGGAGGAGTGCCCGCAACCATGTCTGTCTTTGAGGGAGTCATCATTTTCTTTTAAAATGGTGACTCTTCTTCTTCTTCCGGAAATTAAATGTTAAATAAATGGTGACTTCAAGGGCAATTTACGCCTATAAGGTAGCATACATGATGGCCTTATGTCCACCATATTCACACAAAAGCAACTTTTAATTTCTGGAAAAACAGGAGTTGAAAATAGCAACTCTCTTGAAGTTGCTGATAGCTACAGGCACTTCTTCAGTGGGTCCAGGATTCTAGGGAAGGAACAGGTGGCTTGCGCAGGTGGGCAGGTGGTGGGGGCATGCAGTTGGGCTCAGTGAAGGGGGTGTGTGATTCGGATGTCCAAATCCCACTTCAGATTTGGAGTTTGAAGCAGGTCAGACTGGGTCTAAATCAGGCTGAGGTGGGTTGGAGCCAATTCAGAAACTCCAAATCGGCTTCTGAAACAGGTTGAGGAGTCCATGCACAGCCCTAGTGAGAATAGCTCTCAGTAGCAGAGGCCTTGGCTTTAAAGTTTGGATGCTCCCATGTTGCTATTGGTAAAAGCATGGGAAATGTAGTTCCCCATGCTTCCCAGCTCAGTGGACTGATCAGGGAAGCAGTAGAAACTATATTTGCCAAGCTTTTCTAGATGCAATGGAGGAGTGTCCGGGCCTTGAGCATGGGGCCTCTGCTGCCAAGAGGTCGTTCTATGGCTGTCACTTAACAGAATATATAAGTAAGTAAAAGGCAGGAGGGGGTCTTGAAAACAGGAAGAGTTCCAGGCTGCATTTTGTTCCCAATGACACCATCAGAATGCAATGGGGCATTAACTTATAGCCGTTGCTCTATGGTAGAGTCCTTGTTTTCCATGCAGAAGGCCCCAGGTTCAATTCCCAGTATCTCTAGATAGGGCTGTAAAAGAATCCTATCTGAAATCCTGGAAAGTCACTGCCAACAGTACCGGATTACATTTAGCAGTAGTTATTCTGACTCAGAATAAGGCAGCTTCCTATGTTCCTAGCCCAAAATGGAGTGTAAATAAGCTTATTTGGGTCAGTTCCAAACCAAGCCCAAATTAACTGACATAAAATAGACCCATTCCAAACTGAGCTGGGGGGGAAGGCTCAACCAACGCTAACTCCATATTAGTCCATGTTAGACAAAGCTTCTGTTTATTTATTTTTAAATAAAATTGAGCACGTTGAAGAAATGAGAATTGTGTTAAAATTAGATCAGCACAAACAGAAGGCATTACAGATGGCTAGAATACAAGTTTAGAAGCAACACATTGGTTTGTTGGGAGCAGGTGACCAACCATTTAATGGGAACATACAGTTGATTCACACTGTGTAAGCTGTTCATAATTCCATATAAACTTCCGACCAGCAGAATGACTGAAATCCGAGACACTGGCCATTGAGGGGGACCTGCAATTATGGTTTTGAGTCCATATATGGAAAGGTTGCTCAACCATGTGAGTCTGGATCCACAGCATTTGGGCCAGGAGCCCACGCCATTCTGGGGAGAGTTTGCTTCTTCATTGCTCTTCTATGTTTGCCTTATGCTATCTCCATCACAGCTTCTGACCGACATGTTATGGTGGTAGTGACTTTGCCTAATTTCACAAAGGACAACCAACTCTCCCCCCTCTTCAGGAACTGCTCAAAACAGGTGAAGAAGAAGTTCACACAACGTCAGCTTTCGAGCACTTTTCGCATGGGGTGGGTTTATTGGAACAAGCTTGCCTTGGAAACACCCACACCATTGTTAGGGTAGCACCAAACATACAGGCTTGTAACTCCCGCGATGCCTTGCATGTGTGAAAGAGTCACATGCATAACAGATGGAGTTTTATGACACCTGACATTATCTCAAATAAAATACTTTCAGCGGAGTCAGGTTCAAATAACCAACTGCTTATCATCGAGTGAGATGATACCAGTTGAAGGATGTGTATGTGTGAACAAGCCCCAATTTTGGAGATCAGATGAGCACTTTTGGTACCTGCAAAGTACACAGTCAGATAATAAAGTCTGTGCAGGATACTCCACTCCCACCCACTACTCTCAGCCAGTGTGGGTTTCATTTTGGTGCTTTCCCCCAGAAGTGCTACATTGTGGCTGCCAGTGGTAGGGGCTGAGCATGCGCCGCCGCCACCGGGCTTAAGATGCCAACATAAGGCCCCCATTGGATCCAACCCAGGATGTTTAAAGTATCCCAACTATGTGAACAAAAGGAGGAGGAGGAGGAGGAGGAGGAGGAGGAGGAGGAGGAGGAGGAGGAGGTATGGACTGTTTCCCACTGCAAAAAGAGTCTTGACATGATTTACCCACACAAATGCAGAAATCCATAATTAATATAACAGGATCCCTCCCCCAAATCAATATAAACCAGCCCAATATAGAAATGAAAATAAATACATACTCTAAAAAACAAAAAATATAATACAGTATGAAGTATTCATCAACAGTTCACTAGGGGTGTGCACGCCAAAAAATATCATTTATCGTTATCGTCATTTTGGACCAAAAAATTTATCGTCTTCATTCATATCGTAGGTGAACTGTATCATTTTCACGATAATTATCGTGAAAAAACTATATTTTTTGCAGCCCTATTTTTAAAGAAAAATGCCTATAACTTCTGTATTTTAAAAGTTAGAGGCTTGAAACTTGGTCACAGTGCTTATGGGGTATAGCTAAGTATGTGTATGAAATTTGAGATCGATCCCTCCAACCCTCGATTTTATATGAACTTTTTAAAGATTGTTTCCGTTCTGACAGGTCTGAATGAAAGCATGTGGCAAGCTGTCATTCTGATCTGTCAGAACTGAAATGATCTTTAATAAATTCATATAAAATTGAGGGTTGGAGGGATTGATCTCAAATTTAATACACATACTTAGGCATACCCCATAAGCACTATGACCAAGTTTCAAGCCTGTAACTTTTAAAATTCAGAAGTTATAGGTATATTTATATGGGTCCGATAAAACGATAAAATTGCCCAAAAATTATCATCTCCGATGATTATCGTACGTTTTTTATCGCATCATCATCGTTAAACATATGCACAATAATGACCTTATCGTATCGTTATCATACATTTTAATGATACGATACACATCCCTACAATACACACATTCTTCCCTCCCCACTGCCTCACACCCACAGAGAGCCTAGAAGGAACACCACAAAAACAGACCACATCAATTGGGCCATAACTACTGTCCAAATAGTTGGGAAAGTAAGTATGCTTTTGCCTGGTGCCAAAAAAAATGACAGCCTTGGCACCAGGCAAGCTTCCTTGGGGAGACCATCCCAGAAGCATGGGGCTTTCACAGAAAAGGCCTGGTTCTTGAACTGCCGCCCCTCTGAGCTTCTCTTCAACTTGCCCAAAGGCCATGCCATGCCAACCCTACCACACTCGACCAACAGAAACGTCCAAATTTTGAGTTCTCCACACGTATTTCAAACTTGGCACTCAGGTTTTGAAGCCAGAGTCTGAAATGTTATATTTTGCCACCGTTCGATCCCCTCACCCCACCAGTAAACACTGCCTGCCTTCTGATTCAACTCTAGAACAGGAAAAAATGCGGGAGAGAGAGAAGTTCAGAGACTGTTCCACTTCCAAAGCTATCGGTTTGGGGAGTCTGGAAATTCTTCATTGTAAAATGATTGAGAAGGGTTTCCTCCCCGCCTGTCCCGCCAGAGGTCCCAACAGTTGAGCTCAAGAGCAATGAGAGCAGGCTCATAACTGATGAGAATCTTTGATGTACACCAGGTACTGGACAAAATGCACGTCAGAGCTGGCTGTTCTACCTCCCCAGTCTCGCTCTAAACGTAACTTACTTGGATAGTTTCATTTCAATTTGCTGCCGGATCTCCTGTCTCTCTTCGTCGGTCCTCCTTGGGAAGATGTTCCTATCTTCCAGCTCCTGTTTACTTGGCCTGTTCCGCAATTTCACTGCCAGCAACTCTTTCTTGCATTTTCTTGGCAACGTACCTGGAGTGCATATTGAAAAATAACGTGAACGTGTCGGAGAGGCTGTTACTAAAATAGGCAAAGGGACATTACTTATTGGATCAAGTTGTCTTGCGAATCAGGAATGCAGCTGTGGATTCCTCAGGGAACTTCTGCAGGCAGATCATGGAGCCTTTAATTGAGGGGGAAGGAGAGGACGTTATGGGAAGGACAAGAAGGAGAGTACTGACTCAAGAAGGGAGAGTGGGGACTCGTAAAAGGACCATTGAGAATTCATTTACTTGGTCCTCGACATTTCATAGAATAGTAGTAGAGCTGGAAGGGGCCTCTAATGCCATCAGGTCCAACCCCCTGCTCAATGCGTGAATCCACCTTAAAGCATACCTGACAGTTGGCTGTCAGGCTGCCTCTTGAAGGCCTCTAGTGTGGGAGAGCCCACCACCTTCCTAGGTCATTGGTTTCATTGTCATACTGCTCTAACAGTCAGGAAGTTTTTCCTGATGTCCAGCCAGAATCTGGCTTCCTGGAACTTGAGCCCATTATTCCATGTCCTGCAAGCCTTGTCACTTTTTTTTCAGGGGCAGTCCATAAGTAAAGTTATGCATAAGCCATTTAGCAAATCAAATCAGTTGATGTGAACTTTCACAATTGTCTTAGCATGGATCTGCTTGCATGGATTGTGTAGAATGTTATTCTCCTAGCTACCGTTGGAGAAGAGTTGGAAGACATGAAAAGTACCAGGCCAGATAAAACATTGTCAGTGCACCACTGAGGACTCCTCTCTTTTCTTCCTGGGCAGGAAAAATGCCATGTGATTAGCTCATCCATGTGGTACCAGAAGAAGCCAATACAAACCGGCACCCATGATATCACTGTAACACATAAGAGGCCCTTTAAAATACACACACACACATACACACACAGAGCACAATTTAGAATTGGATGATTAGACTGTAGCTGAGTCGTGAGACAACATAAATAGTTATTGAAACCTATTACCAGAAGGTGTTTGGAAGAGTCATCATATTTGGGGTTGAGATTTCACCCACTCCCTGAGCTATGACATCCTGCATCCTTAAGCCAGGGCTCAACCTTACCTCAAATCCATCAACTGGGTGGCAAATTCCATGCGATATTTTACTTCAGTGTCTATCAGATGAATCTTTTGTTTATTTTTACTCTAGAGTAGGCACAGTGGGCTGGCCCAGACCTTAAAAACCCTTTCTAGTCCCTCATGCTAGGGTCCCTATCTGAATCAGACCCCCTGCACCTACTTTAAAGTAAATATGAAAAAAAATCATGCCTGTTAATTATAGGTCAAAAGTCATGCCTGTTTTGGCTCTGAGTGTCATTAAAATATATTATTTTTATCCCATGCTAGAGAAGGTGGAGAAGGATGATGTACTATTTATTTATTTATTATATTTCTATACTGCCCCATAGCTGACGCTATCTGGGTGGTTCACAAAGATTAATCTAGGTATTAGAAATGTTTGAGAACATCGCTCTTGTTCCAGGATCTGTAGCTATGCCTGGAATTCCAACATGTTGATTTAGCAGGAAGCTCATCACTGGGGAGGCACCTAATTGTGCAGAGAAATTTGAGAGGCCTGAGTAAGAACAAAAACAACCCCTTTATGAAATCTATACAGCTTAAAGTATAACCCCCCCCCCAAATGTCAGTACAATGTCTAGACCCTCTTCCCGAAATTGATCTGCAAGCAAGTCCCAATGCCACGGCTTCTCAGGAGTAAATCCTATAAGGGTGGTGCAGGAAGATCTCCACAGTGGGCTGCATTGGATCTGAGGCCCAAATGCCTCCCCAAAAATTCCTACTTAACCTTTTTAAAGGGACAGACTAGAAATATCTCAGAATATTTGGGAGGGATATTCTCCAACTATTTCAAGATTGATACTGTTACTTTTAGGCTGTGATCCTATTCACACTTACTGGGGAATAACTCCCATTGAAGTCAACATCAATAGTAATAATAATTCCACTAAATATAATGAGTTGGATCCAGACTAAGGCCAGATCTACACTAAGCAGGATATAGCACTATGAAAGTGGTATAAAAGCGGTATATAAAGGCAGGAACTACACTACTGCTTTATAGTGGAATCAAAGTGCACTGACAACTGTTTGGGCCCATTGACACATTCCATATACTGCATTCATACCACTTTCATAGTGTTATATCCTGCTTGGTGTAGACGTATCACAGGCCCCAACAGTTATCAGTGCACTTCAATACCACTATAAAGCAGCGGTGTAGATCCAGCCTTACTCATACATAGAGTCGACATGAGTAAAGGTAGAAATGAGTAACTGAAGTCCCATTGATTTCAATGGGTCTACTCCAGATCCAAGCCAATGTGTTCAGGCCATCAATTTTTATATTATTATTATTATTATTATTATTATTATTATTATTATCATCAGGGTGACCAGATAAAATCCAGGCCAGGGCTCATGTAACTTTAACAGTTGTAGAGAAAAGGGAATTTCAGCCAGTGTCATTTGTATGCAATTAGCCCCTGGTGAAATTCCCTCTTCATCACAACAGTTAAAGGTGCAGGCACTATACTAGAGTGATCATATACAAAAGAAGGCAGGGCCCCTGCAACTTTAACTGTTGTGATGAAGAGGGAATTTCACCAGGAATTAACTGCATACAAATTACACTGGCTGAAATTCCCTTTTCTATACAACTGTTAAAGTTACATGAGCCCTGGCCTGGATTTTATCTGGTCACCCTAATTATCATCATCATCATCATCATCATCATCATCTCTTT
The DNA here is from genome assembly GCA_029215795.1 of Anniella stebbinsi. Taxonomy (NCBI): domain Eukaryota; kingdom Metazoa; phylum Chordata; class Lepidosauria; order Squamata; family Anniellidae; genus Anniella; species Anniella stebbinsi. Next base: position 15,282,552 of record JARDYH010000004.1, read on the forward strand.
TCTTGCTCGTGATGGTTTTTCTAGACGGACATGACGAGCTTTGCCAAGCCATACTGTCTTTTACCGATTCAGGAATTTCCTGACAATTGAGCATGTTTTAAGGATGACAGCTTTCTGGATGTTGGTGTGGATGTATTTTGGTAGGCCCAGTTTCTGGAGGTTTCCTGTAAGGAAAAATTGATGTGATGCTGATGACTGATATGACTAATGGAAATTATTGTTGTTGTTGTTGTTGTTATTATTATTATTAATTACCTAAGCCTGCTAGAAGAACCCTTCCAGGTAAAACCATTAGAATCCTGTATCACTGCACCACCTGTTCTGAAATGCCAGTTAGTTTTTCCCTGCCAGTGTCCAAAGAATGCAGCGCCACCCAGTGTACAGAATGAAAAAGTGTATTTTGCACAAAGAACACAAACACATGAAGAGCCACAGGAAAGTCATAAGGACTGTGATCCACCTAAGACACTGTGATACCTCATCATCTCTTCCTCACCTCTGTGGTTTAGTTAATGAATCCCAAGGCCTCTGAGTTATAAGCATCACTCTGAGATCTGGCAAATCCTTTACGTGCAATACGTAGGATAGATTATTATTCACACCTACAATTTCATTAAAACGCGTCTCAGATACCTTCACCCACTCCACGTGCGCACACACTGTTATTTTGCAGAGTCTCACAGAATATCCATGAACAGCTGTTGTCTTAAGGCATGCTAGTGCCACACCTGGTTGGGTGGGCAGGTCTACTTGAACTGAGACCAGGAGGATGTGTTCTCTCCCAACCCTGGGTCGACGAGCTCAGTTGATGGAGCTTGAGAGCTTGAGGTGGAACTAGGGATGGGCAAAACCGGTGAGCGCTCGCCCCACAGGCACTCGCCTCGCTGCTGCTGGCGCCCATCCCCGCGAGCTGGGCTGCGTGAGCCTCAGCCGAGCGCTCAGCAACCACTTGCTCTGGCTTGCTCCGTTGATGGCAGCTGCCTTTAATACAGCGGGGGGGGGGGGGGTGTCATTTCCGGAGGCTCCGGAAAGTGCACATTTCCCCACACTCCATACATGGTGGCCACCATTAGCATGGAAGGGGGAACTGCGCACTTTCCAGAGGTTTAAGAAATCACACCTCCCCTTTGCTCCTATGGGGGCCTTAAAGGCCCTATTAACATAAGGATAAAAGTTTACCCTTGTGTTAATAGAGCCTTTAAAGCTCCCATTGGAGGGGGGGACGTGATTTCCGGAGTTTACAGAAAGTGCACATTTCCCCCTTCCATGCTAATGGCAGCCGCCATTAATGCTGCATGGGGAAAGGGTGTGATGCCGGAAGCCAGGGCAGACCCATGTCATTGCTCTCGCAGGGGGCTCATGAGCGCTGATGTGAGGATCTGCCCTCAGGCTGAGCACAGCCAACTGGGTTCATGAGGGCTAGATGTGTGTGTGTGGGGGGGGGGGGCTGTTGCTCTCACGGACCCAGTCAGATGCTTGCGATCTCCTTAGGCAAAACTGCAGCCAGAACCAGGGTAAAGGCAAGGGCTGGACATTATGAGTGAATCTTAGCAGGCAGAAAATACTGCTCTGTTGACCAAACAAGGGTAGAAAACCAAGCTCCTGATATTTATGCTAGGTTTTGCCATTTCAGAGGCTTCATGTGGCCTACCAATCACAGGGCCTCATATTCACACCCTGTTTCAGGGGTACAGAATCTCTTTCAGCCAGAGGACCAAATTCCATTTCAGAAAAGCTCTCAGGGGCAAATTTCAGTGGTCAGCAGGGCCCAAGTCAAAAGGGTTAGGGCCAAAATCCCCATAATACGAGAGAGAGAGAGAGAGAGAGAGAGAGAGCGAGAGAGCATATTTTAACTTAAAGCTCTTACTGCCAGTAGTTAAGCGTTTAGGTGAGGTACTACAACCTTTTAAAATGCAGGAAGGAACTGCGCAAAAAAATGAGGAAAACACGAAAAACTAGTAATTGGAGGAAAGACTGTTCATTTATGCTCCAAAGGCCTTGACAAGCTGCACTTTCATGTACCCATTTCTCCTTCCAGTATAATTTACATCTGAATCTACTTCTCGGACAATTCTATGATACCTGGGTTTTTGTTTTGTTTTTTCCTTTTGGCGTCTATTGTATCTACACCCATTACATTAATCCTCATGTAATTACTTTACATTTGCATTGGCTTCCCCTTCCTGAATATTAAACCAGGAACGGCTATCCAAATTACTACCTTTTGTCATGTAGATAACCCTTTTAATTTAATATAAGTGCTGCTGTACTGTGCTAGACATAATTAGAATAGCAGTTTGAATTTCTTTTTCTATTTTGCAGGTGTCGAATATAGGCCAAAATCCAATTTATAGACCCAATCCAGACATCATGTTTACCCATGGGTTGCTTAGATAATGGGTAGTCATGGAAAGAAAGCAAGAAGAAAGCAAGTGTGGAGCTTCTCACTGCTTGATCGCTCCCACTACAACCAGGCAGAGCTAAAGGAAAATACAGGGACGCCTCATCGCAGGGTTGTTGATCGTGATGTCCAAACCAGGTATTCTGGGTTGTTGGGGGAGAGACAGCCAAAGTTGTATGCCATGGGTTACAACTTGGGCTGTCTCTCCCCCAATAGCCTACAATTCCAGGATCAGAAGTCATGAGCAACATCTCCATGGAGAGAGTGTCCCTGGGGAAAGCAAGTGGGGTACTTTTTTAATTTAACTTTTTTTTTTACACACTTGCATTAAAGAAATGCCTAAGTGATGCAAAGAGGAAAAGATTTCCTTCCTGGGAATGCCTGTTGGAAAAGGTATGTTTTTAGTAGGCAACAAGACCCTAGAAGGGTTCGCACCTGCCTGATTTGTAGTGGTAGGGAGTTCTAGTGAGGGGGTGAACATAAGAACATAAGAAGAGCATGATGGATCAGACCAAGAGTCCACCTAGTCCAGCTTTCCATTTACACAGTGGCTGACCAGCTGTCAATGGGAAAACCACAACCAGGACATGAATGCAACAGCTATGATACTAAAGGCCCTATTCCAAGCCATGATGGACTGAACCTTGGACTGAACCTCCAAAATCTTGGGTACCACCAAGAGGTATCTCCTGATGAACGCAGGCGCAGCAACTGAGCCAGCTGGTAGGGGATCAGAAAATCTATTATGAAGTATTACATCCATGTACTGCTTGGGGGGATGCCAATGGATTGAGGGAAATGAGAAGAAGTTCTCCACATGGAAACATTGGAAGAATGATTAGTCAGATAGGAAGAGAACCAACTGAGGACCAAATCATGGAGACCGAGGGCATAAAGGAAACTAAGTAAGAGACAGTATCAAGAGCAGGAAAGAGGCCAAAGAGGAATGACCAAGTAGTTACCTTTCAATGTGGCAGTGAAGAGATCATCGGTGATCTTGGTGAGGGCAATTTTAGTAGAGAGCCAATGGTGGAAGCCAAATCAGAGTGGGTCAAGAGCAGAATTGGAAGAAAGAAAGCTGAGACAGTAGAATCCAACATGAGGACCATCACTTGGCTGGAACACAAATGACTATTGCTGATGTTCTTTCTTAGAAAGAATGTGTGGGTCATGTAGACTAGGAACTCAGGTCCTTCATCCTTCTCCTTGCTAGTTGAAGGCTACACACTGAACAATTGTGATGGTAAGTGCTCCCTTGGGGAAAAAAACGGGGAAGGTGTAGCTTGGTTTTGTATGAATGAGTCATGATATGGTTGTATAATTTGTCGAATGCTTTTAATACATGTCTCAGTGCTGAATATTTAGAATTCTGGTGGTTAGGATTTGTAAACTGTTACTTTATTGGTTGGGAAATAACTTAGAATCTTGGACCCAATTGGCAAAAGTAATAGCCCGGTGATCTGTGATGAATCCCTCTTTTAGAACTTTGGAGGGAAAAGTGCAGTTGTCAGTCAGGACATGACAGTTGACAACTGAAGAAGGTTATGAGGGAAAATGGGAGAAAGAAAGATGGAAGGCTTAGAAGTTAAAACAAAGTATCAATGGTAAAGAAAAATGGTAATATCTGGCCTGATTGTGGTAGAGATTAAAAATATTGTGACAAAATCTACTGCAGTTGGTCGAAACAAGATGGTTATTGTTGCTGCTGCTGCTACTGTTGTCGAGAAGAAGAAGAAGAAGAAGAAGAAGAAGAAGAAGGAGGAGGAGGAGGAGGAGGAGGAGGAAGAGGAGAAGAAGAAGAAGAAGAAGAAGAAGAAGAAGAAGAAGAAGAAGAAGAAGAAGATCCCACCTTTCCTCACAAGGAACTCCCAAAGCTCATGCTGCCAATACAAATGTTGGTAGAGTTTTGCATTTGGATATCTTGCATTCTGCTTTTCCTTAAGAATAAATAGATTTTTAAAAGAAAGACGAAGAAAGAAACCTGCTCAGAGAATCCTGTCAATCTCTCAGGTCCTCAAAGAGGTGACCAGAAGAGAATGGTTCTTTAACAAAGGATATTGCTGGCAGACATGGTGAACTTGAGACGGCGTCCTCAGAGGTGCAGTCCAAAGAAGTCTCCAAGTGGTGGCAGCAAAACATAAGAAGAGGAGGTTGGCAGGGGAGGAGCGGCAAAGGCCCCTATTCTACTGGGCGAAATAGGCAGCAGCTGAGTGAGGCGATTCTGCCCGGTTCACCACAGTGGGAATGCTGACAAGGATGTTGAAATTGCCAAGGAGCCAATATTGTCCAAGAGCATGAAGGTGACAAAGCATTGGGGGGTTCGGGGTCTGAAAAGAAGGTTGAGAGGAAGCCAGGAGGCAATACAGAACAGTGGCATGAAGAGGTGAATGGGAGCAGGTCTAACATTTGAATGGACTTCAAAGGGAGAGAAGTAGAGGGATGGGATGCGTGAGAAGGGACCAGAACTGCCAGAATTTGGAAGAAAGGTCAACATCGCCACCATGACCTTTGGGAATCAAATTATACACCCGCATGGCTAAACCAGTCCATTAGAGTAAGGAATTATTATAAGGTTCACAGAATGGCTTTTCTTACCGGAAATTATGGAGTCGTTCAAAACCTCTTCGTCCTGATAGAAAACAGAGTCATCTTTGATTTCAGAGTTCATGATCAGGTTCTCTTTGTTCTCATCAGACTCCTTGACAGAGTTCCGCTTGTTCTCCGGATCACTGCTGTAGCTCATGGAATGGTCCTTCTCTTTGCTGTGATCCAGGCTGGATGTTCTGGATGGGCGGACGTCCATTCGCTTTTTGGGAGACCCTTTGTTTTCCCTTCCATGAAAGCTGGGGGTGAAATGCAATAAACATGGAGGCTTCAGACACAGGACCAGCAACTTAGTGCCAGAGGAAGGGAACTGATGTCACAAACATGTCCTCTCCAGCACATTGCTTTACGGAGGGTAATGCAGGGGATGCTATGAGATTACCATTCTTAAAACAGGAAAGCCAAGGCTTGAATATCTGCCAAACGCTGAAGGTGCAAGAGGGCAGGGACTGATGCTTTGTTTTCAGATACATTAATGTGATGTGCCGGGATGACCTTTTCAAAGAACACTGCACATGCTTCTAATGGAAAAGACCATTCAAGTGAAACATCACTATTCTGGGAGTTTGGCATTCTATGAAAGATTAGAAAGTGTGGAAGCAAAGCACAGCATTGATCTATTTCCCATGACAAAGATGTGGCTGGTTTAGACAGCAAACTGATGTGGGTCCAATTCTTCCCCCAATCCCCCTCCACCATATATCCAATATGGTAGATGGCAATAGGGATGTACGGATTTTGTTATATTGGTTTCACCTGTGTTTTGTGGTTTGTCAGGCATCTTTTGTTGTCTGTTCATTGACAGAAACAGACTATCTTGTTTTTAGGGATGTACAAGAATTCTGTTCAACTCGCGCTAATGTGCACTTGCGCTAATGCATATCAGCGCAAGTGTGCATTACCCTTAATGTGCATCAGCGCAAGTGCACATTGGGACCAATGCACATTAGCGCAACTGTGAATTTGCACAATTCCCCCAAAGAGTAAAAAGTCTGCATGACTTGGAAAAAGCTGGTTTGTTGTGGGATCTGCAAGTCAAATTCGTAGAAATCAAAACTCATTTGAACCAGTTGTAGATTTCTCTGACATGTCTATGTGGCGGGTACAATACACATAGACCTTTAAAGGAATAGTCAGCTAAATTTACACTATATCCCCCTTACCTTGTTTGAGTGGGGCAGAATTACATGGTTCCAGTCTCTGTGCATACATGCAGGCCTCCTTGTGGAGAAACCATGTGACACATTATGTTCAATTTATGGTGGAGGGCACTTTCTCCTCCCCCACAGGAATTAGACTGTCGCCTGATAAAGATCTGAATCAGGCCATTGTGATATGCCTTTATTGCTATTTTAAGCCTCCCAATACACTGCTTTCTCTTTTGGTAAGCATCTTAATTAGGGATGGAAGAATCCATCAGTTTCACTTTCTCCACATTTGCATGTTTTAAACTTTTCCATTTGGTTTTTTGAAGAAATGTGCAATTTTTCTGAAGTCCCTACCCAAAAAAATGGACCGAATGAAATTCTCCCTCATTTGTACCATCCAGATTCAAAAAGTACAGCTATTCCCAGCCTGGTTCTTTAAGAACTGCCATGGAGTTCTTGAAGATGAGGAGCCTGTCAGAAAAAATAGGCAGCAACCCAAATTCAGCACCACAGACATGCACTCCAAACCCTGGGCCTGGATCAACGCTGCTGCCAGTTTAACTTTTCCCCCACATTCAATATTTCCATCTCGTTTATGAAGAAATATATGAATCTTGGTGAGTTCTTAGAAAAAGAGAACGGAATGAAATTCTCACTCATGCCTCATCAGGCATTGAGGGATATTGAAATCATCACCTTATTCCATAATAAAAATAAAAAGGCGTCGGCAAGTATCAAAGTTTTCTTAAGCGCAATCCTAAACCTGTTTAGACAGGGAAAAAGTCCTACAATTCCCAGCATGTCCCAGCCAGTCCTGCTGGCTGGGGCATGCTAGGAATTGTAGGACTTTTTCTGTCTGAACAGGCTAAGGCTTGCGCCTTTAATGGCCAGTGATGTCCGCCGGCACATGTTAGTTTCAGGATACCCACAATGCTCTGCAACATGCCAAATCCTTACCTATCCTGCCGATGTTTGGTGGCCAAAGCTCTGTGAAGTTCCTCAATGACCCGGCTGGGAGGTAAAGGCAGGTGGACGGCAGCAAGGTGAGGGGAGCTGGTTGGGGTTGTATGCTGCCCTCTGAGGTGGGGGTCAGAGACCTTCTGTCCTGAGGGCTGGAAGGGAGCAGCTTGCCCTGAGAGTTGGGAAGAACCAACAGTGATGTCATAGTTCAAGCAAGAGAGTGGATGGAGGAGATTTCAAGTCTGCCTCACCCGCTTCACTTCCTGCTGCAGGAAATAAAACCCCCAAAGGGCATGGACTGCGGCATGCCCTGGAGGGGTTCCCACTAAATCCACACAGAGATTTAGGGTGCTGCTCTTTCACTGGCCCTTTGAGAGTTGCAGTTCCCAAAGAGAAAGTTTCCAATGGAAGTGCCCCCTGGATCAAGGAAAGCTGGCAGCTCCGATTTCAGCGGGGCTGCGAATCCCTTCTGGGTTTCAGTCAGAATCATCCAGAACTCTAAAGGAACTGTCAAAGGGGCTGAATCTGTTTTGAAGGTAGGGTTCAGCACCTTGGATAGCTCCTTTAGCATCCTGGCTGATTCTGACGGAGACCCAGAATGGATTCACAGCCCCGCCGAAATTGGAACCACCAGCCTCCATTGCCCTGGATGGTTCCGCAGCAGAACACAACTTTTTGGAGAAGGAGTCAGTAGAGGCTGGTGGCTCCAATTTCAGCAGGGCTGTGAATCCATTCTGGTTTTTACTCAGAACCAGCCAGAACTCTAAAAGAGCCCCTTGGATAGTTTGTTAGAGTTCTGGCTGGTTCTGACTGAGACCCAGAATCGATTTACAGGCCTGCCAAACTTGCAGCCACCAGCCTCCATTGGAAGGAGGCCTCCAGCCCTGCCCCTCTCCATCATCAGGGTGCCCATTCAACTCAACACGGATTGCTGGCCTGGCCTATTGACCTCCATGAATGGAGTCCCTGCTCTAAAAGGCAACTGTTTGTCCCTCAGGAGCTGCATAGTGCAAAGAAAGACAGAGAGTGGCAAACACAATGATAGTTTCCAATTTAGAGACATCCCCTTATTTGTAGCATCAGTTAACTTTTCTCTTAGAAGCTGCTAATTTGTGGAGATGCACCCATGAGGCTCACAAGAACTAGGCAACCGCCTGCCCTGGCTTGCTATGTTAGTGGCAGCCACCATTAACACAGCAGGGGGGAAGTGTGCAGCCACCATTACCATGGAAGAGGGAAATGCGCACTTTCCGGGGGCTCCGGAAATTGCACCCTCGCTGCTCCAATGGGAGGCCTTAAAGGCCCTATTAATATAAGGGTAAAGATTTGCCCTTGACCTTGCCCATCTCCAGTTAGCAGCTGGACAGCAGACAAAGCAGTCATGAAAGTCACCTGGTCAGCGTCTTCCCCACTTGTATTGTACAATACTTCCTCAGATGTATTGCATTTAAATTTTAGTAATTACTTCTACATGTGCATCTGAATCTTCTTCTGTCCTATTATTTTTATTTTTATTTTGGTGTGATGTATATAAATGGCCACCCTACTGAGCACCTGGATTCACTATTAGTATATGTGCAACACAAAACCCTGAATTTGAAATTCAATCTTTGCATTTTGAATGTGAAATCTAAATTGAAAATTGGGAAGGGCAGCATTTCTCTCCTGCCTGTTTTGATCTTGGCAGGCATCAAACACAAAATGTCAAAAGTTGTCAAATATGAGATACTAGCTGCCATGACATGTTACCTATCATATGCTAGCAGACAGATGTCAGATACCATTACATGTTGGTTCTCTGATTGCATGGGAAACTGCCCCAGGTCTAAAAAAGTAGCTGGGTAGAATCTGGCCATGTTTACGTGGGCTGAGAATCCCACCAATTTCCAATGCAATCTTCTCCTAGTCCCACAATGTCAACAATACTGAGCTAAACGGGCAAATGTTTTGACTTGTTATGAGGCACCTTCACATTTTACTGTTATTTTGGTCATAAAGAAGAGTCCTTAGCAGGATCTACACTACTACTTTATAATGGTTTATAACAGTATTGACACATTCCATAAACCATTTGTAAACCATTTGCAGAGTGTTATATCCTGCTCAGTGTAGATCTGGTTCTTGGGTATGAACGAGACTCACCTGGTACAATCTTTGAGACTTTGGGTACCGTCTTGGGGGGTGGAATTGGAAGCGATGGAGGAGGGCTAGGGAGCTGTGCTGAGTTCCTGTCCATCTGTTTCTGGGGTGATTCCGTGGATCCCGAAAGAAGTAAGGCTTGTGGATTCTCTTCGGAGGCTGGCAGGGTGGCATTTTCCCGTTCGTCTGCAGATGACGTCTTCTTGGCTGAGGAGACAGAATCAGATGCGGCCGGATGTGAAATACAGAACAATGACAGCACCAGAAGAAGGGCAAGCAAGAGAGGAGCGATCTCCCCAATGAGGCCCACCTGGCACTAACATTGTTATCCTTTCGGCGCCAGATTAAGATTTTCTTTTCTCCCAGGCATTTAACAGCTTATTTTGTGTTTTTAACTGAGTTGGGGGGGGGGGGTTTGGGGGGGGGCTGGCTAGGAGTTTAAAATTGTTTAAAATGTAAGCAGCTTTTTATGTTTTTAAAATTTTGTGTTTTGATTTTTAACGTTCAGTCTTTATCTTGTTATCTTTACGGCGCCGGGTCAAGACTTTCCTCTTCTCTCAGGCATTTAGCAATATCTGATGAGCCTGGGTTTGTTTTGTTTTGTAGGCTTATAGCTTTTTAAAGTTATTATAGTGGTTTTAAATGTGTGTGCATATTGTATGTTTTTGCTGTTTTAATTTTCGTATATTGTTTTTAATTGTTTTAATCTTAAGTGAACCACCCAGAGAGCCTCTGCTATGGGGCGGTATACAAATGTAATAATAAATAAATAAATAATCCTTGTAAACCACCCAGAAAGCTTCGGCCATGGGGCAGTATATAAATGATGATGATGATGATGATGATGATGATGATGATGATGATAATAATAATAATAATACAAGAGAACAGGACCTTTGGTGTGCATGCATTGAAGGGCCCACAGTATCCACAGTGTAAGCAACAAACAGGCTCAAGAAGCAGGCAGCCAAAGTGAGTGGTGGGAGTATCAAGTTCAGTGGAGAAACCGAGTAGCAAAAGTGTCCCAGTGAGTGGCAGAAGTGACAAGGTGAGTGGCAGAAGTGGGAGCGGCCAGGTGGGCAGTGAAAGTGAGTGGGGAAAGCGACAAGAAGAGCAGTGAACGTGACCGGCTGAGCAGCGAAAGTGAGTGGTGAGAGTGACAAAGTGGGTGGTGGACGTTAGTGGCGGAAGTGGCAAGGTGGGCAGTGAAAGTGACACAGTGGGTGGGGAAAGCGGGGAGTGGGAGCGACAGCACGCGTGGTAAAAGTGGCAAGGCGGGTGGTGAAAGTGATACGGCAAGTGGCAAAAGTGAGTAGTAGAAGTGACAAGGTGAGTAGTGAAAGTGGGAGGCAGCTAGGCTAACTGATAAACCAACTGCAGGCTGTGTTGTGGAGGGTAAAAAGGCTTTTACACACAATGCCTGCCTGCACACCAGTGCCCAATACACGCACAACACACACAGGGCCAGAATCCTCCCCATTCCCTTTCTTGTACTTTTAAATGAATAAATACAGCCAGGAAGGTTCGCTTTGGTGCACTTGAATGTCTCCGGGAACCCGGCACGGAAGAACAAAGCAGTGCTCTGAGGTCTGTTTGTATCCTCTCCAGATCAGGGGTGCTGTATCTCTTTCACCCTGAGAGCTGGATTCAGTTGCGGAGAAGGTCTCAGGGGCAGCTCTCAAGGGGTAGCAAAAGCAGGTGGGGCCAAAGGTGAAAGGGGGCGGGGCAAAAGGCCAGCTTATTTTAGCTTAAAGCTCTTACGGTCAGGAATGAAGCCTTGGAGAGGCATTTTATTTTGTTTTTGAGGATGGGGGGAAAATCCCAGGGAAGTACGAAACCATCGGTAGGCAAGTGAACATAGAACAGACATCTGGGCACCCCAGAGGGTTGGATTGGGACACCCGGGGGCAGATTTGGACAGTGGGCCTGAGGTTCAGCACCTGTGCTCTAAATGAAAAGCAAAGGCCCCTTCATGCCAGTGCGCACGCCTAGGCTCTTCCACTTTAGATGTCCATGACAATCCGTTCCAGATGCAACCAGCACAGCCTTGCTCCCTGGCCTCCTGTGGAGGCTGCTGTCACTCTCGAGCAGGATCGGGAAAGAGAACTCAGAGTGGAGCTGAGTTCCAGTCATAGCTCCACCTGAGACACAGGTCTCCGTGATGGCTGGAAGGATTAAATTGGAGGTTTATTTGATTAGGAGTAGCAATGACAAGTGAGATGCCACAAAACGTTAGTGTATTCACTTCCTCACTCCCTAAATCTAATAGAAGTACTCCAGTTCAGGGGGCCAGCCAGCCATGCCCTCCTCCGCGACACTATCTGGTGTCAAGAGCTCAAGCTGGGCATTCTCTTCCCCACCCACCCTAAACACCACCACCACATTTCTATGTTTGCTTTTCCAGTTCAACAGTCTGCAGTTCATGAGAACTGAGAATGCTCAGTCCTCATTGGGCTCTTTTGGGGAGACAGGTTCCCCCCATTCAGGGTTTTTTATTTTATTTTTTAGATATTGTATTTCTGCAAACCTCAGGGTTTACCTAAGCATGCTGATATCTCTCTCATGTTGCTCATCGGTCCCTTTTTGGATAACGTTCTGTCAGCACTCACCTGCTGAGTTTATTACTATAAGGAACAACAACAGCAATAATGACAACAACAAGAAGAAATGTATTTACATCATGTTTAGGAATGTTATTATATTTAGAAGTATTATTTTATCCCACTGGTCCTCCGAGGGGCCCAGGATGATACTATTGAGGGTTTTCCTCCTTGATCATCACAACGAGCCAGTGAGGTGAGTTAGGTTTGAGAGACAGTAGGCTGACCAGATAAAATCCAGGTCAGGGCTCATGTAACTTTAACAGTTGTAGAGAAAAGGGAATTTCAGCCAGTGTCATTTGTATGCAATTAGTTCGTGGTGAAATTCCCTCTTCATCACAACAGTTAAAGTTGCAGGCACTATACTAGAGTGACCATATACAAAAGAAGGCAGGGCCCCTGCAACTTTAACTGTTGTGATGAAGAGGGAATTTCACCAGGAACTAATTGCATACAAATGGCACTGGCTGAAATTCCCTTTTCTCTACCACTGTTAAAGTTACATGAGCCCCGACCTGGATTTTGTGTGGTCACCCTAAGAGACAGTGATTGGCTTAAGATGATCCAATGAGCTTCATGGCTGAGTGGGGATTTCACCCCAGGTTTCTCCAATCCTAGCCTGCTGCTCTAACCACTCATCACACTGCTTCTCAATGGGCACAGTTTACATATGTTTCCTAAGGAATCTTTACTACAGCCTATGAGGTTGATGAATCTTGCTATCTTCTCACTGCAGATGGGAGGAGGCTGAGGGTGAGAGATCATATTGAGACATCACATTAAGCCAAAAACACTGAATGTCTGAATCAGTACTCAGTGTGCTGTATTGGCGAGTAATAGTAAGAATTTTGTTTCTTTGCATTTACCTCCAACTCAGGCCAGATCTACACCAAGCAGGATATAGCAGTATGAAAGTAGTATATAAGGCAGGAACCACACCAAGCAGGACACAGCGGTATATGGTATGAGTCAATGGGCCCCAACAGTTGTCCGTGCACTTCAATACCGCTATAAAGCAGTAGTGTGGCTCCTGCCTTTTATATACCGCTTGCATACCATTATATCCTGCTTGGTGTAGATCTGGCCTCAGTCACGTTTAAGGAAGATGGATTCAGAATCATCTGGCTTTCACTTTCAGAGCCCTTAATAGCTGGGGATTCGATTGCCTTAAGGCTCACCTTTCACCCTGTGAATGTGGCTGAGCATAAGGATCTGCTTCACAAGCTCTGCTCTTTGTCTCACTGCTAAGACAAATATGGTTGGCAGTAGGGCTATGCACCATTTTGGGTCCAGATCTGAATTCCAAGCTGAAGCAGGCTGATTCGGCCCAAATCAGTCTGGAACCAGTGCAGGTCGGTTCCAGGCTGATTCAGGCCTCGTTGGGTTGAATCAGGTCTGAAGTGCATTGGAGCTCTTCAAACCAATCCAGACACCCCACCACCCCATGGTCACATCAGCCCCTTGCTCCTTACCTGGACCTGTCATGAGCACCCACAGCCACCTGCGCTTCTTCAAGGAAGTTGCCATTTTTAAAATGGTGACTCCCTTGAAGAGGCCCCGACTGCTGTGGGCACTCACAGCAGGCCCAGGTGAGGGGCAGGGGGCTTAAGTAGCTTAGCCCCTGTTGAGCAGCTGTCCCTTATCTGGGCTCACCGTGAGTGCCCACAACCATATAAACTTTTTCATGGAAGTTGGCATTTTAAAAATGGCAACTTCCTTGAAGAAGTCCAAATGGCGGCAGGTGCTCACAGTGGGCCCAGGTAAGGGACAGAGGGCTTGGTGGGCACCCAGGAAAACTGGGACGTCCAAATCTTGATCCAGATCTGGATCCAGAGTGGGTCAGATCCAGGCCAAGGTGAATCTGGGCTGATTCGAAAGCTCCAAATCAGCGTATGAAACAGGTAGCGGGGTCCATGCACATTCCTAGTTGGCAGATACCAGGGACAAGGCCTTTTCAGTAGTAGGGCCACAGAGCTCTATTAAAGCCCCTCCTCTTTCTGCCTTTAGACCAGTAGCTAAAGTGTTTTCATTCAAGCAAGCTTTTAGTATCTAGTTGTACTGCTGATTATGGTGCCGTATTATCTCTGCTGCTGCTCCTTTGTTGTTTTATTGATTTTATTATTGTGTTTATATCACAACTTTTGTTAGCTGCTTTGAATATGAACACAAACACACACACACACACACACACACACACACACACACACATGAGAATAAACAAATAAAATTGAGAAGGGGGCAGAGTTGGTTCTTTGACCTCTTCCTGGAGTACCGGAATGCATAAGCTAGTGACTTGAGAGCTGTATTCCTTCATCTTCTTTGCTGTGGTCTAAAACTGGAGGCAGAGTCCACAGTTCCTGTTTAATAAACCCGTAGTCAAACCACAGAATTCCCAGGTATAAGCTTAGATGTATATTCATTTTAGTATATGGCTTTAAGACAGATAACTCCTTGAATGGGATTTCCTAAAGAGTCTATCAGTGTTCTTTTCTTTTCTTTTTAAGAATGAAATCCCAGTTACATTTTTGAATGCTTTGCCTCTCAGGGTATTTTGAATCCTCTATAAACATCCAGCTACTTCATTTTATTTTGGCATACGTTGCTTTCCCCCTTTCCCTCTAAATGTTTTCTGACCCTCAGCAAGTTAGAAATTTGGGGGGGGGGGGGGGGGAGAGAGACCCTCACATCTTACATGCAACGTTAACACTCTTACCTTAAAAGATTATATATATAGTATATGTCAACACTGTTAAATGCATATTTAAATGGCAGCAGATGGTATGTCAAGGATGATACAAAGAAGTTTGGTGTGTGTGGTAATGAAGGATTTGAAATTTCCTACAATACCATTAAATGAAGAGGCGACAGCAGACATTCAAGTCAGGTGCCACAAGCATCAAACCAGAAACTTTCCTGCCAAACCGGGGATATCCCAGTTTTCCCGCCATCCCAGGACCTGAAATGGGCATGGAGCCATGCAGGGTGGCTCTGGCCCATGGGGATGGGGATGGGAAAGCAATTCCACCATTCCCAGGATGGTGGGGGGCACATGTGCATGAGTGTGTGTGTGGGGGGGTCCCCTTGCCTGATGGCGAGCCTGATGGCGCGACATCCCTGTTTCCTTCCGAGATGTCACGCTTCCTGTTTGGACGCCCAGGGAGGATTGAAGAAGTAGATAAGTCTGCAATCCTCCCCCCTCCCTCTACACTCTTAGGTGTAGAAAGGGCCAGAGAGAGAGAGAGAGAGAGAGAGAGAGAGAGAGCAGTAATTCCTCCAGTCAAAGCTGAATGGAGGGGATACTACAATCTCATTCAAAACAGGAGCCACACTACTGCTTTATAGTGGTATTGAAGTGCACCGACAACTTTTGGGGCCCATAGACACATACCATATACCGCTTTCATACTGCTTTCATCCTGCTATAGCCTGCTTGGTGTAGATCTGGCCCTAGACAGGAACTACACTTATGCTTTATAATGGTTTTGAAGTGCACTGACAACGGTTGGCCCATGACACATTCCATATACTGTTTTCAAACCTCTTTCAAAGTGTTATGTCCTGCGTGGTGTAGATGTGGCCCTAGGCTAGATCTGCGCTCCTGCTTTATAGCATTATTGAAGTGCACTAATAATTGCTGGGGCACATTGCACACTCCACATAGTATACCGCTTTCATAGTGTTATGGGATTGTCATGATTTGACACATCTGGCCCAAGTTTCAAACTGCTGTCCAATTCTTGTTCCTTGGAGGTGTTGGGTCAACTTCTCACATGTATGAGTGTGTGTGTCTCATTTCTATAGCGGTAAAATGAAGCATCCCATTTATTATATTTCTATACCACCTCACAGACGAAGCTCTCTGGGCAGTTCACAAAACTTAATAGCAATAGCCTCCATAAACATTACAAGGGTTAGAATTCTAATAAAAGCGAACAAACCCAATGCACAAATGATGCAATCCAGCTAGTCACGACGAACAGTGCAATACATACATTTTTTTTTAAAAAAATCACCTTTGTGGTCCTATTTAATCCAAAAGGCAATTCACATATTTATAAATATGTTTATAACAGAAGTAATATAAACATGTTTACACAGAAGTAATTCCCATTGAGTTCAGCAGGGCTTACTCCCAGGTAAGTGAAAGCCTTAGACTTGGGATTGCAGCCTCTTACTGAAAGCAATAGAATGGAATATAGTCATGACTAACAAGTCCCGTTGTCTTCAATGGTGACTAACTTGCAACGAATCTATAGGATTGTATGAAACCGTGCATGGTAAATTCAATCAAAGAATGTAGCACTGAAGTGGTTTATATGCCTGCTAACTCAGACAGTAGAGGGCAGTAAGAGAAGGGAGCAAACTAAATTAAATGAATTTTCTTTGTATCCTTTAAAGTAAAAAATATATGATGCTGACATGCTGTAAGAGCTACTTGCTACCCGCTGTTTTTCAAAAGTCTTTTTCCAATACGTATTCATACAAATCTCCAAGACGAGTTGTACATCCTCTGTCCTCCCGAAAAGCAAAATACGTATTTTTTTTATCATCATTTGTTTTCATCACGATACGCCCTTGGCACAGCAAACCTATTGCTACATAAATATTTGATGCTCAATCATAATGGATCTACTTTTGGAGCGATGTGCTGTGAAATATATGCATTTTTTTCTAAAGGGAGAGGGCCACAGCTTTGTGTGACAAAATGTATGGCTCCCTGCAAGAATGTTTTAGAACCCCCTGTTATAGATAAATATGCCAAATAACCAATTTCTTGCCCTTCCTCCAGGAAACATATTAATTTGGTTCCCCTGTTGGGATTATATTTGGTGTCACCGAAGGCTCTGATCTCACTTCTCCAGATCTCTCTTGCCAAACTCATTCTCCTGTCTCATCATTCGGATCTTTAAATCCCTGCACTGTCTTCAAATCTAGTCCATCATCCATCACACACATCTTGGTCTTTCCTCCATAGCCCTATATGCCCTTCCCATCTTATCCCTTTGCCCATGACTATTACTCTGGAAGCTTCTCCACGCACAACTTAAAACAGCACTACCCATTGTCCCTTGCTGCCCACAGTGCCTGCCACACTGTAAAGTCTTCTGCATGCTCACTAGGGATGTGCACTGGATCGGACCCGATCCACGATCCGAGTCCGGTCCAGTAGGAAATCGGATAAATTATCCGATTTCCGATCCCGCAGCTGGATCGGCCGATCCAATCCGAACCGGTCCGAAAAAGCTCCGAACCGGTTCGGCGGATCGGCGGATCGGCGGGCGCCCACTGGCGCCCACCGCCGCTTCCATTGGCGGGCGCCAGCGGGCGCCCGCCGATGAAAGTGGACAGCGGGGGGGGGAGGAGGGGGGCACTTACCTTCTCGGCCCGGTGGCTCCCGTCCGGCGCCGGCGCCTACTACTACTAGCAGGCTCCGCGGCCTGCTCTAGGGTGGCGCGCCGGGTGATGTCATCACCCGGCGCACTACTCTAGAGCAGGCCGCGGAGCCTGCTGGTAGTAGTAGGCGCCGGCGCCGGACGGGAGCCACCGGGCCGGGAAGGTAAGGAGGGGGTGCGTGGAGGGGAGGAGGGGGCGCGCGGAGGGGGGAGGGGGGCCCTTACCTTTCCGGCCCGGCGGCTCCCGTCCGGCGCCGGCGCCTACTACTCCCAGCAGGCTCCGCGGCCTGCTCTAGGATGGCGCGCCGGGTGATGTCATCACCCGGCGCGCTACTCTAGAGTAGGCCGCGGAGCCTGCTGGAAGTAGTAGGCGCCGGCGCCGGACGGGAGCCGCCGGGCCGGAAAGGTAAGGAGGGGGTGCGTGGAGGGGAGGAGGGGGCGCGCGGAGGGGGGAGGGGGGCCCTTACCTTTCCGGCCCGGCGGCTCCCGTCCGGCGCCGGCGCCTACTACTCCCAGCAGGCTCCGCGGCCTGCTCTAGGATGGCGCGCCGGGTGATGTCATCACCCGGCGCGCTACTCTAGAGTAGGCCGCGGAGCCTGCTGGAAGTAGTAGGCGCCGGCGCCGGACGGGAGCCGCCGGGCCGGAAAGGTAAGGAGGGGGTGCGTGGAGGGGAGGAGGGGGCGCGCGGAGGGGGGAGGGGGGAGGGGGGCCCTTACCTGCCCGGCCCGGCGGCTCCCGTCCGGCGCTGGCGCCTACTACTACCAGCAGGCTCCGCGGCCTGCTCCAGGGTGGCGCGCCGGGTGATGTCATCACCCGGCGCGCTACTCGAGAGTAGGCCACGGAGCCCGCTGGTAGTAGCCGCCGGCGCCGGACGGGCCGAGAAGGTAAGTGGCGGGGAAGGGGGCTTACCCCCCCCCCGGAGCCGTCCGCTTCTATCCGCTGGCGCCCGCGGGCGCCAGCGGATGGAAGCGGGCGGCCCCAGGGGGGGTAGGGAGCGCGGGGGAGGGGGTTTACCTGCCGGGGCCGTCCACAGCGGATGGCCCCGGGGGGGGGGAGGGAGTTAGGCCCCCCCTTACCCACCCGCCGCCATTTTTTCCTCATAGACTTGCATTGCAATGCAAGTCTATGGGGAAAAAAATGGCGGCCGATCCAAAAATGTACGATTTTTGGGTCGGGATCGGACTCGATCCGGTCCGGGGGGCCTCCGATTTTGTCCGAACCGGTCCGGGACAAAATTGGAGGTCCGATCCGGGTCCCGATCCGATCCGGGGGGTCCGTGCACACCCCTAATGCTCACCCATCTCTTTCTCCCCAAAATAGAAAGGGGGCATTTTCAATAAAGTTTTTGCAAGCTGTCAAAATTGTCCCTTCTTTTTGCTGTGTTCCCCTCCAAGTTGAGAAACCAATAGGACTGCATTCATCCACTCAAAGTACAGGCAACTGCTTCCTGACCTACTCTGATTTAGTTTTGTCTGACTAGCTATAGGACATCATTACAAAGTCAACTCAGACCAAAGACAAGAAGCATTGTTCTCACTCTGGACTGGCTTCATGACATTGTAACTTAGCCAATTTAGATTGGCTATATGATGACCATTGTTCAAAACACGCCACTTCCGTGGATTCTTTGTTAGTCATTACCTCTTACAGAAACTACGCCAGGATATATGTTAAGTAATTTGCATGTATTATTCTGCTGCTACCCTTGTCTCTGTCATCCTCTCCTCCCTCTACCTACTCTACTCTACTTTCAAAAGTGTAAGCGCCTTGGGACAAGGACCTGCACTTTATATTACTCTGCATAATGCCAATGACAGTGCTGGCTATATATAGATAATAGTTGCATTTGGAGTAGACCTATTGGAAGCAATGGAACTTAACTTAGAGTAGAACCATTGATATCAATGGAAATTAAGTTAGTCATGACTAGCTGAAGCCCCATTGACTTCAATGGGCCCACTCTACAAAGTCTGGATCCAACCCAATAACAATAATTTCAGCCCATTTATTTGTTACAGTAGTATTCTGCCCTCCCCCCAAACTCAAAACAGCTTGCAAAGGGCTTTCCCATTTTATTGCAAGGACAATCTTGGGAACTACATTAAACTACAGTGTCAGGACCCCAATCTCCCACGTGGGAGTTCAATCCTGGGTCTCCTCAGTCCATGTTCTTTACAACACGCTGGGCCTCTTTGCATGACCACAGTGGGGGAAATAAGCTATGGTATTTCCCTCACTGTGTGTGCCGTCTATGTGCCGGAGGATTAGCATGGTTACCCTTGACTGTGCAGCTTCTCATGTCATGCGAACCCAGCGAGGGTGGCTCATTGCCATGGTTAACAAGTCACTCCAGAACCCATGGGTTCTTATGAACCACCTTGCAGTCGTGTGGACCAGAGCATTGGCTCTTGGATGACGTTGACCATGTCTACACAGTGGATTTTTCCTGGGGTCATCCCTGGGTCGTCCCTGTGCATCCAAATGATGCACAGGGCATCCCAGGGGCAGGAAGGGATGACTCCTCCATTTGCCCAGGATAACTGGTTCCCCAGTTATCCCAATTACAGTCCCGGGACCATCCTGAGGACCACAGACGGTGTGGGAGCCCATCAGGACTTCTTCCCTCCTCCCCATGAGGAGCAGGGGTCAGCAAAGAGGGAAGGAGCTGGTCCGGAGGGAGTCCAGGGACATCAGGGGTGTGGGGGAGCGGGGTTGGGGCTTTTTTTTTAAAAAAAACCTCATTTTTCTGGTGGAGCGCAATTGCATTCTGGGCTCCTTTGTTGTTGTTGTTATTGTTGTTTTGGAAAAAAATGGTTCCTGCTATGTCCCTGTTTGTTTCTGAGATGTCTCGCCAGTGTTTGTACAATGGGGGGGGGGGGCGATCCTAGAAGCAAGTAAGTCCGGGATCATCTCCCCTCCCTCCCTGAAGGCATTTAGGTCTAGAAAGGGCCTTTGTAGGAGATTAGACCTAAGCCATTAGAAATATTGGGATTTCAGCTTCTCAAAATTTTCAGGAAGGCTTCAGACGAAAGGGAAGCACCTTTAGCGTAAGTATGATTCTCTTCAAACTCTCCTGGTTATTGCATGTGAACTTGGGCAATAAATATGAGCTGACAATAAAAGAGAGGAGCAAACTTTTTCTTCAACGCCTGGCGCCCCCCAGAAAATCCTGCCTCCGTTATTTCAACCCACTAGTACAACTTGGAGGAACCTTCTTTCAGCAGCTTGCAATTCTGCATAGATTGATTTGACTGCAGTTCTTCAGGTCCAGGGCTGCATTAAACAGTGTAAGCTGGTGACTCTGATTTCAGTAGGGCTGTGAATCTGCTCTGGGTTTCAGTTAGAACCTGTCAGAACTCTAACGGAGCTATCCAAGGTGCTGAACCCAAGCTCCAAATTGTTTTCACCTGCAGTTCTTTTCACATGCTAAGCAAACTGAGTGGTTCCCTCCACACTAGTACATATGTGTGAAGGAAGGAAAGATTTGAGCTTCCATGGCAAATATTGTTTCTGCCATTCTACCGGAGGTGAGGCGCTCCAAAGGCTGCTTTACACCTCCCATGGACTCTTCAAGAGTGCAGGGCTTCTGGTCTGCACAAAACCTGCCTAGAGCTACAAGAAGGTGTCAACGGTTTCCTTGACCATGGTAGTCCTGTTTTGATCTACCAGATACACTGCTCATAGCAGCAGGGTATCCATTCTTCATTTAGAGGTGTTGACTCATCCACTCATA
Organism: Anniella stebbinsi; assembly: GCA_029215795.1. NCBI lineage: Eukaryota > Metazoa > Chordata > Lepidosauria > Squamata > Anniellidae > Anniella > Anniella stebbinsi. The sequence goes on from JARDYH010000004.1 coordinate 15,303,530, forward strand.
GGGATGGAAGAGGTGTCCGACTGGATTTAGGAATCTGGAGGACTCTCCTGGTCCCCATCCCCCCTGCCACTGACAGCACAAGTTTCTTTGGAGCCTGGTGAGCACCCTATTCCTGCAACATTAAAAGCATGAATGCTCCATTCACACCTTTAAGGTTGCATACATGGGGCCTTTATGACCACCATTTCTGCAACTTTGAAAATATGCAATTTCTGGAGCACCCATTATTGCACCCAATGGGGGCTCCAGGCGACGATGGGCGACACCGCAGCTTCGTCAGGTGCTCACCAAGCTGTGAAGTTCACTCAACACTGTGAGCAGGGGAGGGCATTGGTAGCAGGGGTTTGGCAGCCGGCCAACTAAGACATATGCAGGTAAGTCTGTTCATCTCTATCCATTCAGTACCTGCATGTAATCCCATTTAGGTCCTTACCCTATTAGCTACCGTGCATGTGAGGGTTCCTGGCTGTTTAAACTTGCACCTGATGACCACCACCATGATGCTGAGCAATTTAAAGTAGTCTCCAATGGGTCATCTCTCTAGAAACTGAAAATGGGTAGTTTGTCTAGAACAGCGCATGGAAATCTGGCAGGCCTGGGGGCCAAATCCATGCCCTCTGGGGTTTCTCAGATGGCCACACCCCCTTCCCCTGGCCACACCCCCTTCCCCTTGACTGTTGCTCCATTGTTGGTTTTCCTTTTCCTATTGTAATAGGTTGAATTGCCTCTCGTAAGTCTTAGCGACTGGCAGGAAGAATTTTAAGCTATAATACATTGGTGTTTGGGGGATTTGGGCCTTTTTTTGCCGACACCTTGTTTTGACTTCATCCCCACTGCTACTGGAATGTGGCCCCCAAGAGCTTCTTTGAAATGGAATTCAGCCCTCAGATTGAAAGAGGTTCGACACCCCTGCTCTAGAATCAGGAAATGGTCAGATCAGATAGGGAAACACTACAGCACCTAGTCCAATTCAAGGCAAATTATATTACAACTAAATTCACCCAGAACATGCGCTTCCTTTACTTACATACCCATTGCATGCAGACGACAGAACTCTCATCCACAGTTCCTCTCTCAGTAAAATAACAGGGAACGTCAGGTTTAGAAAATTTAGAATTCGTTGCCATGGCAGCCGGGAGGGGGCAAAACTGGGCTGAGCCAACGTGACAACCTCCGGTGGCATCTGCCTGCCTCAGCTGCAGCTCAATGGAATGCAAAGACCAACCAATATTGTTTCATAGCCAATACCTGAATCTTCTCTCAGCTCTTCTGAATGCAGCTCCTCGCCAAGTGAGGTGGCATTGGTTGTGGCTGGTATATGTTCCTGCCGCGTCTCTTCTGAGGTAAGTGCCTGGCATGAGGGAGCTGAAGGGTCACTCAGCATTGCTCTGGTGGCACCGTCAGCAGCGCATGCTTTGCCTTCAGAATCTAGGACACCATGACATTCGGTCATTAGTTAAGCCATTAATGAGTAAACTGAATCCCACCTTCCCATGTTTCAGTTTTGAGTCCAAAGAGAGCCTCGCCATGAGAATTCAAGATAAGGAACCACCCCCTGGGGACCCTCGTTTGAAGAGTGGTATAGAAATGTTGGAATTAAACAAACAAGGGTGCAATCCTATGCATGTTTAGACAGAGGAAAAATATCCCACAGCTCCCATGCTGACTGGAGAATGCTGAGAGCTGTAGGACTTTTTTCTGTCTGCATATGATTGCATCGTATGTGATGTGATGTTTGACCTCCACCGTAGTGCTGTTGGGAAGGACGACTATGGATGCAATCTCATGCCTAGCACATTACGAGTGTTCAGAAAAGATATCTATAAATATGTGGTTGGGGAGTTTGCAAAGGCACAGAAATGCTTGCCCAGGTGTGGTGGAGGTGCAAATGTTGGGTGTCGGGATGACTGAATGAGCAATGTTGGAGATCGCTAGGATTCTCCAAACGTTGTCTCCCTGCTTGTCTCATGCTCAGTTCCTGTTCATGCGAACAGGAAAATTGCAAAAGTCAAGCAGTGGTTGAACATAAAATTTGTGCAAATTCCCCCCAAATTTGTGCAAATTTCCTAATTTGCACACTTTCCTCCATAGACTAAAGCAGGGCTTTCAGTCTGCAGGGGGAACGTTGCACAGATCGGACGTGAGCAGAGGTCTGGCAGTTTGAGGACATTTTCAGCGAGTATCGAGTTTGGGGCTTCATACAGGGCATGCTTGCATGTTTTGTGAGGAAAAATAACATTCTCATAAATCCCTAGTTGGGAGAGAAGGGATATCTAACAACAAACAGATAGATAGGTGATGATAGATAGATAGATAGATAGATAGATAGATGATGATGATAGATAGATAGATGATAGATAGATTAGATAGATAGAGATAGATAGATAGATGATAGATGATAGATAGATAGATAGATAGATAGATAGATAGATAGATAGATAGATAGATGATAGATAGCACTTCCATCACATGCTAGTATGAACAAGACTCAGAGCCTATACCAGGTTGGAGGACCTGTTACACTCCAGATGTTGTTGAACTCCAACTCCCATTACCATGACCAATACTCAGAAATGCTGGGAGTTATGGAGTTATAGTCCAGCAGCATCTGGAAGGCGACAGCTTCCCCATGCCTGCGCTATACAGATGGAGAGTTTGGGCTATACAGATAGAAGCAGAATTCATTCCTATTACCTTGGGTCAGGAAACAGGTATGGTACCCGCACTGTCCACCTTACCCTCATGGTGCTGCCTGAAGCAGGGCCGCTTCACCCTGCTGCATGGCAGGATTGGTCCTGACCTGAATGTACCACTTTACTTTTTTCACATATAAGCAAATGGTTGCCAATTGCATATATTCAATCATCAAAAAACCTGCCAGTTTAAAAGACCAGAAGACAAGGCATTCTCATCAAAGGCTGATGCCTTGTGCCCATCATTTGCAGTATTTCTACAAATGATGGGCATAAAAGGTTGCCAACGTATGTTTTTATAAACACTTTTCGCAACCAATGTTTATTTTTCTTTTTTTCTGTTAACTGTATTTGGTCTCTCAATCTTTAGCCAATGTTCCCAAAATGTTCAGGTTATGTAAAATAGACATTTCGTTCTGGCACATGCAAATTCCAGGATGATTGGTGTCAGTCTTTCAATTTTATTAAGGTTAGAACAACCCACCCCCACCCTGAATTCCATTTCACCGTCTGAAGCTCTTATTTTACTGATCGTCTTATCTATTGAAGCCACAACAGTGAAAATCTACTCTCTGCCCCTGATACTGAGTGGCTTAGTCCTCTCTGGCAGGGATTCTGCGGGGTGGGGTGGGGGTTGTTGCAATTTGCATTTGTGTGCAGAGTGCACAGCGTTGCACTGTATCAACTTGGAAATCCTTGCAACATACCTAGACATACCTACACACCACTCGATACAATGACTTAAGGACCTGATTGCCTTTGCCTCCGTCATGACACCAAGACTAGATTTGGCTGCAGGGCAGCAGTGGAATCCCTCCCTTTACATTGCAGCATGGCTATAGGAGACCATAGGGTGCGTGTTTTCATTGTGGGGTCCTTAAAGCACCGGATAGAGAAACAAAAAGGATGAGGCAAACTAGATCAGCTCTAGTCTGTACTGCTTCCCTTTTTAAGAAATGTAGATTTCCCTAACTGCTATTGTAACGCTGACTGCTCCCCCATTAAATTTTAGCTAACCCCATGTTGTTTGCTTTTCACAAGATTAATGTTAATGTGATTCACAGGATCACAGTATATGGAACTATATGGATGATTAAGCAGTTTGTTAATAGCGGAGTATGAATCAGCACTCCGGACAGCTCCCTATGCATGCATGCAGAATCCATTCAGATTGCAATTAAGGCTGCAGTGAACATCTGTGGAGGCTGGTGGCTCTGATGTCAGTGGAGCAGTGAATCCACTCTGGGTTTCAGCCTGAACCAATCAGAACTCTAAAGGAGTTATCCAAGGTGTGAAGCCTCTACTATTGCACACTACTAATTGGGTATTTCCATGTAAGAATCAGCATGAAACTTATAACACAGATGGATTTCGCCTCCTCTGTTCACATTGCAGAAAATGAGGCTTTCCTGCGCATAGACGGAAAACAAACTCCTACCTGTGTGATTGTCAGACATGACACATGGGTTGCACATTAATTCCCACAAAGAAGTGTGGTTTTTGTCTGTGTCTGTGTATCCATAAGAAACCACAAGGAGATACAATATAGTGGTGGGTTTGTACTGTCATCATATTCATTCAAAACATGCCAAGGTTAAATAAAATGTGTTCAGTAAAAGAAAATCCAACATGGATCTATTATCAGAAGCCAGCAGAAATCTTGTATGCTGATCACAGATCTTTTTCAATACTAAAATTATATTTATTGTGCATGTGGTCTCCATGGGAATCATTCCAAAAGTGACCCTTCTGCTGAGTGTAAGTCCCAATGACTTACAGGATATCTTCTGAACTATTCAGGATCCTTACAATTTCTTAGGCCAGGCTAGAACCAAATTGAAATGGGTCTAGATAATCAGTGCGCTCCAAGAACACCTGCGGCTGTCCTGACACAACCTCTCAAATGCCTTCCCCAAGAAAGGAGCAGGCTTTGGTTGAGGGTCCTTTATTATTTTTCTGTCCAATCAGGCCGATGGTCACCTTTTTCTCAGTGGGATTGGGACCTGTCTTCCCTCCCTCTCCCAGAAATGACAGGCTCAGCACTACGACCCAAACCAAAGCAATGGCTAGAAGAGCCAGTGGAATTTTAGAATGTTTTTAGGATGTTTTTAGGATGTTTTAATGCAGTTTTAATAATATGTGTCATGTTTTAATCAGTTTTATGTATTTTATCATATTGTTGTTCCCCGCCTCAATCCAAACGAAGAGGCGGGTAAGAAATAAATAAATAATAATAATAAATAAATAATAATAATAATAATTATTATTAAGAGAACCACGGATGAGCACCTGTCACGATCTCCAGCCAGTGAACGTGCATTACTCCTTCTTCTCAGACACCCTTGATCAGAAGCTGAAGACAAACCCAGCTTACCCTGGTTATTATTTCATTACAAGTTTCTGGAGTGCCGATTTAAAGGAGCTGAACTCCAGAACCCCAAGCCCACTTTTCTATTCTCTCATCAAGGGCATTCAGATTCAGCGGAGCACTCTGGTTACAATCTAAGGACATGGGGGAAGCCTGGCCGGCCTGCCGCAGCACTCCCAATGCAACGTTTCTATAGGCTGAGCTCGCCCACTCTGCCTCGTAATCACGTTCAGTGAAAAGTTACCGTTCTTAAAATAGCCTTTGCAGCAGCACAGTTGCTATGATACGGCGGATGGAGGGAGGGAGGGGAGTTCATTGCCTATGTTTCAACTCATTGTCAAGCCAGCCCCATACATAATCATGGGCATATCAACCGCCACCTGCATTGTTTCCTGGCCGTGTCTTTCTTTGTTCCACTCTACCATCTGGTTGTTTGGGTGAAACCCCCACTTTTGTAGCTGAAGCAAGCTGGAAAAAAGGGGGATGTCTCCATGGACATTTCCAAGGCATTACAAGGAGCTGCACTGGAAAACTGCCCCTCTAGTTGCCATGGCTGGGTTTTGGAAGCACGTGGTGGTGGTGGTGGAGAAAAGAAGGGCTACAGCTCATGGGCTATGGAGGTTGGCAGCTCTGATGTTAGTAGGATGGTGAATCCACTCCAGGTTTCAGTCAGAACTCTGAAGGTGCTACCCAAGGTGTGCCAAGTATTAGATAGCTCCTTCAGAGTTCTGACTGGTTCTCACAGAAACCTGGAGCGGATTCACCACCCCACTGACATCAGAGCCACCAGCCACCACTGGGGAGAACACATATGCAGAAGATCCAAGGCCCAATCGCTGGGCTCCCCAAGTACAACCAGGAAAGGCTCCAGTTTGAAACCCTGGAGATCCACTTCCTGTCCTTAAAGACCTCCAGGTGTTTCAAGTTTCCTGACCATTGGCCATCCAGGCTGGGATGGATGTGCATTGGTGTCCAGAACATCTGGAGAGTACCATGTTGGAGATTGCTGGTTTAGCCAGGACTGGGCCAGATGGGCTAGTGTGCTGACAAAGTAATAAGGCAGCTTCATATGTTTCCAGAGGATAAGGAACGGGTGACAAGAGTTGTATGGAGAGGACAGTGAGAGATGCTGCCACCAGGGTGCTACGGGCAGGTCCTCCACCAGGAGGTGAGCCAAGGGCACTTGGCTCAGAAGGCAAAAGCAGAATTGGTGTTTCAGAAGGAGACTGAGGTCAGGATTCAATAAAAGAAGGCAAACAGGCAGGTCAAGTGAATGAAAGGGAACTGAGGGCCTGGTGATACCAGGACCTTGAAGGAGAGGCTTGCAGGCCAAGAAGAGGACCAGGAAAAGGCAAAAGCAGGAAGGACAAGCAAAATGTGCAAACTTCAGGCACTGCAATTGGCTTATTGCACAGACGAAGAGTTCAGAGGAAATGTGGGCAGTGGGACAGGAACCAACTACAATGGAGAGGGTGGAGCAAGGAGATGAACTGGCAAGGCTACTTAGCTTCAGAAAGTTCCTCAAGCCCCACTGAGGATCAGTGGTTCAAGAACCAGGGCTCCAGTTTAGCATCCAAAAATCCAAAGCCTTTCCTCCCAGTGTAAGTCCAAGACATTTTGATGGCTGAAATGGGGCTCAAATTCTCTCCCTCCCCCCCTCCAGCTGCCTGCTGGGTATGACCAATGCTTAAATAAAGCCATTTTTATTGGTAGAAAGGAGGGGTACAAATCAAATCAATCATTCTATCGATCAGTATGGCACTATTCAGCTGCTCCTTTCCTTCATCTGTTCTCCACCTCCTGGTGCCCTGAAGCAGGTTGCTGCACTCTGCTTCATGACAGAGCTGGTCACTGCTCCCGACACATTGCAATTGCCTAAGACATGCTAAACCCCCTGCTACTGCAATCAATTGGACTTTTAAATGCTCCACTTTGGGCCTGGATGCATATCCATTTGTATGCATACTCTTTTAGAAAACAAGGGATACAATGTAGAATTGGAAACAGCCCAAAGGAAGGGACATCATCTTATCAAGACATGGAAAACTCAACTCTTCAATGCAGTGTATATTTTCATAGATAAGTTTCACATGCTTTCAAACATATCTAAGTCCCCATGATGTCTAGAAGACTGTAGCTGTTAAGCAATGAAATCTGGACCTCTTGGTTCTGGATGGTTGACCCTCCAGGTTATAAATTTGCAGAAGGCACTCACAGTTTCACAGCAAGAACACTGGGCTTGCTTCAGTTCTATTTGGATATCTCTTAAGGATACCTACAGGTTTGTGAATAACTATTGTTCATATTCTAGTATCTGGTGCTATTTCCCGATTTTTGCAGGAGCAGATTGTTAGCTGGAAAAACATCTGCATTTATATAGATTTTTAGAGTGTTTAAAACACTTCATGTGAATTATCTCAATAATCCTTGCAAATGCCACTAGATTTCATCAATATTTCTCAAGCCCTGTTTCAGCATCTGGTACTCATGGCCTGAGACTCCACCATCCTGGGACAGCCTACCAATGTCGAGTCATTGAGTTTACAAGTCACCAGGACAACATTCCATTGGCTACTTCAGGGCATTGTGGGACAATTAAAATTATGATACACACACACATTCACCGGCTCCAGAGCAATGCTTAGGGTGGCCAAAAAAGAGAAAACGCATCTCCTGAGTCCTGGTCCAAAACACAAACCATTACACCACACTGTCTCTCTTGAAGCCAGTGGGATCATGCATTTGATAGCCCTGGCTGAAATATATTTTAAAAATAAATTATATATATATATATATATATATATATATATATATATATAATCGATCGTAGTGCAAATCCAACCTTCAGAATGGGCAGCAATGAAATAAATCCAATTAATATAGTGATGGTATACCTTCCGCTGGGTTTGTGCCATTTAAACCTGGCGTGGCAATGCCTCTTGCGGCCCCCGTCACAGCCCAGTAACTGCACTGGGTTCAATCAGAAGCTGAAGTGGAGCAGGAACAGGCACTTTGGAATAAGTATGCAGATCTTCTGATAAGACAGAATCTCAAGGGACATCCAAGATTTAATGCGTTCTGCTTAGCAGAATATTACAGATCTGACAACTGCAAATTATTGCATTAAAATAGGATTTAATTGGAGAAGATTACGATGTAACCGCTACATACCTTGCGTTAATCAGAATGGGCTTATGAACAGTTATTAAAAAAAAAAAGACATTGTGGGTGAATTTTAAACAGGGGTTAATAAATGGCATGTATTACTAAAACTGTAAAGTAACCCCCTGAGACACAAGACATCCGTTTCATTGGGAAGACGTAACATGGATCATACCAGATTGCTCTTGGGAGTCCCATTAGTCATACTCTCCTGCCTAGACAAACTGTACTGTAACTTTGCTCACTCACAGCTTTCCTTGGCAACATGCGACTGTAACAAAGATGGGGAGGAAACAAAATCCCAGTTCTTGCTAGTCTCCTTCCCAATCACATTTTGAGGATAAGCAGAAGATGGGAGCAGCAGAAGGGAGGGCAATCTAGGTTTAGCGATGTCATCCTATGCATGCTAGTGATGGGCAATCCCATCCTTTGGGGTCAGCTAAAACAAATATTTTTTCAACCCTCCCCTTGAAAATAAATCTGATAATTTCTAAGCCACATTGCACTCCTGAGCACATTATAGAACGGGGTTGGGGGGAGTTCCAGAATCCCAGTCCAACCCTCCAGGGTTCCCTAGATGACTACATCCCTTTCCCTTGCCCCTCCTCTTATCCCCAGCCACTTCCCCTTTCCCCAGCCCCTCCCTCTTTCCCTTGCCCCTCCCTCTTTCCCTTGCCCCTCCCCCTTTCCCCCAAACATGAATTCCTTGTTGGCTTCCCAGCTTTTGTGCAGTCCCCACCCCACCCATTGTAAAAGGTTGAACTGCCTCTTATAAGGCTCAGTTAACGGCAGTAAAACCTTTAAACTATAATATGCTGGAATGTCTTACATGTTTTTTTTTATTAAGCAACTCCCATTCTATTGAGAGAGGCCTCTTATTGCACCCAAGTTGTATTTTTTTCAAAACCTACATACAAAGTATGCACAATCGGGGGTTGTGAGATGAGACAGTAACATTATGAAAGAAGGCAAGGGCCTGGTAAGGCAACACGGATCCCAATCCTGCAGGAGACAGTGTGGGACATTCCAGGGAAGGAAGTATTTTGGCCCAACCCCTTTCGTCTTTGGCCCCTCCCTTGTTGCCTTTGGCCCCACCCACTACTGGAATGTGGTCCCTGAGAGCTTCTCTAAAATTGAATCTGGCCTTCAGCTGAAAGAGATCCCTCACAGAAACTGCAACAGGGCCAGACTCCTCTATCTATGAGGCCTTCAACAACCCTCACAATCGTCCCCTTCTCTTTCCCTAAAATTTACCTGATCCCCGCAGTATTGGTGGCGAAGGGATCACAGTGAAGAGACCTCATGATGGGCCTCCACTCTTCCCTGCAGAGCTGTCCCATAGTGCACTAGACCCAAGAAAACAGACTCTGTCTTCTCACCCTATTGATGAATTCTGATGCAATTGCTGGCATCTTTTTTTCTTGCCCACTTCTTGAGATTAAGTGAAACACATATCCCAGATGTGTCCTCCAGATCTGCCGGATTGCAACTCCTGTCATTCCAGCATGGCCAAAGGGACTTGCAATTCAACACATGGGGGGGCACAAAGTTGGGGAAGGCTCCCATTTCCAATCCCTTCTTAGTCTCTAATCCCTTTTATTTTACCTTCCTTTGATGGGCTGTCCCTGGTTTGGGGTCATTAGCACCCTGCCTTTCCATAGCAGCAACAGCTATCTTCTGAAAGCAGGAACTTCTTTGCTTGCTCGGATACTAGCCAGACATCATGGTTGCCCACACCTGCATCAGCTGACAGTTCCAAACTAAGTGAAGGGAAGACCCTCTACCCACCCACACCTCAGAATTCCAAGCAGTAGGCAATGATTCCTATCTACATGCTTAAGAACTGCCTGGACCCTAAGATAGTTTTCAGCGGTCTTTCTCCAGGAGCCCCTGTTAAAAGGAAGTCAGGTGGGTGGTTAGCAAGAAGAGGGCATTTTTTTGCTGTGGCACCCAGTTGTGGAAAGAGCTTCCCAGAGAGGCTCACCTGGCACCTACATTGTGATCTTTTCACTGCCAGGCATTTGTTTTCCCAGGCATTTTACTTTTTCATTTTTAAATCTGGTACTATATATTAAATCTTTGCACTGCTGCTAGGTTCTGTTTGATTGTTGTTGTTGTTGTTGTTGTTGTTGTACTTTTAAACTTTTATATTGTATTTTATCATCTTATATTTTATGGTTTTAATTATTGTGAACCACCCAGAGAGCTTCGGCTGTTGGGCAGTATAGAAGTGTAATCAATAAATACATACATAAATAAAAAGTAAGAGACCACATGAAACAAACCCTAACCCAGCCTTCCCCAGCCTGGTGCCCTCCAGATATTTTGGATTACAACTCCTAGCATTCCCGAACATTGGTGATTCTGCTGGGGACTGAAATCCAAAACAGATGAGGGGCATCAGATTGGAGAAGGCTACACTAACTTAATTATTTGCACTGCTAGAGCAAACTATGCAGTGAGTACTGTAAGTCTTCTTCAAATGTCTCATTTTAAATTTCATTTTACAGAATGACCAAAGAGACTTTAACGTAGGACAGAATATCCTATCAGGTCATTTCTTTCTTTCTTTCTTTCTTTCTTTCTTTCTTTCTTTTTCTTTTTTTATTAAAAAATTAACCATGGAGGGAAGGTGTTAGAGCTCTAGGGTGGGCAGGGAAGAGACCCCCTGGCTCTGGACAGTAGAAGAAGCTTGCACAACATACACTCTGGTCTGTGAGCCTTCAGCAGACATTGTACCGCATCTACTTAGAAATTATGTTTGCAAAGAAAAATAAAATAAAATAAAAGATGGCACAACCCCAAAGTCAAATCCTAACTCAATCCTGAGTGGCACAAATCAATATGCTGATGGATGAGCAGAGCCACCCAATGGATCATCTAATTTAATCTGATGCCCTCTCCTTTTCGGGCTTTTTCACAAATGTCGCTGTGAAAACTAACATACGGTCTCAAACACATGTTCAGATCACATTTTATGGGAGCCTGAGCTGGAGCGTAATACATAACGCTAAGGTGGCACAAAAGTTCTGAGCTATGACACGCTGGAGGTTCTGAGCTATGAGAAGAACTTTGTGTGGCTAAGCAACAGGATATATCAACACAGCTGAGAGCAGGTAGGGGAAGTGGCTGGATGGGCAAAGTCCAGAGAGGAGGCCAGGCAGCTTGTTGGCTCATGCGGAGGCCTCAGATAAGTCCCGTGGGTCAGCGGGCAGGTGAGTAAGGGGAGCAGCTGGAGGGAACAGAGAGACAGGCTGGGTGGGAGAGGGGGAGTGCATGGGAGTGGGAGGAGTCCAGTGGACTCCGCGTCGGCCTCAGGCCCCGCTTTTCCGGGTGCCTGTGGATAAGCTGGGAAAGTTTGATACTATGCAATAGCACACATATGGTCTGTGCAATTATATATATTGTTTTGGTTTTTTTCTATTGCCATGACAGAATCACAAAAGGTTGCTGCTAATGAACTCTGCCTTCATGGCCACCTCCCCCTTTCCTTGGTAGCCATGACATCACGCTAAAGCAGTCACAGCGACACATCTGAAGAGCACAAAACATTGCAAGCTGACGCAATCGTATATTTGCCAGCGGAGTTAATGGAACCGATGGCGAGTCCACACAAACCACACCAATAATGACAGTGGGGAATTGGAAGGGAGTTAGAATAATGGGCTCAAAAAATCTCCAAGAACATTTTCTTCACCCCTTTTAACTCTTGAGCCAGAGACAGATGGACTATTGGATTAAGTATACTACAGAGCAGAGCCCAAGACACTGGGGATCTTTGCTAGGTTTCTCTTAGCCTTCCTCTGTGTAAAGAGCACAGTGATCTACCCTGCTGTCTTTTCCTGTCTCATTTATGTTATCAGGTAGCACCCAAGAATGGGAGATCTGGGTCAATTCCTCAGCTATGGTGGAAATGAACATGCAAGCAAGCAAAGCAGAATGGTTCTGCAAGCCAATTCTTTTGGTGTGATGAACATTACCAAGAACGTGCAAGCCAACGGTGCAGGGAAACAGTGCCTGAACCTGTACATTTTATGGGCATGGGTGTGGTGTGTGTGAACAAAGGAGGTAGAGGAGCATAGGGGGCAGAGTAACAAGAAGCCCCAAATATGATTCCAACAAAAAGGCCCAACGTCCTTTAATTCCTGCTGTGGGTTTTAGTGGAGGAGAACATCTGCTCTGTTTTAACCAATATGCTACAGAGAATGGGGAAATCGTTTATGTATGTAGGTGTGTATACTATTGAGGGATGGAGGATGGAGTGGGACCAAATTGGACTCCTTCCTTGTTTTCTCTGGATGCTGAACTACTGAGTTGAATCAGCTTATTATTGTTCTTTTAAAAAATAAATAATAGCGAAGCCCCTTCCAGGTTGTTATGGAAAGGGCAGGGCAGAGGAAAAACCACGAAGATCGCTTTCACTTGCCTTGTTCCATTATTTCCAGAAGGCCTTTCTTAATTAGCTCGTCCCGACCTTGCCTGGTGGTTGTCTTCTTCTCTAACACTGCAAAAAGGGGGGGGGGGTTGAGCATGATCAACATGGAACATCAGAGCCGACAGCACATGGAAATGAATACCACAAGAAGCCTGCATGTATGGGTGAAGAATGTTTAGCTTGAAATATGGCACAGCGAGTGAGACATGAGGAACAGCGCTGTACTACTTATTCAGAATTTCAAAAACCACCTTTCCCCAAAGGGGCTCAGGTTAAACATACATGGGGGAATTCCAAAGTCAAGAGAGCCAGCCAGTGTGGTGTAGTGGTTAGAGGGTAGGACTGGGAATCAGGAGATCCAGGTTACCCCATGAAGCTCACTGGGTAACTCTGGCCCAGTCGTTGACTCTCAGCCTAAGCTAACTCATAGGGTTTTTGTGAGGATAACATGGACAGGGGGACTATGTAAGCCATTTTGGGTTCCTTCCAAGAGGAGAAAAGGTGGGATATAAATGTAATAATAAATAAAATGAAATGAAAACTAGCAACCTTCTGGTACAGCAGGAATATCAACCCAAGCCTTCCCAGTCTGCAGCCAATACTCTCCACTACACACAATGACTATAGGAATATACCCTACTGCAATAGTTGGCCACCTGCCAACCAAATTGGCCTCCTGCCTCATCTCTCCTACCAACCTTTCAGAAGGATTGAATCATAGCTCAAAGATCTGAGCTGGTTCCCTGATTTTGGGTTGGGTTGTAGCACAGCTGGACCTTTCTTTGCCAGAGTTTCTTGCTATAAAGGCCGTGGTATAATGAAACCGAATGAATCCAGTGCATAGTGATGGCTCCAGTGCATCTGGCTTCTCTTTCGGGGGGTGGCTATGGGGACCATCATGATGTGCATCTGCCCTTCAAAATGTACTGCTGCACCACTAGGCGCTTCCAATGCTGCAGGAAAGCTCACTGGGCTGTGTGTGCGCATGTGTGCAGCTGCACTGATGCCCAACAGTCAGCACTTTGCATGGGGGGAGAGGCTCAAAACTTGAAGTGGTGTTGCAGTGAACCTCCATGTTCAGAGGCAGTCTAACTCTGAATACCTAGTGCTGGGGACAAACAGGAGATGCCCAACACCATTATGCTCCGCCTGGGATGTTCCAGTAGCATCAGGCCTGGTTGTAGGAGATGGAGCGCCAGACAGTGGAGGCGGGTGACTCCAATGTCAGTGGAGTGGTGAATCCGCTCGGGGTTTCGGTCAACTCTTTGGAGAGCTCCTTGAAAAGCGCTGACCGAAAACCCTGAGTGGATTCACAGCCTCACTGACATCGCAGCCACCAGCCTCCACTGGTGCTAGATGAGATGAAACCTTGGGCCAGATCTACACCAAGCAGGATATGACACTTCGAAAATGTTTTGATAACTGTATATGGAGTGTGTCCTAGGCCCCAACAGTTGTCACTACTGTTCTGAAACGTTTTAAAGCAATAGTGTAGATCCTGCCTTGGTTTTATCCAGCAATGCAGAACTGATGTTAATATGAGTTTTAGCAGTGCTGGGCATAAAGCATCCTCTTAGCAAAACAAATATATATATATATATATATATATATATATATATCTCCTTCCAGAAAGGTTTCTTTTGTGGGGAGTAGGAGCGGATAGCTTTCTGCAATATTTGTTTTCTGCAAAAGACCACAAACCAGAGTGGCTTCCTATTGCCTTTCCCCATCATGTAAGCGTGACCTCTATAATTCCTTTTTTAAAAAAAAACAGATCAGGAGGGGAAAAAATAAGACACAGCACTGGATGGAACAAAATGTCTTGCTGAGAGAAGATCAATATGGAGCAAACTGTAAGCAGGAAATCCCATTTTGGTTCATTGCTTACCATGGAGCCACATAATAAAGGGCTGATTACCCCAAAACTGCCTGTAAAAATATGTAAGCTCTGTTCCTTTAAGCAATGATTAAAAATACCCATTTTCAACTCTGTGGAAAACGGGTAACAAGCTGGTGGTGATGGTGGGGGAAGGATACATCGTTTCCCCTCCCATGCTTTAGACCACGTGTGGCTGTTTCTCAGGGCCTTCTAGATTTCTGGCCAACACACTGGTTACACAGTGAGTCACCATAATAATAAAGTATTAATTGTGTCTATGTGCTCAGTCAGAATCACAAAAACACAAACCTCTTTCTGCAGAGAGAGAGAGAGAGAGAGAGAGAGAGAGAGAGAGAGAGAGAGGTTGATTGTCCTGTGTTGATGACCCTTGCTACAATTATGGTGAGGTATTGAAAATAATGACAAAATTACAAATGTGTTTTTAATTTTGTTGTGTTGGTGGGGAGGGTTGTAATTTAATCCTGAAGATACCCAAAAGGGGCCTTTCAGCCTTGCTGAGCCTTGTCTGCACCTCACGACTGAAATGGCCCCTGCCTTGCCCTAAAATTCCCCTCCAGCTAACAAGGCTATTCATGTTTTATTTACGGAGATATCTGCCACTCCTTTTTACTTGGGGATAGCGAAAGTGACAGCATTCCTAAAAAAATTAAGCCGCAAGGCAAAGATATATTTTACTGGGTATACTTTTAACAGCCTGCATTATTATTTTTAAAGAGCTAAGTAAATCTAACTGGTCACAGCAGTTGCAAAGCCTCCCTTCCAGGGCTGGGTGGTCCAAAAATGAGAAGTCCACATTTTCCTTATAAATCTAAATCTATGCCTATCGAAACTAGCACCTGCAACTCGACCATCGCAGGGGTGGCCCCTTACACATGGCAGGTGATGTTCAAGGGGGCCGTTCCTGGCGTTGTGATTCAGGGACTCAGAATGCTTCACCTGCTAAGTTTCAGCATAACAGGCTGCCAGTGATCCTGTTCAGATGACATGCTCAGCATTGCGTGGTTAAGCATTTTGAGCTAAACGATATGGCTTAATGTGTCTTGTGGACCATGTCTTAGGCCCTTTCCACACCACGGGGGGGGGGGGGTAGAGGGCCCAGCGCAAGCGAACCCGGAAGTAGCTACTTCCGGGTTCAGCATGCCTAATCCCCATCAGAAATGCGATGGCACGGACTTCTCCCGGGCTGTCGCAAGTCACTGGGGGCATTTTTTCCTTCAAGATCCACGGAGAGTGCAAGAGCACTCCTCTGCAACAGTGAGGATTTTGAAAAGAACATGCATGATCGTGCCCCCTCCCCCATCATACTTGGGATGCTGATTTCACTTCCCCCCTCTCCTGATGGCCACGGAGCCACACGGGGCGGCTCCCTGGCCATCAGTACTGCCACACTTACTCCTGAGTAAGCGCGGCAGTGCCGGGCCAGCCGGCCGGCCACATTCTTCCGCAGTCCCGGGAACTTCCTGGGGGCTGCGGAAGATTCAGGATTTTTCTAGTTTCCGGTTACCCAGAAAAATCCCATGCCTGCCCCCCACCCCCACCCCAGGGTCTCCCTGTGCATCATATGGCAGGGAGCAGTCGGGGGCCATCCCAGGCAAACTGCCTGGTGTGGAAAGGGCCTTAGCATGTCGTGTGAACCATTCCTAACCATGGTGCCTACATAACCACTGTTTAAACATACTCACTAACCATTAGCATGTTGTCTGAACAGGCCATTAAAGACACTACAGCAGAGATAATAAGATAGGTGTCAATCGTAGTACCATGGCCTCTGGGCTATATGGTACTGAGCACCTGGGTAAATCAAGCATTTACCTGTGCTGGAGATAGAGAGGGAAGAATTTTGTCAATGCAACTGAGCATTTTTGAGGATGGAACCCATACAACGGCTGCGCTCACATATAAGGCTAAACATTAACCATGGTTGATTGCTTTAGCCATGACTGTTTCTGCGGATGTGGAAACAAACCACGGGCAGCATTCCTATTTCAGGTTTGTGAAGCAGAAAAGTCAGATGTTTACCCCAACTTCTCCTGCCCCAGCCAAGTCAGTGTAGCTCTTCTGCCATCTATCCTCACTCTGATGTTCCCCCAGGGATGTTCCTGGGTGGAAGGTGACCTCCCATTGGTCACTGGAAGCCATGGGAGGGGAAAGGTGTGGGCCCAGGTAGTGTAATGGCTGCCAGATAGCCTGTGCTGCCTCCCCCAGGGGGGATTATTCGCCGCCACCCTGCAGCAGCAATACTGCGGGGTTTGGCGGCGGAGCGGCACCAACTCAGCACCTTGAAGGCAGTCCCCTTGTTTGAGTCACGGTGGACCACTCAACTGGTCATGTGAATTGGTTTGTAGCGTGAAGGGAACCTAATCAGGAACCGGCTAGTCTCAAGATTCCCCCACAACTAATCTCAGACATGCTGGCACCTGGGTACACAGCAAATACATGCTGTTGACTGAGTAGCACTTGACAATTCAAACCACAAAGAGGAAGAAAAATAAAAAGAATGAAAAGTGAATTAGTCCTTAACCACAGAAAGATTGCACGGAAGGACCACCGTATTTTGAGATTCTCCTGCTAAAAATGACCATGTATGCTCAGCCTTACTTATAACCAGGGGCTTGGTGATCCTGCGCTAAACTTTTAAAAAAAAATCTGTACAAAAGAAAGTTGGATTCTGTCATCAGGATGGCTTTTTTTTCTTAATCTCCTTGTTTTATTCAATTTCTCCTAGTCATTGGGAGGGAGTGACAGATACATGGGGCATGTGAAGCCCCTTTCCCTGGCTTCCAGAATCAACACTCAGCTACACTAGCAGGCTTCTGGACTTTCATCAGGCACTGCCCTCACACTTTCAAGGGTATCTGTGAAATCATAAATGTTTGAAACTTGTTTTATAAAGAATAAAAGCTGAGACTCTCGCAAAGCTGGATTTTGCAAACTAGAGAACGTTCTCTGCTTTGTAGGCGCCTGTGCAAATCCAAGAAGAGATACAGCCCAGTCAAAATGGTCCTTCCCCACTATTTACCTGCCGACGTCTGCTTTAGCTTCTCGTTTTTCTTTTTCCTCCATTTCCATGGTTTGAAGATCCTGCCCAGTGTGGCTAGCTTGCTGTTCCGTCGGACAGGAGGAGTTCGAATCCCTGAGACCAGATATTCTGAACGCACGGCAGGGGATGGATCCATCTCCTCTGAGAAGGGGCAGAGGGAGAGAAACAAAGTTGATGGTCAAAGACAGGGAAAATATTGAAGAGGCTAAAATGCAGCAAGGTGTGGGGTTAAGGGGGACCAGTGGGCATCATCTGCAGTGAAAGAATGTTCAGCTGAGTCTCCAAGCTGCAACAAGCAGGGCAGAAAAGAGAAAAGTAGAGTTGCCACTGAATTCCAGTTAAAGGCTGCGTTCGGACAACACAACAGGCAATGGTGGGTTAATAGTCCACTCCATGGGGTACTCACCACACGACATGATTATAATCAACCTTAGTGTAGATTCAGGCCAGCATTGAGTTGACTACGAGTCAACGGTGTGTTTGATTGACACATCCCCCACCCCCACCCCCACCCCTCTCTGCCCCTCAGTCCTCCCACTGGTATCTCATCAGCCATTGCAAGTTCTGCCAGCTGGACTAGACTAGCAGTCACCACTTTGGTCTCACTTACCAGGGGACTCTGTAGTCGCCGAAAATAACCAACTGTGTGCAATGAAATAGTCAACGATGCCCGACACATGACATGATAACCAGCAGTTGTTCAAATAATCAACTCTGTATAGCATTGGTTAATTATGTTAATTATTATAACCAACGGTGGTGTGAAAAAGTCCTGACAGATGATACAATAACCAACCATTGACTATTTAACCCACTATTGGTTATCGTGTCATCCAAGCCCTGTCGAAGTGAGAATTTCAAATTCCTTGGAGCTAATGTGAACTTCCTCCTCCATCGTACCAATTGAAAGCACACTCTTCCCCATCAATCTGGATTGGACCCTGTGACAACTAAGGGTTGCTTCTCCCCCCCTTTTTTTGCTTGCTCTCGCATAGTGAGGGCCTGAAGTCTGCCTTCTACCTGAGGCAGGGAGTAAAAAAGGGTGAACGTGGTGGAGGCCCCGCCTCCTCCAGAAAATTCCAAGATGAAGACGGCCTCCCTGTCCCAGAGGTGGCATCTTTCCCAAGCTAGTAGGTCTCCTGCACATGAAGGGACAGCTGCCCTTCTTGCCACAGCAATTTAGATCAGGTTTCCAGTGTTGGTTACTCGTGCGAGAAATTATGTGATTAGCATCATGTACAGTTTGACCCTTTGTCAAGTCAGACTGTTCATATAACAACTCACACACAGACCAAAACAAAAAAACAAAACAAAAAAACCCTCTGAAATTAAGATAAATAAAAATGTGAAAAAATTATTGCTGAAAAATAAAGACGAAAATGGGGCGCAGAGGGAGAGACCCTCTTTTTTCCCTAATGGCACAGAAACACAAGGACTATGTTTGTTAGAAGAATGGTTATTTATTTCCTTTTTCTGTTACATTGATATCTTTCCTTACTTCCAAGGAGCCAAAGGTGGCATACATGACCCTCCTCCTCTCCATTTTATCCTCACAACAACCCTGTGAGATAGGTTAGGCTGAGAGTCAGTGACTGGCCCAAATTCACCCAGTGAGCTTCCATGGCCAAGAGGGGACTAGAACCCAGATCTTCCGAGTCCCAGTCCAACACTCTAACCATTACATCACACTGGCTCTCCAGCATTGTTATATCTGAGATCAGGATAGACCTGGATTGAGAAGAGGATTGGATACCAAAACTGGGCAGAGATAGAACCTCAGGTAGAGGGTTAAGAGCTCCAGGAAACAAGTGTGAACCAGTTTGGCCAACAGCCCCTTCCTTGCCATGTCTGTTTAGAGACAGATCTCATTTTTACACCTCCTAGTGATATGTCTTCATGTGCCCATCAATTTTATTAATAGCAAGGAGGCATTGTTGGGGAAGTAATAAAGGCAGCCCAGTAACAGCCAGTATCTTGAAAGAGAGTAGCAGAGCACCATAAATTATGGGTGTGGGTTAACACTGTTGGGATATATATGTGGGCACATTCGCATTAATTCTCAAGTGCAACGCTGGCATCCTTCACCCACAATGTCACGAGGGGGAGAATTATAAAGAAATTTGCATATTTATTTCAACAACCCATAAAATTTAAATGAGTGATATGGAACACATTTCCAAGCCATTTGTTTCTAGAATAATAACTTCATAATAATTTGTGTTGTGAGTGCTGCGTTTAAAGCAAACAACCGTATACCATCAATTTCATTTTATAAGGGAGGAAATGCAAGCAAATTAAACAATGCATTTCGTGCTTAACGTGGAGGTCAAACTTTCAAGAAAATTGGAAATAGTGGGTTGGTTCCAATCATATTTGGAGTAGGCCCAATGAAACCAATAGGACAGGTTCATAATGACTATGGAGCTTTTCTAAGGATGACTAAACATGGAATCAACCCATTTTAAAGTTTGACAATTTCTATTGCACTAATGGGACAATCCTATGCCTGTCTAGACAGAAAAAAGGCCCACAACTCCCAGCATGCCCCAAGGGCATGCTGGGAGTTGTAGGCCTTTTTTCTGTCTAAACAGGCATTGGATTGTGCCCTAAGTAGCTGTTGTTGGGGGTAGCATTTATACTTTTTAATTTTTTTAAGAAGTAAGTCAAGGATAAATGGTTAACGAGACAATTTAAATTCAGAGGGTGGAATCCATACATTGTCCTGCTTGGAGCAGGCCCATTGAAATCAGTGGAATATTAGTCATGACTAGTTCTAAACATGACTAAGTCTAGATCCAATCCATAGCTTCATTAGCAGAAGCAGTCTAAAAACATTTTCGCAAAATCAATGGTTAAATAGATATTAGTGGCCTGCTTTCTAAGAATGGATTGAAGGCTAAGGCTGCAATCCTATACTCTCAAAGCTCAGAGTGAGTCCCATTGGACTTGATGGGGCTTACTTCTAAATAGACATGCATATGATTGCACGTTAAGACTGCAATCATATATATGTCTATTTAGAAGTAAGCCCCATATATATATTTGGGAATAAGTTCCACTGAACTCAATGGGGCATATGTCTGAGTAGACATGCATAGCTAATAGCACTAGTCCACCAGATTTAAGGACTTTTACGATCAATTGACTTTAATGGGGATGTCAAGCACATTATTCTTCCCTTATCAATGCACCTCCTATCAAAGAAAGGGAGGTGATGGCAGAGGCCTGTGCTAATGCCCGAGGGGATGGCAGCTCACAAGGTAAATGCTCTATTACGTGTCACTGTTGGCTACGGTAAGGTGACCATATGGAAAGGAGGACAGGGCTCCTGTATCTTTAACAGTTGTATAGAAAAGGAAATTTCAGCAGGTATGCATGCGTGCAGCACCTGGTGAAATTCCCTGTTCAGCACAACAGTGAAAGCCGCAGGAGCTATACTAGGGTGACCAGATACAAAAGAGGGCAGGGTTCCTGCAGCTTTTACTGTTGTGATGCATTTCACCAGGTGCTGCGTGCATACAAATGGCACCTACTGAAATCCCCTTTTCAATACAGCTGTTCAAGATACAGGAGCCCAGTCCTCCTTTCCATATGGTCACCTTAGAGGAGGTCTCCATTGGGCTGGGAGCCAAACCTGCAGTGTATTAAGCATAGGGTTAATCAGCTCCAAAATGCAGGCAATGCCACCTTCACACTTGGGCTCTGCTCTAGGGTTCAGCTCACAATTTCCAGACACTGCCCCTGCCCTTAGCTATCAGCATCAGCACCATGGCTTGAGTAATCCCTCTTGGCCCAAGGGTTTCTCATGCGTGTAAGTGGAGGCTGGAAGAGCTGGCTGGTTTCTGATGACGTTGCTGAGTCTACAGTGCGTCGGTCGAGGATTGAGGACAAGTTCCTTCTATAAGCCACTGCCATAAGCATCCTGCCAGCATGGTTGATTGACAGTCTCTTGCGACACAAGGCATGGTGAGAACTGTGTGTGATCATGAGAGATTAAGGGCTCATCTATACCTATGAGCCTTCCAGGCGGGAGGGGGACGATCCCAGGCTTATCTGCTTCTGGGATCATTCCCCTGTGTGCACAATGCCCACGCGTCATCCTGGAAGTCCAGAGGGATATTGCGGGCACCATTTTTCCATCGAAAATGGAGACAGGAGCGCAATTGTGCTCCACCGCAAGTAAGTTTTAAAAAAAGAAAAAAAGAAAACACCCTTGAAACTGCTCCCCACCCCCGAGGGGCACGGACTGCCCCCCCCCACAGCTCCGTGCCCTTTTCCGGAGCCCGCTACTTGCGAGGAAGAAGGGACAACCTGTGATCACACACTACACTGGCAGGAAAAGTTGGAGAATCCGCAGTCCCAGTTATCCCGGGAAAAGTCTCTGGTTGTCCCTGCTTGACCCCGGGATCCCCTGTGCACCATTTGGATGCACAGGGACGACCTAGAGTCGACCTCAGGATATATGCATGGTGTGGATATGCCCAAAGTCAGGAGCAGGTCAATAATTCAGCCCTTGCAATATGTATTCCTTGCCCTTAATATATTTACAAGAATCTCCCCTAAATACTGCTGCAGTAAACCATAGCTTGATCATGGTACTGGAAAATCAGAGCTAGAAGGAGAAAGGAAATGCACATTCAACCGATGTATAGTCAGCCAAACTCCATCTCTCATACCCTCCCACATCCATTGCCACCCAGCATGTTTGACAAGCATCCTTTACTTTCATCCTATAGAAATGACCATTCTTGCAACAAATTACAAACCTCCACACCATATTCTCCTGTAACTGAGAGAACTAAAGTAGTCTAGTACTTTACAACATGAGTTTTGAGATTAGGTTATCCCAAGTTCATGTCACAGTTCGCTCCCTTCCTCTTTTTTTTACCCTTAAAGTAAAAAAGGTAAAATCTAGATTGTAAGGTCCTTGGGGCAGGGAATGGGACCTGTTCTTTTTTGCTGATGTAGCCCTGTAAAGCACAATGTACGATGATGGTGCTATAATAAACGAATCAACAAAAAGAGAGATGCCCCGTATATTCTGATGTAGCACGCACTCTCAGCTCGTCCTTAACATCAGTTTTAATTGGTTGCCACCCCAAAACTTTGTGGTGCAGCAGGGGGTACTGCCATTATGCAAACCTAAACACAAACTCCCGCTAACAACAAGCCTATCAAAATCCCAAGGCAGAAGAGACGCATCGTATACTATTTTCTCTTTTGAAAAGCAGAGCAGTCTGCCTTGAGGATACCCATTCGCAAGCCACGCCACCACGAATTTTGCAGAGTCAAGAAAAGATTGAGGTCTGAGGCCTTCCCGAGTGTGACTCAGTCAAAGCAAACTCACGTGGCCATGCTCCTTCCTCATCCTCTGCTCTAGGGCAAGTGGAACAAACAGAAACTGTGAGGCCAAATGATCCCTGTGAAGCCAAATGATTCTTGGAAGGCAAGACAAGACAATAAGAAATTCGTAAGGTGTGTATTGCTCTGAATACATCTGAAAACTCCTGATTTTGACAGCTACATCTCAGCCAAAGCACACCACAGAGTTGGAGAACACTTTCACATACGATGCTTTAATCATCATCATCATCATCATCATCATCATCTTGCATTCCAGTCTCTGCTATTTCATGTAATGCCCACTTTGACTACAATCTTCCAGTTTCACATGAACAACACTCACACGTGCATACAAAGAATATGAGAGGAGTTCTGGAGAACTTTTTGAATTATGGGTGAATGACACATTTTCCCTATGCTGTAAAGAAAAGGGGTGTAGCTCTTTAGTCTCTCAGATAAGCCCTTTTCGATAACCCCTTTTATTTAGGTGTGTCTCTGTGTGCATGTGTGTGTATTTCTTCTTCCTTGTTAGATGCTTTGAACATTTTATAAATGTAGAATATAAACGTTCTGAATGAACTAATTAAATAAAGAAATCTGCTCTTTTCAGAAGTCTAAAGGGGGCATGATTTATCCAAAGTTCATTTATTAATAATATTTATACAGTTGGAAGAATTAGGGGCTTATAGATTTAATTAAGCCCCCCCACTCAATCACCACATTAGGGATGGCCATGACAGGGAAATCCATGATGACAGATCCCCACAGTGCCCCCGACTTGGCTTGCATTTGTGAACTTTGACAGCATTTGTTTATTTGCAAGTTGGGATTTGCGCAAAATCGCAGCCATAAATCACACAATTTGCACAAGATCTCAGACTGAAATGGACTATTTTATGCCTGCAATTTTGCGCAAATGGGGCTTTTTAAAGCTGTGATTCTGCGCAAAGCATGATTTTTGTAAATTTATAGTTACAATTTTGCACAAATCATGATTTGGGCAAATAAAAATACCCTGGAAAATGCGATGAGTTGGGACAGCTTGCAGATGAATGAGACGGAGGCCAGATCCACACAAAGCAGGCTATAGCACTATGAAAGCAGTATGATAGTGGTATATAAGAGGCAGGAGCCACACCAAGTAGGATACAGCACTTTGAAAGTGGTATGAAAACAGTATATGGAATGTGTCAATGGGTCCCAACAGTTGTCAGTGCACTTCAATACTGCTATAAAGCAGTAGTGTGGCTCCTACCTCTTATATACCACTTTCATACTGCTTTCATAGTGCTATATCCTGCTTGCTGTGGATCTGGCCAGAGCCTGAGAATGGAGGGGCAGAGTTGGCAAAAACTCACCAAGCTCTATCTGCCAAACGGAACCCTCTGACATCCCACCTCCCCATTCCAATCAAGCAAGCACTTTACCAAGGTCACCCAGATTTCACATTCGTCTTCACTGACAGGCATGAAACAGGTTATGCTCAAAGAAAAGAAGGGGACAGTGAGAAGCAATCATCATCCCACACATATAAGGCACATTGTGAATGGTGTTGCTTATACTTCAGCCGTGCATGTTTCTTTCTGACCATCTGTGCCAAAGCTGACATATCAATTTAACAGCATTAGAAAGAGCTCAGCCGAGGTGAGAAGACACTAATCGGGAAGCTTTCACGACTTAGCTCTCAACCTGTCAAACTATAGTCACACTTACGTTTTTTTTTCTTTTAATGTGCCAGGGGACATGGCTGGCTCATTAAAAATAAGTAAACGCCAGGATGCTGGCGAAAGAACTGGAGAGGGGACTTCTTTGCCATTGACCAATGGTTGAAAAAACAAACAAACTTGGATTCACAGACAGACAGATATTGGCAGTTAAACAGAAGAAGGGGAGGCTGCTGGTTCACACACAGACCAGCCAGGCAGGTAGGTTACACATATGCGGAAGGGCGGATTAGAATGGCCATGTGTCCTACTGCACAGAGGCGTCATCTGTCTGAAAGTCTGTCAACACCAAGTCTGGTTTAAAGATGGAAAATCATAAGAACGGAGAGCAGAGACCTTGAAGTTGCCCATCAATGGTTAGAACCTGTCAGGCCCAACTTTCTGACACACTTTGGCAAGTTGATACAGATCATTAATTACAATGAAACTCTTTATTGCACTAGATCAGTTTACACGGAGCAGCTTTTCAGAACTTTGCAGCAAAGTTTACAGTGATTATAGCCCCAATAAATCAAATGGCATATGAGAAGGCTATTGGCACATTGCTTTGTTCAAGATACAGTTCCAAGCCTAGAATTCATACATAGTCACATCCATAGAGTCCAAGTCAGGATCTCTATGGTACAGATTTCAAGACAGACAAAAGTCCAAGCGTCCCGGTAAGTCCAGGCAAGGAAGCACTCCAGGCAATCAAAGACAAAAGTACAGGATTCAAAGTGAACAAGAGTTCACAATAAGTCCAGGTGATACAAGGCAGATATAAATTCATGAAAAGTCCAGGAAAGAAAGCATTTGGCACAAATAAAGACAGCATAAGCCTAGCCTCTGCACTGGCTTAAATACAGAGATGGGGTTACTAAAGCCCCACTTCTGACAATCTCTCCTGGCAGGGGAATCTGGCTCATAAACCATCACTACATCGGAGAGAGCATCTCTGTTCTGTCCTTTTCAGTTGATGAATCCATCAGGGTGACACCCCCAAAGCCGCCTTTCCTGCAGAGTCCTCCTCCTGCTTGGTCTCCCACAAACGATTTCTCAGACTATAAATCAGAGGTATTTTGCAGCTTTGGCTTCAGCCTGCAATCAGATAGGACGCTAGGCAGAGCCAGGCTCTCAGACCCTGAGTTTTCCATCGCTGGACTTGGTACTAAATCATTCTACTACTTGTCTGTATCAGCTTCAGTTTCCAAAAACTGTAAAGCCCACAGCTGCACTCCAGCTAGGCCTGACAACACCTGAACAGCAGACTGAGCAAGGCACCCAGGTCACCCTGTCACAGGCTTCTCCACTAAGGTGAATAGTGTGTCTATTTAAATTATTGTAATGATTTTACCATTTGTATCTCTACATACGTATTAGCACATGCAAATTTTAAGCAAATCAGTGTCCTCTTTTGTCCTCTTTTTTGATGATGTTTCCCCTCTTTTGGGGTGATGCATATGTGGCCACTCTAGAGCCCCCCCACCTCATTTTCCAGGTACTACCTTAAGAACATTGCATACATAAAAAAAAACAAAAAAAAAAACAGCAAGAATGTCCAGGAGTGTGAGACAGGAAAGCATGGAAACAAAGGGGCCAGAAATGATGGGTTCCTTGATTTTCAGCAGTGAAATGGTGGAGGCCACACATTCACATGACTCTCTGCACCCGTGACTTCAGGACTTCCGATTGGAAGCAGCGTTGTTTCTTTCTCTCTCCCCTCCTGCTTCCAGAAAGTAGTGGTTTTGGGAAGCTATAGAATTCTAGTTTGCTTGCAGTAATGGGTGCTTGGGGGTGTCCACAATGCCATTTTCCTCTCCTGCCGGCATCCCCATCCCTGGATGCAGGAGTTCAGTCAAGATAAGGCACCAATTTGTTTTTGTTATTCTTGGGGGGGGGGGGGGAGAGAATCAATTCATTGCCTTGCCTACCAGAAACATCATCTCTCTCTCTCTCTCTCACTCGCTTTTATGAGTAGATTCAAGAGTGGTTGCTCAGAAAAACAGTTGCAATTACTCATCTACAGCTCCACAGGGGAAAGCCAGGGCCCCTCCAAAGCATTCGCTTTACCACATTTCTTCCCATTGCTTCAGGTCTTTCTAGACAGTTGATGTTTATTAGGATGATGATGATGATGATGATGTATTTATATATCATCCTCAGTATGCATCGTGCTTGACAGAGAAAAATAATGAGACAGAGAGATACATCCCTGCCCCAAGGCGCTTAAAATCTAGAATTAGGCTGTGTTTTCAGGGGAGACTGTGCAGAGAGTGGAGGGAGTAAATAGAAAGGATAATATGGGATGACTGTAAGGGCTTTTCTACACCAGATGGGTGTAGAGGGAGGGAGGGGCGGTGGCAATCCCGGAAGTACCTGCTTCTGGGATTGTCACTGCAATGCTCATGAGAAATGCGATGACCTGGGCTCCTCCCGGGCTGTGGCACCATCGTGCCTGCCGTTTTATTGTTCCGGGCGGAG
Organism: Anniella stebbinsi; assembly: GCA_029215795.1. Lineage (NCBI taxonomy): Eukaryota > Metazoa > Chordata > Lepidosauria > Squamata > Anniellidae > Anniella > Anniella stebbinsi. Next base: position 15,330,655 of record JARDYH010000004.1, read on the forward strand.
CAGAAAAGAGTGCTCTAGCACTCCATCACAGAAGTACTTAAAAAAAAAAAAACACCCAAACCAGCCCCCACCCCTTTCCTGCCATCCCAGGCGTGGTGAAATTGCTGCCACCCCCTCCCCTGATGGGCACGGCTCCATGCCCATTTCTGCTGCCACGCTTATTGATGAGTAAACACAGCAGCAGCCGGGACAGGTGGCCACATCTCCCACGGTCTCGGGACATTCCCGGGACCGCAGGAAGATTCAGGTTTTCCCAGGGATCCCTTATCCTGGGGAAAACTGGCCCCATCCCCCCTGCCCCTGGGAGTCCCTGTGCATCATTTGAACTCACAGGGACCACCCAGGGGCAACCCCAGCTCAAAAGGCTGGTATAGAAACGGCATAAGTCTTACACGGACTTCAGCTTTGGTTTAGTTGAGGACTAAGGAGTGAATTCACAGGCTTAATGGAAGAGGAGGGGTTTGAAGTAAGATGCAGTTTGAAAAGAGAGCGAGAGCGAGAGCGAGAGCGAAGTGGCCAATAAGGCCAACTATAATGTAAGAAGAAATCCACCATGTTGTGTGCCCCTGGAGAAGGAGGTCACAAATTAAAAAGGACGGGGGAGGCTATTAATCAAAGAGTTCCATGCCAAGCAGCGGACGAGGACAAGGGGGCATGTGGTCAAAATCAATTTGGCGAATACATTTTTGGAAAGGGAAACAAACTCATCTCCCAGACACCCATCTGCTTTATGTTGCTCCTTTCATTCTCATAAGCAAAAAAAAAAAAAGGCCCTTGTCTGCCAGGCATGTAGCTGGTTTGTATTTTTACACTGAATTTGAAAGAAGAAGCATTCCATCTCCTGTGTCATAATGTGACTTCTTGGCTGCACTGAGCAATTCCAAGGTGTTTCCCCCCCCCCCTTAAGATGGACCAAATTCTCTGCCTGAGCTTGAGCATTGGTCCACATAGGGCTATATATTTATATATATTCCGAACACTATATTCCCAACACTATAAAAGCAATCAGATATTTCTCCAGCCCAGATGAACCAAGGCTTTCCTATCCATATCCATTCTTCTGTTTGGCAGCAGATTCCAGCAGATAGTAAGAATGCTGCGCTTCTTCCTAGGAAATTCAGGTCCAGGTCTATTAACTATTCCACCACTGATGCATCAGAGCTATGCCCCAAGGCCCGTGGGTGGGTTCAATTGCCAATCTCCTTCAAGAATAGTCCATACCTACAGATAAAGGAGCTTTGGAAGCCGGAGGGCAATAGGCCAGACTGTCCTGCTAAGGCCGGGGCAGGCCTGGGACAAAGTAGAGAACACCATTTAGCAAAGTTAAGTTGGTAAGCCAAAAGGTCAAAAACATAGTATTACCAGTCCACAAAATTGGCAGTCCAAAAGAAGGATCTTATCAGGTGTCCAGGAGTCAGCAGCACGAGAGATCAATCCAAGGAGAAGCAAGATGTCAAGGAACTAAGAGCTGAAATAAAAAGTTATTCCAGCAAATGACAGGTCTCAACTGAGAACATATAAGCTGGACCTTCCAGAGCCTCACCCCTGATTCAGCTGCAGCACATCAGGCATGTTGTCAGATTCTACTCATGAGGAGGACCATGCTCGCAAGGATCCTTTTACTCTTGAGGAGACCTCAGGAACATTTTTACCTGGCCACTGTTCTGTCCTGAATCCTAAGGCTCTCACTTTCTTGTGGGCTAGGTGTTGACTCAGCATTCCCCTCTGCCTCCGAAGATGAGCTCTCTGCCTCTCAAGGAGGCATATATGAAGGCAACACCCTTGAGGGCCCAAGATAATCTTGGTTAGGGTGACCAGATAAAATCCAGGTCAGGGCTCATGTAACTTTAACAGTTGTAGAGAAAAGGGAATTTCAGCCAGTGTCATTTGTATGCAATTAGTTCCTGGTGAAATTCCCTCTTCATCACAACTGTTAAAGTTGCAGGGGCCCTGCCTTCTTTTGTATATGGTCACTCTAGTATAGTGCCTGCAACTTTAACTGTTGTGATGAAGAGGGAATTCCACCAGGAACTAATTGCATACAAATGACACTGGCTGAAATTCCCTTTTCTCTTCAACTGTTAAAGTTACAGGAGCCCTGACCTGGATTTTATCTGGTCAGCCTAATCTTGGTAGTCTTTGGGTCCTCTGAAGTAGCCTGTTCTCCAGGACATCTGGCTCTGAATGATGATGATGATTATCTTTATTATATCCCACTTTTTACCCAATGCTGGGCCTCAAGGTGGCATTACAAAATTAAAACATATACAGTTAAAAACTATAAATAAGAGATATACAAAAGTTAAAAAAAAAATTAAATAGGTTTCAATATTAAAACACTTCAACATTTAAAACACATATTAAAATTAAAAAATCTTAAACCATAGATGGGGTCCACGTTATTCTCCAAAGTCCTGCCGGAATAGGAAAGTTTTTCTGTGCCTCTGGAAACACATCAAGGAGGGAGCCAGTCTAGCTTCCCTGGGAAGGGAATTCCAGAGCACTGGAGCAGCCACCAAGAAGGCCCTCTCCCACATGATTAAGCTCTCCCTTTGAGTAATCCCCCAGGGGACTCATGACAGAGACAGTCCAGAAGACAGGACTAGATCTCAGAGCACACTTGGCTCGTTAAAGGATTTATGGGGAGAAAAATTCCATCAGGTATAGCCTGTCCTGCCATTGCAATGGTAGGTCAACAGATGCCACATCTGCTAAAACAAAAAAAATTTTAAAATGGCCAATTATGCACATACATGTGCAAATGAAAATCCTTATGTATCCATAAAAACTTCCCCGGAGAATTGGTCTCTTGGCAACTATTAATCATTGTAGCTAAATGGTACATCCATGTCCAAAAAGGTAGTATACTCCAAATACTACTTGGTAGGGGGCAAACAATGGAAGAGGGCTATTGCCTGGCTACTGCATGCACCAGCCTTGGGCAGTGGCCAGGGCCCAGAACACTTGCAAGGACCACTACTGCAGCCTGTCCTCCCCACCACCAGTACCACCACAACAGTGGCAAACCAGATGCATCAGGGAAGGCCACAAGCAGGGCATGAATGTGATAGCATCCTCCCTGCTTATGATCCTCAGCATTGCCATTATGGCTGGTACCCATCAATAGCCTTATCCTCTATGAATTTGTCTAATCCCCCTTTAAAACCATCCAAATTGGTGGCGATTGCTGCATCTCGTGGTAACACACTCCACAGTTTCACTACGTGCTCTGTGAAGAGGTACTTCCTTTTCTCTTAACTGATTCGCCCACCAATCAACTTCATGGGATTTACCACAAGTTCTAGCTCTATGGGAATTATAGCCTCATAATATTATACTACTTTCTCCACAATATGGATGATTTCATCATGTCTCCCTGAACTCGCCTTTTTTCTAAGATGGAGATCCCCAAACATTGTAACCTTTCCTCATTGGGGAGTTGCACCAGCCCCTTGATCATTTTGGTTGCCCTTTTCTGCACCTTCTCCAGGTCTATGACCCCATATGTCACTTCCCCCATGCAGCTGCAATAATAGGGCACAGTTGGCACAATCTGGGTACCATCAGGAAATCTTTCAAGGCACATCCTTTTTCATAATCGTTATTAACTCCCCCGCCCTACTCCAAAAAGCAATTACAACTAAATCTTTGAGACACGTTCTTCAGCCTATAATGAATGATTGTAGCCAAAAGCCAAGAAAGAAGGAGAGAAAGAAAAAATGACAAGAACAAGCCGAGTCTCAAAGGATCTGCAGCAAGAATTGACCTGTCATAACTCATGACAGAGCTCACAATTTCCTATTCTCCACCTTGGCAGCATGATGAGGCATAAATCAGATCTCGAAACCATTTCCCTAATGGAGCTGTAATATCCCTTTAGCGCAATGGTCTAACTGTGTTCAAACATTAGCTCTAGGAACATAAGGACTGCCATACTGGATCAGGCCAAGGTCCACTTAGTTAGGGTGAACATATGGAAAGAAGGACAGGGCTCCTGTATCTTTAACAGTTGCATAGAAAAGGGAATTTCAGCAGGTGTCATTTGTATGCATGCAGCACCTGGTGAAATGCCCTCTTCATCACAACAGATAAAGCTGCAGGAGCCCTGCCCTCTTTTGTATCTGGTCACTCTAACTATTCTACTGTAGATTTAACTGTTGCGATGAAGAGAGAATTTCACCAGGTGCTGCATGGCCACACACCTGTTTCCCCCCAACCAGCAACTATTTGGTGGTTTCCTGGCTTGTGTGCAGTTGCTTTCCTCCCTATTCTGAAAGGCTGAAATGCCTCTCCGAAGGGTTTAGTTCCTAGCAGAAAGGGCTTCACTCTTCCGCTCTCTTCGGATTGGTAAATTCTCTTGGAATCCTAGGACAGAATGTAAATCATTAGCAATGCCTGTATATCACCCGTAACAACCTCAGATGAGAATTCTCACACTCTGGCTACAATTTCCACGCTGACAAAAACAAAACAAACAAGAGAACAGGTTTGTTTGTTTTCTGTCCCACTCCAACAATGAATGTGATGGGCACAAAGGTGCTGTGCCATAAAGCGATGAGCTTGCATGGGGAGAGCGGCAAAGTTCTGTCATCATTAGCAGCAACGTCACCTGCAGGCCAGGCAGAGCGAGCAGACAAGGAAGCTGATGCCAGATTTGCTCCGTGGCTTGAGGTCAAGAAAGATGCACAGCTCTTCTTAGTGCCTTGTCAGTGGGACCGTGAATCCGCTCTGGGTTTCAATCAGAACCAGTCAGAACTTTAAAGGAGCTATCCGACGCAGAATTCTTTTAGAGTCCTGACTGGTTGTGACTGAAACCATGGGCAGATTCACCACTCCACTGACATCGGAGCCACCAGCCTCTGCTGGCTCTTATTTTATTTTTTTCTCATGCACTACACATGAATCTAACAAGCTTAGGAGAATAGAAAGTTAAATGGAGCCTTGAATCCATCTCTCTTATTCCAGTACCTATTCTAATCAACAAAGTGCCAATTAGAATCGGTACAGTTGGAGGGAAGGCATATTAGATTTATGTGCTGGCTTTCTACCCAATAACATGCAAAGGCAGCTTCAACAACATTCCACAAAGCCATCATCAATGGCGAACAAAATTAAATGAAAACACACCATTATACAAATCGGATGTATGATTAGCTCTACACTGCTGCTTTATAGAGGTATTGAAATGCACTGCTAACTGTTCGAGCGCAATCCACATTCCATATACTGCTTTCTGGGATGCTGTCTAAATGCTGAGAAAGTGCCAGGGTGGGTGCATGGTGGCGCAGCATCAACTATATGACGTCGCTGCAATCGCGCACCCACCTGAGGGCTTTCTGCCAATGCTGTGGAGAAAAGAAGTCGGGGACTTACCCTACCTTTTTCTCCAGAGCAAGGTGAGGATGTGCAAGACAGCCCCAAAGCTTCGCTCTGGAGTCACAGCGGAGGCGTGGCCGGACGGGGCCTGGTGGAAGGTGGCCTGCGATTGGTTGCCTTCCAACGGGAAGAGGGCAGGGTTTGGCTCTGGTCCCCAGATGGCCACCCAGAAATCCCGTGCCTAAAAACAAACTACCTATCATTTAAACTATCCAGGGGTCAGTTTAAAAAGCTCAATATATGCTGTTAAATACCTGGGAGCAGAGAAAAGTCTTAACTTGGTGCAGAAAATCTGGCTGCTGCATTTTGCACAAGCTGCAGCTTTCGAACTGTCTTCAAAGGCAGCCCCACGTAGAGCGCGTTGCAGTGATCTAACTTGGGGGTTAGCTTGCAAAGGAGTTGCAAGGCTCTCTGCTTTATTCTGGCAGTTCTGTTTTGCAAAGCTTTACATTACAAGCCGCCATATTTGCTTCGATTTCAGAAGCCCAGGGCTTGAAACTTAATTGCCAATAACACTTTATAGAAAACAAATGGCCATTTCACGCTCTAAGTTTCAGATGTACATCTGAAAATGTGCACAAAATGACGCAAGGTGTGGAGAAGGTGGATCAGGAGACACGTTTCTCCCTCTTTCATAATACTAGAACCCAGAGTCAGCCCATGAAGCTGATTGGTGGAAGATTCGGGACAAATAAAGGAAGGACTTCTTCACGCAGCACATAATTAAACGACGGAATTCACTTCCGCAGGGTGTAGTGATGACCACCCATTTAAAAGGGGATTGGACAAATTTATGAAAGATAAAGCTATCGCAGGTTTCTTGTCCTGATGGATATATGCTACATCCAGTCTCAGAGGCAGTATGCCTTTGCACGCCAGTTCCTGAGGAATTTGGGAAGGTGGGCGCTTTTGCACTCATGTCCTGCTTGTGGGTTTCCCATGGGCAACAAGAGCCCGACCATGCCTACTCTTGGCATCAGCCCTGAACACCAGAAATGCACTGTGGCTCTGAAAATAATCACACACACATCCAGCTTTTGTGTGGCTCCGGATGGTGGCTCCATAAGCGCCACAGGGAGTTTCCCCACCCCCAAGCCACATAGGAGCTTGGAGGAAAAAATGTCATGATCAGCATGGGAGAAGAAGGTGAGCCTCCCCCCTCCCTGTATGCCTCATGTCTGATCCTGATCGCACACCCGCTACGTGCACCCCCCCCCTCTGCTATTTCCATTTTAAACCTTCATGGCTTTGGTGCCTTGTGCGATCCCCCTCCCCCCGTCTAGCACTACGGGCAGATGCAGTTAGGCTCATGTACATTTGAACCCCTAGTCTAGCCCTAAGAGGGGGGAAATTGTGGGGTTTTTAATCATCCATATCAGCCTAAAGAAATTCACATACACCCACCTTCCATTGGTTATGAATATACGGAGCCTAATTCCATTCTCTGTTACACATAGAGAGGACAAGAGGAACAAACGAGCCTAATCCACAGTGACAAGTGTGCTGAGAGGGAGCAGAAGATAAGCAGGGCAATAAATCATAATCAGCTTTCATCAGAAACACACAGAGAACTGCAGGGAAGAAGCCAATCTCTCTCTCTCTAATATCCACACTGATATGAAGACCCGACGCCCAGAGGTGCAACTGAAGTCGTGTTTTCCTAACCGTTCGCTCTCACTGGGTTGTTGTGGTTTTTAGCTTGGAAAGAAAATAGGATCAAAAGGTGGGCACGCTGCACCTTTATAGAAATATTGATTACTAGGGACACAATGACCCTGTTCAGACAAAATGCTAAGCCACAGTGGTTAAGCATTTTGAGCTAAACATTACGGTTTAGCATTTCATGTGAAGCATGACTTAGCATATCGTGACCTAAGCATGGCTTAGCGTGTTGTCTGAACATGCCCAATGAATGGGGGGGGGGGAATATTAGCTCCCTCTCAAAATTCAAAAGCTCATGAGCCGTCTTGAGATGTCCATGTGCTGAGCATAGATGTCTGCAAAAGGAAAGCCCATGTGCATATAGCTCTATGCTTCTATGGGATCTGTGCCAGTGGGTGTCTGGGGTTCCAGATCACATGGAGGTCTAAGCACATAGAACTTCCCCTTTTCAGGCACTTACCACTAATCTTCAATGCACTCATGTCTGGAGGTGCTGACAGTCATGCACTGAAATGGGACTAAAGACTAATGGCATAAATGTTTCCCTGTGTTTGTGCCACTGATCAGCAAAAGCAATGGAGGGCGGTGTGATGGGAACGACCAAAAACAGCTTTGAGAAATGCAGCCAGATATCTCTTAAAGCTCAGATTTGCTTTATTTATTACTATTCCAATATCAACTAGGTGCTGTGCAGTAATCAAAATTTAAAAATAACAGAGGTCCTGCCTTCCAGAGAGATTTCACACTCTATGATATCTTCATTTTGGATTTTGAATGTAATATGTAAATATAGATATATACCATCTCGAGGTGCAGATGTCAGCATTTAATGAAGACCTAGTCCTCGAGTTTGCTTGTTTCCTCCTCCTTCCCAATTCCTTTTCCTTTTGTGTCATTCCATTCAGATTGTAGGCCTGAAGGCAGAGGCTGTCTTGTTATTGAGTATTGCCTGTAGAGAAGCTGTCCAGCAATGCCACTAAGAGTGGTCCAGAAGGCAGCCAGAATGGGCATGGCTTCAGCAGCTTCCAAGCAGCAAAGGAGGGTGTCTATAACTGGCTGGGATGCCCTAACTTTTGTGTGTACTGGTGGGGACTTGACGCTGAAAGCACTTAAAGCAAGGATTCCTTCTTCTAGACTCTAGTGTAGGATGAAGACGCCCTGTGCTTCCATGTAAGCACTGCAACATCTGGCCTCAGGCTCACAGCTTTCTCTGCTCTTCAGGTTCTGGATGTTATCATAGGGAGATCTGCAGCTGGGGTGTGTGAATCCAGTTGGGTCCTCAATTCTTCAGATTCCTGGAATGTGGTGTCAGGGTTTCCCTCAAGGTGCCCTGACCTGTCTTTGTTGTGGTATGTATGTATGCATGTATGTATTTGATAAACTCCTCTTCGTCCACAAGGAATCCTAAGGCAGTGAACCAGCAAAGGGGTCCTCCTCTGATTGGGTTTGTGGATTGTCTCGGTTATTTCTGGTTCCAGGTGCAGGGTAAGCCTGACACCAAGTTTATTGTGGAACAAAACCATTCCTGACCCCTGGATCACTCTCTGGAAACAGAGGGTGTCTCTTGGGAGGCTGATGAAGTTGGACATCCATGTTATGGTTCAATGGAACGTTGTAGGTCTTTTCATACATGCACAGTTCTCTTGTAGAACAAGGTTGCAAGGGCGTACCTTTGGCCCAACCTTGAGGTCACGCAGGGACACTAACCCTATGTCAATACATTAGATATGGATGGCTTGAAGGGAAAGGCTACACATGTCAATCTCTACACCAGGTGTAGGCTGATGCCCTTGGGCACCAGGGTGTCCCTCGACACCCTTCTAGCCTGACCCTCCCACTTTTTCTTTCCAGCAGCTGGGATCACTTCAAAAATGAGAGGCTCTAACAGCTGCCATTTTCATTTCCCATGAATGCCTCTGGACCCATGAGAATGTGTGTGAGAGAGAAGGGGGGAGAGAAAGATCATCTACGGGTGATGATTCAGAGTGAGAAAAAGAGATGGGGGAATGAATTGGCTGACAGAGGTGGCGGTGAGAATGAAAAAGAGTTTGCCATCTCTGCAATAGGTTTCTGTCGGTGCTGAAAACTGTGGTTTCAAGAGACCTGTTTAGCATGCTGGGGCTCAGACCCTACCTCTACCTTGTACTCATTCTTGTCCTATGCCATACCTCCCAGGGCAGCCATCTTGTGGTGATGTCCAGGACAGTTTCTCAAATGGGCCCATGGGCCCAAAAAGTATGCCTACCCCTAACCTACATGCACAGTTTGTCCCATGTTGTAAAACCCCGATTGTGCCAGGTTCCAGGATGGTGGTGGGGAGATGACCAGTGGGCACTGGGGTGGAGTGCCACGCGACCATGGAGAATGGTCAGAAGCCCTGCCTCACAACCCTGATCTATGTGTGATGGAAATGCGAAGGGGGCTTGCAGCAGACTCCAACTGCTTTTGTGCCCAATAATTATTATTATTATTATTATTATTATTATTATTATTATTATTATTTCTAACTCGCCTCTCCGTTTGGATAGAGGCGGGGCACAGCAGTAAATATAAAATGTATATGATGACACTGGAGCAGGGCCAGCCCTCTCATAAAGCAGAATGAGGTGGTTGCCTCAAGTGGCAGATGCTGGGAGGCAGCAGGAAGGTGTTGGAGGACAGACCAGTAGAACGTCATGACCAACAGGGGCCAGAAGAGGCTGGTGGCTTCAATTTCAGTGGGACTGTGAATCCATTCTGGGTTTCAGTCAGAACCAGCCAGAACTCTAAAGGAGCTCTCCAAGGTACTGAAGCCTCTCTCCCAAAGATAGGTCCAGCACCTTGGATAGTGACTTTAGATCCCAGCCTCTCCAAAATCGGAGCCACAAATCTCCATGGATAGGAGCAACACCTTTCTTTGGCGTCTGATACAATATACTGCCAGCACATTCTCATCCCTCAAGAACGAGTCATTATGAGAATTCCATCAACTGCACAAGTGCCCACTGTGCAGTAAGTTAGGGATGGAGGGAGAGATAATGGAGGGATATCATTCTCCCTCATCAACACTAACGCAGAGACAGTTGAAGACAAAACAAGGAAAGCAATCATCATCCATTTCCTTCAGAGCTCCCAGGGACAAGGAACTGCTGATGTTTTCCATTCAATGAAGCAAGATCCTATGAACAGCTTTTCCACAGCTGGCTGTTCCCCACTGCATTTGAAAAAAGAACAGTTTACAACTATGCTTTAAAACAACCACAACAACCACAACCAGGTGTTGATAGCAAATGTTTGACACTGTTCCTAATCATTTTCCTCATGGGATGCTGTTTGTACACAAACTTTAGATTATTCAAATATTTCAGATTTCCTTCTAGTGGGATCGGTACTAGTAGCTAGTTTCAAATCAGTGCTTCAGATGGGTGTTACCTGGAAAATTCATCATACTGATATTATTAATATTAATATTAATATTATCTTTGTTTGTATCCCGCCTTTTGCCCAATGCTGGGCCTTGAGGTGGCTTCACAAAATTAAAACATAGACAGTCAAAAGCTATAATAGAAATATACAAAAGTTAAAAATATAATTAAGTAGGTTTCAATATTAAAACATTCCAACATTTAAAATACATATTCAATTTAAAAGTCCTAAATATAGATGGAGGTCCACATTATTCACCAAAGCGAGCCGGAATAAGAAAATTTTTGCTTGCCTCCGAAAACACATCAAGGAGGGAGCCAGTCTAGCTTCCCTGGGAAAGGAGTTCCAAAGCAGAGGAGCAGCCACCAAGAAGGCCCTCTCCCGCACTCCCACCAGGCATGCCTGTGATGGTGGTGGGACCGACAGAAAGGCCTCCCCTGAAGATCTCAAAGCACAGGCAGGCTCGTAAGGGAGAATAGGGTCTTTCAGATAACCTGGACCCGAGCCATATAGGGCTTTATAGGTCACAACCAGCACTTTGAGTTGTGCCCGGAAACAGACCAGAAGCCAGTGGAGCTGTTTTAACAGAGGAGTTGTATGCTCCCTGTAACCAGCCCTGGTCAACAACCTGGCTGCAGCTCTTTGAGCCTGCTGAAGTTTCCGAATACTCTTTAAAGGCAGCCCCACATAGAGCATGTTACAGTAATATGGTACTGTGAATTAGGGATGTCTGAGAAATTCATTGTGGGGGTGGAGTTTGGTGAGCTTTCCTAGGGTTGACCCCATGGACTTTGTTCCGGTTATTGCTGAAACGCATGACTCAGTCTGCAGTGAGCCTGAATAGTTTGCAGATTTTCTGGGAATTCTTCACATTTGTTTTCACAAGTTCTGCAATTTACGCAAATGACTGGGGGATTTATGCAAATTTCTGAGGGTTCAGCACATTGGTCAGCTCCTTTATCATTCTGACAGGTTCTGACTGAAACCCAGAGCAGATTCACCACCCCATGACATCAGAGCCACTAGCTTCCACTGGTGGAAGTACCTGTGAAGATAGGAAGGAAGTAGGAGCCCAAGAGAAGAGGAAAGCTCACACAGTGGCAAGAAAGGATGTGGGTTGTTGGACGGAACAAAATGACCAGGGATGGGAAGAGGCTTTGGAAGGATTTTGAGTAGGGGGTGGGGGGGGGGAAGGGGCAAATGCGACATCTAGAGTCTGTTATGCCTTTACAGCCACCTTTCCTAACCTGGTGCCCAACAGATGTGTTGGATTACAACTCGAGTATCCCCAGCAAGGTGCTTCAGGTGTTGCATAGAAAGGGACTGTGTTGGGCTTCTACCAACACAGCAGCCACGTGAATTGGCAACCCTAACAGGGCAGTGAGGATCAAGACAGAATTTCACATATTAATTTGAACAAACCAGCAAATTCTTTGAGTGTATTTTCCATAAGCGTTGCAGGAATGCACAGTGACGCCGCATGCCCCTCTAGCCCAACCCGCCTGAGTGTTTGTTAGCTAGGGACGAACAGGCAGAGAACCTAAAGCAAATGCACGGATGGCCATCCAATGATGAGAATGATTCAGTGAAGTGGAAACATAATTTAAGCAAATTGGGCACTAAGCCAAAGACACAGGCCGCTGAGGGGACGGGCTTTTATTAATTTATTAGTCTGGTGCTAGAAAGCATCGCCTGCAAATTCAATTTTTAAAGCCCTCTTCATTCTGCTGTGCATATGCTCATGAAAATTGCATGGGACTTGATAGCTTTGAATTCCAGAATCCTCTGCCCACCCCACCCCCAACCCATTCAGTTCTGTTTGACATAAGCCTGTTTTCCAGGGGTTTCTTCAAAAGAACCGTTTCAAAGTAGGTTGCCAGTCAGTCTTTTCCCATCCACACTACAATACAAGAATTATGCTTCATGTTTAACCTGCCTTCTCTCTCTCTCTCTCTCTCTGGGTGGGAGATTTCGATCATTCTGGGGGTGAGGTGGGGATTATGACCCTGTTCAGGTGACATGCTAAGCCATGATGGTTAAGCGTTTTGAGCTAAACATTATGGCTTAGTGTCCTGTGTGAACCATGACTTAGCGTGTCGTGTGAACCTGTCCTAAGCATGGTGGTTACATAACCACAGTTTAAGCATGCTCACTAACCACTTGCTGCAAAAGGTTTAGTGGCCTAACCATGGCTTGGCGTGTTGTCTGAACAGGCCCTATATATATATACTAATGAAGCTCCCCAACCCCACATAACGTAAGGAGAGGGATTTTTCCCTCTCAACCTTATTCCCCCTCCAGGTTGCTTATTATAGGCCTTATGATTGGGTGTTAGTGGCTTCAGCAGGCCAATTGCCTCTTCTTCCCTGCCCCCAACTCACACTTCAACACTTTATCAAACAGGATTGTTTTTTGTTTTGTTTTTTTGCATTGTGTGTTAATTTAATGTACACACGCACATATATTTCTGCAGACCTAGGGAGTATCTTAGTAAGTACAAACCAGGCTCTGTCTCACTTTGAAACTGGTTGGCACTCAACCACCCAAGTTCGCCATTAGAGGGGATGATACTTGTAGTTACATATATGTGAAGATTGCAAAGAATTATTGATATAACAGTTCACTGTTTTATCAACCAAGTGTACTGCTTTGTCAGATGCTCTCCAAAGCTCATAGAACTTGGTATGATGGTGGAAACCACTTTGCATCTGTTGGAAATGTGAAACCGCTCTTGCTGGTTCCATAATCACCCATTACTAACTACTCCCTGTTTACTGATGGAACATCGCCACAAAATGGTTTTGTAACTAATTCATGGAGAAGGAGATGCAGTAAGCAGAAGACACAAACTTTGTACATTTTATTATCCCCTTTCTTACAACCCCTGTCCTCTTTCCACTGTATTTCTCCTTGCTTTCCCACTCATCCTGAGCAGTCCAGGAAGTGCAGGTTCAAGGGGCAGACAACATAAACTGAAAAGGTACTAATCTCTAAATAACACAACCTGCAGCCATTAGAATCCAACAACTGATTTGCAACAGCATAAGGACATAAGAAGATCCTTGTTGAATGAGAAAACAGGCCTATTTAGTCCAGCAGTCTGTTCCTACAGGGCCCAACAAGATGCTCACAGGAAGCCCACAAGCTGGACATGTGAGCAATAGCACCTCCCCTCTCATGTTCCCCAGCAACTCATATTCCAAGGCATGGTGCCTCTAATCCTATAGGTAGTATAAAAGCCATCATGACTAGTAGTCATTGGTTCCCTCATCCTTCCTGAATTCATCTAATCTGCTTTTAAAGCCACCCAAACTGGTGGCCATCACCATATCTTGAGGAAGAGAATGCCATAGTATAACTGTGTCGAATGAAGGAATGCATTATTTTCAGCTATCCATTATGACCTCAAAATCCCTTTCTTGGCCAGCTCAGACCCCATCAGTATATATGTGAAATTAGATATTTTTGCCCTGTGCTTTAGCTCAGTTAATTTATTTGCAAAGCATAAATTTTAGATCTGTATATAAAAGTTCGATTGAGTAAGTATTGCAAAGTATGTAAAGCAGTAGTTCCCTGCAGAAAGCCATCCGACGCTTGTGTTCGGAGCATGATTTATTTAGCCCATTTGGGCAATGGTGAACACAAATTTTGTGGGCTACGTGGTTGATGACAGAACATGTACATCTGTTGCTTTGGCAGTGGGGCTTAATATTTAAAGGGAGTGGGGCTAATGGATGAGGATAGGGACAGAAAACCATTACTCTGTGTATGCAAAAATGTCTACCCACACAGAAATAAAATTTAAAAAGTGATGAGCCCAGAGAAATGTCTTCCTTTAAAATTCTCAATAGCTGGCCATTACTTTCAAAAGAGAAAAGTTCATTAAAACAAAGATTGCTGAGGGAAAACAGTAAGAGAAGTTGGAATGCAGCGTAGTAATTTTGAGATAAAAAGAACAACGCAGTTGAATGCAAAGAATCAAGTATCAAGAGCACTGAAGCAAAACGTTTAACGCCACAGAAATTACTTATTAAAATAGACGATCTGGAAGAATTATATTTACAGGGAGAATGCAGCTGTCCTGGTAATACTAGTTAGTGTGGGTGTGGATTGGGTCCAGATCTAGCAACCAGATTTGTGGGGGAGGTTCACTGTTTTTGGCCACATTTCAGAGTCCACATAGCACACAAGTACATTTAGAAGACACTGGTTGCAGCTCTCTACTGAGTGTTAATTTTTTGGCAAACACAAGTGTAAATCCTCACAACAACCCTGTGAGGTTGGTTAAGCTGACAGATAGCGACTGGGGCAAAGTCACCTAGTGAGCTTCACTGCCGAGTGGTGAATTGTCTCCAGGACTTCAGAGGCCCAGCTTGGCACTCTGACCCCTAAACAACGGGATTTACTGAGCAATTTGAGCAACTGCTACCATAACTGCTCTCATAGATGGGACTTGTGTGTTTGTCTGAGTGTGCACCTGTGTGTAGAGCAGGCTTCCCTGCCCTGCCCTCCAGAAGCATTGGACAGCAACTCCCATGATTCCCATCCAGCATGGCCAATCATAACTGGGATGAAGAGAATCCAATTGTACATTGTAAATGAGATGAAGAGAAGACAACAAATGAAAGATCAAAGGTTCTAAAGGGTGTTAACCAGACTGGAAGAGGTATAAATGGCTCTTCCCAACCATGTCTGTAAAACACATACAGTACACATACACGTGAGTGGGGTCACTCATTTGACCTTCTTAATACCATACTGGTATGAACCTCTTGTTTGCTCAAATAAACCTGTAGTATTGTCCGTCATGTATGTGTAAAAGCAGCTTCGGACAGCAATCCTATGGCCCCCTACATGTCATAGGATGCTGGGGTTTCCCCCCACAGCTCAAGGCCACAGATAGAGCTATGACCTTGGTGGGGGTGGTGGAATCTGAGCAGAGCTTCCCCACAAACACCCATACCCATAACTCCAAGCATCTCCCATTCATTGCAACAAGTTCCACAGCACTTCCTCTCCTGGTATTGGTGTCATGACCTCAGAAGAGGACAGAGGGGGAGCAGGAGAGGATGGGGATCTGTTGGATCCCCAAGCCTCCCACTTTCCATCCCTGCTCATGGCAAGATGAGTGAGCAAGGTGAACACATGGAGGATGGAGAGTCTGTAAAACACCTCTTCTGTTCCTCCTGCCTTGCCTGGCTCTGGCTTGAAGGGCTTAGGATACACGGAGGGCTCTAATTTCAGAGTCTTCCTTCTAGTAGGTACCAGGTCTGTAGGACTATGCCCTAAATGGCCAAATATGCCAGCTGCGCCCCTTCCTAGAGTTGAAAGACCACGCACTGGTAACTTCGAGGCTCAACTTCTGCAATGTGCTGTACATAGGGCTACCTCTGTGCCTAGTCCGGAAACTTCAACTAGTTCAAAATCTGGCAACCAGGTTGGTCACCAGTACACCTAGGGGTGAGCATATTACACCTGCTTGAAAATCACTCCACTGGCTGCCAATTACTTTCCGGGTGAAGTACAAAGTGTTGGTCATTACCTTTAAAGCCCTGCATGGTTTGGGTGCAGGTTACCTGCGGGATCGCCTTCTCCCATACAATCCGCCCCGCACACTCAGGTCCTCTGGGAAGAATTTACTACAGTCAACAAAACCTAGGCTGACAACCGTTACCCAGAGGACCTTCTCTTCTGCCGCTCCCAGACTGTGGAATGGCCTGCCAGGAGAGATTCACCAACTTAACAGTCTTCCAGAATTTAAGAAAGCTATAAAGGCTGATCCCTTCCAGCAGGCCTACCTAGTTGATTTTTAGGAGTTTTATTGGTATTTTAACAATGTATTAGTTTTTATATGTTTTAATCAGTTTAATGTGTTTTAATGTTGTTCCCCGCCTCGATCCGGAGGAAGAGGCAGGTAAGAAATAAATAAATAAATAAATAAATAAATAAATAAAGTTTTGGCTTTGTGCTATATAGAAAAGGCGAGGACATTCCACCCCATTTCCCAAAGCTAGATGGCTTTAGGGACATCACCAATCTTAAATCTGATAGAATCTGTATATTATATGTGTAACCCCAACATAATCAGCATTCTGTCTAGCTTATCTGAATGATACCACAGTTGAGAAGCAATCGAATCCAGCAGGGAAGCAGCGAGAAGGAACAAATGACCCCTCCATCTGCTCCCAGAGGCAGGCACGGAGAGGAACCGTGGCCACCTCGTCCAGAGGTCTCCGATGAATATAGAATACCAGCTCATACATTAAAACGCTCTAATGGGGAAATTCCCCAGCAAGTGAACACACAATGGCATATTCTTCTGCAGATGTCTCTGTGCACGCTCTTCTCCCCCGTCCACAACAATGTTAAACTAAGCCAATGTTCTACTGCCATTGCTGAGCCACGATCTCATGAAGAACAAAGGGCTATAGATATGCTGCAGTGAATGCACAGACCTTCGTGAATGCTGACATTCACAGGTAAATGCTGACAATCCCGGATGCATTTTGCAAATGTCCCAATGCAGATATCTATTTAACCCCACTTTCTGGACACACATGAATGCAACAGTCGGTATTCACCAACGCATCTCTGAGTTTTCTCAGAATTTGTCTGGTATTTAATAATAATAATAATAATAATAATAATAACAATAATAATTTAGTTCTTACCCGCCTCTCCGTTTGGATCGAGGCGGGGAACAACAATATGATAAAATACATAGAACTGATTAAAACATGGCACATATTATTAAAACTGCATTATCCTAAAACATCTAAAAAATCTATTATCTATTTGTATCCCATTGTAGTTGTTGTTGTTGTTATTATTATTCAATGTCTGTACAAATCCAGAAAAATAACAAATATTAGACACCAACAATGTGTTGAAACAAATGAATAAAAAACTTCAGACACCAAAAAACAGAGAGCCTGTTCAGACGACACACTAAGCCATGGTTAGGCTGCTAACCTGTTTGCAGCAAATCATTAGTGAGCATGTTTAAACTGTGGTTATGTAGCCACCGTGGTTAGGACTGGTTCACACAACACACTAAGTAATAGTTCACATGGCAAGCTAAGTCATAATGTTTAGTTCAAAATGCTTAACCATCATGGTTTACTGTGTTGTCTGAACAGAGTCACAGAGGGTGATTCTGGCAGATTTCCACAAGGAGGTTGTCCCATTATTTTTGTGCCACCACCACAAAGGCCATAAATGTAACTTCGGTGTTAACAAAGGATTGGGGTTTTTTTTCTAGGCAATAAGTGGGAAACGTCTTCATCGGTGGATGAATGGGGCAGGAGGAGAGAGGGAGAGAAAGTAGCCCCATCAAATTTTTGCTTTGGACCTGCTAATTGCTGCCCTATTGCTCCCAGAAGACTAGTCATGAGAGAAGGCGACCCTCAGGCTGAAAATGCCCCTCATGTTCTAGGCCAGCCCACCCAAGCCTTGTGCCCTCTAGACATTTTAGACTACAACTCTGCATTTCTGACCATTGGCCAAGCTAGCTGGGGCTGATGTGAATTGTAGTCCAAAACATCTAGAAGACACCAGGCTGGGGAAAGCTATTCTCGGCTGATGCACTGGAGTCCATTTTCCCTATCTGTTAAGCTATGACTGTTCACCACAACTGATGGTGCAAAGCAATTTGAAAACCAGAGTGTCACAAAGATCTGAAAGGTCAGGCCACATGAATCTGAAGTTCATATTTTCATATCATTTTCCAGCTCTGCTTTAGACCACCCTATTTCAAGGCAGATTTTCAGAGAACACACTTCTGAATGTCTTGGCTTGGTTCAGTCAAAGCCAGTCCCCCATCCCCCCACAGCTCGGTGCTTCATCTAGACGAGAGCAATTTATGAATGCAGGTCAAAGGTTTTTGGTGTGGGAGCAAAATCAAGGCCATGTTACTCAGGCTTGCAAAGTAAGCCAGAGTTCACACACAGGGCAAATGGATTTATATATGTGGCAAATGTGGTAATAAAAACAAGCAAATGGTGAAGTGTAATGAAGAGGTAAATATATCAAAATTCAATCACAGTTGTCCAAGAATGCCCGATAATGTGTCGCGCAAAGCTCCCTAGGTTAAGTGCATTTCATTTACTCCTCAGCTGAGCTTCCTTTGCACAAAGCATTCACGGTGAATCAGCATCCGTGAGTGGGTTTATTAGAAACTAAATATACAGATATCTTCTGTTCCGTGGCAGAAGGCCTCTTCATACATCACATTCCAAGGACCCCATCAAAGGTGTTCTCGAATATGCCTAAAAGCGTGAAGCGTGAATGCGACAAATGTGAATCTTTGCAGACATGTATATCGTATGGGATTCGCTTGTGGCCAGGGTTGGCATCAAGGGTAGCCATAGTCACGCATGTACTGAGGGCCTGCTCCCCAGCAGGGGCCCACTGACAAGAGCTCCCTGGAGTTGCTCCTCCTCTTCACCATGGCAACCTGCTTGTTCACCTGCCTCTTGTTCTGGCTCAAAAAAATGGTGGCGCTGAGGAGGAGGAGGAGGAGGAGGAGGAGGAGGAGGAGGAGGAGGAGGAGTGCCATGGCCTACTTGCACACTAGTTCTCTGCCTGAAGCAAGCAAGCAAGCAGTAGCCATCATAGAGAGAGAGGAGGAGGTACAGTGACCAGATAAAATCCAGGTCAGGGCTCATGTAACTTTAACAGTTGTAGAGAAAAGGGAATTTCAGCCAGTGTCATTTGTATGCAATTAGTTCCTGGTGAAATTCCCTCTTCATCACAAGAGTTAAAGTTGCAGGGGCCCTGCCTTCTTTTGTATCTGGTCACTCTAGTATAGTGCCTGCACCTTTAACTGTTGTGATGAAGAGGGAATATCACCAGGAACTAATTGCATACAAATGACTCTGGCTGAAATTCCCTTTTTTCTACAACTGTTAAAGTTACATGAGCCCTGACCTGGATTTTATTTGGTCACCCTAGGAGGAGGAGCACTAGCAGCTGGTGACAAGAAGGGCCAGAAGGTAGACTCAGGGCAGGTCCTAAGATAAATTGCACCCAGGACAAGAAGTGCCTTTGGCGCCCCCTGCATGGACAGCTCTGGCGCCCCCTTCTTCTCAGCTTGATGTCTCCCTCAGCTCTGCTTGGCATCCCCCTCAGCTCAATTTGGTGCCCCCAGCAACGGCCCAGCTTGCCTACTTCTAAGGCTGGCCCTGAGTAGACTCACTGAGGGAGAAGAGCCATTGAGCCAGCACTGGCCATAGCTCCCTCATGAGTAGCAACCCCAGAAACGTTGCTGTGTTACAGGTGGCGCAGCCGTTACTCCCAGCTGCTCTTGGCATCGGACAGTGTTGCAGAGCTGGATTGGAGAACAATAAATAGACTACAATTCAATAATCCATTTGATACTTCATTCAAACACAGGGCTATAAAAACTGAATTTGAGAGGTATAATATAACATACCTTACCATGGCCAAGTGCTTGAATCATAAGTTTAGGTGGTGGTCATCAAATTGATCTGCGTACCACGGCAGAGGCCTCCACCAAGCCTGCTCAAAGATCTACTAATTCAAAAAGTGTTAACTATCCAGCACCATAAGGAGAGATTGGGAATAACATGAATCGCAAGAGATACTGAGGGATTCGATGATGCTTTGGAAGGTGGCCAGTTAAAGCCTTACTTCTTTGCCAGCAGAAGCCTCTCTGCAAGTAGAGCTGAAATCAATGTGCTCCTAAAAACCCTCCCCAATAATTGCTGGGTATTTCAAGATTTGCCAAGTATTGCCTCGGGACTGGAGAGCAGAAGGCAAGCAGACTCCAGCTTCTGCCATCAGCCAGGGACCACTGGGAAGCTGCACTTCCTGCTTCCCAGGCATATCACAAGCCAATAGAGCTGGGGAGACCGCCTGCCCCACCTGTAGGCTAGAGAAGGAGCAGCGTCAAAGAACTCGCTTCCTCCTCCATGCCTGAAAGAGTACTCAGCTCCAATTGAAAGCTGAATTGGGACTGCAGAAGGCAGTGGGAAGAACACTCTGGCCCCATCCATTAGCCAAAGGAACAAAAGTGTTATTCAAGCAAGAGCACCAGCCTGGCCCAAATTTAAATGATGGCTGTGCACAGCCCCTTGACTTACCTCGGGGTGCTAGGCCACCTCACTTAGGAACTGAATCAGCTCCCCCAAAGCAAGTCAGTCCTTTCAGGAAAGCCATGTGCAAGATTAGGGTGACCATATGGAAAGGAGGACCAGGCTCCTGTACCTTTAACAGTTGTATCAAAAAGGGAATTTTAGCAGGCGTCATTTGTATTCATACAGCCCTTGGTGAAATTCCATCTTCACCACAACAGTAAAAGCTGCAGGAGCTATATTAGAGTGACCAGATATAAAAGAGGGCAGAGGTCCTGCAGCTTTAACTCTTGTGATGAAGAGGGAATTTCACCAGGTGCTGCATGCATACAAATGACACCTGCTGAAATTCCCTTTTCTATGCTACTGTTAAAGATACAGGAGCCTTGTCCTCCTTTTCATATGGTCAACCTATGCAAGATTGACTGAGAGTCCACTGGACTCTCCACTCACTCGCCCCCTTCCATCCCCGCTCACCCCCCCTCCATCCCCGCTCGCCCCCCCTCCATCCCCGCTCGCCCCCCTCCATCCCCACTCACCCCCCCCCCAACCCAGAGTCGCCACCGCCACCCGCAGGATTTACCTTTGCTATCCAACTTCCTCCATTAGAGCCATGTTTTAAAACAAGATGGGAGCGCTCTCATTTTCATAGACCTATGGCCGCAAACTATGGAAATGGCCTTTTACGGCCACCACAGTTTGTGCCATAGATCTATGAAAGCCTGTTGACAGGGCCTGTCTGTCTTTTTTTTAATTATTATTGATTTGAGCCACTTTGGGAGATAATAATTGTCTTAAAAGCAAGATAAACAATAATGCAGCAAATAAATAAATAAATAACCCTTCTACGCTTGCATTCAACTCCTGATAATTATTATTTATGGGTTTTTAAAAATATATATATATATATATATATATATAGGGATTTGCTTGCTATAAGACGTAGCAATGGTCACTAGCTTCGATGGCATTAGAAAAGGGATTCACCAAATTCATGGAGGATATGGCTACAGGCTGCCTTCAGGTTCAGAGGCAGTATGCTGGGAATCAACAGTGGGAGAAGGCTAGTGCCCTCACATGCTATGTAGGGCTGGCATCAGGGCTTGGCATCAATGGGTACCTGCCAAAAGCCACACCCCAGCAGGGGGGCCTCTACTAAGTCCCAAATGCCCCTCTAAGCATGTGAGCAAGGAATAGAAGCAGAGGCTACAACTCAGTTTTGCCTCTCCTTCTGGAGTAGAGGGTAGAGGCAATAGCAGTGAGGATAAGATGGGTCTACTCAGGGCATCTTGCCCAAGGCGCCCCTGCTGGCCAAACCTGGAACCAGCATTGCCAGCCTCTCAGTCAGCTGACTCCAAGAGCCAATTCAGGCCCATCAGGCCTTATAAAGCCCCTAACCTCAGAGATTGCTTCTCAGTCTGAGAAAGTATTTTTTGAATAAGCTGTATACCCTTGAACCCATCAAAACTACCGGTCTCAACTGGCCTGCTCCATCCTTGAACCCACTCAGAGCCAAGGAACACAAATTTTTGAACATTTCATTTCAAGAGTTGGCCATCTTAATGACAAATTCTCTGGCTACATCTTCACAGAGTATCAGGCTGGTTTTGCAACCACAGAAGGCACACTTATTGATCAATGTCAAATGGATAAGTCAACAGGACTGGGGAAAGCTGGTTCGGAAATACGTTGTCCAAAAGCCAACAGAGCAGCTGGTCTCTGTTTACCAGGAAAGAAATACGTTCAGCTAAGTGACTCCATTTATAGCCGGCAAAGTGTCTGATCTTCAGCTGGATATGATGTGAGAAGTTCCCTAAAGCCTTCATTCAGGGCCATTTCCAACATGACAATTCCCCAAGACACCTCTTAAAAACTGGCTCTTAAAGGGCTGGCCCTGCTATTTGGCAGAGTATGGAGGCCACCTCAGGCAGGAGATGCTGGAGGGGAGGGTGACAGCAGTGAGATGCCATAGGACAGAGCAGGGGGTGCTACACAGCCTGTCCTGCACCTCCGTTAGCTTACTGTCTTCCGATATGGTGAAGGATGGTTACTCATTGCCACTGTTGAAGTAAGATTCAGTTGTCACTTCTCAACTTCAATATGCTGAATGGAAGGGGACTTTTTAAAATCTTTGCCCCAAGTAACAAAATGGCTTGACCTGGCCTTGGAGTCTTAAGCAGGATGGATAAATATATGGGTGTTTGGTCTGCTTTTCTTGAAATCTATGCATAATTCTCCCCCCCCCCTTTTTTTTTGGTATATACTATGCATATAATGCTCATTCTTTTTTTCCTCCCCACTATTTGTTTTCTGTTCTGTTTTGCTAAATTCACAATAAAAAAAATTAAAAAGCAAGAATGCTTCTCTTAATTTTACTGTGCCTTCTCCCATGCTTCCAGCCTACAAGGTCTCCCAATCTCCAAGACACATGTCTCAGCAGTTTTACATCAAAACTGCCTCGTGGGTGGAAAGAAAGCCTTCTCTTCCCTCTCTTCCCAACATCTGAACAAAAAATCCCCCTCCTCCCCACTCTGAGCCTATCTACACTACAGCTTTAAAATGGTTTATAACAGTTTTAAACCAGTTAATAACAATTATTGACCGGATTAAAACTTTTATAAACTGTCTTAAAGCAGTAGTGTAGATATGTGTGTATGTAGAAGACTCAGGAGAAAACGTTCCCATTGGTGCCAATGTGCATGAGAGGGCAACGCTTATTTAGATCTCTTCCCTCTTCAGCTAATAAGATTCTTCTCCATGCACAAGGCCATCTCAATAACCATCACCCCTGCCTCCATGCCTCTAGTTAATTAAAGAAAAAGCAGGATAGTTGCATGTCACACATCAAGAGTAATGTAGAGCTTGGTCTCAAGCGGCATGGGAACTGGGTTCCACAACCTTGCTGACATATACTAAACATTGATATCCTCTACATCTATGAAATGCATAATTCCCTCTAATTCTGATCTTCAGGGGTGGGTGCCAATGCTTATGGAGCCAAAATGGCACCCCCCCCACACACACACACACAAGGGAGAGGTATCAGCAAGCTTTGGGTGAGCCGAAGATTTCCAAAAGTACAAACTCCCCCATATAAGAAAAAAGCCATAAGGAGGGGGCCCCAAAGACAGCCCCATGAGGAATGAGCATGCTCTCTGGCATGAAATGCCCACTAAATATTGGGAGAGGGGACAGAATATTGTATCCTGGAAGACTGGCTGACTAGAACAACGTAGAGAAACATTCTACACTGCAACATTTTCTTGCAGATCGCACTTGTAACATTTAAATGCATTCTCTGTTACATGCCAATTAATAGAAGTGAATGTTTTTCAGAAATCTTTGGCAGGCAATGCTTGTAATTTCTTTATAGACGAATCAGTTATTTGGCTTGCTTGCTTATTGCCATGAATTCACTGAACATAAAAATGAAAAGCCCAATGCTATGCATGTTCCGCAGAATCTACTGGCTCTTCCGTCCAAGTGCATTCCGAACAACGCAATCCAATGGAAGTTGTTCCCAGGGAAGTGTATACAGGATTACAGCCTCAGACTTACACCCTGTTCCAAATTACCTTGAATTGGGAAGTCACACCGATGTAACACATTTTAAAGCAGGCTTAGGCTATAACCCTATTTTCTCTGGAAGGGTGTGCCAGGAGCCATGGGGGTAGGTAGTTAGTATCTCCCTCTCGCACTGAGGGTGAAGAGAGGTCCACCACCAGAAGGGGAGATCTGACCTCAAATACTATTTCCAGCCAACAGTGAAATCTCTGAAGCCCTTGACTCTCCAACATCATTGAGGGGAGAAACTGTCTGCTTTTCTACAGGAGCCCTAGAACTGGTGTAGATCAATTGTCGTTCATTGGTTTCAATAGGAGGGAATACAATTGGGTAGGGTGACCATAGGGAAAGGAGGACAAGGCTCCTGTATCTTTAACATAGGCTGACCAGATAAAATCCAGGTCAGAGCTCATGTAACTTTAACAGTTGTAGAGAAAAGGGAATTTCAGCCAGTGTCATTTGCATGCAATTAGTTCCTGGTGATATTCCCTCTTCATCACAACAGTTAAAGGTGCAGACACTATACTAGAGTGACCAGATACAAAAGAAGGCCGGGCCCCTGCAACTTTAACTGTTGTGATGAAGAGGGAATATCACCAGGAACTAATTGCATACAAATGACACTGGCTGAAATTCCCTTTTCTCTACAACAGTTAAAGTTACATGAGCCCTGACCTGGATTTTATCTGGTCACCCTAATTTAACAACTGCATAGAAAAGGGAATTTCAGCAAGTGTCATTTGTAGGCATGCAGCACCTGGTGAAATTCCCTCCTTCATCACAATGGTTAAAGCTGCAGGAGCCCTGCCCTCTTGACCAGATACAAAAGAGGGCAGGGCTCCTGCAGCTTTAACTGTCGTGATAAAGAGGGGATTTCACCCGGTGTTGTATGTATACAAATGACACCTGCTGAAATTGCCTGTTAAAGATAGAGGAGCCCTGTTCTCCTTTTCATATGGTCACCCTACGATGGGGTGGGAGAATGGCCTGGGAAACAAAAAACAAAAGCAGAACTGCTCCTGATCTTCTTCTCTTTTACTCTGCCAGGTCATGCCAGCAGGGCTTTGGTTTCACCAGTGTGCCTACAATGTCAGAGCTCTCCATGACAAATGTTAGGATTGCTCTACCCACATGCCAGCTTTCCTCTTTAAAATGTTGCAGGCTGTGCACATCAAAGAAACCGATAGTGCTCAAATTCATGTTACAGCCGCTGCTGCCGCCAACAACAACAATAATAATGTCATTAGAAGCAGCCCTGACTTTCTCCATTCATTGTTGATCCAGGATAATCCGGCCAATAACAACAATACTTCAATCAATCAAGGAAAGACCATGAAAACCTCTGCTCTCTAAAGAAAGCATTTGGAGCTTACAAGGGTTCACAATTGGTTTACCATGCCAGTTTTAATGAAAAGGGATTAAGTGTGCCATATGCTGCCGTGACATTGTCATGGGAATTGCTGTGACTGCGGAATGAGACATTCGTTTACATCTTTAAGAACATAAGTAAGAGCATAAGAACTACCTGGCTAGATCAGACCGGAGGTCCATCTAGGCCAGCATTCCTACACAGGACAATTGGATGCTTCTGGGAAGCTAAGATGTTGGCCATTCTTGGTCTATAACTCAGTGCTGAAGGGGCTGTAGCTCAGTGTGATAGAGCACATGTTTTGCATGCATAAGTTCCCAGGTTTGATCCCCGGCTTCTCCAGGTAGGGCTGGAAAAACTCCTGCCAGAACCCCTGGGCAGCTGCTTCCAGTCAGTGTTTGACAACACTGGGTTAGATGGACCTAGGGAAAGCAGAGAAATCTGCAACAGACTCAAATAAGTTTGGATTTTTATGAATCCAACTTGTGGACTCCGCAGCAGACTGGCTTTTTCCAAATCATGCAGATTCCAAAGACTTGAAGACTGGGTGTTATGTGTTAAAAAAAATTTTTAGTTTGGGGGGCTTTGCATAAATTTGCATTTGGGCTAATGTGCATTAATGTTAATGCACACTTGCGCTAATACACATGAGATGCTAATTTGCATTAGGGAAAGGATTAGGGACTTCTGGCTTTTCCTCAAGAGGGAGATAAGAAACTAGAGAAACAGAGAGGAACAGGAATGATTAAGCAATCATAGAAAGCTCTACTATTGTCTACACTAGGGGTAGGAAGCCTTTTGGGGCCATACTGGGCACATTTGGCAATTTGAAAAAATGTCCTGGGTACCATCACAAAATGGGTGCTGTCAGAGGCATGGCAAATGAAAAAATAACCTGCCCAAAAGCCTGAGTTTAAGGCAGTGGTGAACAGAAGAACAGAAGATTGTAAGAAGAGCCATGCTGGATCAGACCAAGAGTCCAACTAGTCCAGCACTCTGTTCACACAGTGACCAACCAGCTGTCGACCAGGGACCCACATCCAGGACATGGTGCAACAGCACCCTCCCAACCATGTTCCCCAGCAACTAAAGTATACAAGCCTACTGCCTCTGATACTGGAGTTTGCACATAGCCATCAGGACTAGTAACAACTGTTAGCCTTCTCCTCCAGGAATTTATCCAACCCACTTTTGAAGCCATCCAAATGGGTGACTATCACCACATCTTGTGGTAGTGAATTCCATAGTTTTATTATGCATTGTGTGAAGAAGTCCTTCCTTTGATCTGTCCTGAATCCCCTCCAATCAGCTTCATGGGATGACCCTGGGTTCTAGTATTATGAGAGAGAGAGAGAGAGAGAGAGAGAGAGAGAGAGAGAGAGAGGTGTCTCCCTATCCACATTCTCCACACCGTGCATAATTTTGTACACCTCTATCAGGTCTCCCCTTAGCCTCCTTTTTTCAAGCTGAACAATCCCAGCTGTTGTAACCTTCCCTCATAGGGGAGATGCTCCAGCCCCTTGATCCTCCAACCCCTCACTTTAGATACTCTCTTCTGCACTTTTTCCAGCTTTACAATACCTTTTTTAAGTGTGGTGACCAAAACTGCATGCAGTATTCAGAGGCAGGATCTACATTACTGCTTTACAGAAGTATTGAAGTGCACTGACAACTGTTGGGGCCCATGACACATGCCATATCCCACTTTCATAGTGTGTTCATAGTGTTATATCTTGCTTGGTGTAGATGTGTCAGAAGTGTGGTTGCACTGTAGATTTGTATAAAGGCAGTATGATGCTGGCAGGTGGGGCTGAGCCTCAGCACACTAAATTCCTCCTGGAAACCCACAGCTTCCAGCACCAACACAAACCTATTTCACAGCAATCCCAGCTGCCAGTAAGAAAATCTGTTCATTTTATTTGTTTTTAAGTGGATGGGCAGGGCACCTTGGTGAGCACCAAGAAAGATGTCGTCAAGTTCAACCCCTGGTCTTCACTAATAGGCAGTGACTCTTTGGGGTTTCAAGCAAGGGTCCTTTCCATCTCTGTCTGGATGCAGGTGGTTGAACCTGGAACCTTTTCCATGCAAAGAGGCGCTCACCTAGAAGTGATCTCAATAAGTATTGGGAAGGTGTAAGACTTATTTTTCCTTAGACCATGGCCAGATCTATACCAAGCAGGATATAGTGGTATTAAAGCAGTATATAAAAGGCAGGAGTCACACTACTGCTTTATAGTGGTATTGAAGTGCACTGATAACTGTTGGGGCCCATTGAAACATACCATATACCACTATATCCCGCTTGGTGTGGCTCCTGCTTTTTATATACCACTTTCATACCGCTTTCATACTGCTATATCCTGCTTGGTGTAGATCTGGCCTTGGAATGGTGAAATTTTGAATTCAACTTGACTTGTGGTGAGGAGCTCCTGAAGCAGTTCAAGTGACCAGTTGACTGTCTTTAGATTCCAAGTCCGCATCCATTTATTTTAAATTATATTTCATCCATCTTTTTTTCCATTTTCTGCAGTGATTTGAAATGTATGTTATATGTCATAGATTTGCTTTATTAAAACATTAGTTGTAACATGATAAACATTATTACCCCTAATGGTTCATTCCATCTATTACCTGGAAGTAAATGTCTGAGTCAATAGGGCCATGTTAAGAGGCACCACTTTTCATTGACAATTAGCAAGAGCAGGGTGGCTGGAATCAGTTCTAGCTTTGGAATCAGGCCTAATTCTCTCCCTGGAGTGCTAATGACATATGCAAGAGTAGAAGGGGAAGAACTATGTGAAGGCGCATTCAAACACGCAACCCTCTTTCCCCACACTCTGAAGTGCTATACTCCCTTTAGCACTGAATCACATCATTAATCTGCATACATAGCTTGACAATTTGTACTTTTGGTTCTTCTTCCCAGTGTAGAACACTTGTTCTTTGTTGAATTTCACTCTGTTGCAATGCAGCAAATAGTTCAACCTCCTTCTGAATCTTTTACCCTCTTCAGAGGGTTCACACATCCTCCAATTGTCAGACGCCAATCCCCTATCTCAAAGTTAGCTACATTTTGTAGTCCTAATGTAATTGTACATAATTCCAGAAGGACAGTTCAAGTGTATTCCCTTGCTTCCTTTCCATAATTGAAACCCTGGATTATTTCCACAGTGAAAAAGCCCTCCTGGCAAAGAAAGATTCCAAAAAAGGAAGTCGGTTTTGCAGAAAATGACACAGAAGAAGACACGGGGACATTCACAAAACTGATTCAAGAACACGTCATTTTGGAGCCTTCCCATTTTATGATGGTTTAAAGCCACATTCTGCCAAAATGCAATGTAGATATATATTTAAATGCCAACAGATGTTCTGTAAATTTATGCACTGTTTTCTAATATGCACACCATATGCACATACAGGGTTTTTGGAAGGATGCAACTAGATAATGCAGGTGACATTCTTCGAACACTGGTAATTATTATTTATTGTTATTGGGTCTCCTTCACAGAGGCACACATTCATAGCCAAGAATTGCCTAATGCAGTTCCACATGGATGCCGTATGCCTCTGAACATGGCAATCATGTCAGTCTTCCTTGCCCATCATATTAGCCATGCAGGACTATACCAGGTGGTATATACCCTAACCCTAACCCTATACCAAGTGGGGAATTTGATGCTGTTGGATTTGGGCCACAACCCTATGCATGTTGAGAGAGAGAGAGAGAGAGAGAGAGAGAGAGAGAGAGAGTCCTACAAACAGTGGAGGCTGATGGCTACGATTTCAGTGAGGCTGTGAATCCATCATGGGTTTCAGTCAGAATCAGAATTCTAATAGGGCTATCCAAGGTGCTGAACCTATTTTGGTGATAGAGTTCAGCACCTTGGATAGATCCTTTAGCGCCACCAGCCTTCACTGCCTACAGCTCCGAGTAGCCCCCTGCCCCATTCTAAAAAATTTAAATGCCTCTCCTGAAGCTTAGTTACTGGCAGTAAGATCAATAGCTTTTGTTAGTTTGTACTGTTAGTTTTTCATTGTATTGAACTGATATTTCACTGTGCATGCTTTTATTGCTTTTAACATTTAAGTATTGTTGTAAGCCGCCTTGAGAGGGCTTCTGCCATGAAAGGTGGCTAAGGAATGTTTTAAATGAATAAAATAAATAAATAAATATGAGCTTTAAGATACAGTATGCTAGGATTTTGTTTTGACTTTAATGCTGGCCAGTGGAAGCTGGTGGCTCCGACATCAGTGAGGCGATGAATCCACTCCGGGTTTCAGTCAGAGCCAATCAGCTCTGTGAAGCACCTTGGATAGCTCCTTTAGCATTCTGACCAGCTCTGACTGAAACCTGGAGTGGATTCACTGCCTCACTGATATTGGAGCTATTCGCCTCCACTGATGCTGGTATTTTTGCTCTCAGGCTGAAAGAGATTCTCCACCCCTGTTTCATAGAGTATTTGAATTTGGCAAATGGACTTTTGTCTTCACATTCACCAACAAGTATTCTTGTGCATCACCCATTCATTTCAATGTAGCTTGTGCAGAAGAATATCCCTCGGGGATTGTGTCCTATCAAAATGTCACCTTCTTGAGCTCTAGTCCTTTACCAGCATCTTATAAAACCTGTGTATTTGTTTTGCCTTCGGTGAGCATTCAAGTCCCAGATGAAGGAGAATGAAGTCCCAGAAATCCCCTAGTCATAAATGTCAAGTTATTTTAAGAACATAGCCGCCTTAGTAAGAACATGAAGACCATCACTTCATGTCCCGAAATAGCAGCTTCGAAGGGGGGGGGGGGAATCAGTGAAGCATAGATATTTGTCCAATATATTTTCTCTATTTTCTGCTAAAGCCATCTTCATACACCTGCAGGGGAGTACATACAATATGCTGACAGAAAAGGAATAATCCTCTATTAGATTATTTTGCAGCAGTACAGAACCATTCCTCATTAACAGGCGGAAAGTATGATATCATCCAAACATCAGAACATAAGAAGAGCCATGCTCAAGGGTCCATCTAGTCCAGCTTTCTGTTCACACAGTGGCCAACCAGCTGTCGACCAGGGAACCACAGGCAGGATGCAATGCAACAGTAACCTGCCACCCCTGTTCCCCAGCAACTGGTGTACATAGGCTTACTGCCTCTGATACTGGAGGTAACAAATAGCCATCAGGACTAGTAGCCATTGATAGCCCTCTCCTCCAAGGATGTATCCAACATCCTTTTAAAGCCATCCAAATTGGTGGCCATCACTACGTCTTGTGGTAGTGAATTCCATAGTTTAAGTATGTGCTGTGTGAAGAAGTCCTTCCTTTTATCTGTCCTGAACCTCACACCAATCAGCTTCATGGGATGACTCCAGGTTCCAGTATTATGAGAGAGGGAGAAAAATGTCTCCCTATCCACATTTTCCATTCCGTGCATAATTTTGTACAACTCCAAATATAGATTTCACAACAACGCAACATGCGTTTCTAAACTAACCCCCAAAGAACCAAACGTATGGCCACAGACAGAGAAAACAAGTTGACAGACTATCTTCTATAACTGGATGTCCTTGTCTCCCGAAGGACTCCAGGAGCAGCCACAGGCTGTGCGCGACTAAGCAGGGAGTCGGGAAACATGTCAAAGAGATTTCATATTTTGCTGCGCTTCTTGCAGCCTAGAAGTTATAAATCTCATTCTGTCTAAGACATCTATCTAAATACAATGGATATCATACTTGACCACTTTCCAAGCGTAATAAAATAGGAACATAGATAATCTGCTTTTTCTCTTCCCTTTTCTTCATCTTTCATCCAGCATGGCTGACTGGGGAATGCTGGGAGTTGTAGGTTTTTTTCTGTCTAAACATGCATAGGATTGCACCCTTAGTTATGTTGTCGTGTTTTGTACATGTATGTGTTTGTTAGGTTGTGGAAACTGTGGCCCAAGACTGCTTGATTCCCCACACCTGCTGCAGGCAATACTGAGCCGCTATAAGAGATAGTGCAAACAAGCTCTTCTCTGCACAGAGTTTGCAGATGACATGGGAAACAATGGTTTGCTTTTGAACCAGGAAAGGAAACAAGGATTCACAGTGCTGCATGAGGGAAGGATGGATGGGAAGAAGAGGGCCTGCATGGCTCGGGGGCTGGTGAGGCTTGCACATCGAGTGCCCAGTCATAGCTTTACATAAGAACGATCCCTAAATCTTATTAAAGCCAACAGTGGGGGAGGGGGCTTTTCTCTCCTGCTCCAGCGTCTGTCTGTCTTTCCCTCCACAGATCTCACAGTGGAATACTCGCTCATTCAAAAACCAGTCTCAGCTACTTTTGTTCATGTTCTCTTGTTCTCCCAACCTACAGCTTTAAAACATGCGCAAATATCATCAGAAGCAAAGATGAGGCGGTGCCTGCTGCTATTAATAGAACCACAAGGCAATTTCAGTACATGAAAAGAAAGGAGAAATTATATCTATTTTTGTCTCTCTTGATCATATACTGCTCTATTGTCAAGGGGAAGCTCTGAGTCCTTTCAGAGATGTAAGTAACGTTAAAGTACAAGGGAGAATCTCCCCACCACCACCACCAACCTCTCTCTCTGTTTTCATTCCTCAAGCTCCAGTAAGTAAATGCTGCAAACGGCAGCGCTGTATTCAACTGCATACCATAAATGATGCCTTCAAAATGTCCAGTCATGTGTGCCTTGCTTCTCTTTATTTTGATGCTTAAACAGGCCTGACATTAGCACCTGGCATGGTGGCTCACTGGCACAGATTTTGGCATCCCTTTGGGTAGTTTACCTGTTCTAAAAAATACAATAAAATGGGTGGGTGGGTGTTATTTGCTTTTTATTTTTTTAGGGCCCAGTACTGTGAGAAAGATTGACCAGGTGAACTGGCTGCAGCCAATACCATATTCCTTTCCCCAGAATGCTTCTGAGCCAATGAAAATTGGCTATGGTTGCCACGCTAATACATGCCACCACACCACTGCACGCCTCTGCCTCCTGGTAAGCTTGCGGAAGGGGACTTAGACGGCTCATTGCTCAAAGTAGTGCTGTGCTGAAAGTTTTGACCATTCCATTTTTGGCATTTTGTGGGGGGTGGATGAGAACTCAGGCAAAGGAGGCTGCCTGTGAGAGGTGAGAATTTTGGAGAATTTTCTTCTTGGGGAGGGGAACAGGTTTCCGACATGCCTTTTTAAATGTAGCCAGTTGTTAAGGGGTCTTCTTTCTTTCATTCTTTTTTATTTTATTTTTTAAAACACTCCCAGCATTTTCAGGAGCCCAGGAGTGCTTACTGGATGTTTATTGGAGAATATGAAGTCACATGATCTCCAATGGGCTAAGAACTAAGAACTGCTGGGCTCATCCAAATGCTGGAGGAAGGAGGTATTTTAAAAAAACAACAACAAAGAAAGCCCCCTAGCAATCGGCTATACTTTTTAAAAAAGGTATGTGGAAAACATGTCCCCCTCCCCAGGGAGAAAATTCCGTTACCCAGAGGACCTTCTCTTCTGCCGCTCCCAGACTGTGGAATGACCTGCCGGAGGAGACTCGTCAACTTAACAGTCTTTTAGAATTTAAGAAAGCCATAAAGACTGTTCTCTTCTGGCGGGCATATCCAATGGAATTTTAGAATGTTTTTAGGATGTTTTTAGGATGTTTTAGGATGTTTTAGGATGTTTTAATGCAGTTTTAAAAATGTGTGTCATGTCTTAAGCAGTTTTATGTATTTTATCATATTGTTCTCCACCTCGATCCAAATGGAGAGGCGGGTAAGAAATAAATTATTATTATTATTATTATTATTATTATTATTATTATTATTATTCCCCCTTTCCTGTGAAAGAGGCAGAAAAAATGCCTCTTTCACAGGGAGAAAGTTCCTGAAAATAGGAGGCAAGTTTCGGCTAGCACTACCTCAAGGTCTCCTCAAACCTGGCACTGGCCCGAAAAACGTACAATATGCTCTAAAGATGAAATCAAAAACATATATATTCAGAGGATTTCTAAAATTTGACTAAGCTATGTCTGCCATTGCACAAATCTGTGGAAGTTTGGACAGTGGCTACCAGGAAAAGGGCCTTTTCTGCTGTGGCACCCTGGTTGTGGAATGAGCTCCCTAGAGAGGTTTGCCTGGCGCCTACATTGTACCCCTTTTGGTGCCAGGTGAAGACCCTTTAATTTTCCCAGACATTTTAGCATCCTAGTCTTTTAGCTTTGCTGTTTTAAATCTGTATTTTAAATCTCAGCATTGCTGCTAGGTTTTATTCCGGTTGTACTTTTATATTGTACTTTTTGTTTTATGCTGCATATGTGGTTTTAATTTTTGTGAACCAACCAGAGAGCTTCGGCTGTTGGGAAGTGTAGAAATGTAATAAATAAATAAACATTGGTCGGGTAATTTGGAAATTGATCAGAGGGCTTTTTTATGCATTTTCAGTGCACCCTGGTGG
The DNA here is from genome assembly GCA_029215795.1 of Anniella stebbinsi. Classification (NCBI taxonomy): domain Eukaryota; kingdom Metazoa; phylum Chordata; class Lepidosauria; order Squamata; family Anniellidae; genus Anniella; species Anniella stebbinsi. The sequence goes on from JARDYH010000004.1 coordinate 15,364,571, forward strand.
TTATTAGCTCAGAGTGAAATCTAGAGCTAATGGTGAATATACTGGCATGCAAATAGAGTGTCCTTCTAGTTAGAAGAACAAGAAAATGTGAGCCTGGCAAGAATGATTAGGAAAAATCTGGAACAAATGCATTTCCTTTATATTTAATCAAATCATCTAACCAAATACTGTCCAATCTGATGGGCAACATCTTTCCGTTCCAGAGAAGAATGCCTTAAGCTCAAAGCCACAGGAGCAGAACCCATGGAGACGAAGAAATTGAACTATTTGGTATACTTGAAAGTGTATCAGGGGTGGATGACTTATGGTCCACCACATTTTGGCCTGTAATGCCCATCAGCCCAGTCAGCGAAGTCCATGGTGAGGGATGATGGGAGTTGTAGGTCAAAATATCTGGAGGCCATAAGTTGCCCATCCATGGTGTAGATCAAGTATTATTCTTTCTATACAAAATGAACCATTCATCAAGCCCTGGAAATTGTTCGGCTACATATCAAGACATATTTCTTTGAGATTGTTCCCCCCCATATCATGGCAACATTTTTGTCAACAAAATAAATAGTATTTAAAAATAATCAACATCACACTCTGATAAGGAGAACCAAACCTCATCACTGGGCAAAACTCAGTATTGTGAAGATCCGGAGTATGTTTTTGGCTATCTTCTGTGGAATTAATTTGCTGCTATTAAAAATAAGTCAGAAACATGCATTTTAATATATGTCTATTAAAGGAGAGATGCAGAATCTCATATGAATTCTCTTTGCATGCAAAAAGAAAATTGCTAGTTACAGCCAAGGAGCCGACTCAAAAGCTTGGAGAAGTCAACAATGGCCTAAGGCAAAATGAGTTTGCCTCAAGGCAAATCTAACTCATGCTTCAGCCATTTAAGGGGAACACCAGCACTTCCTGAAGTTGTCCAGATCATGTCTCTGATAGTCCACAAACTGCACATGCTACCATGGCAACCGCATTGCCTCTTAGCAAAGGGTGGGACGGGCCATAGCTCAGTGGTAGAGCACCTGCTTTGCATGCAGAAGGTCCCAGGATCAATCCCTGGCATCTCCAGTTTTAAAAATGGCCAGATAGCAGTTGCTGGGAGAAATCCCTCCCTGAGCTACTGTCATTCAGAATCGTAGAATAGTAGAGTTGGAATGGGCCTGTACGGCCATTGAGTCCAACACCCTGATCAATGCAGGAATCTAGATGGCTGTCCAGCTGCCTCTTGAATGCCTCTAATGTGGGAGAGCCCACCACCTCCCTAGGGAATTGGTTCCATTGTCGTATTGCTCTTAACAGTCAGGGAGTTTTCCCTGCTGTCCAGCTGTAATCTGGCTTCCTGTAACTTGAGCCCATTATTCCTCATCCTGCACTCTGGGATGAATGAGAAGAGATCCTGGCCCTCCTCTGTGTGACAACCTTTCAAGTATTTGAAGAGTGCTATCATGCCTCCCCTCCGTCTTCTCTTCTCCAGGCTAAACATGCCCAGTTCTTTCAGTCTCTCCTCATGGGGCTTTGTTTCCAGACCCCTGATCATCCTCGTTGCCCTCCTCTGAACACACTCCAGATTGTCTGCATCCTTCTTGAAGTGTGCTGCCCAGAACTGGATGCAGTTCTCAGTGCCAAACAGAGGGGAACCAGTACCTCGTGTGATTTGGAAGTTATACTTCTATAAATGCAGCCCAAAATAGCACTTGCCATTTTGGAAGCTATACTCCTGTTAGTGCAGCCCAAAATAGTCAATACTGGGTTAGACAAATAGTCTCATCTGGTATATGATAGTTTCCTATGATTTGAGCGCACCAACTGCACATTTTATAGTGTTGGCAGGTCTTTTTCTGTACCTCCTTCCTTCACACTCATGGAGGAGTCAACCTTGTACTGATCTCTTTCAGGGTTGATTAGCAAAATCTGGGGAGAGACACACATCTCTAATGCTCCCCTCCCATACCAGCAGCATGCAATCACTTTTACTGGTCCTGTAAGCTTTACTTTCTTAGATTTTCAGGCCCAGTAAAAATGACAGGGGAGGCTATTCTGCCTCCCCTGCTGCCCACACCAAGCCTCTAAGCAGGGCCATATCTGGCTTTTCATCACCCACCTTGAAAAACTGCCTATTTTAACAGAAAAAAACTCCACCATTGCATCATTTGAATATGTCAAGAATAGTACATGATTGCTAAAAGCTCATTTTGCACCTTCATCCAGGCTCTGCCAAGGACAGAGAGCCTGTTTTTAAATCTCACCGTTAAAGTTCATGTAAACAAGGATTGCTCTTGTCATATGCACATATTTCATTGAACACACACACACACATGAGGGAGCCACCACTGAGAAGGCTTTCTCCTTTGTTGTCGCCTTGGGAGCCTCCTTTGGAGGACGCACCTGGAAGAGGGCCTTAGGTGAGGAGCATAGTATCATTGCATAGCACTGCATAGTACAAGCTATATGAATTGACTAGGGTTTCTTTAATTAGCATCAGAGAGATTAATAACTGTTCATTTTCAAATGTACAAGTTGAGCATGGGTTGCAGGCAAGCATCCCAGCAGACAGTGCTTATATTTAAAGCAGCAGTAGCAGCAGCATTTCCCCTCTATGGGATGACCATAGGAAAAGGAGGACGGGGCTCCTGTATTGTTAATAGTTGCATAAAAAAAGGGATTTCAGCAGGTGTCCTTTTATCCATGCCTCACCTGGCGAAATTCCCTCTTCATCACAACAGTTAAAGTTGCAGGAGCCCTGCCCTCATTTATATCTGGTCACCCTAGTACAGCTCATGCAGCTTTAACTGTTGTGATGAAGAGGGAATTTCACCAGGTGAGGCATGGATACAAAGGACACCTGCTGAAATTCCTTTTTCTATATAAAGATACAGGAGCCCTGTCCTCCTTTCCATATGGTCACCCTACCTCTAAAGCAACAGCATGCTCTTACTACTCCACAAGGCCAACTCTTGGTAAACTACTGGCAGCAGCTCTCCAGGATTACAGGCAGGAGTTTTTCCGTCCCTACCTGGAGATGCCAGGAATCGAACCTAGGACCTTCTGAATGCCAAGCAGATGCTCTACCACTGAGCTACGGCCTATGCATACAAGATAAAAACGTACAACACAAATACTATGAAAATTCAATAAGCAGGTGTTCAATAAAAACTATGGAAGATATCACCAATAATACCTGCAGCTCACAGATTATGGAAAGGCCAGTGAAAACTGGTGGGTCTTCACAGCTTTCCTGAAGATTGGCACAGAAGGACCCTGGAGAACTCCTGATGGAAGATGATTCCAGTGGTGAGGGGCCACTACTGAAAAAGCCTCTCCTTGAAGAAAAAAACAAAACCCTTGGTGGTGGGCAGGTGAGAAGGTCCTCTCCTGATGACCTCAAGAGTGTAGGCAGGTTGGTACACATCATGTCTAGGCATGGTGGGAATATGCTGAAGTTCACACTTTGGGCCTTTCTACACCTCCCGACGTTCCGGGAGGGAGGGGGAGGCTTTCATGATGTCCCGATCATGACAGCGTCCCCCAGCATGCATATGCAGCGCACAACGTCTCGGGAGGAAGCAGGGACATCACAGCCTCCATTTTTGTTGGGGGGTTTTTTGTTGTGAAGCACCGGGGCTGGTCATGCAAAAGCGAGGCCCCGCTCCCTGGAACAAGTGAGTTAAAAAACCAAACTCCTCCCTGAAATCATGGCCCTTCCCCTTCCCCTCCCCCCCGCCATCCCATGGATGGCGAAAATGCAGCCCCCCTCTCCCCTGATGGGCATGGAGCTGGGACCACTGGAAGAATCAGGTTTTCCCAGGGCTTCTTTATCCCTGGGAAAACCCGTCTCCACCCCCCCCCCCTGCCCCTGGGAATCCCTGTGTGTCATTTGGATGCACAGGGACTACCCAGGGAAAATCCCCGGTGTGGAAAGGGCCTTTCTCACCATGTGTGTATGAACTAGGTCTAAAACTTCCTTTTGACTGTATATTCAGAGTATACAGCTGCGTAAATTTAAGCTCTTTCAGCAAGAGTTCAGTGCCTTATTTTGCTCGTATAGTGGCACATTGAGACCGAGCAGTACAGTCTATACAGGTAAAATAAATGCTATCAGTAATTTAATCTAATAGGGAATGATGGAGATGATTTTAATACATCAGTAGTTGTTGTTTTTGCGATGCTCACTGTCTAAGCTGATGTTTGAATACTTTTTGAAACATCAGGGGTTAACACTCTCCTGGGGAGTGTTAATTGCTGCATTGTTAGGGAAATCACACAGATACAATTAAGGTAAGCAAATGATATAATTTACAAATGAGTTTGCTACTCATTGGTTTTCACTGTGTATGTTGTGGTTAATGTGGATTCGGTGGGCATAACTATCCAATGATAATTCATATTTATATGGTGTCAAGAAAGATAAGCATAGCCAGGCAGTATGAAGAGGAGATTTTGCACATGGTCTAGTCAGCGCACATAATCTTCCAGTGATCAATCAGGAAATGTGTGCATTGGCTAGTCAACATTTATATTCTCTGGAAGTTATGCATATTGAATGAGCAACTTATACAATTCCTGCCATCAACTCACACTTTCCAACATTGGTTGGAATTGATGGCCCATATTGACTGGTGCAAAAACCTCCCATTCAGGCTGTCAATTTGTCCACGTTCTCCCCGCCTTCATGTCCAAATCCATCTTCACCACTCTTGATGTGCATTTACCGCTCCATTCACTTTAGCTTCCGCAACATATACAACATATACAAAGCTACCACCGTTAAGTGCTGCAAAGACCTGGCACATTATAAACACCACTGTGTTGTAACTGGCCTCTATCATGCTCTTTATAACAAAGAATATAGTGCTTGTACGTAGCTGGTATATAATCTGCCTGTTACACACTTGGACTTTATCTGAGTAACCTGTTACGGCTTGTGCTGGGAAACAAAATGTTAGGCCACAAGATATTAGTAATCACTCCCATGCCTGCTTTGAGCAATTCAGATAGTCTCATGAATACAGTTTCAGTAACTGGAAGGAGCCAGTAGAGTTCTCCACAAAGCAAACCACTGAAATTGTCTTTACTATGTCTTCCTGAATATAGTCCTGGGACTCTTCCCCATCCCCTTGTTTATTAAAAAAAAAAACCACAATGATTTACTGGCCTTTCGTGACACCTAAAATCAGCTGCTGAAGGCAAATGCCCCACTCTGCCTACTGGTAGGGCCCACCCTTCTAATACATATATCAACAGAGGCTTAAGTTAGGATGAACAGATGAAAAGGAGGACAGGACTGCTGTATCTTTAACAGTTGAATTTCAGCAGGTGTCCTTTGTATGCATGCAGCCCCTGGTGAAATTCCCTCTTCATCACAACAGTTGAAGCTGCAGAAGCCCTGCCCTCTTTTGTATCTGGTCACTCTACAGAAGAGGGCAGGGCTCCTGCAGCTTTAGCTGTTGTGATGAAGAGGGAATTTCACCAGGGGCTGCATGCATACAAAGGACACCTGCTGAAATTCTCTTTTCTACACAACTGTTAAAGATACAGAAGCCCTGTCCTCCTTGCCATATGGGCACCCTATCCATAACTATCCATGTAAGAATATCACTGTGGACCATGTAAGAACATCATGGCTGGCCTCAGAGATGGGTTCAGGTATAGTGCACACTCAGTAACCCCTCTTTACAACCTCTTCTGTCAAATGCCAGGAAAAGGCATAGCTTGCCTGTCCTTGCCTTCTTCTCTCACTGAAAAGCTCTCGGTGTTTTGTTTGTCACCTCCCCTGGGCATTGCCTTCTGATGACATCAGTGACTGTCTTCCTTCTTTCAGCCAGCTTCCCCATGGTCTTGGTGACTCCCATCTTTAAGCAAAATGTCAAAAGACTTGGGCCAACCTCTTCTCAGGGACTGCTGCAAATGCTATCCCATCAGATTCTACAATCCATAACAACTATGCCCTCTTTTACGAAGACAAGAAGGTCGTAGATCTTCTGGAGATGGCATTGGATTTCAATAAGATACCATTTTCACAACTTCGAAAGAAAACTTTTTAAAAATCCATCTGATGCCCTATTCAAATTTAAACTCTAACAGCTGGAAAGGTTTTGCAGTTGTTATTATTAAATAGGTGTCCCAGGTTCTTCAAAAGTATAGACAATTGCATTTGGAATATCTTCACTGGGAAAAACAAAACATAAAACACCAAAAATCAGCCTTGTTAATTATTTAACCGGCATATGACTGCCACATGCATTGGACTGTTGAATATTCAGAGTCTAACTTTTAACCTAGTTCCATCCCAAATCTGCAGGAGAATCTCAAAAGTAACTTTATATATTATTGATATACAGAATGGAGAAAATGTGTCTGTCTTAAAGTGATTATAGAGTCAAATTTCCATCATTCAAAACCTGGTAATCTGAAATGCCTTGTAATTCCTACTCACTTGTTCGTCCACCAGTTTAGCAAATTGCAAAGCTGTGTTAAATAACCAGGAGTGCACAAATCTAGTCACTTGGTCCTTCCTGGGTTATTTATTTGAAATATTAATAAGCCAACTGCTGCGCAAACCCTCCCAAGGTGGCAGATAGTTTTAAAAATGGGAAAAACAATACAACGAAACCACATCATAAATTATTAAAAAATGCAGGAAAAAAAGAGAGATAAAAGCCAGCAGCAAATCATTCCAAAGGCTGGCAAATCGAAAAGGTGTTTAAGGCCTGCTTAAAACTCTGTGGTGAGGGAATCAAGTTTTCAAAGCTGTAGGGTCACCACTGAAAAGGCCCTTCTACCAACTGCCTCTGAAGAACTGCTCCCAGAAAAAAGTATTCCCTCCCCTACCTAAGTTCCCTGTGAATTTTAAGGTGGTAAGGCACAACTTTTGCTCTGTCCCCTTAAGGACAAGAGAGGCTCTTGATTCGCACAGCCCCTTTCCCCCATAAAACAGGGGAACCCATGTGGAAGCCCTCTCAACATTTAACTGGATTGTAGGTTCCCTCTCCTGAGTTCTCTGTATGTGCCAAAGGGCTCAATGGAGGGGGGCCGTGGTAACTGCTTCCTTTTGGACCATTCTTCCCCAACCTGGGACCCCCCATGCCATGTTATATTATTATCTTACAAAGCCCTAAACAACTTGGGACCAGGATACCTAGAAGACCACCTTCCCTTATACACGCCCAGACAACATTTACAATTGTCAGAGGAGGTCCTGCTCATCATTCCAAGATGAACAGAATGTCGTCATGAAGAACCTCAACTGCAGGCCTTCTTTGTAGCAGTACCCCCCCTTCTGGAAACCCCTCCCTCGTGTGATTCAGGAGGTGGAAAATATAACATCTTTCAAATGCCTCCTGACAACACATCTTTTTAGACAAGCCTTCCCTGAATGATTACTTTTCCTGGTTTTATATGACTTTTTTTTTGTAAAGGAAGTTTTACATTCTGAATTTGTATATTGTGGTTTTAATTGTTAACTGCCCAGATAGCCTTGGCTGTTGGGCAATATAAATACATAATAAATTAAATTTAATTTAAAACGTGTGTTGAAACTATCACTGTTACCATCATTTCTTGTTTGGGGATCTGGCACTTGGATTTAACTGAATAACACAACATAAAAGTTTATTATATACAGGACGATGTTTCAGTGCTAGAGATGGTATTCTTATTTACTTGGATGATTAATCAGTAGTCTAAGCCTACCTTATTGCCCCTCTAAATCCTCCCTCAAAACAAAGATGATGCTTCGTCAAACTCTAAACCCTTATCTATCTAAACAGAAAAACCTTCCTCTTACCGCAGTCATTCACCCCCAGGTAGAACCAAACCATCCAATCACACACAAGACCCCTCCTGCTACCTACAGTTAACCCTTTCTTACCTGACTATACAATTTTTGAAAAACCAAATGTGTTCATATTAACATAATAAAACAGATCATCCAAAGAAAATGGCGATTTTGTCACAGTGCTCCCTGCCATTCCATGTACAAAAGTTGACTGTACAGAAAGTTGAATTGTTCTTTGACAAGGGCAAAAGGACAGCATCCTCTGACACACCTGAAGGCAGTAGGCCAGCTTAAGGGCACAAAGAACAGACCACAAAGCTTCTCTATTCGAACAGTAAAATTCAGAAGGTACAGGATGACCGGAGAGTAGAACTCTCTTGGCTTACTCACACTGGATGGGAAATTGTCTGAGTTTCCTGGCCCCGGCCTCTGCCCCCCATCACCCAATAAAAGATTCTCTTAGCTTCCCAAAGGAAAAAGAGTGGTTAATAAATCTGCAGACTGTATCCTGACTTGGATGTCAATGTAAGGTTCGAAAATATAAGACCTACTCTGGCCCATCTGCATTGGCTGCCTGTGGGAATCCGATTCAAGGTGCTGGTTTTAACCTATACAGCCTTACACGGCTTGGGACTACAATACCTGATGGAACGCCTCTCCCGACATGAACCTACCTGTACACTACACTCAACATCTAAGGTCTTCTTCCAAGTGCCTACTCTGAGGGAAGCTCAGAGGATGGCAACAAGGGAGAGGGCCTTCTCTGTGGTGGCCCCCTAACTGTGGAGCAATCTCCCCAACGAGGCTCACCTGGCACCAACATTGTTTATCTTTTCAGTGCCAGGTGAAGACTTTTCTCCCAGGCATTTAACAGCATGTGTTGAGTTTTTTAACTGACCCCTGGATTGTTGATGTTTGTTTTTATGCTTTTTATGGTTGAAAATTTTGTATATTTGTTCAATGTTTTTAATCTTTGTAAACCGCCCAGCGAGCTTCGGCTGTGGGGCGGTATATAAATGTAAATAATAATAATAATAATAATAATAATAATAATAATGGAAAAGGAAAGGAATATGGGCAGGAGTTAGAGATCTAACATATGCCATGTCCCATCCATACTTCCTTTCTCCTTATTCCTTTGATAGGATGCATCATTTAGTTACGCTGGCATGTGGTAGCTTCACTGCAGCTAAATACTTTAGAATCTTATGAAATATGTACTACTGATTCAAGGCTTTCAATTTTGCTGGGAGGATGGAATCCCTGATAAAGCAGGATACTTGGAGGTACAATCTGGATTCATGCTCTGCCAAGTCCTGGTCCTGTAGCTAATTGTGCAGCCTTGTTAGAACAGAGGTCAGAATCTCATCCATGAAGGTCACATTCAGCCCACCTGTAGTCCCAATCCAATCATCTGTAGTTCTCTAGATGACCACACCTTCTTCTCCTAATCCAACCCCCTTTCCCTTGGTGGCTTCCCAGCGTTTGTGCAATTCCCAACCCCCAGTTCTGAAAGACTGAAATATCTCTCCTAAGGCTTAGTTAGTGTCAGTAATATGCTGGTATTCTTTGTATTTTGGCCCCACTCTTTTTGTCTTTTGGCTCCACCCCCATGGCCTTCAGCCCCACTCACCACTGAAATGAGGTTCCTGAGAGCTTTGGGAGTTTGGCTCTAGAGCTCAAGTGGTTCAACACGCCTGTGTTCAAACCACAGCATCATAGCATGTTAGAGTTGGGAGGGATCATCTGCCAAGGTCATCTATCAAGGTCAGGCCCCTGCTCAGGGCAGAAACTTGCAACCATAGCATCCCCAACAAATGGCCATCCAGCCTCTGCGTAAACACCTCCAATGAAAGTTAAACTGAGGGGACGCAAGCTGTAGGCTCAGAACTGGTGTCAGCTCCTGCCATCCATGGGCAGCTGGTGGGACCCTAGCAGGTCAACCATGGGTGCCTGTACTGGGCTCCCTTTACACACACACACATGCCACTGGCCAGCACTTGCTGCTGTTTAAACATCCCACAATGCCCCTGATGTAGCATCCCTCTGGGGGCATTGTGAGAAATTTAAATGGCAGCTAGGCCACTGCTGGGAGGGCTGCTGTGCACTATTTTCTTCCACTCACCACTGCCTCCAGATAGGCCTATCAGGGGCTACTGACAGACAAGGGTACTTGCAGAGACACTGCGTTCAGACTGCCTTCAAACTTGGAGCTGGTTTTGACTAGGCCCTTTTTAACACAACTCAGGCCAGATCTACACCAAGCAGGATATAGCGGTATGAAAGTGGTATGTAAAAGGCAGGAGCCACACTACTGCTTCATAGCGGTATTGAAGTGCACTGGCAACTGTTGGGGCCCATTGACACGTACCATAGATCAGTATATCCTGCTTGGTGTGGCTCCTGCCTTTTATATACCTCTTTCATACTGCTATATCCTGCTTGGCGTAAATCTGGCCTCAGTCTCCATGGTGACTGGACGTGGCTGGCATTTCATGCCGGCCTCTCCTTTGCTGCCAGGTTTGAGAGAAGTACATGTTGCGCCCGCTCCAGGCCACCACAATTTGGGTGGATTTGGGAGAATCGAAGGGATCATTTGAAACTACAAGCAAAATCCCCTGACGCGAGCAAACATCAATTCCTTTTCTTTTCTTTTCTTTTCTCTCTCTCTCTCTCTCTTTCCCTTCCTTCCTTCCTTCCTTTTTTTTGGAGGGGGGAGTTGTAGTTGGTTAATAAATCCATCGATGGATTATGTGGGAAAACAATTCTAGGAAATTTAATTTTGCCTGGAGAAAAGAGGACTTGATTTGAAGAGGCAGGGAATAGGCTGGCATTTCTCAAATATTTATAAGGAGCCTGACATGAACTGTAGAATCCACTTTACCATACAGGCAGACTAACCAGCTGCCTGAGGTACATAACTGACAAGGCGCCCATCTTAATGGAAGTACTTAGCCCCCACACTACCTCAAGCATGGCCAGTTTTATAGGCTGTGTTTTAAGGAACTGAAAATGTGTCCCCAGAATCCTCTCCAATGACACATGGATTTTTGGGGACTCACTCCAAGGGTGGCTTCACACTTTGGCCACAATCCAACACAGAACTCAGCACATTTCAGCCCACTGAAATCAATTGAAATTTGGTAAAGCTTTTGATTCTGGCTGAACTGACATGGTGGCTCAGAATGTTAGTCTGGAAACAAAAGCAGTGTGGAAGTCCCTCTTTCTTGAGGGTCAGAGAAGTTGTAAGTTTGGCCAGGAATAAGTACCTCACACAGCCAGACATCCCAGAAAGCAGGGAAGCTTAGATACTTGGAACCCAGAAGAAAGGAATCTGAAGAAAGGGTACTAAAAAATGGGAGTCTGAGAACTGGCAACTCCAAGGGAGCAACAGGGATGAAGAAGCAACAGGCAGAGAGTTTGAGGATCTGAATTTCATATTTTGATTTGCACTAACCAGACAATTCTTTGCCTGCAGGCTTCTAGTAATAGTAAAATGTTATTTAACATCTAAGAGAGTAATCCTATGGATACCAGTCAGCATCTGAGGGGACTTAGGATTGTTCAGATTCCCCCCTCCAAGGTCAGAGACAGCATTCCAATTTCAGAAGGGGGGAGTTGAAGTTCCAACCCCCTCCCCTGACCCCGCACAGCCAGTGCAGAAAGAACTGTGCTGCCTGCTCTTCGGCGTTAGAAAAGCATTCTTGGAGAAGGGGGAAATAGGACATTCCTGAAGGCGGGGAGGAGAGGAGACTGGAGAGGCCAGGGAATGAACTATCCTAAGGCCTTTCAGCCTCCTTCCCTCCCCCTCTGAAGCTCCCCAGCTAGATGGGCAAAAAAGCCCATCTAGCGAAAGGGCAGGGCAGAAGGATGGGGAGGCAAAGATCACCTCCACTGCTTCTCCCACTCTTCATAGGATGTGTTCAGGGACTTATGATCATTGAGAGTGCAACCAGTAGGATTGCATCCTTAATTAATTCTATGTCATGGTAGTTACAATTTTGAGCAGACATGTGGCCATTATTATTATTATTATTATTATTATTATTATTATTTCTTACCCGCCTCTCCCTCGGGATCGTGGCGGTGAACAACATTAAATACAAAACAGCATAAAATACATAAAACTGATTAAAAACGTATAAAATGAATGAATTATTAAAAATATATAAAACTAATACATTATTAAAATAACAATGAAACATGTGTTTTTAGTATGCATTTCATATACTGATTGTATTTTTGTTGACTTCAGATTCCTACAGACTCAAGACATATTAGCTGTTTTTATGTTTTATGGTTTTAAATTTTGTATATTGATTTTTTAACGTTCAATCTTTTAATTTTTGTAAATTGCCCAGAGAGCTTCAGCTATGAGGTGGTATATAAATGTAAATTTTTATTGTTATTATTATTATTATTATTATTTCCATCCACCTTGACACCTCTTGCTTTTGTCATGTGCTGCCCTACTCCTGTCCCCATTGACCTTGCTACTTCTTTCTTCCCCTCTCTCACAGCATCTCCAAATCCCACAACCTCGTAAAAACAGTTGCCTGATGGAAATGGTTGGCTGATGGCACAGGATCATAATGCCCTAATGGGCCAATTCCATAGGGATTGTAATGTCTGCAGGCACAGCCTTACCTAATTTGGCGCCTTCCAGATGTGTTGGAGTATAATTCCCACCATTTCTGGCCAGCATGGGAGTTCCAGTCCAACACATTTGGAGAGTGCTAGGTTGGGCAAGGCTTTCGTGGGCATTGTCTCCCATAAAGATGTGAGCGTGTTCCTGTGCTGAACATGTTGACCGTAGTAGGGTGACCAACTGTCAGGATTTCCCTGGATTTGTCCTGGTTTTTGTTCTATTCTGTATGTCGTGGGGTGGGGGGTTTCTGTAATTTTCTATAATGTCTTTGGACATGCTTTCCCCTTTAAGGCTGTCATTAGTGTGGTGGCACATCATTTCCCCCTCACTGCTCCAATCAGAGCCTTAAAGGGGAAAGCTGTCATTCCAGGACATTATAGAAAAGGCCCCAATTGGAGCAGTTGGGGTGGGAATGACATGCTTTCCCCTCCTTCTCTCCAATTGGGCCTTTAAGGTGGTGGTGGTGGGGATGATGTGCTTTCCAGAGGCCTCTTAAAGCCACTTTCCCACCCCACCTCCACTGGGTGTCCTCTTTTTTGGTTTCCCAAATATGGTCACCCTACGTAATGCACAACAGCAAGTGGCACATAATTTGACACCTGGTGCTTGTTTTTGGAATATCTTTCAGAATATCTTTCAAAAACAGCTGACCATGTCCTTAATGTCAACACCAGTTTTTTTTGGAGATGGGTGGAAAGGAACTGCGATGCTACAAGGTGTTTATCCAAACTACTGTGTTTACAACTGGAAGCTACAGAGGGTGGTGGTGGGGTGGAACCACATCAAAGTGCCTCCATATAGGTCATATGATTTAAGTACCATAAATCATTCCTATGGACTATGGGTACCATCTAGCATGTTCCAATAAGACAACAATAGGCCAGTGGAGGCTGTTGGCTCCGATGTCATTGGGATGGTGAATCCACTCCAGGTTTCAGTCAGAAGCACCTCGGACAGCTCCTTTAAAGTTTTGAGCAGGTTCACCGTCTCACTGACACCGCAGCCACCAGCCTCCGCTGCATTTGGCCTTTCTGTAAGTGTTTCTGGCAGCTGTTTGCTTAGTTGCTCTGATGTCAAAAATGGATCTGGACCTGGCATTAGAGAACTGTGGGGCACACTGTGGAGTACAGGTTACCATTTCAGAGTAGACAGGAGGGGGAAATACTTTAGGACAAGAGGGCAAGATTCAGCGAAGTCTTCAATATACTCTTCAATATAACTGTGTGTGTGTGAGTGTGTGTGTGTAAAAATATTTGCTTTCCATGACTTTCAGTAATTGCATCAGTGTGGTGTATGATTGCCACTGCTCTAACTGGCAGCGTTAATGCACACAGTTTTAAAACAGCAAAGAGATCTGTACCTTGACAAGTGTAGGTATAAATGAGCTTGGGTACATTTTATAAAAACCGTCACTCAAGTGAGCTGACCCAGAGATGGAGGTGTCCCTAATGTGTAATATTCATATGTGGTCTGACACATACTTTCACTTTCTCCTGAAAGGCATCCCTGCTTCAGAGGCCTTAGAATTCAAATGACATCTGAATTTTAGAATTAGGATTCCGAAGGCCATAAACCATGTTTGGTAAATTACAGTAAATATGATAACTTGTTAAATGGCTCTTGACTCAAAATGAAAACAGACACTTGCTGCCTATAAATGAGCAAAGCCATATATAATAGGACAAAGAGGCAAAGAGCAATAGTGGGTCACTAAGCGATCTAGTCTTGATGAGAATTCTCCCTAACTCCAACAGATAAAGTTGGAGAGAAGTCCTTGTGCTTATATACCATCAGGGCAGGCCGCTGCTATGGCCTATACCAGAATCTAGACCCAGAGGACGTATTCACATGTCCAGAGTCACTTGAACTAGCCAGGGTTTCTTCTTCTTCTTTTTAATGTCTTTTAACCAGACATAAAATCTGCAATTCCGGGGTGGGGGGGTGGGGATGTGCAGTTCCAAAAGAACATTTGTGGAGTCCGAAATTCAAGTCATGTAAATGTTGTATTAGGTTAACTGATGTAAAAAGTAAAGTGAGCAGTCGGTGCTCTTCTAGAGTCCGAAGCACACACATTTCTCCTCCCTCTGCTAGAGAGGCTCCCTACAGACTACACTGCTATGCTCCACCAATGTTGCAGAGATGAAGGAAATCTTTCTAGAACGTGAGAAGCTTCTCCTGACAAATCATGTAACATTGTCAATATTATGATACCTCTTACAGGGACAGCTGTACTATTTTTGAGTATGGTTTTCTCCCGAGAGAGAGAGAGAGAGAGAGAGAGAGAGAGTATATATCCCTCACTCCAAATAAAGTTTTGCTGGAATTCATGAGCTTCTTGTGCGATAGCTGAAAAGCACTTTCTTCTGCATTAGTCCTCAAAAATTCCCATTTCTGAGGATTTTCTGCCACTCTGTAAATAAGAATATAAAAGCCCTGCTAGATCAGACCAAGGGTCTGACTAGTCTAGCACTCTGTTCACACTGTGTCAACCAGCTATTGAGCAAGAATGCACAAGCAGGGCACAAGTGAAACAGCACCCTCCTGTCCATGTTCCCCAGCAACTGGTGTATATAGGCTTTTACTGCCTCTGGTAATGGAGGTAGCACATAGCCATCAGGACTAGTTTTGTTAGAGTTCATGATGATCTGAAAAGGAATGTTACTCTAACCAAAAATCAGAAACATAAGGCAAGTGTACAGGCATGTCATAGCAGAACATGCTATGCACATGCATGACAATCTCATACCATATGTGGTTCAATCTTTTTTTTTTTAATGTTATGGAACTAGTCAGAGATCAAATGCTGGGACTTGGGTAGCTTGAGTAGGAAGAAAGATGCTACTTTATTGATCAGGCAAAGGCAATAGTCCAACTGTTAGTATTTGCAAGTTGAATTGCCCCTCCCCATGCCCACTGTGGGGCAAATGATGTCAAACCAGGGGGCATAGCTAATAATAAAATTAATAAAATGAAAGATAAACATAAACAAAATGACTATTAAACTATTTCCCTATGTATATTTGCATATTGTCAGTCAAGAACATCCCTGTTATGGAAAATGCCAATTGTAAAGCAAAAAAAAAAAAAAAAAGAATAAATCAGACATTGTTTCCCGGCAGAAGTTCCTTAACTGTGTCCTACTCAGCAGTAGAGTTTTAAAGCCATCTTTCTGTATGATGTCACCTGAAAGAGTTAATATTCCTTTGTAGAGATCCATTAAAGATTTCTTTGCAAGAATGCTAAGATGTCTGTATGGGTCACTTGAGACCGTTAGGAAACTATTCATAATGCATTTATGAAGGGAGACAAAGGGCAACCTCATAAAAGAACGATAAACCTACTCATCAGTCTTCCCTTATGTACTCGGGTGTCGTTCCTGCTGCTCCTTTCCATATCAACCTTTTGTTTCCTAATGAGCATCACTGGGAATAAGCCACTTAAAATGTGTCAGATAGCCAATCAGTTTTGCATATCCTGTTGGACAGCTTCTGATGCCTTCATTTGGGATATTGAGTTTTGTGTCGGAAGCCATGTTGCCGCCATATGCGATTTTGGGAAAGGGAATGTGCTTGCTATTTGTTTTGTTTGTTTTGCAGATTGAGAAGACACCATATTGCCTGTAGGCAAGCAAAGACAGACAGTTAGTGTTGACCACCATCTGCCCTTCCCTCCCACGTCCGTGGACGAATTCCATTATAATATTTCCCAGACACCAACCATTTTATGTGAATGGGAGTATTTTCTCTGCTCATCTCATGAACTACGGTACTGCCAGAAATCCCCTGGATCATCTTAGATCTTACACATTCTTCCCCAAGCATGGTCATCAAAATTGGGGCAACCAAGACTCACAAGAAGCCTTGGTTTGGCTCATAAACTATGAATTGTCAGATTGAATTAAACACTATGGTAAATGATTCAGAGCGTCATCAGACTGGTGTTTCATCGCATGTTTCTTACTGCCCACTCATGTTTTTTTGTGTATCCTTTTGATGACACTGTCCACCTTCTGCGCATCTCCTGCGCCTTCTGGTCATCTTTCTGCCACAAATAGGACCCTGGCAAATCCATTTTTATTTTTATTTTTGGAAGTGAAGTGTGCTGCCGTTTCCTTCTGTGTGCAGGAAAAGCAGCACAATGAAAACACCCACTGAATGGGCCATGTGATCATTGTATACTTCTTTCTTCCCCTGTGTGAAGGAAGAGGAAGTATCATGGGACAGAAGTGGGAGAAAAGTGATGGTAAGGAAACGTGATACTTCCCCCCCCCCCCATCTTATGATGCTCTTAGGGTAATTTTCTCTGTAATACAACATACGATTTTCCTGTTCTCTGGGTCTACAGTTCACCATACATACACTCTGTTGGTGGAATTAGTGGGTCAAATTAAAGGTGTCAAGGATGTTCTGTCCTTTTGGCTTCTTTCCATGCTGCCCTAGTAATGTCTACTGGAAGTTCTAACACCATCTATGCTACCATTGCCCTTTCCAGGGACCAAATGATACTCCCACAGGGGGAAAAAAAGAATCTCATTGGTCAAGTTCATGGGGTTCCATGAAGAAGACATTACTGGGGCGGTATGGGAAAAAGCTACATGGAAGCAGTTTCTATGCTGCTAGCTTAACATCCATCAGGCTTCACAGGTGGCCTGAGGCAAGCACCCTCTCTCATAACATCTCTCATAGCACATACACACACACTCTCATACCTAGTGTTTTTAAGGATTACTGTGATAATATGAGTGTATAGGTCTCTCAACATCCATGGCCAAGGCAGCTAAATGGAACCTCCATGGCCAGGGATAGTGTACCTCTGAACACCAGCTGTTAACAACAAATAAAACAGCAGGGCTGTTGCATTCATGATCTGTTGACCCAATGCATTTGTTGGAAACACAATCCTGGAATAGATAGCCCTTTAGTCCCAGCCAGCTATGTTCTTATGGTTTTAAATATATATATATATATATATATATATATATATATATTAAAAAACATCATTTTTAAAGCTAAAGAGATGAAACTTGGCACCTTGATAGCTCTTAAGTAGGGCTTTAGCCATGCCACATTTGAAGCAGATCTGTTTATCCATTGATTTTTATGAGAAGGATTCACAAAAACTACTATGTAACACCTATTAGGGCTGTGCACAGATCCGGATCCAGATCCCGAATCCAGATCGAATCGGCCCGATCTGGATCATACAGATTTGGATCTGAATCTGTAATCTGGATCTCTGGATCAATCTGGATTGAATCGGATCAATCCGGATCAATTCGGATCGATCCAGAGATCCGGACGCTATTTTAGTTGTTTTAAATCCATTCGTTTGCACAGGGGGAAAGGGCTATAACTTATTTATTTTAAAAGATATAAAGTTCAAGCTTGGGGACCTTGCACATGGAGTGGAGGTAGTCATGTATGTATCTTGAAAAATGGAAAAGTTATAGCACTTTGGAAAATCACATTTCTAAAAATTAATAGCCACTACACACATGTACCAATGTTTCTGGAATTTCCCACACATGATTACCTCCACTCCATGTGCAATGTCCCCAAGTTTGAACTTTATAACTTTAAAAATAAAGAAGTTATAAGCACTTCCTGATCATTTTTTCAAAAATTAATTGCCACTACATGCATGCACCTATGTTTCTGAAGTTTCACACACATGACTACCTACATCCCATCTGCAATGTCCCCAAGTTTCAAGTTTATATCTTTAAAAATAAAGAAGTTATAGCCCTTTTCCCCCATGCAAACCTATGGCTTAAAAAAATACCTAAAATGGCACCCAGGTCTCAATCCGGAGATCCGGATCAGGCTCCGGAACCAGATCGGATCGGATTGGATCCAGATCATACAGATCCAGATCAGGCCAATCTGGATCTGACAGATCTGGACCCAGATCCAGATCGGGGGGGGGGGGGTCTGTGCACAGCCCTAATAATTGTTATTGCTCTTTTCTTCTTCTGAAATGGTCATTGCTGATGAAAGAACAAATCTTGAGTAGGCCAGTCAACTGCACATTTCAGGATCCTCTGTGATAATACAGAGGATTTCTGCCTTGGCTGAGGAGTCTGAAATCCCATTTTAATTCTTGGAACACAAGGCAAAGAAAACTCCAGTTGAAATCAAATGTAGCTGGGTCCAGTACAGATTAAGTAACACATCAAATATGCCTGCCAGAAGGATTCCAGCAGCAGCACAGCTTTCTCTCCAGCAGTACCATCCACTCATTAAAGGAGGCATTTCTCCCCTCTCCTTCAGCTAGTCCACATGGGGTGGCCAAGTGTCCTTTTTTATCTTTTACACAAAGGACTGTCCTCTATTTTGAAGATATCCTCTATCTTAAGGGCTGTCTAGTCCAAATCTGGTTTAAAGATAAGGATCCAGCAAAAGGAAGAACTGGGCCTAGAAGCACTTGGACAGCAGACTAAGGAAGACACAATATACATATAAATTAGCACATGAAAAATTTATGCAAATCGGTATCCTCTTTTGTCCTCTCTTTCAGTGATGCATGTCCTCTTTTATTGGTGACTCATCAGTGACCACCCTAACGACATCTTCCTTCCCTCTCCAAATGACAGGCTTCTCTTGGGAGGCATCTTGCTCAAAACCACATAGGGAAGAAATCCCAGGTTAAAAGAGATCCAAATTCCAAAAGCATAGCTGAGTGAATGTGTTGCAGCAACAGCAAATGAGAGTCCTGTGACACTTTAAAGACTAACAGATTTATAGCAGCATAAGGTTTTGTGGACTGGAGCACACTTTGTCAGATGTGTTAAGCAGCACTGTCCAGAGCTGGCAGATATACACATCCATGGGTATGGTAAAGAAGTGGAGCCAAAAGGCCATATAATGCATGGAGTTGCAGGATGTCTGTCACATTAAGCATCTGAAGATATACAAGGCAAAAGCCCATAAAACCCTTTCCCCCTCCCTGCCTGGCCGCTTGCTCTGTTTGTGTATGGGTGGGGAGAGATTCCTGCCTTTTGGCATCACAACAAGAGCATTAGTATAGTACCGGTTCTGATGGAAACACAGAGCGGATTTACTATCCCACTGACATCGGAGCCACCAGTCTCCACTGAGAACAGCCTTCCCCAAGCCAGTGCCCTTCAGATTGGTTGGACTACAACTCCCAGAAACCCCCATTCTTGGGGGATTCTTGTAATCCAACACAGCTGCAGGGCACTAGTTTGGGGAAGGGTGCATTAGAAGGTCAAGGGGTTCAAAACTGATTACAGAAAACCTTCAGCATTTGCTTTGACACAGATTGAACCTACTCAAATGACACACTAAGCCACGGTGGTTAAACATTTTGAGTCAAACATTCTGGCTTAGTGTGTCATGTGAACCATGACTTAGTGTGCCATGTGAACCTGTCTTAACCATGGTGGCTTCATAACCACAGTTTAAACAAGCTCACTAACCATTGAGCTTATTGCGTTGTCTGAACAAACCCAATGTCTTTGTTTGGATTGTTCTTTGATCAAAATGAGAGAAGGGGATCCTACTGGTATCTTAATAGGTACACAATTTTTCACCATTTGGTATGAAATCAACAAATCCATGAACATGTTGAATGATTCTTCATTCAGATGCATGTGTTTAAATTTCTAAAAATGGACCTAATATCCAAATGCTTCTGGGTGCCTTTGCTTAACAACAACAACAACAACAACAACTACAACAACTGATTTAGATGATGAACACAACCAGTGGCTAAAATAATAAAAATCCAAAGTTAAAACCCTAAGGATCTCTATCAGCAGAATCAATGGTTTGATTCATAGAATCATAGAATCATAGAATAGTTGAGTTGGAGGGGCCTATAAGGCCATTGGGTCCAACCCTCTGCTCAATGCAGGGATCCACCTTAAAGCATCCCTGACAGATCGTTGTCCAGCTACCTCTTGAATGCCTCTAGTATGGGAGAGCCCACGACCTCCCTAGGCAATTGGTTCTATTATCGTATTGCTCTAACAGTCAGGAAGCTTTTCCTGATGTTCGGCTGGAATCTGGCTTCTTGTAATTTGAGCCCATTATTCAATGTCCTGCACTCTGGATTGATCGAGAAGAGATCCTGGCCCTTCTCTGTGTGACAGTCTTTCAAGTATTTAAAGAGTGCTATCATGTCTCCCCTCAATTTTCTCTTCTCCAGGCTAAACATGCCCAGTTCTTTCTCCTCATAGGGCTTTCTTTCCAGACCCCTGATCATCCACGTTGCCCTCCTCTGAACACGCTCCAGCTTGTCTGCATCCTTCTTGAAGTGTGGTGCCAGGACTGGATGCAATACTCAAGATGGGGCCTAACCAGTGCCGAATAGAGGCAAACCAAAGGCCAACCACGTTGATCATCAGCCACAAGGCAAGAACCATCCACTCTTGGCCAATAAACATGGAATATCCACCTCATAGATTGCTACAAGCAGAAAGCCGGCTCAATGCAAATGCAAAAATCTGCTTTCAGGGCCATCACTCCAAATGTCATCTCCCACCCACAATGCAGCAGGTGGAAGCAGAATAAGACAATCTAAAGATGTCAACAAATGAAGACTAAGCGTGGGCACCGATGTCTCAGACACAGTACACAAACTTGCCCAGAGTGGACTTTACCATGTGTGGTGGGGGAAAGTGGAACACTCACATGTCCCTACATCGGCTGTATCTATGAACACTCATGCAAACATGCTCCTCCTTTTTGGAGAATGAAGGATCACACAGAGGTGCCAGGTTTGACAGGGCACTGAGAAAAGGGCCCTCTGTAAACCCCCAACACCTCCCTGGTGACCACCCCATCAGGGGGTGGGTAGAGACCAAGAGTGAGCAGTAGTTGGGATGGCCAGTTTCTTTCCAAGGTAGACACAAGTACAATAGATACAAAGGTAGATATATCTAGAATGGAAATCACCTAACACTTCAACATGGTTTTCACAGCAATTTTCAAAGCAAATTTGGAAAGTCTATCTCAGACAACATGTGAGGAAAACTGAAGGATGACAAAAGAGTTTGGATATGACCAGCAGCATTGCTCAGGAAGATCTGACACATCTCTAATTCATAGTGCCTTTGAGGGTATCCTATTCAATTCACCCAAAATGTTTTTGGATCCTGTGGTTCATCCCTGACAATACCTAGCGGAAGACATCTCAGCTGTAGTACGTTTCCTTTTACAATATAAAGCCCCCACGATTTCTCCCCTCCCCTGCCACACACTCACACCAAACACACACACACACACACACACACACACACACACACACACTGCCTGTTAAAAACCAGCACCAACCCCTTTTAGTAAAGGAAGACAAGGTGATGGCTGGTATTAAAAGAAACAATTGGATCCTGAGGAAAACATTTCAGCTATTTCGGAAGCAACCATCTCTATTTGAGCCTTTTTGCCAAAAGTCCCCTGCTACCACGGAAATGCTACCAGCAAGGCAGCATCAACATTTACAGACCCTTCCTCGGGTAGCCTCTGCATCAGGTCGCTACTCACCTCAAGAGTGCTGCTTCTTGTTCGGAGCACACCGAGTGCAGGAGAGTGGCAGGGTGGGGGGGTGGGGAAACGCTGTGTTCCCTCCTGGGCTTCTGTAGTGTAACCTCCTGCAATCCTTTCACCTTTTCCCTTTCAAAAATCCCCAGCGCACAGGCCTCTCTCCGGAGTCTAGACAGCTGCTATTTACATTGTGGACAATGGCTGGACGTGTTTCTTATTTTAGTCAGGGCAGAGAGGGGTACAAAACCAGACTCGCACACACATCCTATACCAGGGGCTGCCTGTTGCGATGCATGTAGTGAGATGATTTCATGCAGGCTTAAGAATCAGGCTCCGTCCCTTTCAGCAGCCACCCCCTGACAGCAATCTGCCGAGTGACATTCTCCCCACCTCGTCGTGCAACTTCTTTTACTTCCTGCAGGCTGCAGAAGTTTTGTTTTTTATTTTTAATCCATCAGCCTATTTAACTGGAGGTGTGGAAGGGAGAGGAGGAGGAGGAGGGAGAGGAAGAGGAGGAGGAGGGAGAACAGAAAAGGTGGCAGAAGGAATTATATGTCTCACTCACAACACACACAAATGTGCACACACAAACACACACAGAGAGACACATCACAGCCGCCAGTATCGCTTATTTGGCTCGCAAAGGAAACCAGAGAGTCCCTTCTCCAAAGGTGATTTCATTTTTACAGCCCTGTCAGCAAACTGCAGTTCCTAATTTTCAGGAATAGATACAACAGATGCAGGCCTTGCACATTTTCTGAAGTACTTATGACTGGCCATTTTGGGTGACCGTCAAAACAAGCATCGCATTCCCACGGCAGTCTTATACTCCAGGAAGCTTTTTTTACGTTTCCAGTTTGGCACTCCAGATCACATTAGAAATGTGGGAATCGGTATGTCTGTTGATCAGCCTTCCCCAACCTCAGGCCCTCCAAAGGTTTTAAACTTCAATGCTCATCCCAGCAAGCATGGCCAATGGCCAGGAATGCTGGGAGTTGTCGTCCAAAACATCTGGAGGGCACCAGTTACAGAAGGTTTCTTTAAGGAATTGACAGCCATGGTTGACAATTGATCTTTAGCTGCAAGCAAACTTTGACCTGGACAAGGACTGAAGGGCCACCACTGTTGGCTCTGGCCACCAATTGATTCCCATGCAGGCAAAGAACCCCTTTTTAAGCCTTTCCTCTCAAGTGTGGGGTGGCTTTGGCAGAATTTCCCCCTGATGCACCATGGGGTACTTCTTCATACAGCACATAATTAAACTATGGAATTTGCTACCACAAGATGTAGTGATGGCCACCCATTTGGATGGTTTTAAAAGGGGGTCGGATAAATTCCTGGAAGAGAAAGCTATCAATGACTACTATTCCTGATGGCTACGTGCTACCTCCAGTATCAAAGCAGTAAGCCTAGACACACCAGTTGCTGGGGAACCTGGGTGGGAGGGTACTGTTGCACTGTGTCTTCCTTCTGGATCCCTGGATGATAGCTGGTTGGCCACTGTGTGAACAGAGTGCTGGACTAGATGGACCCTGGGTCTGATCCAGCAGGGCTCTTCTTATGTTCTTATGTCTCCCATCATTTGGGGCCAGTGGACACTGTTGGAAATTTGAGGAAATGTCATCACCACCATAATTAGGGAAGTTGGAAAAATATGAAATGGATAAAAATGACTTCAGCTTTTATGAATTTGACCCACAGCAGCCCAGGGTCCAAGTCACATGGATTCCACAGACTTGTGGACCATATATTTAACTTTCCCCAAAAAAATATGCAAATTTAGTTGTACAAAAATACAAAAGTTACTGGACAATACAATAAAATATACACAGTTTAAAAGTATATATATATATATATATATATATATATATATATAATCTCTCTTCAACCTCTGCTTTTTTGTGTGTGTAATCTGCTCATGGATTGTTCACTGACCTAAGGAAAATACACAAAACATGTTACTTTTTAGCATACTTTCCAATATGGGGGAAATCTGATTCCATCAATGACTGGATGATGCAATGAAAGATGTCTGACAATCCATGAAATACACATGGGACCGACTTTGCTGCGGGGACCCACTGTGCTGTGGCATTACTCTGGGGACCTAGCTCATTTCACACATTTGGAATTTTGAGAGCGTGTCATGGTTGCTCTCACAAAATGGCTGCCAATGGGAGGCTTCCCCAGTCGAAAAATGGCCACCGTGGTGGGCATGGTTAATCACAGAAGGCAAACTGGCAAGACTAAAAGAAAAGTAATAAGAACCTAAGCACAAGGTAAAAGTGGGAAACTGGGCTCCAAAACACAAAAAGAAATAAAGAACCCAAATAAAGATGGTACTGGAGGGCACTACTGTGCTTTGCAGCATGCCTGCCTCCTAGTTACACACACACACACACACACACAGCAGGAGGAGGAGGAGCAGGGTGCCTGGGAGGTGCCAAGAGAGATGTCTGTGGGCAATTGATGCCCAGAGGCACCACGTAGGAGACCCCCAGCTCTATGAAAACCCATGATCCAGGAGGGACCCATCGTGAAACCTACCCATTCATTTGGGAACCTCTTGCGGTGAGCTCTCTTGGGAGTTGGCTCGGGAGTGCGCCAGGTGCAGCATCTGAGGGATGAAGTAAAAACAACGGCCTGCCCATTGATTTGCTTCTTAAAGGAACTGAGGGGAAAGAAAGGCCAGAAGTTCTGTTAAGAGCACAGGCAGCTACCAGACTATGCTCTAAGCAAGAGTGCTGGACTCAGGAAGCCAGGAGGTTCACCAGGGCAGAGGAGCCAAAACACATATTCCACCGGCATTGGCAACATTTCTAATTTTGTTTGGCGTCTCATGAGATCAGTTTAATAGGAAATGGGAACTTATTCTAAAGAGGCTAAAGTTCTTTGCGTAAACAAAAACAATGCAATGAATGACAGATGAAGAATGAGATTTCTTGTTCAATCAATTGCAGAAATGCTGATGGCTATTGAACCTTACTCTTTCTCCATTATTTCCTGGTTTGCTAGTGTGATAAGAGAATCTTGTTGCTGGAGTTATTCGTTGGCCCTTTTCTTTTCAGTGCCGTTGATTTCACTGGCTGTTTTGTAAATGCCACCCACCCATAATCACATAGGAAAACATTGCCCAGGTAAGAAGGGAGATGTGTTGGACTAGCTTGTATATCCCCACCAGCTTGAAAGAAAAAGTGACTGGCTAGTTAGTTAGCTGTGGCCAAGGATGACAGTGGCTGCTATTGCCTGTCAGTTTTCATTTGTAGAAGAAAAATGCCCGATTCTCATTTGATGTAAGCCTGGCCTGCCAAATTTGTGGCAGAGCAAAAGCAGCTCACCAGGTATTGGCTCCAGATTTTAGGGGATTCTTGGGAAAGGTCTCCTCAGCAGGGTGGCCAGTGTCTACTTTACAGAGGTGAGTAATCTGTCAAAGGACAGTCCTCTATTTGAAGGTGTTGTCTGTCTGAGGGGCCACCCGGTCCAAGTCTGGTTTAAAGATAAAAAAGGGAGAACAGGGCCTTGATGTTGCCCATCCAAAGTTAGAACCTGGACAGCAGAATGAGCAGGGATGCAGGAGGTCACCCTGGCAGTCTTCTCAACTATGATGAGAGGTACTGCATTTCTATTTCAATTATAGTTATTATTCCTAAATTTGCATTAATGCATATATATTAACATATGCAATGGCTATGCAAATTAGTATCCTCTTATTTTGGTGATGCAATGTGTAAGTGGCTGCCCGGCCCCTTGGTGGTTCAGTCCATTTTCTTGCTACAGTCACCACTACCCATTTGCTTTCCCTTTCCAAGGCAGGTGGAGGCTGCTGCTCCATCTCCTGGCTCTGCTCACTGCTCACACACATGGAGAGGTTAACAAGCAGCAACAGCAAGGCAACGATGGAGCACCCAATGTCTCTGTGGGGGATCAGAAGCATGGCCCTGTTGGGATGTGGGTCTCAGCAGGGGCTCAGTGGTGCCTACCCCCCAATACCAGCCCTGAGCTCACCGGCCATGTGTGATGGTCCCCCAAGGGATCAGTCCTCCGTCCTACTTTTGCTGCCTGTCTGGGACTGCAAAAACAATGGACTTTTCAATTGCCTGGCAATCCAGAGTACATAGCTAGTTGGGTGCACAGGTTATGCAGAACATGGCGCAAACTGAACAAGACTGAAACCGAAACCAAGGACCTGTGAGTAGTACAACATCCCTCAGCTGTGGTGCTCAGTGGAGGCTGTTTGGTCCAATGTTAGTTAGGTAGAGGATCCGCTCCAGGTTTCAGTTAGAACCAGTCAGAACTCTAATGGAGCTCTCCAGGGTGCTTGGATAGCTCCTTTAGAGTTTTGGGTGGTTGTGACTGAAACCTGGAGCGGATTCACCACCCCACTGACATCCTCAAGTAACAACAGGTTTTCACCAGCGGGTGTGAGTGAGAACAAGCTACTTGTTTGGGGTGGGTGGGATTGCTTCCCCCCAGCCCACTGGTACCACCTCTGACTCTGGTGCCGCCTGTATCTCTCTCTTATGAACACTGTATTCCTTTACTTTAAAATTTTGCACTTGTTTCTGAAGCAACTACATTAATACATTGACCTTAGCAGCAGCAGCAGCAGCAGCAGCAACAACAACATTTTTAAAAAATTGTTTGGGAATATGCAGATTGACAGCTATACATCTTGATATCAAAGACGGGGTGTGTACGACCAAACTATTGCACAGAAAATAAAACAAGCAAACTCTACATTTTGAGCCTTTTATAATATGTGCTATAAAACAGAGCCAAATAGCAGTTGCTGGGCTACTAAAATAAAGTGCTTCCTCCTTCTAAAATAAAATGCTCTAAGAAAGCAATGCATCTTTTTGAAAGTTAGATGAAATCAAAGGATTTGAGCAATCCTACATGAGCTGCTACAATCATCTTCATATTTACTCAGCATACTTTTAAGGGCTTGATTTTTCAAATGAATTTAATTTTGATCCACTTCCTTTTATTGCTTCAATGAGTACTTCGGAGGATGTTTTGAGGTAATATGAACAATTGCTCTCAGATTTAAACAGTGGAGATAGTTGCTAAGGAAATGGGGAAATGTTTTCTTTTGTTTTTCATTTTGAAAGCAACCTTCTTTTAGTGTTGCCTTCATTTTCATTAGCGTGGGACTGGATTAAGGAAAAACAAATATGAAAAATGACAATCAAGCCCCTCTCCAAGTTCATTGTCATCTTAATTTTTGTTTGTACACTAAAATGAATATACAATGAAGGGGAAAGCATAGATCTGTTTTTCAAACAAAGGCATAGCACACTTCTTCTACTTGCTGTGAAGCTCCTCTTCATTGTGAGGAGGGGGACAGGGAGAGGAAAGCTAAGGATATTTTTCTTTTACTCTAGATTAAGTGATCACAATCTAGATCAGAACCACCACATATCGAGAGGGGAGAATTAAACCTCCCCCTTGTTTTTTTCTCATAATTCCCCCATCCCTATGGCTAGGCTTAAATAAGAAAAAAAAAACATCTCCATTGATTCCAATGGAAGCGTTCTTTTTTTCCAACCACCACAGTTCAGTGTGGAGCTGAGAAAAGATCGGTGATGAAATGTTTAATCCCCCTTGCTGCCCCTGCTAGTGCAGTGAACTGGGGCCATAACACTTACTCTAGAGTAAAAAAGAGATTATCCTCAGCTAGATGCTACCCACTTAATGGAACAAATTAAGAGCAGGTAATTCCACTGAGTCTTGACATAGGAAGTGATTGAATGATCCAACCCAATATATCAAGTAGTGAACTCATTCTCATAAGAATATAAAGACGTAAGAAGAGCCATGCTGGATCATACCAAGGGTCCCTCTAGTCCAGCATTCTGTTCATACAGAGGCCAACCAGCAGTCAATGGGAGACCCACAAAAAAGAAATGAGCGCAACAGCAACCTTTCACCCATGTTCCCCAGCAACTGGTGTACTTAGGCATACTGCCTCTGATACTGGAGATAGCATAGAGTCATCAGTACCAGTAGCCATTGATAGCCTTCTCCTCCAGGAATTTATCCAACCCCCTTTTAAAACCATCAAATTAGTGGCCATCACCACATCTTGTGGCAGCAAATTCCATTGTTTAACAATGTGCTGCGTCTCCAAGTACTTCCACTTACATAACCAAAACAGCACCACCTATGCACAAGAAGGAGGTACTAGCAGCCTCAAGTGAGCCTCAGCATTTGTGGAAGTACAAAAAAGAGAGTGAAATCCCTAAAGGATAGATGGATACTGAGCCTCTGGATCGAGGTGGAGAACAACTTTAAAAGCAAATGATATAAAATACAAAAAAACTGATTAAAAATGTATAAAAACTAATACATTATTAAAATACCAATAAGACTCTTAAAATTCGACTGGGTAAGCCTGCTGGAAGAGATCAGTCTTTATAGCTTTCTTAAATTCTGGAAGACTGTTAAGTTGGCAGATCTCTTCCGGCAGGCCATTCCACAGTCTGGGAGTGACAGAAGAGAAGGTCTTCTGGGTTATGGTTGTCAGCCTACTTTTGGCTGACTGTAGTAAGTTCTCCCCAGAGGACCTGAGTATTGTATGGTTGCAGATTGTATGGTAGAAGGTGATCCCGCAGGTAACCTGGACCCAAACAATGTAGGGCTTTAAAGGTAATGACCAACACTTGTATTTTGCCCGGAAAGTAATTGGCAGCCAGTGGAGTGATTTTAAAGCTGGTGTGATATGGTCACCCCTAGGTGTACCGGTCACCAACCTAGCTGCCATATTTTGAACTAGTTAAAGTTTCCGGACTAGGCACAGAGGTAGCCCTATGTACAGCACATTGCAGAAGTCGAGCCTTGAAGTTACCAGTGTGTGCACTACCATCTTTAGGTCTTCCAACTCTAGGAAGGGGCGCAGCTGGCATATCAGCTAAAGCTGATAATAGGCACTCCTGGCCGTCGCATCTATCTGAGCTGTCATTTGGAGTGACGGATCCAGGAGCACCCCCAAGCTGAGAACACAGCTTTTCGGGGGAGTATAACCCCATCCAGAACTGGTTGACACACCTCCAAACCCAGGTTAGGGCCTTTGACAGTAAGCACTTCCATCTTGACTGGATTCAGCTTCAGTTTGTTTTTCCTCATCCAGCCCATTAACACCTCCAAGCATTCATTCAGAGGAGACACACTATCCTTAGGTGACGCTGTTGTAAAAGTCATAGAGAAGTATATTTGGGTGTCATCAGAGTACTGATAGCACTCCGCCCCAACCCTCCGGATGATCTCTCCCAGCGGTTTCATGTAGATGTTAAACAGCATTGGGGATAGGATGGCGCCTTGTGGTATGGCATACAACAGCTCCGTCTTTGAGGAGCAACTGTTCCCAAGCATCACCATCTGGAACCTGCCAGAGAAGTAGGACTGGAACCACTGAAGCACAGTGCTCCCGATTCCCAATCCCCTCAGGCATTTCAGAAGGATACCATTGGTCAAAGGTATCGAAAGCCACAGAGAGATCCAGAAGTACCAGCAGGGACACACTTCCCCTGTCCATACTCAAGCATAGATCATCCACTAAGGTGACCACAGCAGTCTCAACTCCGTATCCTGCCCTGAAACTGGTTTGAAATGGGTCTAGGAAATGCCAACTGACTGCTGCGTGGAAGTGGTGGTGGTGGTATTGGGAAGGGGGGACAGAACATGGAATGGAATGCAGCATCCTCCCAGAGGACATGTCTACACTCTGCACTGCAACATGTTCCAAGTCCCCATGTACAACACTCAATGGTGAGACCAAAGTCAAATGAATTGCTCCCTCCTCCAGACGGAGGCTGATAGGAAAAAGGGGACATAAATCATGCAGAGATATGTGGATGGGCACTTCGTTGGCCTTTTATTATTTAATGGATTTATTTCTAATGTCACAGGAGCAGTTTTGTCATGGTACACAGTCGTGCCGGGTCCATTTGGGAATCACTGCTTCCTGTGATGATAAAAAAACTTAGTATTGGGGGTGTTTGGTTTTAAAAATAAAGGTTAATCATCAGTTACCATGCAAAAACACAAGACTGGATGAATCTGTGATGCTTCCTGCTGTGTTCTGAGAAACATCTGAAGGACCCTTTTACTATTCCTTCTGGAAAACATTTTCAATTTAACAAGAATGTGGAGATGTTGTACATAGAAAGTATTCAGCGGCAAGCACTCTCTGTCTGTCATCTTGTTCGCTCACGATCCTCTTCCACGTCTGAGCCTTTTGCTTCCTTCTATTTCCCAGCAATCGCACAATGGGTTACTCTTGCCAACACACTCATCAAGACCGTTTTTAAAGAACAATATTCTGTGAGACAAACTCTCATTGTGCCACAGGAAGCGGAGAAAGATGGGGATGGCAAAGCTCTGAGGGCTTTTCAGTTTAGAAAATAGGCAAGTAAGTGCAGTGACATGATCAAGGTTTATAAAACCATACATGGTGTGGAAAAAGCAGATATGGTGAGACACTGGCTGAATTTGGACGACACAATAAACAACTGGGGGGGAACAATTGTCAGTTGTATTGACTATCGTGTCGTCCAAATGCTGCCATAGTCAACTCAGCGCTGATCCTAATCCACACCACAGTTGTTTATTTATTACCATGTTGTGTGGGGAGTACCCCCTAGATGAACAACTGTAAAGTTGATTATTACCCCACCATTGACTATCATGTTGTCCGAATTCAGCCACTTTCTAATCACGCTGGAAGCTGGGGTCATCCAATGAAGTGGAATTGTGGGAGTGCTTCTTCACACAGAACATAATTAAACAAGGGAATTCCCTGCCACAGGATGTAGGGATGGCCCACAGCTTAGACAGCTTTAAAACAGGATTAGACACACAAGCAGGCCCTCCAAAACAAAATGTTGCAGTATATCCCCAGTGTGCATATGTTATATCAGAAGTGGGGAACTTCAGGCTCAAGGATCACATCTCGCCCACCTGCGGTCCCAATCTGGGTTCCCCTAGATGGTCGCACCTATTTTTCTTGGCCATCGTCGGCCATCTTTTAGATTGGTATTTTTTTGTCTTCATCTCTATTAAAGTCAATGGGGTGATATGGGGGGAGAGGGAAGCCCACGCAGTGCCAATGAACATGTTACCCCAATGTAGCGGCTGAATAAATACTTGTTAATAATCATGATTTTTGTAGGAACTACTAGTTGAATGATGATGATGATGATGATGATGATGATGATGATGAATATTTGTATCCCACCCTTCAAGTTTAAATTTTCAGAGCATCTCACAGCAACAATAAAGCGAAGAAGTTCAAAAACGTATCCATAACAACTTCCTTTAAAACAGCAAAAGCCCAACCTTTAGAATGTTTCGAAATAAGCAAAACAGTAGCTACACACCTTGAGATCTGATGTGCCATGCCAGGATACTCTACTCAAAATCAGAGGAGCTCCCTATAGAACTTAATCCAATATAACTTGCACTGCAAGCTATAAAGCCCGTGCTCCATCTTGGGTCTGCAGTATTCATGCTTCTAAAATAAAGTGTTATCAGAAAGCCATTCAAGCTTTTGAAAGTTAGGTGAAATCAGGGAAAGGTGGCGTCTGAGCAATCCAACATTAAGTGCTTTAGTAATAATCCTTTTAAAATATAGCCAACCTTCCCAATATAATTTAATGGCTTGATTTTCAAATGAATTTAATTGAGATCCACTTCCTTCTAAAATATAATAAAATTCAAGAAGAGAAGATTAAAGAGAAGAGACGGAAAACAGATCAGTGCAAGCAGTAAAAAGTGTTTTCAAAGCCAGCTCAGATGACCCGGATGCAGCCAGGCTGGGCAGGTAAAAAGGTTGTCATCCAGCACAAGAAAGACCACCAGTTTGTCACCAGGCAAACACAGCTGAAAAGATGTCCCTCTGTTTACATGAGACATCTGGAGTTTCTCCTGGTTGCATGATGCAAAGATGTGCTGTCATGGGCCATTGGCTGCTAAAATATACATATCCACCTTGCTCCTTTAACATGCACATGCAGCATCTTACTGCTGTGAGCAGTCCTCACTGGGATAAAAATGCTCATTCTCCTGTTGGGGCAGTGCATGAATAGCCCCAGTCAACAATTGCACTAATCATCAGCCCCCCAGATTCCTGAAATGGAGATGATTGTTTGAAAAATGTGGACTGTAGAAAAATGTGCATTTGGGGAAAATGTGATTCTCATGCTTTGAACACTGGATTTTGGTTGTGCACTTTAAAAAATATATACATACCCAAATGTATACTTTTCCCATTAAAAAAAAAAAACAAGATGGGTGCAATCGAGAATAGAGAGCAAACTTTGGCATGCAATTCAGAAAACCTGTTGTTGTTGTTGTTGTTGTTGTTGTTGCAAGGAACCCAAGGTGGCTTACATGGTTCTCCTCCTCTCTATTTTATCCTCAACTCTTTGAGATAGTTAGGCTGAAGAGTCATGACTGGCCCACAGTCACCCACAGTCACAGTGAGCTTCAAAGCTGGGTGGGGAATAGAACCCGGATCTCCCGGATCTCAATCTGACACTCTAACCATTTCACCACACTGGCTCTCAAGTTGACGAACTCAAGCTTTGCTGATTCTCCCTTCCCTAAAAGGAGAGGGACCAAATAGCTGGATCTAGTCCACCCAACTTCTCCTTCCTCCAAACAGTTTATTGTTACCCTTGCTCCTGTTCTGTTTGGGCTTCCACAGGTTTAGCATGAGCTTTTCAACCTGGAGCAGCCTTCCCCCAACCTGTGCCGGACTGTAACCCCATCACCTCTGGGGCAATGGGCCATGGGTTGGCCAAGGCAGACTTAGATAAATATTCTACTAGGGAGCTTGTTTGCACACGTGTATGGATCAGGATGTTAACCTTAAGCTTTCATTTATTATTTCTAACCACAGTTTTGCTAGTAAGCTTTAAAAGAGGATTACAAAGATGTGTTGTTGTTGTTATGGTTTTGCAATTTATTCATTTTTAAAGAGGATTACAAAGACGCCATCCATATAGTTAAGAAAGTTAAATACACCCAAAACAAGCCAAACGGTCCATATTGAATGGCTGAAGTCACAGCAATAAGACATGGATATCAAGCACACCATGTGGCATTTTTAAGAGTATAAATTTCTCTGTAAAAGCCTTGTCATAAATATTAAC
Source organism: Anniella stebbinsi (assembly GCA_029215795.1). Lineage (NCBI taxonomy): Eukaryota > Metazoa > Chordata > Lepidosauria > Squamata > Anniellidae > Anniella > Anniella stebbinsi. The sequence continues at coordinate 15,397,652 of JARDYH010000004.1, forward strand.
AAATTAAACTGTGGTTTAATAACCATTATTTCCCTCTATAATATGCACAAACCATGATGCACCCTCATTTGAGTGTCCCCTCGCAATTTTGGCTTTTGCTTCCCAATGTGCAACAGAGCTTTGATCAGTTTGGTAACAGACCATATGGAACGTCGTATACTTTGTGCCACTGAGTCAGCATAATAAAATCCAGTTTTTAATCCAGCTGCCTTGCCAGAAATGTAGGAACCTAAAAGAGTTTTGATCATGATAAAAAAAAAATCCCTAGGAACCTGATCTAAAATAAGAACACTTTAGATACATCTCAGTATGTTTACCATATGTTGCAGTCACTCTCTCACCTATTTGATGTTAAATTGAGCTGAAACACACAACAGAAAGAATGAGGTAGTAGGATCCAGAACTTCAAAATTCAAACAGGGTCATTATTTTAATGCTCGTCCACACAAAGAACTCCCTTCATGTAATAAATTAGCATGTCAGGAAGAGGAATATGGTGCGATGTGCTAATTTATTACATGCAGGGAAGGTTTTTCCGTAGAATGTTTGAAAAATCTGACCATCCATCCGCGGGCAATCTAACTTCGGAAAGGCCAGAATAAAACTGCTACCTCCTTGCTGCTGCCTCTGGAATGAAATTAGTTATGAATCCACAACTTTTTTCTACATAAAGGTCTTCAACTAGGGTGAAGCCCTGGACTGCTATATGCAAAGCCCAAGTAGCTCAAGAAACAGTGCTGACATCATGGAGGTGTGTGAGCCAGTAAGGAAGGCATCCCACTGCCTCATATGGAGACAATGCCACCCAAGCGTCCTGCAAGGGCAAACAGTGTCCGTATATCTGTGTGCTCCATCACCTGCTAGCTCCAAGGACAAACTAAGGACTACTTCACCCTGCCCTTGCTGGGCAACGTTTCATGGGGCAAAGCCTCCCTGGGTCAAAAGAGCCAGTGTGCTGTAGTGGTTAGAGTGTTGGACTGGGACACGGGAGATCCGGGTTCTAGTCCCCACTCGGCCATGGAAGCTCACTGGGTGACTTTGGGCCAGTCACTGACTCTCTGCCCAACCTACCTCACAGGATTGTTGTGAGGATAAAATGGAAAGGAGGAGGATCTTGTAAGCTGCCTTGGGTTCCTTGCAAGTGAAAAAGGTGGATATGAATGTAATGAATGAAAGAATGAATGAATGAATGAATGAATGAATAAAAGAAGCCCCCAAAAATCTCCCCCACCACCTTAAGCTGGCTGGTAATAAAGCAGACTGAGAACAACCCTTCCAAATTCAGAGGGATAGGGCAAAACTGTCGATGATGAAGATGGAGCCACCCAATAGCCAAAGCTTCAAGGTGATAATAAAACCAAAGATAAAACACATTAATCATAGAATAGTAGAGTTGGAAGGGGGCTATAAGGCCATTGAGTCCAACCCCCAGCTCAATTTTAAAAGATTTTAAAAGCAGCAACAGTGGTTTAAAATAGTGTCTACAGAGAGAGATAACTATCAAAGTAGCTCATGGAAAAGGATGGTTTTAAAATTCATCTTTTAACATATCTTTAAAACTAAAAGAAACAGCTGTTTAAAAACATGCAAAGGGCTGAAAACACACACAAAAAGAACCCCTTTTAGTGCTACAGAATGGACTTCTGGATCATACATAGATGGAATTTTACGTCTCTTTCTCTCTCTCCTCTCTGTCTTTTGCAGCCACCAATGGAAATCCGGTGCAGAGTGTTGGATACTCCAGATAATAAAACTGAAGTGCTATCAGCATAATGTATGACTGTTCAACGTATATGCCATCCTTTCCATTATGGTTTGAAAGGACTTTTGACAGTGATTTATTCTAACCCTTTAATCAATCTTCAGCACCAAGGTCAGTTCAAGAGCCTCTTGTGTGTTTTCAAACTGTCTACATTAATTGACAGAAAGGACATGGTGTTTCTGAGAATTGTTGAATGTATAAAACTGTGAGTGCAACCAAGCCACAGTGTTTTGCTAGATTTATTCGTGATAACTGTCGGGGATCAGTAATGGATTAGATGAGGGCCATAAACTAAAGCTCAATCCCAATACGATGAAGATGCGGTTGGGAGGTCGTTTGTCTTTTGCAGGAGGTGGGGAACAGCCTGTTCTGGATGGGGGTGCTCCACTTGTTAAGGATCAGATTTGTAGTCTGGGTTTCCTATTGGATCCAGCCATATCTTTGGAGGTCTCAGTGGTATGGCGCAGCCTCCACCATCAATTTGGCTGGGATGCAGCTATAGCCTCTTCTAGATAGATAGACTAGCCACCCTTGACATCCTATCTGGCCTATTCCAATGCATTGATCATGGGACTGCACTTGAAGGAAACTACAGAATTCCACAGCTCGTTTACAAGCCAATTCTGGTTGTATGGGGCACATCCTGCCACTCTTAAAATAATGTCACTGGATCCTGATGCATTTCCAGGCTCAATTCATGGTGCTGGTTTTCACTTTCAAAGCTCTCAATGGCTTAGGACCAAGATGTCGTTAAAAATCACCACTTTCCACATGGAAGTCCTAAACCAGACTTGCCAACCTGGTGCCCTCCATACGTGTTGAACTACAGCCTCCAGCATGCTCCAGCCAGCCAAGTTTGGGGCCAGGTTATCTGAAGGATTGCCTCCTCTCATACACTTGACCATACCCAAATATCACCTTCAGAGCCTTCTCCAGGTGCCCCATCCAAAAATGAAGTGAGGCAGGTGACTACTATAGAGAGGGCCTTTTCAGTGGTGGCACCCTAGTTGTGCAATGCCCTCCTCAGAGAGTCTCACCTGACTCCTACATTGTGGTCTTTCAGGCATCAAACAATGGAGGCTGGTGACTCTGATGTCAGTGGGGGCAGTGAATCTGCTCCGGGTTTCAGCCAGAACCAGGCAGATCTCTAAAGGAGCTATCCGAGGTGCAAAGCATGGCTGGCTGGGGCATGCTGGAAGTTGTAGCCCAACACAGCTGGAGGGCTGCAGGTTGGGAAGTCTGGTTTAGGGCTTTGAAAATGAATATAAGCACTTTGAATTGGGCCTGGAAATGAACTGGAAGTCAGTGCACATCACAAATCACTGGCTCATAAATTGACCAGCCCCTGTAAAATAATGCCTAATGTGTAAAATGGGTGGTGTGGGTTTTTTTTTTAAAACAGTCACCCTGCCTGAGAATCATTGCTGGCCTGGGTCTGGATGCCATGTGCCCTCATTTCAGATACTTAGTGAGGTGGTTGCAGTGAATCAGTGGTAAGCAAAGGGTACTCAGTACATACTTACAGATACATCAACTTCTCTAACTACAAGTATGTCTTGTAGCTCACTGGTAGAGCAGCTGCTTTGCACGCAGAAGGTCCCAGGTTCAGTCCCGGACATCTCCAGATAGAGCTGGGAAAGTTCTGGCCTGAAACCCTGGAGAGCCATTGCTGCCAGTCAGGGTCGACAATGCTAGGCTAAATGAACCAATGGCCTGACTCAGTATAAGGCAGCTTCCTATGTTCCTAAAGATGCAATCCTATGTTCCTAAACCCTCTTGCTTGTGTAGGGTAAAAACTAAAAGATTAAAATGCCAGGGTCCCTGGCATTAGATACTCAGGCATGCCCTTCTCAAATAGCCCTGGTTAGGCCCAAGTGTTGTCAATGCAGATGCGCTTGAGGACAGAATGTTTGCATTCAATCAGATTACACTAAACTTAAAACATCTACTCAAACTTTAAAATTAAATGCATTTTATTAAAGAATAGAGAAAGTTTAACACAGTCACAAACCTGCCACTCAAGCAAAGCAAGAAAGCACACTCACAAATCTTGCTGTATACTCACAAATCCTGCACCACTCATACTAATGCTGCAAAGGAGCTCTTTCTCTGCAGAGGGACTTCCATCTCCCTGCAAAACCGAGGAATTATGGAGGCCTACATGCTAGGCTCAGAGCAACATCCTGGATCTCATGCCTGAGGGAAGGAAAGACTTCCTCCTCCTCCTCCATGTTCAGACTTAAACCTTTTTTAAAGCCAATGACCTTCCTCTTAATACATATTATTTTATTTTTAAAAATCTAAGTCCATTGATCCACATCATCTTTAAGACCATCCTCTTCCCAGAATGTCTCATCGTTGTCTGATGTACTTGTTTGTTCCTAAACTGGAGATTACTTCCGCTTTTCGTATCTTCAACAACCTGGTCTACTTCCCTTTTCTTCCAGAGATTCAAAACCACAACTCTACCTTTCTATAACCCTTGTTCAGTCACCTGGTTCCCTTATAAGGAATACATAGAGCAACAAAACAAACAGCATCAATATAACCTCCCTTATCAATGTATACAATGCATCTAACTTGCTGCTAATACAATGTTTTCTTGTTCTCCTACTTGCTTCCTTAATCTTAAAGTGTTACCCCCACTACTTGTACATCCTTTTAAACCCCTTCTTGCTCCCCAAAAGCTTCTTTCCTTATGCTATGCTAACAAGCCCTTATAACCAACGTTGCAGGGCCCAAGAAAAAAAATCCCTTCACTTGGGAAGGGAAACCAGTTCCATGATCTCAAACAAAACCTGATTGCAAAGAGTCTGATACAATCCTCCAGCTCAAATTAAACAGTGGCTGCTAAGCTCTTCTATTTGTAAAAATTCAAACCTAGCTGGAGGGCATATTATGCTTGCTAGCAAAAATAAATCCAGGCTCATATGCTAGCTAGCATATCCCTGCAGAAATTGCAAGCCCTGGAAAGTATTTTGGGGCATTATGGAGATGCATAGGCACAGCACTGCATCAGAAGCTGCTCTAAGCAAGAAGGAATTATGTACTGGGCAGAGTGCGATGATAGCTGATAGGAATTACTATGATGTGTCCTATGGGTCAAGTGGAATCGAGGATCACTACCTAGACTCTGAATGTGGTGGTCATAACTGGAAGAAGCTGACTTAGTAGAAGATTCACAGTATCAGATCACTGGTCCATCTAACCAAGACTTCCCCAACCTATTGCTCTTCAAATGTTTTGGACTACAACTCCCAGGATTCCTGACCATTGGCCATGCATACTGGGGCTCATGGGAGTTGAAATCCAAAACTTCTACAAGCGACCAGGTTGGGGTAGGTTGAACTAACCTACTATGGTCCACTCCGCAGACAGGCAATAACTCTACAAGATTTCAAGCAGAAACTTTTCTGATCCCTACCACCAGTTAACTGGAGGCACCAAACACTGAAGTAGTGACTGTCTGTATGTGACACCTAAGCTAGTGCAAATGTTAACTGGATTGTTTGGTTGTTTGTTTACAATATTTATATACTGAGCCACATCTAGACAGATTCCAGATTGGTGAACAATAACAGATAAGAAGATAGAAGTATAAAACTCCATATTAAAAAGTATTTATTATTATTTTTTAATAAATCAGAATACCAATAAAAATCATGGCTGGTCAGTCAATAAAGGTTTCCTGAAATAAAGTCTTGAGATACCAGAAACAACATAGTGTTGGTATTAGCCTGACCTCCAGAGGCAGGAAGTTCCACAGAAACAGGGGCCACACCACCACCAAAGGCTCTTCTCTAGTGGACTACAATCAGACCATAGGTCCATACGGAACTACCAAGAGCATGCCCTCTGATGACATCAGTGACCGGGCAAGCTGATAGGAGAGAAGGCGGTCTCTCAGCCATCCTGAGCACTGTAGTTACAGTGGAAGAATGGAGTATAAATTCTAACGGACTAGAAAACAAGCACACTAACAGTTTGGAGAAAGGGGATGAATGGATGGAGCCATTCTACAGAGCCAAGGTAATCTAATGGAATCGACTGGCAAGGCAGACAACAGAAAATACTTCTGCACATAACAGAAATGTATTGCCACCAGAAGACATGGTAGCTTTAAGATAAGGAAACTGGACACATGTGTGAGGTCAGGGCAGGCCCAAGACATTTTGTTGGCTGCTGAAAAGAACAATATGGTAACCACTCCCATTTCATGTTTAAAAGCTTTATACACTAGGGCTTTATACACTAGTACCAAACTGGGCTGACCATATGGAAAGGAGGACAGGGCTCCTGTAACTTTAACAGTTGTAAAGCAAAGGGAATTTCAGCCAGCGTCATTTGTATGCAATTAGTTCCTGGTGAAATGTCCTCTTCATTACAACAGTTAAAGCTGCAGGGGCCCTGCCCTCTTTTGTATCTGGTCACTCTAGTATAGTGCCTGCACCTTTAACTGTTGTGATGAAGAGGTGATTTACCAGGTACTAACTGCATACAAATGACACTGGCTGAAATTTCCTATTCTCTGCAACTGTTAAAGTTACATGAGCCCTGTCCTCCTTTTCATATGGTTAGCCTAACCAAAACCTTAAACCTGGCCCAAGTAGCCAACAGGCAGCCAGTGAAGTTCCCTCAGCAAAGGAGTTAAGTGCTGAAAAAGGAGCAGCTCCTGACAACAGCCGAGCTGCTGCATTCTGAACTAGCTCCAGCTTCCAGAGCAGCCTTAAGGGCAACCCCACGTAGAGGGCATTGCAGTAATCCAGTTTACTTGGTAGCATACCCATTAGCAGGGTTTATAATAGTCACATGTTGCATATATTTGTTTATTTCATTTGTAACCCACCTGTCTACTATGAAAATGACACTCGAGGCTGCTTACAATCACAGATAAATAAAAACATGATTGAAAAATAATAAAACAAAGGCATTGAAGGGCCGATTAAAAGCACAGCAATAACAGCACCCAACCCAAGAGATCCTCTTAGATGCCGAAGGTCTACTTGAATAAAAATAACTTGGCCTGCTGGCAGAAGGACATTTATATTGCAGTGTTCACTTTATACCCAGTAAGGCAAGCCAATATTATTGCCTCCATATTGAAGCGGGCTGAAAGACAGTATCTTGCCTAGGGACAGCTAGACCTGTCAAACTCAGACCTTCTGAGGTTTTGGTTTTTTTTCCCCCTTTTGCCGAGCCTGTTCTATCCCAGTTCTGTATTAGTTTAATTTTTCTTTACACAGAAATTTGTACGTATTTGCATGCGCAGTTTTGAGCACACCTAGGCACTGATTAAAATGTGTTCGTGTGCATTTGAAAAATGTATGCAGTTTTCTTTGTGTGTTTTTCAAACGCATGCATGTTAGCAGCCACGTTTGCTTGTTTGCTTGTTTGTTGTTTTGTGGAAAGCATCGCAAGCTCAGAAATATAGGCGTATCCGGCTGTATATTTTGTCTGAACCTTCATTTGATTTTTAAATCCGTTAAAAAAAATGCATTTAATCTTGCCTAAATTCATCTGGTAAGTTCATGGTGGCGGTGAAATGTGAAAAGGTAAGGGATCTCTTGATTTGCAGTGACGATGCTACACTTTGTGTCTAGGGCTCTCTAACAGAAGAGAATAGTGATGTAGAGCTATGTAGTGATTCCTGTTTGGACAGGATGTTTAAGATATCTGCAGACTGCTGTAGAGGTGAATATGAATGGTTATGTATTGAAGCATTCACTCTTAACAGGGTATTCCACCCTCTCAAATGTCTGTCCGATGAAGAGAACAGATACTCCATGCAAATGTCATCTCAGACTCTGATAACCATCAGTCTGTCCCCTTTGCTGCTGTGAAAGCATCTTCCTCATTAGGCAAATGTTCACCTCCAGGACTAACAGTGACAGAAACATGGACAGGCAGCTCTGCTTGTTTGACATGGGCCATTCCTGCTGCCCAGGAGCATTTACTAACAAGCATCCAAGAAGCAGAAGAATATTGGGCTGCATTAATAGAAGTATAGCTTCCAAATCTCATGAAGTACTGGTTCTCCTCTATTGGGCATTGATTAGGCCTCATCTTGAGTACAGCATCCAGTTCTGAGCACCACAGTTCAAGAAAGATACAGATAAGCTGGAGGGGGCTCAGAGGAGGGCAATGAGGATGATCAGGGGTCTGGGGGGAAAGCCCTATGAGGAGAGACTTAAAGAACTAGGCATGTTTAGCCTTGAGAAGAGAAGACTGAGGGGAGGCATGATAGCACTCTTCATGTACTTGGAAGGTTGTCACACAGAAGAGGGCCAGGATCTCTTCTCAGTTATCCCAGAGTGCAGGACATGGAATAATGGGCTCAAGTTACAGGAAGCCAGTTTCTGGCTGCACATCAGGAAAAACTTCCTGACTGTTAGAGCAGTACAACAATGGAACCAATGACCTAGGGAGATTGTGGGTTCTCCCACACTAGAGGCATTTAAGAGGCAGCTAGACAGCCATCTGTCAGGTATGCTTTATGGTGGATTCCTGTATTGAGCAGGGGATTGGACTCAATGGCCTTAGAGGCCCCTTCCAACTCAACTATTCTATGATTCTATGATCCTGTTATCCCACAACTCAGCAGGAAATGCTGTAGGTGCTGTCTGGAGATGCAAACCTACACATGCAGGCAGGTCATACATGAAATAACAGAAATATGTATGGGAATTGGAAATGTGGTTATAAAGATAGACTGTAGTTCATTGAGTAGATGATCACCTAATTTCCCTCTCAGCTCACTTTCTCTTCCCTTAGCCTCCTCTTCCTCCCTCTCTCCATCCTCTGCAAGAACATTTGTTACCTGTTTTTCCCCCTTCTCCTGGGTAAGCATTTAAATAAGACATGAAGGAACTCAAGGAAGATAAGGAAGGGTTACTTGCTAATTCTGTGCAATGGAATGAAGCCCATGCAGATGGCATTTGTTCAAGCAAATGCCTTGATACACTTTTACTTTCCACCTCTTTACAGACGTTATTGCCCAAGCTTTTGGACATGTGACCATTTCAAGCTGTTGTATATGGAGACCATCAACCGTGGCAACTGGTGACTCCGATTTTGATTTAAAGTTTTTTATTATTTTCAAACAAAGATAAAATACAAACAATACAACATACAACATTAAGATGGACTTCTGAATTTCTCCAACTTACAAACATATTTACAGTTTCTTCTGTGTTTTATCACAACAAAGATATAAAAATAAAAAAAAGAATAGTGAGTGAATTCCCTGACTTCCCTATCTTATCAATTGCTTTTCTTCCAATTTAATCACTGAATCCACATGCAAATATATCCTTCCCTTCTCTCTCCAATTTTGGTGGGGTGTGAATCCATTCTGGGTTTTAGTCAGAACCAGCCAGAACTCTAAAGGAGCTATCCAACATGCTGAATCCTATCCCCAAAATGGTACTTCACTTTGGATAGTTCCTTCAGGGTTCTGGCTAGTTCTGACTAAAGCCCAGAATAGACACATGCTGAAATCAGAGCCACCAGCCTCCACTGACCATTGGTACATCTAGCCTCCTCTGACTGGTAGCAGCACTCCAGCATTACAGGCAGAGAAGGGTCTTCTCCATCTCCTGCTGAACGAGCCTTTTGCATGCAGAAAAACTCCTCTCCCAACCACACATGGCCCTTACCCTGTTTTTTACTTTGCAAAACGATGTGCTCAGTGATGGTGTGTTTCCCTGCAATGGCAGGTTCAGGAAATCTCCTTTGCCAACCCTGTCCTCCAAAGAGGTCTGTGTCCTGTAATGAGCTATGCCTCACAATGGCAGATTATCCTCCTGGTTTTATCCACGCAGCTCTCGAGCGATTTGTGATTCATGGAAACGAATGCGGTTTTGAATGGTGGTGCAAATCCCTGGGAGCTGGGAAGCGCCCATGCCAACCTACTGCTGAGATGAAACAACAGCTGAGCACATTCAGCCTGGCACTCTTTGCCCTGAGCCATTCAATACAGGCTCTGTATCATTTGTTGATCTATTCAAGGGCGCAAGTGCCGACGCTGGATGTATTCAGCATACTGCCTTTTATGTTTTTGCTTTTGTCTTGTTTGTTTATTTTGTGTGTTCCTTGCTTACACCATGATTTAGAGCAAAAGAAGGACTAAAATGATCAGACTGCTACTGTTTCAAAAGAGTTGCTACCACGTACGTAAAATCAAAATGCCAGCAATGAGCTTAGCATGATCCAGCCAAAGTTAAGGATTTTTGAGCCTGTTGGTTTGATTCATTTATTTATTTTGAAGTATTTATATCCTCCCTTTAAAAAAAAAATCTTAAGGCAGCTAACCATTTCAGGAATACAAGAATAGAATATAAGCAATACAACAACCCAGGTGGTAAGAAATAGCAGATCAAAGAAATTCATCATTAAAAAAGGCTTCCAGAATAAAAACATATTCAAGGCATGTTTTAAATAAAAAATTGAGGAGGCTGTACAGATATCTCCATGGAGAGAATGCTATAGTTTTAATGCTGCTGCAACAACTCTTGGAATTCCCCCAACAATTCTGAGAGAACAATCCTATGAGCTATGACCCCACAGAATATAAGAACCAGGTCACACAGTAGCCAACCAGCTGCCTATGGGAAACACACTAGTAGGACCTGAGTATGATGGCACCCTCCTCCCCATGTTCCCCAGCAACTGGTATACTTAGGCATATTGGCTTTGATACTGCATGTAGCATATAATCAGCAGGACTAATAGCTACTGAGAGCCTTATCCAAATTGGTAGCCATCACTACATCTTGTGGTAGTGAATTCCTTAGCTTAATGAAGTACTTCCTTTTATCTGTCTGGAATCTCCCACCAGTCAGCTTCATGGAAGGACCCTGGGTTCTACTATTATGAGAGGGAGGAAATGTCTCCCTATTCACTTTCTCCACACGCTGCATAATTTTTGGCACTTCTATCATGTCTTCTTTTACTTGGCTTTTCTCTAAACAGTGCCGGCTGTTGTAATCTTTCCTCAGAGAGTAGTTGCTCCAGCCCTATGATCATTTTAGATAGCCTTTTCTGCATTTTTTTCCCAACTCGACAATATCCCTTTTTTAGGTGCAGTGTACACAGAACTGTACACAGTGTTCTAGGTGTGGTCGCACCATAGATTTATATAAGGGGAGGATGAGGATGGAGGCCTCTGAGATTGGTGGAACCCAATCATCCTTAACCCTGATGGGCTGTTGCAGACCAGATAGGAGGAACAGCAGAGACTTTATTTTGCCTTTCCATCTGCCCTAAAAGTGTCTTTGTTAGACAGACCCCTGAGCCCATCAAATTCATTCTCTATTCTGCGTGTGGGGACAGGGGCTGAGAGGCTGTTTGATCCAGCAGATCCTTTTGCCTCCCTCCCTGCCTATGGGCATCCTCCCCCAACACTCTCACTTTTTCCCTTCCTGAGGTCAGAGTTCTATCCTTGGAGCCATCTTGGAGCTTTCTGAGATGGCTCTGAGACCCTTGGGTGGATCCACAATTGGATCTCCTCCCCTGAGGATGAAGCCCTGTCTCCAGCTAGGACAGGGAAATCCACTGCATACTATGGCCCACAGGACACTCTCTAGGGACCATACTTTTGCTCTGTTAAAAGGGGGCAAGAAAGAAAACAGTCCTCAGACTAAGTTCAGTCAAGGATTGAAAAAGTGGCATTCTAGTTCCTCACCTTTCATTTCCTTATTTTTTCCCTGGACTCATGCATATTTTTTTTAAAAAAGGGCTTGGTCTGCCATGAGTTTGCTCTAGTTCCTCACCCTCTCAATTCTTTATTTTAAAAATCTTTTTTTCTGGACTCACTCAATTTTTTAAAAAGGCATTGGCCTGCCATGAGTTTGCCTGATCTGACAAGCCAATCACAACCTGAACTAAGAGTTACCAATGCACCTGTGGACACCATTTTTGGGGCCCACCAAGGTGTGCTACCCTCCCACTTAAAAAACCCCCAACTAACATATTTGCTTACTGGTAGCTGTGATTGATTTAAAATAGGTTTCCATTGGTGCTGAAAACTAGGGGTTTGGAGGAATTGTGGGGGCTGGGACCCCTTCCCTGCCTTGTACTTAGTCTTTGAGGCAGCTATCATGTCTGTTGTCATACCTACCATAGCAGCCATTTTGTGGTGGCGCCCAGGACAGTTTCTCAAACGGCCGAATGTGCCCGTGGCCCAAACATTTTGCCTACCTTTGCTCTAGTGATACCACCGCTTTTGTTGTTTAGAGTCTTGTTAAGAGAAGGAGGAAGAGAAGTGGATAAGAGACAAGAGAGAAATGCAGCTTTTCCCTGGTGTAAGATCATCAGAATCTGCCCAAATTCTTTCTGCTATGCAACTGCAGGGAGAAGGAGCAAGATAGCCAAATACACTAAAGTATCAAAAGTGAATGTCATATTGTGGTGTGGAATAAAAAGTCAGGGGCAAGCCAGAAAAGCTTGAAGACTTGCATTTCAATTATCAGGGCCCTCTAAGAAGCATGGAGCTAGCATAAGAACATAAGAAGAGCCAGTGCTGGCTTCACTCTCAATGGGACTCCTCCCTTAGTGAATTTACCATTTCACCACCATGGTCTCCAGCTCCTATTGCTCCTCCTCCTCTTTCTCATCATCGCTACCACTTGCTTGCTTGACAGGCAGAGAGCAGGTGAGCAAGTTGACAATGGCATCTACTGCTCCTTCTGCTCAGCGCCGCCATTGTTGGGGCTGGAGCAAGAGTCAGGTGGACAAGCAGGCTGCAGGCTGAAGAGGAGCAGCAGGTCAAGAGGACTCTTGGCAGTGATCCCTCAGCAGGTGCCCAACCACACCTACCCTTCATGTTAAACCCTGAGAACAGCCTGTCTGGATCAGAACAAAGGTGCACACCTGTCCAACACCTTGTTTCCTGTAGTAGCCATCCAGGTACCTCTGGAAAGCCCACAAGCAGGACCTAAAAGCAACAGCCTACTTCCCATTGCATACCTCCTAGGTAATGGCACTCACTGTCACACTACATCAGAACTTAGAGGTCATAACTAATAACCATCAATAGATCTATCCTTTATTACTTTGTCCAATCCCCCTTTAAAGGATACAATATAAAACACCTACTCCACTTTCTGTTTCTGATCCTTGATCGGGAGTGTATACTTTGCATGCCGTTATTAGATTATATATTATCCTACCCAGGTGGGCTCAGGCAAAGAACAAACCCATAAAAATTACAACCTACACAACAATCACATGAAATGAAATGCACACATGTCAAAATATCCTGTTAATGTTTTTGTTGAAGCTCTGTCACTAAATGCTTAATGCTAACACAGAAAGAGGCTTAGACAAATCTGAAGAGAGAACATGAGAGCAACCATCAAGGATAGCCCTGTGTGTTCATGTTGTGCTTGTATAGATCAGGTGCTTACGATGACACTCTCAACAGATCTTAGAGATAATAAAATGACATGAGGAAAGAGCCAGTTTCTAGGATATGTAGTGCCCAAAACAATGACAGCATTGATAGTTAAAATGAACACCTTGAACCATGTCTAAAAGACAAGTTAATAGAGAAGTTGAAGCACCCATATAATATGCCCTGTTGTTTGGTGACACTTCAGCATCTAGAAGAGGGCTGAACAGGACATTCAGCGGTCAATAGGAGCTGCTTCAGTACCATGGCCAGCTCCTCATCCTTGCCCATAGCTCCTTTTTGCTTGCTCAGTCTATCTCTGATCTGGCTTTCCCTAACATCAAGGACATGCTGTTGAATCATGATGTGGAACGTGAGCAGATTAATTGCTCCACCACAACATTTCCAGTGTAGGATCTCAGTGGGCACATAATACCATGGAGATTTTGGAAGCGTCAGCAATTCCGGCAGCTCATTGAGCTAAATGTCTTAACAATATCTGCAAATTCATTCAAATTTACAACATGCATTCAGTAGCAAGAAATTGGGGGGGGGGGGGGTGGAAATATTTCTGCACACCTTTAAATAGTGTGCATCTTAGAGAGCACTCTCACAAAAATATGAGATGCCACAATGGTGAAACAGTACAGAAATAGCTTATAATTTTTTGTCTTTGTTTTGGACACCAGACTGGTAGCACATTTACAATGTCCCTATAATTGCACAATGCTTTCTCATGTCATTGTTAGCTCAAATTAATGCATAATTCGAAGTATCACTGAGATCGCCTGTAGACTTTTTTTCTTTCAGAAGACAACTTGTATGGCTGTTCTATCCTGTTTGCTGATTCAGATACTGCTAAAGTAAAGCTAAATTAAACTTCTCTGACCCACTATTTTCCTCTTGTGTTGGTACCATAACATTTCCCTTAGGAAATGTGTTTTGGAATGTCCTTTCCTCTTCCAGTCTGATCGTGTGACTTTTTCCAAGATGGAAAGTGGTGGGCCAGATGTATCACAGCTCTTGATCAATGTGGGATCTCTGCAGTGCATGTGGCTGAGCTATTTTTGAGATGGTGTTCTCACACATCACTGGTTTTGGGCACATGCATGTGTCTTTCTCCTCCATGACTCACAGTCATCAGTGATCATAAGGCATATACAAGCATGAACCAAATGAAAACCCACAATAAATCATTAAGACATTTTGTACATTTCTCATAAAGACCCAACTGCTTTTAATAGGGCCGAAACTAATAATCAAAAAGTAAAAGTCTGCCACTCAACTCTTGAATACAAAAGCTCAAAATTCCAATTTTAAATATGGATTTTGACAATGGAATTCAAAACACGAGTGCTTTAAACTTAGTTGATGGCATCTAATTGGTAGGTGTCAGATAGAAAAATCTAATAAGCCATCTGCTGTCAGTTACTCTCAGTCAAATGCTAAATACCTAACAAATACCAAATACTGAAATTAGGCATCACTGAACAAATGCAGATAGCAAATATTTGGTGAATATTGAACATCAACTTTTGCAGAGAAAAAGGAAATTTGTTCCAACTCTACCTCCGAACTCACATTTTGCATCTCTGTTATTTAGAGTCAGTTTCTCCTCCCCCCCCCCCATGTGTACTCTATTAATTTTATGATGCATTCTGTGTATGTGGGGCAGAACATAATTCCACTCCCTTCACTTCCTGTGCAACATGGCCTGCTGGGATCAAGTAGGAACTTTCTCCCCTTTCACTGAAAACATCTATGCATGCGCTGGAGAAACTCTTTCAGCCTGAGGGCTGAATTCAGTTTTGGAGAAGTTCCCAGGGGCTGCATTCCAATAGTGGGCAGGGTCAAAGGCAAGAGAGGTGGGCCAAGGACAAAAGGGGTGTGGTCAACATAACAAAACTACCAGCATATTTTAGCTTAAAGCTGTTATTACCCGTCACAAAGCCTTAGGAGAGGCATTCTGGCCTTCTAGAATGGGCAAAAACCATGCAAAATCTGGAAAACCATCAAATGATTGGCAGTCTGGAGTGTGGCTTGGGAACCCCAGAGGGTCACATTTGACCCACAGGCCTGAAGTTCCCCACCCCTGGTATATGGGAACAAGGGTTTTGGGTTTTCCCTAGCTTCATTGCATGGCAGTGTCAAAGGATTTAATTGCATTGGCTGAAATGACCTTTATTTATTTATTTATTTATTTATATCCCGCCTTTTTCCCAGGGCTGGGACTCGAGGTGGTTTACAAGATTAAAACATGTACAATTAAAACATATAAACATAAGTTTGCAAAAGCTAAAATAGAATTAAACCTACAATAAAAATTTAAAAAAATTAAAAATTAAAAACAGTAACAGATTAAAACAAACCAAAAAACAAAAACATACATTAACACAGGTCCAGAATATTTCCAAAAGCCTGCTGGAATAATAAAAAAAAAAGTTTTTGCCTGTCTCCAGAAGTGCAGCACAGAGGACATAAAGATGACATAAGTATTCCAAAGTCACATGTCTGAAAACGCAACACATGCGCACTCTCCCAAATACAGAAATGCCAGTTTGAAGTGGGCAGATGCTGCCCTTGAGCAGGGCCTCACTCAGTTTTGGGACTGGGGCCCCACTTTGGCTGTCTTCAGCTCCCCTTGTAAGTCCCTCCCCTCCAAGCCTTACTCATGGGGATGGAAAGGGCATCAGGTGTAGGGATGTGGAAATCAGGAAACCCAAGCTTGCTGAGGTGCTCCGGTCCAGTTCGTGTCCATATAACATTGAGAGCTTTTTCTTTTCTTTTTACATGGAAATTGTGAAATACTTGGGCATCTAATCAGGAGTGCATTCAAAAGTATTCAGTCTTCTCCCATTGATTAAACTATGTTTGTGCACACTTAAACAATAATAATGCCTTTTTCATGCATATTTTAAATGCACACAATTTTTTTCCATCAAAAACAACATTGCAAGCTTGGTAATGTGCAAGCTTTGGATGCAGATTGTGCCGCAGTCGTGTTTGGGTTTGGGAGGTGTGAATGGGGTAAATTCTGGACATAAACTAACTGAAACAAATTTCTCATACATCCTTAAGTGGTTGACAGAGGGTTCCCATCAACACAGGACAGAGCCATGATCTCCATGCCTGGATGATTTTCTACATCCATAGATCTTTTGCTTAACCCTTAATCCTTACATCCCTGTGCCTATGCACAATGGCCTTTTGCTCTTTAGACCTGAAAGGGAACCCTAGGAAGACTACGACATGAACCAAGAAGCAGATCAACCCATTCCAAGCTGGTGCCCTCCAGATGTGCCAGACTACAATGCTGGCTGGGGCATGTTGGGAGCTGTAGCCCAACATAGCTGGAGGGCACCAGGATAAGGAATGATGATGTAGATAGTCAGTCCTCAGTCACTGAAGAGGAACTCAACAACACTATCACTTACTCTTAAGCAATGCACAGCAAGTATGGTCTGCTGAGGATCTTCAATGGGGCAGAATCAGCCAACTCGCTTCATTAGGTTGAGAAACTTTGCTGTTAGCAAATAAAATGGGGAGACAATAGGAATATCTGCAGAGAGGCTGGATTGATTGCATGCACTGGCTAAAGGAGAGCTAATTAATAACAAGAGAGTAGAATATAATGGGTTCGTAGCTTGTGTGCTACCAGGTAATTGGAGCCCTCATGCCATTGTTAGAACCTTTAACTCCTGCAATGTGTCACCTCTTTGTTTTTCCAAAGCCTGGCTGTCTGAAGACTGCAGAGGGACAACGGATCAATACAGAACTAGCACATAAATACAGCCTATGTACTGTGCTCCATTGTCTTCTGAACAGAAGAGTTCTCGTTCCCATATATAAGGGGTTGAAAATGGGCAAAGTGGTCATCTAACAATCCCTTTGTACTCATTTCAAGAGTAAATTTATCAGCCAATGTTGACTCTCCAAGCTGTCTGTATCTAGTGATAGGAGGAAGCACACCCTTTCTGATTTGTAATTAATTGGGGATGGGGTAAGACTAATTATCTGATGGCATCACTAGATGTGTGAACAGGCCCAGAGGTGACCTTGTGCCTCTTCTAAAATGGATAGGACTTTTCCAGTAACTAGTAGGACAGCAGAGAATCTGGAAAGGATACAAGTTTGAAAACATACTGCCATCAAGGTATACGGTTGTCTATCCCTGACCTACATTCACAGCGTCCCAGTAACAAAATGCTCTTCATAAGGGAGAGCTTTAGTAGGAAAGAATAGAGGGTCAGATCCAAATCAATGTGAACATAATGGGGCTGGAGGAAGCCGACTGCCCCTTCCTTCCCTTTGGATCCTCCTCTCCCCAACCAGCCGGAACTCCACCTGTGGAGTTTTTCACTCCCTGACTTCCAGGGATTCCTGCTTCCCCTCAGTCCTCCACACCCACAGTGCATGCCATTCAGCAGGACCTTCCAACCTTCAGACAAGACATTTCAGGGGGCTGCTGGGTGGAGGAGCAGCCATGGAATTCAGCTTTCACCAGCCCCATTGCCCCTGGGTTGGTCTGGATTCCACCCAGAATCTGTGACAATCCCTTGGGTCTGCTGAAACCTGTACACCATGTGGGAACCATCTTGTCAGATAGATCACAGTTTGCCATCACTGGTTCGCCCAGAATAGAATAGGCTTGAGTTGTAGATAGGCATACATGAAAAATTCATTTCAGTTCATATTTTACCCGACTCGGTTTGCACCTTCCAGGCTGAACCCGGACTCAGATGCAATCCGTAGCAAAAGTCCATTACTTCCAAGCTGTTTGTGATGTGCGGGGCAAAACAACAACAACAAAGCAGTCAACAGCATGTACGCATTTCAAAATGCATACATTTCAAAATCAGTACGCTTCAAAAATGTGTACATTTCAATAGGAGTAAATTTCAAAAGTGCATATATTTCAAAAATGTGTGCAATTGATATGTACACTTTGGAAAATATGTGTGTAAATATGCACAGATTTTCATGCAACCCCCCCCCCCAAAAAACAGAGCTCACAATCTGATATGGACTCCTGTCAGAACAAGCTTAGAGATGGGATTCAGAGAACTTCAGCAACCCCGGGTTTCACTGATTCACACATCCCTAATTGTCGGCAGCGTTAATCTTTGAACCCACAGGCATGTGAAATATTGGTCGCTAATTTCATCCATGGAGGAAACGAGGGAAGGACCACAGAGAACCAACAACTGCAAAGCTGTGTTGTTGTTTTATTTTGGGCAGAATCTTCATTGCCAACATAAAATCTTCAACGTGACAATAACTCTGAAATCATAAGAAGCGCACCTGGAGGACACATGGCAGTTTTGGAGATGACTGGGACACGCAAGGTTTGGTTGCGCTTGAATAAATAGGCTATAGCAAACCATTCACTCCTGATTAGAGAAGGCTACATGTTTTGAGGTCACAGTTCTTTTGCTTGCAAATGCAGCCTATCTTGAATAAAAACACTGGAGGTTGGGGGATCGGGATGAGGAGGGACAGGGGTGCAATTGCCCCCTGCAAGAAACTTTAAAACTTTGGCACCAAGCTGCTGAAGAGGGAAGGAGGCATCTGTCTGTTCCTTCCCTTTGTGCCGCTGTATAGAGACTTGTTGCCTCTCCCTTCTATATCCATTCCCCACCCCCGCTTCCCTTTGTCATGTTCTCCCCTCCCCAGGCATCTTATTGTCTCCACTATCTATTGTCTAAATATACATTTTAAGCTCCTTAGGGGAGGGAACACTCTCTCTCTTCTTCTTCCAAGAACACTGCCGGTAGTATATAATTATTGTTCTTATAGTACTAAATTGAGGGGGAGGGACCAGTGAAAGCTTCCTTATCCATATGACCTTAAGGGAAAGGGTGAGAGAAGAGAAATACAAACTCATTGGCTAAAGTGCAATCCGATGCATATTTAGACAACAAAAAAAAGGTCCTACAACTGGTAGCATGCCCCAGCCACTTTTTTCCTGTCTAAACATGCATAGGATTGCACCCTAAGACAAGTTCTCCCAACCTGATTCCAAGAATCCAGAAAGGCAGGCTAGGTATAAGTGCAATTGGCTTGCATCCTAGCCTTACTGCTTACTGCCTTATCTCCTGTTCTCACTCCCCTGTCGAAATTTAGGTTACAGACTCCTTTGGCAGAGGTTTGTTTTTGCTTTATTTTGTAAAGAACTCCACGTACCGTTTGGACACTAGATTCCTAATAACGCTCTTGTTTCACAGCAGCCTCCCACGGCACCATCTCCATTATAGCTGTCATTACCGACCTGCCTTTCCAGCTTAGGGCTCTGCAGATCTGTTGGATTACAATTCCCATCATTCCCAGCCAGCATGGGAATCATCCTGCCTTGAAACCATACTAGAGCTGTAAATTCTGTAACGGCAATAGATTTCAAATCACGCAAGGTACTGGTTCCCCTCTATTACGCTCTGGTTAGGCCTCATCTTGAGTACCAAGTCCAGTTCTGGACACCACACTTCAAGAAGGATGCAGACAAGCTGGAGCGTGTTCAGAGGAGAGCAAAGAGGATGATCAGGGGTCTGGGGGAAAAGTCCTATGAGGAGAGACTGAAAGAACTGGGCATGTTTAGCATGGAGAAGAGAAGACTGAGGGGAGACATGATAGCATTCTTCAATGAGACCACATTACCCAGTCCTTTTCAAGCTTCACTGGCTGCTGGTCCAGATCTGAGCCTGATTCAAAGTACTGGTATTAACATTCAAAGCCCTAAATGGCTTGGGGCCAGGTTATCTGAAGGAATGCCTCCTCCCATATATACCTGCCTGGACCCTAAGAACATCCCCTGCCAAAGGAAGTGAGACAGGTGGCTACTAGGAGGAGGGCCTTCTCTGCTGTAGCACCACGGCTGTGGAATGACCTCCCCAGAGAGGGTCGCTTGGCATCTACATTATACTACTTTAGAAGCCAGGTGAAGACCTTTTTATTTTCATAGTGTTTCAACAGTTCTTTATTTTGATTTTTAACCTGCTGTTTAAATTTGTGTTTTAAATCCCGATCAATTTCTGCATGACTGCTTGGTTTTTATCCTGGTTGTGTTTTATACTGTATTTTAAATTATGTTTTTATATTGTCATTGTTTTATATTTTGAATGGTTTTTATGGTTTTAATTTTTGTAAACCGCACAGAGAGCTTTGGCTATTGGGCAGTATGAAAATGCAGTAAATAAATTAATAAATATTTGAAAGGTTGTCACACGGGGCCAGGATCTCTTCTCGATCATCCCAGAGTGCAGGACATGGAATAATGGGCTCATGTTACAGGAAGCCAGATTCCGGCTGGACATCAGGAAAACTTCCTGACTGTTAGAGCAGTATGACAATGGAACCAATGACCTTGGGAGGTCATGGGCTCTCCCACATGAAAGGCATTCAAGATGCAGCTGGACAACCAATGTGGATTCCTGCATTGAGCAGGGGGTTGGACTTTACAAATCTATGATCTATGATTCTATGATCTCGGGTGGTGATTGACGCTGTCAATCAGCCCTCAAAGTTATGATTTGGCTTTCAAGACTCTTGGTGTGTGTGTTTGTGCGCTTGTGACTTCTTTGTATTCCAGAGACACACTGCATCACATTGTAGGATAGGACATCACCATCCGCTGCAAGGGCACAGATACATTATTGAGACTAATTCGCTAAATTGCCTTTCTGTACAAAGTCAGGTTAAATAAGCCTTGCCCGTGCCTGTGTCATGCTCTTGTATAGTGAAACAATGATAATCAACTGCAGCAAACAGAAATTTCCCACACTGGGTTGTGTTCCTGCCAATGGGCTTAGTTTTTACTTCTCCATCTCATAAATATAACTCCGCCTATTTTTAGCCAAAAGAGGGTGGATTGTCAGACTCTTGGCAAGCTAGATGTTATGGCTGGTGGGCTGAATACGGCATGTCAAGGGAGGGGGTTCTTCTGGCCTGTTTTGGAAGAGTATTGACAAGCCAAACACAAACGCAATGCAGATTCTTGTGTAGGATGCTGCGCATAGGGTGTAATTGGTGACGACCGCGCAGACGCATAAAGTGCCGCAAGAGCTATCAGAAGCTGCCACAAATGTCTCTTGCTAACAGTGGGTGTGATATAGGCTGACCAGATAAAATCCAGGTCAGGGCTCATGTAACTTTAACAGTTGTAGAGAAAAGGGAATTTCAGCCAGTGTCATTTGTATGCAATTAGTTCCTGGTGAAATTCCCTCTTCATCACAACAGTTAAAGGTGCATGCACTATACAAGAGTGACCATATACAAAAGAAGGCAGGGCCCCTGCAACTTGAACTGTTGTGATGAAGAGGGAATTTCACCAGGAACTTTTTGCTTACAAATGACACTGGCTGAAATTCCTTTTTCTCTACAACTGTAGACCTGGATTTTATCTGGTCACCCTAGTGTGATAGGAACCACTTCACTGGGGCAGGAGCTACACTACCGCTTTAAAATGGTATTGAAGTGCACTGACAACTGTTGGGAACCATGACACATTCCATATACTGTTTTCAAACCACTTTCATAGTGTTATATCCTGCTTGGTGTAGATCTGGCCCTAGTTGCCATGAGGAAGAATGAAATGAAGGTGATAAAGCCCTTTTCACCAGTGGAAACTAAACATAGTTTACTTGGATGATCTCCCTGACAAGCCCAATAAGCCTTTGGAATCCTTGTTCCAGGCTTTGGGTGGTCCAGGGCAAGCTGTTTCTGATGGCCACCCAGATGCTTGATGGGCTGCTGCTTTCTCCTGCCCCACCCCCAGGTGACCATCTCCGGCTTCCTAGTCAGTGGGCAAGCTTAATTAAGATGGGAGGCTTTGGGCTCCATTACCTGTTGGCTACTTCCATGGACAGACAGGTGACTCGTGGCAGCAACAGGAAGAGTTACGGTGGTAGCCACCACCATCCACAACAGCAGACAACAGCAGCCATTCTGGTGGCAGAGCTCCAGCACTTGTCCATGCATAGCACATGCTGGTGCTGTTCCTGCACATTTACAGTGATGTCCCCTGAGCAAGGAACTCACTAGGTAGCCTTCAGCAAGTTACATCCCTCTGCCTTATATTTATAATTACGTTCAATATGGGTTGCAAATACAGGGCTACCTTACAAGGTTGTTGAAAGGATTACAGAGGGAATCTATGCACAGCACATGGGACATTTAAAAAGCCCTGTATAAACTGGCTTAAAGCAGCATGCAAAGTACGCAGGTGCCTAATGAGGGCAGAGTTCTTGGGATCACAGTTCTATGGAGAGGACCAGATGAGAAGCCCCGACAGCAGAAGTGTTGAACCTCAAGACCCAGATCCAAGCCAAATCCAGTCTTCCCTGAGTCCCACTCTGTCCCTCTGGGGTTCCCCAGAAAGCCATTCCCTCTTCTCCACATTATTAGGTGGTTCTCACTTCCCCACGACCCCCCCCCCACAATTATTTGGAGGTGTCCCAGCTTTTGCATGACTTTTGTTGACCTACTTCTCCTAAGGCTTAATTACAGGCAGTAAAAGCTTTAAGCTAAAATATGCTGGTATTGGGGGGGGAGCATTTGGGGCCCACTCCTTTTGGCTTTGGCTCCACCTCCCATTGGAATGTCCACCACCACCCCCGAGCTTCTCTTAAATTGAATCTGGCCCTCGAACTGAAAGAGGCCCTGCATCCCTGCCCTAAAGGATAGATTGATCCCCTGGGACGCCACTTGCTTATCTCTGCTTCAATCCCTGGTGTGCAAACACACACACTAGGCAGGTGGGTGACTGACCAACAGGACATTTGGGTCCCATGCTACCAAGAACTGGGGACCATGGGTTTAGCCCACCTGCTGGCCTGCTAGCACAGAAATTTCACCCCTCTTCCGCATATTCTTAGAGAGAAAGGCATTCCTACAGAGATCCTTTTCCCTGTTCTGCTAGTGCAGCAATCACCTCCCAAAGAGATGGTCTCACTTTGTTATGGATATTGCCACTGTTAGAAAATCACAATTTGTTCTGATAGAAGTGGAAAAAGAGGTTGCCTTGGGGAACTGTGGGTGAGTGCCTCTCCTTCCAACTGAGCCACCTACTTTTCAACAAAGGGCATCTTTGAATTCCATATGCGATAGCTTTTGCTGAGATGACTTCCTTTTTAAAGCTTTGTTATGGGTCACTCCCCACAGCCAACCCATGTAGTCTCAGGTTAGGGAATAGTTCTCAAGGTGCTTTCTGGGATATAAATCAACAACAACATCTGGAGCCAAAACCCAGTTGCTCCAAAACGTCCCATAAGACTCTTGATTTGAATATGCACTATAATATTTCCTGGATATTCAAATCCTGGCCAGATGTTTACGGAGGATTTGATAGTGGCCTTGGATATCTAATTGTACCTAATTTTAGTCAAACATGTGACTGCATTTGACGTTGGACTTGTAATCAACTGGTGAAATGGATAGGTAGCATACCAGCTAAGAGACTCAGTCCTCTTATCTGCAGTACAGGGAATAGTCATACTGACGTACCTTACAGCATTGCTGGAAGGGATACAACTAGGTAATGCATGCCAAGTGCTTGAAAATGCTATTTTAATGTTGATTGTTACTAGAATTGTCATTCTTTCCTCCTCCTCCTCCTCCTCCTATTATTATTATTATTATTTCATCTCTTTCTCGCTAGTGGCAGTTTTTCTAGATAGACATGACGGGCTTTGCCAAGACATGTTATCTTTTACAGATTTAGGAATTTTCTGACAATTGAGCATGTTTTAAGTATGACTGCTTTCTGGATGTTGGTTTGGATGTATTTTGGTAGGCCCAGTTTCTGAAGGTTTTCTGTATAATGTTTTGATGCGATGCCGGTGACTGATGTGACTAACGGAATAATTTTGACCTTTTCCTGTTCCCATAGTTCTTTCATTTCCATGGCCAGTGGTGTATACTTGTCTCTCTTTTCTTCTTCCTTTTCAATGTTCCTTTCCTTGCTATGTTGATGAGGTATGTGTTTTTTTCATTTTTGTCTATGACCATTATGTCTGGTCGAGTATTGTCTTGTCGGTATGAATTGTTCTGTCCCAGTATATTTTATGATCTGCATTTTCCAAGATTGTTTTGGGTGAGTATGTATAGTATGGTGTAGGTTGTTTGAAAAGGTTGGATTTGATGGCCAGTTGTAGGGGAATTATTTTTGCAACTGTATTGTGTCTGTCCGTGTTGTCCATTCTTGCCAGAAATGCTGACCATGAAATACTGACAAACTCATTTAACATTTTGTGGGTATGTGGGTGGTGCTTCAGTGATGCTAATTACTATTATTGTTGTTGTTCTGTTCTTTTTCTTCTTCTACTACTATCATCATCATTTAATTACAGTTGTACTAGGTTATTATTAAAGGGGCTAATATTAAAGAAATTCTGTACATGCACCTAGAAAGAAACTGGATTCAGGCACTTACTCTGTCAAATGCTGACCATGAAATACTGATAAACATTGGGAGGGTGGGTTCAGAGACTGCCCCTCACAGGTTAAAAGCACATGTTGGGGGAGGGTAATGGGGTTACGCCCCACCCAAACAGGGATGCATCTGCCAGCCACAAACCCCTGCTAGCCATGCACTGGACAATGGTGAGAAAGTACCCCTCTCTCCCTCGCCCAGTGCACAGTTGGCAGGGGTGTATTGATGGCAGAACCCCTCAGATGGGGGATCCTGATTGGCCTACCATCCTGCCATGCATGGAGGACCTCTACAGATGCCTGTTAGTACACACTTATAGGGGCCCTTTTCATGGTCAATGAACACATGGCCAGTAGGGATTGCGGCTGGTGGCCATGTGGGTGTTGGGTCAGCCTGTGTGCCCCCACAACCCCCTAAGGCATGGTTTCAATGTGTGTGTGGGTCATATGAACCCCCCTCCCAATTCTGATCTGCAGAAGTAAATGTATTCAATTCATTATAAAGCCAGGCATTATGAGCTGGACAGATTTGTATGCCGAACCAGTTGCTTCTGAATTCAGCATCACTCTTATCTCTCCAGCCCCTTCCCCATAATGACAGAGCTGGATCTGATTGTTGTTTTTCTCCAGCCTCTGGTACTCGGAGGCATAATCACGTGAAACACGGAGGTTCTACCAAGCTATTAGAGCTAATAGCAGCGGCTAGACCTACTCACCATGAATTGGGTGTAATTTAACTGCACGCGCCTCATTTGTCAAGGGCTCCCGGTCTTTGTGCTTTCAGCGTCAGGATGGAGTGAACATGCTGAAGCACAGGAAGAACTGACAACAGGAACTAAGTCCTGCTGCTGTAGCTTCAATACTGCTGGAAGCGGTATGAGGGACAGGCAGAGGCGATGCACGGCTACGGTGGAACTAAATCATCTCCCATTAGCAAGTCCTGGTGCAGCATTAATTTATCTTCTTCAGCAATCAGTTTATTTTGACATGCTCAACTATGGATGCTGTTGGTTCTGGTCTCTTTGTGTGTGTGCATATGCATGTCAAAGACTTTATTAACCATCTCCACTTACATGAGTGATGGGAGAACATAGCCCAGGTGATTTTGTTTAGTTACCGGGAAAGTAATACACCAACAGGGTTACTTGGCATCTCTCAAAATCAAATCCCAAAGGAATTGGTGAGAAGTTCCATTTCAGCTTTACGTAGGAATCAGCAAGCATAGATTTTCAGAAAGAACACACATACACATACACACACACACACACACACACACCCCTTTGAGAGAGGAAGATGGATTGGTTTGAGCTAGGCAAACCGATCTGGCCCTACCACTAGTCAGAGTGAGGCGACTCAGGTGGCAAATGATGAAGGACAGCAGCGACAGAGCCCTCCCCCACCCCCCCAGCCATTCCTCCTGAACCCCCTGCCCATTGCCAACTCTTTGAGGACAAAAACTGTGTGTGTACACACAGCCTGTCCTGCTCTCCCAAACCAGCCTCCTGCCTTCAGGCACGGTGAAAGATGCTATCCCAGTGAAGTTAAGATTAAACAGCCAGTCCAGTTCCTGTATGAATGCCGAGGTGGTGGTGGCAGATGATGTCATCCTTCCTGCTTCTCAAAGCCTCCTAGTGCTTCGGCCCTGCAAGCCCTGGCCCCGCTACAACACGGTGCGAAACTGCCGTTAACTAAGGCCATCCAGCTCCAGAGTCCACTCAACAGGACCTCATCAAGAACTCAGCTGGAATGGGAGTTCAACCCGTAGCTCTGCAGCTCAAGGTCCTTTTAAAAACAACAACTGGAGATTGCAAACAATGAAACTAGGAGCATGTACTCTTCCCCTGAGCAACAACCCCTCTGATGTCCAGGGCCATGCTTCACCCTACTGAAATCATCTAGTTCCTGCATCCTATTGCCTGGACCTCTGATGATTTTGCTAAGATCATTGGTGTGTGAGTGTGTGTGTGTGTGTGTGTGTGTGTGGAGAGAGAGAGAGAGAGAGAGAGAGAGAGAGAGAGAGAGAGAAAGAGAGAGCACTTCGTGGTTGCTGATTGCTTAGGAAGAGTGCAGTTGGGGTGTGTGAGAGCCCCAGCACCACAGAAGAATGTCTGCATTGTTATCCTTCCTGACAGCTGCCGCTCACATTCCCAGCATTTGCCTTTGGAAGAAAAACCAGGAAAGGGGGGTGGGGGGGGGCAAAGCCAACAAGAAGCATTTGACAAAGGCATCTAACTCACAGCCAGTTTGAGGGGTAAAAGGTTTTGAATGTTTTCAATATCAGCTGCTTTATGTTTTACGGTTTTAAATTTTGTATATTGACTTTTTAGTGTTCAGTCTTTTAATTTTTGTAAACCACCCAGAGAGCTTCGACTATGGGGTGGTATATAAATGTCATAAATACATAAATAAACAAACAAACTACCGTAAGCCTCAAGCAATAAGTTACATGGTCTTGTTTGCCAACAGATCTCCCTGCATCACTGTGTGTAGTTAAGAAGTGTTTTCTCGTCTATGCTGCTGGGACAGGAGAAAACATCCCGGTCTGATTTTCCCCAGTGTCATGGGTAGGGGTGTTGGAAAAATCTGCAACAGAATCAAATTAGTTGGATTTCTGTGAATCTGACCCATGGATTCCATGGTGGATCGGCTTTTCCGAAGTTGTGCAAATTCTGCAGATTTATGGAGGGTTTTTTTTTTACTTTCCAGAATTTATGCAAATTTAGTTGCAGAAAAATACGTTAAAAAAAAAAAAATACCAGCCAAAAATGTGCATTTCTCCCACAGGATAAAGCATGAAAATGTGCACTTTGGGGCAAGTTGTGCATGGGGGTGGGGTTTCCATCAGAGGTGGAAAACTGGTGGCTTTCCAGATGTTTGGGCCTACAATTCCCATCATGCCTCACCAGTGGCTATGCTGGCTAGGGATGATGGAAGTTGTAGGCCAAAAAAAAAAAACCACCTTGAGGGTCACATGTTGCCCACCCTTGCAGTAAATCCTCATTTTAGCAATGTCACAACGTTCAAGTTAGACAGTGGAGAGACATGCAAAGGTGGTAAGGGACGCTATGAAGGAGCTTTCCATGTAGGAAATATGTAACGTTTGAGGAAATCCTATGCCAGGTATCTAACGGCCAATGGAGGCTGGTGGCTCTGATTTTGGTGGTGCTGTGAATCTATTCTGGGTTTCAGACAGAACCAGCCAGAACTTTACAGGAGTTACCCAAACTAAGACCATAAGAAGAGCCGTGTTGGATCACACCAAGGGTCCCTAGTCCAGCACTCTGTTCACACAGTGGCCAGCCAGCTAGGAACTCAAAAGCATGACACAGTGAACAGCACCATCTCACCCATGTTCCCCAGTAACTGGTATAAATAGGCTTACAGCCTCCGATACTGGAGGTAGCACATAGCCATTAGGACTAGTAGCCACTGATAGCCTTCTCCTCCAGGAATTTATTTAGCCCCCTTATAAAGCCATCCAAATTGGTGGCTATCACTGCAACCTATTTTGGAGATAGGGTCCAGCACCTTGAATAGCTCCTTTAGCATTCTGGCTGGTTCTGACTGAAGCTGGGAATTGATTTACAGCCCCACTGAAATTGGCACCACCCGCCGCCATACCTAAGGTCAAAGAACAAGATGGACCTACTCTCTGCCTTGGGAAACCTCCCTACAATTCCGCTTTATTGTTTCCTGAGTTTGGCTCAGGCCCAGCCAGCATGGCACACGTATCCATCCAGCTTGGATAACCACTGTGTATGGAACCCGTATGGCTGCCTGTCCAATAAGAGGGATAGCTGTACTCCGAAGACAAGATCAGATGCCTCTTGATTAAGATCATCTTCCTGAAATATTTATGTAGATTCAGGCATTTAAATTATTGACTTCTTTCATGTAGTTAAATGATGTGATCCCAAGGGCACGTCTCAATTGGGAATGCATTATGTGCAATAAATCACCCTGGATTTCAAGCAAGCAAACAAACAAACAAACAAAATGAACTAGCAGGGAACTTAATGGGCACTGAGGATCCATCTTGTTATTATCTAAGCTTGAGTGAGACACAATGTAATTCGAGGCTCTCCACTTTAGCCATACTAAGTTGCTGGCGTTTACAAGACGGGCATTTTTCAAAGGCCTGGGGTTATTAATTCTAGATATTAATTGCATGCTGCAAACCCGCCAATTTGGTCGAAAACAATGGAGCGAACGCTGTAGATAAATAAACTTGGGAACCCATTAGCTGCGGCAGCACTAATAGGCCATTGGGCACAGCAGCTTTTGGAGCTAAAGGTTGGGACAAATTAATATTATATTTACTTTACTAATTAATCATATAAATAGTTTAAAACTCCTTGAGGAAAGCAATAAGGAAAACACTTGGCAATCATTTTGCCAGCTGGATTTCCAAATGCTGTGCGAGCACCAATTGACTTCCTACCCTACCCGTGTTTTCACTGGTGCCCGGAGTTCAATTTATAAATCGATTGTTATGGCATGTGTACCCAACAGGTGTGTGAAATCAGCCCTTTTTACCCAGCAGTTTTCCTATGTATTTTAAAGTTACCCCCATTGAACAAATCTATGTGCATAAGGTATCTTATTATTTGCATGAGTGTTTGCTGTGCAATTTAATTCAGAGTGGAAAATTCCAGAGACAGAAAGACAGCTTCATCTTTTTTTCTTTTTTGAACAACAGAAAGCTCAGCTCATGTTAGGACTCCGTTAAATCGTGC
Source organism: Anniella stebbinsi (assembly GCA_029215795.1). NCBI lineage: Eukaryota > Metazoa > Chordata > Lepidosauria > Squamata > Anniellidae > Anniella > Anniella stebbinsi. The sequence continues at coordinate 15,426,960 of JARDYH010000004.1, forward strand.
CTCTGTCTGGATACATGTGCAAATGATTTATTGAATGAGCAAGATATCTGATCAGTTCCCAAACAGATGGGCTAAATGTAAGACTCCAGACTCCATCCAAGAGTTTGTGGCCATACCCAATGAGAAGCTGTGTCTCTAGATCATCAACCACAGGCGGTTCTTCTTGGCTGGGATATGGGCCAAAGCTCTACTCCCAAAGAGGCTGCATCTCTGCTGGAATCCAGGGGCTCCTGGTGCTAGGGTGGCCACGTAGCCTTCATGGAAGAGGACTGTCCTCTAGTTGAAGGCATTCTCTATTCGAAGAGCTGCCCAGCCCCTGTCCAGTTTAAAAATAAATAACCCTAAATATATATATATATAAAAGGGGGAGAGCAGTAGATTCAACCCATATACTCGCAACTTCTCACAATCACTACTCTTGCCTCTCCCATTCTGCCTCTCTCTGGCCCTTTCTACACCTAAGGGTGTATAGGGAGGGGGAGGCGATCCAAGACTTACCTGCTTCTGGGAGTATCCCCCAGCTGCTAAGCAGGAAGAGCAACATCCCAGGAGGAATGGGATGTCGTGCACCCACCATTTATATTAAGATGCAGGAATCCTCTTCGCATGGCGGAGGAGGTAGGAAAAAGCATACACACGCCCCTAGATTTTTAAATTATCTGTACCTATCCATTGCATTCACCATCTTCTTTAATAGATGTCCCTCTCATTCATTTGTTGTGTTGCCTCCCTCTGATACGTTTGTAGTGTACAACCATGTTCCGTCTCAGCCTCATCTTTCCTTACTTATCTCTAACATGGCATCATTCTTTGGGAATTACATCGTCGCCACAGGCCTTTTTGTTCATAACTCATCAAATCTTAGAACTTAGAAGCACCCTTGCTTAATCCATTTTGCCTGTTATCAGACAGGCTAATCACGGGGAATTAGAGAACCAGAAGACATTTCCATTTACTTCTGGATTTGGTTTCACTTTCTGTTTGCCCCCACCAACAAGTGATTTCCTGCCAACTGATCGTCATTCCTGAAATGGGGTTCAATAGAACTTCTTCCCTATCTATCTATGGCCTAGTTCACACATAACACTAATCCATGATTTAGTTAACACATGGTTTGTTGCCTTACCTAGAGTTGCCTGGCAGATGATCAAACCAACTGTGGTTTGTTTTCTCAATCCCGGTTTTTTTCCCTCCTCCTTTGACCACTCCATCCCTGTATCCCAAATGCCTTTGTGGCGCTGTAGTACTGGCATGTAGAGCAGCTGCGATTTTTGACATGTCTAGCCCGCTGCCTCTGTAGCCTGGTGAAACAACTCATGGACAATGCACAGTTGCAGGTTCACATGTAAAAACAACCCATGGTTTAAACAACCCAGAGTTTAAAATCCAACAACAAACCATGGGTTCACTTTCTAGAGTGACTGCTTTCACACATCACGACAACCCAGAATTCAACCAGTAGCCTTAAGCAAAAATATGCTGGTATTTTTGGGTTTGGAGCTTCCACCTCTTTTACCCCAACACTGGAATGTGGCCCTGAGAGCCACTCCGAAATTGAATTCAGCCCTCAGACTGAAAGGGGTTCAATCCCCCTGCCCTAAACAGAAATACACAGATTCACAATGCCATAGGCATTTCGACAAGACACTGACAGAGGTGATCCTCCCTGACTGAATATCACAGGAGTCAAGATTATAGCAAACACAGTTCTGTGTACAATGAAAAGCAATAAAATCTGATATTATTTTCCCCAGAGTATCATTCTCTGCTTGATGAATGGTCCCATGCTAGAAACAATGAAACAAATGAGCCAGTTTTCAGTTTTTGCAGCTCTTTCCCAACCCCCAAAGGTCAACATTGTCTTCCACATTTTGCAACAGAGCCTTTCAAGCAAGTGTACAGAAGTCATACCCAGAATTACCTACTACTTATTTACAATAGTTCCCTACAATTCTTATTTGCCAGATAATCATATGCAAATATATTCCGCAATAGCTCGCTCAATATTTAAGGCTGTTCATTGAATCCCAGAGATAAAAGCATTATACGGTTATTATTATTATTATTATTATTATTATTTATATCCCTCCTTTTTCCCAATACTGGGACCCAAGGCGGCTTAGAAATTAAAACATGTACAGTTAAAACAAATAGAGATATACAAAAATGAAAAATATAATTAAACATAGTACAAAATTAAAATATTTAAAACATTTTAAAACATTTTAAATACACATAATTAAAAAATACAAACTATAAGCAGTACATCCACAAAGGTCTGACCTACTCCCCAAAGGCCTGCTGAAAAAGAAAAGTTTTAGCCTGCCTCCGAAAGCACACCAAGGAGGGAGCCAGTCTAGCTTCCTTGGGAAGGGAGTTCCAGAGCCCCGGGCAGGCTCATAAGGGAGAATACGGTATTTCAGATATCCTGGACCTGAATCGTATAGGGCTTTGTAGGTCATAACCAGCACTTTGAATTGTGCCCAGAAACAGACTGGAAGACAGTGGAGCTGTTTTAATAGGGGAGTTGTATGCTCCCTGTAGCCAGCCCTGGTCAACAATCTGGCCACAGCTCTTTGAACCAGCTGGAGTTTCCAAACACTCTTCAAAGGCAGCCCCAGGTAGAGCGCATTACAGTAATCCAAACAGGATGTAACTAAGGTGTGTGTCACCATGGCCAGATCCAACATCTCAAGGAACAGGCGCAGCTGGTGCACAAGCTTTAACTGTGCAAATGCACTCCTGGCCACCGCCAAAACCTGGGCATCCAGGCTCAGGGCTGAATCCAAGCTGCGGACCTGTGTCTTCATGGGGAGTGTAACCCCATCCAACACAGGCTGAATCCCTATTCCCTGATCTGCCTTTCGACTGACCAGGAGCACTTCTGTCTTGTCTGGAATAAGCTTCAATTTGTTTGCCCTCATCCAGTTCATTGCTGCTGACAGACACCGGCTTAGGACCAAAACAGCTTCCTTGGAATCGGGTGGAAAGGAGTAGAGTTGGGTGTCATCAGCGTACTGGTGGCACCGCACCCCAAAACTCTAGACAACCTCTCCCAACGGTTTCATGTATATGTTAAATAGCATGGGGGACAAAACAGAACCCTGAGGGACTCCACAGACCAACGGCCAAGGAGTTGAACAGAAGTCTCCCTGCACCACCTTCTGGGTCCACCCCTCCAGGAAGGAATGGAGCCACTGTAAAACAGTGCCTCCAAGTCCCATCCCAGCGAGGTGGCCCAGGAGGATACCATGGTCAATGGTATTGAACACTGCTGAGAGGAACTAATAGGGACACACTCCATCTGTCCAGTTCCCGGTGTAGGTCATCCACCAAGGTGACCAAAGCTGTTTCTGTCCCATAACCAGGTCTGAAGCCAGATTGAAATGGATCTAGATAATCCATCTCCTCTAGGAGTCCCTGGAGTTGGGAGGCCACCATGCGTTCCAATACCTCCAATACGGTTCTTCATTTTTAGTAGAGATTTTGGACTTAATGGCCCACTGGGATGCTTTCATGTCTAGGAATGCTTCCAGGTGAGGGTTTTACCATGCACTCTTCCTGCCTTATTCATGGAAATTTATCAGAGGTCTAAATGACCTCACCTTCCACTTGTAATCCTTCCATGTTTTCACACCATGTTTTCATACCATTATTTCTGTCCTTTTTTGTTCCACAAATTAATCGGTTAAGGAGGAAAAGATGGAGTACTTGCACAGTATTTCTTGGCTGGTAACATTAAGAGCTCTGCTTGTGGAAGAACCCTGGGATTCTATATTGCAGTGGATTAAGAACAGACAGAGGGAAGAGTCCAACAGGGTGCTTACACCCCCACCAATGCCTTTCTGCCCCACTGATTCCATTATGCAAGCGGTGGGGCCCCCAACTCTGTTGCACAAGCAGGACCCACTGCTTATGCAAGGGAGATTTAGTGCTTCCTGGGAGAAGCTCCAAACCAAAGAGAAACTCTCATTTTTGGAAGGAGATAGGTTGGCAGAGCTCCCTTGCACAAGCGCTGCAGGCTATCTGTGCAACAGAATTGCCAGGACATAAGAGAATTGGTGGGGATGTAAGCAGCCCATTGGATTCTGCCTATAAGAACATGAAAAGTAAGGCTGTGAACGGACCCCCGATCCGATCCAGATCCCAATCTGTCAGATCCAGATTGGTCCCAATCCAACTCAGATTCAGATCTGGATCTGATCCGGGTCTGTTCACAGCACTCCCTCCTGCTCTCCCCGCTCTCTTCCTCCCTCCCCCCACTCTCCCTGCTGCCTCCTCCGCATCGTCCTGCCATCGTCCTCCCTCCTTTCTGTGGGCCAGCTGCTTTCCTGCTCACACCGGGTGATGACATCACCTGCCATGACTGGCAAATGCGGCCGGCCGACATCGAGGTGGCAGGATGACAGAGAGGATGACGGGGGACGATGCGGAGGAAGCTGCAGGTAAGCAGGGCAATTGGGGGGAGAGAGGGAGGACTCTGCATGGACCCGGAGCAGATCCGGATCGTGATCCGATCCAGCCTGATCTGGGCCCGATCCGATCTGGTTCAAATTGGGCTGGATTGGCCCGATCCACTCCAGATTCGGGATCTGGATCCAGATCCGGTCACAGCCCTAATTCTATACCCACAGTGGCCAACCAGATGCCCATGGAAACTCCACAAGCAGGATGTGACTGCAATACTCTCCCACTGATGTTCCCCAGCAACTGGTGTTGAGAGGCATATGCCTCTAATACTACAGGTAATAAAAAGCCATCTTGACTAGTAGCCATTGATAGCCTTGTCCTCCGTAAGCAAGCAAAAACCCTACAGGATAGGGAATCAAATGTTTGAATATTCTCAACCTCCTCCCCGTAAATACTCCCCGTATATATCAAGGAAAAGGCTGCCTATTCTATAATATTTTCCCAAATATGGTAGTTTTATACATAGCTTCAAAGAATCAATCCCATGCCTGCAGCATGAAATGGATCATCCCAGGAACAAATACACCTTGCAGAGCTTCTGCTCAGCTGTTTTGGCTATCAAGCTGTAGTCCAGGGAATGCCAGCAGTACCTGGTGTACTTTCAAGTAGCCCTGCAAACCACAACATAAACAAAAGATGTTGAAGAGCTGGAGTTTCCATCCATGTTTCCGCAGGGACTGCCTGCTTTTTGGCTTGAATTTTTAAATTGGCACAAAAAGCACATTTGCTTCTTAAGAGTTGTGAATGGATTCAGAGGATACTTCAAATATCCCCTCTCCATACACGCTATGTAACACAGTTCACTTGCATGCGCACATATAACTTTGTTGGGATCATGGCCAGGGAAAACAAACGCAGAGGCAGAGTTTTTGTTCTGATGCCTTTCAAGTGTCCTTCCTAGAGCTGTTCTAAGAATCTCCTGGTTTCAATTTTTCAGTTCCTGGGCTGCTTTGGAGTAACTTTTCTCCCTTGGCTGCCACTTCTTTTCTTCCTTTCTGGCTATAAATCACACTGGTTTTCCCACGCAGTCAAGAATCATCCAGTAAACAGGATGATGTCGCGATGCCACATAGTCAATCAGATTTCGCTGGGTGATAGCACTGAAATTAAGTGTAGGCAACTGAGTGCAATGGCTCATCCAGTTGAACCTACCCATAAATTATGCTCAACATCTAAGGTCCTCCTCCGGGTGCCTACTCCGAGAGAAGCTCAGAAGATGGCAATAAGGGAGAGGGCCATCTCAGTGATGGCTCCCAATTATGGAATGATCTCCCTGATGAAGCCCACTTGGCACCAACATTGCTATCTTTTTGGCACCAGGTCAAGACTCTTCTCTTTTCCCGGGCATTTAGGAGCATGTGACGAGAACTTAAATGGACCCAGATCTATTTTTTTAGATTTGGCTAATTGCTCAAAGTTGTTTTTAGATGTATGTTGTCTTTGTATATATTGTCTGTTGTCTGTTTATATGGTTTTATATTTTGAATAGTGTTTTTAATATTTTAATCTTTTGTAAACCGCCCAGAGAGCTTCGGCCATTGGGTGTTATAGAAATAATAATAATATAAATGGATAATCAAACAGTTTTGTTAGTTATGATGAAAGATCACCCCAAATGTGGAGGCGCTGCCAAAAATGTTCACACACACACACACACACAAAACCCAGAAACATTTCAAATAGTTACAGCTCACTTTCAGTCCTCCAACATGATGGCTGTCCAACACAGACTGAGCAAACCCGAACAGTATGTTAAGAACCACTGCTAGAATGTTTACTCTACTGCAAGCCTGAAAAGAAAGCATGTTTTATTTCCTAGTTTATTCATTGTCAGTAGCACAATGATGAAATGTTTAAATGCAGAATCCAGACATCCTCTCCTCCTCTCTGTCATCTCTGTTTGGCATGAAAAAAAAGGACCCACTGCATTGTCTTCCCGGAGGGCACTGCCAACTGGACTGCCTTTGGCATAAAACTGGAGCTGCAGATGAGAGGGGAAATGGAAAGAAAGGCACTTGTGTAAAACTAGCCCCTGACTGCAGACTGATATGGAGCATCTAGTTGCAGGGGGATGGGGGGGGGGCAAGGATGGAGAAAGAAGCCATCAGAAGGAGCAACACCTGAGACATGACCAGGGACGATCCACAACGAAAATGTGGCCACCTATAGGAAGGATGTACATTTTGCCACCCAGTCTTATCCATGAAGTTCCATTGTGTTCCATAGCACCTACCCCTGGCTACATGTATACAGGTTTACAGCATTAATCAGTTGATTGCTACCTGTGTAACTGGTATCGCCCAATGTCCCCTGATACAGCCCAAATTATATATAGACAGAGAGTGGGGGAATGGTGCCCTGTAGCTAGATAGCAAGCTAAATTTGTCCATTTTAGTGCAACTGAGTGCTGAATTTCAACGGCAAACTGGTGAATTTTAAAAATTATTTTCCCCTCACAGTGTGGCCCTGTGTGGGTGGGGGGTGTAAAAATGACCCCCGGACCTCCTGCAATTATCCATCCCTGATGTAAACTCTCCCTTCCACAATCATTTGTATATTTTCAGCTTGCTTTGAAATCAGTGTTCTGGGGGTACTCTTAATAGGGTTAATATGCACCAGAAATGCCCAGCGCAATGACAACACAGAGTTCAAACAGGTTTTCTCTACCGTGAAATTTTCCACATGTAGTGATACTGCAATTTAACTAAATTTGTTAGTATTGGGCTTTTAGCATTAAAGTCACTATTATTATGGAATTCTGAAAGTATCAGAAACCAATTAAATGTCTTTCCAGCATCTCCCAAAGTGAAATAATTGATAATATGAGTTCCCTGATGGCTCCAGAAATAAAGTTTGTTTGTTTTTTACTTAATCGCATTATATAATTTCCCATGGATCTATCCTCCCAAGCCAGCTTTAAATCAAAGGGGCTACTGGAATCTCTCTTATGTGGAAGGATCAACACGTGTGCTTGGAAGCAGCTGTGTATCTGGATTCCAGATGTTGAATTTTGGATATGTTGCAAGTAGAAATGGTTTGGAATCACAGCATAAGAAGAGAGAGAATTCATCCTGGAAAAATAATCTGCATCAGAGGTTTTGAGGTCAGATTTGCATAGTTATAGCTGTCATCTTCATATGGTGGCTTCCATGTCTGATTGGACCACTGTAGGCCCAACATTGCAGAAATTACACCAACTACATTGCTTAGGCAACTACTGTATGCATTCAACTGCCAGTCATCTACATTTGTATATCAACTGATGATTAAAAAGTCCAAGTGATATCTTGAACATGTCAACCAGCCATAGATATAACACAGAAACAGAACTTCCATATCTCCTCAGGTGTCACCTCAGATGGAATCAGTTCACACATTCAAATGCCAGATATAATCACACTTTTTCACACATAACCTGTTGGATACTGCCCATTGTATGGATTGATATGAGCAAATTCTTGTATATAATGCAACATTTGATACACAATAATAGAAAAATAGTGCTCTGGGGCATACATCACATCTATACAAGAACGTCATATATGTAAAAAAAAAAAAAAGCTCTGTAGCAGTGTACAAAAACATCAAGTGACCAATGAATGCCAACACACGGTAAACAAGATCCTCAAAGATGTGAAGAGAGGGAATTCATCCTGGAAAAATAATCTGCATCAGAGATTTTGAGGTCAGATTTGCACAGTTATAGCTATCATCTTCATATGGTGGCTTCCATGTCTGATTGGACCACTGTAGGCCCAACGTTGCAGAAATTACACCAACTACATTGCTTAGGCAACTACTGTATGCATTCAACTGCCTGTCATCTACGTTTGTATATCCTTCACAGGTGGTCATCTAAGCAGCAGGATGCTTTCTTCAGGTGCCTCAGAGAAAAATGCTAAGCCCAGGCTTGAATATGCCTGAGGACTTCTTGGGGTTGCCAGATGGGAATTTCCAAATCTCCCAACCAAGGAAGCTTTTGGGGGTGGCTGCAGGTAAGGCCCTCCTGCAGTATCCAGCTTGGCAGAGAAGGTTTCTCTGCCTTATTGCAAGCTGCTCTAACCAGCCTGTCTTCCCTTCTTCTGCTTTCCCCAGCTCTCCCCTCTTCTTCACCTTCACCTTCACCTTAATGGTGAAGCAAGGCCTGAAAGCCCTATTACCACCACCTACAGATGTCTACTATCCCTGGCAAATGAACTACAAATTACCAACTAGCTTACTAAATAGCAAAAATTGTCATAAGGCAGAACACTCAAAAATCCCTCACAGGAGCCCCTTTCTCCCTTCAGAAATGAAGAAAAGGTTCCCACTCTTCCAAATTTTTAATACAATCCCATATAATATGATCAATCATTTCCCTTACTCCACAAGTTGAACAAAGGTCCAATTTCTCCCCTCTACCTGCTCCTTCCCCAAGCTTTATAGCAGCACCTTGATGAGTCCCAGCTGTTGCTGCTGAGGCTTCATTCTCCCACAGCTGGGATGTGTTCCCAAACAGGGCTCCCTTTTAACTTTATGCACAGGCTCATCTGCCTGCTGCCTCTCTGCCTGCAGAGTCTTCAGCAAGAGAAGGAAGATGGGTGCAGTGAGTCCTGTCAGAGAGAGGAAAGATGCACAAAAGCTGGGAAACCACCCAATGACTGGTGGTTGAGGGAAAGGGGACACTGTGTGTTCCATTTTTCTTGGTATATTTCTTGGTATCAAATAACCTGACTGCGATCCTGACATATACACTGAGTTTGGACACAATGTGATCGGATTGGGTGCTCTCTTCACCCATACGGTCCAGCCGAGTCTTGATCTTTCAGTCTGGACTGCAGAGCATCGCTAAACCGTGCTAGAGAATCCAAAGATGGAGAACCAGATTCAGGAACCATGGTAGGGAGGCAATACCTCAAAGATGCATTGTCTTGCCCTAGCTTCAAGAAAGGGGAGTGCATTCACAGCCCTCTGCGCCTAGCCAGTCTGCCCAGAAAGACGATGGGACATCTTCCTTGCCCAGCCCTGCTCAGATCAGAGCAGCATTCTACACCAAGGACAGCTGAGAAAGGAAGGCAACGTCCGACGGGCTACCCAGGAAGCTGCCTGGACATTCCATTTCTTTGTGGCCTGGCATCTTGGGAGGAGGATTGCAGGGGCAGCAACAATATAAAGTTCAGTGGGAGAGCAAGAGAGAAATGACAGCTACCAAAGCTATTGAAGGTGCATTCCATTATCTTCGCCATGGGATCAACGTCAAATCATTATTCCTCTGCAAAAATAAAAAGAAGCCACAAGACACCATTTTCATGTCCTCAGTTCTTCCACCGATCAAAGGACAGCCTCTGTTTAATCTGCCCATGCTGCCATTTCTAATCCCTCTCCTTTTCCATCCCACTTCACGCCGTTTTATGACTGAACCCGAAGGTTTCTGGGCTCTTGTCCCAGACGATCCCGATGACTCATTGTGTGTGACTTTGGGCAAGCCGCAAAATTTCCCTGCGAGAGTCAAGGTCAAGTTGGATGAAAGGCAGGACCTTACAGGAAGGCAAATGTTGCATCAGAACGGAATCCCCTCTGCAACGAACATTTGAAACGCCACAGGTTCTGTCTTCTTCTTTTAATGGCATTGTAAGGCCAAACTGTGAGAATGTTGGTAACTGTAGCCCAACAGACCTTATCGAAGATGAAAACACACTTTCTAAAGGGATCGAGGGAGAGTGAAGAAGTGGTTCAGGAGGAGAGGTATCGAATTCATTCCCCTCCCATCATTTTTTTTCTTAAAATCCCCCCCAGCAGCTTTTCTTTCTGCAGGGTACTGTGGGTATTAAAAACTTATCTATTTCAGGTGGTTGTTGTTTTCTTTAAAAGAACTATATCTTTTTTCTGTATTTAAATGTATTTAAATGTTAAACCTCCAATGTTAAAGTTTAACTGATGTTAAAGGTGCATATTTAAACAGGAAAAAAGTTCTAGAATTACCAGCATTTCCCAGCCGGACAATTTTTCTGAGATTGCAGGGGGTTGGGGGGAGGTTACTGCTATGGTTAGTTTGATGGTTGGTACATTTTAGTATTTTATCATGATTTTTTATGTCTTTGTTTGTTACTGAATTGCAACTTTATTTTAATGTTTAATGAAAGCCACATGCTGACTTTTTTCTATCTAAACATGTACAGGATTGTGCCCTAAATTGACAACATCTGTGTGAAGAACTTCTTTTTTGTCTGACTCAGTCCACAGTGCTTGGTTTAATCAAATAAGCATGGCTACAGTTGTCCATGCTCTGGTAACCTCCAAGTTAGATTACTGCAATGCACTCTACGTGGGGCTGCCTTTGAAGGTGGTTCGGAATCTGCAGCTTGTGCAAAATGCAGCGGCCAGATTGATAACTGGAACCAGTAGGTTCGAACATATAAGACCTACTCTGGCCCATTTGCATTGGCTGCCTGTATGTTTCCGAGCCCGGTTCAAGGTGCTGGTTTTAACCTATAAAGCCTTACATGGCTTGGGACCACAATACCTGATGGAACGCCTTTCCCGACATGAACCTACCCAAACACTACGTTCAACATCTAAGGCCCTCCTCCGAGTGCCTCCTCCGAGGGAGGCTCGGAGGTCAGCAACAAGAGAGAGGGCCTTCTCTGTGGTGGCTCCCCAATTGTGGAACGATCTCCCCGACGAGGCCCGCCTGGCGCCAACATTGTTATCTTTTCGGCGCCAGGTCAAGACTTTCCTCTTCTCTCAGGCATTTGGCAATATCTGAGGAGCCTGGGTTTGTTTTGTTTTGTTTTTGTAGTTTTTGAAGTGTTGATGTGGTTTTAAATGTATAGATTGTGTATATGTTGTATGTTTTTGCTGTTTTAATTTTTGTATATTGTTTTTAATTGTTTTTAATCCTATGTAAACTGCCCAGAGAGTTTCGGCTATGGGGCGGTATACAAATGTAATAAATAAATAAATAAATTTAATACATATTGGTGGGAACGTGGGAGAGGGCCTTCTTGGTGGCTGCCCTGGGGCTCTGGAACTCCCTTCCCAGGGAAGCTAGACTGGCTCCCTCCTTGGTGTGCTTTTGGAGGCAAACGAGAACTTTTCTGCTTCAGCAGGCCTTTGGGGAGTAGTAGAGACCTCTGTGGATGTGCTGCTTATAGTTTGGATTTTTTAAAATTATTATTTGTATTTAAAATGTTTTTAAATGTTTTAAATATTTTAATTTTGTACTATGCTTAATTATATTTTTCATTTTTGTACATCTCTATTTGTTTTAACTGTACATGTTTTAATTTGTAAGCCGCCTTGAGTCCCAGTATTTGGAAAAACGCTAATAATAATAATAATAATAATAATATAATTACAGCTTGTCCCTTTGCAAAATAGAAATTTGCTTTGTAAGACCAGAAATTGAAATTATTTTGGCCAATCAACATGGCCGGATCCCTACTGAAAAAGCAGTGGTGTGTATGGGGTGGGTGGGGACAGGTAAATACAGTACCTGGTTGCTGCCGCTGCTTGGTTGCTTGGTGATTGCCTATGAAGGGGACAAGCCAGGGCTGTGTGGTACAGATTCCATGCCCAGAGAACAGCCAAGAGTGTCCAGTAAGCCAGTGAAGTCTGGTGGCTCTGATTTTGATGGGGCTGGGAATCCATTCTGGGTTTCAGTCTCAACCAGCCAGAACTCGAAAGACACTATCCGAGGCTAGAAACTGCGCTATGAAGGCCTTTGTAGTCCTGGCCTGCCCCTTGCCATGGCTGCCCACAATAAACTATTTCCAGTGATGGGAAGTTTCTCTTTCCCTGAAGTTCCCATGCAGCAGTAGCTAACTAGTGTGTTAAGCCCTTGTACCAGGGGTGCAGACTCTCAGACCCCTGGTCCTAATCCAGGGGTTCCCCAATGACCACGCCCCTTCCTGAGGCTCCACCCCCTTTCCCCCAGCCACTGATCATTTGGTGGTTGCTTGCCTTTTGTGCAGTTGATTCCCCATTCTCAAAAATTGGAACGCCTCTCCTAAGGCTGAGTTACTGGCAGTAAGAGCTTTAAACTAAAGTATATTGGTATTTTTTGGTATTTTAGATCTGCCCCCTTTGGCTCCACCCCTTTTGCCTTCAGCCCCACCCACCATTAGAATGTGGCCTCTGAGAGGTTCTCAGGAACCAAATTCAACTGAATGAGTTTCTAGGCCCATGCCTTATACATGAATGCACACAGTCACTAGCTGGCAAACTTGTTAATAACATTGACCAAGGTCGGCTCCACCACATAGGCATTACAAGCAGCCACTGAGGATGGAGAAATTCAAGAGACAGCCTCTGATCTAGTCTTTTGGTGTTATATACTCTTTTAATCAGTTTTATGTGCTCTTTTAATTACTTTTGTGCATTTGATTTATATTGTATTATTGTATTTAATGTTGTTTCCCCCCCTCGATCCAGAGGGAGAGGTGGGTAAGAAATTAGTATTACTATTAGTATTTTGCAGCCGCACGCCCCACTGGAAGTTATTTCTGGCATCACTAAACAAGTCTCTCCCCCATGTCCAAGGAACATAAGTAAGTGTAAAGTGATGCACATCGGGACAAAAAAAACGACTTCAAATATAGCCTGATGGGATCTGAGCTGGTGGTTACTGACCAAGAAAGAGATCTTGCGTTTGTGGTGCACAGCTCAATGAAAATGTTAACCCAGTGTGCAGCCGCTGTAGAGAAGGCAAACTCCATGTTAGGCATTATTAGAAAAGGAATTGAGAATAAAACTGCCAGTATCAGGTTTGTATTTGTATAAACTGCCTTTATACAAATCTATGGTGTGATCACACTTAGAATACTGTGTACATTTCTGGTCACCACACCTAAAAAAAGATATTGCAGAGTTGGGAAAAGGGCAGAAAAGGGCAACGAAAATGATCAAGGGGCTGGAGCATCTCCCCTATGAGGGAAGGTTAAAACAGCTGGGATTGTTCAACTTGGAAAAAAGGAGGCTAAGGGGAAACCTGATAGAGGTGTACATAATTATGCATAGTGTGGAGAATGTGAATAGGAAGACCTCTCTCTCTCTCTCTCTCATAATACTAGAACCCAGCCTCATCCAATGAAGCTGATTGGTGGGAGATTCAGGACAGATAAAAGGAAGGACTTCTCCACACAGCACATAATTAAACTATGGAATTCACTACCACAAGATGTAGTGATGGCCCCCAGTTCTGATGGCTTTAAAAGGAGGTTGGATAAATTCCTGGAGGAGAAGGCTGTCAATGGCTACTAGTCTTGATGGTTAAGTGCAACCTCTAGTATCAGAGGCAGTATGCCTATATACACCAGTTGCTGAGGAACATGAGCAGGAGGGTGCTGTTGCACTACGTCCTGATTGTGGGTCCCTGGTCATTAGCTGGTTGGCCACTGTGTGAAGAGCGTGCTGGACTAGATGGACCCGTGGTCTGATCCAGCATGGCTCTTCTTATGATCTTATGTCCTTAATCAGAAGCCCTTAGCTCACAAGCACAGATATAACTCAAGAAAATAACACAAGCTTAACAGGACTTGAGTGGAACCCAAGGGATCTTGCAACAAAGCTTAGAAAGCTCATCTACCCCACACCAAAGAGGATTAAAACCAACCACAACCTACCACTTCTTATTAATTCAAGCTGAGGACAGGCCTCTATTGATGAAACCAATTGCCGGATCCAAGAAAAACAATGGGCTTGCCAAATTCTAAGAGTTACAGTTCTTGGGGTTTGCTTGTTTTATTATCAAAGGCATTGGGGAAGATTGATTTTAAAAAATCAAGTCATGCTTGGATAAATGGTACATTTGTGGTTTTGCCAATGTTGGTGAGCACTTGGGTCATCCACTGAAGGAAAACGGCCCTGTTTCAGCTGACCGTCAGCTGTCACAAAACAATGCTACTTTTTGAGCAAAAAGCTTTCAAGGATAGTTGCATTATTAAATCAAAGTCACAACAATGGTGGCCTACCTGAAGATCCTCTATGTCAGCCTAGCAAAGACTGCCCCAAACACCCTTAAGAGATTATCTTAGGGTGACCAGATAAAATCCAGGTCAGGGCTCTTGTCACTTTAACAGTTGTAGAGAAAAGGGAATTTCAGCCAGTGTCATCTGCATGCAATTAGTTCCTGGTGATATTCCCTCTTCATCACAACAGTTAAAGTTGCAGGGGCCCTGCCTTCTTTTGTATATGGTCACTCTAGTATAGTGCCTGCAACTTTAACTGTTGTGATGAAGAGGGAATTTCACCAGGAACTAATTGCATACAAATGACACTGGCTGAAATTCCCTTTTCTCTACCACTGTTAAAGTTACATGAGCCCTGACCTGGATTTTGTCTGGTCAGCCTAGATTATATCCCCCATTGTTCCACAAGAGAAGTCACTTCGAAATTGAAGTATGGCATGATGTAATGGCATTACCCCCTCCGATCCCTCACTGACTGGCCAGCCTTACCATTAGGCAAAGTGAGACAGTCACCTCAGGCAGATATCAGTGAGAGGTGGCAGCAAGGGGAGGAGAGAGCCGTGTGCCATGCACTCCCCAAAGTGTTGTAATAAGTGTAATAAGCTGTCAATGTTGAAGAATGATTCAGCTGCCCAACCTGTTGACTTTTGTACATGGAATGGCAAGAGGGGTGCCACCTTGTTCCTTGCCTCAGGGAGCAAAATATCTTGGGCTGGCCATTTAGGTCACTTGTTTTGCCCGAGTTCAGGGCTGGCATCAGGGCTCAGCATCACTGGTACCCAAGCCTGAGAAGAACCACCCAGCTGACTATGATGCTGCTCCTCAGTGCCGCCTTCTTGCTTCCTCTTGCCCTTTGGCAGTGCTGTAGTGGTGACTTCTGAAGCACAAGTGCTCATCCTGACAGTCCTCATAAGCCACACCCCCAAGGAGAGCCCCCAAAATTGCAGGCAGCTGCACTGATCCACTTCAACAAACCAGCAGTTTTCATCTCTACCAGGAGCAGGCCTTTTGTAAAGCTATGGAGTCTTATTTGCCCATTCAAGACCAGGCCACCCCAAAATACTTTGCATTGTCACAATGATAGCTCACGCAACTATATGTTGTGGTTGAGAACATTCAGTTCCTCTCACCCCACCCCCGCCCCCAGTAGCTGGGGGTGAGGAAGTTCAGAAGGAATAGGGACTCCGTTGTGGGGGGCAGGGAAGGAGGCCAGCATCCTTGCTAATCCAAAAGTGTCAGAACAGCATCCCTGCAAATCCTGGGTTCATGACACCACTGCCCTCTGGCCTAGGATGAGAGAGTGCATGAGTAGGGTGACCATATGGAAAGGAGAACAGTGCTCCTATATCTTTAACAGTTGTATTGAAAAGGGAATTTCAGCAGGTGTCGTTTGTGTGCATGCAGCACCTGGTGAAATTCCCTCTTCATCACAACAGTTAAAGCTGCAGGAGCCCTGCCCTCTTTTGCATCCGGTCAAGAGGGCAGGGCACCTGCAGCTTTAACTGTTGTGAAGAAAAGGGGATTTCATCAAGTGCTGCTTGCATACAAATAACACCTGCTGAAATCCCCTTCTCTGTGCAACTAACAGTTGCAGGAGCCTTGTCCTCCTTTCCATATGGTCACCCTATGCATGAGTCATGCAACTAAGGAAAAAGCAGCAGTTGCAGCCTGCTCACTGATTTGCCCTTTTTTCCCATAGGCAGGACTGGGCATCAGATCCAGAGGCAGAGGCAGAAGGAGAGTGATGGTGCCGAGGAAGAGGGGGAACGGCTACTGAGGACATCTTGCCCAAGGGTCTCCCAACCTCTGGAGCCGGCACTCTGTGAGTTTATTTGATTTCCCAAAGCAGCCTCATTCCACCCGCAGGCATAAAAAGGCCCCATTGCACCACTCTGCCCTTGCAAGCCCTGCTTCAGAAACATGACAAAATTCCTATCTTTACTAGGGATGTAAGAGCAGTCCTGTGCTTATCCTGAGAGCAGTCCTGTGCTTATCCTGGAAACTGCTCATGGAAGGACCTCCCACTGCCTACCCTTCCTCTCCCATCCCAAGAAGGGCATTTGGGTAATGATCAGTCGCCCAGACCCCACTTAGAGGCAGGGCCAGCATCAAGGATAGGCACAGTCAGGCAACTGCCGAGGATCCACACCCCAACACGGCCCCTTGGATTTCCTCTTCTTCTTCACCAAGGCAACCTGTTTGTTCACCAGCCTCTTGCTCTGGCCCAGACAATGGTGGTGGTAAGAAGGTGAGCAGTAGACACCTCACATGCCTACCTGCTCACTGGCTCTCTGCCTGTCAGTCAAGCAAGCAAGTGGGAGCATTGATGAAGAAAGCGGATGGTGAAAAGGGTAGGGTGAAGGTAAACTCAATGAAGGAGGAGGTCCAGGGAGTATATCTTGCCCAAGAACTCTCCAAGCCCTGGAGCAGGAACTGCCTGGAGGACTGCCTCCTTTGACACCACCTTCCTCCTCCTCATCACATAACAACACTGATATATTTTTATTTTTGTTATTTAATAAAGAATACCAATTGCCCAGCCCCAGACCTTTAGACACGTTGGCCAGTTCTATCATTCAAGAATTTCAGTGCTCATGATGGCTTCTGTGGGTAACATGCCCTCCAAATAGAGGTGGGTTCAGCTTCAACACATTTTTCCACTGTGGAGAGGACAAGATTTCTCTAGGTAAGATGGAGTGGATCCATCATCCCCTCTCCCAATATTTCATTCAAAAGTATCCCCCCTGATTAAACTACAGCAACTGCTGGGCTTCTACACTACCACATAAAGACATCTGCTGAGCCACAAGTTGCCCACCCCTGACATAATGGGTTAGAAACATAGGAAACTTCCTTAAACAGGGTCAGACCATTGGTCACTTTTGCTCAGTCATGTCTACCACATGGACAAGCAACAGAAACAGCTGATTTAAATTGAAACACAGGAAGCTGCCTTATACAGAGTCTAGCTATTGGTCTGTTTAGATAAGTACTATACTGGCTAGCAGCAGAACTTCAGGGTTTCAGACAAGAACCTTTCCCACCCTACCTAGAAATGCCAGGTATTCAGGGCCAGCCCTACCATTAAGCAAACTGAGGCGGTTGCCTCGGGTGGCAGATGCAGATGCTGGGAGATGGCAGCAAGATGCTGAAACATAACATAAGAGCCCTGCTGGATCAGATCAAGGATCCATCTAGTCCAGCACTCTGTTGACACAGTGGCCAACTACCTGTCGACCAGGGAACTGCGACCAGAATACAGTGCAACAGCACCCTCCCACACATGTTCCCCAGTAACTGGTGTATACAAGCTTACTGCCTCGGATACTAGAGGTTGCACTTAGCCATCAGGACTAGTAACCATTGATAGCCTCCTCATCCAGGAATTTATCCAACCCCCTTTTAAAGCCACCCAAATGGGTGGCCTTCACCACATCTTGTGGTAGTGAGTTCCAGAGTTTAACTATGTGCTGTCTGGTAGAGAGGGCTGAGTGGGAAGCAGCCTGCCTCTGCCCCCTAAGCTAATCTGCTGCTTTCAGGAGCAGCGGAGGATGCTGTTCCATTGTCATTGTTGAAGAAATAGTCCAATGGGCTTCTGTATGTGGAACGGGAAAGGGCACCATCTTGTTCTTTGTCTCAGGCAGCAAATTGTCTTGGGCCAGCCCTGCGGGTATTGAACCTGTTCCCTTCGTCATGCCAACCAGTTTCTCTAGCACTGAGTTAAGGGCTCGTCCCTACTGGATTATGCTTTGGATTGAGACTTAGGTAAACTGGAAGCTCTTGTGGCAATGTGAATCAGGGGTATGCATCAACTAATGGCAAGCTTGTATTTTGATGATCAGAGTCAAGCAATAGGAGCAAAGAGAAATGGGTTGTAAAGAGATGACTATGACCATGGCAAAATGCAAAAGCAATTTCAAGGTCCTTTTTAGCTGAACAAAGCAAGAGAGAACGTTTTGAATGTCAAAGCTATTGCATGGGACAAAGACCTTTCTTTTCTTCTTTTGTTTTAAGCCCTCTGGTTTGGAAAATAAAACGTAAATAGGAGTAGCTGTAGAGAAAATAGGATTAGCTATATAGGGGCATAAGAACAAGCCCAAGGTCCTAGCCAGTATCCTGTTCCCATCAGTGGCCTGCCAGGTGCTTCTGGGACACTCACAAGCTGGGTATACAATCTACAGTCCTCATGTGCTGTTCTTCCTCTACCATCTGGTACTCAGAGCCACATTTGCTGCAGAATTAGGATGTTCCATTTAGTTGTCACAGGCAATAGCCATTGACAGACCTGCCCTTCATAAATGTCTCTAATCCCATTTTAAAGTCAACTATCCTCACCATGTTCTTTTGGCAATGGGTTCCATGGGTTGATTAAGCATATAAAGAACTATGGGATGGTTGCATTTTAAAATTTGAAGCTCTATAAATCTACTGACCATCAAAAGAATAAAAAATAGTAATAGAAATAACTATACAGCAATCAATTAATCAATCATTCAATCAATCAAATTGAGTCCATAATTCAAACACTGCAGAAACTTAGAGTAAACATGTATCAGTTTTAACATTCGTACGAGGATTTACTAGTACTTGAATATAAATATTGCATAATAGTAATTCAACTTAAAACATAAATGCATTTACAAATTGCATTTACAAAAATCAATACTTGATCCCCGGTTCTCCATACACTTGTCTCACTTTTGACCTTTTCCCTTTTCTATGATGCAGTCCAGCCAATGCTGCAAAATCGTACATATTCGCTATATCCAGTCCAGCAGAAGCTGGTGGTTCCAATTTCAGTGGAGCTGTGAATCCATTCTGGGTTTCAGTCAGAACCAGCCAGAACTCTAAAGGAGTTCTCCAAGGTGCTGAACCTCCATTGATCCAGTCTTTTATATTAGGTAATTTACAATGCAATCATACACATGTCTACTCAAAAGTAAGCCCCATTGAGTTCCATGGGACTTACTCCTAGGTAAGTATGCACACATCACTAAGAACTAGTTTAGGCCCTGTTACCATTAAAGTAGCTTGTCTTCTTTTCTTTTCTTTTTAAATATTTCACATAGGTGAGAAGAAATAGCATCATATCATATCCAATAGTATAACCCAAGGGTAGGCAACATATTCCCTGATCATTGGCCATGCTGACTGGGGCATATGGGAGTTGTAACCCAAAATATCTGGAAGGCAATGGGTTGCCTACCCAATATTATGCTTTCTTCTGTCTATTCTAATCAATCAATCAATCAATCAATCAATTCCATTGGATCACAATAAGCTCTAGTGCTATGAGAAAGGGAGAAAAATGCCTCTCTGCATCATGCATTACTTTATAAACCTCTGCCCTCCAAACTAAAAAGCCTCCTAGGGAATGTGCTGAACTATCACAACTACTGCTCCAGCATTCCCACAGTTAGAAGTACACTTTTCTTATCGAGACAATAAGGGGATCTGCAATTGCGGAACTTGGACAAGGAAGACAAGAGAGTTTCCACGTTCCATTACAAGCTCCTGCCCATGTAATCTGCCCTTTGAAACAGCACTTTCTAAAAAGCCATCTTGCTCCAGTGAAATGGTTGCAGCATTCACAGCGCCAATGTGGCTGATTGCAAGTTGTTAAGTTCCATAGGGCGTCACTGAAATCATGTTTGAATAAAATGAACTGTGCAATGCAAACATTCCCTTAAGCTTCAAAACAGTGTAAAATTGCTTAACAGTAAGTCCCATTGATCTCAATGGTATTAACTTTTGAGCATGTGTGAAAGACTGCCCTCTTAGCCCATCCCATAATAAGCATATGCAACTTACAAAGGTGACAGAGGCAAAGACACAATAGCAGTTTATTTGATTATAAGCATTTGTCATTTACTACTGCACACTGAGCTATTTGAAGTCACGTGTGAGTTTGGATATCTAGACTTGGGTTAGAACATTTTTAATTTATTTTTTTTAGGAAAAACAACACAAAATACGTTCCGTTTTTCATGCAAACAAGGGCTTCTTTTGGGAAAAGAAAAAACAGTCTATCTGTTTGCAAGCTTGCAGTTTTCATTACCTAGAACCTGAGAAGAAGCGAGTAAAACTGAAATTTAGTGAATGTACGATTTCTGCTGCCTTCAGATGTGAAAGAACGCAAATAACATTCCTCTTTTTCAAACACTATTGTCGCTCGGGGCAAAAGTCTAACACATCATGTTGGTGGGCGTCCTTTGTTCTCATGACTTCGGGATACCAGCGTGGTTGGGCAACAAAGATTCATCAGCTGTTCTTATTATTCACATTTTTTAAAAAAACATGTTTCCCAAGCAACCAGGATCCTCAATTATCAAGATTGTGGGAAATGAAGCTCAAAAGCAGTCCGTCATTATTAACTTGATTGCATATTCTGGCAAGTAGTGATATCAGGAGCAAGAAGGGAGAACCAAAACTGTCTGATCCAAAGACTACGGGGTGGAAATGGAACCAGTGTTGCACTGGTTTAGAACAGGCCTTAAGCAGGTTTTGAGCTCAGATTTCTATACATCAGGAATGGTCTTGTGCTAAAACCCTAGCACAATGGGTGAAGGGAGCGCATGCTTGAAGGAATCTAAGGAGAGGATGTGAATTTATTTTTATGTGCTGTATTTTTTATATTAAAAATCTGTCTCTCTCAGAAGAGTTTATGTTTAACAATAAAGAGACTTGGGGCACCTGAAAGATTAACTAATTCATTCTGGGATAAGCTTCCTTGGACACTGTGTTCAGTTTGTTTATTTTTAAAACAGCTTTCTTCTCTCCCCCTCCTCTCCCCCGCGGTCCTTAAGTAATTGTTCAACACCAAAATAAATAAAGAAAGAACCTTTCAGTCAGGCTGAATGCTCAGCATATAATGAAGGAAAAAATAGTCCATAAAACTGAGTGAGCAGGAGGGTGTTGGAGAGGGGTGGGGAAAGCCAGAATATAACCAGAGTATGAAACAGAGGGTTCAAAACAGAACATGTTTTATTTCTACATTGGGGTCGGGGCTACAAAGGGGGATCAGTTCCCTTAGTTACATTGGAGATTTTCCTGAAGCCTTGACTCTAAAATGGCACAGATGATGTGTTTAATGAAGACCTTGAGTCAATAATTCCTCACAAAGAGATCTTGTCACTCTTCCGTGGCCCGCGGTTTAGAGAAACTCACATGTTGGGTCTGCCAGCTGATTGTCATTAGAGTTCTTCTGTCAGGGAACCTGCCATTACAACCCTGTTGAGATCTCTCTCTCTCTTTCTGTCTCTCTTCTCCAATTTCACACTGACCAGAAGCAATTGTACCCTTACCAGAACCAACAGGGTTTGCAATTATCCCCCATCCCAATCACCCCCAATGCTTCTCCTGCTCCTCTAAGAAATCGTGTGAGTCATTAGCTAGAGAGAAGGTTTGTTTGTATTTCAACAGCAAGGGTCAATGGAGGCTGGTGGCTCCGATTTCGGTGGGGCTATGATCCCACTCTGGGTTACAGTCAGAACCATCCAACATGCTAAAGGGGCCATCTAGGGTGTTGAACCCATTTTGGGGGCACAGGGTTCAGCATCTTGGAGAGCTCCTTTAGAGTTCTGGCTTGTTCTGATTGAAACCCAGAATGGAATCACAGCCCCACTGAAATCGGAGCCACCACCTTCCACTGGCAAGAGCGAACGGGGGAGGGAGAAGTTCATCGGTGGGCGAAATAATCATCGCCTTCTATTTATAAATAGAAAATGGTGATTGCAAAGGCAAGCCTGCCCCCTCCCTCTTTTAACACGCGCTGCGCTTCCTAAGAAGATTAGACTTCTGGGCGTGTAGCGAAAATTGCATTCCTGTTGGGGGGGGGGGAGCTGGCAAGGGGGGTTGGGGGACTTAATTATTACTCTGCTTCCACCGTCTCCATGGTGACCTCGTGCCAACAGCCTATTTCCCTTCTGCTTTATTAGACCTTTTCTCTCTCTCCTTCTCCTGTAGCAAGTGGTAAATTCGACATGCACAACCTTAGATTGAGCTCTATTCATCCTTCGGCCAGGTGAGTCGTGCTGTGAGTGGTACCCAACAAAGAGGCGTTAAGCAATCAAGCCGTATTCTTGACTGCCTTCTTGTTTCCGCAGGATGCGGGGACATCGCTTGGGGCTCGGTTATTTGTATGAATATGTTTGTGGCTTCGGAGGAAGAGGGTGGGCTGGGTGGACCGGGGGTGGGGTGGGGGGTGGAGAGAGAGAGAGAGCAGGCAGCTCTCCAGGACAAAACCTCCCTCCCTACTCTGAGCCGGGCTTCGTTGTGAAACGATGGCATGGTGATAGAAAGGAAGCGGAGCTGACCCAAAACAACTATGGACAAAAGCAAGGCGAACTAATGGTATTGACTGGCATCTCCTAAGGCCCGTCCTGAATTAGTGCAAACAGCAGAGGCTGGTGGCGCCGATTTCGGTGGGGCAGTAAATCCATTCTGGGTTTCAGTCAGAACTCTGAGGGAGTTATCCAACGTGCTGGAACCCAGAATAGATTCCCAGGGCCACCGAAATCGGAGCCGCCAGCCTCCACTGAGAGAAAACAAGGTGAAAGATGCTCAGAGCAAAGGTGAGAGAGAGAGAGAGAGAGAGAGAGCTGCCCTAGAAGAACTCAGTTGGAACGTGACCTCTGCCACGGACTCGCCGAGCTGCCTCGGTCATGTCCCTTGTCCCCACGCTTCGTCTGTAAGACGGGAGCCTAGAAAACGGCCTACCCGGCGAGGTTGTTGTCAAGACAACCCAAGGAGAAGGAAGGCCTTGGCCCTATGGAAAAGGCCGAGGGGAAGAGCGGAGCCGGGAGGCTTCGCCCCCGGCCCTCTCCCCCATCCCACCCCCAATGCCTCCTCGCTTTGCAGGCGACCTTTGCCGCCTCCGACCCGCCAGGATGCCAGGCTCTGTCTAATGTAATCCCATTTCCAGCTCAGCCACTGCTGCATCATTTCTGGACTGACTGCAGCGAATATGTTCCTAATTTCCTTCTGTCGCCGACAGCCTTGCGCTGCCAGATTGGCAGATGCTCGCGAGGCGCGCGCACACACGTGCGCGCACACACACACACACACATACACGCCTCCCCAATCTGCCTCTCTCCCCTCCACGACTTGTTTTCCAGCCCCACCTCCAGCCGGGCGCCCCCATCCCCAAGCCTCTGGCCAACCAGCCCCATCTCGGGCCCTAGGAAAGGAGCAGGGCTCTGGGCCTTACCGTGGTCGTCGAGGGGCTCTTCGCCTTCCGTGCCCGCCGTCTCACTGAGGATGCTGGGGTCGCTCTGAGACCGGCCTCGGGGGAGAAAACAGCCAGTCCCTTCTTCCGATGCAGCCATGAGGGGGTGGGGAAGGAGTTGGAGGGTGGGGGCAGGGAGGGAGGGAGGGGAGAGGGGGTGGGGAAGCGGATCTCACAGGCCCGGGGAGAAGGAAGAGGCGCGCATGAAATCCGAGGCAGCCCAAGGTCACGACGGGGGAGGAGAGGAGCTGGCGGTGGCGCACAGGGACCGGCGCGTCTTCTTCAGCCGGGCAGCCCCAGCACCAGGGGCAGCATCTCGGCCAAACCCCTCCCGCGAGCGCCCCGCCAGGCAAGCCACTTGCACCATCCAGTAAAGAAGGGGGGATCCCTCCTTCCTCCCCTCCCTCCCAGCGCCCGGCTGGCTCCCTAGGGCTTTATGGCCCGCAGAAGAAGTTTCTTCCTGGGCAGGTCCGTCGGGGGTGGCTTCATGCTTCCCTGGGGTCGTCGGAGCAGGTGAGGGAAAGGGAGAAGGATGGGCGGAGGAGGATGAGACCAGCCCAGCTTCCTGATGCTCTCCTGCCCGTTGCTCCCGCAGGCAGAAAGAGAGGAAGGAAGGAAGAAGACGAAGAAAAAGAAGATGATGATGATGGCAGGCAAAACCAGCAAAGAACGAACGCGAGGTGGAATCTTTATTCCGCTGCTCTTCTTCGCGCATCTGTTGGGAAACAGTGGGATTCTCCCATCATGCCCTGCGAGAGTAGGTGTGACATCACGGGGGAGGGGGGAGAGAGGAGATGAGGAGTGGGTGTGGGTGGGAGATGGCTTACCTGCACTGCACAAAGAGGAAGAGGAGGGTGAGGAGAAAAGCAGCAGGTGTGTGGTTCTGAGGGAGTCCCCCTTCCTCCTCCGCCCCCCTCCCACCTTCATCTCACTAAGAAGGAGGGAGGGACAGGAGTGATGGAGATCCCGGTGGCAAGGAGACGCAACAGCGGTTTGTGCTTCAAGAATATGCACAGGAGCATAGACGTGCACCTTGCTTGCACAATGAATTTTCTTCCCCACTGAGAGACCCTGGACTAACATTGCACAGAGCTACACTCGTGAGTGTGAGAGATATTTTTTTTTTCTAGCCCTACCAGGAAATGCCAGGGATCGAACCTGGGACGTTCTGCGTGCAAAGCACGTGCTCCACCCCTGAGCCACGGCCCCTCTGCCTAACTACCTCTCCCCTCTTGCACCCCTCTCTTTTCTGAGACCCCGGCACAGCTACTGAGTCAGGGTAGCTGTGGTTCAAATCCCATCTCTTGCTGTCAACTCAATCAACTTTTCCCAAACTGACATTATCCCCACCCAAGCCGCAAAATGCTGGAATACAACTCCCATCATCCCCAGCCAGCATAGTGACCATGTTGGTTGGGGGTGATGGGAGTTGTGCTCCAACATCTCTGTGGAGGCACCAGGTTGGGGAGGCTGTGCTAAATGGCCTCCTTAGACCAGCCACCTTAGCTCAGCCTTGCAACTGGGCAGGATAATAATACTGATCTGCCTTACAGGGTTGTTGGAAAAATTAAAGCAAAATAACAATTCTTGTTTTTTTTCTTGTTATTATTGGAATAGCACCATCAGCACTCCTGGGGCTTTGCAGAGGACAAGATGACAGGTCTCTGCCCTAAGGAGCTTGCAATTTAAAACTGGACATGGGGAAACAGCAAAGGATGCTTACAGGAGGTGGCTGTTAGTTATACCAATCAAAAGGCGTTGTGCAGCTATTCTGCCTTTTCTTCCTTGATTGATTTTTTAATGCTAAGAAAATGATGGAAGAAGCACAAGAGGAGGTGGATAGGAGGGCTACAAATTGAAGATGATGGCATCTGACACCCAAAACGTCGTGTGAATAAGGCAGAGGGACGGGGCCATGAAAGCCTCATCCGGGAGCGCCCTCTGTTACACAGGGGTAAATAGGGGTGCTTTGCAGCTTTTATTGTGCAATGGCTCTGCCCAATTCATGATATTTTATGGGGGGAGCAGGGATGCAACTATCAGTAACTCTCTTGTGTTTTCCCACTGTTTCTTCCATCTCTTTTCGTACAAGAAAAAAAAAGATGTTAAGGAGAAAAATGGCAGAACCATTGCATCCATTCCTTTTTGATTGCTCTGAGCCCTACATCTCGAAGCATCCTAGGGGGGCATGCCAAATGCTTCATGGAAAAGGTGGGTATGGAGGAGGGATTTGAAGTGAAGTAAGTAGGCAGGTGTGAAGTTTGCTGAACACTTTGCAAACAGGAGTTAAAGCTGCAGGACCAGATACGAAAGAGGGCAGGGCTCCTGCAGCTTTAACTGTTGGGATGAAGAGGGTATTTCACCAGGTGCTGCATGCATGTGAATGACACATACAAAAGAGGGCAGGGCTCCTGCAGCTTTAACTGTTGCGATAAAGAGGGGATTTCACCAGGTGCTGCATGCATGTGAAAGACACCTGCTAAAATTCCCTTTTTTTATACAATTGTTCAAGATGCAGGAGCCCTGTCCTCTTTTTCATATGGTCACCCTAACATGACGTGTAATGACTCACAACTGAATGTGTAAACTGACTCACTCCTTGTATAAAATCTTGCTTGAGGTCACATGAAAGTGTTGTCCTGGTGTTTGATCTCTGATGGCTCACTCACACACATACAAGTCACACTAGATGCTGTTGTTGTTGTTGAGGGATGAACATGCATGCACAAACATCTGTTACCTGATTTCAATGCCTGAGTACTACCCTCAAATATGTGTGAAATAATAAGAAAGAGCGCAGTGCGTATTGGAGTCGGACATATGGTTTGGATGACTGGCTGTTTTGATTTTCTCCATGTAATTAATGTCCACCCCCTGCCTTTTAAAACAAATAAATTCTTAAGTAACAGGATAAAGCATATGTTTTAGAGACAGATTCAAACTGTTGCCCAGCAACTGGCAAACTAAGGGAAGTCCCTAGAAGTTAAATCAAATTCTGCACAGACTCCAAAATTCAAATTTGAATTCTTTAATTTTTGCATTTGAAAAATATCGCTTCTGAAATGGGATTGTGAAAACTGAATCTTTAAGTCTGACCGAAGAGTATTAAGGCAATAACAAATAGGGACAGCAACAAAATGTTGCAGTGTATCTTCCTTCCTAATGGGAGTGCTCCTATTCAGGATTTCAGCCAACCAGATAGGGTATTTCATTCTTCCTTTCATGCTGCTTCCCTTTATTTATTTATTTATTTATTTATTTTCCAATTGACATTTAACGTTCTGTGGCTACTGAGTATGCTCAGCCCTCATTAGGCAAATTGGGGGGAGGGGGGGGTTGTCCCCTCAGGGTTTTTTTTGTTTGTTTTTTGTTTGTTTTTTACTTCTGCAAACTTCAGGACTTCCCAAATATACTACTACTTCCTTGTTGTAGCTCCATTTTCTCTTCATTTCTGTTGGCACCACATGAATTTGCAACTGGAGTGAATGATGTAATTATCAACTTGCCATATGTATTATTTATAATCTTTGGGTTACGGGTATTTCTAAAGTGTAATAGTGTATCAAGGAGAATGCTAGGATTCATTTCCCTGACATGCTATTTTTATACATGCAAGAAAGTTTTTGTTCTTGTTATTTTATAAGGGCCATTCAAACATTCAACTTCCAGCTCCCAAGACGGCTTTCTAAAGAGATACTGGCTGCATTCGGACAACACATTAAGCAACTGGGATGGGGGGAAACAGTCGTCAGTTGTGTTGCTTATTGTGTTGTGCGGAGGGTAACACACCGCTCACAAACTACTGACGGTATGCTATTCCGTCCAAATAAGCAACTGAGAGAAACAACTGGCTTGCAAGTTGTTTAGCTCGAAGTCAGTTGTTTAAAGTGTTGTGTGGAGGGGTGAGTGTGTTAATGGCGTGTGGTGAGTGAGGTAAAACACAAGCCCATAGAGGCAGGCGGCAAGAGTGACCAAAGCAGCGGCTGCCACTCTGCTACAACTGGTGCAACTTGCAGAGGGTGCTGGGATAGAACTGGGAGGACTGAGGGAGGAGGGAGGGTGGGGAGAGGGGCGGGGGCTGTGTCAGTCAAATGCTGGGTTGACTATTAGTCCACTCAACGCCAGCCCCAACCACCCATAGTTGTGTAGGAATATGTTGTGTGGGGAGTACCCCCAAAATAACCAACTGTGAGTTGGCTACTCAACCCACCATTGACTAAAGTGTTGTCCGAATGCAGCCACAGTCTAGAAAGGAATTGATTTACTCTTGGTTTCTGCTGATTGTAGGCTCCTCTAAACAAGTGATTTATTACACGCTCATGATTGGCCTCTCATGAAAGTTTAAGGGTCTTTTACACAACATTGTCAACGACCAGGATGCCTCCTGCGGTATCCCTTGGAATCCCAACAGGAAAAGTACCACTTTTAAAGTGGTAGCATCCTGAAAAAAGCAGGATCTTCCACCACTAGATGGCCCTGTCTCAATTGTATTGAATGAAGGGGAAGTTTTCAATTCAAACCATGTGGTCTGCTCTCTCTGCCCATGTAATGCTGCCCATAACAATCACGCCAAAAAGCAGGAAACACAATTGCCCTGTGTAAGCAACGTGATTTCCCCTTAATGTAAAGTTGCCCTGTATAACATGGTTATTTGTTATGTCACACACACAAATCCATAGATTCCGGTTGTCAAATTCAGCATGGGACAGGACACCTGTGCCTTAAATCCAGAGACAGGGGAGGGAATATGACCTCCATCACACCTAATCCCCCCCACCTGGTTTGCCTCTGCTTTTTTAAACTCTGAGGCAAACATTAATCATGCTTATGATCCCTTTCACCTGAATAGCTGCTCTTTGCTCCTAAGGTTCTTCGCTCAGACTACCTTTCTCCTGGGCAAAAATGGAATGACCCTTTAGTCTGGCTCTTTGGGATATTGAGGGAGTACAATCCTGTCTCTGCAGAGATTCAGGTGCTGTATGATTTTAAAAAATGCTTTGGAGCCTGGGATGCAAGGTCAGGGTTTTATATTGAGGCTTGGAGCTGGCTGCTGGGAGAGATTGCTTTTCCCTGCCAGGACCTGATGCAATCCATTCAAGCCCCAGTTCCTTTAAAACTACATGGAGGTTTACTGCAGATTTAATGCATTTAGGGAAAATAATCCAGACTTTTAGCATTCCAGGAAAGGCTGGGGAAGAGGCAAGGTATCAGCAGGACAGGCATGGCGTCATGTGAGTACTATGCTGCAAATCCACACACCAAGCATGGTGAGAGTGTAGTAAATCGCTGGTGTGATGGAGGTCTATAACTCAGTGGCAGAGTACAACTTTTGCATGTATTCTACCACTGGGTTTAATTCCTGAAATTTCAAGCTCAAAGGATGTCAGGTAGCAGGTGTGGGGAAAGCCCCTGTCAAACACTGAGGGGAGCTCCTGCCAGCCTGAGCAAGCAGTACTAGGCAACAGTGGAATAGTGGAGCCGGAGCTCACAGGGACACAACAATGGCACCTTTTTATTAACGGGGATGCTGGCATCATCTGCCACCCCTTTTAGAATTCCCTCTGAATTTAACTGTAATCCTCACAATAGCTGGAGGGAAATGAACTTTCCTAGTAATAATATATTGTTCCTTGAAACGCCTAGAACTAGTTTGCTGATACGATTCAGCTCAGTTGCCTTTGATTTTAGATTCTCCTTGGGGCATGGCTATGGGAACAGTCAATGGGTGCCTCCACAAGAGAGGTTTAATGCTCTTTGAAGGCTCATTATAAATTTTACCTCCACACCGGCGGAGCGCAAAACGGGCGTAGAGGCGCGTTATCTCCCGGATTATGCGCATTATCGAATGCGTGTTAAATAGCTACTTTTATTTTGCTCCGGCCGTTAAAGCGCATTTTCGCCGTGTGAACAAGCGATTATGCGCATTAACTTCTTGTAAAGCGCTTTTTGGACATCAATTAATGCGCTTCGCCGCCTCTCGCCGCCTCCCGTGCAGAGGGATTAGGAGTAAATGCGCCTCCGCGATAATGCGCATAATCGCCGAACCGGGCGCAAAAGCGCATCCTTGTGGAGGGGGCCAATGAGTGCCTTTTGAGATTTACTACTACACTACTGCTGGGCTAGAGATACCAATGGTTTGACTGAGTATGAGACATTCAACTATGCGGGAATCTACACAGCCCTTTGGAATGTTTTAAATTGTATTTTAAAACGTTCCAAATAGGTGCGTTCTAAAACGTCTTAGGCCACATTACTGAGTACTCACGTTACAGGAGAACAGTCTTCAGTCTTTAAAGCGGTGTGTGCGGTCACACGCTGTTCTGCCCTGTCTCTTTCTCTTTCGTTTTTTCAGTGAGTTTAGGGCAAGGCATTGTGGGGGTTGTAGTTCAGTTACACACTTCTTTCTTAGTTCCTCTGTCATTCCCTAGCGAGTATAGGGCTAAGAATTGTGGGTGTTGTAGTTCACTGGACCACTTCCTCTTTCTTCCCCACCAATCAACTGCTAAGCATTTGGGCACCAGTAAAGGAAGCACTGCCCCCATGAAGCGCAAACGGTAAGGAAGGACACATTCTTTTACTTAAAACGATTTATTAAAAGTGAAACCGTTGTATATAACTGAAGTGAGTTTTAAAAAACCTCAGATATACAACGTTATAGGGAGTGCGTCATGTGGCCCAAAGAGTTTTCATAACCCTTATAAAACATCAAAAACCTCGTGTGTAGATCCGCCCTATGATTAAAATTTTGGTAGAATCAACCCAGTTTAAAGCTACATGCTGGATCAGACCAAAGGTCCATGTAGTCCAGCACTCTGTCCACCCAGTGGCCAACCAGCTGTGAACCAGGAACCCACGGGCAGGACACACACATAACACACCTGCTTATGTTCCCCAGCAGCTGGTGTGTATACGCTTAATGCCTCTGATACTGGAGGTAGCACATAGCCATCAGTAGCCCTTGATAGTCTCCTCCTCCAGGAATTTATCCATCCCCTTTTAAAGACGTCCAGATTGTAAAGCCATCACTACATCTGGTAGTAGTGAATTCCATAGATTAACTCTGTGATGTGTGTAGAAGTACTTCCTTTTCTCTGCGCTGAATCTCTCATCAATCAGCTTCATGGGATGACCCCATTGGGTTCTAGTATTATGAGGGAGGGAGAAAAATGCCTCCCTATCCACATTCTCCACACTGCATAATTTTGTACACCACTATCAGATCTCCCCTTAGCCTCCTTTTTTCCAAGCTAAACAATCCCAGCTGTTGTAACCTTCCCTCATAGAGGAGATGCTCCACCCCTTGATCATTTTAGTTGCCCTCTTTTGCACCTGAAATCATTTCTGGATCAGATAGTAGTCCATTTATGTCTATTCACCCACAGAGCGAAGGAGAGGCAAAACTCCTTTTTTTGATGTTTTCCAATTCCCTTGGCATAGCATAAAAACACAACATACAAGCATTCAAACACAATCCGCAAAATACCTGCAATTTGTGCTAAAACGGGGAAAATACGTACTATTCCATTGTATTTTGAAAAAGCAAACACATGTTGCGCCCTGAGAACGTTGCCTTCAAAACAAACGCAGGTAATGAG
The DNA here is from genome assembly GCA_029215795.1 of Anniella stebbinsi. Classification (NCBI taxonomy): domain Eukaryota; kingdom Metazoa; phylum Chordata; class Lepidosauria; order Squamata; family Anniellidae; genus Anniella; species Anniella stebbinsi. The sequence continues at coordinate 15,458,198 of JARDYH010000004.1, forward strand.
TCATACCAGAATGACTGTTTTCTGTGAGTCAGCAGAATTCTAAATAGCCCCATTTGTATTGCTCAGCAAGGCATGTATGATTTCTGACCAGTATTCTATTCTTCTGTGTTGATTAGAGAGATAGAGAGAGATAAAGAGATAGAAAACAGAAAACTGGAGCTGTAACACTATAGTAATAACAAGAATTCTGTTTTGATGAAGGGAAATGATCTTCCCCCACCCAACTTATAGACCATCTTCCCCCACCCAACTTATAGACCATCTACTCTGCGTGATGTAGGGAGTCCAAAGCTAAAGCATCCCCAGCCTATGCTTGAAGTGAGGTCCACCACCTCACTAGGTAATTGATTGGCTGACTCTATTGTTGACCTCCTCTTACTATCAAGAGCTTTCTCCTAACGTTGAATGAAAATACATCCTCCTGTAACTTTAGCCCATTACACCTTAGTCTGGTTTACTCTCATCTTGTGACTGACTGTAGTACCAGGATCCTTTTCACGTATATTGCTGCCATCAGCTTTACCTGTGCATTTTTATTTGATTTTATTGCCTAATGCAGAACTTTGCGTTTGTCTCTGCTGAGTTTCATTTTGTTAATTTAGGCCCAGTTTGCCATTCCATCAAGGTCAATTTGATTCCTGCCTTCAGAAGTGTTTGCTCTCCTCCGCGATTTTTTGCCCCTGCAAATTTGCTAACCATTCTCTCCACCCCTTCATGTAAGTCATTGATAAAAACATGGAAGAGTAGCCTGGCCCAAGATAGATCCTTACACAAAACAAAACAATAGAAACCCTCCAGTTTGATGAGAAATCATTGACGATAAGCACTCAGTGATAAGAATATGTATGAATAGTGCTTATATCACTAATCTATGTTTCGCGTATCATTAAATTCAACCTTGACAGTGTCCATTCCAGCTGGTACTGTGGCAGATAAAAGGTGATGCTCATGATGCTTTGGTAATGGCTTGTAATTATTCCAAAAAGCTCTTTGTTAATTGTGTGTGCTCTTGCAGGGATTTTTTTCACTGCTGGTTTTTATACTGATTTATACTGATGGTTTTATTGTTTTATAACTTGAGTTGCTCATTATCATATGTTGAAATCTTATTGTATTTTTGTGATTATTTTTATATAGTGAGCCAACATGAGGGGCCTGGTATAGGCCAAAAAGTCAGATATATTTTTTATTATTTGTTATTGTTGTTGTCATTGTTAACTTTTGTGCAATTTTGATATGGTGTGGGCAATCACCCTTGATTTCCCCTCCCCCCCAAAGCAGTTGCTCTACAGTAGCCATGTGGCCTGTTTTGCAGAGGGCAGTCCTCTATTTGTAGGGCTGTGCAGTCCACTTTCAGTTGAAAGAGTTTTTAAAACAAACATAGTTGCTGTTGCCCATCAAACTTAGCACCTGAATATTTGACTTAACAGGCACATGTGTCTCCTCGCCATAGTCTTCTGCAGTATGGTGAGATGTTATTTAAATTATAATACTTATTTCTAAATCTGCATCTATACATGTATAAACTAGCATATGCAAACTTTATGCATATTCATGCCCTCTTTAGTCCTCCTTTTCAGTGATGCATTTCTTCGTTTTTGGCGATTCATAAGTGGGCACCCAAGATTGGCCATATTTTCCAGTACAGAGTCAAGTTTATCTTGGATTCCAGCCCTGTAAATTAACTGTACACTGTACCCTTAAGTACATTCCAGCCATCAGCTTTTCTGTCCACCTAAGATCATGGCCAATGTCAGTATCTTATATACTTCATTGGGCAGTTGACAGGCCCAAGTTTCCCACCAGCGCTGATACTTGGCCATCTTCTCTTTCCTCCAGAGTAATCTGGATGCTGCAGCTGGGTCCAGGAAAACATCTCCCATTAAAAAGAAAATCCACGAGACCCTACAGCACAGCTACATTTGGGCATTACAGGTAATTAAGGGGGTGGCCACTTATGTACCATCCCAAAAGAGGAAATGCATTACAAAAAAAACAGGACAGCAATTTGCATACATTTTGCACATGTTAATATGTACACATACAAGGTTAGAAATATTTTGTTTATATACTTTAAATTAAAAAATACAGTACATCTTACCATAGTGTGGAAGACACCCAACAGAGGAAGATCCTCTGGCAACCCTTCAAGTAGAGGACTGTCCTCTGTAAAAGGGAGGCAGTGGCTCACTGTTATGTGCCATGGATTGCAGCAATGGGAGCTTCCATCTGCAAACCCAATGGGATGGGAGAGGCAATGATGTCAGGAGCTCAGTGATATCGGATGGGGATCACCAAATGGCACTTCGCAGTTGGGGTGAGCAAAGCTGGGGTGAGCCTTGCCTGAGTGAAACCCTGTTGCAAGACTTCTAAGGAGCCCTGCTGCAGGCCTGTATTAGGAGCCCTGCTAAGGAACTGTATATACCCCTGCTGCAGGCCTGTATTAGGAGCCCTGCTAAGGTGCTACAAATAAGATGTTTTGAGGGGTGGGGGAGAGATGGGGTGATCAGTTAAGTTGCTGTGTTGAGCCTGAATTTCATAGTCAAATTTCAACAGACAACACAATGTTGCCACTCTGTGTTCACTGAGGGTAGCTGCTTTCCTATATATCCCAGAACGGCACACATTGTAGTGCAATTCAGATGTTACATTTGCTATATGGTTGCCCACACACACGTGGCTTCGGCAACCACATCATTACACCACTGAAGTTCTGAGTCCTGGTACTACTCTGGAACCCTTTCCTTTAAGAGATGCACCTCAGGCCGTCCCTGAGGAAGAGGTGTAATCCTTTTTAAAGAAAATAAATTGAAAATACCTCTATGCTTCATTGGTCCTACAGTTTTAGCATCTTAACACAGCACATCTTGAAAGCCTTTATCCCTGTTTCCCATTGTGAGAGCAGTTACTTTTCTGAAGATCCTTTTAATGTCCTGTAATTATTTTTGTTGTGCTTTATATGACCACATGGTTGTATGTCTACTGAGAGCATTCTTCGGCGGATGGTTGGGATATAACTTCTCAAGCTACAATAAATAAATACATTATTTAACAGGCATTAAATTATTTCACATAGTGTACATCTAAAAGCATGCTTGAAAACTAGAATGACCACGCAGCCACAAGAGGTCACCCTCACACTGAAAACTACACTGTTCAGCTTTTTTCTGGATTACTGTGGGAGCTGCATCAGGCTCTGGTTATGCAATTTCTCCTTCATGGAATTTTACTGGGGGTCCAGATGATGGTCCTTATCTTCCATGTTTTCCCACTGCTTCCCACTTTTTTATTCCAAGGCCATGTCTACACCAGCCTTTTTTCCTCCGGGGTCGTCCCTGTGCGTCCAAATGACACACAGGGCATCCCAGGGGCAACCAGGGAGGACCTGAGGAGGACCCCGGGAAAACCCCAGGATAGCAGAAACCGGGGCTATCCCAATTGTTCCACCATCCCGGGTCCTAAAACAGGCACAGAGCTGTGCAGGGTGGCTCCAGGCCTGGTGGGGGGGAAGCAATTTTGCCATCCCCAGGATGGCAGAGGGAGCATGGAGGAGGGTTTCCTACCTTCTCCATAACACTCCCGGCTCCTCTGTTTCTTTATTTTTTTAAAAAAAATGGCAGGCGCAATGTCCCTTTCCTCCTGGGACATCACACTCCCTGTTAGAACCTGGGGGACGATCCCAGAAGCAGGTAAGTCCGGGATCACCCCTTTCCCTCCCTCTACACCCTTAGGTAGTGTAGAAAGGACCCAAGGAGAAATCCATTAAGCAGAAAAAGTAGAGTAGCTGCGCATCTGGCAGCAGTGCCAACTCCGGGATTTTAAGGGTCCTTTTTGCCAAATACCCTCAATGGCTCCCTCGTTCAGGAAGTCTACTTTCACGTCACTTCCGTCACTCTTTGCTATTGCTCCTGCTTCTCTTTCTCATCATCGCCACCACTTGCTTGCTTGATAGGCAGAACTCCAATGAGCAAGTAGGCAGTAGCATCTACTGCACCTTTTTCCTCATACCACCATTGTCCAGGCCAAGCAAGATGCAGGTGAGCAGTTGAAATGGTGGAAGGAGGAGGGCAAGTCCAGGCAGAATTAGTCAGTGAACCCCTGCTGGAGTGTAGGCCCTTGGCAGGTGTCCAGCCATGCCTACCTTTGATGCTGATCCCATCTGGGAGCCCCCAGAATTACCCTCATCATGATCATATCTCTAAAAAAAAAATGTGTGTCACGTTTTTATCTCCTAGCAGGTGGGAGGAAAGCTTCTACGCTCAAAGGACTAGAGGGGAAGTTGCAGACACTTAACAAATACAAACCCCAAATGAAGCTCGTTTCTGATCTGGACAATACTACATTGATTTGGATTTTGAAATTGTCCATCATTTCTCTACCATTTTTAACATGGGCGGTATCTACACTACTGCTTTATAATGGTATTGAAGTGCATGGACAATATATACCTCTTTCAAACTGCTTTCATGGTGTTATATCCTGCTTGGTGTAGATCTGGCCATGTAAAGCCATTTATAAAGTCTTTAGCTTTTATTTTTTTAAAAAAAAACACTGAATTTAAACAAAAAAACTAGGCTGACCATGTGAAAAGGAGGACAGGGCTTATGTAACTTTAACAGTTCTGGAGAAAAGGGAATTCCAGCCAGTGTCATTTGTATGCAATTAGTTCCTGGTGAAATTCCCTCTCCATCACAACAGTTAAAGGTGCAGAAGCTCTGCCCTCTTTTGCATCCAGTCGTCCAAGTAAACTATGTTTAGTTTCCACTGGTGAAAAGGGCTTTATCACCTTCATTTCATTCTTCCTCATGGCAACTAGGGCCAGATCTACACCAAGCAGGATATAACACTATGAAAGTGGTTTGAAAACAGTATATGGAACATGTCATGGTCCCTAACAGTTGTCAGTGCACTTCAATACCATTATAAAGCAGTAGTGTAGATCCTGCCCCAGTGAAGTGGTTTCTATTACATTAGGGTGACCAGATAAAATCCAGACCAGAGCTTATGTAACTTTAGCACTTGTAGAACAAAGGGAATTTCAGCCAGTGTCATTTATATGCAGTTAGTTCCTGGTGAAATTCCCTCTTCATCACAACAGTTAAAGTTGCAGGGGGCCCTGCCTTCTTTTATATATGGTCATTCTAATATAGTGCCTGCAACTTTAACTGTTGTGATGAAGAGGGAATTTCACCAGGAACTAATTGCATACAAATGACACTGGCTGAAATTCCCTTTTCTCTACAACTGTTAAAGTTACAGGAGCCCTGACCTGGATTTTATCTGGTCAGCCTAAAAAACCCAAAAGACATACATGCAAACATAATACATACACCCCCCCAAATTGCAGCACTGGGCCCAAAATAAAGCTAATTTAAGTAGTTCTCTATTAATAGAAATTCTGTTAAGAACTACCAACAGGAAACCCTGTAAAAGGACTTGCGTATGTGATGCTTCCAAAGCCTCCTATTCCCCCTCTCATCCATGGTGTACTGTTGTTCTTCGTAGCTTTCACTCGGTATGTAACCTTGTGCTTTGGGAACAATTATATGTACCATGCCTGCACCCCTAACTCCACCTTTCTGACAGCGGCTGGATGCACTATTACCTGCTGCAGAGAACACCGTCGGAGAATCCCTTGGACTTGAAGAAGTCCTCCTGCTGCTGCAGCTGCTGCTGCTGCGGCCGGAGGAAATTTGGCCACGGGCTAAAAGAGAGAGTGCGTAAAGACCTGAAAGGACCACCTTGAAAGCAATGAGCTATGTAAAATTATTAGCAAAGGTGTGGAAGGAGTATAGAGTCTCTCCTGAGATATCCCTACTTGTGGGAATTATTGATATGAAGGACTTTCATGAATCGTATAGAGAATTCTGAGAAATAAGAGAACTTGAGCATACATCAAACATTATATTTGTGAGAAATTAGGATGTTCCATGGGAGAAGACTATCAGTGGCTACTAGGCCTGATGGCTATAGGCTACCTCCAGTATCCAGGGCTGCATGCCTATGTCCTCCAGTTGCTGGGGAACATGGGCAGTTGTTTGTGGGTTCCCCGTGAGCAGCCGGTTGGTCACTATGTGACTTGGTCTGATCTAGCATAGCTCTTGTTATGTTCTTATGATGCATCAGTGAACAAATGACCAATATTTGGGAGGGGTGGATTCCAGATGAGCCATTACATTATTTTCATGTGCCCCCCCCAACCCATTTCATTGTAATTCCCCTTGCAAACATCCTTCCAACCTCATATACCTCATCATCTCAGTCTCTTCAAATCTACCATAGGGTTGGCATGCAACGACAACCCAGAGTATGGGTTGTCATTGAATCGTGGGTTGTCATTCCATGTGAAGCCTGCACTGTGGGTTATTAACCACACACAACCCAGGAAAAGAACACATGTTTTGTTTGTTGCTGAGTTGTGAACTCTGGGTTGTTTGTGGTTAACCCATAGTTAAACCATAGAGCAAGGCTCGCATGTAATGACAACCTACAATTCACTGGCAACCCATGATTCAATGACAATGCATGCTCAACCCATACTCTGCATTGTTGTTACATGTGAACTATATCATTACTTTTCACACACACATGCATCTTATATAGAATCTAGAATTGTAGACTTGGATGGGCATCAAGGCCAACTGCCTGCTCCATGCAGATTTGCAATGCAGGATGCAACTACAGCTGATAGATGGTCATCCAGCTTCTGCTTAAATACCTCCAATGAAGGAGAACCCAGCATCTCCCAAGGCACTTTGTTCCACTGTCGAACAGCTAAACCATTGGAAGTCTTCTCCTAATGTTTTCCCTGCCCTCAGCTGGAAGGAGGTCACCTCCTCCAACCCTTTATAAGTATCTCATTCAAAACATCAGAGAGATCCTTAGCAATCAGACACTTTCTCCTAACGAAGCCTACAGGTTTCTACTCAGAAATAAGTTCCATTTAGTTCAATGGTGCTTACCCCTAGGTAAATGGATATAGGACTGCAGGCTAAAACACTAAAACCTCTGCAGGCAATAAAAATGCAGCAGCAATCGAAATATTTTAAATATTCAACAACCAGAGTCAAATTAAAAACAGCAGATTACAAACGGAACACCTTCCTAAAAATGAAAGCCTTTACCAAATTCTGGAAGTTGAAATTTTCCTAAAATTAGAGAGAGTAGCAGTTCTGAAAAATAGGGAAGTTTAGTGCAGGCAATTGAGGGGAAAGTCTATCAAGAAGTTACAGGATGCCTTGGGGAATTATTTATTTATTTGGTGCAAATATTTTTATTGTTTGAGACATATATCCAGGACAGTTTACAAAAAGTTTTTTGTTTTTTAAAAAGGGACATTTTAAAAGAAATCCAATAAGCTAAATCCAAACCACAAAATTATAACATTATTTAAAAGCATAATACAACAGGATTAAAATTGCATCTAAAATGCTCAGGAAAATGAAAAGGCCTTTGCTGGCACCCAAAAGTCAATGAAGTAGGAATCAGGCAAACCCCACTAGAGCAGGAGCACCAAGAAGCTCCTCTCTCTGGTAAACATCCATCTCACCTCAGATGTGGGGCACCCTCAAGTGGCTATCTCTCTCCAAACTGGAGGGGAGATAGAGGGGAGCCAGTACTTTGCGCGATTTGGAAGCTATACTTCTATTAATGTAGTCCAGAATAGCATTCGCTTTTTTTGCAGCCACATCACACTGTTGGCTTACATTCAGCTTGTGATCTACAGCATTACCAAAATCCTTCTCGCTTGTAGTATTGATGAGCCAAGTATCCCCCATCTTGTAACTGTGCATTTGGTTTCTTTTTCCTCGGTGTAGAACTTGGCATTTATCCCTATTAAATTTCATTCTGTTGTATTCAGCCCAGCGCTCCAGCCTATCAAGATCACTTTGAAGTTTGTTTGTTCTTCCAGGGTATTAGCAATCCCACCCAATTTTGTGTCATCTGCAAATTTGATAAGCATTCCCTGCACCTCCTTATCCAAGTCATTAATAAATATGTTGAAGATCACTGGGCCCAGGACTGAAGCTCTTAATGTTAAGGTGGCCACTTATGTTTCATTAGAAAAAGAGAACAAAGCACCACATTTCATTTAAAAATGCATAAGTTGATGTATATGTATAGATGCACATTTAGAAATGATTTATTTAATTTAAATAGAAATACACTATATCTCACCATAGCAGGGAAGACTGTGACCATATGTCCTGTGTGGCTTGCTCAGTCTGCTGTCCAGGTGTAGTAAGCTCGTTGACAGTTGGTTGGCCACTGTGTGAACAGAGTGCTGGACTAGATGGACCCTTGATCTGATCCAGCAGAGCTCTTCTTATGTTCTTATGTTCATTTCAAAGCTAAGTGAGGGCCTCCCGCTGCTCCCATCTTACTTCCGTCCATGAATACCTCTGGGAACCACATGGGATTCAGAGATTCTTCAGAAATCAGAGGCAGAAAGCCTGTATACACCAGTTGCTGGGGAATGTGGGTGGGAGGATGCTGCTGCGTCACGTCCTGATTGTGGCTTCCTGGTCGACAGTTGAGTGAACCGAATGCTGGACTAGATGAACTCTTGGTCTGATCCAGCAGGGCTCTTCTTATGTTCTTATGCTCACTGTTGATAGGCAACTTCAAAGCTTTTGCTCTCCCTTCTTATGGTTCTTTATCTTTAAACTGGTCTGGACAGTCCTTCAAATAGAGGACCAATAGAGCGCTCCTTCAAACAGAGAACTATCCTCTACAGAGTAGGACATATGGCTACCCCATTTAACGTACAGGTAGTTACATACGAAGGCAGGCCGTACGAATAATGAGATCAGAAACTGAGTATTCTGATTGGAAAAGGTTGCTGGAAGTTTGTCTGAAATCAGGCACTAATGTTTTCTTATTTTATAAATCTAAAATACGTCTTTCTAGTTGGCACTGGTGAAGACTGGAGGCAGGGGGAATTACAAGTTCCAGCAGAGGGCATTATTGGGGAAAATTGGGGAATGAAAGGGATTCATTAACACATGTGGAAAAGGCATCCTAAAAACAATCCTTTATGGAAAGAGTTTTTGAAAATAACTATAATCAGAACTGATTGTAGATTGACTTTACTTCCCCCGCCCCAAATATATGATTTCTTATTATAATTATTATTAAATCAAGGTTCATATTATACATACCACAACTGCATTTAATGGGCTGGTTCATTCTTTAATATTATTAAATGTTGAATATTTCCTGTCTCTGAATCTTATATAAGAATACAGTGTAAGGCTTATTACTAGAGATCTACAAGATCAATTTTACTCATTTTTGTTTTAAATTGAAGCTTGAGCAGTCTAGACATGCAGAAAATTTTGAAACTTCTAAAAAATTCAAGTTTGAGCTTTGGGCAACTTCGAAATGGAGAAGAGTGAGGGAGGTTAATGCATATGCCCCACAATGTGCATGTAATGTAACACATGATGCAGTGTGCATATGATAGTATAATAATACTTACTCCTGTGAGCTCTTAGAATACTGGGACAATGAAAGGACAGGCACAGAACATTGTGAAAGGCGTTGAAGAAAAGCCAGTTGGTGATAGTTAGGGAAGGAAGAGAAAGCTAAGAAGAAAGAACTGAAAGGACACCAGGGGGAGAAAAATCTTACATCAGGTGTTTTTGACCTCAAACTTCAAGACATGGGAAACAATCTTTTTTAAAAGAACATATTTTTGTTTTATTTTCACTTTTGCCAGTTTATTTGTAGCACATTTATTTTAGAAGAGTAAAGTTGTTCCAGTTGCAGGGGAAACCGGCTGTATGGTATAAGCAATAAAACAGCAACTCCCTACCACAAAGGTGTACATTCTAATAAAATCACAAAATAGAAAGAGGAAGGGAAGGCAATGCACCAAACAGGCACAGGAGGCACAACAAAAACTAAAATAACATTATAAAACAGTATGTGAAATCTAAACTAACGTTCCAAAAACTTTGGAAAAGAGAAGAGTCTTCAGCTAAGATTTTTTTTAAAAAAACAGTGATTGAACTACCAGCCCACAAATGCTCTGGAAAAGAATTCCAGGCATAGGGAGCACCAAGAAAAAATGGACGAAGCTGAGCAAAGGCAGTAGACACCCTTGGGTGGGTTTTCTCTCTCCCTTATCTCTGTTCCTATAAGGGGGAAGGAGACTAAACTCTTTATCATTATACCACTGTGGAACAGGAGGGGGCGCTCTTTGCTTTCGATGTATAGGAGCAGCGGCTGAAAAGGCTGGAAATTAAACAAGAATGTTCTGTAAAATGTGCTTGGGGTTGATTTTTAATCAAAAGAACATTCCACAGAAGTGCCCTTTAAAACATGACAGTTTTACATGTTTGTGTCTGAATGCACATGGGGAGGAACCATAGTTCCATGGCAGGAAAGCTCAGCCCCTGGGGTCTCCAGTTTACAACAGTTCAAGAAGCAGGTGATGTGAAGACCTCTGTGGAGCTGTGCAGTTTTAGAAGAGCTTAGTGGTGACAGACAATTTCAAACACAGCAACAGAATTGTTGTATTTATTTATTTCAAGCATTTATATCTCACCCTCAAAAACCTTTCCCAGCACAGATTTACAATCATTCTTATAAAGGCAGTGTCTTTCAGCTAGGTCCTTTAAAATTTATTTATTTCTTCTCTCTCTCTTTCTCTCTCTCACACACACATACACACACATGACACTAATGTGAATTGGAAATTATTACTTATTGGAATGCAAATTTGGGCATATTTTCATGTTTCACTTCCCCTTGTAATGCTGAAAACTGTTGAAAAACCATTTTCCCACACAGATGAAGCATTGTGATATTTAAATCAACTCATGGATTGCCAAATCAATGCTTGGGGCTACTCACTTTTCGAATTTAGCTGCGATGATTGGTCTTAACAAGGCCTTTTGCTCAACTCTGTGACCTCCCATAGAAGCTATCTGAAAAATCCACCACACCCTGCAGGTTCTTGTACACGAGAAGGAGCTGAATCCGTTCCAGGGATGGGGCATTTGACACGGGGCATTTGAGAAGTGCAAAAGCTCATCGTAATGTAAACATAATTTAATCAAAGAGTGAATGTAAAGGCAGAAGTGACTTCTGCACAAGTCAGCAGCAAAATTCTCATTGATTTGAATAGTAGCTGCAAAACTAGGGCTCTCAAGCTTTGTCAAAAGTTGGGAGTGGGAGGTACTGTATTGCAGTGGTTCCGCTCCTACTTGGCGGGTCGGCTCCAGAAGGTGGTGCTTGGGAACATTGCCCGGCCCCGTGGATCCTCCAGTATGGGGTTCCGCAAGGGTCAGTCTTGTCCCCCATGCTGTTTAACATCTACATGAAACCGTTGAGTGCAGTCATCCGGAGTTTTGGAATGCATTGTCATCAGTACGCTGATGACATGCAGCTCTATTTCTCCTTTTCATCTTCATCAGGTAAGGCTGAGGATGTGCTGAACCAGTGCCTGGCTGCAACAATGGACTGGATGAGGGATAATAAACTGAAACTCAATCCAGACAAGACTGAGACACTGTTAGTGGGTGGTTCCGCTGACCGGATGGAGGGTCTTCAACCTGTTCTGGATGGGGTTGCACTCCCCTTGAAGGAGCGAGTTCGTAGCTTGGGGGTTCTCCTAGAACCATCTCTGTCACTTGAGGCTCAGGTGGCCTCAGTGGCACAGAGTACCTTCTACCAACTTCGGTTGGTGGCCCAGCTACGCCCCTATCTGGACAGGGATAACCTGGCTTCAGTTGTCCATGCTCTGGTAACCTCCAAGTTACATTACTGCAATGCACTCTACGTGGGGCTGCCTTTGAAGACGGTTTGGAAGCTGCTGCTTGTGCAAAATGCAGCAGCCAGATTGATAACTGGGACCAGAAGGTTCGAGCATATAAGACCTACTCTGGCCAACTTGCATTGGCTGCCTGTATGTTTCCGAGCCTGATTCAAGGTACTGGTTTTAACCTATAAAGCCTTACACAGCTTGGGACTACAATACCTGACGGAACGCCTTTCCCGACATGAACCTACCCGAACACTACGTTCAACATCTAAGGCCCTCCTCCGAGTGCCTACTCCAAGGGAAGCTCGGAGGTCGGCAACAAGGGAGAGGGCCTTCTCTGTGGTGGCCCCCCAATTGTGGAACGATCACCCTGACAAGGCCCGTCAGGCACTGTTATCTTTTCGGCGCCAGGTCAAGACTTTCCTCTTCTCTCAGGCATTTGGCAATATCTGAGGAGCCTGGGTTTGTTTTTGTTTTTGTAGCTTTTTGGGTTGTTGCAGTGGTTTTCAATGTATGTGTGTATTGTGTGTATGTTGTATGTTTTTGCTGTTTTAATTTTTTTGTATATTGTTTTTAATTGTTTTAATCCTATTTAAACCACCCAGAGAGCTTCGGCTATGGGGCGGTATACAAATATAATAAAGAAAGAAAGAAAGAAAGAAAGAAAGAAAGAAAGAAAGAAAATAAACCAACCTATGTCCAGAACAAGATAACATTGTACCACCCCAAAAGAAATTATTAACCTCATCCTGCCTTCTGTTGAGCAAGTGAGAGCAAGAGGTGCTAGAGATGTGAAGGCCCTGAAAAAAAAACAGGAAAATTCAGGGGGAAACTATTTTTTTTCGGTTTTTCCGAAGCCTTTTTTCCTGATAAATTGGAAAAAATGGAAAAAAATGAAGAAAAAAACAGATTATGGAATGTTTTATTTTAGCATGATGCATAAAATATTTAAGACAAGGTGTTTATATATTTATTTCTCCAAAAGATTTCTAAAAACTATGTACAGTATCAGATTATTACAATTTCTGTGCACCGAGGACAAGCAAGTCCTGGGTTGCAAACTGAGACTACAGCTCTCAAATATAAGAGCAAGATGCATTTCTGCCTCTAGAGGGCACTACCATTGCATTAAAGACTGAAACTGATACTGACAGCTATAGCTCAGAAAATGAGTCTGATTAAATTTCATACATATTCATTGAATCTTGGTCCCTCTTTTTTCTCAGTTCTCTTTCTGGGAATGTGCAGAGATCGAATGGAGAATTTCTGCAAATCTCCCCAAATTTGTGCAAATTTCCACCTTAGACTAAGGCAGGCCTGATTTGGCCCACTGAGGAAATTCATGCACATGAAGAAATTTGCACCAATCCAACTGGAAATTGGGAATGCAATGAACATAGGTGCATGATGGACAGTTTGCCAAATATTTTCAGCAGACATGTGCTCCTGCTTGTGCCTGCGTTCAGAGCTTTGAATGGGGCATACTTCCATGTCTTGCTAGCAAAACCCAGTATGCTCATACATCCCTACCCTGTACACATGGAGGGGAACAGTCTGAACAGGAGACCCTCCCGTGTCCCTGAATATTCCCCAAGCTGATTTTCCAGGGTTCCGAATTGCATGGAGAGCCTCCGCTGGAGCACTCCTCTCCTGATGTGCTCATTCAGCATGTGAGGAAGAATAGCTGAAAAGGGTCATAAAGCAATTGGGAACTGGTTAATATTCCGTCTTGTACTTCCCTTTTTTTGGATAGATTAATAGCCGTGTGCTTCTGTATTAATTGGAATGTCACGCTCCCATTTGGAGCCAATGTTCACGAACAGATGTAAAACGTTAACATTCTTTTCGCAGCTCCTCAGCCACAGAGACACTTGGCTCAAAGCAGAGCCTGTTGCGCAACCAACGCAAAAAGGTGTGGGGAGTCAGTAGTACAGGGAACTCCCCCGGGGCAACCTGAGTGTGAAGGGAAATTAATAGCACCCACCTGAAAGAGAGCAATATATTTCCTTGACAACAGGCCCATCATTTCACAGCCAAGATTCCGTTTTCCCTCGGCAAGTTGCAGCCTCGAAAAAATGTGTATTCTCCGGGGGGAAGTTGTTTTCACACTTTCAGGAATGTAGTACCACCCTGGAGTGTTAGAACAGTTGCAAGAACGGCTTACCTAATAAAAGATAACGTTGAAGTTAATTGCAGGACCACGAGAGGTTTCCTCTTCTTCTCCGGATCCCAGGAACGTTTGGTATAATTGCAATGAAATCTGGGGGAGTCCTTCAATATACATCATGTACGCCAGCTGACCACAACCTTGGAGTGGAAACAAGCGTCCCAAGAGGTGCAAGTGGCCCCTGACCATTTTTGCACCCTTACACACACACACACACAGCATTACCATGGAATTTGTTGCAGCAGCGGTAGCAGCAAAAGTAAAAAAAAATCAGCACATTGCAGTCAAAACACTGCCACACAGCAGCGACAGTGATTAAAAAAAGGGGGTCAATTTTACACTTTAAGAAAAAAGGACTCACAAGGAACACATACCTTGTTTTCACGCAAAATTGCACTCCAGAGAGCTTCCTGGAATCCTCATCAGCTATGTTGTATGGGGATAATGGGAGTTGTAGTTTGGTATGCATGGATTTTGTAAAAATCCGTTCTGTCTGCATTTTGCAGATTGTCAGGTACCTTTCATACCATCATCGACTCATGGATGTAATCCATTTTTCCCATTTCCCGAATTTGCACAAATTTGCATTTGTGTAAATTTGCACTTGCAAAATGCACAACTCCCCACCGTCACGCATAAATCTCCCTCCCCGCAGAGCGCACATCCACCCAAAAGGCACATTTTTACACTTGAGCTTATGGGGAAAATGCACATTTTACTTTACGCATTTTCCTACAAATAAATTTGCATAAAATTCCAGGAGGTAAAAACAAAATACCTGATCCCTAAGCCTGCAGAATCAAAGCGACTTGGGAAAAGGTGATCCGCTGTGGAATCCATGGGTCAGATTCATAGGAATCCGAACTCATTTCATTCCTTTGAAGATTTCTCCAATCACTACTTATAGTTGACCATCTCTGAAGGACACCAGGTTGGGGCAGTCTGCTTTAGAGGGCACCTTTTCTTGAGGCTGATCAGCGTGTGTTGTGATTGTCTATGGTGGGGTGCACAACTATACTTACAGTTTAGTAAACTACAGGTAAAATGTTTCTGCAGTTCTGCAGCAGTAAGGTGAAATCATAGGCAATTGCTCTTTGTTATTGTATCTGGTGAAAAACTATTAGGGGAAATGTCTAGTAATGTCGTAACATGATCTTTAGCTGTATGTCTTGAAGAATCCCCAAATAGAACCAATCTTTCAGGAAGATTCAAAATTCCCTGTTCTACCCCTTCCTTCCTTCCTCCCCCACCCCACTGGGATTCATAAAAAGGAGAAGGGCTGACATTTTCAAGATCACCAATTGAATTCTGCAATCTGGTTTTGTCTGAATCCATCCTCTCTTTAATAACAATAATAATAATAATAACGATTTATTTCTTACCCGCCTCTCCATCTAGATCGAGGCGGGGAACAACCGCATGATAAAATACATAAAACTAATTAAAACATGACAAATATTAAAACTGCATTAAAACATCCTAAAACATCATTAAAACATCCTAAAACATCCTAAAAGTATACCTTTCAACAAAGTATACTTCAAAGCATTTGACAGAGTTAATATCAGCCTTGTTGCAAACATGGAATGTGTGGCATGCCATGGCAGGTTGCAAAATATGATCTTCCTCTCATCCTCTTTGGGCCAGAATAATAATTGGATCTTGAAAAGCAGTATTTAAATACATCTTATTTGGACCATTTGCCGCTGCCTTCCAGTTGGGATGAACAATCTTCCCATCTTCTGCTCCTCCTTTACCGGGCCTGTTTCATGTGGTCAGATTATTAAATGATTCATCAACAAAGCTGAGGGTCCCTGGGTTCCCAATAACTGTGCTACATTCTTTTGGAATATCTTATTGCTCAAAGCAGCATGGCTTTCAAATGAGCAACATGCTCTCTTCCAGAACACCAACCATGGAGAGCGGAACCTAGCAAGACAGGTTGTTACCGGGGGGTTGGGGGTAACGTGATTATTTAAAAGCAGAACAGAGCACCCCAAAAGTGTGCGGAGGGTGGGTGATGGAGTGGATTTGCGACTTCATCCACAGCCCAACCCCAAGCAGAAGGTGGAGGCAGTGTTATTCTCCTCAGTGGGATGAGTTATTTTCCCAGTTTTCCCTCCTGTTGGTTACAATGGTGGAGGGAATAACAGGCTCAAACTGGGCTCCTCTTGGGTGAAGGAGCAGCTTTGGATCCAGCAGATCCATAGCCACATCCAACCCACCTCCAGAAGATCCCATTTTGAAGTGTTTCACCTCCCAGGGTGTAGAGGAGCCTCTACCATGGCAGAGTTCTTTCTCCCCTAAGAATGTAAGAAGAGCCATGCTGGGTCAGACCAAGGGTCCATGTAGTCCAGCATTGTATTCTCACAGTGGCCAATCAGCTCCCCACAGGAAACCCACAAGTAAGACATGGGGGCAACAGCAATCTCCCTGGTGGCTACACTCCTCTCCCTTGGCAAAGAGAAACCAAAAGCAATATCTTAATCCCCACAACTCCTTAACATCAGGGAGTTACTACATTGGGGGCTTAAAACCATGCGAAGAAGAAGAAGAAGAAGAAGAAGAAGAAGAAGAAGAAGAAGAAGAAGAAGAAGAAATATAGAACAGTCCTTTGTATGTTTACCCTGAAGCAATTCCCACGGGGTTCAATTGAACACACTCCCAAGTAAGTGCACAGAGGATTGGAACCTAATTAAACTATCATGATGCAGGACGGAGCAGATCTTTGGCACTAAAAGAGGTTGCATTAATGTATTCCACTGGTGCATCCACTGGTTAGAGACTAATGAAGAAGACCAGCTTTCCCCAACTTGGTGCCCTCCAGATGTTTTAGACTACAACATCCACCAGCCCATCCAGCATGGTCAGTGATCAGGGATTATGGGAATTGGTGTCCAAAACATCTGGATGTCACCATGTTGGGGAAAGCTGAAGTAGAGTGCACTGCACAGTGATCTGTAAGATCACAACAGTTGCTGGGGAACATGGGTGGGAAGGTGCTGTTGCACCATGTCCTGCTTTGTTGGTCCCTGGTCAACAGATGGTTGGCCACTGTGTGAACAGAGCACTGGATTAGATGGACCCTTGGTCTGATCCAGCATGGCTCTTCTTAAATTCTTATGTTCTTAATGTGGCCTGCCTTTTTTTAAATCTGTTAGTCCTACCTATCCTCTGCCTCACACTTTCTAATGCTCCTAGTCCACTAGGGAACAATAGACTTTAGATACATCAAAACCGCAATGCAACACATGACAACAACAGACCAGAAATTCTTGTTGATGTCCTCATCAATGCATAATTCATGGGAGAGTTTGCTGATGACAGCCAGCAAACCCTACTTCAGAGAGAACATCTAAAGTTTCCTAAATAGAAGGGAAACCCAGATGTCTGGCTCTTTAGCATCTCCAAGGATAACTCAAGAACACGGCCGCAGAAGAGCAGTCAAGAGTTTGGACATCATGAATAGGCAAGTCATCAGTTTCCTCAAACCTTTTTGCCTTCCTTGAGTGTTATCTTGGGTGGCAATCCTCTGCAAACATACTGGGGAGTAAGTCTCATTAAAGTCAGTGGGGCTTGCATCTGAGTAGATGTGCCTGGAATTGCACTGTTAGTGTCACAGCATAAACCTTGGCAAATAGTGGTGGGAGAGGAAGCAAATCATTTTCATCAAGCTTTTTCCCAAGACCTCTCAGGAGCCAAATCCAATTATTATGATCGTAACATAATATATTTTCTGGCAGGAAATGGAAGGCATGTGGAAATAATAAGCTTCCTCAGAATGCACTGATCTCATATACTTAATATTTTTAAAAAATTCACGCAGTTTAATAGGTTTGATGAATCTCATACTTGGAGCAGCAGGTGCTTTGTAAGTCTTTCTGAAGACGTCTGGCTCATTTGGGCTTTAGACAGTTTTTTAAAAAAATTAAAAGTTAGCATTCTTTTTCTAAATGGCTGTCAGGTGTTTTTTTTAGTTAGCAATAATCATTTATATTCAGTGGAGGCTGGTGGCTCCAATGTCAGTGGATTGGTGAATCGGCTCCATGTTTCAGTCAGAACTAGTCAAGACTCTACAGGATCTATCCCAAGTTATTTACTATCTAAGGCCATTTCTACACCAGCCTTTTGATGTGGGATTGCCCCTGGGTGGTCCCTGTGAGTCCAAATGACGCACAGGAACTCCCAGGGGCAGGGAGGGATGGGCATGGGTTTTCCCTAGAAGGAGGGATCCCTGGGGAAACCCAATTCTTCCCGCGGTCCCAGGAATGTCCCGAGACCGCAGGATGTGTGGCCGCCCATCCTGACACAGCGCAGCTCCGTGCCCATCAAGGGAGGGGGAAAACAAGTCTGCCATCCCCAAGATGGCAGGGGGTGGGGAGCCGATTTCGGGACTTATTTTTTTTAAGAAATCACTCACCGTTTCATTGGAGCGCAAGTGCGCTCTTCGTGGATCACCCAAAACAATGGTGGCATGGACAGCGTGATGGCCCAGGAGGAAGCTGGGTCATCGCATTTCCCATGTGTATTGCAGCGACAATCCCGGAAGCAGGTACTTCCAGGATCATCCCCCCTCCCTCCCTCTACACCCGTATGGTGTAGAAAGGCCCTAAGTAAGATCGCAGAGAAAGTGAAAAAGGGCAGAGAATAGGCCAAAAATGTCAGTGGTGTGACCACCATGCCCACTAACATCATCCAATCCATGGGGAGCCTAGGAGAGGGGTTAATTTGGGCCACCATTGAAAATACATTCTGCACCTCTGGATCTATCCTAATGTTATGTCTGTAATCTCCTAAACGTGGTTAGAACTGGAGGTGGTTAGTGTAGCATGGGCCTGCATGAATTCCCTTTTCTGCCCCTTGTTAGCATGAAGTGTGGTTCAGTATTGCATGTGGACCAGCAATAGCCATGGTTTAACGCTATCTGTGGTTAATAATTTATTTATTTATTCATTACCCGCCTCTCCCTCTGGATAGAGGCGGGGAACAACATTAAATACAAAAATTCCATAAAATGCATAAAACCAATTAAAAAACACATAAAACTGATACAATATTAACAATCAGACATCTTAAAATACATCTGGGTAGGCTTGCTGGAAGAGATCAGTCTTTATGGCTTTCTTAAACTCAGAAAGACTATTAAGTTGATGAATCTCCTCTGGCAGGCCATTCCACAGTCTGGGAGTGCCAGATGAGAAGGTCCTCTGGGTAACAGTTGTCTGCCTAGTTTTGGCTGACTGGAGTAAATTCTTCCCAGAGGATCTGAATTAGCTTTTAAAACCTGGAACTGTTTGGCAAACCCTGGTTGAACTTCACCATGTTTAAAAATAACACGAGATTTATCATTTCTTACAGAGTGGAAAAAAGGGTGAGGGGTTGTTTTCACCGAGATGGTGAACTTGCTGTACCGTTTCAGACTCTAGAGCAGGCTCACGTGATTCAATGCACTGACGGACAAAAACGTTCTCCACATAGAAAGCTAGGTATCAGGGAGAAGGTTTCTCATCCAACCTTCTCACTGGCTTGCTAGATTTCTATTGTGCTATTCTCAACTTCAGTCCATGCACTGAACGGGCATGTGGAAGCGGGCTGCATTCGCTGGGTCCACCTTTAACTGCTGCGTTTAGTGGAACAGGAGAATGCAGATCTCTGCACGAATACCAGCAGGTGCATAGGCTCTTCCACACATCCGAGAGCCCTGCATGATCAGGGTTCCGAACTGCGGTGTGTACTACCCCAATGAAAATCATTCTCTCCCCAAGGCTGCAATTAGCATTCAGGGGGAAAAAAAGTTCCCGTTGGTGCAAATGGGACCTTTTTTAAAATGACAACGGCAGCAGGACCGATGATTGTCTTTGGGATTATGGCTGGGAAAGGAAGGGTTAAACTTCCCATGAGTTACAGTCACAATAAGAATTGGGGGCCCACATTGAGTATAACATTTTTTTTTTAAAAAAAAAAAGCCCACTGTGATCAGTATCCAATGCTGCTGCTCCAACTCCACTTGCACCAGCAGAAACGATCACTTCTGCAGCGGGGATTTCGTGGTTATAAAAAATAACCCCAGAAATGCTCATGTTCAGATCGGCACAGGTCAATAAATCTCCATTCTTAGAGCACCGCTGACCTCTCGCATTCTAGGAACAAGCATTCCCACTCAGAATTCCCTTTTGTGCCAGTGGTCACTCCCAGCTTTGGAGGGGGGGCACGATAGGATACCGCTCCATGTGTGATTGCTAACCACACAATAAAAGTCACATCCCGCTCGGTCTGCATAATATGTAGAGTAGCTTCAAGGCAGTTCGCAGCAGCCATTCGCTTCCGTTAGTTTGACAAATTGGACCAGCGGAGTCAATGCCATGTTTCTGAAAGGAAGCGAGGTTAGTTTTATTTAATTGCTCAAATAACAAATCCCAGAACAATCTGGTCAAAGTTAAGCACTTAAAATCCCTTTGATTTCAGTGGGAGAGAGTTAAGCATGTGCTTAAACCATCTGCAGTACATAAAAGTGCTTAACTTTGACTACATCGTGCTTAGGGGATATAAGGATTCTGGTAAATCCGCTCCGTCTGTGTTTTGTGGATTGCAGGCATTTTTCCTTCCACTCATTGACAGCATCTGTTTTTTTTAAAAAAAAAATTAGGGATGTACAGTAGCACAAGAGCAAATTTGTTTAGGCTGATATAGCAACTACGCCCTTATCTGGACAGAGATAGCATAGCTATAGTTATCCATGCTCTGATAACTTCTTGTCGAATTACTGCAAAGCATTATACATGGGGCTTCCTTTGACAACGGTCTGGAAACTTCAGCTGGCCAACGAGACATTACGCCAGTACTTTTCCATCTTCGTTGGCTGCCAGTCCAGGGCTAGATCTACACTATTGTTTTATAGCGGTGTTGAAGTGCACTGATATCTGTTGTGGCAAAATCCACATTCCATATACTGCTTTCATAGGGTTATTTCCTGCATTTTATTCCATATTCATTATGATTTGACGCAAAGTGTAGACCTGGCCCAGGTCTGGGCCTATTTAAAGTGCTGGTATTAACATTCAAAGCTCCAAAAAGCTTGGGGCAGGTTATCTAATGGAACGTCTCCTCCCATATGTCCCTGCCCAGACCCTAAGATCATCTTCAGGGGTCCTTCTCCATGAGCCCCTGCCAAAGGAAGTGAGGCAGGTGGCTACCAGGAGGAGGGCCTTTTCTGCTGTGTCACCCTGGCTATGGAATGAATTCCCTAGAGCAGTTTGCCTGGCACCTATGTTATACTCTTTCTGATGCCACATGAAGAACTTTTTATTTTCCCAGTATTTTAACATTTTACCATTCTAGTCTTTTAACTTTGCTGTTTTAAATCTGTATTTTAAATCTCTGTATTGCCCCTTGCTTTTATTCTGGTTGAACTTTTATATTGTGGTTTTATGTTTTGGTTTGAGTTTAATACTTTAAGTTGTATTTTAATGTTTTAACTTGTGTGACCTGCCCAAAGAGCTTGGCTATTGGATGGTATAGAAATGTAACAAATAAAAAAGTTAATAAGTTTTTGCAAGTACCCCTCCCCCCCCAAAAAATCAGCCCACAGTCTGCGGAACCCGTGCAGCATGTAAAAAGCCAGTCTGCTGCAGAATACACAGTTTGGATTCAGAGAAATGGGACATCCCCCATCATGTGCATACTCAATAGGGGTGCGCAACAGATCGGGTCCGATCCACGATCCGGACCAATCCGGGGGAAATCAGATAAAATTATCCCATCCGATCCCCAGCACCTGGATTGGCCGATCCAATACGATCCGATCTGAAAAGGACCTGATCCGGATCGTATTAGATCGGAGGATCAGACCCCCTCCCCCCACTGTCGCTCCTCACCTGCCGGGGCCATTTGCGGACAGCCCCGGCAGTTAAGGAGGGCGAGGGGAGGCTTACCTGCCGCGGCCGTCCGCTGCCATCCAGACGGGCCTGGCAGGTAAGGAGGAGTGTGAGGGGGAGGAGGGAGGGGGCCTCCCGGGGCCATCCACTGCCATCCCCTGGCACCCGCGGGCACCAGCGGACAGCCCCGGGAGGTAACCGTGGGGGTGGGGGACAGGGATGGGGGAGTTAGGCCCCCACTCACCCCCCTGCTGCCATTTTTCCCCATACACTTGCATGCAAGTCTATGGGGGAAAATGGTAGCCGATCCGAAAATCAGACATCCGATTTTCGGATCGGGAACGGATCCGATCCAGGGGACCTCCGATTTTGTTCCAATCTGATCTGGAACAAAAGTGGAGGTCCCAATCCGGGTCCCAATCTGATCCGGGGGGGGGGGTCCGTGCACATCCCTAATACTCAACTCTTCAAGCAAAAGAGTTCACAAACAACTGCTTCATTTTCAGGGAAGCAAATGGATACCATCAATCACAGGAGGTGTTACTTTTTCTGATAGGTATTACCTGTAAAAATGCCAAGTGCAGCAACCTCGAGGCGAGATTGATCTCAAGATACCTATTCCAATTATGCAGCCGCAACACATACCTTTCCAATGTTTGACGAAACTCTGCTAACAGGCATCTGCTGTGCAATCTTTTTGTGTGGTTAGGGAGGTGGGGAATGCCTGCTACCGTGCGAGATAAGCTACTAGTTAATTGACTTGGTGTGAGACATCCAATTGCGTGTGAGGATTTAATTGGGTATGAAGCAGCTCATAAACACTGCAGATGAATCAATCTGCTACTGTATATCTTTCACACGGCCTCTGGTTCATTTCTCCCAGGCTCAATTTCTGCTGCAGCACCCATTCTGCCCTCCTTCAGGTGGCACCTTGAGGTGGGTGGGGAAGATCAAGGCAAGAACTGGAGTCTGAATGGCTGGGAAGCACTTTAGCTCCATGGTGGAGCACAGGTTTTGCACGCAGGAGGATCCAGGTTCAATCCCTGGCATCTTCCGATTGAGCTGGAAAAATCCTGCCTAGAATCCTGAAGGACCACTGCCAGTCAACATAGGCCAAGGCTGCATAACCTGCAGCTCTGGCGCCCTCTGTAGCCCATGATCACTCCCTCTGCGTCCCCAAAGATGGGAGGACTCTGCACAGATTTCCCTAAAACCCAGCTGTGGGGAGATGGGGGTGGGTGGGACTACTGTTCTTTGCCTCCTGATATCACCATTTTGCTGCTGCTAGTATTGGCTCAGAAAACAAAACGTCAGTGGCAATTAACTGGAAGAGGGCAGTGGCCTTCAGCACTACCTCCAGCGGTCCTTAGATCTCAAGGTAAAGCGCATCCTTGTGTACTGAAATGTGCCCTGCATGTGCACCACGGAGGTCTGGAATATGTGAAATCCGTCCCACATGTGTTTTGGGGATTGTGCAATGTCATTTTCCAGCATGGCCTATGTCTCAGCAGAAATTTGCATATTTTCCTGCGAATGTACTTTGTACATTTCAAGAAAATAATAATAATAATAATAATAATAATAATAATAATAATAACAACAAGTGTACGGACTCAGCGCAGCTTGGAGAAGCCGGTTCACAGTGAGTTTTGCAGGTCAGATTCTTAGAAATCTGAACTCGTTTTAGTCCATCTAAAATTTCTCCAGCATCCCAAATGGGCACATGTACCATCCCTAGCTATCCAGCTAAGGTTGTGCACACCAGGGGCGGATCTACACTGCTGCTTTAAAATGCTTTAAATTGCTTTATAACAGTAGTGACAACTGGTTTTGGAGTATGTCCTGGGCCCCAACCGTTGTCAGTACTGTTATAAACAGCTGTAAGTGCTTTTAAGTGGTTTATAACAGTACTGACAATGGTTGGGGCCCAGGACACACTCCAAAAACAGTTGTCACTACTGTTATAAAGTGCTTTAAAGCGCTTTAAAGCAACAGTGTAGATCCTCCCCAGGTGTAGGTAATACTGAGCTAGATAGACCAAGGGTCTTACTCAGTATTAACGCAGCTTTCTATGTTCCTAATGGTGCAGCAAGACTTCATACAGTGCTGGCCTTAATGTGAGGGGTGGGGATATAGGAAGGGGTAGTGTTGCAGTGCGTTAGTTCGTGCGAATTTAGGCCAGAGCTATCCTTAGGATCTCATTAGCATACAGTTTGGTGTCTTGCTCCTCCCCGTCCTTCCCTCTCTGACCTCCCACCATTGCTGGGGGCACATGTACTTGCTCTGTATCCTGCCTGAGTAATAGAACACAAAGAGGACTGAACAAATTCCCTTGAAATTCTACACTGTACCTGCATTTTTATGCAAGAATATTGTAGGTAAGCCATTTTACCTTTTCTTGGCTAAAGAAGGCTGTATTCTTTTCTCTTTTTTAGCCTTGTGTGCATGCAGGACTGGTAAATCCTCATTGTGTTCTGCCTTTTGTTTTTTCTCTGTTAACTGCCTTTTTAACATTACCACATAATTCCTATCAGGGAGGTTTACTAGGGATGGGTGAGAAATTTGTACAGTTAGCATTTCAGTGTGAACCTCCCAATTTGTATTTGCCAACCTAAACATGAACCATAATGCAGTCTGTTGCCAAAAACTGTACATTTCTGGAGTATGCCATGCAGTTTGCAAAAACAAACAATGAACTCTTGTTATTTGCATACAGAAAATGGGGACACTTCAGTAAAATGTGTGCAATAATGTATACATTTTCAAAAATGTGCAGCTGAGCCCATTTTAGGCCCCTTTAGAGTTCTGACTGGTTCCAACTGAAACCCAGAGCAGGTTCACATACACCCCACCCCCACTGAAATAGGAGTCAACAGCCTCCACTGGCAACAGAATTTGCTGGCATGCCTATTGAGGAAACTAGCAATCTGCCTCCTATCAGGTCAGACATTGGTCCATCTACTTCTTTGTCATCTACACTGACTGGCAACAGCTTTCAATGAACCCAGGCAGGAGTGTCTCCTAACCCTACCTGGGGATGCCAGGAATTGTATCTAGGATGTTCAGGATGGAAAGTGTTTGCTGTGCTGCAAACAAGTTGTTTATTCTATCCCTTTTTCCCCCAACGATCCTTAGAAACAGGATTGCTGCTCTTGCAAGCTAAAACTTACCAAAGGCCAGCCCTACCGCCAGGGCCGTGCAGGGGGGGGCAGGGGGGCCCACGATTTTGAGGGGGCACTCTGACGAGGAGGTCCCCCCCAGCTTACACTACTGTTTCTGTAGCTTAAGCAGCCCATCGAGAAGCTAGGAGCCCACCTTGCAGAAACAGCACAGAAGCCATCCATCATGAATACCATGGTCAGACTACAAGCTCCAGAGTTCCATGCCACATGCGGGGTGGGGATATATGTGCCTTGAGGTGTTGTAGAACAGTTTAATATGAAGGTGTTATGTAGAACGGACATGTTGGTGGGCACCCCCCCTGGGGCGGCCATGTTGTCCTCCTTTTTTGAAATGGGGGGCACTCACTCCCCATCTGGCCTTTATGTATTACCAGCTCTGTATGGCCCTGCCTGCCGCTAAGCAGTGTGAGGCGGCTACCTCAAGCAGCAGATTTGAGGTGTCAAATTTCCCTGGGAGATGGAGGGAGGTATATTTATTTTAATAACATTAAACATAAGGTGTATTTAAATATCTTTTTCTTTCTAAATAAAGTTTTCAGTATCGTTTTGTTATTTTAACCACGCTTACTTAGTCTTATTGGTTGCCATTGACTGGTGATATACACTCACAGTCACACACACAAAGTAAAAAGGTTTAAATTTCCCTCATTCATTTTAAAGATGAAGAAGAGGGTGGTGGCAAAGAAAGAGAAGTTTTGGATAGCACCACTTCCTGTTCTGCCTTAGGAAGCAAAATGTCTTGGGCTCTTAAGCCTCTCCAAGTTATCTCCAGGAGTGGCACCTTTGTTCTGTTTACAGATTCCTGTGGGCTCTGCCAGATCAAGTGAACTTACAAGCAATATTATCCTCAGAGGATAGAATTACACTGTGATTGATGTAGCTTGATTTAAAGAAAAAAAAGGCTTTTTTTTAAAAAAGGGAGGGAGAAAAAGTGCCAATAATTGACATCATAATTCATCTTTGAAATTCTCTTCAACATTTATTAAAATCCATAAATTCCTCTGCTGGCTTTTCTTCTTCAGTACGATGCAATAAATATCAATTTGTGTTTTGTTTTTGCTAGCCAATGCTGGATTTCTCATAAGCTTTCGATTAGGTATTATAAATCATCCTTTTACGTTTCTCACTCCGGTTTTCCCCATTTCTGGGCACCATTACGTTTGTGTGCTCGCGGTCACTTCTGCTTGTTAGACATTTTTTGAAACAGAGAATTCAGTCGGAAGCATGTTTACCCACCCGCCTACACCCAAAAAACACCAAGGCCAGATTGGAGAACACTTGAGGCATCGTGGCTGGCAAGAGATTTGCATTTGCTTTTTTTGCTCATGTGCATAAGCAGGTATACAAAATCGTAATAAACTAGCAAGTAAGAAATATTACCGGGCTTGCTTTGAATATATGCCTCTCTTTACCATTGCAAACAACTTCTTAAAGTCCAGAGAAGACACCCTCACAGAATACAAATGACTGGGGAGAATTTAGTTCAAACGTGCTCCGGCAATGTCAAGAGTTTTCTTTCTGTGTCTTAGCAGCTTGTGAGTTTCCATCTTGCAAGGCTGTAGCTGCATGTAGTGGTAAACTTCTTGTATGTTATTAATGATGTGTCCGACCCCAAAGTCAGAACAGTTAATTGGACTGAGAGCCTAGCTACACTGTACCTTGGAACGTTTGAAATAGTATTTTAAAACGTTCCAAATAGGTGCGTTCTAAAATGTCTTAGGCCACATTAAGGAGTACTCACGTTACAGGAGAAAAATTCTTCAGTCTTCAAAGCGGTGTGTGCGGTCTCACACTCTTCTGTCTGTCTCTTTCTGTTTTGTTTTTACAATGAGTTTAGGGCAAAGCATTGTGGGTGCTATAGTTCACTCGCCCACTTCCTCCTTAGCCCCTCTTTCTTCCCCACCAATCAACTGCTAAGCATTTGGGCACCAGTAAACGAAGCACTGCCCCCACGAATCACAAACGGTAAGGAAGGACACATTATTTTACTTAAAATGATTTGTTAAAAGTAAAAAACGTTGTATATAGCTGAAGTGAGTTTTAAAAAACCTCGGGTATACATCATTCAAGGGAGTGCATCATGTGGCCCAAAGAGTTTTCGTAACCCTTATGAAACGTTACAAAGCTAGAGTGTAGATCGGCTCTGAGTGATGTCAGCTGTGTTCCTTTGGGAACTCTCCCCTCCCCTTCCCCAGCAGCCTGAGAAAAGTGTTCCAGCCAGCCCGTGATTGGCTAACAGGGCTCACTTTAGAGTTGGCAGGGGCTTGAGCATATAGCCGAGGGAGTTAAAGCTATCCATTTTCTTCGTCTTCGATTTACCTTTGCTTTGGGCTCCAAGTATCTCCATTTGGGCTCTGTCCCATTTGAAGACCTGTGCTTACATACATATAGGCAAGGCAGGTTCAGAAAACTTTGTTATCCGACTTCCCATTTTTCCCAGTCTTCCAGAGATGAAAACTCTTTCTAAGATGGGAGTGCTTACACGACAAGATAATTCTTTAAAATTATATCGGCTTCCTTTCCTGATATGAGGAGCAAAAGCTTCTACCTCCACCACTCCACTTTTCTGAAAGAATGACCTTTAAGAGTGACTTAAACTACTGGGGACCAAATACCTGAAGGAGCACTTCCTCCCATACCAACATCCCCATACTTTAAGGTCATTAGATGAGGCCCCTCTCCAAGTACCATCAGCAGGAGAAGCATCTTATGGTGGTGCCATGATTTTGGAGCACGCTCCCTAAGGCAAGCCGAATAGTACTGACTTTGCAGTCTTTTGCACAGGCATTTGGATTGATTCCACTGCTTCTGCTGGTTGTCTAATTGCATCATTTGCAGACTCTCTGTTTTTATTGTTATGGTGATTGTTTTGTTTTTATACTATTGTACTTGTAATTTTGAATTATTATGCCCTTCATTGTGGGTGAAGGATGGTCCAGATTTTGAGGGGGGAGAATATAGATCCACTTTTTAAAAATTCTTGGCCACTGTGGCTCATCTCCCCAACTTTCAAGTGACTGGGAGTTAGTGAGGGTTAAGCAAAAAAAGATAAACCAGTGCTCCTGGATGTTTCACTCCAGCACCATTAGGTATGAGGATGCAGGACAGAATTGTCAATCAAAGCAAATTATTCTTATCATCATCATAATCTCTCTTTTCTTGCTCATGGCAGTTTTTCTAGATGAACATGACAGGCTTTGCCAAGTCATGTTGTCCTTTACTGACTCAGAAACTTCCTCACTAATGAACATGTTTAAATTATGACTGCTTTCTGGATGTTTGTGTGGATGTATTTTGGCAGGCCCCAGTTTTTCAAGGTTTTCTGTATAATGTTTTGATGCGATGCCTGTGACTGACATGACTAACAGAATAATTGTGACCTTTTCCTGTAGCCATAGTTCTTTAACTTCCATACTCAGTGGTGTATATTTTTCTCTCTTTTCCTTTTCCTTTTCTACAACTTTTTTGTCATTAGGTACTGTTATGTCGATGAGGTAAGTGTGTTTTTCTTTTTTGTCTATAACTGTTATGTCTGGTCAATTGTAAAGTATTGTCTTGTTCGTATGAATTATTCTGACCCAGTATATTTTATGGTCTGCATTTTCCAAGATTGTTTTGAGTGAGTATGTATAGTATGGTGTAGGTTGTTTGATGAGGTTGAATTTGATGGCCAGTTGTTGGTGAAGTATTTGCAGCTATACTGTGTCTGTCCGTATAGTCTATTCCTGCCAGAATTTTACATCTGCCTGTTACATGATCTGTTGTTTCTTGGAACTGATTACATTTCCTACATGAATCTGTTGTTACACTGTTATCTTTTATGATGTATTTTTGGTAATTCTTGGTTGCTATGAGTCGATCCTGTATCGCTATTAGGAATCTTTCTATTTCAGAAAATAGCTCGCCCTTCCTAAGCTATTCGTACACTCGTTCTTTGTCTATTTGTGGGCTCTGTATTAAGTTGTAGTGCTTTCCATGTGGTGCGTTTTGTGCCCTTTTTTCATTTTTCTCTACGAGTGTGAGTGGTTGTATTTGGTCTTTATTGTTGTTGTTATTATTATATTTCTTGGCCGCCTTTCAGCACTGAAGCAAATGTGGATTTTTCACCCAAATTGGCAACCTTCCTTTGAATTCCCCCATGTGTCCATAATGTATAGTTGTGAAAGCATAGATCATCACCATATCACAAGCGCCCTTTCAGCCATTTCACATTCTTGGCTTGATTATCGGAGTTGGATCTGTAACCCAAAAATTGGGTAAGCGTCCAAAAGCAAACAGAATACATTCAAAATGTTTGTAACAGAATCCCTTAGAGGAGTAGAATACTAGCATAAGCATGAGTCAGAATGAGTGTCAGGTGAGGAATGTCAAAGGAAGGGAAGTTGGAGGAGAGAGTTGAGAGGGATGGTTAGAAGAGTTAGCTGAGAGAATTGGCTAGAAGTGTTCAAGGAGATCAAGGACCAGGTAAAAAGGCTGATGGCCAAAATAATTGATAGAAAGAGCAACCAGTTATGTTGAGTCAGTATATTATCTAGAAAGGTTATTTTCCATTCTTTAATTACTGGATATTCCTGCCTATTTTGTCCCCTCAATAAATGCAATAGGTCTTTCAAATATTGGTGTGTTCTGATCTGGGTCAATTCCAGGGTAATTTCTCCAGTAGGAGAAATTCATTTGGTTTCCATTTTAATAAGAACTTACCTAATTCACTCTTCCCAACCCAATACAGTTATCCTTCACATGCATGCAAAGATGAGTATATTAGGGGGAAGCATGTACAAATTATATATATATATATATATATATATATATATATATATCACACACACACACACACAAAATGTATGCAAAGTTTTGTGTGGATGTCTTGCAAATTGATGCAGAACCAGGATAAAATGTGGTGGCAGCAGATTATTTACACACTAGGCTATGGAAGGTCCATACCTAGTGGACAAGCTGGGCTTTTAGAGACCTAGTTACTAGTTAGTTAACCAGTGACATCTAGAGTTCAAGGTGAGACCGTTGGGATGATACAACATCCTATCAGTGTGGAATCATTGGTAAAGTCTCCCAAGAAGAACGTCATGATCAGGGAATTGGAAATAGAAGGAAGTGTCACACAAAGC
Organism: Anniella stebbinsi; assembly: GCA_029215795.1. Classification (NCBI taxonomy): domain Eukaryota; kingdom Metazoa; phylum Chordata; class Lepidosauria; order Squamata; family Anniellidae; genus Anniella; species Anniella stebbinsi. The sequence continues at coordinate 15,488,317 of JARDYH010000004.1, forward strand.
CTTTCCCTTAATCCCTGGCATTTAGTTTGGCTCATTTCTTCAAGTCAATTGGCCTATTTATTCTGCAGGCACAGTTGTGTGGTGTATCTGTTCTCCACTTAAACCATTGTCTGGAATTGTGTTGATAGGTCTGAATTGTGTGCCATTGACGTGTCCAATTCTATCTCCATGGATTTAGAAATCAGAAGCCAAATCTCACTGAGTTAATAAGTTTCAAGAAACAGTAGTAAAATGCATAGTCTTTGTGTCATCAACAGTAGCTATTATTAGTGTGGAGATGTTTAAACATGCCGCAGCTGGTGTAGCCTGATAGTGAAGTATGATGAGGAAAGGATGTCTGACTGGAAGCCCTTGAGCACCTTCGGATGAAACACCAGCATCAAGGTTGTCTTAGTTTTCACCAGTTCTCTTAGCTTTCTCCAGGATTTTTATTTACAACATGCTCGTGCCTGCTTTTGAATTCCTTTTCTATCTCCTATCAATGTCCCAACAAAACAGGTAAGTGTTAAAAACAATTTGATTTATACTTTGTCAGGAATAAAGGTGTCTGTGCTCTTGTAAGATTCCAGTATGTTCCAATGGAGCATATTGTTTTGTATTTACTGTGTATGTCACCCTGAGAACCTGGAGTAGAGGGCAACTCATATGTTTCAATAATAATAATAATAATAATAATAATAATAATAATAATAATGGATTGTGGTCCCAATTTACAGAAGACATATATCTGTTTTTTCTTCAGAATTTGGTCAAACAGCAAGCAGGGTACGACACTTTGAAAACGGTTTGAAAACTGTATATGGAGTGTGTCCTGGTGTCACTACTGTTATAAACCATTTTGAAGCAGTAGTGTAGATCCTGCCTCCATGAACACAAACCCACAACTGGTTAGTCTCCAACCAGAACCTCAGTAATATCAGTTGACTCTATCAAGAAATTCCTGCCTCTTCTGATACAGGTTTAATGAACCTGGAACCATTTGGACTCTTAGTGGGTTCAGGAACAGATGGCGTAACTTTGCTTTTGCCTCAAATAACATTTTATCTGAGAACGGAATGCAGTGGGAGTTTCATTGGCACAATGCAACTACTTGAACAGCTGGCGATTAGCTTTCTTTCCATAATATATTACAAATCGTTAAAATTTATATGCTACCCTTTTGCCAACGATGGTGCTTTTGATTCCAAGGACATATGCTATAAGAGAGTGCAAGTTCGGGGTGCGGGTAGGCTGCTTCAGGGTCATGGAGGGAGAGGAAGACTAAAGCCTCATCCCTCATCCCTCCCCCATCCCTTGTGACCCCAATCTGGATCACTGCTTTCATACTGCAATTGTGGATGCAACAACCATGGCTGATTTCAGATCACTGGAGGACCCTCCTCCTCCCCTCAGCAACCCTGATGGACATGTGTGTTTCTGTGCCAGTATAACATACACTTGTGTGAGTTCTGTGGGGCTTTATTAGAATAAACTTACAACAAAGAAAATACAACTAGAACAAAATATGTCTTTAGTACACATTAATTTACCACAAAAAAACAACAACCATACCACAATTTGTCCTTTTATGTCCAAACAACAACAACAAATTAAAGATCTCTTGCTTGACGCCCAGTCCCACGTGTTTCTGTATTTCCAAGCGCTGAATATTTTGCATTGAGGTAAAATTTCTCAACAGATGAATAGAAATGTACTGGACAGTTGCAGAGTGTCCAGAGGACTGATTATTGCACCTGGTTGTCAATTAGCAGGGGAATGTTTTTCTATCTACTGCTTTTAAAGGTCAAAGAGATAGTGGTTTTTTTCTCCTGGAGTTTTTTCTATATTTTGTGCATAGTCATTGTCCATTCAAATGTGTATATATATATATATATATATATATATCTGTATATGTCTCATAGTTATTTGATGCTGGTGTAAGATGGTTGATGGTGATGATGTGATGTGATGTGATGTGGATTTTTCCTGGTAACTTGTATTATATTGATGACCAAAACTGCTGTAAATATACTGAAGGAAATACTGAATCTCAGTAAAGCTTTTACTGAAGAGAACCGCTGGTGTGTGAGTATTTTTCCTTGCATGGATTTCTGAAGCACGCTTACTCTGTGGAAAGTGAACCGGGATCACTAAATTCCCGGACATTTTGGAGGTCCTTTGTGTAGAGTATTCTTAACTTTAATTTCTCAAAGCAATCCTCAAACAGTATTTCAATACAATAGTTTAAAGTATTAGCCCTGCAATAATCTAATTAGGACAAATATCAAGGGTGCAAAAAAAAAATGATGATTCCCCGCCCCTTAAAACCCCACCGCTCAAAATTAATAGTTCAATTTACCTTATACAAGGTGACAAGAGCCTATAATTAAACAGAAATCTTCCAAAATTCAGCTTCCAGCAGAACCAACAAACTCTCCCTTTTTTTAGTTCTCTCTTCTCTAGCTACCCCCCCTCTGAGTGAGGACTCTGCCCAAGGGACCAAACCATTTGCTCCATAGGAGTTGCACCAGCATTAACAGCGTGGAAGTAGAGACCCTGATCAGAAGGAGGGGATTTGGTGGCAGGAGATACATCACAGGCCTCTGGACATGCAGCTTATGGGCCGCAGGTTGTGCACCCTTGCACTAGTACAATATAAATTGTTGTTGTATACAACTGGCTCACTTAATTTGTTGTGTGGCTTATTGTGGATAGACTCGTACAGAGTGCCTTTTTAACAGCTCTAATGTCATGGAAGAACTGAGCATCTTTGGGCTGAGTGTGACAAAGAAAAAATGAGGAGACAAGGAATAGTTGTTAAATTTAACTAAAAAATGAGCAAAATAAAAATAAAAACCATGAGATTTTGAATTGTATTCTACCAGTGCAAACCAGTTGAGCAATTTCACACACTTTTTAAAGGGAAACAATTGGCCACAGAAAGTTGGTACTTGTTAATATGTTATAATATATGAATTTAGAGTGGCTTATCCATCCTGTATCCTCGGCCCTAATGAAACTTTTCCTATCCCTGGCCTTCTTGTTTACAACACCTTTCAAACCAATGGATCTTGCTGGCTTGCATTTGCCCATCTGCCTATGTACCCAGTTCCAAAACACACACTCTAATGGTTATGTAAGAAACAGTAATACAATTTAGATCTTGCTATAATGGTCTCACTAGGATTCCTGAATTACACACCAGACAGGAAACAATTATGATTTAGTTAAGTTAGTTGAAGCACAATGCCGCTGAACAGCTGTTATAAAGGCCTTATTCAATGGAGGGGCAAGATCTCTGTGCTCAAAGAGAGTTGCCTTTAAGCAGCAGATTCTTCTTGACCTGTGCAGCTAGCAGTAGTATCTGCATGTTATTGCCTTTTCTTGGGGGTGGGGGGTAGGTGTGGGGTGGGGGTGGGGAGTCTCCTTGAACTGATGAATGCATCTCTTCACAAACTAAAAAGGAGCAATGGCTTAAATTCATCCCGCCCATTGACACAGAAGAAGAATAAATTTTCCATGCCACAATCTATAGCAGATGCAGAATATGGACTTTTAAAATCAATACCTGATGGCTGCCAAAGCAAAGGACTTACACTTCAAAGACATCAGAAGGCGAGTTAACAAATGGATACCTTTACGGGGGTGGCCCCAACCTGCCAAACATCCAGTTCCCCAAACTGATTAATTATATTTTAGAATGTGATTTTCATGGAACTGATTGGAACTTTATTCATATGTGCCTGGAAATGGACAGATAGCTAGTATCTTTGATTAAATACTGGTGGGGTATGATCCACCTAACCAGTTCCAGGTAGCAGCCCAGCTGTTGCATTTTGTACGAACTGAAGTTTCCAAGATTTCTTTTGCTGATCTATGATTCATGTCTGTTGGTCAAGGTGGACCGTAAAGTCCCGTTCCTTACAGAGCTGGCCCTGGATATTTTGTTGCCTGAGGGAAAGGACAGGATGGTGGCCCATCCTCCCATTCTACATGCAGAAGACTGATGGACCGGCAGTTGAATATTAGGGATGTGCACTGGATCGGACCCGATCCACGATCCGAGTCCGGTCCAGTGGGAAATCGGATAAATTATCCGATTTCCGATCCGACAGCTGGATCGGCCGATCCAATCCGAACCGGTCCGAAAAGGCTCCGAACCGGTTCGGCAGATCGGCGGATCGGCGGGCGCCCACTGGCGCCCACCGCCGCTTCCATTGGCGGGCGCCAGCGGGCGCCCGCCGATGAAAGTGGACAGCGGGGGGGAGGAGGGGGGCCCTTACCTTCCCGGCCCGTCCGCTCCCGTCCGGCGCCGGCGGCTACTACCAGCGTGCTCCGCGGCCTGCTCCAGGGTGGCGCGCCGGGTGATGTCATCACCCGGCGCTCTACTCTAGAGTAGGCCGCGGAGCCCGCTGGTAGTAGCTGCCGGCGCCGGACGGGAGCGGACGGGCTGGGAAGGTAAGCAGGGGGCGCGCGGAGGGGAGGAGGGGGCGCACGGAGGGGAGGAGGGGGGCCCTTACCTTCCCGGCCCGTCCGCTCCCGTCCGGCGCCAGCGGCTACTACCAGCGGGCTCCACGGCCTACTCCAGGGTGGCGCACCGGGTGATATCATCACCCGGCGCGCTACTCTAGAGCAGGCCGCGGAGCCCACTGGTAGTAGCCGCCGGCGCCGGACGGTCGCGGACGGGCCAGGAAGGTAAGCAGGGGGCGCGCGGAGGGGAGGAGGGGGGCCCTTACCTTCCCGGCCCGTCCGCTCCCGTCCGGCGCCGGCGGCTACTACCAGCGGGCTCCGCGGCCTGCTCCAGGGTGGCGCGCCGGGTGATCACCCGGCGCGCTACTCTAGAGCAAGCCGCAAAGCCAGCTGGCAGTAGCCGCCGGCGCCGGATGGGAGCAAACGGCACTAACAGGTAAGCAGTGGCGGGGAAGGGGGCTTACCCCCCCCGGAGCCGTCCGCTTCTATCCGCGGGCGCCCGCGGGTGCCAGCGGATGGAAGCGGACGGCCCCAGCGGGGGTAGGGAGCGCGGGGGAGGGGGCTTACCTGCCGGGGCCATCCACAGCGGACGGCCCCAGGGGGGAGGGAGTTAGGCCCCCCCTCACCCACCCGCCGCCATTTTTTCCTCATAGACTTGCATTGCAATGCAAGTCTATGGGGGGGAAAATGGCGGCCGATCCAAAAATTTACGATTTTTGGATCAGGATCGGACTCGATCCGGTCCGGGGGGTCTCCGATTTTGTCCGAACCGATCCATGACAAAATTGGAGGTCCCGATCCGGGTCCCGATCCGATCCGGGGGGTCCGTGCACATCCCTATTGAATATTAATTCAACACTGGCAACAAGTCAGCATCCTCCATGCCACCTGAAGGCAACAGGCCATCTTTAATTGCATTTCATTCAGGCTCAGACTGCTCTGCTGTTGACTTACATTACCATGTTGAGCCTTGTAAAGTTATGTTTTATCCTTACCTTTATACCCTGAAATAAAAATTCATATGTAAGGTGAAATTCTAGAGCTTAAAGGCTTTTTAAAAAAAAATATTCCAGATTTTCAAGGGGGTTAGCAGACAAAGTCATAATACAACAGCTGCATTTTATTGCCTTGGTACAGTAGGTAAATGCTTCCTTGAGCATTTGAACCTTCAAGTCCTAAAAGACGTTCCTGTCAAGAACAAAACTGTGGGTTGACAAGAACAGACCCTGGTGCTTTGTCATCTTGCATCGCTTAAACATCCCCTCTTTTATGCTAAAGGGATGTATAGGCCTCCTGAGAAAAATATTACCCTAGGGTGAATCTTGACCTCTTTGGTCAAGTCAGAAATATATATAATGGTAGTGAAAATGAAGGCTCTAGCAGCTTTAAATCAACACGCTGTGTCTCCCCACTCTGCAATCTGTGAAGAATGACAAAAAATAGCCCATAACTCTCTTATATATTTAATAAGCTTCAGGGTCAGAAGAGGGTTAGTAGGGCATCATGTTCTAGACGTGAGAAATTCAAAAGCCAATTTAAGCAACAGCATCAATATATTAAAGTGCCATTTTCCAAGATACATTGAGGCATCACATGTGTTGACCTCAAGAGAAGGCAAAATACTCATGATGCAAAATACAAAGTCAAAGGTGGAAACTGGCAGTCTGGAGTTGGCACCGAGCTCTTCCATCAAGAAGAACCCAGATGTGATAAATGGTGAACAAGAGTCCTGTTCACTCAAGTCTTTTGAGCTATTCATGAGAGAGAGAGAGAAAAAGAGAGAGAGAGAGAGAGAGAGAAAGAGAGAGAAAGAGAGGAGGTCATGATAACCCCTTTTATACTCAGATCACATTATTGCTTAGATTTCTTCAATTTCCTGAACAGTTTGGGAATAAAAAGGAACCTAAATGCCCTTGTTAAACAAAAATGTATCTCCCTACATACCTATTAGCCAACCCAAGCATCATGAACTATCTTCGGCACTTATCATTACTCACAGTGGGGGGAGGGGGAAGCACTAAGATGAAAAGAGCTTCTTTATGCAGCAAGATCCAATTGCCCAATTCAATTGGCATTAACTTTCAAAAGCCCTAAATGGCTTGGGGCCAGACTGCCTGAAGGATTGTCTCGTCCCATATATACCTGCCCAGACCCTAAAATCATCTTCAGAGGTCCTTCTCTGGGTGCCCCGACCAAATGAAGTGAGGCAGCTGGCTACTAAGGAGAGGGACTTTCCAGTGGTGGCACCCCAGTTGTGCAACGCCCATCCCAAAGAGGATCTCTTAGCATAGGATTGCACCCTTGACTGGCTGGGAAATGCCAGGAGTTGTAAGACTTTTCTTTTCTGCCTAAACATGCATAGGATTGCACCCTGAGCCAAGCACAGCTGGCTGGGAAATGCTGGGAGTTGTAGGACTTTTTTTTCTGCCTTAATATGCATAGGATTGCGCCCTGAAGATACAGGAGGATAGTTCTTAATTGAACATTAGGAGAAACATCTTACTCATTTATATGTCAGATGAATGGGATATATATCCCATTCATCAATCCCTACTGGAGAGGAGGGAAAAGCTTGTCATTACTGCCTCCAACTGCTCCAATAGGGACCTCTGGAAAGCATGTTACACACACACACACACACACCACTAATGTTTGTCACAAAGGGGAAAGTGTGTCATTCCATGACATTATAGAAAATTATAGAAAATCCCCCAACACCCAGGATAGAACAAAAACCAGGACAAATCCGGGAAAATCCTGACAGTTGGTCACCCTACCAAGCCTCCTGAAGTTGCCTTCCCCTGGTGTAGAGGATCATAGTGAAGTTTATATTGGGTTACATATGCATGTGGAGAGAACGCTCCAGCCCTGCCCTCCTCTGTTGTTCCAGGTGAGACTATCAGGAGAAGGAATCTAAGCCTTCCCCACATGCCATGATCCCAGTCCAGATCCCCTGCCCCTGAGCTATTATTACCCATTGAGGGGGGAAATTTGCATCACTTTCCTTTCTCTGTTATCCATTCATATTGCGCCCCCACCCCAGTATCATTCTGTGTATTTGTTCTTTTTATAATACTTTTATAATACTTATAATACTTAAAAGATTGATAACAAGATGGTGTGTTTATGGCTGACCATATAAAGGGCAAGTCATGGACAGAAGGAGTGGAGACCAGAAATGGATGATAATAAAATACTGAGAAGGAACAAAAGATTTCAATGCTATCTAAATAAGTGCATCTCTGATCTCATCTCAGCCAAATTTCCCATATTACTTTGTTATAAAATGGTACTTGGCTCCCACCTCTGTCTGAACCTGAGAGAGGAGATCAAAGAACAAGCTCTGGGTCTATCAAGAAGAAGACAGGTGAAGTTCAAAGTATTGTTGCAATAAATCCACTGAGGGAAGCTAATGAAATTAAAATTAGCCATGATGTAATGGTCAATAGACAGGCTGTAAATTCCTCCCAAACCAAATCCACATTTCAGAGCATTTCATGATGCGAATATGCCAGACGTCAGGCCACCTGCAACCTTTCCTCTTTGCATGTGTTTCTACATCTAATCGGTGAGCTATCATTGAGCACAATAGGCCAAAAAGATTGAAAGAAGCAAGGTACTGAGTGATTTATGCTTCCCCCTCACCCTGGTTCCATGTCTCATTTAAAGTCCAGAGATGTAAGCTCGCCCCATGCGTCATGATATATGGAGAGAGGCATATTTCTTTGTGGGAGGTTCATGCACCTTTGGGCATTAGATGAGATGCAGAAGCAAAGTGAGAGGAAGTACTCATCACTCTGGCTTCTGCTCTGCATTACATCCAAACGGACCCACAAACGCAATCTGGAGGGTTAGAGTAGAGTGACCAGATAAAATCCAGGTCAGGGCTCATGTAACTTTAACAGTTGTAGAGAAAAGGGAATTTCAGCCAGTGTCATTTGTATGCAATTAGTTCCTGGTGAAATTCCCTCTTCATCACAACAGTTAAAGTTGCAGGGGCCCTGCCTTCTTTTGCATATGGTCACTCTAGTATAGTGCATGCACCTTTAACTGTTATGATGAAGAGGGAATTTCACCAGGAACTAATTGCATACAAATGACACTGGCTGAAATTCCCTTTTCTCTACAACTGTTAAAGTTACATGAGCCCTGACCTGGATTTTATCTGGTCACCCTAGGTTAGAGAAATCGTGTGACCTTTTAAGTTTCAGATGCAAACCTAGGAACTGTTTTTCATAGCAGGGGTGGGCAACATGTGACCTGTGACTTTTGCTGCAGCCCCCCTCCCCATGCTGTCCCCAGGTGCCCCCCCACTGAATTTAGTAATGCAGCATTGGGGGGGAGCCTCCTTTTAATCACCATTTGCTGCAGAAATTCAGTAGTGCAACAGCAGCAAAAGGGATTTTAAAGCCAAATAGGCTCTTTTCCCCAGCGACTCCAACATGCTGCCAAATTTCAACAGCAAACTGTGAATTTCTGCTTTTAAAAAGAGTCACACACACACCGCTACCACCCGATCACTTAATTCTGGTGGCATATTCAGTGGTGCAACAGCTGTGGGGGCAAGTCTGGGGGAACAACGCAGCCCCCCCCCCATCCTTGGAAATTGCTGACCTCTGATTTAGAGGCTCAGCACCACATGATGGAGACAATTGCATATGTCCTTCCCATACAGTAGTAGCTGCCAATCGTGGTTAGGAGTCCTTGACAATTCACCCCATATATCCACCCAATCTGATATGGCTCTCCCCTCAGATTCAGGAGATGACTCCCTTGAGGCCTCTCCTGCTTCGCAACCCCACAAGAGCATGAGGCTTCAGAATTGGCCATATCCCCTTTAAGAATTAGAGCCAGCTGTATACAGCTGAAGCATACAGGTAATGCCCTGCAAGCCTTCTTGAGGCTTAACATGACTCCAGTCCTTTGCTGAAACAACATCTTTCTGCAGCTCAGCTAACTGGGTGCACAGGGAGCTATCCAGAGTTCTGATTGCTGCTCACTAGAACATGCCATGCCTATGCCAATGGCTTTCTTTTTTTTTTTTTGTAAATAATTTTATTATTTTCAACATAATGATAACATAAAATACATACATAACCCTTGACAATCCCCCCCGTGTACCCCCCCACCATGAGACCTTCTCTTAACCTCTTATTCTATCCAGAAGTTTATCGACTCTTTTGAAGGTGTTTGTCCCTTCCCCGATCTTAATACATATTCCAAAAGGGGTCTCCATATTTCCCCAAAATCATTTTTACCGGACATTCCCCTTTTCAATTTCATTTTACAAGTTAGCATATCATTCAAAGCCATATCCCATATTTCTTTATACCATTCTTCTATTGTATAGCTTCCTTGTCCTTTCCAATTTTTTGCAATCATTAGTCTAACAGGAGTCAGGAGGTTGTTTATCAATTCCCTCTTGTTTTTGTCCTCTTCCCCTCTATCCCATATTGCTAGTAGAGCGAGCTTCGGGTCTAATTCCACTTTACTTCCAATTATTTCACTTATTTCTTTAAATACCCTTTTCCAAAATTTTTGTACATATTCACAGCTCCACCACATATGGTAATAAGTTCCAACCTCCTGGCATCCTCTCCAACACTTTTTAGATATTTTTTTATCAATCTGGTGAAATCTAACCGGAGTTAGATACCATCTCCACAATACCTTATAAAAATTCTCCTTAATTCTGATCGATAACAATTTTAACATTCTTGCGTTCCACAACCTCTCCCAGTTATAATCCTTAATTTCTCCATTTACGTCTTCTTCCCAAGCCTTTTTTATTACTTTAAGTGAATTTTGAAATTCTTCCTCTATCAATAATTTATATATCTCACTAGTCAACCCTTTCTTAATTTCCTTTCCTTCTTTCCTGCCTTTTGACTCTACTAATTCTTCAAATCTTGTATTGTTTCTACACTTTTTATTTTTCAATTTCCATTCCTGAGTCCATTTCCCTAGTTGTATACATTTAAACCATGCAAATTTATGACCTATCAATAGCTCTTTAATTTGTTCATTATCCTTCATATTTTCCATCCACTTCCTTAACTTGATTATTTCCTTATCTTTCAATCTCGCTTCAATCTCCACTTTTAACACTCTTGGGAAATTCTCCACTACTACCACTGGGGCAAGTGGTGAATCTCCTGGTATCAACTTCCCCCTAAATTTCTCCCAGATCTCCACTATATTTACCAACAAAGGGTTGTCCAGTCCCTTTAATTCTTTCTTTTGAATTTTCTTAAAGAAAATATTTTTCAATTTATAATCTATTTCCCCAGTTTGCGTCTCCAACCACTCCAGATCTTCCTCCCCTAGAATACAGCTTATAACATACCTTAACTGATTAGCTATATAATAGTACTTAATATTTGGAAGCCCTAAACCTCCCTTCTTTTGAGCCTTATACCATAACCCTTTATTAATCCTGGCTTTCTTATCCCCATTACAATATGCATTGATTATATTTTGCCAACTTTTCAGCTCTACATCTGATATTTTAATTGGTAACATTCTAAACAAAAAATTAATCTTAGGTAAAATCTTCATTTTAATAATTGCTATTCTACCAAACCAAGAATGTTTTAATTTCTTATATACTTCTAATTTCTCCCCTACTTGTTTTTTTAAAGCTACCAAATTAAGTTCCTCAAGCCTATCTAAATCTCTATCAATGTTAATACCTAAATAACGTACTATGTTTTTAAATCTAAGACCCAACTTATCCTTACCTTCTTCCAACTCTTCCTTATTATAATTAAATAACATCATTTCTGACTTCCCCCAATTTACTTTTAATCCCGTGATTTCTCCAAATTCTCTTAAATGTTTCTTAATCACCTCAGCACTCCCTAGGGGATCTTCTACCGTCAATAAGGTATCGTCCGCAAACATATTCATTTTAATCTTCTCCTTTCTTCCTATCCCCTTCACTCTTTCATCTTCCCTTATTACATTTGCCAAAATTTCTATTACTATTGCAAATAGGATCGGTGAAAGAGGACATCCCTGTCTAGTTCCTCGGGCTAGTGTAATCTGTTGTGTTAACCCATCATTAACCAATATTTCCGCTTTATTATTTTTATACAACTTATCCATCACTCCCATAAAACAATCTCCAAACCCAAATGTTTTTAATATTGTTTTAAGTGCTGGCCATTCCACACAATCAAAGGCTTTGAATATATCCAATGCTAGCAGACCTGCTTTTAAATTCCTTTTTTTTATGATACTAATTATATTTAATACTCTTCCCATTAAATTAGGCATTTGCCTACCCGGGATAAATCCACACTGATCTTTTTTAATATATTTACTAATAAATGTGGCCATTCTTTTTGCCAATATTGCTGTAAAAATCTTTGAATCTTGATTTATTAAGGAAATTGGTCTATATGATGCGGGATCCGTTAAATCCTTACCTGGTTTCGGAATTAATATAATCAGGGAATGTTCCCATGATGGCGGAGTCTTCCCCCCTTCTATTATAGTATTAAATAATTTCTTTAATCTTGGTACTAAAATTCCTTTAAAAAGCTTATAATACTCCGACCCCAAACCATCCAACCCCGGTGATTTTCCTCCTTTTAATTTATCAATAACTCCCTCTATCTCTTTTTCCGTAACTAAACCTTCCATATAATCCCTATCCTGTTCCTGCAATTTTATTTTCCAATTCCTCTCTACATATTCCAATATCTTATCTTGCGGTCCCGATCCTGATGTATATAATTCACTATAAAAGTCCTCAAATATACCTAATTTATCTTTCATTAAATTACAACTATTCCCTGCCTTATCCTTTATTGTCCCTATCATATTCTTAGCCTTTTCCAACTGTGTGGATCTAGCCAGCATCTTTGAGTTTCTATTACTATATTCAAAAAAGTCTCTTTTTAAATACAACAAATTCTTTTGAACTTGTTCTAATTCTTCTTTCTCTAATTCCTTTTTCTTAGCTTGAATTTGGGCTAATAGGCGTTTATCTTTTGTCTCCTTTAACTTTTCTTCCAAACTTCTTATCTCCTCTTCAATCTTTTTATTTTGAGCTTCCTGTTGTTTTTTTAATGTGCATCTTTCCCTAATACAAATCCCTCTTACTACAGCTTTCATTGTGTCCCATAATATGTCCTGCCGGTTGTTCTCTTTTTCATTAATCTCCCAAATTTCCTGCAGTTCTTTCTTTATTTTCTCCATTATATCCTTTTTATTCAACAACCTTACATCCAATCTCCATCTCTTCGCTTGTCTATAGTCTTTCTTGGTTTCCATGTCCATTGACATCAACGCGTGGTCAGTGACCTTGATAACTCCAATATCACAATCTATAATTTTGGGTAACATATTTTTTGATACAAAAATGTGGTCTATCCTAGAATAACTCTTAAATCTCTGTGAATAAAAAGTATATTTCCTTTCTTCCCCTCTTAAGGCTCTCCACACATCCATTAATTCTTTCCCTTCCATTAATTTGCTTAACTCTGTCTTCCCCACCCTCTTAGTATCTTTTAGTATGTTATCCCGGTCTTTCCCTATATCTAGTACCATATTAAAGTCACCAGCCATCACAATGTGCTTTTTACCCACTTCTCCCAACCCGTTAAATACTTCATTGATAAAATCCATTTGTTTCCCATTTGGAGCATATATATTCACTAATACATATTCCTCTTCTCCCAACTTGCAGAACATAATAAGAAACCTTCCATTGCTATCTCTCTTTACACTTTGAATAGTTATACCACATGTCTTTGAAATTATTATTGCCACTCCTCTCGATTTCGAAGTTCCATATGCCTTCTCATAAACGCCCACCTCCCTCATTCGAAGCTCATTAACTCCATCTTTGGCCTGATGGGTTTCCTGCAAAAAAATTACATCTATTTTTTTTTTCTTTAATAACATTTCAATCCTCTTTCTTTTAATTACCGTTCCTAGCCCTTTAACATTCAGTGTTGCCAATCTAAGTTTATTTTCCATCTCTCTCTTTCACACAAGTCTTTAAGTCGGTCTCCCTGTGTGTAACACATACCCCCCCCTAACCCTCCCCCCCACATTCACCCCCAATTCACCCCCCTCCTCACCAGCTTGCTGGGCTTTGGTCCCAATCTTCTTAGAACTCTTAGGGGGGGGGGAACTCGGCCCAACATTCCGGAATGACGTCCACCCTCCCCTCCAAGTCTCCTCTTCTCCCTATCTCTCTTACAATATATTAAAGTCTATTCATTGCTCCCTCCTGCCGCGCCTTCATCTTGCTTCTCCTCTCCAACCGATGTGGCATCCATTATGCCCAGCTCCTCCAACAACTCGATTCCTTGCTCACAAGATGTTATTCTTTGCTGCTTCCCATTCCACTTGAACCTCAAGAAAACTGGGTATCCCCAATTGTAGGAGATCGATTTCATTTTCAATGCCCCTGTGCATATTCTAACGCTCTTCCTCCACTGGATGGTCTGAGGGCATAAATCCTGGAAAACCTCGACTGGTGTTGCTTGAAGCATCGGTTGACCTTGACTTCTAATTGCTTGCATTAATTTTTCTTTTTTGTAGTAGTTAGCGAATTTCACAATAATATCTCTTGGGAGCTCTCTTGACTTTCCAAATCCAACCCTGTGGGCCCGCTCAATATCTTCCATTCTCCACTCTTCCTGTGGCATCAACTGTTTGGCCCATGCCAAAATTAATTCTCTTATACTGTTAGGGGTCTCCGCTTGCCTCTCCCCAAAAGATCTTATGCGTAGATTAGCTCTCCTGTCCCGGTCTTCCATCGCTATAAGCCGTAAATCCTGTTGCGTTAGCTGTTCCTGTTGCTTCTTGTATAAAACCTTTAGTTCTCCAGTTTCTTCCTGTAAAGCTCCAACCTCTTTCTCCACCTTTTGGAGTCCTGCTAAAAGCTGCTGCTGTGAATCAGCAATCCTCTTTGCCAATCGATCTTCTTGTTTGAGTAAAGCCTGCTCAAAATTTCCATCTTGCTTTAAGATTGCAAGATCCAACATTTTTTGAAAATTCTGAAGCAATTCATCTGTTGGGTCAGCTTGCCTCCCTGTGGTTGTTTTAGGAATTGCTCCTGGCTTAATTCCAGTCTTAGAGCTAGCATTTCCGGCATGACTCGGGGATTGCTTTTTTGGCTTTTCAGAATCCTTATCCGCCATTTTCCAGACAAGTCTAAAACTTCTGTCGGACGGCTTATCTCCCTTGATTCGGCTCCAAGAAGTTATTTTCTTCTTGCTCATCCACCTTCCAAGCCTATCCGATAAGCACAAACACAAGCACAAACCACTTCTAGCCAGAAATCAAAGTCTCTTTCTCTCCCTCCGGCTTTTTTTTTTTTTTTTTTTAGTTTCGTTTCTCCTCGGGCTTTCAGCCGGCTGGTATGCCGCTAGCAATCTTTCAGAGCCTAAAGCTTAAAAGTCTTAAAAGCCTCTTTTCTGAATGCTAGCAATCATTCTGTTCTCCTCAGCCTTCAGCCCGCAACCATAAATACGTCTGTTTAATTACCTTCGCAGCGCTGCTACAAAGCTGTCGGTCGATCTCCTCCCTTCTGCCGATCCGGTTATAAAGCCATAAATCTCGTTCCAGCTGCAATCTCTTTGGTAAGCTTCCCCCTCTCCATAGCAGACTTAAATGCAACAGAGGACGCTTTTAAGATAGGGAATTTACAATTAATTCATTGCTTCTTTCGGAGGATGAAGGATTTGCGACTCAAACCATGACCTGCTTGGCCACGCCCCCGCCAATGGCTTTCTTTGCCTTCACTAGAACTTCCCATGGCTTCCCTTCAACTGATCATTCATACCTTGATTGACCTCAGCCTGACTGACTGACTTGACTAAAACTGACTTACTATAACATGACCTAATCTGATCTGCCTTGTTGTAACCTGATTGACTTGACTTACATTAACTCAAACCTACTCAACTCACCTTGCCTCTCCTCTTACGGGACCCAAGCTGCAGTGAAACAGAATAATTTGTCTCAGCTGATGGAGACACTCATGGCTGAAAAACACGCACTATATGAAAGCTAAGTAGCCAAAGTTCCAGCTGAATATCAGAACCTTGAAGCTGCCTGAGCTGCAGCATGTAGTCTCATTCCTGCACAATCCCTGGGAATAGGCTCAATGAGTCTCCTGGAAAAGTTTGAGAGGAATCCAGGGACATTCCCCAGTTTTCTGGCTCAATGTCAGATTTATATGAAGCTGCGACCTGAAGTTTTTTTGACCAGCTGAGTCCACGTATATTTCTAAATTAGCCTGCTTAAAGACATTGCAGCAACATGGGCTACATCTCCTGCATTCTAGCCTGCTCCGCAATGACTATGGTGCCTTCCTCAATGGGTTAAAACAGATGTTTGAGGACCTCCAGGAAAAGAAAACAGCCAACTGCTGTATTTGGTAGCTCCACTTATGGTTGGGTTTCATGTTAAACTAAGCCAGGCCCTTCTGACTATGTGTACAGGATTTGGACTGGAACAAGGCTGCTTTCATTGACAAAGAAAGTCTGGACATACCAACCACCGAACCGGATTTCATTAACAGTTGCCTGCACACACACAGGAGTCTTGGAAAGAGGTGCACCTTTCCCCAGGTAACTCAACAGTTGGAGTGATCTCTG
The DNA here is from genome assembly GCA_029215795.1 of Anniella stebbinsi. NCBI lineage: Eukaryota > Metazoa > Chordata > Lepidosauria > Squamata > Anniellidae > Anniella > Anniella stebbinsi. Next base: position 15,504,387 of record JARDYH010000004.1, read on the forward strand.
CCACTTCAAAGACCAGCCATGGAACCAAAACCAATGCAGCTTGATGGAGCATGAGTGCTACACCTACAGTTGATGCCCCCTGCCCTTAGACACACAGTGCAGACAAAGGCTGAATTTGGATGACACAATAAGCAACTGGGTGGGGGGAAACAATCGTCAGTTGTATTGACTATCATGTCATCTGAATGCTGCCATAGTCAACTCAGTGCTGATCCTAATCCACACCACAGTTGATTATTTATTACCATGTTGTGTGGGGAGTACCCCCTAGATGAACAACTGTAAAGTTGATTATTACCCCACCATTGACTATCATGTTGTCCGAATTCAGCCACCGAATGTTACGTGTCTGTATGAACAAGGACACCTGATAACCGGCCAGAGTTTCCTCCACTCCCAGCCAAGTATGCCAATTTCCAAGATGTTTTTAACCCAGTCGGAACAGACAGCCTGCCCGGCCCCTCCACCCACCTTGGCCCTATGACTGTGCCCTCAACCTTGTCCCAGGACCTTGTCTTCTGGCGGTCTGGCTGCATTCTCTGTCACAAGCAGAACTGGTGTCCTTTTGGGATTTCCTAGAAAAGAACCTTGGGTGTGGTAAAGTTCTAAAAATGTTCTATCAAAGGCGTCAAACTGCTGAGGAGACACTCCTAGTCTTATGTCTGAGAAATAGGAAACGGTGGTGCTAATGGAGGCTTCTAGCAAATCAAGGGGCTGTTTCCTTTGTTCCAAGTCCAGGGAAAGCTCTTGGTTCTTGGCTTCTGGTTACTTATTCTGGAGCAGAAATGTGTTGGCTCAGAAATCAGGAGTATTTAAAATAAATAAATAGATTACACTAATGAGTTTACCATACATCCAATTCAGCAGATTACTGGCCTTGATAATTGTAAGCCACCAAAAGGGACAGATGAGCTGGAGTTTAGGCTGCCAGAATAACTAGAGAGGTGATATACAAAGCAGAAGTAAATTTAATTGGATAAACCAGATTATTTCCCGTATACCTTATTTCATGCGGCAGCTCCCACAAAATAAAGGTTTGACTAACAGGAGGGAGAATGCTTTCATGTTAGGATAGAAATGTTTGTATGGAGCAGCTAACAATTCCTCTTGATCCAACCTTTCTTGAGAAAAAGTGAAAAATCCAGGCAATAAAAACAAATGCCTAACAATACAACATGATTTCTTATCTGTCTATCTATCTATCTATCTATCTATCTATCTATCATTTTAATGCTTATAATTCTCATTAGATAACACACTGCAGTGTGCAAAATGAACTAATAATAATAAGAAGAAGAATGCATCATGAATTGTAGGAATATGTGAAACCAGTGGAGGTGGGGCTGTGATGTCAGTGGGGTAATGAATCCATACTGGGTCCTACTAAGAACCAGTCAGGTTTCTAAGGGAGCTATCCAAGGTGACCTTGGATAGCTCCTTTAGAGTTCTGACTGGTTTTGATTGAAACCTGGAGCGGATTCACCGGCCTCCACCGTTTGAAACGTATCCCTTTATTTCTGCAGGTATTTCTGCTTTCCAACCATCAACACAGCCTTCCCTAACCTGGTGTTGCCCTCGCGATGTTTTGGGAATTCAACTCCCTTCAGCTCTAGCCTGCAGCGTCAATGGTCAGGAATTCTGGAAGTTGCCATCCAAAGCCTCTGGAGGACACTAGGTTGGAAAAGGCTGCTCTAGTATCGCACATGTCAAGCGGGAGATTAGAGCCTTCTCTGCTAAAGGGTAAGCCCGTTAGGACACTTCACTCATGAGTCCATTGACCGGCAGTGCTCCTGCTAGCCACTTAAATGGTGACAGACCTAAATGGATGTAGCCGATGGCTCAGCTGGAAAGGGAGGCCTCCATAGCAAGCAGCAGGCTGAGGGCCTCCTAGCTAGCAGGCCTGATTCCCCTCCAATTGTCACGTCGTGCCCCTTCTTAAAGAAATGCTCCCTTCTTTTGTTTTATTTTGGCCTGGATCAATAAATGAAACCTTCTTCCACTCCCAGATGAGCAGTTTTCAACTTTGCATGGGAAAAGGTTGGGGCAAAAGGTTGACCTTCCAGCCAAATGTTGGGGTGCTTAGAAGGGCAACTGGGGAAGGAGGCAAAATCGCCCGTTTTACCTGTGAACTGCAGGCACTGCCTATTTTGCAGCATGGCGGCTCCTCCTAGCCATCTTGTGTTCCTCTAAGGTGCGCGCGCACACACACACACACCACAATGCCCATTCCTCAATTTTGCTCATGTTCTTATTTTTCCAAGGCTAATCATACCATCCTATGCATGTTTAGACAGAAAAAAGTCCTACAACTCAGCACTCTCCAGCCATCATGGGGACTTTTTTCCTGTCTAAACATGCATAGGGTTGTGCCCTAAGTTGATTCCATCCCAGTTAAACGTTGCATTGTTGTGATATTTGGGGTCTACACACAAAAGAAATTGTATACATTTCTATGCACATTTATTTTTAAAATGTGCATTTTTTACATCTTTCTCCCCACATGTACTCATTTTTGTATATTTTTGCCAATGTCTGCATTAGAATGAGGCATTTTGTGTGCATTTTTAAAAAACGTACACATTTTGGGCATTAAACTGCACTGTGGACTTTGGAAATATAGGGATTTCAGCTACAAATTTTGTATTTATCTTTGGGAAGTGGGTACATTAACATTCAAATGTGAACTAATGGTCTTTCTCAGTCACCCCTACTCTATGATGGCATATAACCACAATTCCTCCAACGTTAACTGGCTACAGGTGGAACAGAACCATCAGATTGCTGTCTCCACTTCCATGATAACCTTGTGAGGTAACGTGAGCTACTTTCTCGAGACCACCCATTGAGCTTTAGAACTGCTCTGAAACCATATTCTCAGAACATAAGAAGAGCCCTGATGCTGGATCAGACCAAGGGTCCATCTAGTCCAGCACTCTGTTCACAGAGTGGCCAACTACCTGTCGACCAGGGACCCACAAGCAGGACAAGGTGCAACAGCACCCTCCCACCCATGTTCCCCAGCACCTAGTGTATACAGGCTTACTGCCTCTGATACTGGAGGTTGCACTTAGCCATCAGGACTAGTAACCATTGATACCCTTCTCCTCCAGGAATTTATCCAACCCCCTTTTAAAGCCATCCCAACCGATGGACATCACTGCATCTTGTGGTAGTGAATTCCATAGTTTGGCTATGCCCTGTGTGAAGAAGTCCTTCCTTTGATCTGTCCTGAATCTGCCACCTTTCAGCTTCATGGGATGACCCCACTGGGTTCTAGTATTATGGGAGAGGGAGAAAAATGTCTCTCAGGTCCAATACATACTGCCTTCTCCATTGCACATGATTTAGTTCTGAGGGTTAGGAAAGGAAAAGTGAGGGATGAAGGAGGATGTTTTCCGTATAACATTATGTGAAAAATCAGGGGTGGTAAATATTTATTTATGAAGAACTAGACTTCATTGCTTAAGTCCTCTTTCAGAAATGACTGGTATGTTTTAATTGGAACCCCTTTGCTCCCTACAGCATAGAGCAACTCTATTCCCATTTTCTAGCTGTATTTTGAAGGATTTCTGGCTTGTATGTCTTATTTAAATCTAATCCCTGTCAGAAGAAATTAAGGAATAGGAACAAAGGTGCATTAACATATACACCCTGTACACTGCCGAATTTAAAAGGTTAGCAAAACATACCACTGAGAAAGGAAACAATTAATAGTTGTCTCCAGTTACAGATGTGGGAAAATCAAGACCGTGGGTCCTAAATCACCCGTTATTATCTCTGGCCCCAGGAATTTTGTTAATCTTTTTTCTGTGTTCCACATTGTAAAGTGTGGAGATTCATCTGTGTTGTATAACACCAATGATTTAAGTCCTGAAAATCTTTCTTTTTTTCCCCATAGGGGATTTCATTCATATGGGTGTCTGCACGATGCTGGGAGGTGACTTCAGACTGCAGTGATGTTTGCCCAAGGATCTTGTTGGATGAACGGAAAACATCCAAGCACAATGGGTCTAGTCCCCACTGAGGGAACCACACGAGCATTGGGTCAATTCACATATAATACTAAACACTGTTGCGCAATCTGGATTTGCAGGCAGGTGCAAACCATAGTGTGCCAGATTGGTTGCAATGGCAAACTATGGTTTGCCACAAACCAGGAATACACTATATAACCAAAGCATACAAAGGGAAGGAGGCGCACATGAGCACAAGACATGTTCCCATAGAGTGTAACCATGGTCTGGGGTTATATGGGGACTGACCCATAGAAACTGTCACAACAGGCTATCCCTACTATTAATCTCCTTGTGTGCTCAGATGTTCTTTGCTTCACATTAGCTCACTTTTGGAACATAGGTAGCACAGCCTTCCTGCTGGTATTTATTTATTACATTTTTATTCCACCCAATAGCAAATGTTCTCTGGGCAGATTGCAAACAAGGCTGGTAGCAGCCTTCTTATGAAATTCTCTGCCAGGAAAGACCTCCCTGGTGTCCCACGTTCTCGCTCTCACTTGCTCACTTAAGGAAAGGATCCAAGATTTCTTTTCTTTTTTTAATTTAAAACAACCATGCACAATTTATATATTTTTTTATTTATTCTCTATGAGCGCTGCCATTTTAGGCTTCCTACAAACAGAGGACAGTCCTCTGAAGGCATCCTTTCTTTGAAGGCCCATCCAGTCCAAATCCCATTTAAAGGTTAAGGATCATTAGAAGGGAAATCAGAGCAGGGGCTTTGAAGTTGATCATCCACAGTTAACCCCTGGGCAGCAGACTGAGCAGCTACAGGAGAGGTTACCTAGCCATCTTTCCTCACTGTGTTGAAATGTAGCATATTTCAGTTTAAATGATTTATTTATTTATTTATTTATTGCATTTTTATACTTCCCAATAGCCGAACTTCCCTGGGCGGTCATTATTTCTCTGTTTGCAACCATACATATAAATTAGCATAGGCAAATGCTAAACAAATTAGTATCCTCTTTTGTCTTCTTCTTTGGCAATGCATATCCTCTTTTCTGACAATGCATAAGCAGCCATCCTAGTAGGGGCCAGTGAAGGTTTGAGGCCTACAAAGGCAAGGTAATAAACTCAGGCCTAGAGGCCTGAGGTTATTCTGTTGGGAGGGTGTATCCCTGAGAGGTGTAGTTTAATTTCCCCAGTTTATTTCTCCAGTTAAGTTTCATTTCTTCATAATTCTAACAGTACTTTCCGTTTGGGGGAAGAAGGTACAAAAAGAGAGGAAAAAGTCAGCCAGAGAGCAGGGCAGGAAAAGACTAGAGCATGACAAAGCAGCAACTGGAAAAGCCTACATGCAGCTAGGGTAAAAGAAGAACATGCTTTTCCCAACTTTTATTTTTCTTTAAATGCCTTTTGTATCACTCAGTTCTATTGACTAAATGCCTTTAATTGTTATTTGTTCATTTTAATATATTAGTATACCACTGTGTTAAACTTAAAGTGCCTGGTGAGCCAATCATCCCACGTCTACAGCCTAAACCCCAGTTTACTGGGAAGGGGAAGGGAAAAGAGGGACGGGAAAGAAAGAGACAAGCAAGAAAATATGTTCTAAATGGCCAATTATTGATCAACAGTTGTTTGCAGCTCAACTTGCAGTTTTCCCATAGGCCTTTGTCTCCAAGTAAAACCTCTGGAGCTTCCATGACAGCATTCTTTATTGTTATACACATGAGAGAAGACTAACTTCTGAGGAGCCGTACACCAGACTGCCTTGCTCCAAAATCTACACAACGAGGATAGAAATGGTATCCCGCCCAGGCCTCCAGAAAGGAAAGAGAAACTAACAGCTGCAGGCATCTGAAAGATATATACACATACACATATCACCGGTGGATGGTGCTTTTCCCTGGAGAGGCAGGCCCTACATTGGTCCAGGAGTCCCATTGGCCTGACAATTCCTGGGACTCTTGACCATGGCTGCCTGCATGGTCAGTTTTTTACAAGTCATGTTCTGGCCGTTCCCCTTTGTTACTGGGTAGCTGCAGTCCTCACCCAAGATTAGCTACACTAGGCTGACCATATGAAAAGGAGGACAGGGCTCATGTAACTTTAACAATTGTAGAGAAAAGGGAATTTCAGCCGGTGTCATTTGTATGCAATTAGTTCCTGGTGAAATTCCCTTTTCATCACAACAGTTAAAGGTGCAGGAGTCCTGCCTTCTTTTGTATATGGTCACTCTAGTATAGTTCCTGCAACTTTAACTGTTGTGATGAAGAGGGAATTTCACCAGGAACTAATTGCATACAAATGACACTGGCTGAAATTCCCTTTTCTCTACAACTGTTACATGAGTCCTGTCCTATTTTTCATATGGTCAGCCTAGACTACACTTCCACCTTTCCATGCTACCTTCCCCTGTGCCCCATCTCCCTGATGAATGGCTGCCTCCCTCCATTCTGCAGGGAAATGAGATCTTTCACAGAGCTTTCCCCAACACAGGAGAAAATTTGGGGTGCTCCAGTTTGTGCAGAGCATTACATGTAGAGTGACCATATTTGAGAAACAAAAAAAAAGAGGACACCCATTGGGGGGAGCGCATTATTCCTGCCCTGCCCCTGACCAAAGAGAGCCTTTTCTATCATGTCCAGGAATGACATGCTTTCCCCTTTAAGTCCCTGATTGGAGCAGTGGGGGGAATGATGTGTTTCTGGAAAGCGTATCATCCCCACCACTGCCAAGCATGTCTTTCCTGGACATTGTAGAAAATTATAGAAAATCCCCCGTCACCCAGGTTAGAACAAAAACCTGGGGAAATCCAGGGAAATCCTGACAGTTGGTCATCCTAATAAGTGTAGACACTGGAACACCATGGAACATTGGAGTGCAGTATGTGCGTTTTATAGAGTATACATCAAATCAACAATCTGACTTTACGGTCACTATTATAGTACACTGAAAATGCTACACATATTTAACATCCTCTTTATGGGAGGCATTATTAGTTGATTTGCATGCTTTGGCACTCTGAAAATAAATGCACAAATAAAAGCCATTTTAAAGGTATTCATCATAGACAATTTAATGGTTGTGACTCCTGTAGTGTAGGATTTTCTTCAACATAGTGATGTTTTAATGAGTGGTACTCAGAAAATTCTTTTCAACAGACTATATATTTATGGAACTGGGATGGCTGGATATATTATTTCCTGAGCGGGGTATAGGAAAACTTTTCATTATTTTTATGCTTAAACTAACAATTTCAAACTGCCCTTTGGTGTTGTTAATAAATTCAACCTGATTCAAGCTATTTAGTACCAGATCTATTGTCTTTTGTTTGTTCAACCTCTGAGAAAGGCATCAATAAAGACAGTCCTCAAACAGCTTCTGTTAAGTATGTTTTGGTTTAGACCAAATATTTACAGTGGGCTTCACTATGTCTGCGTGTTTTAACTAGCGAGGAGCAAAAATTCATTTTCAGTTTGACTCCGTCTTAAATGAATGGCTTACGGACAAGGGCAGGTTCACAGGTATAATTCTCGCTGGATTGTGGATTATATTAATTACTCTTATTTTTAAAAATGCTAGTATAGCGATGATTCTGAAGTCTTGCACAACTCTTTTCCATTTTGCGTCAATTCCAGACCTGCTGACGCTAAGCTCTTATTCTAAACAACAAGGTGCAGAACCTGGTGCAACCTCTTCTTCTGTTCCTACCACTTCCTTCCACAGCTGTTGATGTCATTGGAAGGTTTTACACTGAGCGGGTACTTCTAGGAATCTCCTTGTTTACAAAAGAACGTTATTAATTGATTTAACTAAAGGCAGGCAGTGAACAGGCAGGTACTGTGTAAACATCAGGAGTTGTTCTCTCAATAGGCACCATCTTCAGTCTTCGTTTTGAAAGCACTTCATGTTGTAGTCCAGGGGGCACAGTTCCAGAAAACAGTGCAGAGACATTGGATATAAATTACACCTAACTGTCTGGCCTTTAAAAAAAAAAAGCTGTCAAACAATCAAGACAAGAAGCAAAATCATGTTTATGTATGACCTTAGGAAATGATGGAATGTATACCAGGAATGAGAGAGGAAAGCTGCAAACCTATATCCTCTTTCTTGAGAATAAACCCCATTGAACTCAATGGGAATTACTTCTGAGTGAACATGTATAGCATGGGTATCAAACTTCTTTCATGAACGCTGTAGTTAACTAGCCATTTTCGTTGAGTGTAATTAACATCGGCCACAATCTATGAGGAATCTTCCATGTGGATGTGCTCTTACCTATCTCCCACTCATTTTAATGGGATTCAAACAGGAGAAGTCCTGAGCTCCTTTTACATTCAAAGCTGCCATTTCCTGCAAAGGAAATCCAAACTTACTGGAACCTGGTAGCTGCTTTCATAGGTGAATGTTATAGATATGGTTTTTGTACTTTTCTCCAAGCAAGTGTTCATAGCCATGTGCATTTAAATAAAAACAGTCAGAATTCATCCAAAGTAATTAAATAATATTGACACAAATAAAACTACACAAGTAGCTACTCACTAAAATCAGAAGAACAAACATTTCTGCATCACCTCCTAAGACATTTTGCTGCCTGAGGAGAGCAACAAGATAGCTCCCCCTCCAATTCCATGGGCAGTATCCAATTGCATCATTCCACTATCAACAACGGTGTTTGGCTGACAGAAACTAGGTTCCGAACTAAGCGCAAGAGGAGAATCCAACTGAAATTGTGTTTGCACAAGCATGGCTGTGCAAGTGGTTGCGCCTTTTGTTTGTGCGACGGGTTGCGCAACAAAATGTTGCAAGGCACCCAAATGTCTTAGGAGGTGATGAAGAAATGTTGTGCAACTGGTTGTGCGACCACTTGCACATTCTGCTTGCACAACCCCATATGCAACTGCTTGCATTGCTGCTTCACAACCAGTTGCGCAAGCGGAATGGGCAACCAATCATGCAATGGAAAGTTTCAGTGGAGCTGCTCTAGCCTTATTTGACCTTGCAGGATGACACTGCTGGATACTGCCCCATGTTCAGAAGTTGACTAGTCTGGCCATTGAATCTTACTTCAACACTGTTGATGGGGCAGTGTCCTCCACCGCACCTGAAACAACAGGCTAGCTTAGGGGGTGCAGGGCAGGCCATATGCCCCTCAACAATTTGTGTCACTCCCCAACCCCCTAGCATCTTCCACCTGAGGCAGTTGCCTCCATCTGCCTAATGATAGGGCCAGCTCAACTCTTAACTTCTCTCCCAAAAAATCAACAGGAAGGAAACAAATGGGCTTCCCATGGGAGAAGATACCCCAGCAGTGGAAATGCAACAGCAAAGCCCCTACAAGCTGACCTCTACATGAGATGGAACTTTTAGGAGGGCCTCATTGGTACATTTTCAATTTCCAGGGGTTCCATTGACAAGACACTCACTGAGATAATCAGAAGATAATTGGAGTGAATCACTGTTGTATGTCAGTTAACTGCAAAAAAAAAAAAAAAACAAGCAAAGAGCCCCCAAAGCTTTAATCGTGTAGGGCCACTACATGTTACATTAACAATGTAATCAGCAATCACACTGTGGGCTTCTCTATTGCATGCTTGTAATTGGCCACTCACAGAAATTTGTGGGCCTATTACACAACGTTGTCAACATCAAGGACATCTCCTGCGCTACCTCTGGAAATCTTGCTTTTAAAAAAACACAAAAACAGAGATAATGTGGTATTATCTGGAAATCGCGGGATCTCCCCATGTGAAAATTTGGCATTGCACCATAATTCTGCTACTGGATGCCACTATCTCATTAAATTCAGTGGAGCCTTTCCAAGAAGGGAAGTTTTCAATTCAACATCATGGAGTCGCGTGTAAAGGACCAGGCCACTATGGTGAGAAGACTGAACAGGATAAAAGCCCCGCTAAGGCTGCAGGATGTTTCCTATGTGGCTTTTTTAGGGCCAGCCTTACCATTAGGCAGAGTAAGGCAACTATTCTTCCTGAACAACCCCCCAACCATTCCCTTCTGTTGGAGGACAGAGTTGTGTGTGCCCCCTAAACTATCCTGCTGTCCTCAAGTATGATGGAGGACACTATCCTATCACCACGGTTCAAGTGGCAGTGCAGTCAGCATCAGCATGTGGAATGGGAGGGGACATCTTGTCCTTCTCCTCAAGCAGCAACAGGGCCTAGGCCAGACCTGAGTTTTTAAAAATTCAATACCAGGCATGGGAGGGTGATTATGATCAGTACTCCAGCATATGATGCAATAGCCAGGAGTGCCTACTATCAGCTTTGGCTGTTACACCAGCTGCGCCCCTTCCTAGAGTTGGAAGACCTAAAGACGGTAGTGCACGCGCTGGTAACTTTGAGGCTCGACTTCTGCAATGCGCTGTACATAGGGCTACCTTTGTGTCTAGTCCGGAAACTTCAACTAGTTCAAAATATGGCAGCTAGGTTGGTCATCGGTACACCTAGGGGTGACCAAATTACACCAACATCAAAATCACTTCACTGGCTGCCAATTAGTTCCAGGCAAAGTACAAAGTGTTGGTTATTACCTTTAAAGCCCTATGTGGATTGGGTCCAGGTTATCTGCGGGTTCGCCTTCCCCCATACAATCCGCCCCCCACACTCAGGTCCTCTGGGGAAAACTTCAGTCAGCCAAAACTAGGCTGACAACTGTTACCCAGAGGATCATTTCTTCTGCCGCCCCCAGACTGTGAAACGGCCTGCCGGAGGAGATTTGTCAACTTAATACTCTCCCCACATTTAAGACAGCTATAAAGACTAGTCTCTTCCGGCAGGCCTACCCAGGTGAATTTTAAACCTAAGAATTTTAAGATGTCCTGATTGTTATTTTAATATTGTATTGGTTTTATATGCTCTTTTAATTAGTTTTATGCATTTGATTTATATTGTATTGTTCTACTAATGTTACCCCACCCCCCGCCTCGATCTAGGAGAGGCAGGTAAGAAATAAATTATTGTTATTATTATTATTATTATTATTATTATTGGAAGTGAAGTTTATACCCTCTCTCCCCAGGTGCAATCTCTGTAGAAACACAATAACCCCCACCGCACTGTGATGCAACATTTAGGGGGGACTCCCATTGACGCCAGTACTGGGGTGTGAGAGACACACACTGGGGTGGGGGAGAAACACACAACACACATACTGGGTGGTGGTAGGGAGACATACTGGGGTGGTACGTACACACACACACATCCACACACATGCACACACAAACTTGAGATGGAATGACCAGGACCATGCATAGTATTCTAAATGTGGCTACAACAAAGATTTATATACCAGCAGTATAGGAGGAGTTTGCACTTAATTCTGTGCTCCAGTTCTCCCCATTGGCTCCATTTAACGAAAAGGCAATATTTTAAAACAAATTATCTGTCTTGTTTTCTGTCAGTTTCTTTAAGAAGTGTCTTTATCGACTAATGCTCTTAAGTTACGCCAACTGTGGCTCTAGAAGGATGTCAGGAAAAGCTGCCAATGGAACCAAGATTGTGCATCTATGGCCAAAAATGTGTGGAAGATCTGGTGTTCCATATTTTAATTTGCCCTTTATATGTGGATTACAGAGAGAGATTTTTGAAACTTGTGTTGACTAGAGGGAGTATGAATGCTCTTGCAGAAACTGATCCAGCCAGATTGCAGGGCTAGTTTTCCATACCTCTTTTCTCTTGAGTGACATTAATGCCTGTGTAACACACAAAGTGACCTTTTTGCCTTGGTATCCAGAAAGATCAGGAAGATAGAGCGAGATAAAATTGCTGTAAATTGCTATGGAGATGCAGAAATTTATTTTTTATTGAAGTCTGTTTCTTGATATCCCTGCAACCTATTCATGTTTGGGTACACAGTTTGAGAGTTTAATTCTTTGTTATTGGTTTGGTTTGTTTCTGTAGGTACTTGACATGGACTTTATTGGCTTGAACAATAAAATTTATCTTGGATATAACAACAGTACTATGCTGGCAGTTTAATTTTCAGTCTCTTGCTTAATAATACCCATCATTGATTTTGCCTTTTTTGGTGGTTCAGCAATCCTAATTCCTCTGATATCATTGGATGGGGCCTATTGATTTTAACAAGTTCATCCTGTTTTGAGTACTGAACTGTATAACTAAGAGCAAACAGGATCTTCTTGTCACCTGTTATAGTTGGCTGTTAGTTTTCGGGAGGCTCAAATGGAAACTGCAACATAATCACCCTTTTCCTAAAGTTATGTAAATCCTGGCAGTGACCATCTGAGGATTACAAAATTATGTTTAGAAAAGTGAATTTTCAACAGTGCTGTGCAGAGCCTTGGGCCAAATCCTCGAAACTGAAGTGAGGTGGGCCGATTCAGCCCAGGTCAGTTCCAGGTCAGCCTGAGGCCCCCGAAGTCGAACCACATTGATACTTGAAGCTTCAGGGGGCTCAGGCCACTTCGGAGCAGCCTGGGCCCTCCCTCCCGCTGTTCCGGGAAAGATGGTGGTGAGTCCATTGAACTCACCTACCTCTCCTGGCTCTCCCAACTCACCTGCTGCCGCATCGCCATCGCGTGCCATCGCCGTCACCCATCACCCGCGCAACCTGGTTCTCATTGGAGTGCCACATTTCCCATTTGCAGCGGGTGATGCTGCAGCCCACAGCGATAACAGCGGATGACGACAGCGGACAGCGGCGGCAGCAGGCAGCGATGGCGGTCATCGGCAGGTGGCGGCAGTGGACAGCAATGGTGGGCAACAACAGTGGGCAATGGCGATGTGGCAGCAGGTGAGTGGGGAGAGCCAGGAGAGGGAGGTGAGTCCAATGGACTCACTGCCAGTCTTGCTAGCATTTTTCCTGGGTGCCAGCTGCACAGCCAGCACCCAGGAACCTGCAAGACCAAGTTGCCTGGGGGGAATCTCACCTGGGCACCGATGCAAATTGGGCTACCCCCGAAGCCCCCCAAGTCAAATCGGGGCTTTTGGGGGCCTCTGAAACAGCCCTTGAGGTGAATTGGGGGGGGGGTGCATGCAGACCCCTAATTTTCAAGCTCCAGAGAATGATGTGAAGGCCCACAGCACAGTGCCAGTTCTGGAGCTATGGAAATCTGGCCCTGGATCAAAGCCAACTCAGGAACCATGTCTGAGTAGCTCTGAGCTCCTTAGAGAAAAAGTGGAGTGCAACCAAAATTAAGTTCCCAAGAAAGTGTTTGAGCGTGTTTCTTCATATACATGAAAAGTTGTGTCATGTTAAAACTTCACTGAGGGACTGAAATAATATCAACAGATAACCATGTTTTAAAAAGTGAAGCTTATTAACAAGTCTGCATCCCTACTTTCCTACATAGCCACTTAAGCTTCATTTGGACAACACAGTAGTCAATGGTGGGTTAATAGTCAACTCTATGGTTGATTATCGAGGGGGTACTCTCCACATGACAACCTTGGTGTGGATCAAGGCCAGCGTCAAGTTGACTATTAGTCCACAGTGTGTTTGATTGACACATCCCCCCTCTCCCCCCTCAGTCCTTCCATTGGTATCCCATCAACCATTGCGAGTTCTTGCCAGGGGACTCTGTAGTCACCAAAACAATCCAACAGTATGCGACAAAATAGTCAACGGCACCTGACACACAACACGATAACCAACGGTTGTTCAAATACTTAACTCTGCACAGCAATGGTTATTTGCATTTATTATTTTGGCCGAATAACCAACTGTGGTGTGAAAAAGTCCCGACAGACAACACAATAGCCAACTGTTGACTGTTTAACCCAACGTTGGTTATTGTGTCAGCTGAACCCAGTCCTGTCTCTCAAGAAATAGAGGAATAGCTTCTTCTAAAATGGGGAAATTACCTCAAATGCTCATTCAAAGTCCAAAAGTTCAGAACTTATTTTCATACATTTTGTTCTTAACACACGCATTCCCCTGTTTTGCAAAAGAAAAGAGAAAAACAGCTTTGTTAGTACACCAACCCCCTAGCACGTGTACCAGTATGCTAATTCAGCAGAGCAAAGCAACACCCCTTCCATTTATACAAGACATTGCATGCATTCTCTCTCAAAACCCGTCAGATTTGGCTTCCTGCCACTTCAACTTTTGAAAAGTATGTGTTGAATTCGTGCTGCTATAAACACTTATATTTAAACCTGATGCCAATAAATGTCTGAATTGCTTTCCAGTATTTGCAGTTTAAACATCAAAAAGCTAAACAACTGGACTGACCAGGGATTCAAAATGCTCCCTAGCATCTGGGTCCAGTCCTGAATTTTGGATCGTGCAACTGAGAAAAAAACATTTATTATAATTATCTGCACCTTCTTTGAATTAACTAAGAGTTTTTGTCATGAAGCGATCACTTATATAAAGACAAATAGGTTGTTGGATCATAGACACCAAAGGATCACGTAAGCCATTTCTGTAACGCTGGAAAGTTCTGTTTCTCAGTTGTGTTGAGCATTGTGCTCTCTTATGTCAAAACAAGCAAATTGGCTGCATTTTAAACTTGTAGGCTAGTGGCAAATAATTTATATTGCTATAGGTCCACCACGGACACTCTAGTGTCTACTCAATTCTGTTTCGCTGGGATTTATCAGGATGTATTTAAGCCAAATTACTAATCAGAACTTGGGTGTACAGTACTGCAGTGGAACTTCTCCAGAAAAACACCCCTTTTAACTTAATAGGATTTGGGTAAGTGAGTTCCAGATGTGTTCTTGTGAAAGTTCCATTGTTATAACAGAACATGAACAGGAGAAACTTCCAGTGGATTCACAGGATCATAGAGCTGGAAGGGACATCAAAGATCCTCCAGTATCAGAGGCAGTGAGCCTATATGCACCACTTGCTGGGGGACATAGGTGGGAGGGTGCTGTTGCACCATGTCCTGCTTTGTTGGTGCTGGACTAGATGGACCCTTTATCTGATCTAGCATGGCTGTTCTTGTCTTCTGGTCCAACTCCGTGCTGATGCAACAAACCCACCCTATGGAGCAACTGAGAACAAATGTTCTTCACCATCTATATGACAGCCCTTCAAATATTTGAAGAAGGGCTATCATCTTGCCTCTTAATCATCTCACCTCCAGGCTAAACAAACCCAACTCCTTCAACCTTTCCTTGGGTGCTGATATCCTTCTTAAACTGTGGTGCCTACACCTGGACACAGCACTCCAGGTGAGGTTTAACCAAAGCAGATTAGCCCAGTACTGTTACTTTTTGCGATCTTGACACTATGCTTCTACTGATGGAACCTTTTTAGCTGCTGCATTGCATGGCTAACACATATTTACCTTGTGGTCTACTAAAACCCCTAGATCCTTTTCACGTGTACTGCTGTCAAGCCAGTTGATACCCATCCTATATATGTGCATGTGATTTTTCCTACTTAAATGCACCACTTTACATTGATCACTGTTGAAATTCATTTTGTTCGTCTTGGCCCAGTTCTCGATCATGTTTCTCTTTTCTAAGGTATTAGTCGCCCTTCCCAGTTTGGTATTGCAGTGATGGCAAATGATAGACTTGAATTGTCAGTCTTCTATATTGGGTTGGAGCTTAAAGACTTCATCCTCAAACTGTTCTTGTGTTTTACTTTCATTTTCCTGATCAGTTCTGTTCGCTTGACCTGCAATGATGATAAGGACCTGCTCAAATTCCCTTTTCAATACAACGGTTAAAGATACAGGAGCCCTGTCCTCCTTTTCGTATGGTCATCCTAGACATGGGACCAGTGGAAGGGTCATGATTGTATGGGGAAGTGCTGGACAGCCAGATTTGGCCTACAGTCCGAAGGCTCAACACCTGTGCGGTAGAGTTTGTGAAAAGGTGCAGAACACGGCCACAAAAAGTAAGAGTGGGATTGGAACATTTTCCCCTAAAGGCATTTGGTGTTTTATTTAAATTATTTAAGGATAATATTTATGAGCAAGCCAAGTTATACATAATACATTTTCATGTTCCTAAAGTAACATAGTGGCTTTAGATCTATAAACAGTACTAAAACACTGCATTTTTTTTAAAAGATTCAATTTTTAATGTTCATTTTTTATTTTTTGTAAACTGCCCAGGCAGCTTTGGCTATGGGGTGGTATATAAACATTAATAATAATAATAATAATAATAATGATAATAATTTTCCAGAATTCTAGGGGGGGGGGAATAGAGGAAACATTTTTTTTCTGAGCTTCAAAATTTCTGGAAATTTTATGCCAACTGTCATAGATCAACAGCTAATTTTGGGTGTTTAGGGGTTGAAAGGGGGCTCAGATACTTTCATAAGGCAATACTGGACCCAGACACGTTGCCTGGATCAAAGAAATTGGCTTGAGGAAAGATAGTCCAAAATACTCTCAAAGCCAAAGGATAATATGCTCAAAAAGACTCTTCATCTCCCAAAAGGAGACAATTGTTGAGGATGGAAGCAAAGGGCCAAATGCTGCGAGCGTTTGTGTTAGCACTTGGTTCAATAGTAATCCCAGAAGCAGAAGGAATACTCACACACCAACTTCGTGTATAATACAGAGTTGTTTACTCATGGTCCAATATACAGCACAACAGTGTTCCATCAGATATGTACACAGTCCTTTACACAATTCTCCATACGTCCAAATACACCTAGTCCAACCTCCAACCAACCATTCAAATAAGACTAACTTTTATACAGTTCTCATGCCAGCCCATCCCTGCTCAATTATCTTATCTGTGCTGGTATTCAGCAATAATTAGGTTGACCTTTTCCAGTACTGTACATACTTCCTCAACCTCATTGCTTGCAGCTGGCTGTGTCCTTCAGACTCCTCTCAAACTTTCCTCCAATCCGCTTAGTCTCTGGAATTTTCCCCCAACAACAATAACCAGGCTGAGCCCAAAAAAGCTCTCAAAATAAATCAAAATCTGTAAATAAAGGTTCAAGTTAAGCAAAAGGTAAAAAGTATGCCAGGTTGGAAGGGGGTGCAGAAGAAGAAGGGGAATGGGTGGGAGCACAGACAACTAAATTGAAGTGGTTGGATCCAGTCACGCTGAGGGGATTGCTTTTCTGCATACACACACACACACTTAGAGAAGTTCCAAAACTCACTGCTGCTGCTTCTGTTTTCCCTCTACATGGCAGTTATTCCCCTCTCACCACCCTCAACATTCCAAGTGCCACATTATGAACTCTCATAGAGTTTTATTATGAAATAAAAAAACATTTAAAAATTAAAGTAAATCATTTTTTAAAAAAGAAGAAATTCCATGCCATCAACTATGATAGAAAGGGAATTCGAAAACATATATACTCCCCCTACATCGCTTATAGATTTTTCACAAATGACGAGCACAAAAGGTTGCCAACACATGTTTTCAGGAACATTCTTGCATGACTGAGGGGTTTTTTTCTTTTTTCTGTTAACTACCCTGTCACCCCCAATCTAACCAATTTTCCTGAAATTTTCAGGTTATTTAAAATGACATTTCTTTCTGGCATGTGCAAATTTCAGGAAGATTGGTGAAACCTTTTCAATTTTCTTAAGGAACCACCACCAGATGTATAAATAATAATAATAATAATAATAATGATATGCTCAATTACACCATACTCACAAAACACCACATGTTCCATCCCAACTCATGCACTGAAAGAATAACAGTCAGCAGAGAAGGAGGAGGAAGAAGTCTGCTGGACATTGACACAATTCATGCTAAATAGATGAAATCACACAGAGAATTCTTTCACACTGAAAACACCCCCATCCTGGGCAGGGTGACCATATGTCTGGAAAGCCCCGGACATGCCTGGAAAATGGGGGGCAAATCCGGATCCAGGGCAAATCCTGTAATTTGCCCCCCAAATCTGGAAAATTCGCGGCCCAGGAAAGGCTAAAAAAGGCCCGTTTTATCACTTCCAGACACGGGGCTTTCAAGCCCCTCCCACAGAACATCTGGGCGTCTGGAAGGTCATCGCCATAGCAACACCTCTCCAAACACCAGGATGTACTGTGGGCAGGGCTCGAAAGGCCAGTTCCCAGAAGTGAAGAAACGGGCCCTTTCCAGCATCTCCCAGGGTGATCCAGGCTGCTGGTGAGTTCTGGCCATCGCAGTGACCCAGCAGAACCCCAGATGGGCTGTGGGAGAGGCTGGAAAGGGCCCGTTTTGGCACTTCTGGGACATTGCCCAAGTAGAAACCCAGATGGAAGCTGGGGGGCTTAGAGTGCACATTTCCTTGTTTCCGAAATGTGTGCCCTAAGCCCCCCCCACACACTTCCATCCTGGCCTCAGTGAGTGTTTAGCAAGCCTCTCCCACATGGCCATCAACCGAGGAGGCAGCAATCAGGAACCTTCTGCTCGCTGGTTCTGCAGTTGCTCCCCCGCTTCCCTTCCCAGCAGGTCTGTAATTTTTTTCTCCAATGAAAACATCCAACATAAAATCTAAACCTGAAACCCCTGACATGGCTCCCCCACCCCACCCCGCCTTCCCTGTGGGGCTGTAAATAAATAAATCCAAGAAACCCTGGCCCTGACTTAGCTTCCTTACATGAATTCTGGGCTGTATTTTCTCCAAGGAAATGAAATTTTCTTGGAGAAAGGAAGGCAGGGGGTGGGGGGGAGAGCCTAACTTGGATTCCCCCCCACCTTCCCTGCGAGCTGCATTAAAATTATTTTCTCCAAGAAAATAAAAGCAAATAACCCCCTGACTTAGATTCCACCCCCACCCCCACTGCTTCCCCTGCATGTGAGTTCTAAGCTGTTAAATTTATTTTCTCCAAGGAAATAAAATCCAAGAATTCACATGCAGGGAAGGCAGGGAGCAGAATCCAAGTGAGGGGTTTCTTGGCTTTTATTTTCTTGGAGAAAATAAATTTAATACAGCTCGCAGAAAAGGCGAGAGGGGGAATCCAAGTCAGGTTCTCCCCCCAATCCCCTGCCTTCCTTTCTCCAAAATCCAAAATAAAATCCAAGAAAACCCTGACTTGGCTGAAGTTTGGTTTGTGTTGTGAAAGGGAATTGCATTTTATGTAGTCTAGCTGCTCTAGCACGATCCCATTGTGTTTTTCATGAATCCAGTAAGCTTACTTCCAAGAATGTACAGGGTCACAGCATTAGCGTTTCACAAAATGACTTTCTTGACAGCTGTTTGCTATGCTTCCAAATACTTCACCATGTGTAACAACGACCCTCCCCAAAAGCTTCTCATTGTCAGAAGTCCAATTCCATTTTTTTTTCCAAATGCAAAATAAAACCAAACATTAATGGGAGCAAGTGGAGCGGATTTGGGACAAAACAGCAAAGGTGCTTTGATGTTATTGATTCTGCTGCCATGGTGGTGTTTGGGGAGAAAGATGCAGTATTCAGGTGAACTGGAAAGGTGTTTTGTAATTTGGTAGGCAGCGAGGGACTGGGAAATCTTTGTAGCTTTGGCCAGTCCCAGATACACACACACACACACAGAGAGAGAGAGAGAGAGAGAGAGAGAGAGAGAGAGAGAGAGAAATGCTCTTCATTAGGGTGACCAGATAAAATCCAGGTCAGGGCTTATGTAACTTTAACAGTTGTAGAGAAAAGGGAATTTCAGCCAGTGTCATTAGTATGCAATTAGTTCCGGGTGAAATTCCCTCTTCATCACAACAGTTAAAGTTGCAGGGGCCCTACCTTCTTTTGTATATGGTCACTCTAGTATAGTGCATGCACTTTTAACTGTTGTGATGAAGAGGGAATTTCACCAGGAACTAATTGCATACAAATGACACTGGCTGAAATTCCGTTGTCTCTACAACTGTTAAAGTTACATGAGCCCTGACCTGGATTTTATCTGGTCAGCCTACTCTTCGTAGAGCAATCAGCTTGCTGGGTTTGCGCTTACAGTTTCTCTTGGAAGCAGCTCGTTGTTCTCTCCTTCAGAGGAGACAGCATTGGGGAAATGGGTAGTAGCACCCACAGACAGCTCGCAACATGGCTGCAGGCCTTTCAGCACTAGTGGTTCTTTCGGTACTTACTGTCAAGAATTAAAATGAAAAACTCACTCCCCCATCAAACCTCTGCTCTCTTTTTTCAAATCTAACCTTTTATGTGAGGTGCTAGCTTGACCCCCCCCCCAACCCCAATCCCCCATTTTCATCTGCAGCCTATTAGAATCCTCAAACTGTGGCTTGGGTGAAGCTGTGTGCACAATTTCCTCATCTATAATCACAGTTTGGTTGCAAATATGAAGATTCAGAGCCTATCTACACAGTACCTTGGAACGTTTTAAATAGTAATTTAAAACGTTCCAAATAGGTGCGTTCCAAAACGTCTTAGGCCACATTAAGGAGTACTCACGTTACAGGAGAAAAATTCTTCAGTCTTCAAAGTGGTGTGTGCGGTCTCAGACCCTTCTATCTGTCTCTTTCTGTTTCGTTTTTACAATGAGTTTTGGGCAAAGCATTGTGGGAACTGTAGTTCACTCACCCACTTCCTCCTTAGTTCCCCTTTCATTCCCTAGCTTTCAATGAGTATAGGGCTAAGCATTGTGGGTGTTGTAGTTCACTCACCACTTCCTTCTTAGCCCCTCTTTCTTCCCCACCAATCAATGGCTAAGTATTTGGGCACTGGTAAACGAAGCACTGCCCCCCACAAATCACAAACGGTAAGGAAGGACACATTATTTTACTTAAAACGATTTATTAAAAGTAAAAAACGTTGTATATAGCTGAAGTGAGTTTTAAAAAAACTCGGATATACAATGTTCAAGGGAGTGCATCATGGGTGCACCAGGGTTTTCATAACCCTTATAAAACATTACAAAGCTAGTGTTTTTAGCCATTCTCTGTGGTATGTGGTTTGGCTCACTTCCTTGAGTTATTTGTGGCTACTTGCTCCATCGTACAAAGGAAGAAGTGCATCTCTAGCTTGTGTTAGAAGATAGTGTTAGCAAGCATCCTCGTTGCCTGTATGCCTGAGTGCGCTTTCAGACATGCAACTTTGACACTTGAAGGGATCTTTTAACATTGAGCACTGAGCGTCCCAAAGCTTTGCACCTTAAGGAGAAT
This sequence comes from Anniella stebbinsi, assembly GCA_029215795.1. NCBI lineage: Eukaryota > Metazoa > Chordata > Lepidosauria > Squamata > Anniellidae > Anniella > Anniella stebbinsi. The sequence continues at coordinate 15,525,345 of JARDYH010000004.1, forward strand.
TTTTAGAGATTGAAGACACGATGGCTTAACTCAAAGATAATTTATTGAAAAGAATTAATGACACACATTGAAGAGATCGGATCATAGCAATAAGGGCTTTAAAAGATCACTTTTTAAAAACAAAATTCAAGTTCTAATGATCAAGACAGACACATTGAAAGCAATGGTTTGGTGTAACTGATGAACAGAGGGCAGGAGAAGAAGTTTTGGGCTGTGGATAGTTGTGGGGTGGGGGTGGGGGAAATGGACCTCGGGACCGGCAAGGGAAGGAGATAGAATTGGGTGGTAGGGTAGGTAAATGGAGAGAAAGGCCACTAGCAAGTTGCCTATCCCTGAAGAGACAAGCAAGGAAAGTTGCAAAGTGGAGCAATAACAGTAGAGAAGAGAGGGGGAAACCTGGTAAGATAGTAGAATTGTTGGGAAAAAGTAACGGGTTGGTTACCTCTCCATATCTGCATGGTCTGGGGTGTGATGAAGTTGGAAGCGGTGGAGTGCTTCTTTCGGACTGTCTAGGAGCTGGTTATACGGCCCAAATTTTAGTTTAATCTTAAAACTTAACCAATGGTAATAATCCTTAAACAATGGTATATCGAAACGTTATTTGGAAATCAAATCTTTCCTTCCTCTAGACTCAGACAAACAGGTAAACATTGGCACCTGATGAGTGGATTTCCTGGTGACTCTCTTGGGATGACATTTTGGAGACTTAATGTCAATTGGAGATAGGACTAAGGGACGGTAGGAGGTCAAGAAGTCAAAACTGAAGAGTCATGGTCATGCAGGGGGAGGGATTCATGGCTTTGTATCACGTATACCATTCTGCTTTGAGTGTCAGGCTTGGCCCTTAGAATGGCAGGTTTCTCCTGTGCTTTCCCAAGCCGGAATAAAACCTTCTTTTCTATGTTAAAATCAGCAGAATATTGGCTTGTCTGGCAACAATAGTAATTCATTTTTTTAATAATGCATTTTGATCCATAGACATCCCTCTCCAATTTGCTTTGATATAATTGGCATGACATATATTTTGTAGCAATTGTCGATAATTGTTCAGCCTTCTTTAAAACAATTAACAGGGCTGCTTATTATTGTAATTGTTATTATTATCATCATCATCATCATCATCATCATCATCATCATCTCTCTTTTCTTGCTTGTGGTGTTTTTTCTAGATGACCATGAGTATGAGTGGGTGCTTCTTGGGGTGAGAGAGGAGGAGGCAGAGGAGGCCAATGCCTGATGCATTTTGAGACCAACTATGCTTAGCAAAAAGAGCAGGAGGTGAGTCCAAGGAGCAAGGAAAATGGTAGAAAAGAATCCTGGGCCGAGGGAGTGCGGGGTAGAGAGCGAAATAAATAAAGCACCTGTTTGGGATGGTGTGGGCTATAATCAAAGTTCAGTCAAAATTTTGGGCTCTGTGTCTTCTAAAATAAGTAGTCATAACTTTGTTTGGCTCAGAGGGGAAGCTAGTTTGGTGTCCAAGCACTGGCTTTGTGAGTAAGGGGCACAGAAGGAACAGGAAAACACTTGGAAAAAGAAGTTTAGTTCCTAATTGGTAGTGTAAAGGAATTTAAATCTTTTACTTCCCATTAAATACTGTGGGCACAATACTGTTGAAATTAAGCATTTTTATGGCCTGTTGATTCAAACGGTTAACAATGTCATCCTGCTTATGTTTACTCAGAAGTAAGTTCCCCCCTATGTTCACTGGCAAGTTTCCCATTAAGGTATTTCCATTGGAGTTCTACTGATGAAAATTCTAACCATCAAAATATCTCAACCTTTGCCAATATGAGCAAGATTTCCGAAAACCTTTGCTGGGTCATCATACTTAGAATCAGGAATTTTGAGTCCTGAAGGAAATTTCCCCCCAACATAGATAGTTGGTTTTAGTCATCCTCTGTGGTATGTGGTTTAGCTCGCTTGCTTGAGTTATTTGCTACTAGAAGATAGTAATTCATTTTTTTAATAATGCATTTTGACCCTCTCCAATTTGTTTGATATAATTAAGGGTGACCAGATAAAATCCAGGTCAGGGCTCATGTAACTTTAACAGCTGTAGAGAAAAGGGAATTTCAGCCAGTGTCATTTGTATGCAATTAGTTCCTGGTGAAATTCCCTCTTCATCACAACAGTTAAAGTTGCAGGGGCCCTGCCTTCTTTTGTATATGGTCACCCTAGTATAGTGCCTGCACCTTTAACTGTGTTGAGGAAGAGGGAATTTCCCCAGGGACTAATTGCATACAAATGACACTGGCTGAAATTCCCTTTTCTCTACAACTGTTAAAGTTACATGAGCCCTGACCTGGATTTTATCTGGTCAGCCTAATATAATTGGCACAATGTCTGTTTTGTAACAACTGCTGATAATTGTTCATCCTTAAGTAATCTTTTAAAGAAATTAACTGGGTTGTCATCATCATTATTATTATTATTATTATCATCTCTTTTCTTGCTCATGGTAGTTTTCTAGATGAACATGATGAGCTTTGCCAAGTCATGCTGTGTTTTCCTGAGTTGTAAATTTCCTGACTATTGAACATGTTTTAAGTTTGATTGCTTTCTGGATGTTGGTGTGGGTGTATTTTGGTAGGCCTAATTTATCTATCTATCTATCTATCTATCTATCTATCTATCTATCTGATGCTGGTGAGTGATGTGACTAACGGAATACTTGTAACTTTTTCCTGTTGCCATAGTTCTTTAATTTTCATAGCCAGTGGTGTGTATTTTTCTCTCTTTTCCTCTTCCTTTTCTGCAACATTTTTGTCATTAGGTATTGCTATGTCAATGAGGTAGGTTTGTTTTTCTTTGTTGTTTTTGACTGTCATGTCTGGTTGATTGCAAAGTATTGACTTGTTCCAGAATTGTTCTGTCCCAGCAAGGTAATATATGAATTCATAGCATGGCTTGGCTTGACTTGTTTGAGTGTGTCTGAACCTCCTAGGCTCTGAAAGTATCTTTCTGGAGAGCACCTGCTGGTTGCATGACCCATGAGGCCAGATTCTGTGAGTGCATAGTTCTCCTTGACAGGTAGGGCTTGCACTTGCTAGAGTAAGGTGAACAGATGTGAAGAGGCTGCAATCCTACATTTATTTATCTGGGAGTAAGCTTTATTGAAATCAATGGGACTTATTTCTGAGGTTTCTTTGGGCAAGTTTCTTTGGGTCCCTGATTGGGATTTCTGTTCTCTGCACACTAAGGCAGTATAAATTCAGGAGATATTTGGATAAAAGGAGGGAAAGATTATTGTCTAGCATTGTGTTAATGGGCATCTGTTCTGGCCTTTCTTTGTATTGCTACGGTCTTGTTTACATGGCTAATGAACCAGAGGTATAATGACATTTTTAAAAAATTAGTTTCTCATTGATAAACCAGAAGTTGAAACAAGCTAGGAGGTGCTAGTGAGAAATGTCTGCAACAAGCCTTTAGTCCAGTTTGTTCCATGGCTAATGTCTGCAGGATACTCTATTTTATACTTTTTCTGATATTTGAAGGAGGGGGAGACTGTACCACACATAGTATAGCAAAAGCTTAAAAGTACAGCAAAAGCTACAAAAGTAGGAGTGAGTGAAGTTGATTTCAGATATATTGAATGTTCACTTGTTCTTTAATTCAGTGATTTTAATATTAAGTTGTTATGTAGAACAGGTTTGTCTTAATTGTGTGCTGTATATCAGACATGTGACCAAGCCTATGTTCAGGTGGGCACCCCCCCCTTGGGGCTGGATACGCCCCCTGGGGGCTGGACATATTGGTGGGCACGCACCCTAGGGGCGGCCATGTTGTCCTCCTTTTTGGTTTCCAAAATATAGTCACCCTACCCATCCATAAAGCCATAGTAAAAGCAGATGAAAACCTAGCACTACAAAATGAAGACCAAACACAATACAAACAATGGTAACAAAAAGCGCTACATGGGAAGCACTACAACATAATACAAAACCCACAAATAAACAAAGATCAATCATATGAATGGCTCAGGAAGGGTGAGCTATTTCCTGAAACAGAAGGATTCCTAATTACTATACAGTATGAAGTTATAGCAACCAAAAAATACCAAAAATAACGGTGCAACAAAATATTTATGTAGGAAAAGTAATCAATTTGAAGAAACAATAGACCATGTAACAGGTGGATGTAAAATTCTGGTAGAAATGGACTATATGGACAGACACAATCTAGCTGCAAATAATTCACCAAAAACTGGTCATCAAATTCAACCTCATCAAACAACGTACACCATACTACACATACTCAGCCAAAACAATCTTGGAAAATGCAGACCATAAAATATACTGGGACAGAATAATTCATATGGACAAGACAATACCTTGCAATCAACCAGACATAACAGTTACAAACAAAAACAAAAAAAACACCTCAACTACATAGCAATACCTAATGACAAAAAAAGTTGTAGAAGAGGAAGAGGAATAGAGAGAAACATATACACAACTGGCTACGGAAAATAAAGAACTATGGCAACAGGAAAAGGTCACAGTTATTCTGTCAGTCACATCAGTCACTGGCATTACATCAAAAGCTATACAGAAAACCTTCAGAAACTGGGCCTACCAAAATACATCCACACTAACATCCAGAAAGCAGTCATCCTTAAAACATGCTCAATTATCAGGAAATTCCTGAATCAGTAAAAGACAGCATGACTTGGCAAAGCCCATCATGCCTGTCAAGAAAACTGCCACGAGTGAGAAAAGAAAATAATAATAATAATAATAATAATAATAATAATAATAATAATAATAATAGTGTGTATAATACTTTTATACCATTTTGGGCTAAATACTATGTATAGGACAGGAAAAGGCCTTATTTCTGTCTAAACATACATCAGATTGCACCTTTAGTATATTAAAATTCCTAAGCTGTTCACATTAACATACAACATAACAAGATTAAAAAAATAAAAAAAAAACATGCCATTCCTGCTGTCCATCTTTAGGGACCCAAAACCATGAGAAAGAGTTGGAGATTGATCATTAGGAAACCACAGGCTGGACCAACATGTGACAGAGTGCAGTGCAATTGCATACTACAAAAAAAAAAGAGTATTTGTGCTGGAGGAAATTGCCAAATTCTCTTGGGGAGCAGCTTCATGCAACTGGCTTGCCAAAAGGAAGCAGCCTCAGTTCAGTTGCCTTTTGATCAACCACCCAAGCAGCTCCTTGCATGTATGAATCGTCTGTTACAATCTCCCTGTGTAGGCTGACCATATGAAAAGGAGGACAGGGCTCATGTAACTTTAACTGTTGTAGAGAAAAGGGAATTTCAGCCAGGGTCATTTGTATGCAATTAGTCCCTGGTGAAATTCCCTCTTCATCACAACAGTTAAAGTTGCAGGCACTACACTAGAGTGACCATATACAAAAGAAGGCAGGGCCCCTGCACCTTTAACTGTTAAAGTTACAGGAGCCCTGTCCTCCTTTTCATATGGTCAGCCTATCCCTGTGGAATTCAGCTGATGCTGCTGGAAGTGATACAGCAGCAAAGATTCTGTGTGGTTCCTAATGGTCTTGTCTGCTAGACCTTGTGGGGTCTCTATAAAACTGGCTCTAAAGAGTCTTGGGACAGATAGTTTCCTACCACACTTCATTGATGCCAGGCAAGGCAGATCACAAGCCAAAATATGAAACAGCAATTATTTCCTCAAAGCATTTTTTCTAGAAATTTAGAACCCACAGGAAGCCCATGTTTCCTACAGTTTGGTGTTACATCTCTGTCATATATCACTTCTGTGTGATGCAGCGATCTAACGATGAATGTACCGTGAGTCAATGTTACATTTTGATGCAAGAGGTCAATAAAATTATATCTTGTAACACAGAATGGGAGCTCTGCGAGAGGGAATCTAGGGATTTCTAATAGGGTGACCATATAAAAAGGAGGACAGGGTTCCTGTATCTTTAACAGTTGTACAGAAAAGGGAATTTCAGCAGGTGTCATTTGTATGCATGCAGCACCTGGTGAAATTCCCTCTTCATCACAACAGTTCAAGCTGCAGAAGCTTTGTCCTCCTTTCCATATGGTCACCCTATCTAACGTAATTCTTAGCACCCAACTGTAATTCCCAAGATTTTGTGGAGGAAGACGTCAATGACTAGCCATGGTTCATTTTGAATTTTGCTTTTAAAAATCTATTTTTAATGTGTTTTTATTCTGTTTTTATTTTATATTATCTTGTACACCGCTCCAAAATTTTGAACAGGGAGCGGTATATAAATATTGCAAATAAATAAATAAATATGAGTTAGAAATGTAGATATGCCCTCGATATCAACAAGCGAGAAACCTGTTGTTCTGTTATCTTCTTCCTGGCATTCGGAATACTGCGTGTGCACATAGATGTGTGCTCTGCACATGAATCACAAATTCTCCATTGCGTGCAAGGAACATTTTCCAACCCCAAAGGGCATGGCGCAATCTCTATATATCTACATGGGATGTGCTAGCACATCAATGCCCCCACAGAATTTTTGATCATAACCAGGATTTGTACGAACGTCAATGTCCTCATCAATCCAAGAAATCAGAATGTTGAGGAGAATAGATTCAGCGGATAAATATCACCATACGTCAGGAATGGGCAACACATGGCCAACAGGCATACATGACCTCTTGGCTATTTTTGTAACCATCACAGTGCTGCTGAATTCGCCACATAAATTTGGTGGTGTAGCAGCAGCAGCAGCAAAAAAAAAAGGGGGGGCACCTTTTTCTCATCTAGATATCTACTTGGAAATTCTGGAGTTCTGAGTTGCCTGGTTTTGTTTCCAGAGTAAAATCAATGTATAAAGACTTCTCCATTGTTCCATTTCTTTTTTCCAAATTTTGTACACAGCAAAAACACACACCCACACACCTAATTTGCATGCATGCATTGATAAAACAATATACCCTATGGATACAAATTTGTACTGATAAAACACTCTCTATATAATTGTGGCTGTATGCTTGACTACATCGGCATTCTTTTCGTGTGGTATTTTTTCCCCCATTTTTTGCAGGAGTGCATGTTCCCTTCAGTGAAATCTGCACAAAAAGAACGCAGAAACTTGTAGCAACGATGTAAGGACTAGAGAATTAACAGTGCAATCCTATACATGTCTAATCAGAAGTAAGTTCAAGGGGACTTACTTCCAAGCAAATCCTTACAGGATTGCAGCCTCATTAAAGAATAAAAATATAGTCTGTGACCATTTTTGTCAAGTTTAAGATAAGCAATTTGACTATTCCCCTAAGTGGTGATGAGACAAATAGTCATTCCAGCATTTTTGTAGTCGGATGCTGTTGCTTTTGCTGCTACAGAAAAAGATGAGGAAGAAGGAGGCAAACTCAAAGAAAGCAAGATTTATTGTGCTCAGTTGTCTTAATGCATTTATCTCAGTTGTAGTCATGGTATGCCATGTTCTTTGTACATCTGCTTCTAGAATCTCAAGTTGTTGAAGGATACGTCATTCATCTACTTGAATGGCTATTGGTCCAGGCGGCATGAATGTGGATGGGGTTCTAAATTCTGGCTGTAATTCATGGCGTGTAGTGCTCTGGTTCTGAAAATAATATTTCATTTTGATGTTGCGAAGAAACCTGTACAGGTCAAAACGAGTTTGTACTAAGTCATATTTTGGAGTGGGAACAAAAGAGAATCCCAGGAGAAGGAAACCCTAGTGGTTGAACTATCAGATAAGGTCCTCTCAAAAACAGACATGCCAGTTTTAGAAAAAGGACTACAACTGAGATGAATGCGTTAAAACAACTGAGCACAATAAATCTTGCTTTCTTTGAGCACCGGAGTTTGCCTCCTTTCTCGTCGTCAGTCTCTGGTGCCTTTCCCTTCATATTCGCTACAGAAAAAGAGCCAACGTAAACATGAAACTGTTCATGAAATTCGCAATAGCGTCATGTTTTTTAAAACTATAAGTAGCAGGTGTGTATGGGGCACACACTCCAGATTGACACCCTGGTGTTGGAGCGAGCATACTTTAAACTTTTGCCTCCAGTTGTGGTCCCGATCAGACCTCCCCCACCTTTGCCCCGGGCCTTCAAGTGGCACTGGAAGGAGAGCTCCTATTCATGGGAGCTTTCCTTCCAGTATAAACAGCAGCTGTGGTAGGCCAAATCCAGATCAGGACTACAGCAAGGGCAAAGGGTTAAAGGCCCCTCCCTTCCTCAACGGGGCGAGGCCTGCTATTAATACTCCAAAACATCCATTGATGCATTTGTTAATTACATGAATGGTGTCACATTTAGTTTGTCCCTAATGCAACGACCTCTTCAGAGGTAGGTACCATGGGCTGCACAAAAAGAATCTTGGTGCGATCACACAGCCACACCAAGAATGCTTTTATGCAATGTTTAATCATGCATGTTACAAATGTCAGGCAGGATGGGAGACAGAGAGAGACAGAAAGATATACAAAAATGTGCATCAGTGGCTCAATAGTGGACTTGATGCAAATAAGCTGAAGGCCCTGAAAGCTAAAAATTGGGCACAGTGCACAGCTCCAATTCTAAAATTAATTTTAGCCAACTCTGCCAGTTCAACCAGAATCCATGAGGAGGGCAGAGCAAGCCAGAAGTCCAATAAAAGAGTGGAACGGAGGACATCCTCCCATTTCTCTCAGTTGATACATATTTTCGTAATGCAGATATGTGTAGTATTGTGATTCATCATTGGTAAAATGTTGCCCAAGGGTTACCAAGAGAAGGTGGACAAAATACAGGAAAAGATCATAGAGATGCCGAATGTGTCTCAAGGGGAAATGTCCAACAGAACAGCAGCAAATTTCCTATTTGTTTAGCCATATTCATTTGGCCTGCAGACCAACAGTAAGCAGGACTCATTATGTTCAACTTCCCACATCTGGCATTTCCTCCACCATCCATCTGGACTGCCTTTCACTCAAGCCTTCCCATTTTCCTTTCTTGCAGGAATGAAAACATGTTTTGATGTCAATCCTAATTAAAAGATCTGCCTCTTCGAGACCTTTCTGATTGATGCTGATAATGTTGACAATTCGCATTAGAGTAAAATACACCTTTGGAGATCCATATTTTAAGCAACTGGTCTAGAGAAACAATTGTGTTTTGGGATACCATCCTCTTGCATGTCTATTAGGCTATAGCAAGGGTGTTCCATGTTGTACAGTTATGTGTAGCCTCAGGAAGGGAAAACCCACATTTGAAGAAGAATTACCCACTATCACCTATGGAATCTTATTTACAAGATGAAAGGTGAGACATTGTGAGCTGGAACAAAGATATAACTCCTGTAGTTTTTGAACTGTTTGCCAAGGGATTAAAGACTTTGAGAAGGTTTATAAGTACAGTATTAAATTTTACTGGAAACAGCAACTTTTAATGAAGCTTTGAAGAGGTAAAAAGCAGTGATGGGGAGATTGCAAATGTAAAAGAGGTTGCCTTCTCATGAAAGACACTTGTGGCACAGGGGAACAATTACTACAGTTCCATTTCGTCAGGAAACAGCAGGACACAGGGCTAGGCAGACACGTCCACCACAGACACATCGTTCCATGGTTTCTGGGAGAGGTGGGGAATCCAGCCAGCCAATGGTGGCTTCTCCACCTCTCTGGGAAGTCTTGTGTTACCCAGAGGACCTTCTCTTCTGCCGCTCCCAGGCTGTGGAATGGCCTGCCGGAGGAGATTCGACAAATTAGCAGTCTTCTGGAATTTAAGAAAGCCGTGAAGACTGTTCTCTTCCGGCAGGCCTATCCAGTTTAATTTTAAGATGTTTTTAATAATGTATTTGTTTTTATCTGTTTTAACGGTTTATCTATTTTATTGTTTTATATTTATATTTGGTGTTGTTCCCCGCCTCGATCTAGATGGAGAGGCGGGTTAGAAATGAAATAAAAATAAAAATAATTAAAAAAATTAAAAAAAATGAGGTGTCTGACATCTCGTGAGATGTCAGACACCTTGTCCTGGAAGTCTAGCAAGATGCAAGATTTCTGATGCTACTGGACATCAGAAACCTCAGACATTATTTTAATTTTTTTAAAAAACTGGACATCCCAGGAGGCCAAAAACCTGGAAAAATCCAAGGAAAATCAGGGAGACATCATAGACATGATAGAGGTGTACAAAGCTATGCATAGTGTGGAGAATGTGGATAGGGAGACATTTTTCTCCCTCTCTCATAATACTAGAACAGGGAAGTCATCCAATGAAGCTAAACGGTGAAAGATTCAGGACAGATAAAAGGAAGCATTTCTTCACACAGCACATAGTTAAACTATGGAATTTGCTACCACAACTTGGACAGCTTTCAAAGGGGCTTAGACAAATCCATTTCTAAGCCCCCGTTGAAGCCATCCACGTTTGCAGCCATCACTACATTTGATTCATAGAGAATAAGGCTATCAATGGCTACTAGTCTAATGGCTATATACAGCCTCCAGCATCAGAGGCAGTATGCCTACATACACTAGTTGCTGGGGAACATGGGTGGGAGGGTGCTGTTGCATTGATGTCCTGCTTGTGGGTTTCCTATAGGAATCTGGTTGGCCACTGTCAGAACCGAATGCTGGACTAGATAGGCCTGTGGTTTAATGCAGCACAGCTCTTCTTAAGGTTGTATGTTCTTTTGTATATCCTAAGGTGGGACACTCAGGAGTGAAATAATGCATCTTAAGGTAGTATAACTTCAGCCCTTGGGCGGCAAAATCACATGCCCTCAAGAAATAATTGGATTGGCTCTTAGCTTCTAAATCTGGCCATTCCCAATGAAGAATAAACTGTTCTTAAAAGCTCATTTTGTCACACATGTTTGGTTTTGTTTTATGGTCTGTTTTGTATTCCTCAGTTTGAGTGGTTTGTTCATAAATGCATCTCTTCCAGGCATTAAAAAGACAGTAAATATGTGTTTTGTTAATGAGGGCTGGGCTGGTCAACCCAGTGGAAAGAAATAGCACTTTGGCCATCTTGAAGAAATTATTTAGTTTTGGGTTTCATACTCAGCAAACCTCCAAATGGCTAAAAATGATAGAAAGAATTATTTTAATTTATTCCTTATTTTTTCAATGCTAAGAAAATATCCACAGGGCTCAAAAAAATAGAGCAAAATTCCCTTTTTATTTGTGATTCCTTTTTCTAAGAGCCAGCACAGTAACTGGTAAAAATAAATGACAAATTCATTTATAGTATTCATAAACATGTAAAACGTTCTTGCTAGTATCAAGATCATCTACTCTGGTTGCAATCAGTCCTTTCGTGACACTTTTTTTTTTCTTTCCTGTCAGAGCTTCTGTGATTTTAAAGGTTGCATGACCGGTGGAAATCTCCCAGATCTAGCTTTCCCCATCACTGCATCTCTATGCTTGGAAAAACTGCATCTGTTACTTTCCTGCACATCAAGGGACCTTAGCTAAAGACACGGAAGCCTTGCCAGGAAAAAAAAAATAGATCGCAACCCCAGTGGAGGCTGATGTGTCCTATGTCAGTGAGGTGGTGAATCCATGGTAGGTTTCAGTCGGAACCAGTTGGAACTCTAAAGGATCTATCTGAGGTGCTGAGTCTATTTTGGGGATAGGGTTCGGCACCTTGGATAGCTCTGTTAGAGTTCCGGCTGGTTCTTATTGAAACCGCGGTGGATTCACTGCCTCACTGACATAGGAGCCACCAGCCTCCACTGGCAACCCTCCTACGAGCTAATCAGGCAATGTAAATATCCCCAATGTTGGGTATTCCTTCAGAGATAGGCAACCTAATACAGCTGGGTTCACAGGCTTGCAGAATCCGGATAACGAATGATCTTTGCAATCAGATACCAGTGATTACCTTTAAAGCAGGGATCGGAACCTTCAACCCATGGGTCACATTAGGCTGCCAGGGCCTCGAGTGAGGCCCCAACCCCTGCCTGAACCCCCTCCCCCCCAAACAAGCCCTGCCTTAAGGCTATCGGGGATAGGAATTCCCGCTGTGTATTTCCATTCAGAGGAAAAAGCAGGGATGCCCCTTGGTGCATCACACACTGTCCCAACTGGGGAGTCAAGTGGCACACACCTAGATGCTGGAATTTACTGCTCAGAGAGATCCACATTATCCCTTCCCTGATAGCCTACTGACACAGTGTGAAGACCTTTCTTCTCAGGACAGCCTGAGAATTAAATATGTAGAGTGCAGCGGACCCTCTCGTTGTTTTTTACTCACAAGTAAGTGCACGAGATTGGGACCACTGAGGTCAAGTAGAGGAGGTTGAAACTAGAGCTGTGCGCAAGTGGCCCCTCAAAATTCTCCACCCTATTCATGGGTAGACAAATTGGGGAAACAATTTCACCGAATTTCTCCAGGGGGAGGAGAAATTCTCCAACCATTTCTCACAAGTAGGCATCACCATTGGCAAGGGTTGTAGAACAGCTTCTTCCTTTTTTCCTATGGTTTTTTGGTTTTTCTGCACCGCCACCGCAAGTGGCAACAGCATCACTTGTTTTGGCAGCCTGGCCCCCATTTTGCATCCTCCACAATGCCCCATATACCTAACATCGCTCCAGGGCATTAAGGGAGGGAATGCAGCCACCACAAAAAAAAAATAATGGTGAAGAAAATGTGGAGAAAATTCTGAAAAGTGTCCTTTAATTTCTAAAAGGTAAGAAAATCTCAGGAATTTCGTGAAAGTTTTCTTTCCCACAAAAGGTACTTCCATTTTTCTCAGAGCAGTTTATCATTTATTTTGAATGTGCGTTGGTGGTGTTTTTGACTTTAACTAATCACAGTTAATTACACATCTCACCATTGTTCTACAGTCTCCCAGGCTGCTTGCACTTCCTGATCTGAAAAGGCCCTATCGGAGGAATAATTTTATGATGTCTTGCGTGGAAATGCTGGAAGCCGAGGAAACCCTGAAACAAACTCATGAGAAATTCTCCGAAATTTCTTCTCCTTTGAATTCCTTTTCAAAAGCTATTTGTTTTCCATCAAGTTGAATACGAATGGTCAAAATTTCATAGAAGTAATTTTCAGCACAGCACTAGTTTAAACCCTCCCCACTCACTACTTGTTTTCTGAAATGTGGTTCTTTCCCAAACCCCCGCTCCACACACACAGGGGCTAAAAAATGGGAAATCCCTCCATAGCAGGCAATGGTTCCATTCTTGGTTTAAGTCATCCACCAAGGCCATCAAAAAAAGCAGGTCTGAATCCAGACAGTTGAGTCCTAAATTCTTTCAATGCTTTTTTTATTTACCTCCACTGTTTTCAAGTTCGTCTCACTCTGGAAATAGTCCCCAAACAGAGAGGATTGAAAATAAATATTCTTCTCCTATTGGGAACAAGACCTGACCACAACTATGTATCACAATCCCAAACGGTGATTTTTATCGACATTTATTTGTCTTACTCCTTTTAAAAATAATAATAATAATGCACTGATTCAGTATAAATTTCACTATTACCAGTAGATTTCCTGGGAATGTACTTACACAGCTCGATAGCTTTTGAAGTGACTCAAAGATAGCAGCAGCTTGATGAGAAAACGTTGCAAGAGTTCAGGCAGATATATGTCACCCTAGGTAAATAAACTTCAAGACTGCCGTGGAAATACTTAGGCCAAAGTTGTTTAACCAGAGAGGTTCATAGGGCTGCTAATTTGCCAGAAAATGCAGCACTGAGCAGCAGCAAGAAATTCAACCATATAACAAATTTGAGAACTGCAGGTTTCAGACCAGTGAGTCTGCTTAAGCTGGGTACATCCATCTCTTCACATCAGTACCCCTGTTTTTACTTCCGCGAAGTCAACAGGCATGTGTTGATGGCAGAGTACCATGTGTGAGGCTGAAAGAATACTACTCTACTTTGAACAGATTCCTGAAGAATAATAGCAGGAAGATGACCCGCAGTTTCTTGAGGGGAAAAACTTCTTTTAAATTCTCATTCTCAGATTTACATATTATGTAAATCTGTTCAGAAGACACGCTGAGCCACAGTGGTTAAGCATTTTGAGCTATAAACATGATGGCTTAGCGTGTTGTGTGAACCATGACTTAGCATGTCATGTGAACCATTCTTAACCATGTGGCTACATAACTACAGTTTAAACACATCACTAACCATTTGCTGAAAAGGGCTAGTGGCCTACCCATGGCTTGACATGTTGTCTGAACAGGCCCTATAGTTGTGTGTGTGTGTGTGTGTGTGTGTGTGTGTGTGTGTATTCCAGTTAACTGGAAGGGCCGTAGCGAAAGGTCCCAGTAGTTTCAATCCTTGGCATCTCCAGGCAGGGAAGGGAAAGAATAATTTCTGAAACCCTAAAGTACTAACTGCTGGTATAACCTTTACTTGTGTGAGTCCTCTGGGGCAGAATAAAACTTGCAAAGATATAATTGAACAAACATGTCTTTAGGAAGTATTTAAAATTATACAAAACATACAACAATTTCCCGATACAAATATATGCAATGATTAGCCCTTCTGAGTCCAAAGAAAATGATAAAGCTCTTGCTTGCAACTTTGCAGTAGCCCAGTCATATTTTGGTTTCCCAAAATGCTGGATACTTCAGTATTCCCTTTTGTAGATTGCTTAACTTTAGACCACCCAGCACAATCCACAATTAGTAGCTTATACATTGCAGTTCAAGGTATTAGCCCTGCAATAATAATATTTGTCGTCACGATATTATTATAATAAATATCAAAGATACAAAAATGATCCCACTCTCCTTGAATTCTGCTACACGCAAACATCAGTTCAGTTTACCTTACACAAGGTGATAAGAGCCCAAAATCATAAATCCGTTCTCTAGCATTCAGCTTCTAGCAAAACAAACTGATTATATAAATATATATAAATCCATGACATAGAGAAGGCATGAAGAACCTCAGGCCTGTGGTCCAAATCTGGCCCATTTGTTCTCCCAATCCAGCCCTCCGAGGTCTCTCAGATGGCCGCACCCTCTTCCCCTAGCCCTTTCTGAAAGGTGGGTCCCACACACCACTGGAATGCTACCAGTAGAATCGAATTTCCCAAAGTGAAAGTGGTTCTGCGCCTCCAACATGGAGAAAGGGCAGATGGAGGCAGGGAGTTATAGCTTGACAAATAAGAGGAGGGAAGGTTCTAGGGTAATAGTTAAGAGTTATCTAGAGCCCTAAGCACAATGTAGAAAACTTGCATTTCAGTGGTACATGGTTGGACGCACCAGGCACAAAACCTATAGATACTGAGTGATACCAGAAGAAAGAAAGAAAGAAAGAAAGAAAGAAAGAAAGAAAGAAAGAAAGAAAGCTTTTCTCCTTTGTTTCAGACAATATAGAAGACAGATGGCTTCACATCTTGGTTTTCCACAAACACTTTGAAATTCATAGAGGACAATGGGCCCGTGGGTTTCTGTTCACTAATGCAAAACCTAAGCTTGATTCGTGCATGTGCCCCCAGTACGCATGTGTAGAATCAACTTTCCCCCAGAGATACTACCAGCAGAGATACTACTATGACGCTAAGTTACAGGACAGTTGCAACGATTGATGAAATCCTGTATGGGTAGAATTTGCACACTTTGAAATATGATATCTTGGATGCAAGCTCTGCTTCTGGCGCTGCCTTGATGACCCACCGCCACCCAACCACCTGGCCACCACCACTGAGCAAGTAGCAAAGCTCACAGTGCGGTTGGGCAGCGCCACTGGAATGGACATTGCCTAAGCACAACAATGGATGGTTCGCCATGTATGAATCTCTTGTTGGAGTATACAAGGCAGCGAGGAAGCATGAGCAGCTCTGCACCTGGAAACATGGGTGTGGCCCCAGGGAGGGTGGTTCTAGGCATGAATAACAAGGAAAGGGCAGCTTGCCAGGTGACTCCCAGGAGAGTCATAGGTCAATGCAACAGAGGCCCTTCCCGCACCATAGGGGCAGAAAGGGCGGGAAGCAGGGAAACCTGGAAGTAACCACTTCTGGGTCCGGCACGCAGATGCCGCACCAGAATGTGATGGTCATGGCTTCTACCGGGCCGTCGCAACTCATGCCTGCCATTTTTTTAAAAAGATCCGTGGAGGTGCGCACGAGCGCTCCTGTGCAAATGTACGTATATTTTTTAAAAAACGCATGTGATCGTGCCATCATCCCCCGCCCCCCGCCATCCTGGGGTTGGCAATTTTGCTGTCCCCCCCAATGGCCTCGATCCACACGGTGCGGCTCTTGCAAGTAAGCGCAGCTGCGCATGGGATGGGCAGCCACACTAACCTCCCATCTTGCTGCCCTCCCAGGAGCAGGGAACAAAGTGGGATAATAGCATTCCCTGAACTCCCAGGAAAATGGAGGGCTGACCTCTGCCTGCTTGCAGGATGCTCTGTGCATCATGTGGACTCTCCGCGAGCAGGCAGGGGCAGCCCCTCGAAAAATGGCTGGTGCGGAAAGGGCCAGAGTGTCTTTGTGTGCTGAATACTGTGATTTCATCTCAAAAAAGGGCTTAGACTCAAGAGTTAAAGAGTTCAGCCAAGAATAACAAGGAGGCAATGACTTTGGGTGTACTCAGGATGGGTTAAGCAAAACATTCGCTAGCTTAACTCCTGGAATTAACAGAAACCTTCCAGAGGCTTCTGGACACATGATTAAATTTTGGCTGGCAATATGAAGCACTGCAAAGCCAAGACTCAAAACAACAATTCAGCTGATGGTTCCTAGAACAAGAAGAGCCACGGAGGATAACTTGATGGTGCTTTAACATTATACTCTATCCGAAGGTAAGGACACTTCAGGATTGGAGGATATTTCTCAGCAGGGTTTTAGATGGCCTTCTGGATAGCCTGATTAGGCTGGCGATTTGACTATCAGGAAGACATCTGCATAAAGCCAAGGTTCTCATGCTTTGTATCTTTATTATTTCAATCAGGTTATAGGACACATACATCATAACCTATATGTACATCAGGTTCTAGCAGCTTGCACATTACCATCAGGATCATTTTGCATCTAGCTGCCCTAGGCAACCTTCCAGAACAATACAACGTATTAGACAAGGTGCCAGATGACCCCAACAAAATATACACCGAAAAACCATCATAGCTGAGCTTCTCAGGAGCTGTTCACACAACACGCTACCCCACACTCGGTGGTTAAGTGTGGGTTGCTTTGAACCATGGGTTATTTGTTGAACCATGGCTTATTGTGTTGTCTAACACAACCAGGGTGGCTTCTTAACCATGCAGTGTGTATTATTTTCTCGAACAAGATACCTTGAGAATCCATATTTTGTTGTTGGGTTCTTCAGGGTGGTTAACAAGCTACACTGCATGGTTAACAAGCAACCCTTGGCTGCATTCAGAAAAAAAGGTTGCCCACCCTGCAGAAAACATGCTGCGTTCAGACAACATGCTAACCCCTGGTTCAACAAACAACCCAAACTCAGCTATTGAGTGTGAGTCAGCATGTTGTGTGGACAGCTCCTCAGTAACATTCTCATGACCACCTCACTCCAAATGAGCCCACTTGCACATTGAGGCCTATCCAGCAGACACTGCTGATTGTTTTGTCTCTGTGGCAGCTTAGGACAGCCACAGCTAGGAGCCGAACATTTTCAGTCTCTGTCTTTAGAGAGGAATTGCAAAATCTTGTTTTTCCAACAGGCCTTTGGCTGAACTGGGACTTTTCCCTAGTTCTTTTAGTTGGTTGTTGTTTTATTTGCTGCTTTCTCTATTGTGCTCTTATGATTTTATTTGTTATGATGTGAACCACTTGGGAAAGTGACTTTTAAAACCATCAATAAATAAAGAAGTTAAATAAAACAGAATTTCCTGTGCTGGACAGCTTTAGGAAAGACTCCAACAAAATGTGTGGTGTTCACAGAATAACCATTCACGAAAATTACAGCAAAATTAACTATCCACTTATTTTTCCAGAGTATGTGGATTGGTAGAGAGATTAATGTGGGCTGGATCCATAGATCAGATTCCCATGCATAGCCTGGTCATGAGTGACATTTAGGAAGAGGGGGTCAACTTCCCACCCTTTTCAGCCCCCCTCACTATTCCTTACAATATTGCTGATTATAGTGAGGTACTAAGAAGTAACTGTTTAAAAGGATCTTAAAATGTGATACTCTTTTTTGCAATTGACAGTGCAATCTTCTCCATGCCTACTCAGAAGTAAACCACATTGAATTCTATGAGCCTTACTCCCAGGTAAGTGTGTAAAGGATTGCAGCCTCAATCTAGTAAGTCAGTGTTGGGTCATGGTCAGGATAGGATTAGGTAGACCTAGCTTCAAATCTTCACTCAGCCATGAAACCCACAGGGTTAGCTTGGACCAGACACAATCTCCAGTCTAACCTACCTCATAGGGTTGTTGTGAAGTTCGAATGGGGAGGCAAAAACATGTATGCCATCCTGTGCTCCTCCAGCTATTAGGCAATATAGAAATGTGATAAATAAACATAATAAATTAAAAGCTCTGAATTAATGGGTGTAGGCATTCAGCAAAAACCCAATAGCAAGAGCAACTACTTCATCAACCTCGGGAAAATCCTTCAGGGTTTGACTCCAGAGCATATGCCCTACTGTCCATGGAGAGAACAATCTTGTGGCCCCTAAACAGCATCTGATGGGCCGTAGGATACTTTGGATTCCCAAATCTGAGGTCGGAGACAGTGCTCTCACCACATGGAAGGGCATCTGTACTCCACCCCTTTTCCCCTCACAGGTGGTGTGGAAAGAACCATGCCTGCTGCCTCTCCCAAGGTTGGGAACACAGCCTCAGAGAGGGGAGAAAGGGGGGATTCGGTGGGCTGGGAGGGGACTGGACAGGCCAGGATACAATCTATCCCGGGGCCTCTCCAGCCTCCTTCCCTCCCTCTACAAGATGCTAGATGGGCAACCAAAAAAAGCCCATCTAGCAAAAATGCAGAGCAGGAGAAATGGGGAAGTGACAATTGTGATGTCTCCCCTTTGGTCCTCCTTTTATGCCTCTCTATAATAAAAGGATCCCAACTATGGGAGAGACATCAGAATGCTGCTCACTGACTCTGTGATTCACTGATCTTTTTTGGCCCCACAGCAACCAGCCCAGCACTCTCTATTCACCCTTTCTCTTCATCTCTGCCACCGTATCACACTGTACCGTACCTCAGGTACTTTAAGAATCCAATCCAGTTTGTAAAACAAAATAACTTTAATTTAACAGTAAGTTCATGCAGTTTATAAAGCTTGTGGTTTCATTTGTCGGAATACTTGTTTGTTTCAATACAGTTTCCTATGTAACTCTGCCTATTTTGCCTACTCTACCCACTAGACTACACTATCTCCTCCCATTCACTCTGTTCCCAAAATATTAAAACAGGTTGATCCTACTCTTGCTCTAAACCCTTTCACAGACAAACCCAGACTCTTTCTTACTCTCTCCACACGACACTCAAATCCTTCTCTTAACTCCTCCCTTTACTGCTCCCAGTCACTCAAAACCTTTGAACCACCAGCCAATAAACATTCACTCGCTCCCCCTCCCAACAGAATTCACCATTTGCCATCCGATGTCCAAGCAGCACTTACATCCTAAATAGCAAAAAACAGTAAAACATTGCAAACACTTACATCATAAAGAAATGGCATTATGTATTTATTTATTTATTTTATTACGTTTGTATACCGCCCCATAGCCGAAGCTCTCTCGGCAGTTTACATAAGATTAAAACAATTAAAAACAATATACCAAAATTAAAACAGCAAAAGCATACAACATACACACAATATACACATATATTTAAAACCACTATTATTAAACAGTAAAACATCGCAACAATCACCTCCACTGCTCCTCCCGCTCTGCACTGAGTTGTTCGTAACCCTCTGAAAGGCTTTTAAGAATTGAGGGCATAAACCATAGCATTGCACCCTAAAGCAAGTATTTATTTTGAGGCTTTATTTCAAAACAGAAAATGCATCCTCTATGTGGTCCTTGAAGAACAAACTTAGCCCCACCTTGCTTTTCAGCTACTGGCATTTTTGTAGGCTGACCAGATAAAATCCAGGTCAGGGCTCATGTAACTTTAACAGTTGTAGAGAAAAGGGAATTTCAGCCAGTGTCATTTGTATGTAGGCTGACCAGATTTTAAAAGTCAAAATCCTGGTCCCCCCCGCCCCCCCACCCAAAACAACCCCCCCACCAAGCCACC
Source organism: Anniella stebbinsi (assembly GCA_029215795.1). Classification (NCBI taxonomy): domain Eukaryota; kingdom Metazoa; phylum Chordata; class Lepidosauria; order Squamata; family Anniellidae; genus Anniella; species Anniella stebbinsi. The sequence goes on from JARDYH010000004.1 coordinate 15,545,480, forward strand.
CCCCCCAAAAAAAACCCAGCCTGGACCTACCGCCGGGTTCCTCCGTCGCCCGCGCGGCCGCGCGGGGTCCTCTGTCGCTGCCCGCGCGGCCGCGCGGGGTCCTCCGTCGCCGCCCGCGCGGAACAGGCGGGAGAGGGCCAGATCCGGAAGTGACGTAACCGGCCCTCTCCCGTCTCTTCTGCGCGGCCTCTGGCCTTTCTGGGGCTTGTCGCAATGGCGACGAGCCTCGAGGAGCCCGGACGCCCGCGCGGAAGAGGCGGGCGTGGGCGTCCAGGCTCCTCAGGGCTCATCGCCATCGCGATTGAGCCCCAAGGAGGCCAGAGGCTGCGCAGAAGAGGTGGGAGAGGGCTGGTTACGTCACTTCCGGATCCGGCCCTCTCCTGCCTGTTCCGCGCAGCCTCTGGCCTTACAAGCCCGGCAGCGGCGGCAAAGCCGGCGGAGGAGCCCGGGAAGTGGCCGCCCCAGCAGGTAAGTGCCCCCCTTCGTGCTTACCTGCAGGGGCGTCCACTTCCCAGGCTCCTCCACCGCCACCGGGTCTCGCTGCCACCGCCGCATGACCCCCCGCCACCCCGGTTTTCCCCCGGCTGGCCCGGTTGGCCCGGTTGGCCTCTGGATTCCCGGTTAGGACCGGGAAATCCCGAGCCACCTGGTCAGCCTATTTGTATGCAATTAGTTCCTGGTGAAATTCCCTCTTCATCACAACCATTAAAGTTGCAGGGGCCCTGCCTTCTTTTGTATACGGTCACTCTAGTATAGCGCATGCACCTTTAACTGTTGTGATGAAGAGGGAATATCACCAGGAACTAATTGCATACAAATGACACTGGCTGAAATTCCATTTTCTCTACAACTGTTAAAGTTACATGAGCCCTGACCTAGATTTTATCTGGTTAACCTACATTTTTGGCCATGGTGAGGAAGAAGAAAACAAATCAAAACAAGAAGTACAAAGAAGAGCCAGCAACAAAAGGCTGCTTGTAAAACACAGATGAAATCACCAGAAATAGCAGTCATAAAGACTGGAGGTCGTTTCCCATCTCAGCTAAGCCGCATGAAGCTAGCGCTGTAGGAGCACTAACTACATGCAGTGTTTTCCTCATCCCCAACAGTTTAGAGTCAGGATGGGATTGGTCTCTGGCGGTGCAAAGGTAGCAACTAATACCATTGACGGGGTGAGAAACTGGCTTTAAAAGAAATATTAATTAAAAGAGGTGTGCACTCCAGCACAGTAGATTGGTAACAAATTTGGGAGAGACAAAAGAACATGTTTAATTGCTTTTCTGTTGTGTAGCACCCAGTGTGTGGAATGCGTTCTCTAAACATATTCATCTGGTACCTTCTTCATTTTCTTTTCGATGCCAGGTGAAAAGTGCTCAGTTTACTGAAGCCCCATGACAGGTTTGCACTGTGGATGGCATTTCACTTTGATCCGTAACTGCATGACGTTTTAATTTGGTTTTATTCTTAGTTTGTTCTTGTTTTTCTTTAACTGTTATAAGGCATCTCAAAGTTCAATTTGATGGAAAGGACAGCATTTGCAAAGGGGGACAGAATGTTAAAACCATCAATAAACAATGGAACTTTTTTCCCCTTTTTAACATCCCCCATAGGGGGATTTCGGGGGGGGGGGGGAAGAGAATAACAACAACAATTTATTTCTTACCTGCCTCTCTGTCTGGATCGAGGCGGGGAACAACAACATGATAAAACACATAAAACTGATTAAAATATGACACATATTATTAAAACTGCATAAAAAATCCTAAAACATCCTAAAAACATCCTTAAAACAGAAGGTTTTTTTAAAAAAACTAACACAGCACTGTGGTCCTGATCCACATTGGCCCAGGCACGCTTACACATAAGTAAGGAAACCTATCACATATAGAATGTTTCCTTTGGCCTTCGTTGGCACAGCATGTGGGAATGGGTCCGATACTCGAAAGGGGAGTTAGGAAAACCCATGGAGGATATGTCCACGACTGGCTCCAGGCTTAAGGGGGCACTGCTGGGAGTGTCAAGAGCAGAAATGATTGAGCACCTGCTGAGGACCCATATCCCAACAGGGGCCCACTGACAGGGGTTCTGTTGACTTTGTCCTCCTCTTCTCCCAGGATTGGTTGCCTGCTTATCTGCCTCTCCGTCTGGCCAAGACAACTGTAGTGGTGAGATGCCACTGCCTTCTTGCTGTCTAAACTTTTCTCCATTCTCATCGTTTCTTCAAATAATAATAATAATAATAATAATAATAATAACGATTTATTTCTTACCCGCCTCTCCGTCTAGATCGAGGCGGGGAACAACAACATGATAAAATACATAAAACTAATTAAAACATGACAAATATTATTAAAACTGCATTAAAACATCCTAAAACATCCTAAAAACGTTCTAAAAATTACACTGGATATGCCTGCCGGAAGAGAACAGTCTTTATAGCTTTCTTAAATTCTAAAAGACTGTTAAGTTGACGAGTCTCCTCCGGCAGGTCATTCCACAGTCTGGGAGCGGCAGAAGAGAAGGTCCTCTGGGTAACAGTTGTCAGCCTAGTCTTGGCCGACCGCAGTAAGTTCTTCCCAGAGGACCTGAGCATGCGGGGCGGATTGTACGGGAGAAGGCGATCCCGCAGGTAACCTGGACCCAAACCATGTAGGGCTTTAAAGGTAATGACCAACACTTTATACTTCGCCCGGAAACTAATTGGCAGCCAGTGGAGCGATTTTAAAGCTGGCGTAATATGGTCACTCCTAGATGTACCGGTGACCAACCTGGCTGCCATATTTTGAACTAGTTGGGGACACTTTCAAACAGAAAGCTTTCTCTGTAGAGTAGGACCCATGGCCACCCTACAGGGGTGTGAAGTTTTGAGGCCTATTGGGGCAATGTAATAAAGTCAGGTCTTAGCAGCCTGGGGGTTTTTTTCTGTTGGGAGGAGGTATCCTTGGGAGGAGGAGTTTCATTTCCCCAGCTAAGTTTCATTTCTTAAAAGTGGGAACAGTACCTTCTGTTTGGGTGAAGAGGGTATACAAAAAGAGGAAAAAGCCAGCCAGAGAGCAGAGCAGAAAAAGACTAGAGCATGAAGAAGAAGAAGCTGGAAAAGCCTAAATGCAGGTAGGGTAAAAGAACTTGCTTTTTCCAACTTTTTTTAAAAAATATCTTTTGTATCACTCAGTTCTATTGACTAAATTCCTTTAATTGTAATTTGCTCATTTTAATATATTAGAACACTGTTGTGTTAAACCTAAAGTGCCTGGTGAACCAATCACCCCACGTCTACAGCCTAAACCCCAGTTTACTGGGAAGGGGAAGGGAAAAGAGGGAAGTTGGAACTCTTAAGGAGGCAAGAGATCCTTAAAGAGTTGCTCAAGGGGTCCAGGACATAGAAGGAATCCTGACAGGGACAAAGAGGTTCTGATGTCAGAAGGGGCAATAGATTCATAGTAAGGTTCAAATGCTTGTTGCTAGAGACCCCAAACCAGCATATTTTAAGAGCGTACACTGTGGGTTCTTTTTATATCTTACACTAACCAGACATGAAGCTACTCTTAAGGCATAACCATTTTTCTTCATTTCTGGAATCCAGGTCATAGAAGGAACCCTAAGAGAGGGATGCTCGATTTCCTGTTCCAACTGAGAATCTACATCAGAGACCGCTCAAGGGGATTCCCCCAACTTTCAGGATTGTATTTTCAGGAGAGCATATAGGAGGGGTTTTGGAAGCACCAACGGACATGCAGGAACCCTACTCACCACTCTGGATCCAGGCTCTGCACAGAGAGTATGCAAAGCTAACACATTTCCTTTCCATTGGAACAGTGACATGATTTTATTTGTTGCTTAACCTCCCTTTTCTTTTGCCATGGGGGGAAAACATGTTTACTAAATGATTTAAGTTACCCCCTCTAATTCTGCTTTCACTTTATCATCATCTCAGGTATGCTTTAAGATTTCTGGAATTGTGTTCCACATACAAAATTGTTTGTTTACTGTGCTATCCTGTTTCCTGGCCAATATTGAACCAACCAACCAGCAGCTTTCAAACTATTCAAAAAATTACATGTATCTAATAAATAACAATAATGAATAAAACTGCAGATGAAACAACAAAAAACAATTAATTAAATAACAGCATGAAGGTTGATTTCATGGGGCAGGCTAAAGCAGCAGTGAGGCGAGTGCTTGCTGCATACAGCCGCCCCAACTCTTAAGGTCTTAGCTGACCTTCCAAATGCAGAAGAGGATCTGGCTAGAAGGGTCTCCTTAGGATGAGAATACTATATAGTGCCACCATGGAGAAGGATGCATCTGGTGGTGACCCATGAACTTCCAGTGGTGGGTGATGCCCACAAGAGGACCTCTTCTGGAGATCACAAGGCATGTGAGTGAATATATGGGGTCAGACTAAGCTAAAGGTCCAGTTAGTCCAGGATCCTTCTTCTCACAGTGACCAGTCGAATGCCTCTAGGAATGGGTAGGCTGATATGTTGGACTTCAACCCCAGCATTGTTGGTCATTGGCCCTGCTGGCAGAAGCTTCTTGGAGTTGGTCCAAAACATCTGGTTATAAATCTTCTACACACCCCTGCTCTAAGAAGTCCACAAGCAGGGTATGAAGGAAATATTTTGGACTTCAGCTCCTAGCATTCCTGACCATTTGCCCTGCAGGCAAGAGCTTCTGGAAGTTGAAGTCCAAATCCTCTGCAGATCTACCTTCTTCCCACCCCTGCACTAGGAAGCCTATAAACAGTGTATGAAGGCAATAGTCTCTCTTGCAGTTGCTTCCCAGTGGCTGGTATTTAGCTGGATGAAGGCCTTTAAACCTAGTGCCTCCATTTACGTAGATAAGATTTTTCTGCTGCATTACACTTTGCACTTACCATTTTACCAATAGACCATTTTGCCATGTTATTGTTCAGTCACCCAGTTTGGAGAGGTCATTCTGGAGCTTCATGTTCTCCAGAACTGTTGCTCTCCATACAGCCCTATGTGGAATGCCCTGGTTCCCACTTATGGGGAGAGGCAGTAGCTCAGTGGTAGGGCAGATACTTCAGACAGTTCCAGCGTTGATTCCCTTCAGCTGCAGCTAAAAGGATCAGGTAGCGTGTGATGCAAGAGACCCCGAAAAGCTGCTGCCCATGAAATTAGAGAAGACTGGGCTAGGTGGAGAAACAGTCTGTCCTAGCAAAAGGCAGCTTTCTATGGTCTGTATCCAATGGCGTCATTCTGCTGATGCAAATAGTGTTAATGGAACCCCACTAGGAATGTCAATCAATGGGAAATCTGGGGCTTTTGGGGCTCGCTGGAGTTCCACAGCACACCTGACTCAGCTTGCATTTGTGACCCGAGCTGCATTTCCTTCCCCCTCCCCCCCAAAAAAATCCAGCAAAAAAAAATCTATCTTTTTATTTGCGGAAATAGTCATTTGCACAAATTGCAAATGCAATTTGTGCAAAATGTAAATCACAGCCAAAATTTGCACAAACGTGTTTTCTCACAACTATGTGGAAATCTGCTAGCTGGTCCAACTCGCTATAGACTGATGAGCCACAGACGAGCCGGAGTCTGAGGGGGTGAGCCAATGAAAGTTTGTCGAGCTCTGTTCCCCAATCAGATTCCTCCAACATCCCTAAGCTCCCCCAAATCTTTCTGTTGCACAAGGCTAATGCACAGCCAGTTGCACAACCATGCTTGTGCAAATATAACTCTAGTCAGATTCTCTTCTTGGGCATTATCCAAAACCTAGTTTCTGCTAGCACAATGGCATTTCCACTAGCAGAATGATAGAGCCGATCTACATACTAGGTTTTAACGTTTTATAAGGGTTATGAAAACTCTTTGGGCCACATGACACACACCCTATAACGTTGTATTTCTGAGGTTTTTTAAAACTCACTTCAGTTATATACAACAGTTTCACTTTTAATAAATCGTTTTAAGTAAAATAATGTGTCCTTCCTTACCGTTTGTGATTCATGGGGGCAGTGCTTCCTTTACTGGTGCCCAAATGCTTAGCAGTTGATTGGTGGAAAGAAAGCAGGGCTAAGCAAGAAGTGGGTGAGTGAACTATAACACCCACAATTCTTAGCCCTATACTCGCTAGGGAATGACAGAGGAACAAAGGAGGAAGTGGGTGACTGAACTACAACGTCCACAATGCTTTGCCCTAAACTCATTGTAAAAACAAAAGAGACAGGGCAGAACAGTGTGTGACCACACACACCGCTTTAAAGACTGAAGACTGTTTCTCCTGTAATGTGAGTACTCAGTAATGTGGCCTAAGATGTTTTAGAATACATCTATTTGGAACGTTTTAAAATACTTTTTAAAACGTTCCAAGGGACTGTGTAGATAGGCTCATACAGTTGGATACTACCCATAGTTCCTACTTTAGGTAGTGCATCCACTGGATGGTGCTCAGTGGTCCTGCTGGCTGGGAATGAAGGGGCTGCAGTCCAACACATCTGGAAGACATCCAGGTAGGGAAAAGCTGGTTTAGAATATTCTGTGTGATGATCTGAGCACAAGTTGAACAGTTCACAAGAGAGGTTTTCAAGTGCTATTTCACTGAAAAAGACAACTCATGTTGCCTTCAACCCAAAGGATAAAAACTGAGTGAAATGTCAAGTCACCTTTGTGGATTTACCTAGTGTAGATCCTACCAAGTCCTTGGTGTCTGAGGGATAAGTAATTTGAAGAAGCATCTATCAGGGATGCTTTTGGTACCGGTCCTTCTCTTTTGGGGTAAAGGCTTCCACCTCAATTGTCTTCAAGATCTATGTTATCACTTTCCCTATTTTGTATCTACCCATTTTGAATGTGCCTGAATCCAACAGTCTCTTTGCCAGTCTCCCTTTTCAATGCATCTTTCCATTCTTTCATAGGAAGAGTTAGGAAGGTGTCATTAGATTTGTGGGCAGCTTGGCCCTATTGGCATCATGTGGCTCAGCTGGATGATCAGCTGGCCTCCCAGCTCCCATTCCAAGGCTCTGTTGCCCAGTCGGCAAACAAAAAGTGAAACTTTTACGCAAGCAAATATCCTGGTTGAGTGTCACACAAAAGATTTACACAGGCATGACAGGTCTGCATGTATATACTTGATGTGCAGTGGAGGGGTTAGTTTGGGAACAATGGCATGTGACCAGCTAGTGGCTAAGAGCTGACCACACAAGGGAAATTGCTATGTTTACAAGTATGTCTTTGTTTAATGGATGCTTTCCAGTTACTGTTGCAGCTGGTTGGTTTGTCCTTGAACCACTGGGGAGGGAATAACACATGCTGTACACACACTGTGGCTAATGTGGTAGTATTACTGTTCCATTAAAAACAACAGGGTGTGTTCTGGTATTGCTGGCCTAGTGGTTAGAGTTAGACCCCTACACACAACTCAACCAATCCTTTTCACAGAAAGTTGTCTCCCTGGTTGACAACGATTGTCAAGATGGACCGGGCAACTTGAAGGCCAAAATCTAGAGAGTCATAACTCCCATGATCCCTCACCATTGTCCTGCAAGGCCTGATGGGAGTTGTAGACCAAAACATCTGGATTGCCACAAATTGCCCATTCCCTTGTTTAAGACCACATACAAGGCTCTTATAAATGCAGTAATGGAACAAACAAGCATGGAAATTGTAAGTGATGGCTCATACCAAAACCTCCGCACCATGCAAGTCAAGGGTGCGGAATTTGTGGCCTTCCAGATGTCAATGAGAGAGGCTCACCAATGTAGGAAGGGGCCCATCTGCATGCACTTTGGGGGGGGGTCTCAAACCTGGAGCAGGTTCTGCTCCCTGCCAATGGATAGCTGGCATGTCAAGAAGAAAGGTCCCAGCTTATGCATTTCCAGGTAGATTCTACTCCAGCTTGAAGCAGCGTATGTCACTCCAGCTTTAGGCAGATCCATGAGAGGGGAATGCCTAATGGCTCAGTCAGTTCACATAAACATTGCAGCGATGGAACAACTTAGCAGATTGCAACCAGATGTCTTTCTCCATTCCTTTGCTACCTTGCAATCAACACAAACTGTTCCAGTTGCATTCAGCGCTATGAAACTCTCCTCCTAATTACCTTATTTACGAGGCTTTTTACTTAACCTTTTTTTAAAAAAAAGGGGGGGGGGAAGCAAAGTTCACTCCCCCGCTTCATAACCAAAGGCCTCCTGCTGATTCTTCTCAGCAGCCCACAAGAGAAGTGTTTATTTGAGAAGGGCCGTGGATGTCCATTACGTTTTGTTGCCGATTACTACTTTGTTATAAAGGGCGCAATCCTAGAGATGGTCAGACGGTGGGGAGTCCTATGGCTCCCAATTTCCCCAGCCAGCAGGGTTTTGCTTCTCGTTCTCAAAAGCAGCCCAAGCAGCCCCTGTTTGAACCATAAAGTGTGAGTCCACCCCACCCCCTCTACAAGCCTCAATGGGGTGTTTCTCTGACAGGCTTAAAGGGCTACACCCCTGAAAGCCTTGGATGGGGGGAAAGTGGGTAAAAGGCTTCTCTGAAGGGGGCATTCCCCCTCCCCAACAGTTTCCACATGTGCAGCCTCTTTAAATGCCCCAGTTCAATTTGATGGGGCATTACCTCTCCATGAAATTGAATGGGGCAGGGGAAGATGGTTCTAACTGAAGCGAAATGGATGAATGCATCTGGGAGAAAGATGGACTGAACGGCAGCTTCTTCCCCCAAACAGGCACCCTCCAGATGTGTTGGGGGTGTCTCTATGACGCACGTTGGCCTCCTCCACACGAGACGTTTAATGAGCCTTGAAGGCTCATTATAAATTTTACCTCCACACCAGCGGAGCGCAAAACGGGCGTACAGGCGCGTTATCTCCCCGATAATGCGCATTTTCGAATGCGCGTTAAATAGCGACTTTTATTTTGCTCCGGCCGTTAAAGCGCATTTTCGCGGTGTGAACAAGCGATTATGCGCGTTAACTTCTTGTAAAGCGCTTTTTGGACATCAATTAATGCGCTTCGCCGCCTTTCGCCGCCTCCCGTGCAGAGGGATTAGGAGTAAATGCGCCTCCGCGATAATGCGCATAATCCCCGAACCGGGCGCAAAAGCGCATCCTTGTGGAGGGGGCCGTTGACATCTGATTCCCTCAAACCCCACAGCATCTCTACTGCAAGGCAGAAATGCTAAATTTAGATGGCAGGAGGGAGCACAGGCTATCTGGCAAGAAAAACTGCAGCAATGGAGGCCATTGGGTTTGTTAAGCCTGCCCCCTGCCCTGCGTTCCCACACTTACCCGATCCACCCAGAGCTATGCCCACTCATAGAACCTGAACTGAGGCCACCACTGACACATGAAAAAGCAACATGGTGACCTCAGAGCAAAGAGAAAAGTCATGGTGAACCGACAATTTCAAAAAGCATTGTTTTTTGGGGGGGAAGCCCATCGTGGCTGCAAGTTGGTGGCTGCGTCATATAAATAATGTAGCACCACTGTGCAGCCCTGACGGGGTAAATAGGGAGTATAGCCACCCCCTGAACTGCAACTCCCATCATTCCCAGCCAGCATGACCATTGACAATGGGATGCCTGACGTTTACAAGTTTCATTTCAGAATGCTGCATTGCCCATTTCACAACAGAGGGCATCTACTGCAAATTTGTGAATGATTTGCACCAGATGGCTGAAATGTGGGTTCCTTCCAACTCTACTATTCTTTGATTCTATGTCCCGATTTGGGGAGGGGGGCAGGGAGCAATGCCCTCCTCCTTGTCTGTCTCCTCAATTGCCACAAGCCAGAGTTCCCAACTTCCACTGGAAATACAAGACAGCAGGAACGAATCCCTTCATTTCCCTGCCCTCCTCCCTCCACCCCACCCCCGAATTGTCAGCACAGACTGCAATCTGCAAGCAGCTGTTTGAGAGGGAAAAGGGTCTTGTAGATAGTTTATATTTCAAGGATTAGGAGCCCCAGGAATGCTGAGCTCCCTTTCTCCCTCCCTCCCATCCACCCACAACCACCCAGTTTCTCCTGCCCCCTCCATCCATTCAAGCAGGCGGCAAATGCATTTGTCAGACCCTCCAACATTTCACAGATGAAAATAGAGACGTACTTGTAACACCGTGAATCTTCCACCACGGATCACTGCTCAAAACCTCTCCGCACAAGCACAAACTTTTAAGCATTGTGGAAGGCTCTTCTCTGGCTGTTATATTTGTTTTCCCTGCAATCCAGGGTGGCCACTTACACCTTTCCAAAAAAGAGGCAATGCAACACCGAGGAAAGAAGAGAAAGGAGGATACCAATTTGCATCACATTCACATGTGCTCATCTATAGATATAGGTGCAAATTTAGAAAACATAGCTATACTTCAATTACTTTCCAGAACAGTAGCCATGTTCATCTGCTGCAGCAGAAACAACAGGAACTTGTGATACCTTCCAGACTAACAGGTTTATTCTGGCATAAGCTTTTATGAACATACACCAGAATAAATTTCTTAGTCTCTAAGGTGCCACAAAACTCTTCGTTCTAATTTAAATAGAAATGCAATACCTCTCACCATAGAGGGAAAACTGACCAGAGCAAGATCTACACTACTGCTTTATAATGGGATTGAAGTGCACTGACAATTGTTGTGGCCCATGACCCATTCCATATACTGTTTTCAATCTGCTTTCATAGTGTTCTATCTTGCTTGGTGTAGACCTGGCAGTGTCAATCTGCTCTCCATTGACTGTTGATGCACAATTTCAAAGCCCAGCACTTCTTTCTGATAGTTCTTTAAATCAAATGTGGACTGGACACAGTGCTCCAAATAGAGGAATATCCTCTGACAGCCTTTCAGATAGAGGACTGCCCTAGGTAAAGTCGGTCACCTGGCCACCCTACATGCATTCACTGGCCTTGCACTGGTTTAAAAGTACAGAGGGTGCCTGTTCTTCTTCCTAGTCATGGCAAAAATGCATAATCCCACAGACCAGCCTTCCCAACTTAGTGCGCTCCAGATGTTTTGGAATGCAAGTCCCATCACCCTGACCCTTTTCCATGCTGGCTGGGGCTAATGGGAATTTAAGTCCAAAACATCTCAAGGGCAACAGGTTGGGGAAGGCTGCTATATAAAAAATCAAACTCATTCTCTGAGTGCTTACCTTTATGTAGCCGAAAATGGCACCATCCACATGCATAGGCTGACCAGATAAAATCCAGGCCAGGGCTCCTGTAACTTTAACAGTTGTAGAGAAAAGGGAATTTCAGCCAGTGTCATTTGTATGCAATTAGTTCCTGGTGAAATTCCCTCTTCATCACAACAGTTAAAGTTGCAGGGGCCCTGCCTTCTTTTGTATATGGTCACTCTAGTATAGTGCCTGCAACTTTAACTGTTGTGATGAAGAGGGAATTTCACCAGGAACTAATTGCATACAAATGACACTGGCTGAAATTCCCTTTTCTCTACAACAGTTAAAGTTACATGAGCCCTGTCCTCCTTTTCATATGGTCAGCCTAAGCATGGCTAGCTGGCGAAATCCCTGAATGGGAGCACTCCAGCACATGAGTATGTTCAATGGCAGGTCTCCTGCACATGCATGGGGAAAACCACTCCAATCATTCTGCTTCTTAGTCAGAGATTTGGGGAAGGGTCGTAGCTCAGTAGAAGAGCATCTGCTTTGCATGTAAAGGATTCCAGACACAACCCCCGGCATCTCCAGATCCCAAGAATCAGGAGGCAGGAAAGAGCTATGCTTGCCTGAGAGCCACTGCCAGAAGTTATGGACTACAACTCCCATAAGCCGCAGCTAGCATGGCCAACGATGGGGAGTTGTGGAAGCTACAGTCCAAAACATCTGGAGGGCACCAGGTTGTATAGACCTGTGCTAGATAATAGCTGGACCAAGGATCTGACTTTATTAAGGTAACTTCTGGAAACCCTAGGGGGTTGCTGAAAGCTGAAGAACAGCAAGTCATGCTAGCAATGTTGTGTGAAGGCATCTGTACCATTAGTGCCAGAGGCAAACTAGGGATGAAAGAAGGACAGCTGTTTAACTGGGACAAGCTGCCAAAAAAATTAATCAATCTGAGACCATTCCTGGAAAGAAGGGATAGTCAGGGCTAAGGTGTCTACTTACACATCACCAAAAAACAGGAATGCATCAGCAAAAAGAGAGGGGGGGGGGGGGAGAGAGCGATCTGTATGTGCTAATTCATATGTCTAGAACCACATTTAGGAAAAATGGCTTGGACTGGACAGCCCTTCCAAGAGAGGACACCTTCAACACAGGATTGTCCTGTGGGACATCTGCTATCAACTCTGAGCCAAGAGTCCACAAAGATCAGACATGGGGTTTTTTTTCCTCTTTTGCAGTATTTGCACCTATTCAACCTGCAGCTTAAGTTCCAACCATGCACCAGGTTCCTGTGGCCACCCTGGAAGAAGCAAGAGGACTGATCGGCCTGGTTATGGCATGGACCCAGGCCTAATTTTTGGCCTGCTTCTCCAGAGCTGTACTTCTGTTTAGTGTGGTGTAACCAGGAGTTTTTGGCATCATCTTGGAGAAGCCTTGGGGGGGGGGGGGAGTTCCTTACCATACAGGGCTTAAGGGGAATTCAAGGTTTGCCAGTGCCTGCGTCGTCCTATCACAACCTTTTCCCTGGTGCTTGCAGATAACAAGTTGCAGTGTGATGTCCAAATCTAAGGTGATCCACCACACTGGTAATTAGAAAGAAGAGCCAGTATGAGGTGTTGTGGTTGTAGTATAGACTGGGATTGAGGAGATGCATCTTTAAGTCCCCATATGGCCATGAAGCTAAGGCTGCAATCTTATGCATAGCCTTTTACCTGATCATATACCCATTGAACTCTGTGAAGATTTCTGAATAAACATGGACAGGATTGAACTATTAGACCTGGAGGGGGGTGCATTATACTGCAATGTGCCCAAGAGTGGTGCTATCCACTGGAGGCTGTGGCTGTGATTTCGTTGGGGCTCTGAATCCATTCCAGGTTTCAGTCAGAACCAGCCAGAACTCCAAAGGAGTTATCCAAGCTGCTGAACCCTAACCCCCAAATAGGAGGCCAAGGTAGGATTGGAGTGATGTTGGGTGTGATATCAAATGTAGGCACAAATCCCTAATATCCAGAATGCAAGATTAATTAATAAAATACAACAACATCAACATCATCAACATCACCACCACCAACAACAACAACAAATCCTTATTGCAGTCAACAACAACAAATCCTTATTTCCAGCTTATGGGAGAAATTACATACATAGGACACAACATTCCTTTAACTTTATCTTCAACCTTTCTTCTTCTGGGAAGGAGAATCTAGGCATGTCAACATCTTTACACTTAAAAAAAAGAAATATGTCAGCTGTGAAACAAGTTCTTTTTGGAAGCAATAACATTTGACATTTACAGCATCATTGATGTTTCCTAGCTTCCAGCCAAAAACTTCTATACTCAGGTGGCCATGAAATATTTTAGATAAAATAAAGTCTGCTCTATTAGGGGTGTGCACCGGATAGGGTCCGATCCACGATCCGGAACCAATCCGACCGAAATCAGATAAAATTATCCAATTACGATCCCTGCATCTGGATCGTCCGATCTCATCTGATCCGATCCGAAAGGACCCCATCCAGATCAGAAGAGAGCGGAGGATCAGACCTCCTCCCCCCACTCGCGCTCCTTACCTGCCAGGGCTGTCCGCTGCCGTCTGCTGGTACTTTCTGCTGAGAAACAGGCTTCGCAGCCAGCCTCTCAGTAGCGCGCCAGGTGATGACATCACCCAGTGTGCTACTGAGAGGCAGGCCATGAAGCCTGTTTCTCAATAGAAGGGGCCAGTGGATGGCAGTGGATGGCCCTGGCAGGTAAGGAGCGCAAGTGGGGGGAGGGGGCTTACCTTCCGGGGCCGTCTGCTGCCACCCGCGGACGGTAGCGGATGGCCCCAGCAGGTAAGGAGTGTGAGTGGGGGGAGGGAGAGGGCCCCACTTACCTGCCGGGGCGCCTGCTTCCATCCACTGCCGTCTGCTGGTCCCATCTACTGAGAAACAGGCTTCGCGGCCTAGTTCTCAGTAGAGCGCCAGGTGATGACCACCTGGCGCTCTACTGAGAACTAGGACACAAAGCCTGTTTCTCAGTAGATGGGACCAGTGGACGGAAGCGGGCGCCCTGGCAGGTAAGGCATGCGAGTGGGGGAGGAGGCTTGCCTGCCGGGGCCGTCCACTTCCATCTGCTGTCGTCCACTGGTCCTGTCTACTGAGAAACAGGATTCATGGCCTAGTTCTCAGTAGAGCGCTGGTGATGACGTCACCCAGCGCGCTACTGAGAGGCAGGCCGCGAAGCCTGTTTCTCAGTAGACAGGACCGGCGGACAGCAGCGGATGGCCCCGGCAGGTAAGGAGCACAAGTAAAGGGGAGGGGGCTTACCTGCCAGGGCCGTCTGCTGCCATCCGCTGCCGCCCGCGGGCGACAGCAGACGGCAGCAAACAGACCTGGCAGGTAAGGAGTGTGAGTGGGGGGAAGGACAGGGAGGGGGGAGTTAGGCCCCCACTCACCCGCCCCCATGGCGAAAACACCTAAAATGGCGTTCAATCCAAAAATCGGACTTCTGATTTTCGGATCGGGATCAGGTCCAATCTGATCCGGAAAGCCTCCAATCCGACACGCCAACCCCGGTTCCGATCCTGGTTCCAATCCAATCCGGGGGGGTCCGTGCATATCCCTATGCTCTATATGCACCAGCTTTTCTGAATTTGGTGCCCTCCAGATGTGTTGGACTACAACTGCCAGAATGGCAACTCTGGCTAAGAATGGTGTGTGTTTTAATTCAACACACCTGGAGGACACCAGGTTCTTGAAGGCTGAGATACACAGATGACTCCACTGGATCAAGGTGATTGTAATCCATTTGAAATGTCTTTAGTCCTATGATAACTTCCAGGTTTGGTGTTTTGGATTTGTTATGCTCTTGCCTCTCAGCTAAGTCTGTCATAGGAATCTGTTTGGGGGATGTAGCTCAACAAACCTCCATGGGTTTGAGCCCCCAGTCTTCAGTCCATTTTCCATGAACCGGACAGAATCGATCTGTCCATTTGCGGATTTTCAATTTTTGTAATTATTATTTGCAGAAACAGAGGTTTGCACAAATTGTGGGCGCAATTTGGAGAATATGCACAAATCTTGGCTGCACTTTGCACAAATTATGCACATTGCAATTAGCGCAATCTCTCCTTGTACACATTTTAAAAATGCACAAAGTTCCTGGATTTCAGGAAAAAACGTGCGACTTGGTCCATAAATAGGAACCGAGTTTTGCACTCTGTCAAGTAAAAAACGAAGCAGATTTCCCAGCGACAGACATCCCTATCCTCAACATCTATGCGCAGAACTCGGTTTTCAAAACATCTACTTCCCACTTTACCTAGTATGTCCAGTTGTCTTCTATATCCTTGGGCACAACCACCAGGCAGGTCAAGGCAAGTCCTCCCACATCTCATCACTATTTAGTAACTCACCATGTGTGCTGAGGTTTCCAATATGGTGCCCATTGGCGGCAGTATGTCCACAAACATCTCTCTAGGTGCCCAGCAAGCCCCCTGCCCATCCTGATTTTTATTCTGTTTTTTAAGAATTTTTTTTCTCAATTGCACTTGTTTTTAACTGGGAGCCTGGCATGCTCCCAGAGAAGCTAGACTGGCTCCCTCCTTATTGTGTATTTGGAGGCAGGCTAAAACTTTTCTGTTTCAGCAGGCCTTTGGGGAGTAGTTTGGACATCTGTAGATGTGTTGTTTATATCTTGGGTTTTTTTTAAATTATTTGAATTCAAAATGTTTTTAAATGTTTTAAATGTTTTAAAATTGCACTATGTTTAATAATATTTTTAATTTTTGTATATCTCTGTTTTTAACTGTGCATGTTTAATTTGTAAGCCGCCTTGAGTCCCAGTATTGGGGAAAAGGTGGGAAATAGATAAATAATCACATCAAGAAAATACACAGAAAACCTCCAGAAGCTGAGCCTACCAGAATACATCCACACCAACATCCAGAAAGCAGTCATAATTAAAACATGCTCAATCATAAGGAAATTCCTGAATCAATAAAAGACAGCATGACTTGGCTAAGCCCGTCATGTCCGTCTAGAAAAACCGCCATGAGTGAGAAAGAGTTAAGAATAAGAATAAGAATGTGAAGTGCCACCCTCCCCCAGGGTATTTGGGTTCAAAAGATTGGTTTTGTGCTTTGGAGCTCAGGCCCTCCTCTGCATTGTACATAAGTTCTTGGGCAAGTTACTTTTCTTTTAGTCTCGCTAGTTTGCCTTCTGGATAATAAGTGTTTGATGACCAGCTATGTCCACCATGGCAGCCATTTTATGAATGGCTAAGCTGCCCTATGGCAGCCATTTTGTGAGAGCACTCATGACATTCTCTCAAAATTACAAATGTGCTCACTGACTCAAAAAGATTCCCAACCTAGAGAGAATAAGCACATCAGCTTATCCTCACCTACCTGGATGAGACTAGTCCTTAGATCTAATCTAACTAATACCGGCTGGTCATAGTAAGTGGGATCAGGCTATGTATACTTCCCAGGGGACTGAGGAACTGAATTCTATTCTTTTTCTAACAATGCTCTACATATATAAGGTCCAACTCATGTCTTTGGACCCTAATTGCACCCATGAATTAACAACCTTCTGCTGAGTTGGGAGGAGGGTGTTCGCTCCTCTGAGCCCCATCCTATGCAAAAAGGAATTCGGTAGATTTCCTTCCCTGCAAATCCAAAAGGAAAAGCTGCTTAGGATTTTAGCCTAAGTGGGAGACAGTCCTTTTGAAAAATGGCCCCACGGTGCGCAAGCTACATGTCCGGGAACAGGGGCTCCACAGCAGAGCATATGTTGCTATCCACCTCGGGTTATGTCAGCAGATGTGTCAGCCTAGGCAAACAATTGGGGCCACTCAGGCTGTTAACCTCTGAGACAGCAGGTCAAAATCACATTAGACCAGCTACTCGATCATAAATCCAGCCCTGAGAACGACTTGGTTGTGACCTGTGTCAGAGGTGTGCACTTAACCAAGCCTCCACCTCTATGGGTCTTCTGGGTGGCATCCCAGAATGACATGGACTGTGAGGAGGGGAAAGCCTATACTCAGCCGATGGGGGAAGTTCACATAGCAGCTGCTGATGTTCTGCTTGTGGACAAAGTGCTTCTGGGAGCCATATGGCAGGAGCAGATGACATATAGCTAGAGAAGAACATAAGAAGAGTCCTGCTGGATCAGACCAAGGGTCTCTCCAGTCCAGCACTCTGTTCACACAGTGGCCAACCAGCTGTCAACCAGGGACCAACAAAACAGGACATGGTGTAACAGCACTCGCCTGCCCACGTTCCGAGAGAGAGAGAGAATTTTTATTATTATTTGATTACATTTTGCATTTGTTTTCCTGGCAAATGTGACTTGCATTGCATTTATCTTCTCATTTATCTTGTCTTTTGCTTGCATGCATTCATGGGGTTGTGCATGAAACACATTACCAGGCATGCACTCTAGAGCTAGGAATGTTGCAAGGCCAAATTCCATCTCCTTGCCTCTTCCATGTAAGGATCACACCGAGAGCCCTGATGACAGGGTCTTGCCTGTTCCTGCCTGTTACGCAATAAAGTAAGTAAGGTGCACCCTGCCTTATCTGGATACTGGTCACATGGTTCTCCAGTGTCTCACTAGTGAGACCTTTGACCCTAGTGAGTGCTCCTATCGTTTCATTGCTTTGGTTCTTATTATTTTGCAAGGCACCACAAGTGAAAGGAGAACGCAGGCTAGAAATGTTTTAAACTAATACGCTTTAGTTTGACTTGGTTTGGGTGAGGATATAACAGTCACAATGTTATGAAGATACATTGCGGGATGTGGTTATACTAATCACGTCTCACTGTGGTTACCACTAATTACACCTTGGGTTCCTGTCACACGACCGAAGAATCACAGCCTGTTGCTTGGTTTGCCTAACCACACCCTAACCACGTATTTCTCCATTGATCTCTTCAGGCCTCCAACTGGTCCGTTCCGCATCCCAGCATCCTTTGCGGCACACACGGCCCTGGTCAACCATTTCCTGGTTGAGGCTGGTGGCCAAGCTGAGGCTGCGGCACCTGCGGAATATGTAGCAACGTGCTTATGTAGCAACTATGGTTTGGAAAAATGCCTTACACATGACACACTAAGCCTTCATGGTTAGCCCAAAATGGTTAACCAGCATAGCTTAGCATGTCGTCTGAACAGGGTCGAAGTGATTCCCATGTTTGTGGCTGCGGGGAAAATCCTGCCACGATCATGAAAATTGATGCTGTCAGTATTCATTTGATTCTTATTAGTATTTCCCCACAAAATTGTGTACACCTCTCTACACAAGCAAAGAGGAGCTGTAGTTTCTGACTTGTAGGGGAAATTGTGCGAACCTAGCCTTTGTTATGAAGTCAAAGCCAAATTTTTGGTTTTGTAAAACCAAATGCTGCAGGACAATGCCACTGAGACTACATCATCTTAAATCCAAGCACTCCATCTTAAGTGGAATGTTGTCTGTTTTACCTTCAGAAAAATCTGGATTCAAATTACGGGAAGCTCTTTCTATGTAGAACCGGGTCTCCTGTTTTCATTCGGCTGACAAGCGGGAATGTTGTGATTTCTGTCTTAAAAGAATGGAAGCTAGTCCTGCACAGTCTATAAAAGCAAAATATGCAAACTGCTTTAGGCCCTGGGAAACTGTTCCCTCTGGTTTCAAATTCGGTGCCATTTGTTCATTTGTGATCAGAACGCTCTTTTACAAAGGCCTACGGGAAGGTTGGGTTTGATGAACTAAATTGTTTCATCTTTAAAATGCTAACCAGCTTGACCTGCAGCTAACCCATGACTTGATAAATTGACACCAGAAGGTGTTGAATTCGGTCTTCATTCCTGTGAAGTTAGCACATTTCCTTGGGGTGATGGGCACAGTGAAACAAAATACAAATGAAAAAGGCATGAAGGTGCTTTTATCTCATTGGTGAGCTTCCTCGTCTGATCTGTTGCAGTGTTGTGCAAGTGCTTGGCAACTTCACGGGAGGTTGTAGGTCGGTCCAGCGTTGTTGTCGTTTTGTCTTTCTCAAATGGCCATCAAACTGTGAGTCTCCAACCTGTTGGTGATAGGATGGGCATTTATACATTGCCAAAAAAAAAAAGAGGACTCGCATCCTCAAAATAGGGGACAAAGGGGGATGCCAACTTGCATAACGTTTGCATATGTGAATTTACACGTGTAGTTGCAAATCTAGAAACAGTAACTATAATTTAATTAGAAATATAATACATCTAACCCTAGACAAGAAGCCTGGCCAGGTGACCCACGTACCTGCTCAGCCCGCTGCCCAGGTGCTAACTGTTGATGGACAACAGTTCTCAAGGCCTGTGCTGCTCTCCCGCCTTATGGTTCCTTGGCTTTAAACCAGACTTGGACTGGACCTTCACATGCAGGGCTATTCTCTGCTAGCTCTCCAAAATAGAGGACTGTCCTCTTTACAATGGAAGCCAAAAAACAAAAAAAAAAGGAAACCACAGCAGAGATGCCAAAAAAGGCAAAGGGGTAGAACAAAGGATATTATTTATTATGACAAAATAAATCCAATGCATTTCAGATCCTTGGGTTCTTCCTCAGGGTGATTAGACAAAATTCAAGGTATTTCTTTTATTTCATACTCTTCAGAACAGAGCTTAGGAGACTGAGGGGCCGGATCTGGAAATGTTGGGCATCCCTAGTTGACACCAGCCCCAGGAAGAAGGACACGAATGGGTAGTTTTCTCACCACTGCGGAAAAGCATAACAGGGACGTGACTCACATTTTTAGACATAAGGAAACAGGATGGGCAATTGACTTGTGTTTTCTCTTCCCTTTACGTCTGTCTTGCCCTTAATTAATCTTGCACATCTCCCTAGTGGGGGGGGGGGGGGACAAATAAAAGATCAGTCCCAGGCAAGATAAAAGCACAAGCCAGTTGTGCATTCTGCCTGCCACATTTTTGTCATACCTGAAACAGCTGCCCTGCAACTTTGACCCAAGTAGCAATAGCTGGGAACTTCCCCTTCCTAGAATATGCAGCCTGGCAATACTGAAATTTCAGCCTGGAGCAAACAGTAGAAATAGAGAGAGAAATGGAGAAGAGATAGGGAATATATGGCTTTACGCAATTGGATCCTTTTATCTTTAATTACATGTTGCATTTTTTAATTGTGTATCTGTTATGTCTGTTTTAATTGTTCATCTGGTTTTTTTTAAATTGTTCATCTGTTTAATTGTTCATCTGTTTTCTTGCATAATAGTAAATAGACCAATCAATATGAGAAATATCAAAGCCCTTTTTGAGAACTTCAAAGTCCTTTGTGGAGAACAGCTTTCCAAACCTTGATCTACTGAGGGCCCTTCTTATAACATAACTGTATTTGCATCCAACTTGTTCCGGATGATGATGATGATGATGATGATGATGATGATGATGATTTTATTTATTTATATCCTGCCTTTTTCCCCAATACTGGGAATCTAGGCTGCTACACTTCTCATTAGGTTGGATCTAGGACCTGCCTTCTACAAGAGGAAGGGACCTTTCACAACTGGGGTTCTACTCCCAGAAGGTTCCTCCACCCATCTCTAGTCCCAAAAACGTCCCTCCACCTGAGTTTTGGGGATCCCACAGCTCACCCCAATCAGTAGAATCTCCTGACTTTCTGTGTAGGATTTTCACAAGGGTGGAGCAGCTGCTGTGAGAACAAGGGGGCAGTGAAGTCCACTTCCATCAATGCAGTTGACCCAGTGTAAATCTGAATCCAACCCATTATCATAAGAACATAAGAAGAGCCATGATGGATCAGACCAAGGAACCATCTAGTGCAGCATTCTATTCAGACCATGGCCAACCAGCTGTCAACTGAGAATTTACAAGCAGAACACAAGTGCAACAGCACCCTCCAACCCATGTTCCCCAGCAACTGGTATATATGGGCATACTGCCTCTGATATTGGGGGTAACATAGGACTGTCATGACTAGTAACCATTGATAGCCTTCTCCTCCAGGAATGTATATAACCCCCCTTTAAAGCCATCCAAATTGGTGGCCACCACTAGTCTTGTGGTAGCGAATTTCATAGTTTAACTACGTACTGCGTGAAGAAGTCCTTCCTTTTATCTGTCTGGAATCTCCCAGCAATCAGCTTTCATGAGGTTTGGAAGACAAAATTATTCCTTATTATCGTTGTGATTAAAAGTTCTTTTAATAAGGCTTTTTTCTCTCCATCCCATCACTCCAAGGTACTGGCCCTGTTCAGACAACACACTAAGCCATCATGGTTAAGAGTTTTGAGCTAACCATGATGGCTTAGCATGTTGTATGAACGTCATTTTTCCTAACCATAGTTGCTACATAACCACAGTTTAACCATGCTCACTAACCACTTGCTGCAAAATGTTTAGTGGCCCAAACCATGGCTTAGCATGTTGTCTGAACAGGCTCACTGCTTCTTACATAGGTCTGTACATGACTCAGAGATCTTTGCATACATCTGTGTGTGTTTTTCCCCACTGGCCGATCCTTCCTCTTCTGGACTGCAACTTTCCTCTGTCTCATCATGTTAGCCACAGCTGTCATTTTTGTGGTAACAAGCTCCATCAACCCAACATTGCAATAACCCTGCCTTTAAAACCTTGACCATTGACATTCTTCACACATTCTCCCTGTGCATGTTTCATGTCTGAGCTATTGAAGGCTCCCCAGCCCTGAGGGCTGTTTACTTTGTTGCAAAGCTCAGCTTTTATCTAAGAGCGTGTTCCACAAAAGCTCCCCCGGGCCCCACTTCAACAAGGTCTCGCAAGTTCATCGGCCAGATGTAGGTCTGTAGCAGACTTAAACACAGCCAACGAATGACCTGGCTCACCATTGTGCTGCATTAAAACCCATGGGAGTTTTGCCATTATTTTCCACCCAAATATATTTAAATGTAACATATAAGAACATAAGAATAGCTATGCTGGATCAGACCAATGGCCAGGCTAGGACACCCTTTGCATGACTCCATTTGTCCGTTGCCATATTAGTAGGGCCAGTTTCAAGTTTGGGGGGGCTGGGCAAAGTGTCCTCTGATGCCCCTCCCTCTATCAGTGGGTCCTGGTGGGCTTATCTGGCTGTGGTGGGGGAAACACCATGATAGCAATGCTATGTCAGGAGTATCGTGGGAAATTAAAAGGGTGGCTACAACCAGCTGCCCAGCATTGCTTGGAGATCCTAGCCAGGAAAACAATCTAAAGGCAAGAGTCGCTAACCTTTTTGAGTCAATGGGCACATTTGAAATTTTGAGAGAATGTCACGGCCACTCCCACAAAATGGGCCTGCTTTGATGGGATTATTTAGTAATGGTGCCTCCTGTTATGAAGGTAATTAGCAGAGCAAAAACAGAAAGGCAAAATCTATTGAGCATTCACCAGTCCCACATGCGCACAGGCTATCTTAGGACAATAAAAGACTCTAAACCCTTCTTCAGTGAAGGAAAGAAAACAGGTTTACTCACAACTCTTCTTGCATATACAATGCAGGTTCAGCGTAGAGTTTCAAAAGGGTGTGTTCAGCAGGGGAGAGAGAAAGCAAACACATCTGGAGGGGGAGGGGGAGCAAAAGGAACATAAGAAGAGCCTTGCTGGATCAATCCAAGGATCTGTGTAGTCCAGTACTCTGTTCACACAGTGGCCAACCAACTGTCGCCCAGGAACCCACAAGCAGACCACAGTGCAGCTGCACCCTCCCACCCATGTTCCCCAGCAACTGGTGTATATAAGTTTACTGGAAGAAGTCCAAGGAAACCACATTGTATCCTAAGGCTAGCTGTGGTCTAAATCCCCATGAATTAACTAACTGCAACATTGCCTCCTTCCAGTAACTTGCAGATGAAGTAGCAATATTCCCAACAGCTTGTCCAGTCATAAAATGTAATTATTTATTTACAATATTGATTTATTTACAAAAAATGTCTACCATGGTGGGCAGGTCTGTTCACAAACCACTCATTTCCTAAAGGGCAAACTGGTGAGAGTAAAAGAAAAGTGTCTTGCCCAAGACCTTAGGAAAAGTACAAGGCAGACGTGTGGACATAACTTCATTTTTTAGCATATCAGCCTCCTGGTTTTGGTTTTAAATCTTAAGAAATAAAATTTTAAAAATCAAGAGGGGCCGGGAACCTGGCCGGGGTGAGATCTAAGGTGACCATATGGAAAGGAGGACAGGGCTTCTGTATCTTTAACAGTTGTATTGAAAAGGGAATTTCAGCAGGTGTCATTTGTATGCATGCAGCACCTAGGCAGGATCTACACGTCATCCTCGATGCGCCCTCCCTGCGCCACAAGCCGCTTCGGAGCGCTTCACCCCGCCTAGTGCGGCTCAAGCCTCGGAGGCTCTGGCCGCGCCACCGCGGCCGCCGCCCTTTCATCCAGGCTGGTCCTGGGGAGGGAGGAGGGAGGGAGGGGGAGGGTTGTAAACAAAAGCCAGCGATTGGGAGAGGGATTTCCAATTGCTAGCTTTTGTTTACAACCCTCCCTCCTCCCTCCCTGGGACCGGCCGGGATGAAAGGGCGGAGTCAGCGTCGAGAGCACGAGCAGAGCCTCCGAGGCTTGAGCCAAACTAGACGAAGTGCAGTGCTCCAAAGCGGCTTGTGGCACAGGGAGGGCGCATCGAGGACTATGTGTAGATCCGGCCCTAGTGAAATTCCCTCTTCATCATAACAGTTAAAGCTGCAGGAGCTAAACTAAAGTGACCAGATACAAAAAGGGGCAGGGCTATTGGGTGGTATAGAAATGCAGTAAATAAATAAATAAATAAATAAATAAATGATACAGGAGCCCTGTTCTCCTTTTCCTATGGTCACCCTAGAGATACCACCATGTTGGAGATCCCAATCTAAGGGTGTCCTATGGCAGCTGCCCAAGAATGCCAGGCACTAATGCCAGCTCTGTATATCAGAAGCCTTTGGGCTTGCACAAGAGAGACCCAGCTACCCTTGATCACACAAAGAGGCTGAGATTGAATCCAATCCAGTTTCCACAATCTACTCCAGAATTTTGGCTGAAAAGGATTGAAGCATTCTGCACTCCCACAAAATTGTACCACTCTGGTTCCATCTCTCTCTCTCTCTCTCTCTCTCTCTCTCTCTTCCCCCCTTTTTTGTCCCTCATTGAATAACATGCTTTTGTTAATGCCACCAAGGGTGGCATTTGCCTATTTGTTGTAGCTGATTTGTGTTTAGATTGTCTGAAGAGGAGTTGGCTGTTGTTGTGAGCTGAGAAATTCTGTTTTTCTTTGCAGGAACAAAATCAACTTATCAAAAAGGGGCATCCAGGGTGAATTCATTCAGGCTGTATGGTGTAATAATCTATCTATGCAATTCTTTTCTTTTTATGCTTGCCTGGAGTGTTATACATAGTAGTTTAAAAAATCGTACCAGTGATATTCATTGGATGGCCCCTGAGTTTTTGACATTATGACAGAGGAAGAAAACTTTTTCTGTATCCATTCCACAACATGCATGATTTAATGAATGCATCGTGTCGCTCTTTAGTTGCCTTGTTTTCTAAACTAAAAAGCCCCAAACATAGTTATTGGTCATTCTCTGGGAGCTGCTCCAGTCTCACGATCGTTTGGGATACTCTTTCCTTGACCTTCCTAGCTCCACCATATCCTTTTTCAGACGTGGCAAACATAAATGTATGCGGTGTTCCATGGGTGGTCATCACGCCACAGATTTATATAATGACATTATGGTGCTGGCAGTTTTATTTTCGATCCCTTTCCTAATCATTCCTAGCATAGAACTGCCTTTTCTACAGCTGCTGCACACTGGACCAAAGTTTACACTGGACGTGTTAAAGGTGATGAACATGCTGGATTCAAGCTCTTTTCCTCCAACTTTACCTATTCCTAAGAACTGTTTTTGTGTGTGTGTGTTTTTGGTCTTGTTTTGTTTTGGCATGAATGTACTTCACATGACTACTCAATGGTTGCTAACTAGTAAATGGATTGTAATTTAAATCCATTGAAAGGCATGTTTGAGATGACACCAGATGGAAGTTCTCTCTGCGTGTCAATATCTGTTGCGTCTTATTCCCAATGTCATCACATGTTACTGTCATCAAAGAAACAGAGGTAGCAATCCATAAAGTGGCAAAGAGCAGCTCACAATGCTTCCAGGACCATCTGGCTGGCAGCTGCCAGAGGCGGAATACTGGATACTGCTATGCTGAAAATTACTTAAGCATTTTTCCCCCAACCATTCTTATTCAATTTAACAGAAGAGGAATTGCTTTCAGAAGGATTTTCAAAGGAGAAGAAAACATCACTGAAATTCTTGTGGGTGATATGTTGGGATCGGGTCCTTACTTTGGCTTGCTTGTTTGTTTGTTTATGACTTGTCTATACCATCCAATAGCCAAAGCTCTCTGAGCGGATTATTATTATTAGTAGTAGTAGTAGTATCATCATCATCATCATCAATTATTAATATTATTGTATTTATTTGTATCCCATCTTTTCCCTGATACTGGGACCCAAGGCAGCTTTACAATATTAAAACATATACAATTAAATCATATAAATAGAAATATACAAAAGTTAAAATATAATTAAACCTGCTGTAATATTAACACATTTAAAATACAAATAAGTTTTTTTTAAAAATCCAACGCATAAACAGAGGTCCTAGGGTGAACATAAGGAAAGGAAGACAGGGCTCCTGTATTTTTAATAGTTGCATTGAAAAGGGAATTTCAGTAGATGTCATTTGTATGTATGCAGCACCTGGTGAAATTCCCTCTTCGTTACAACAGTTAAAGCTGCAGGAGCCCTGCCCTTTCGACCAGATACAAAAGCTGCCACGACCCTGTCCTCTTTTCCACAGGGTCACCTGAAGCAGTCCAGACTATTCACGAAAGGCCCGCCAGAACAAAAATTGAAATCATGAAATAAAACATGAGACACACTATAAATGTTTAAAACCACATTATAACATAGAAGTAAAAACCAAAATAAAACCTAGCAGCAATACAAGATTTAAAATATAGTAACAGATTCAAAACTGAAACGTTAAGAGGTAGCCATGTGGAGTCTGCAACTATCCTGTCTTTCATTGTTCAATCTTCTTTTCAATTAAAGTCCAGAAGACGTCATGAGGTAATTCCTTCCTTGGTGCTTTTTGGGGTCAGGGAGTGTGGACAGCTAACCCTAACCCATGGGGGGGGGGGGGAATAGCACCCTTGGTCACCTCTCAACAATGAGATTAGCTCAAAGACAACACCAAAACAAATTCAAAAGAAATTTTGAAGCATCTTGAGCATGTAACAGTATTCTCTCTAGTATTCTCTCACAATACTAGAACCCGGGGTCATCCCATGATGCTGATTCATGGGAGGTTGAGGACTGATAAAAGGAAGGACTTTGTCACATAGTGCATACTTAAACGATGGAATTCGTAATCATATGATGTAGTGATGGCCACCAATTTAGATGGCTTTAAAAGGGGGTTGGAGAAGGGAAAAGGTTTCACTGACTACTAGCCTTGATGGCTATGTGCTATCTCCAGTAGCAGAGGCAATAAGCCTACATATGCTAGTTGCCAGGGGACATAGGTGGGAGGGTGCTGTTGCACCATGTCCTGCTTGTAGGTCCCTGGTCGACAGCTGGTTGGTCACTGTGTGAACAGAGTGCTGGACTAGATGGGCCTTTGGTTTGATCCAGCAGGGCTCTTCTTATGTTCTTACGACAGGAAACAGAAGCCACTTTCACAGGGGCAGAAAACTTTTGAGAAATGGGAGGACAGATTTTGGTACAGCGTTAACAATATTCTAAAGCAGTTATAGTCTGATCCAGCAAAACAGTTCTTATGTTTCAGAGGCAAATGGGCTTTTAAACCCAATTTTAACTAATTGAACCTCATTGACTTATCAATTTCATATTGGAACCGAGTTCTGAAAGGCTCAACTGTATTTTATAAGAAACAGATACATGCTACTTCGTAGCGGCTGTTCTTTGTTTCTCCATGTGGAACTAATAGCTTAGCCTGAAATGCTGGATTTAAATGCTGATGTTTATCGGAGTGGTTGCAAGTTCCCTGTTTTGACGCTCCATTTTACAATCCTTTTCACTTGCCCTGTTTTTGTTTTCTGTGCCTCAGGACTCAGTGTGTTCTTGGGACAATTTTAATATTGCTTAGCAAATTGTTTGCGAAAACGATTCTTACAATATGACCATCTGCAAGTCTTATCATAGAAGAAGCAATATGAATAGCAGAACAGAGTGGCGGCGGCAGGAAGAGGAGATGTGTGAATTATTGGGGAAATGTTGAATAATTATAGCAGAACAATGAAGCCAATGCCATCCTGAAATTACCTTCGATCTCCGCATAACATTTTTTTGATGAAAGTGGATAGATCCTAATTTACATTCTGCTTATTTCAGCACCTTACACACTAACACATTTATTGTGGCATACGCTTTGGAGCACTAAAGCCTACTGCGTCAGACGCATGGAGTATCATGGAGAGTTTCAGGTTTATCTATAGTATATACAGGGGAAGAATTGTAAACAGTGAAGTCAGAAGAAAATTAAATGCAGTGCAGTTGATAACATAAACAGGCTGGCGCTAGGTAAGCCAACTGACACATGTAGTGAGATTTTTTAAAAAAACCTTTATCCTGGTTCAAGCCTCTGGCAAGAAAGTTAAACTTGATAAGTTCTAACTCAGCCGTCTCTTGCTCTAAAATCACTTTGAAGTGTCTTTGTTCTACAAGGAGCACTTTAAGGTCAGTGATTTAGGCTGTTTCTACACCAGGCTGTTTGCCCGGGATGGCCCCCAGCTGGTCCCTGTGCGCTGATGGTGTGTATTAGGTACTTCCGGGATCGCCCTCCCTCTCTCCCTCTACACCTCTATGGTGTAGAAGGGGCCTCTGTGTCTTGGGAGGCTGAAGTGTTCTTCCACTGGTTTTTGAATACTGACATTTCCTATGTTCTGATTTGTGTCCATTTTTTTTTTCCCATAGAGACTGGTCTGCTTGCTCATATACGCTAGGGTGACCAGATAAAATCCAGGCCAGGGCTCATGTAACTTTAACAGTTGTAGAGAAAAGGGAATTTCAGCCAGTGTCATTTGTATGCAATGAGTTCCTGGTGAAATTCCCTCTTCATCACAACAGTTAAAGTTGCAGGGACCCTGCATTCTTTTGTATATGGTCACTCTAGTATAGTGCCTGCAACTTTAACAGTTCTGATGAAGAGGGAATTTCGCCAGGAACTAATTGCATACAAATTACACTGGCTGAAATTCCCTTTTCTCTACAACTGTTAAAGTTACATGAGCCCTGACCTGGATTTTATCTGGTCACCCTAATATACGCAGTACATGGTACGCTTGAATTGTGCTTACACATTTTTGAAGAACTGAACTGAACTCTTAGCCTTGCTCCCAGCTTCCCCCAGTTCGGGTGGCCACTTACGTACCATCGTATAAAACAAACTTCTTTGGTTTAGTCCTGTATGCCGTCTTAACGGCAGCCTAAAAACAATTTTAAATGTACAACAAATCTTAAAAAGGCAATGCATTAAACAAAAACAGAGGACAAGGGGACATAGAAATGCACATCATTTAGAAATAATTGCTATCATTTTAAATAGAAATGCAATGCATCCTACTATGGTGGGGAAGAGTGTGGATCGATGCCCTCCACTGCTGCTCAGTCTGCTACTCAGAGTAGGGTGACCATAAGGAAAGGAGGACAGGGCTGCTGTAGCTTTAACAGTTGCATAGAAAAGGGAATTTCAGCAGGTGTCATTTGTATATATGCAGCATCTGGTGAAATTCCCTCTCCATCACAATAGTTGAAGCTCGACGAGCCCTGCCTTCTTTTGTATCTGGTCAAGGGGGTACAGCTCCTGCAACTTTAACTGTTGTGATGAAGGGGGAATTTCACCAGGTCCTGCTGAAATTCCCTTTTCTGAACAACTATTATAGATACGCGAGCCCTGTCCTCCTTTTCATATGGTCACCCTAATCCAGAGGTTAAGTGCTGAGGGTCAACTTCAAGGCTCTTTCCTTCATATAGTTCTTTATCTTTAAACTGCACTTGGATTGAACAGCCTTCTAACAGAGGACAGCCCTCTACAAAGTAGGACACATGGCCACCCCACACCCCAGCCCAGGTGAGCAGAACTGATTCACTTATCTTCTGCTCAGCAGAGGATGGTTGCGTATTGCATTTGCACAACTTTTAGGGCCTTTCTAAAGCAGGTTTGCTCTCAGAATTGACTGCCATTTTCTTGGTGGAAAGGCGGGATACAAATCAAATAAATGAATCATTAAACTTCAGACAGCTACCAAGACTCTAATGCTACAAAAGGGCATGTTATTTATTTTAATTATTTATTACATTTTTATACTGCCCAATAGCTGAGGCTCTCTGGGCAGTGCACAATTAAAACCATAAAATACAAGCACCAGAATAAATTTAAAAGTTTAAAAGTTTAAAAATACTATATAAAACCCAAATAAGTTACAACCCAGGGAGAGCCTGTGTGAAAAGATATATTTTTAAGAGGTGTTTAAAGGATGTTACACTTTCTGCCTCCCAAACCACATAAGGGGTAGTTTTCCAGATACTGGGTGCCATTACAGAAAAGGGGTGTTTGCAACCAAATGACAGTTAGCATACACCTCTGGATCAGGGAGGGTTTTTTTCAGCAGTGGTCATACCACTGCCTCCTTCAAGGCAATAGGGACCACGCCATCATGCAATAATGCATTCACCACTCCCCTGATCCATCCAATCAACCCCACGCAGCTAGCTCGAATAAGCCATGATGGCCAAGGGTCAAGAGAGCATGTGGAGGGTTGACCCACGTTGCTGATGTTTGTTTGGCACTCTCCTTAACTTCTTTATCCGGGCATTCCTATCTTCAATAAATGACTGGGTCTAGATACAACAGCAGCCCCCAAGCTTTTTGGAGTTGCTGAGCATGCTTGGAATTCTGAGGGAGTGTGATGAGCACTCTCACAAAATGGCTGCTGGTCCATAAAATGGCTGCCATGGTGACTGCCATCATTGGTCACAAAACACTCATTTCCCAGACAGCATACAGTAGGCTGACCATATGAAAAGGAGGACAGGGCTCATGTAACTTTAACAGTTGTAGAGAAAAGGGGATTTCAGCCAGTGTCATTTGTATGCAAATAGGTCCTGGGGAAATTCCCTCTTCATCACGACAGTTAAAGTTGCAGGGGCCCTGCCTTATTTTGTATATGGTCACTCTAGTATAGTGCCTGCAACTTTAACTGTTGTGATGAAGAGGGAATTTCACCAGGAACTAATTTCATACAAATGACACTGGCTGAAATTCCCTTTTCTCTACAACTGTTAAAGTTACATGAGCCCTGTCCTCCTTTTCATATGGTCAGCGTACCATACAGGTGAGGCTAAAAGAAAAAGAATTTGCCCAAGACCTTCGGAAAAGTACAAAGTAGAGAGGTGGGGTTTGAGCCCCAAAACGCAAAACTCAAATAAAGATAGCATTGGAGGGCAGATGTATACCAGACCCCACCCACCCTTACCCCTCAGTTAAATTTTTTTTTTTAAAAGAATCTTAAGAAATGAAATAAAAATCAGAAGGAGCAGGGAGCCTGGAAGGAACACAAAGAGGAGTGTTTGGACGCATGCAGGAAAGCCCAGAGCTACAATCTTAATTCCCTGCAATACATTTGAAAGGAAATTTTCAAGAGTCTGCGGTAAGGCTATATACATCAGTTGCTGGGGGAGCATGGACAGGAAGGTGCTGTTGCACCTGTGTCCTGCTTGTGGGTTCCTGGCTAGGCTAGGGTGACCAGATAAAATCCAGGTCAGGGCTCATGTAGCTTTAACAGTTGTAGAGAAAAGGGAATTTCAGCCAGTGTCATTTGTATGCAATTCATATCTGGTGAAATTCCCTCTTCATCACAACAGTTAAAGTTGCAGGGGCCCTGCCTTCTTTTGCATGTGGTCACTCTAGTATAGTGCATGCTGCTTTAACTGTTGTGATGAAGAGGGAATTTCACCAGGAACTAATTGCATACAAATGACACTGGCTGAAATTCCCTTTTTTCTACAACTGTTAAAGTTACATGAGCCCTGACCTGGATTTTATCTGGTCGCCCCTGGTCGACAGCTGGTTGGCCACTGTATGAACTAGATGCTGGACTAGATGGACCCTTGGTCTGATCCAGCATGACTCTTATGTTCTTGATCAAGGTGTTGCCATGATTTTAGCAGCTTTGGATCCAAACATTTCCTTCCTCTGTCCTGCCCCCAACACACACTGCAAGCAGAAATTTTAGTACAAGAATGTGATGATGGATGATGATGATGACAAGAACGACAACAATACAGCTCAGCCATGTACCAAGATAACTTAAACTGAGAATTTCAATATTCTTTGTTTAGCTTGCCTGATGTATTGTAAGCCACATAATCCCAAAAGATTTTGCTGTACTATAAACCTTTCCATACACAGGAGATTAGAAATATATCACTCTTCTTCTTTTCTGGTGTAGCAGCAGAAACAGATCTGGGTCCCCTCTACAAGAGGTCGCTTTTACGCCCGATTCTCCAATTATGCACATTTCCTGACAATCGTGTTTACATCTAATACCCATGCATGAGAGACGTGGAAGCGCATGACGGGCTCTATGCAAGGCGTTTTAAAGTTGTTTACATGCGGAGAATCGCATCATAAAATGGAGTTTGAACAAGGAAATGTTGCAGAAAGTAATGCACTTTTTCCTGGAGGAACTGCCCCCTCAGGTTCCCGCCATTTCTTACCCCCTCCCACCAGAATCTCCTGCCTTTGGTTACCTGGGGTTCCTGCCCGTCATTACTTGTTTTACCTGTTCCCTGTTGCCTGCTCGCCATTTGCAGATGGACGGGAACACTAGCTGTGATGGCTCCTGCTGTGCTTTACCTTTACTTATTGCATGCATCCAGTTTACACTGTGCAGAATTAGGAGAACGTTTCTTCGGAGAAAGAAAAGATGAGCCTTGCACATGAGGAGCCTTCGATCAATGCAGCAAGAACTTTTCACGGACACCCCATATCGTTTATTATCTCTTCCTGCTATGAAACAACGGAGACCAAGAAGGTGGTGGCGCTTCCCCAGGAGTCGTGACTGGTGGGAAAACTATGTTCTAGCGATCTGGGATGATGAACAGTGGCTTGAGAACTTCAGGATGACTAGAGCAACCCTTTTCCAGATTGCGGAGCATCTTCGGCCATTTTTAGAAAGGAGAACCACGAACATGAGGGAAGCCATTCCAATGGTGAAGCACGTGGCCATCTGTATTTGGAGGCTAGCAAATCCAGGTGGTTACCGGGTTGTGGCATATCAATTTGGGGTCGGAAGGACAACTGCTGCAGTGATCGTGGTGAAGGTCTGCCTAGCCTTGGAACATGCACTCCTGAGACGCCCCGTTTGCCTTGGCAACGTTCCAGACGTGAGTCAATGTTTTTTACTCAGGTGTAGGAAATGAATTGGCTAAAGATGCATAATTACAGCAGTTATAGAGGGGGCGTAATGTAAAAAGAACAATTTTTCCTCATCTGTATCCCACGCATGCCTTTGAGAAAGTGCTTTGTAATGACTGTCCTATGGATCTCTATGTGCAAGGGCTGTCCTATGGATCCCTATGGGCAAGGGCTGTCCTATGGATCCCTATGGGCAAGGGCTGTCCTATGGATCCCTATGGGCAAGGGCTGTCCATGGATCCCTATGGGAAAGAGCTGTACATAACACCAGGTGATGAATCAATAATACTTTATTTTCCATTATTCCTGTGTTTTTTCTATCAGATCATGAGTGGATTTGCAAAATTGGGCTTCTATAATTGTGTGGCAGCATCAGATGGATGTCACATTGAAATTACCTGTCCTCTGAGGTCAGGGGCCGACTACGTTAACAGGAAGCGGATTTTCTCCATGCTCCTTCAGGGCACAATGGACCACCCAGATGCTTCATGGATGTGGAAATAGGGTGGAGTGGGAGAAATCATGATGCCCATGTCTTCAGGAACTCAGCACTGTTTGAGGCAATGGAGGCTGGTGTCTTCATACCAGGGAACCCAACCATAACTGTTAATGGCGAACAGATTCCTCCACTGGTGGTGGCTGATTCAGCATACCCCATTCAGAAGTGGCTCATGAAGCCTTACAGTGGAGTCATGGACCCGCAAAAGCTTCATTTCAACAGCTGTTTGTCAAGGGCAAGGAATGTTGTAGAATGTGCCTTTGGGAGGTTAAAAGCACGGTGGAGATGCCTGACATCCAGGATAGAAATTGCTGAGGAAAATATAATTTCTGTAATATCTGCCTGTGTAATTTTACACAACATATGTGAAAGCCAGGGACATGCCGTAACAGTTGATCTCCCAGAGGCAAGACACATTGAACTGGCAACCCTGGGTGCCCCGCTGCCAATGGCGAATGAGGAAATCCAAGAAAGGGCAGCTGAGGAAAAGGGTCAGAGAGGCCTTAAGCGCCACGCCATGGTCTCTGCATGGCCAGAACCATTAGGTTCCCGGGCCAGTTTTATTTGTAGTAACTACTGTAATTCCAGCCTGTAAGAAACTGTACGTTTTCTTTTCTAAGGTGATGTTACTGTAACGTTACAGCGAGTTAGTAAATGTTGTTATTATTGACATATTAAAATTGCTAAATATAAATAAAGTATACTTGAACCAATGACTAATACTTTGTATCATGTGTGAAGCTGTGGTTCTGTCCACAGAATCCAACATTCCTACTACTTCAAAACAATGCTGAAAGTATTGTTCATAGACAATAAGTCTTCAGATAACCTATATAAACCTTCACACATATGAACTGCTGCATCCATGGAGGGAATGGGTAGACAGTATAGTAAACTTCGCAGAAGGGCCAGTCACAGACTCACAGCCCGGCCTACCTCACAGGGTTGTTGTTGAGAGTATAAAATGGAGAGGAGGAAGATCATGTCCTGTGCCCTACCTTGGCTTCCTTGCTGTAAAAAAAGGCAGGCTAATAATTACAAAATAAAGGAGACTAGGGCGTTTTATCATCCCTTTTCGAAACACATGAGCCATATTAGTACCTTTGGTCAAACTTAAATTACTAAAACACTGCCCAGAAAACAATGTAGGGTGGGTGGGGAATGAGTGGACAGCCAGATGCGGGTGGACTCCAACTCCCATAATCCCCAGCCAATATGGCCAATGGCCAGGGATGTTTACAGTTGTAGTACAATCTAGTGAACAACATATTCATGATTTAAGATTAGGAGACCCAACAGTTATTCAACACACCTGGTGAAGTTCCCTATGCTAACCACTTCTTGTGGCCAAAAACATTAACAAACGCATCATTTAAACGGATATGCACATTTCCGGTTAAACTACCCCATCTGTGCAAAGTGCTATGCGGAAGTGCGGCCTAACTTCCTTTCAGACCTGCAAAATGCTGCGAGGGAGGTACGAGGTGGATGCTGAGGTCCGCATAATGCTCGCCTTTCTCCTCCAGTCCTCCCTCATGGGAAGGATTGTTAGGAGCAGTGTGTCCTTTTGGGGAAGGAATACCCTCAAAATGTAAAGGCTTCTCTTGCACAAAAAGCCCTACAACTATTCATCTGAAACATGGCAGGCTTGATCCCCTCAGAAGGGGCACCTACCCATGCAAATGTCATCAAATTCTGCCAAGAAATATTTTAAAAATCATTTTTTTTAAAAAAAATCAAAATATAAAGGTGCATGCACAGAAACCACTACACCTATTTGTCTGAAATTTGGCAGATATAATCTTCTCCTAAGGGGTTGCTCTGCTTGCAAATGTAATCCACGTTTGTCAACCAGAAAACAAGTTATAGACAATGTTTTGAAAGGCATTAGGTACCAAGCTGAAACAGATGCCCTCCAAACCAGTATGAGTTGAATCAGGCCATTTTCTCAAGCCACGGCAAATTTTGTGATGGTTGCACAATTCTATTAGGGAAGCAAGGATTCCATCCATACTGCATAGGACCTTATACGTAATCGCTTTTGCACATAATGCTAACCTATAATTTCGTGTTTAAAATGTACATGAGAAGAAATGACCCCATTTGAAGTATGGAGCTTGCATGTTCCCTCTAACTATGGGGGTATAAGTTAGAATTCAATTTTGCTCTAGGAGATTCGTGGTTTGTTGTTGCATGTGAACCAGGAATTGTGGTTTAAAATAAATTCCCGTTAAACAAACAAGCCAGCGAAAAAACCAGGTTTTGTTATTGTCATGATTAGCAATTGACCAGAGTTTCTTTTAAACCATGATTTCTGGTTCACATGTAACTAAGCCAGGAATCTGCTTATGTACAACTTACTTCTGATTTGTTGCTCCTCCTCCTGGTCACATGGGATGAGGAGAGAGAAAGGGGAACATATGTACCCGAGGCTTCACGCAAACTCCTTTCTGCTTCTGTACATAGTACTAAACCATGGTGGAGGTTTTAGGAATGAACAGGATAGTGGGAAATGTTTTGGGAGGAAATACCCACAATTCCTTGGAACCATCCCTGCTTAGATCCAAGAGATTTTGAAGCAACATGAAGCAACATAAACATCCTAAATTCCTAATATTTCCATTTCAGTTTTTCCTGGGCTTTCATAGCCTTAGAATGACACCTCATGGAGGTTCTATATAGCTGTCATGGCTTTCGTCCTTGTTCAACCAATTCCTCCCAAATCTGGCAGGCTGAAGATGTTGCAAGCGCCTGATCCTTGCCATTTCTTCTGCCTGCCAGAAGAATAAGATATTATGCAGAACTCCAGGCATCTGCAACAGTTTTTCTTGTACGGCGTGGTTTAGAAAGGAAACTTCAGCGCTGGAATGGAAAGCAGTTAATTCTCTTCTAAACCGTTTGAAACAATTTAAAGACAGGGTCAGACGCTGCTTTTCTGCCCTTTGATTTTACTGGAACAACTAGACTTTCCATTTTACTGCTCCTGTAATGTAGCCGGAAGTGTTTTATGCTGCGTTTTAATGCTGCGTTTTAATATTATTTTTAATATTGTATTTTAATGTTGTGAACTGCTGAGAGATTCCATTATATTCAGCAGTATATAAATCTTACAAATAAATGCATAAATAACATGTCCTGTACAGAGAGGTATTTTTCAGTTTAGATGGATCATCTAGGTAGAAAACAAACATTGGCTCAATTCGGACGACACAATAAACGACTGGTGTGGGGGAAACAATTGTCAGTTGTTTTGACTATTGTGTCATCTGAATGCTGCCATAGTCAACTCAGCGCTGATCCTAATCCACCCCACAGTTGATTATATATTACCATGTTGTGTGGGGAGTACCCCCTAATTGAACAACTGTAAAGTTGATTATTACCCCACCATTGACTATCGTGTCGTCCAAATTGAGCCATTCACTGAGGTCTTGCCTGACCCATTGAAACCAAAGGTCCATGTAATGCAGTTGAGCACTAAAGGTTGCCTCAATATGTACTACTGGTTCAAAAACCATCCTTCAGCATGTTTACAGCTGCCCTGACCATGAATCAAATGCCAACTGATATTCATCTGGGAGACTTACCATTAGCTTCATTCTCCTGCATCTAATTAATAGTTGGATGAGAAAAACTAAGCTAAGGCCAATCACTATTCTTTAATGTGTTTCCATTCAAGACAAAATGAATGCTGGAAGTTTGTACAGCACTATATGCAGCAAAAAAAATATTGCATCTTTCGAACACGTGGCTGATAAATTCTACGCAGACACAGGTATAATGAACCAAGAGGTGAAAGAAAGTATCAAGTTCCAAAGATATTTCTGGGTCATCCCATCACCACTGCACTTGGAGTTTCTATTTTCAAAGAAGGCATCCCGTCTACTTACTTGACATTTCTTGCCATTCTACCTTTCCTTGAATTACACTTCTAATACGCCCAATACCCGATCTTCTCTGAGCAGATTACTTTCTCCAAATGCAAGCCGTAGCCTTTCAGGTACTCAGCTTCATATTGATGTCATTGAACAGGAACCTGTGGCAATGAACTAGCATTTATTTGGCTGGATCAAAGCTAAGAGACATCTTTGTTCTGTATTGTATTCTAATGTTTCTCTTTCACTCAGCCTAGCAATGGAGGAGAGACAGAGACAGGCAATGGGCCTGTTCAGAAGACACCTTAAACCAGGGTGACCATGTGAAAAGGAGGACAGGGCTCCTGTATCTTTAAGAGTTGCATAGAAAAGGGAATTTCAGGAGGTGTTATTTGTATCCATGGAGCACCTGCTGAAATCCGCCCTTCATCACAGCAGTTAAAGCTGCAGGAGCCCTGCCCTCTTTTGTATCTGGTCATGCTAGGTAGGGCTCGTGTAGCACTAACTGTTGTGATGAAGAGGGAATTTCACCAGGTGTTGCATGCATACAAATGACACCTGCTGAAATTCCCTTTTCCATTCAACGGTTAAAGTTACAGGAGCCCCATCCTCCTTTCCATATGGTCATCCTACTTTAAACCCTGCTGGTCAAGGTTTTTAAACCCTGCTCACTCACTAACCACAGTCGGACCTTCTGCAGCAGGGTTAGCAGCTCTAACCATGGTTTAAAGTGTTGAGTGCAACAGCACAGCTTGTGGTTAGTGCTAACCCCAGAGAACCACAGTTTCACTAACCACGAAGCCTGAAGTTTCGACTGAACAGGCCCAAAGTGACTGTCCTCCAAGCAAATGTACTCTCCCCCACCCCCCACGCGCGCGCTTATCCTGGGGCTGAACTCCAAGGAGAAAAATATATAGTTCACTTTGAACTGAAATCAGTGCATACTGGCTAGCATCTGTGGCATCGCCAACAAGGCTAATTTCATTAATGAAACCACTTCAGATGTTTTATAGGGAACAAAACCAAAATGCTTTATATATCAATATATAAAATAAAAGTATCTACCTTTGCACCCATCTGCAGTGACTGTTTTAATAATGTTCATAATTATTAAATTATGAACATTATTTTGTTAGTGTGACTGAGGAATACATACACACACCCAAGTAAATGCATGCTACTTTAAGAAGAAGAGAGAGAGAGTTAAGCCACTTATAGTATAATCCTATACAGGTCTACTCAGAACTTATATGTATGAACTTACTGTTAGGTATGTATATATGGAATCACATCCTTTAGGGAATAATCTGATAGCCCCTTATACAGCATCTGAGCTCCAACACCCCCCTCCACCTCACAGCCAGCCTGGAAAAACTGTGCCAGCTGCTCTCCAAGGTCAAGAGCATGACCTTGGAGGATGAGGAAAGGAGCATATCAGTGGACAGGGAAGGAAACAGGAGAGGCCAGGATATGGGTTATCCCAAGGCCTCTCCAGCCTCCTTCCCTTCCCCACTGAAACACTTTCACTGGATGAGCGATAAAACAAAGAAGTACTTCCTTTTATCTTTCCTGAATCTCCCACCAATCAGCTTCATGGTGACCTCGGATGCTAGTATTATGAAAGAGGGAGAAACCATGCATAGTTTGTAAATACCGTGCATAGTTTTGTACACTTCTATCATGTCTTCCCTTATTCAACCTTTTTCCAGGCTAAACAATCCCAGCTGCCGTAACCTTCCCTCATAGGGGAGTTGCTACAGCCTCTTGATCATTTTTGCTGCCCTTTTCTGCCCTTTTTGCTACTCTGTGATGTATTTTTAGATGCAGTGACCAAAACTGTACACAGTATTCTAAGTGTAGTCGCACCATAGATTTGTATAAGGGCAGTATGATATTGGTCAGTTTTATTCTCAATTCCTTTCCTAATTAAGCCTAACATGGAGTTTTCACACAACAGCTTCCTGCCTCACTTAATTAAAAGAAACACATACAATAAGCAAGGAGACATTTTTCAGTAAAATAAATATTTTACATCTCTATAAAATGCACGAACTCATGACAGAAAAACAATGGGAAATTAGTATAAATGTGATACTGGAGAGATATTTTACTTTTTTATAGGTAGAATAATTTATTTAGGTAATATATTCATATATATAATATATATTTTTGACAAAAGATCTCTTCCTTTCTTCTTAAAACAAGGTCCATTATCTCTTTGCAAATTTGATACAGCTGGTTTGGAGGTTGCTTGTCTTGTTTCAGTTGTTTTGCAGCAAGTCCAAGAGTTCATGAGTTCAGTTTGCAGTCCTA
Source organism: Anniella stebbinsi (assembly GCA_029215795.1). Classification (NCBI taxonomy): domain Eukaryota; kingdom Metazoa; phylum Chordata; class Lepidosauria; order Squamata; family Anniellidae; genus Anniella; species Anniella stebbinsi. The sequence goes on from JARDYH010000004.1 coordinate 15,584,722, forward strand.
CGTGTAAAATATAAAACTTTTATAAGAAAAATCTCACCATTTTTGCCAAAGTATCCTTTGAAAGATTCCTGACTACCAGTAACGAATTTGTTTTTCCTCATTCTCTTTGATTAGCAAACGCTAGATGAAAGTCGTTCTGACATCTTCTCAAGTCAAATATTTCCCAAATTCATTCAAAAGGTCCAATTCAGGCCACTTGCTTTGGCTGTGTCAAAATATATCCAATCCAGCTGCATTGCATAACATTCAGTGTTCCCATCCTTGTGTCCCTTCTAGCAATTCAAAGTAAGGACTACTATATGGCTTTGAAATGAACTGCCTTAACTTAGCAAATATATTTTTAATGTTTCAAATTTTTGGAAGGGTGGGTGGGGTTGGACGGATAAACGAGTGTTCTATTCACCGGTAAGTCCCTCTCCGTGTCTTTCCTGTAAAGCTGTTTTAAAATTCCATTTCAGTGCAGAAATAATTGGTGCCTAAATCAAATAGCCTATGAAATACTCACAGTATACTGTTAGCTTGCTATATTTTATAATGATATTACTATTAGCCATTCATATTTAATCTGCATAGATAGTCATTTAAAATGCCACTGAAATTACAATATGAAAACATGTTTGAATGTCATTAGAGAAAAGGGGGATATTTTTTAATATAAAAGTGACAACACCAAATACAGGCATTTTTCTAATGTACCGATTTCTCCCATGAGAATTGTCTACAGAAAACTGGACATTCACATACATGTAAAAAGCAAGTTGATGAAACAGCATTCCCCCCACCCATCTGAAATGATGACCAGGCAAGTACGTTTTACCCCTTGAACTTGTGCAATGGGAGGTGTTGTTCAGACCTTAAAATGGCAAAATTGTTTTTTGTTCAAAATGGACGGAAGTCGTACTGTTCTGTGTGATGTACAAGGCTCTCGCCAGAACATTGCAGAACAGTTCAGTGTTCTCCAGGCAGAAGAGTTCTCCACCTTCAAGATGGCATCAGTTCAGGAAAAGTTAGCACCTAGTCCGAGGTAATCAATTCATGAATCTGGGCATGTTTGTCCACCTTGGGTGAGTTTCGTATCTGAGGAAGAAGTTTCTTGACTTCATACCTTTGAAACAAGACACAACTAAGTATCAGTAGTAAAGCACAGTGGAAGCCTTATCCAAATACACATTTATTTTGGAAGGTTTTTTGGCATTCTGAAAGGATGAGTATAAGGGCCAAAAAATTTAAGAACATAAGAAGAGTCCTGCTGGATCAGACCAAGGGTCAATCTAGTCCAGCACTCTGTTCACACAGTGGCCAACCAGCTGTCGACCAGAGACCCACAAGCAGGACATGGTGAAACAGCACCCTCCCACCCATGTTCCCCAGCAACTGGGGTATATAGACTTACTGCCTCTGATACTGGAGGTAGCACATAGCCATCAGGACTAGTAGCCATTGATAGCCTTCTCCTCCAGGAATTTATCCAACTGCCCTTTTAAAGCCATCCAAACTGGTGGCCATATATAAAAATAAATAAATAAATAAATAGCTTATAAAACAAGAGGAGCCCATAAAATAAGAGGATATAAGGTAATAAAGAGCCCATAAAGCAAGAGGAGAAAACAGTAGAGTTGTCTTCTCCTGTCAGGTGACAGACCTTTTCACACTGCCTCTAAACCCGTCCACATGCTTGTACGGTCTCAGGCTCTAGGGCACGGGCTACTCCCCAAGTAAAGCAGGAGTACAGCCATGTGCAAAGCCCAGAGGGAAAATGAGCTTACAGATGCTCACAAGATACAGAGAAACTGCCACCAAAGAGAAGAGAGCTCTGTGTTGGACCTTTCAAAAGCATATGATGTTTTCCTACCAGTGATAAGCTATCAGTCTGAGCGGGCAAAAGCAATTGCCTTCAATATCAATTGTATTCATATATTGCAGAACTGTGGTTCTGTGCAAGTACCAACTAGAGCAGGGGTCCCCAACCTTTTGGGAGTCAGTGGGAGTGCGTCATGGGCACTCTCTCAAAAATGGCTGCCTTGTTGTGGGGGACTTATCTATTCAGAAAATGGCTGCCACAGTGGGCACGGCTGGTCACAAAACACTAATTTCCCAGAAGACAAACTGGTGAGACAGAAAGAAAAGTAACTTGTCCAAGAACCTAAGTACAAAGTGGAGGTGGGCTGAGCTTTGAAATATAAAACCATTTTTATGAAACCAATAAAGTTGGCACAGCATTTTGTTTTGCGACGCACCAGCCTCCCAGTTTAAAAACAATAATTTTTAAAGTTTTACAAAACAAAATAAAAATCAGGAAGCATGGAAGGCACCAAGAGAGATGCCAAAATTAGATGCATTCAACATCCCACTCTGCTCATTTCTAGGGTCTTCTATGTGCCAATAACCTTCATACTAGCCCACATGGTCCGAATTATAGTGCAGGAAGTAATACATGATTTAACACAGGCCAGCGTAACAGATGACTCGAGTTTGTTTTAAACCTCAATTCCTGGTTCAGATGCAACGACAAGCAGGAATCGTTGAAACTGAAACTGGATCCTAGCCTAACTCCACCTCTCAGCCATGCAGGAGGCAAAATGGGGCAGCTTCACTCAGACACTCAGAAGTTCATCCAACCGTGAACTACTACTGCTATGTGAGAAATGGGCCATTACACACAAAGTGCTTTGAACACTCTGAACCGCTATATCAAGATTAAGTCGAGGGCTTTTTTAAAAAAAACAACAACCCTACAGTCACCAAATAATTCTTCTGGTTGATGCTTCAATGATTGATTGATAATATTATATACTGTTTAATATAATAAAATCTCTAAGAGAAATCCTATGGGTCCTAGACAGAGTTGGGAGATGGGAGAGAGCATAGGATATTTCAGATTCCTGGATCCGAGGCCAGAGACAGTGCTCTGACCTCAAACTAAAAAGTACGATCTCCCTGCTCCCTCACAGCCGAATGTAGAGAGAACCGGTGTGGAGCTCGCAAAGGCAATCTCAGAGAGGAGGAAACGGGGGCAGTTCTGTGGGTGGGGAGGGGAGAGGACTTGGTAGGCCGGCCTCCCCAGTGTCCTTCCTTCCTGCTCCACAAAGCCCCAGCTAGATGGGCAAAATCACACGTCTAGCTAAAATGCAGAGCAGTGGGAGTGGAAAAGATCAGCTGCATGCTCCTGCCGCTCTTCATAAGACCCCCGTCTGCCTCCAAGTTTGGAGTCTGGCAGGAATCCCGATAGGATTGCACCCAAAGTGGTTTAAAATACACTATTAAAAATACACTATTTAAAAACAATAAAAAGCAATACAAAAAACAGTAGGACGGTGCAACATATGATTAATTGGAGTTAATTCCAATTGCGTTTTTCAGTTTGCACCATACAAATTGATTGGATTGGATTTGGATTTCGAGAGAAACGTTAGCACTTTTCGTTTGCGTAACACATTCTTGCCTGGAGGCAAACTAATTCTGCTTTGGCTAGAGGAGCAAAGGGAACTAAAAACTGCAATAAATATGCATGCATTCAGGTCGAAACGTGCCTGCTCCTTGCCTCTAGGCATTTTTATTTTATTCTTTTTTTACTTCTGAAATCTAATAGATTTGATATTTAACCAAAATATTAACTTACCCTCCAAGTGCCCATAATTAAAATATAGACCATACCTCTCAATTTAGAAGCAGCTAAATCCTCCTGAGAATGGATTCCTTTTCTTGATGGGGCTCTGTTTGTGCTGTGTTATTTGGTTCCTCCTTATTATGGCTGTGGAAGAGAAGGATATTTATTTAGCAGTGGCTTCAACACAGCTGCCTGAATTTTTGGACTCCCCTTGGGGTGTGGTTACAGAGACTGTTATGATGAACGCCAGCTCTTCAAACTTCACCACTACAACCTTGTTCAGACAAAACGTTAAGCTATGGTGGTTAAGCATTCTGAGCCAAACATTATGGCTTAGCGAGTCATGTGAACCATTCTGAACCATGGTGGCCACATAACCACAGCTTAAAAACACTCACTAACCATTTGCTGCAAAAGGGTTAGATGCCTAACCATGCCTTAGTGTGTCGTCTGAACAGCAGCAGGATGGCCACCACCAGCTTAACAAAACAAATGGATGTCACATGCTTGTCAGTATATCCATGATGCTGCATCACAAAGAAATGTTAGGGATTGTTTTGGATATTTCTTCCGTTCACTGAACTAAGACGTGATATGACAAAGTTCCGTGCTTGTACAATCATACCTTTTGGGTTCAAAGATTTACATCCTGTTCTTCCAATGCAACTGTGTTGCTGAGGGCAGATTACAACAGGTAAAAGTATCACCATCGCTTCATAAAACAATGTAAAAACAAAGCCGTATAAAAAAAATGAAGGCAGGCTCAGCAGATATAAATCCAAGGCACCTTCGACCATATCAGCTATCATCTGCCCAGTTAAGACAAAAGTTTGCCGGAACTGGGAGGATTTCACTAATCAATGGAATGTTTAAGAATGCCAAAGCTTCACCCTTGGATCAGACCGAGGGCTCATCTACACCTAAGGGTGTGGAGGGAGGGAGGGGGAGGATCACAGACTTACCTGCTTCCACAATCCTCCCCCAGTGTCTAGGCAGCCGCACGATGTCCCAGGAGGGACGAGGGACGTCACAGGTGCCATTTTTTTTGAAGAGGAACTGGTTATGCGGTCCCAATCCAGGGGGAAAAGTAAGCAGGAAAAAAAAACATGGCCAGCCCCCCCACACCTTCCCAGGGATGGTGAAATTGCTGCCCCCCAACCCCCATGGGTACCTCTCTGCGCAGCTCCGTTCCAGGCCCCACTACTCGCGAGGAAGAAGAGACAACGCGGGAGTGGCGGCAACACTAGCCACGTTCCTCGGGATGGTCCCGGGACCACGTAAAAATCAGGAAATCAGCAGTCCCAGATATCACGGGGAAAGTCCCTGGTCGTCCCTGGTTGCCCCTGGTATCCCGTGCATCGAGATGACACCGGGGGAAAAAGGCTGGTGTAGACGTGGCCCAAGAGTCTTCTAATCCAGCATTCCATTTTCAACACTGCCCAGCCAGATGTTCTCCAGAAGATCGCATTCAAAGAGTTAAAATAATGGCCATCCCTCCAGTTGGTCCAGGCTCTTACAAATGTGAACACAAAGGATCTACATCAGGGGTATTAAACCTCCTTCAGTCCAAGATCCGAAAGCCACTTCGGAGAAGCTCTCGGGGGGCTGCATCCCAGTGGTGGGTGGGGCCAAATGCAAAGGGGGGTGGAGTCAAAGGCAAATGGGGCATGGCCAAAATATTCAAAATACCAGCATGTTTTAGCTTAAAGCTCTTACTGCCAGTAACGAAGCTTTAAGAGAGGAATTTCAACTTTTTAGAATGGGTGGAAAACTGCACAAAGCTGGGAAACCATCAAATAATCGGGGGGGCAGGGTAAAGGGGGCGTGGCCACCTGCGGATCCGCAGATGGCTGATTTGGGATACCAGGCAGGCTAGATTTGGCCTGAGGTTCTGCAGCCCTCCTCTAAATAGCCATTAACAGACTCATCCTCCACAGATTTGTGAAACCTTTTCAAAAGCCATCTGAGGCCCCATGCACACAAACATCTAGCCATGCAGGAGATGTTTCCCCACAGTGCTCTGCTGGTGCAGCTGCAGTGTGTGTGTGTGTGTATACCAGAACCACGCAGGCTCTGCAGATCACACAGGTCTTTCCTGCCCCACTGCTGCCTGGCCTCCTTCCAGTCAGGTCAGCAACTGGGCAGGAAACGCCCCAGCAGTTCTGATATTCTGACACATACGACAGCCACATGGTATTACAATGTGTTGTTTTTGTTCTTCTTGTTATTTTCCATTTCTATGCCACCCAATAGCTCTCTGGGCCATTCACAACAGTTAATAAGATAAAATACAACATAAAAATGGAAATATACCAAATTTCTCACCCAGCTGTGGATGTGTGTAAAAGAGGGGGAGGGGGGACAGTGCTAGGAGCCATTCCTGCATCTTGCAGTAATGAGCTCTTATGCATTAATCTTGTACATTGTGAAAAGCCTTCAACTTCCTGTCAATTGGCTTCACTGGGTCAGCCACATTCCTACCATTATGAGAGATGAAGAAACATTTCTGGCCACGCTCTCCACACCGTTCACAAATGTCATTCCGATACACAGATATCCGTAGAACAACAATCTTACCATTGGCCACTCTGGGTCCTTGTGCAAAAATGCATGCACGGCTTGTCGCATCTGTCTGCGCATGAGCAGCGCAACGGAGGCCATTTTAATGAATGCAGACTCTTGCGATGCGGCTCAGCAGACCTTTTGCCCCGGAAACTTCCTCTGTAATTAGCCAGCCCGTATGGAACGGTCCTCCTGTAACAGAAGATAGAAACATGCCTTAGCGTTTTTTCGTGGACAACCTTCTCATATGAGCGTCTACATCTCTTATCCCCTGCCCCATGCTCCTAAACTCCTATCAAATACAGGGTTGGATCCAGACTTGGTCATACTTAAGAGTAGTCTCACTGAAAACAATGGGACTTTTACTTTACTTATGAAAATTAACACAAATTCCATTGGTGTCAATGGGCTTAATCTAGGGCCATTTCTACACCAGGCTTGTGGGCCTGGGATGGCCCTCGGCTGGTCCCTGTGAATCCAAATGATGCACAGGGACTCCCAGGGGCGGGGGGCGGGCACGGGATTTGCCAGGGATAAGGGAGCCCTGGAAAATCCCGAATCTTCTGCAGTCCCGGGTAGTTCCCGAGACCGCGGAAGATGTGGCCGCCTATCCTGGATGCTGCCGCACTTACTCGCAAGTAAGCGCAGCAGCACAAATGGGCACGGAACTGCACCACGTAGCTCCATGTCCACCAGGGGAGTGGGTGGTACCAGTTTCACCATCCCCGGAAGGGCAGGGAGGGGGGTGGGGGCCCGATCGCGCACTGTGTTTTTTAAAATAAAGACTTACCATTGCGTATAAGCGCTCCTGTGCTCTCCTCGGGGCCCAAAATGGCGGGCGTGATGGCCGCGTCGCACCCAGAAACGTCAAGTTTGAAGACGACGATCCCGGAAGCATGTATTTCCGGGATCGCCCTCCCTCCCGCCCTCTACACCCCATGGTGTAGAAAGGGCGAAATCTAGGTGTGACTTAGTCTGGCTCCAGCCAGACTTTGAATACAACCAACAGAACTCCTAACAATAGCTCAGCCTCAATCTGCCCCGCCACTAAAATACAGTCAGAGATTGATAGTAGTACAGGCAATCCTTTACCTGGGAGTAGCCCCATTGAACTCAATGGAAACTCGATTGGGGTTTACGTCTGAATAGACATTTATAGGATGGTGCTGTGAGAGTGAAAGCCGCAACCGAGGAAGCCTGCAATTCAATTCTTGCATTAGCCACAAGCTTAGCAGTTTTTAATAATGTCTTTGTTTTTAATAATGTCTTTGTTTTTATTTGTTTTAAGGATTTATCCGTTTTATGATTTTTATATTTATATTTATTGTTGTTCCCTGCCTCGATCTAGATGGAGAGGCAGGTTAGAAATAAAATAAATAAATAAATAAATAATAGGAGTTGGCTTTCAATGTGCCATATTCTCTTAACCCCCGTCCCACAACAGCTTGATGATGATGATGATGATGATGATGACGACCATATTGAAAGATTGGAAGGGATGCTGGGTGGGCCCTCTTGGATTACTTGCTACTTTATGGTGATCTCCCAACATTTCCACATCTAACGAATGTGATTGGGATGGCTTGTACAATCACAGGACAGTCAAACGCCTCAAGCCACATAGCACACCAGAGCAGCAAAAAGAAAGAAGGAGAAGGCACAGACCTCCCTCCCTTCCTATCTCATGTGCTGTTGCTGCTACTTCCGCTATTGCCCTGGGAAGTTCTCTTAAAGGGAAGGGACAGGGGGGATGGTGAGGAAAGTGAGAAGAAATCTGGGAATTCTTCTCCAACTCACATTAAAATGCAACCTGAAGAACAATTCAGGGGCCCAATAATGCATTGGTTTGGAACCTCTTTCAGCATGAAGGCCAAATTCCATTTCTGAGAAGTTTTTGAAGTTCTGTGGTGGGTGGGGCAAAAGGGCAGGGGCAAAAATTCCAGAAAAATACCAGTATCTTTTAACTACAAATTCTCACTGCCAGCAACTAAGCTTTAGGAGGAACAGTTCCACCTTTTAGAATGGGGTGGGGGAGGAAGGGCACAGAAGCTGGGAAACCATCAAATGAGGGCCAGACAGGGGCTCCACACACCCTAGCTCATAGCCGAGCCTAGCAAGTTTCACCGGCATCCCGAGCTCATCTCTAGCAATTCAAAGAGGAATAGTTTAGTTGCTGGCTCCCAACTACAGTCATCAGGAAGTCATTGCTGTGATCATGTCTCACAGTGCTCTATCATCCAATTACAAATTGGTGCTGGGATTTGGTGCTGGTATGATGGATCATACCAGGACTTACGGGCACTCACTAACAGCATATGGCTACCACATGGCACTTTTGATTTACGTGGAGTCATCTGGGCCGTGCAGAGCTGGTAATATGCCTGGGCCAGATGGGAAGTGTGTGCCCCCCCCCCCATTTCAAGCTGCTCATTAAGTATTTTTTAATGTTTTTTTAATGCCCACCAACATGTCCGTTCCACATAACACCTTCATATTAAACCTGTTCTACAACACCTCAATGTTGAATCAGAAATTAGCATTTATTTTTAGTTGCTGTACAAAGAGAAGCAACAACAACAGAACAGTCCTTCATCATTATCAAACATTATCATCATCATCATCACCCTCACGGTATCATCATCATTATTATCATTAATAACTATCATCATCATTACCTCACCCTCCGCTCCAGAGATTATATGCCACAGAGAAGATTGAGGAAAGAGACGCAGTAAGGACAACCATCGCAACTTAGGCACATATATCCCCATCCCGCATGCAGCATATGGCCCTCTGGAGCTTGTAGTCTGACCGTGGTATTCACAACGGACGGCTCCTGTGCTGTTTCCACAAGGCGGGCTCCTCGCTTCTCGATGGGCCACTTACGCTACGGAAGCAGTAGCGTAAGCTAGGGGGGACCTCCTCATCGGAGTGCCCCCTCAAAATCGTGGGCCCCGGGCCAACTGGCCCCACTGCCCCCCCTCTGCCTTGCCTTGGGAGTCATCTAACGCCCCAAGCACCAGGAAGTTGAATTTTGGAAGGAGGAGGGAACCTATTCCACCCCCCATAACAAAGGAAGACAAGAAGAGGAACAAAAGAGCGTCATTTCGAGGAGTGGGGGGAGGGAAAAGGGGGAATTCTGAACAAAAAGGCTTTCTGCTTAAATAGAATTAACATAGGAAGACGGGCAATGTTTTATGGATGGATGCACTGATATAAATCGTCTTCATCTGCAAATGTTTTGCAAGTGAACATGAACTCACATTGGTTTCCAGCAGGGTTGGATAGCATGAAAATAAACTTCTCCTACTGTTCACATCAGTATCAGCCCTATAAGGTAACTGAATATAAATGACTGGAGAGATACTAGATTGTCATTAAAAACTAATCAAGTTTAAATGAGGCAGAGGTTTGTGGGCATGAAAGTAGGAAACAAGTGTGCCCCAGTTAATGACCTTGCACTCCAGCAGAAACCAACGCTTGCGCAACTTAACTAGTGCTTGCCAGGCAACGGGGAGGAAACAGCAATTTGCTGCCAAATGGAGGCAAATGGTTGCTTTTTGCCATTGCTCTAGCAACCACTAGTTATGTTGCGCAAACATTGTTTTACAGTAGTGCAACGCCATTAGCACTCATGCTGGGACCCAGTTGAGTACTACCCTAAGGCGAAATCCTAATGGGATGCCCGTCAGCCTCCGAACCCAGAGTGGGAGCAGCACAGAGATTATCTTTGCCTCTGCAATCCTCCCACTCTGCATTTTTGCTAGATGGGCTTTTTCACCCATCTAGCTGAGGCTCTGCAGTGCAGAGGCTGGGGAGGCCCGAGATTCCTCTTAAGCCCTTTTCCCCTCCCTGACTCAGAACCACTTCCTTTCCCTCCCATCCGGGGTTACTTTTGAGACCTCGGAGAGGCAGCCATCACAGTTCTCTCCGGCTGCAAGGGGGAGAGGGTGGGAGGCTCAGACTCCTAAATCCGAGGTTGGAGCACTGTCTCTGACCTCAGATCTTGGAATCCCAACTCTCCACTGTGCCCCCCACCACCAGATGTTGTCTAGGGGCCATAGGATTGTTCCCTAAATTGCACTTCTCCAGTGCTGACAACTTTTCACTACAATCGTTCCTTTTTTTCCAGAAAGGTACCACATTTTCATCATTTTGGACTAAGACATGGGGATAACTTTCACAATGTTATAAGAGTCACTGTGTGCTATACTGTGCTCAATTGGCTGGGGATGTGCATACATGTGCAATATCACAGGCCTCCATATCTGAGAATAATCACCATTTTTGGAAAAAGGACACCATTTGTGGTGGGCTATGCCACTGTACTGGGAGGCCAGGTGAGCTATTCCTCTAAATTAGGATGAAAAATCTCAATGTAATATGAGAAATGCCATTTCTGAGTTTAAGAATAAGGCTGGACCAAAACCACACCGTTTTTCATGGATGTTCTGAGCAGTTGAAAAATGCACAACCCACTTTCACCCATTTTTGAGAAATTACTTGACCTCACTATGTTCACATAGCACTGTAATATCATCTCATACAATGTGATCTCTTGAAGGCTGGGTTCACCCATGAGCCTGATTTAGGACAGAGGGCAGGGGGAAACAGAGACCGGAAAGATGGTGGCCCTTTCTACACCACTAGGTGTAGAGGGCCACCATTTTGTTTTTGTTTTTTAACAGAGAAGAGAGCAGTTGTGCTCCAACGATAAGGTAAGCAGCTGTCCCGCAGACAGTGTGGTGTTCGCTCCTGGGGTCGTCCCTCCTCCCCACGAGTAGCAGGGCTTCCCAAACAGGCATGGAACTCTGCGGGGTGCGGGGGGGGGAATCCGTGCCCATCGGGGGGAGCATATTTGCCATCCCTGGGACGGCTCTCAGTGGTTTTCGACACTGAGTTTCCAGGGTGTTCTTTTTTAATTTACTTTTGGAACAGCATCTCGCCTGCGCAATTCACGAACGTCTCCTTCTTGTATTAAAAAAACCTCCGCCATGTGGGAATGTCTCTCTTCACTTTCGGGACAACGTGTTGTCATTTAGATCCTGGGGGGCGATCCCGGAAGCTGGAAAGCCCAAGATCCTCCCCAATGCCCTGTCCCAGAAGGCCTGCAGGTGTAGATAAGCCCTAAGAATCTTTGTATTCAAGCAAGTTATCTAGGGCTCAAGTTATTTTATTTTTTCTGAGTAAATGCCTGTGGAATTCTGAATAGGCATCACCAAAATATGAATCGTGTATTTTTACGGGCTGTATTTTTTTTTTCTTGTAAATCGGGTAATGACTCTTTCACAAACACGCGTATTCCATTTATCTGTTTCATTTTGATGATGCAAATATTTTCCGGAAGCAACTGCAATATACTTTCCCATTTTAATCTGACATAAGTCATGAACCATCTCTCATATTCAGCCCTTATGGAAGAGATCATATAGGCTTACTTTATAGAGTTGCTGTGAGGATCACTGATATAATGTATGCAACGGACCTTGAACATCAAAATGTGATGTGAATGCCAAGTGTTAAATAACATCAACGAAATCCTAAAGTAACTTGGACTGCTGCCATTGTATTTACATGACTGGTATGGTGATGAAGGCAACCAGAAATGGTTTTGTTGTTGCTGAATTGGTTCGCTGGGGAGGCCGATGCATAATGAGAAACCTCTGCGGTCTGAATGCTTGCACAGAAACCTTCTAAACACATGCTTGGTCCAATAAAAAGATACAACTTAACATAGTCCAGTTCCATTGGCATTCACACTTCCCTCGAATGAGAGGATTTACAGAGTTCAAATTACAAAGTACATCTTTCTAATTGCACAGTGGCGGTGTGGTGCCCTGGGGGGGTCAAGAGAGCTGCATTCTTTCCAGAAGGTAGAACCACCATGCCTTCCTTTTAATTCTACTTTCCAAAACATGCTAAGTGCAATTTTAGCCTTCAGCAATTCTGAAACGACAGAAATCTGATAACTGAGCTTGATGGGAATATGGGAATCCGCAAATTCATTCCCAAACTGGGTGCTGGAGCACAAGGATGTGCCATCAGATAACAGTTAAATGCGTCACGAGAAATAAATCAACCATGTGGCTACATAGCTATAACTACCCCAGTCGCCATTTTGTTTTTTTTAGTTAGTATTATTTTACCATTTTGGAGGTGGCAGGAGCTGCAGCAGGGGCAGTGGGGGCCGCATGTTGCCCACCGCTAGTTTAAGTAAAAAGGTAGGGCTGTAAACCACAAACTGAAGCTGGCACATTTTCCCAAAACATAGGTAAGTTTAACCACAGTTTAGCGTTTGGACATAACGCTAAACTGTGGTCAATCAAACTATAGTTAATAAAAAATGGAAGTGAAACCATCCGATCTCCTCCTTGCGACCACACAGGAGAGGAGGGGGAGTGCACGAACCCAGGGCTTGTGCAAGTAATATTAACCATAATAAACACCATTGTTTTGTGTTATGTCACCAACTGGACAACTATTGTGTAGTCGCAAGTATCCCCATGATGCTCACTGAATGACCTCTCTCTCACTCACAGCCTAACAGAGCTCACAGGAATAGAATAATATTGAGATGGTAAGATTTGGGATTGGGGCATGCACACTGCTATGAATTCCTTGGAGGAAGGTCAGGATTAAAAAATGAAATTAAATTAATTAGCAATGTCCACAGACTGGTTTCAGCAATGCCATCACAGCAGTGTTTTAAATTAGACATTTAGAATCCACATGCCAAAGTTCTGGATGATCAATGAATGAATTCAGGGTGCAATTCTATGCACATTTAGATAGAAAAAAGGCCTACAACTCCCAGCGTACTTTTTTCCTGTCTAAACGTGCATAGGATTGCATCCTAATCATATTTATAAATGATTTCAGAGTGATTATGAGATATGGAAGAAAGAACAGAAACAGCATTTGTGAGCGGAAAAGGTTTGGAAGATGAAATTTAGGAGTTGTTAGATCCCCTCCTCTCTTTAGTATCACAAGAATTATCTAGCTGCATTCTCTGGCTGGGGGCACTCAAAGCTACATACAACAACTCAGCTGTAAAATAAATTAGAATACATTTTGTTTAAAAAGCCCATAAAGAAATCCATCACACTATAGCACCCTTACAGCTTGATCCAAAATGTTTACCCGACAGTAAATCTTGGTGATTTACTCCCAAGTAAATGCACACAGGAGTGCAGCCTTAGCGTGAACCTTCCTAAAGATATTTATGCACAAATGTAACCAAAGAGGGGGACCTGCCCCCCCCACTAGCTTTACTCCTTGGCCAGCAGGGTTCTGACATCAAATGTATCTATAATAGGCAATCCAAAGAGTAAATGCTCTCAGAGGAAAGAAAGCGATCTGTCTTTTCTCCCAGCCTTTCAAAAAAGGGCATTATAGTATCTGTGAATCTGGCTAGGGGCCTCTGGGCTGACTGCTAGCGGGAGCATTTTTGTAACTCTCTGTGTGGCCAACACGCCCCAGCTGTCAGGGCATGTGCTAGCCAGGCCACACAGAGGGAAAACTCCAACGACAACAATATTGCATCTCAGGATGCTTCATGCATAATGAATATCCTACACAGGTAAGAACATTAAAATCTGGCTTGCTGGATCTCACCAAAATGTCCATCTAATCTATTAGCAGTAGTAATATTGTTGTTGTTAGTAGTAGTAGTAGTAGTAGTAGTACTACTACTACTACTAGCAATATTTATATACCGCTCAATTATCTAACACAGATTAAAGAGCAGTGAGCATAGATATAAACAGTAAAAGAAAGAAGATTAAAAAGCAAATTAAAATTGTTCCATTAAAAATCAAAGGAACCAGAAAAACAGTGGCTAGTCAGTTGAGGAAGGCTTCTTGAAACAGAGTTGTTTTCAGGAGGCGCCAGAAGCAGTCTAGTGTTGGCGCCTGCCTGACTTCCAGGGGCAGAGAGTTCCACAGGGAAGGGGCCACTACACTAAAGGCTCTTCTCCTGGTGGATTCCAATCGGGCCACAGGTCCATGTGGGACCACCAGGAGCATGCCCTCCGACGACCTCAGTGATCGGGCAGGTTGGTAAGGGATACACACACACACCTCAGTGAGCAGAGATGTGGAAGACTAAACATTCCCTCCCTCCCTCCCTAAGATCAAGGGATCTAATTGCTAGGGTGAAATTTAACCCCACACACACACAAGAGCGCGCACATGCACACACCAGGAATCATGATCCAGCATAAAGATCAATAGGAAGGGTGAAGGGCTTTAACTTCCTCCCTGCTTCCCAGCAATCTCTCCATCAGAATCACGGGAGGCAGGGGTTTGAGGTTAAAACCTCTCCCTACCACCAGCAATCCTGATCACTGTTTTCTCGCTGCTCATAGAATCATAGAATAGTAGAATTGGAAGGGGCCTGTTAGGGCATCGAATCCAACCCCATGCTCAATGCAGGAATCCACCTTAAAGCTGATGACTGTTCAGCTGCATCTTGAATGCCTCTAGCATGGGAGAGCCCACGACCTCCATAGGTACTTGGTTCTATTGCCATACTACTCTAACACTCAGGAAGTTTTTCCTGATGATCAGCCAGAATCTGGCTTCCTGTAACTTGAGCCCATTATTCCGTGTCCTGCAGCAAGGAGTCAGTGATCTGTTCTCCACCACCACCATCTCGCTCAGCTGAGAGATGATCAGCTGCATGATGGGAAAAAGTGGGCTGTGCACCCTAGAGTAGTAGATGCCTCCGGCTCCCAACTAAAGCATGACAGAGATGACCATTCCGTGTTGCTTCTCGAGGATCTTCATGGAGGCCCATTTAGCTGTCAAGGCCTTAAATTGACCTGCTTTCCATGCATCTGCCCAATCCTTAAAATAAAAACTTAAAAATCTAAGCTAGTGGCCATCACCTCATCTTGCTGTAGTGCTTTTTTTTAATTAAGTGGACATTTCTCCTAATCCGTTTTGACTAAATATGCACATTTTGCAAGTAGTTTTCCTAACAATGAATTTTTGATTGTAGGTTTCACTAATACCCATATATTTGCGTGCACCTTATCCTAACACATAGATTTTTGTACACATTTTCAGAGAAGTGCGAATTTTGAAAGGTAGTTGAGTTTTGGTTCATATCTTGGTTCGAAAGTGCAAAATTAGGTAAGTTTCTAATTAAACTGTGAACCTATCAAATTTTTCCCCCATCCCTAGTGGGCAGTAGAAAACAAACATATCTTCCATTCCCTGTTTCCAATCGTCTACATTTTGTCAAAAACAGAATGTTTGCATCTCTCCCCATATGGGCATGTGCATCTCCAGATGAAAAAGAGTCTCCTTAAAAAATATTTCATAATAAGAAGCCGCACCACATTCTTGTGTTTCCTGGTTCCACCAACTTCATTGTCACATCTGAAGCTGCTCTGAGGGATTTCATAGAATCATAGAGGCCATCGACTCCAACCTCCTGCTCAATGCAGGGATCCACCTTAAAGCGTACCTGACAGATGGTCATCCAGCTGCCTCTTGAATGCCTCTAGGGTGAGAGAGCCCACGACCTCCCTAGGTAACTGGTCCCATTGTCGTCCTACTCTAATAGTCAGGAAGTTTTTCCTGATGTGCAGCCAGAATCTGGCTTCCTGTAACTTTAGGCTGACCATATGAAAAGGAGGACAGGGCTCATGTAACTTTAACAGTTGTAGAGAAAAGGGAATTTCAGCCGGTGTCATTTGTATGCAATTAGTTCCTGGTGAAATTCCCTCTTCATCACAACAGTTAAAGGTGCATGCACTATACTAGAGTGACCATATACAAAAGAAAGCAGGGCCCCTGCAACTTTAACTGTTGTGATGAAGAGGGAATTCCACCAGGAACTAATTGCAGACAAATGACACCGGCTGAAATTCCCTTTTCTCTACCACTGTTAACGTTACATGAGCCCTGTCCTCCTTTTCATATGGTCAGCCTATGTAACTTGAGCCAATTATTCTGTGTCCTGCACTCTGGGATGATCGAGAAGAGATTCTGGCCCTCCTCTGTGTGCCCAGTTCTTTCAGTCTCTCCTCATAGGGCTTTGTTTCCAGACCCCTGATAATCCTCGTTGCTCTCCTCTGAACACACTCCAGCTTGTCTGCATCCTTCTTGAAGTGTGGTGCCCAGAACTGGATGCAGTACCCAAGATGAGGCCTAACCAGTGCCGAATAGAGGGGAACCAGTACCTATTGTCCACTATTGATATTATATGTCAGAGGCTCCCACATTTTTGGGTCGGTGGGCACATTTGGAATTTTGAGAGCCACAAAACAAACAAAGTGCTGCCCTCCAGAGCCATCTTTATTTGGGCTGAAAAGAGTAGCTTTGTGTTTTGGAGCTCAGGCACCACCTCTCTCTTAGGTTCATGGGCAGGTTACTTTTCTTTTAATCTCAATGGTTTGCCTTATAGGAAAGGAATGCTTTCGTCTATCATGATAACCATTTTATGAATGGGCAAGCCTCCCCCATGACAGCCATTTTGTGAGAGCACTCAGAACACTCTCTCAAAATTCCAGATATGCCCATTGACCCATAAAGGATGGGAACTCCTGCTCTGAGGGATAAGAAATGGGGTCCCCAACGGGCAGAAAAGCAGCTGGGAGGATTCAGCAATTTTGAGTGGACAAACAACAACAAGGGGCAAAGATTAAGCAGGCCCCTCCCCACCGCCAACCCTTTGCTCCCAGTTTCATACTCGCTTGTCTGCTTTTCATTTAACACTCAAAAAAGTAGGAAGAAGCAGAGCAGAACTCTCTTGTCGCATGTACTTTGGCCCCATGGCATATCACCGTACATTTCCTCCCTCCACTTAGAAGGCCAGGAAGAGCTTGATCATCAAAAACAATGGCATTCTGCAGCCATCAGCTGCGATTGCCACACAGTTCTCCTTTTAAATGCTGGCAGCTCTGAAAGGTTATAAATTTGCTGTCCACGATAACGCAGAGAATGGCCGTGTCAGTCCTGTGACTGACAAAGAGCTGAAAAGAGAAGAACGCAGAGGAGGAAGGCGTTTGGAAGGAGATGGTGTAGAAGGTTGCACCAAGGTAGAGGGATGGATGGGCTGAAAAGACTTCACAAAGGAGGTGAGCATGCAGAGAAATTTGGGGCAAATAAATGAGAGAGGCAGGCAGAGGGGAGGTGTGTGAAACCAAAGAAGAGTTACGGCAGTACAAAGTGAAAGTAAAGCAATTTAGAAACGGGCCTGCTGCAATAAAGTGATCATATGATATCTAATCTCAGTCCACTACAAAACTTTTGGGCCTTACCCAGCACACTGGCTGGCGGTCAATTCCCGTTTATTACAAGCGAATACTTGCCATTCTTTTTTAAAGCCAGACATGGAAAAGGGAGCGTGACCAGTTTTATTTAATCACCTATAGGCCGTTTCACACATTACATGCTTTTAGGCGTACGCCCAAGTTAACATAAGTGTACACTTAAAAATGTAAAGTCCGAAAATATTCATTGTATTTATTTATTTATTTATTACACTTCTATGCCGCCCAATAGCCGAAGCCCTCAGGGCAGTTCACAAAAATTAAAACCATCAAATGCAATTCATAGTATAAAACAAATCGCAACCTAAAAAGCGCAAAATAAAAGCACAATATAAAGGCACAACCAGGATAAAACTGAACAGCAATGCAGAGATCTATACAGATTTAAAATACAGATTTAAAACAGCAAAGTTAAAAGACTAAGATGATAAACTGTTAAAATACTGGGAAAATAAAAAGGTTCTTCACCTGGCGCCACAAAGACTATAACGTAGGTGCCTGGCGAACCTCTCTAGGGAGCCCATTTCACAGACTGGGTGCCACAGAAAAAAAGGCCCTCCTCCTGGTAGCCACTTGCCTCACTTCCTTTGGTCGGGGCTCTTTTAGCAAAGGCTTATATATTTATTTATATGATTTAAGATCTTTATATACCACTTTTCAGGAGAACTTGGGATGGCACAGAAGTATTCAAAACAATAAGGATTTTAAAACCTACATAATAAAACACCAACCTATAGGAGGTGGGAGACATTTTGAAAGCCAAATCTCCTCTCCCCTCAGGGCAAGGCAGTCTGTGAGCAGCCTTGCAATGACAGTTGAGCAAGCCTGGCATAAGACTTCCTGCCACCTGAGGTGGAAGCGCATGCCGGCGCCATGCACCGCTGCTGCCAGGGGGTGGGGAGTGAGAGCCCTTTTTGCATATTGCTGCCAGGGAAATGTGAGCCACTGCAGATGGGGGGGG
This sequence comes from Anniella stebbinsi, assembly GCA_029215795.1. NCBI lineage: Eukaryota > Metazoa > Chordata > Lepidosauria > Squamata > Anniellidae > Anniella > Anniella stebbinsi. The sequence goes on from JARDYH010000004.1 coordinate 15,603,133, forward strand.
GATTGTGAGCCACTCCTGGGTGCTGCTGCCAGAAGTGGGGGGCGGCGCAAGGCTCTACTACTAGCAAAGGTATTACAAAATGGCTTCCCCACCAAGCCAGTTGTTTTCTTTCTATCCCTTCAAAACACACACAAAGAAGCAGACAAATGGTCTCCACAGCCCTCTTCCTCTCCTGAAACACCTGAGCATGAGAAATTAATTTCTGTCTCGCTGGGTCTCATAAAACAAATCCAGCAATAAGAAGAGGGGGAAGGGATTCATTAAATATCAATATTGAGAAGGGGAATGTGAAATAATGCAGAGCCTTTGTTTCAACAATGAACAAAGCATGAGTGGAAAACTTGAGCCTGACTTTAAAATAACCTCACATGAAACAAGACTTCTTACTCTTCTATATTATAATGTTCAGCAACATCAGAAAATAAAGCACCACAATTATATTAGAGATGGGGGGGAATTCCATTTGGGCCATATTTTAAAGTGAACCAACCTCTTCTCAGACAACTATGAAGACCAGAACACAGTTATTCTTCCGAGTAGAGACTTCTTTAAATTTTGCAGTACAGCTCTCGGCTTAGAAGGTTGCATGCATGCAGAAACTCAGACGGTTGCATGCCACTTTTAGGGAAAGTTTTGCGCAAAATTGTGTCCTTTAGGGAAAAGTTATACACAAAAATAGATGTGGTTTTCATACATCTTTTTTTAATGGACGGTGATGCAGAAATTGGATGGAAAGGATTTATACGACAGAATACAACTGGCATGGACCAGATATATTGATTTGTCTATCACGAAATTATATATATGACACTTCCACTTTAGGGGTCAGACCAAATATTTAGCTAGTCCACTATTCTGCCTCCAGTGATGGTCAGCAAGATGTCAACCTGCAAAGGTCATGAACAGGGCATGAGAGAAACAGTCATTCCGGTTCATTCATATCCACTTCATCTGATAATTGGAAGTATATTATCCTTGAACGTTCCATTTTAACTATCTTGGTTAATTAGCCTCGACAAATCCATTAAATCAGCCGCCTTGAGCGCCATTTCCTGGTTTAAAAAACTCGCAGCATTCTGCTTAAACATGCAGAGGATTTTATTATAAATAAATAAATCATTTTTGAAAACCATCTATACTAGTGGTCCTCATATGTCGATGAACACCGTAAGTTATTAGGCATAGTATTGGGGGGGGGGGGGATGCATCATTCCTTTGTCTTCAACCTGCTGCACATCAGTTTAGCAACAGTAGTAATCAAAATTACAACTGAAGACTTGCAAAAAAAAACCATTTTATTTTTAAACCACTTTTTTACATTAAATTATATACAACATTTAAATAATAATGGTAATACTTAGGCTGAGAAAGATGGCTCTATCTTCCCGACTTATTGTTTTGTTTTGAAAACAACTTTGTTTGTGCTTTACTGGTTTGCCAAAGGATTTCTTCCACCTCTTTTTTATAGCATATTTATAGAATGCTTCTTTCTGTTTTCCTTTACTATAGTATTTGACCCTTCTGCATCGTTTTTGATTTTTTCCCACTATTTGACAATGTAATAACAAACGTCTCTTTAACCTACTTTCAAAACATTAATGATGTGTACTTTTTCTCCATGGTTTTGCTTTCACATATCTTTATTTTCAGTGTTATATTGCCTGCTAATTCAATTTATAACTGATTTTTTCCCCTCTCATTGGGTTGGGCCATCTTGGCAGAGTAAAGCGGGCAACTGTTCGTATACTGGTTTTTATACAATTCCTTTTTTCCCCTGCATTTCTTTTATTCTATGAATTGTCTAATTTTCCCCTCACAGAATTTCTATTTTGCAGTCACATCCATACATTATTTAAACTTCTAGAATTTCTTTTGCTGTAGAATACTGATTGATTTAATGTTCACAGGATTTTATAAAATGTATTCATCATATTGTTTCTTTTTCTGAGGCATTGAACTGAAAGTTTATTGATAGGTTATTGTAGCCTTTTTATTGTTTTATTGTAATTGCTTTGGTATGTACTTCTTAGCTGTTTTCAGCTTCCTTTTAGGGCCTTTCTACACCTACAGGTGTAGAGGGAGGGAGTGGGGACAATCCCGGACATACCAGCTACCGGGATCATCGCTCTGTGTGCAAACAGGAAGCGCGATGTCCCAGAAGCAAACAGAACTGTTATATGATGCACAAGGCACACAACTTCAAAACAATGAAAATATTTCAAACGTTGGGGTAAATACTTTTTATAGCCTGTATGGTATTAGTAAATACTGTATATATAATTTTTGCATGTAACAAGCGACACAAAATGATTTAAACACTACAGTCCATGATAGAAAAGCAAACACTGTTGTTGTTCAAACAAACTAATTAGAAATACTAATGTTGCAACAAACGTTTTCAAAACTGTTCTTTTTTATATATGAGACATATGGTTTACAAAACAAAAATACAAGAAATACAACAGGCTTCCAGTTAGCCACCCCTTTTGCGTGAAGCAAGCTTCTTCAGATAGGCTCTTATACAGTATGTTGTAGCTGATAAAACAAAATGATAACAGATACATTTTTAATTTTGGATTTTTAAAACTTTACTCTCCCCTGATGGTCATGGACCTTCACGGCATGGCTCCATGCCCATTTCTGGTGCTGTGCTTACTCATGGGTAAGTGGACACCAGACGGGATGGGCGCCCACATCTCCCGCGGTCTCAGGACCGTCATGAGACCGCTCGAAGAATCGGGTTTTCCCAGGGTTTCTTTATCCCTGGGAAAACCCGTGCCTGTCCTCCACCCCCTGCCCCAGGAGTCCCTGTGCGTCATCTGGACACACAGGGAGCAGCCAGGGACAACCCCGGGGGAAAAGGCTGGTGTAGAAACAGCCCTAGTCTAACCAGGATACAGACATTTAATGAAATGAAACTTGAAAACAACTGCTGCTCTCTGAACTTACCTACCTTCTTCTACTACCGGTGCCTTATTTGTCTTCCTTTTCTTCTTTCCTTAGAGGTACAACTGCTGTCACCTTTACGCAATTTATAATTTTAAGCTCTTTCCCCTTTTCCTTCTTTATATCCGGGGTGGGGAAACTCTGGTCCCATCCAACACTTGTCACTCTCCTATAAGGAATTTTCCCCCTCCCTCCTATTCTGCAAGTCAGGCATTTAAAAAGCCTCCACGGATGAAAACGATAGCATGGGGGGCATTTTGGGGGGCTCCCTAGGGGGGAGGAGAGGGATAACCTTCCCCAACCCTATGACCCCCCCCCCATGCAAAAAGAAAAAATCACCCTTCCTCTGCCGCATTTGGGCTTTTGAAAAGCTTCCACTGGTACCAATGGAGGCTTTCAAAAAGTTTCAATGCAGTACAGGAGGTACATTCCTAGGGAGGTAAGAGCTAATCCTCCCTTTTCCAATGCTGTGACTCTCTCTCTCTCTCTCTCTCTCACACACACCCTTGTAGAAGGGTGCAAGTGACTGCCCTTTCCACACCAGGCAAAACGCCGGGTATGGACCCCGGCTGCTCCCTGTGAGTCTGCATGATGCACAGGGAGTAGCGGGGGGGGGGGGGTGCACGGGATTTTTCCTGGTTCTCAGGAACCAGAAAAATCCCGATTCTTCCGCGGTCCGTTCCTGGGACTGCTGAAGAATGTGGCCGGCCGCCCTGGTGCAGCTGCGCTTACTCACAAGTAAGCACAGCTGCACCGATGGCCACGGAGCTGCACCGCATGGCTCTGAGGCCATCAGGATTGGGGGGGGAACCAAAATCGCCATCCCCAGGATGGCGGGGAAGGGGGCACGAACACACACCACGTTTTTTAAAAAAATACTTACATTTGCGGAGGAGCGCTCGTGCACTCTCCGTAGATCATCTTTAAAAAATAGCCGCCGCGACTTGCGGTTTGTCATGCGGTTTGAGAGCGCCGAACCCGGAAGTGGCTACTTCCGGGTTCGCTCGCACTGGGCCCTCTACACCCCCGTGGTGTAAAGAGCCTGTGTCAGTGGAGGCTGGCAGCTCTGATGTAAATGGGGTGGTGAATCCGCCCCTGGTTTCAGACAGAACCAGACAGAATTGTACTGACTGGTTCTGACTAAAACCCGGAGTGGATTCACCACCCCTCTCCCATTGGAGCCACAAGCTTCCACTGGAATATGTGTGAGTGAGTTTGTATGGCCGCCTGTGTGAACGAATAAATGGGAACTGGGCAACCACGGTGTGGCTAGAAATCAGCAGTGGGGTGGCCCACTTTGGCATGGAGTGGGAGGAGCAATGCTGGCAGGCAACCCCAGGAGAAAGTCTGCTTTCAGGCTGAAAAAGGTTGACCCGGCCCTGAGGTTTCTCTCTTTACTCTTCCAATAAAACCAGCGAGTGGCATGTTCTGTATGCCCGGGGAAACGCCTGAATTGCCTGTCAATGATCCTGTTTTTATGCTCTCACGGTTGGCATGAGGCCACCAAAGTGCCCCAAGTATCACAGAAACAATTAAAACAGGTGTGTTGTGGCACCTTAAGAACTTTGTTGAAAGGCAGGCTACAAATACTTGAAATAAAAGCATGGCATGGTGGACCTGCCAGTTTAGGAGGAAATGCTGGTTACACCCAAACAGACCACTTGATGCTTCTCTGCTGCAATATGTTTCGTTTATGCTCAAAGTGTCAAACTGAGCAGTGCGGTGTAGTGATTAGACTGGACTGGGATTCAGGAGATAAGAGTCCAAGTCTCCACTTGGCCATGAAGCCCACTGGACAACTTTGGGCCAGCCACTCACTCTCAGCTTAACCTCCCTCACAGGGTTACTTTGAGGGTAAAATGGAGAGAAGGCCCATGTAAGTCACCTTGAGTTCCTTGCTAGAGGAAAAATTGAAGGATATAAATCTAATAATGAATAAAATAATTAATAACTGCCCACCAGATGAAGTAACAGAGTCAGACTAACCAAGGCCAGATCTACTCCAAGCAGGATATAGTGGTATGAAAATGGTATGAAAGCACTCTTCTCCCAGGCATTTAACAGCGGATGTTGAGGGGTTTGTTGTGGTGGTGGTGGTTTGACCCAGAATAGTTTTTAAATGACACTGTATTTATAACCTGTTTTATGGTTTTAAATGTTGTATATCGGGGGGGGGGGGTTAATGTTCAGTGGTTTTAATTTTTGTAAACCGCCCAGAGAGCTTTGGCTATGGGGCCGTATATAAATGGAATTAATGAATGAATGAATAAATAAATAAATAAAAAAGTGGTATATAAAAGGCAGAAGTCACACTACTGCTTCATAGAGGTATTGAAGTGCATTGACAACTGTTTGGGCCCACTGACACATACCATATACTGCTATATCCTGCTTGGTGTGGCTCCTGCCTTTTCTATACCGCTTTCATACTGCTTTCATACTGCTATATCCTTCTTGGTGTAGATCTGGCCCAAAGCATCTTCAATTAGGGAGGTTTTAACCTAGTTAAAAGAAAAGCAAGCCATGTGCTCTATCCCCAACTGTACGTTCTCATCCAACAGGCTAGGGAAAACGTTATCCTGTTGATCATTGCAATGTGCAGTCTTAAACCTCATCTTATTTATTCATCTCATCGATGTCTGAGAAGAACCAAACAATAAAATTCGCATGCAAAATGACAAATAATGACTGTCTCTGGAGGAGTTAGGCGGAACTAGTAGCTTCCAAAAAGGATTACCCTTTGTCTGTTTTGCCTGCAGTTTTTTCCCATCCGTATGGTCTGAACTGTAATCTCTCCATTATTTACTTTTAATAGCTTGAGACCTTTCATGCACTTTTAAGCCTTCTGCCCATCTCTCTCTCATGCAAACTTACAAGCACATGTGCAGAGAGAGCCCAGGTTCTGTGGAATTCTGTCACGCAAGCCTCCCAAAAGAGCATTGCAGTATAGCAAGGGCTCAAGCTCACATCCAAAATTTGATTTTACAGTCCAATCCTATTATTTCCAGTAGGTAGGATGAAGAGGAAGAGGTTTCTCTATCCATGCAGTCTTAAGGTGTAACCAAGGTAAGGCAGCCAACCAAACGCTTGCGCAACCTAAGGAGGAGGAGGAGGAGAATACAATGGCCCCAAAGAAGGCTTTGCACCAGCCAGATGTGGGTGAAGAAGTAGCATGTTGGGAACAGAATGAACAACACTAGTAAGCATCATTATATCAGACTAGCAAAATATAATCTCCTCCCTTTATAAAAGCATGTATATCCCACCCATGTATATCCCACCCCAAGATGGCTAATAAACGTTCAAAAAATTACAACTCAAAAATACGCTAAGTGTGCAATCCTATCAGGCTAGCATAAGCCTCAGAGGCTTACAAGCCATCCAGTGCAGAGCAGGAGGAGCAATGGAGATGTTCTTCACCTCTGTGCTTCTCCCGTTCTGCATTTTGGCTAGATGGGCTTTTTTTGCCTGTCTAGCTGGAGCATGTCAGAGTGGGAGGAAAAGAGGCTAAGGAGGCCTGGGGGTATGTCGTAAACCGACCTTCCCCATCCCCTCCCCACTGGCACACCACCTTCCCCTTCTCTCTGAGGTCACAACCTTTGAGAGGCAGCTGGCGTGGTTCTCTCCACAACAGCTGCAAGGGGAAGGGGCCAGGGAGCTCAGATTCCTGGCTCTGAGATTAGAGCAATGTCTCCAACCTCAAATCCTATGCCTCTGTCCCCAGACTCTGTCTAGAGGGCAAGGGATTGCTCCCTAAGAGTTGACAAACAACAGATAACATTAGCCAGCATATATAAACAGTTCCTCTTACAGGTCCCTACCAAATGCTGGATGGAAAAACCATGTCTTGACAATGCAGTAGAAGGCCAGCGGCAATGGAAACAAGCACACCTCTTTCGGAGGGCAACTGTTCACAACTTTGTTTGGGATTTCATCATAATTTTTTTATGATCTTCTACGTGTATGTAAACATAACAGCTTTTTTAAAAAAACATCCCTAAAGGATAGGTCACCCTTCCCTAGCCTGGCGCCCTCCAGATGTTTTGTACTACAACACCCATCATTCCTAAACACTAGCAATGTTGTCTGGGGATAATGGGATTGAAATGCAAAATATCTGGAGGGCACCCATTTGGGGAAGCCCTAGCATAGGCTTTGTCTGTTTTCAATGCATAAATTGCATGCAACTTTACTTCACTGTTTTCCATTCGCCATTTAGTTGGAAGTTCCAGGACTGCTTTGGAGATCAGTTTCCTTTAGAGGCTTCTTATATTTTTGTAGGTGTTCACACACTGCTTGCTTGGCCCCTTAGTCACTGGCCTATGGGATTCCTTAAGGCTCTATTTTGTCTCCTATGTATTTGAACATCTACATGAAGCTACATTAGGCTGACCAGATAAAATCCATGTCAGGGCTCATGTCACTTTAACAGTTGTAGAGAAAAGGGAATTTCAGCCAGTGTCATTTGTATGCAATTAGTTCCTGGTGAAATTCCCTCTTCATCACAACAGTTAAAGTTGCAGGCACTATACTCGAGTGACCATATACAAACGAAGGCAGGGCCCCTGCAACTTTAACTGTTGTGATGAAGAGGGAAAATCACCAGGAACTAATTGCATGCAGATGACACTGGCTGAAATTCCCTTTTCTCTACAACTGTTAAAGTGACAAGAGCCCTGACCTGGATTTTATCTGGTCACCCTAAGCTACATGAGTTCTGGGTTTGGGTCTCATCAATATGCTGATGACACCCAGAGCTATCTCTTTTTTTTCTTTTCTTTCAATTGATGTCAAGAATGCTGTGAAAGTCCTGAACCACTGTTGTGCTTCAGTTTGAGGGATTAAGCAGAAAGGAGAAACAGCTGAGCCTGGGAGTGTTTGGGGAGTGGCCCTTCACGAGAACAGGCAGAAGCTAGCTGAAGGCCAATGCAGCTGACAGCAATTCCCAATCACCACCATCCCCATAAAAGACATGCCAGCAGCAATAGGTGGTGCTGGAAGCAACTAGTGTTCTTGGTGCTTCAGCTTTGTCACTTGCATACCAGCTCATTGATCTTGCCTGGACATATCCTGACCTTGGACCGGACTCGTGACTACTCTTTGGCGCATTCCTGAACCCAGTATTGTTTGACGACGGCTTTTGACCATGGACTGTTTATTGACGTTTCCCTCCTACTTAATCTCTCAAACTGAAGCACAAAACCCACTGCCTAGATGCAGTGTGGGATAGGATGTGGGCAATCCAAATGTGAAGCTCAAGCCAAACAAGGCAGAGTTCTTGTTGGTCAGAAGACAAGCCAACCTGGGAGTGGAAGCACAACCTGTTCTGGATGGGGAAATCCTCCCTCTGAAGATGAGGTCCACTGTTTAGGGGTGCTCTCAGAGCCTATTCTGATCCTGGAAGGCCAGGCAGTGGTAGCCAGGAGTGACCCTGATCAACTTCAGCTGGTGTGCCTGGGGAAAACTGAACTGGCCACAGGAAGGAGAAACCAAAAACGGCAGCTACTGCAAAACACGGCATCCAGTCCGCTCTCTGCTTTGTGTTTTGCAGACCATATAACATTGGTCTTGAATAAACTTCACCAGTTTCCACTTGTTTCCAAACTGAATTCAAGGTGCTGGTTCTTACCTATAGAGCTCTACGTGGCCAGGATATCTGAAAGACAGCCTCCTCCCATATGAACCTGCCCATAATTATGATCATCATCAGAGAGCATGTTAGATGTACCACCACTTAGATAGGTTAGGTTGGTGGAAGCCCAAGACAGGGCCTTGTGTTCCGCAGATTATAGAACTCCCTTCCTAACAAGGCTAAATTAGCGTTGTCTTTACCATGTTCCAGGTGAACATTGAAGACAGTATCGTTCCATCAAGAGTTTGATGGCTTTTAACATTGCTCTTGGTTTCATCCTAAAGAAGATCTCTGCTCCTGTTTAGTTTATCATTTTGATTCATCTGTGTTTTATTGTTGTTGGTTTTATCTAATTTGTATGTTGCCTTGAGTGCCCATTGGGCACATGGCGACTCATAAATATGCCTAACAAATAAAGAAATATATCATTGGGATGTTCCCTCGTAGTGGGGGAATGTCCAAATGATGAACTCTCATTTTTGGTTTTTGCCATCGACGTAGTAAACGTCAGCTGTTAGACAGAGGCATTCACAATGTGAAACAGAGATGGGGGAATTGTCCTGGAACCATTCACTAATGTAAGCCGTTCTCCAGTGACTTCAATTAAGGTGACTGTAACATGTCCTCCCATAGCCCCATAGACTGGGGCACATTAACTGAGTATGCTACTCACAAGGGAGAGAAAGTGAAAGAGTCCTTTCAAAATGTATTTATTTATTTAGTTATTTATTACATTTGTATACCGCCCCATAGCCGAAGCTCTCTGGGTGGTTTACATAGGATTAAAACAATTAAAAACAATATACAAAAATTAATACAGCAAAAAAATACAACATGCGCACAATACACACATACATTTAAAACCGCTACAACAGCCCAAAAAAGCTACAAAAACAAAAAACAAACCCAGACTCCTCAGATATTGCCAAATGCCTGAGAGAAGAGCAAAGTCTTGACCTGGCACCGAAAAGATAACAATGTTGGCGCCAGGCGGGCCTCGTCAGGGAGATCGTTCCACAATTGGGGGGCCACCACAGAGAAGGCCCTCTCCCTTGTTGCTGACCTCCGAGCTTCCCTCGGAGTAGGCATTCGGAGGAGGGCCTTAGATGTTGAATGTAGTGTATGGGTAGGTTCATGTCGGGAAAGGCGTTCCATCAGATATTGTGGTCCCAAGCCGTGTAAGGCTTTATAGGTTAAAACCAACACTTTGAATCGGGCTCGGAAACATACAGGCAGCCAATGCAAGCGGGCCAGAGTAGGTCTTATATGCTCGAACCGTATCGTGCATTATAGCCAATGTAGGGTTTATATCTCAATGACAGAGATGGAAAACGCCACTGTAAGAGACAACTGTGAGAACATCCCCCTTGGCTGTAGTGTTTGCTTGACATCGAAGAGCATAAAACCACCTAATCCAAAGGGCGGGTAGGAGTTCACCATACCCTGGGGTGACCCCAAATCATACCACTCCCATGTTCTCAAACAATCTTGATGCAAAGCTAGGACTGCATTTTACAACCTCATAAAACCTTTACAAAAACAGTGATCTTACATCACAGCATGCAATACAAATGACCACCCCGCCCTACATTCCAAAAACACACCCATTTCATCAGGAGATGGCAATAATCAAAGCAGTTTCTATATCTTGCTGACCCTTAGGGTTTATTCAACTCTCTCATCCACCAATAGAAGTAACACCACTGGCAGAATGAAGAGATCCTCCTGCACGCCCCCCAATCCGCTCTTTCTTTCTTTATATTGCTCAAACGATCTTAGAGAATAAGTAAACAGGGCCATGATGAAATAAGACGGCACCATATACAAGACAATTAGGACGATTAAAAGTATAACAGAAATAGTAGCTGGAATATTCTTAATGTTATTAAAGTCCCTCTCTTAGTGATGTTCTGCTCAGCAAGACAGTTATTATCAAAGCTTCATAGTTGCCCAATTAGCAGCATGGTGAGTAGCACTTCAGTAATTATGTTTAACGGGCTTCCTGCTCACCCTGCTCAACCACCTAGGCCCAGATCCTCCACTGGTGGAGGGTGGTGACTCTGATATCAGTGGGACAGTGACCGAACCCAGCAAGGTTTCCTCAGCATGGCTTGTTCGCCATGCACAAGCCACCCTGAGAACTCATAGCTTGTTGTTGGCTTGTTCATGGTGGTTTGTTTTCAGAATGGCCTGTTGTGATATTGAACCCAGTGCGATGGCTTGTGCATGGCACAAGAGTGGTGATCAACCCCAGTCACTCCTCGTGATCTCGCTAATAATATTCCCTCTCTATTAAGTCTTGAAATGACAGTAGTCAATTTACTCCTCCACTTTTTTGCCTCCCTAGACAGCAACACTTGCTCTTTTTTCCCCGCCTGCAAGTTTCCCCAAAGGTGAAAAGCAACAATGCTACATTTACACAAATCTCCCCCAAAGGAGAAAATAATATTATATAAAATAAACTCTACTCTGCCAATAAGTACATTTGCACTGATAAGCAGAGCAGACTGCTGAGGTTGTGCCACAAAGGCCTCTGGGATACCAGCAAGGAGCAAGCAGGAGGACTAAGGGGGAAACAAGTTGGAACCAGGATACCTGAGAGAGCACCTTCTCCCCTATCAACCTGCCCGGTCACTGAGGTCATCCAAGGGCATGCTCCTAGTGGTTCCACATAGACCTATCATGCGACTGGAGTCTACCAGGGGAAGAGCCTTCAGTGTGGTGGCCCCCCTCCTACAGAATTCCCTGCCTCTGGAGGTCAGGCAGGCACCAACTTTATGTTCCTTCCGGCGCTTCCTGAAAACGTCATTGCTCCAGGAAGGCTTCTCTTAACGATGAGCCGCAGTTTATTTTGCATTTTCTTTTAAAATGTACTTTTAATGTGTTTTTATTCTGTTTTTATTCTATTTTATTTTGTCCACCGCTCTGAAATTCTGAATGGGGGGTGGCATATGAATATTGTAAATAAAATAAATAAATAAATAAAATTAACCACAGAACACCTGACTGCTTGTGGGGAGTAATGCGGGTTCGCAAGTGAACAACCACTCTATGGTACCCCAGCATTGTCGACACTGACTGGCAGCGGCTCTCCAGGGTTTTAGGCAGGATTCTTTCCTAGCCTTACCCGGAGAAGCCGGGGGATTGAACCTGGGACTTTCTGCATGCAAAGCATGTGCTCTACCACTATGCTACAGGCTGAGGAAGTTAAGAAAGGAAAATCTAGCGTGGACATGTTGACCTGCTCTCTCTCCCGAATCCTTCTGTGCTACCTTTACATAGCAAGTACAAATGAAATGGCTTCCCGCTATCCCAAATTGGCATGCCAGTGCTTCTAAAACACTTCTTTTAAACTGCAGAAGCAGCTGGGCAAAGTGCCGCCCATAGTAACTACTGCTGCTAGGTGTCATTTAAATAGCACGTCTCTATTTGTTTCTGCCTAAGTGATATAACATTACTTGTGATGCGGATGGGGAGGGTGTGCCCATTGAGACTACATGCTCCAAATCAGGGATACAGAACCTCCGGCTCTCCAGATGTTGCCAGGCTACAATTACCATCTTCCCTTGCAAGTGGCCATGCAAGCTGGGGCTGATGGGAGGCAAACTCCAACAATGTCTAGAAGGCCATGAGCTTCCCACCCTGCTCCAGATGCATAAACAGCTTGCACATCGCTCATGTTTCATTTAAAATTCGGCACCAGCTATGTGAACACAGGCTTCCACTCCGCACAAACCCAAGTAATCACACTCTGGAGAATTCCCTCAGAATACTCCAGAAGCAGCAAATGACTTCTTGAGTTACAACATACATTTTTTCCCATAATTTTATTCCAATTTGTTCCATAACTAAATTGAAATCATTTAATTTTCCCTGACCCCCTCAGTAGTCATACCAAGTCTACTGTTCTAGGAGACAAAAATGTAAAACATACCAGAAAGCCAAGTAATGCACCTCCCAGTATCAATCACTGGCTATCAAAAGTCTTCTTCTTTGCTTGGTGTTACAGTTGGAGAAAAGACTGGGTAGGGGAGGCTCATGCCATTTCTGGAAAGCGCTGAGCCTCACAACTCCAGCAGAGTAGCAACTACCCATTAGGCAGCTGAAATGAATGAGGAAGGCATCTATTTGAATTCAATTATACGATATAGTTGAAAGGTGTTTTTTATGATGTTTCACACCTTGAGGTTTTGTAATTAAAACCAGGTAGGATGAAATTAAAATATAAACTAGTCAGTTGCTTCTTGGTGTAGGCCGTGGGGCATTCAATGAGGCAGCTTTTGGCTCAACGTTTTTGTTGAGTAACGCTGATCAATCAGAAGCACATTCTTACTGCTTCCACCACATCTGCATACTGGCACATCTGAAACACTTCCCCACCCTTACTGACCTAGTTAAGTCCCATTCTTCGAAAATAAACATATATTCTATTATAAAACCATATGAGAATGCTTTTTTAATTAACTGAGACATATCATGTTCTTAAATGTTTAAACTCTGGGACATTTTGCATTTTAAGCATTTATAAACCGGTTTTTAAACGGTTGTTAACCATTTTGAGAAGTCTTTTTAGATATAGCAAGCGGACTATAAAATAAATATACAAATAGCAACCTTGCTATATTTAACATCTTGTATTTTGGGGAGAAATTAAAGCACTTCCAGGGAGCACTGAGGGCAGAGAAGAGGTTATAAAGACTAGTTTCAGAGCTTGAGGGTGCAATCCTATGCATGTTTAGATGGGGGGGGAGGAATCCTATAGCTATGCTGACTGGGGAATGCTGGGAATTGTAGAACGTTTTTCTGTCTAAACGTGCATAGGATTGTGCCCTAAAGCAGGGATGAGCAGCTTGTTGCTCTCCAGGTGTTTTGGCCTACAAAACATCTGGAGTCATAGACTATGCTGGCTAGACCTGATGGGAGTTACGGGCCAAAATATCTGGAGGGTCACAAGTTGTCTACCCCTGGCTTAAAGGAAGCTACCTCAACAGTATGGCTCAATTCGGACAACACAATAAACAACTGGGGTGGGGGAAACAATCATCAGTTGTATTGACTATCGTGTCATCCGAATGCTGCCATAGTCAATTCAGCGCTGATCCTAATCCACACCACAGTTGATTATTTATTGCCATGTTGTGTGGGGAGTACCCCCTAGATGAACAACTGTAAAGTTCATTATTACCCCACCATTGACTACCGTGTCATCCGAATTGAGCCAATGTGTAGAAAAGTATGCGTGAAAACCTGAAACCCTGGTCCATACTCAGCCAAAACAGTTCCTCTAAAACACAACTAACTTCACTTTATTGAAACGTGCATTTGCAAAACCTAACCAGTCAAAGCATACCACACATTCCAAAAGTTAAGGAGGGGTTAAGGAGTTTAGAATGCTGACGATTAAGGGCCAAAATCGATGAGACATTGGAGATCCAGCCTTATCCCAGCTCTTTTTCATTTCTTTTAAATGCTGCCAAAGGGTGGAGGGTTGGATAAGGACCATGGCGCAGGGAGAGAGGAGGTAAACCCCTTCCCTCCGGGCTACTGTCCCAAATGCAAGCCCTCCAAGGGTAGGGTGACCATGTGGAAAGGAGGACAGGGCTCCTCTATCTTTAACAGCTGCACAGAAAAGGGAATTTCAACAGGTGTCATTTGTATGCACGCAGCACCTGATGAAATTCCTGCTTCATCACCACAGTTAAAGCTGCAGGAGCCCTGCCCTCTTGACCAGATACATATGGTCACCCTATCCAGGGAGAAACTTACTGGTACATTAGAATCAGGCGCTTTAACAGAGCCCATGAATAGCCCATGGGTCCGTTTCAAAGCAAGATGGCATTACACAGAAAGGCTTGACTGGTAGAGAAAAACCCACTTTCCTTTCACTAATTACGTCTGCATCACATCTTTCCTCCAAGGAGCTCAAGGTAATGTATAGGTGATTTTCCAATCTGATCTTCACATCAACCCTGTGAGCTAGGATAGTGATTGACCAAGGTTGCCCTGTGAGCTTCAGGCTTTAGCAGGCATTTGCGGGGGTGGGGGGGCTCCAACCCAGGTCCCGTACTGCCAGTGTTGCCCCAGTTAAATAAAAGGAAGTAGGACAGAATTGCATGGCTCTTGGCTTTTAGCCACAGTGACAGATGGCTAAACATTGTGGTGAATGCAAACATAGCAGAGAGTCAGGTTGCCTGAATCTGAATGCACACAGCAGCACAGCACAAGAGTCAATCTAATTCAAAACAGCGTTTTCTATTTTAGCCCACTTTCATAGTTTATTAGCAGTCCCTGCCAATGAAAAAAATGAAAACCATATGATGGCTTTGAAAGCCAACTTGTCAGAATTAACGGACTGGAACTGGCAGTTATACTAGGGAGTAGGGGTGTGCACGCCAAAAAATATTGTCGTTTATTGTTATCGTCATTTCGGACCAAATAAATTATCTTCATATTGTAGGTGAACCGTATCGTCTTCATGATAATTATCGTGAAAAAATGATATATTTCTTTAAAAAATGCCTATAACTTCTGTATTTTAAAAGTTAGAGGCTTGAAACTTGGTCACAGTGCTTATGGGGTATGCCTAAGTATGTGTATGAAATTTGAGATCGATCCCTCCAACCCTCGATTTTATATGAATTTTTTAAAGATCGTTTCCGTTCTGACAGATCCGAATGACAGCTCACCACGTGCATTCATTCAGACCTGTCAGAACGGAAACGATCTTTAAAAAATTCATATAAAATTGAGGGTTGGAGGGATCGATCTCAAATTTCATACACATACTTAGGCATACCCCATAAGCACTGTGACCAAGTTTCAAGCCTCTAACGTTTAAAATACAGAAGTTATAGGTATATTATAGGGCAGTCCAATAAAACGATAAAATCGCCTGAAAATTATCGTCTCCGATGATTATCGTAGGTTTTTTTAACGTATCATCATCGTTAAACACATGCACGATAACGACCTTATCGTATTGTTATCGTACATTTTAACGATACGATACACATCCCTACTAGGGAGCAATGAGGTACACTGTTATTTTTTAGGTGTGCCTCCCCCTCCCCCCCGAATCTCTATTTTGTCCCAGATGACTGTCTAAGCAAGGGACCTAGAATCAGCCAGGGTGAGTAAGCAGTCACTTTACACTTGCTTGCCTCTAAAGTAATTAAGGAGGCAATCCTATGCATGTTTAGATGGGGAAAGTCCATCCGTGGGAATGGTAGGACATGTTTCCATCTAAACAGGCAAGAGTTGCACTCTAAATCACCAGGGCCAACCCCGCTGATATGCAAAGGGTTAAGGCTCTGGGACCTCCAAGTGTCACTCTGATTGCTGAGCCACTGTTCTAATCAAGCTACCCAAGGTAGATTCTGCATTGGCCAATCCTGGAGCCTAGTGGGAAAAAATGCTCCAGCCGTGAAGCGCACACGCCATGGTAAACATGTTAGTAGTCATTAACAGTCACCTAACAGGGGCCACAGCTCAACTGGTAGAGCACCTGCTTTGCATGCAGAAGGTCCCAGGTTCAATCTCCAGCATCTCCAGGTAGGGCTGGAAAAATTCCTGCCTGAAACCCTGGAGAGCTGCTTCCACAGTGTTGACAATAGTGTTGACAATACTGGGCTAGATGGACCAATGGCCTGATTCAGTATAAGGCAGCTTCCTACACATACTTAGGATACTAACTTCTATGCATGACACCTTTGCAATCTTGAACTCCGATACCAGGAGAGCAGAACTTCACACCCAGGATTTCAATCTGGCCCCCATAGGGGCTCAATCCAGCCCACTGAGGTACCCAGACGGCCATAACCCTTTCCCCTGGTTCCACCCTCTTTCCCTGACCACCAATCGTTGGTGGCTTCCCAGCTTTTGTGCAAGTTATTCCCCCATTCAAAAAGGTTGAAATGCCGAACTACAATATGCTGGTATTTTGCTCCACCCTTTTTGCCTTCCGCTCCACCCACCACTGGAATGCAGCTCCGAGACCTTCTTCAAAATGGGATTTGGCCCTCAGGCTGAGAGAGGTTCAACACAATCAGGTTTGAATGCCTGGGAAAACAAAGGTTTCAACCTGTCAAATGTCCCAAGGGAGTGCATTCCAGGATGAGGTGCCACCTCTGAAAAGGCCCTCTCCTTGGGGCCTACATAATGCACCTCTCCTTGATGATCTCAGTACAGGAGCAGTTTGCTATTGGAGAAGATGCTTCTTCAGGTGTTTGGGCCCCAAGCCATTCAGGGCTTTAAAACTAAGCACCAATACCTTGATTTGAGCCCAGAAACTAGTAGGGAACCAACGTAATTCTTTCAGGATTTATGTACTATAGCTTTGCCTAGCTAGAGCAGTCAGAATTATACCCTAGATTCCCCCATCCCCATCAACTAGCTTTAAAATAGGTTTCTTTCCAGGAGGAAAGAAAGAATTGGTTAAGCTTCTCTCGGCCTTTCACCTGGCCCACCCTTCCCTCCTATCTCCAGTTTCCTTCCTCCACCTCCATGTTTGTTATTTTACTATCCAGTCTCATGTTTCCCTTCCAAGCTTTCTAACAAAAAGCCTTAGAATGTGCAAAGGTTAAAAGGACCTGGAAGGGCTTTATTAGCTCATAGCTCTCCATTGCTCGGCCCCCAAATCTTGAACTCAGATCTACAGCATTCCAAACCTCTTCTCTGTACCCCGCCTCCTCTGGGTTCATAAATAACTATACTCTAATCTCTCTCCCAGCCCCCATTTTTCAATTTTTCCTCTATCGTCTCTCTGTTCTGCCCCTCATGTTGCCCAACACCCACGACACCCCAATTCTGGGTTTGGCCTCCAAATGTCTAAGCCACCAACAAACATCACCTGCCAAATTCCTGGCACCCTCCCCATTTTGTTATTGGGCAATTGTAACTTCCTCACTTCCATTACACCCATTAGATCACAGGACGAGCCCTGCTGCATCAGACCACAGACCTATCTAGTCTAGCGTTTTGGTTCCACAGTATTCAACCGGAATGCCCTTGGGACGCAACTGGCAGCACAATAGCACTCTCCTGCACGTATTCCCCAGCAAAGTATTTAGAATAGGTGTGTGTATATTACCCGGGCCAGGCTCAGGGGTGCTCAGCCCGTAACTGCTGCCATCCGCGAGTGCTCTCTTCTGAGGCCAAGCCTGGCTCGGCAAGCGCTCAGCAGCCACATGCACATGTGGCAAAACCAGTGAGCCGTTCACGCCTTTAAGGTTACCATTGGCACAGAGAGGGAGTAGTGCGCAATTTACAGATGCTCCTGAAAATGCACACTTCCCCCTGTTGTGTCAATGGTGGCTGCCATTGACGCAGGAAGGGGGAAGTGTGTGATTTCGGGGCATGAGTGGGCTGCTGCCAAGCTCTTCCTTGGACCTCGAAAGCACTCAGGGGACGTCTGCACTCGCAGGAGTACTGCCTGACTAGGTCCGGGGCGGGCCAGATGTGGGGGGATCTGCCTGGCTACCAGACACAGTCAGACATTCACAACAACCCTAATTCAGTAGCATACTGCTTCTGATACAGGAAGTAATATATAGCCAGAAATAGTCTGATCCCCCATGAATTTGTCTAATCCCCTTTTAAAGCTGTCCAAGTTAGCAGCCATCACTACTTCTTACGGCAGCAAATTCCACAATTTAACTATGTGGTTTGTGAAGATTTCATTTTTGTGAACCACCCAGAAAGCTTCGGCTATGGGGCTGTATAGAAATATAATAAATGAAATGAATGAATAAGCACTTCCTTTTATCAATCTTTTGATAAAACTCTTCATTCAGCTTCACAGGATGACCCCGGGTTCTAGAAAAGGTCTTCCTATCCACATAATGTATACTTTTATACATCTCTATCATGTCCCTTTCCACCTTACTTCCCTTTTTTCTAACCTAAAAAGCCCCAAGTGTCGTAACCTTTCCTCATAAGGGAGATGCTCCAGTTCTCTGGTTAGTTTGGGGTGCCACTTTTTTACAACATTCCCAGCTCTACAATATCCTTTTTGAGGTGCAATGGCTAGAACAGTACACAACATTCCAAGTGTGTTCACACCATAGATTTATACAAAGGCTTTGCAACGTTGGCAGTTTTATTTTCAATTATGTTCCTAACGGTCCCCGACATGGAATTTGCCTTTCTCACAACAGCCATGCAGATGGTCAACTTTTTCATCAAGCTGTCCACCACAGCCCCAAGGTCCCTTTTCTGGTCAATCACTGCCATCTCAGACCCCATCAGTGTATATGCAGCTAAGTCTTTTTACCCAATGTGCTTATGTTGAAGCACATTTGCCATTTTAATGCCGATTTTCCCAGTTTGGAGGGATCCTTTTGGAACTCCTCACTATCCCTTTTAGGTTTAAACACCAGATGATTTATGAATAAATGAAAGAGCACTGGCCTCTGTGTATCTCCTGGTTATATGTTTATTTGGTGTGATTCTTGCCAGTCCAATCTTAATGGGGTTAATCTAATGAACTTCTCCATTCTGTGTTCATTCATATGTTTTAATAATCACGTATATGTTGTAAGAAAGCTTAACATCTTTGATTCAAGTCCTGGTTAGGTTTAAAAGCTAATATCCCCTTGATATAGAAATGTAACTTGCAACCTCCCCATGACACACCATATCCCTAGGCCCAAAATCAATACTTACATGTACTAGCCAGTTACACATGTACACTTGTGTGTTGGGGTGCATGTGTGATTAAGGACATGCGGGAACTCCTAAATGTATAATCCTGCTGAGATCAGTGGGATCTGATCAAGGAGAATTGGATCAGGACTAAAAATCATTCCTTAAAACGACATGAATGCCTGCATTGATAAACACATATGATCCGAGACATCCATTTTGGACTGCCTCAGACAGAAAATCTTATCTAGATAGATCATGCTTTGGCACAGGACAACTATGGATACAACAATAAGAGGTGACAAAGTTATTTTTTATGCAGTTTTAATAATATGTGTTATGTTTTAATCAGTTTTATGTATTTTATCATGTTGTTGTTCCCCGCCTCGATCCAGATGGAGAGGCGGGTAAGAAATAAATTGTTATTATTATTATTATTATTATTATTATATTATTATTATTATTGCACACACATGTAGCATGCACGCATGCAGTTGTTGTGTGCCTGTGGAGTTGTTGTTGGTTTTTGTTTTACACTGAAGCAAGAGCTATACGGGAAGGCATGTCATGTGAAGAGACCCTTAAAATCACCTTAAAAGCTCCTGAGTGGCAAAGCTTTTAAAAAAAAGTTAGAAGCAGGAGCTGAGTAAGTGAAGAAAGCAACAGGTGAGGTTGCTACCCTGGATGAAAGTAGACAAGTCAACAAAGTGGCAGAAACTAGTTTCAAGGTTCAGAGATTAAAGGCAGTTTACTTATTACGAGTTTTCTATTCAGAAATAGCTTCTCAAGTAGAAAACACATGCATGACATTTGTGGTATGCAAAGCACCCACATATCTAAATCATAATTGTTTTAAACAAAAAAAAGTGTGTCAACCAGCAGACTATCTGGCTCCAACTGATATATGCTTTGCTGGGAAAAGCCACATTCAAAATGACTGTCAGAAGTCCATTCCCACATTCAGAATGGAATCTGTACCCATGTACAAAATGTATAATTTAAAGCAAATGAAAGTCATAAGAACATCAGAAGATCCCTTCTGGATCAGACCAAGGGTCCATCTAGTCCAGCATTGTGTTCACCCAGTGGCCAACCAGCTGCCCATGGGAAACCCACAAGCAGGACACAGGTACGACAGCACTCTCGCACCCAACAACGGATGCAAAGTCTGCTTTAGTGAGGAATTGCGCATCATTCGGATTCAGGAATGGAAGCTGAGAAAATGTCCTAGTTACATGGGCCATATTAAAGTCTCCCGTCCCATGCCCGGTTCCTTCTGGCGAGTCTCTTTAAGGGCAGTCCGCTTCTTCAAACTGGGCCAAGTACCTTTCCTCTCCATTAACAGCTCCCCCCTTTCTTGTTCCAGCCCAATCAAGGACAGGTGTGTCACTCCTTTGCCCTTCTCTTTTGGCTAGCCCTAATAAAAGGATGTGCATTTCCTCCTCCTTTGAGACTAGGGGCTCTCTTGGTAGCTGGATGTGCAAATGTTCTGGACCCTGGCTACCTTCCAGATCAGGATTGAAAGGCCACTGCAGTCACTGTTGCTTGGGAGTAACACATGTAGTTTAAGCAGGATAGTGTAAACGCTTAGGTTTGTGTTCTGTCAAATGTGTCTTCTGTTTCTTTTATGTCTTCATAAAAACTCTTTGGTTAATAAATATATGTTTTCTTCTTCTTTGCTTGGGGAAATTGAGGTTTCTGACTTTAGAAGTGGACTTTAGAAGTGGAGAATAGCTGCATAAAGGAGCTGGAGTAATCTCCAGTTCTGTCACAGTGCCCTTCAAAACCAATGTCAGAAATCACACATCTAGAATGCACTCTGTGCCCTGGGTATAAAACATATTGTTTGAAGCAAGCCGAAGTTTGCTTGGGTGAGGAACACCACATTGTTCTGATTTGTGAATGGAAGCCATGAATGCTGAGAAAATATTCCAGTTACTTGGGCCCTGTTTAAGCCTGCATTTTAAAAGGGAAATGGAACTTTAGAATGGGAATACTCGATTATCAAGAGCCACTTCACATCTAACATTTTTAGGTGAGTGAGACATATGTACACATAACATCATACAGGTACATCTAAAGGGCAGTATTCCCTGCTGTCTGTTAGTAGCTCACTCGGAAGCACTGCTGTGTTTTGTGTGGAATGGTCCCAATTCTCTGCTTACATCTCTTCACCAAAGAGTATCAATAGGACAAAGAGTCATAGAATCAGAATGGTAGAGTTTGAAGGGGCCTATAAGACCATCAAGCCCAACCCCCTGCTCAATGCAGGAATCCACCTTGAAGCATACCTGACAGATGGCTGTCCAGCTGCCTCTTGAATGCCTCTAGTGTGGGAGAGCCCATGACCTCCCTAGGTAATTGGTTTCATTGTCGTTCTGCTCTAACAGTCAGAAAGTTTTTCCTGCTGTCCAGCCAGAATCTGGCTTCCTGTAACTTGAGCCATATTAGCATGAGAGTCAATAGCAGCATATTCCTGCTCAATGTCTTAACTAGACAAAACCTTCATTTATTAGTGCAAGCAAAATCCACACCTCTATCACAGACTATTATCCTTGCTGCATTTTACCATATATCTGTGCTGTGGGAGACTAGACTGAAACAAAAATACAATGGAGAAAATACATGTGGAGTGCATATTAGATCCAGAAAACTGTATACTTCCAAGACTTTAAACAATACTAACATCTGGATTTGCCTTGTGAAGTTTTTTATTGAAAATGTGTGTGTGTGTGTGTGTGTGCATGCGCGCACACATTTGCCTACACTAAACTGGGTACTGATTCCTGGCACTCAGCGGTGTAACTCTGTAGTATAATGGAAGAGGCACATTTGGACTACATACTTTTCCCGTCTCTGGATTTTAAATACAAGTTTCCGATGTGCTTCGATGCCATTTTTTCTTGTTTCCTTGCACTGCAATTAAGTGCAGAGGCTAGACTGACCATATGAAAAGGAGGACAGGGCTCATGTAACTTTAACAGTTATAGAGAAAAGAGAATTTCAGCCAGTGTCATGTGTATGTAATTAGTTCCTGGTGAAATTCCCTCTTCATCACAACAGTTAAAGTTGCAGGCACTATACTAGAGTGACCATATACAAAAGAAGGCAGGGCCCCTGCAACTTTTAACTGTTGTGATGAAGAGGGAATTTCACCAGGAACTAACGGCATACAAATGACCCTGGCTGAAATTCCCTTTTCTCTACATCTGTTAAAAGTTACATGAGCCCTGTCCTCCTTTTCATATGGTCAGCCTATCTGGCAGAGGCACAGTATTAACATCTCCATATTATAATTGCATGGGCTACTATGGATGGAATTCCAGGAACAGAGGTGCCACTAGCCACAGACCACCAGATGGAGGCCCAGGGGCCCACTGCCCACAGTGGGACATTTTCTGTCCGTCACACACTGCCTCCCATAGTTTCCATTACTGGGGATTGGATTTGCCTAAGACTGTCAGGTGGTGGTTATAGCTCTGAGTTTCTGATCACCTATGGTTGTCCCCTCCTCTCCCTAGCCAGCCATTTCACCATCTGCAGCAGCACACTATGCACAGCTGCATCATCTCACATGGAGGAGAAGTGGGCAACAACCACTTGCTTGCTTGTTTACATCCAGTTCTGTCTCTTGGTACGTGTTCGGCCATACATGTTGGACTGATTCCCCCACCCCCCCACCCGACCGTGGTGAGGGAAAAGCATTCTGCATATGCTTAAAGACACACTTTACAATTGCTTGAAAGGTTGTCACACAGAGGAAGGCCAGGATCTCTTCCCGATCATCCCAGAGTGCAGGACCTAGAGTAATAAAGAAGCTGGCAGAAGAACTCTCAGAACCACTCTCTATTATCCTTGCGAAATCATGGAAGACAGGTGAAGTGCCGGACGACTAGAGGAGGACTAATGTTGTCCCTACCTTCAAAAAAGGGAACTACAGACCAGTCAGTCTGACA
The DNA here is from genome assembly GCA_029215795.1 of Anniella stebbinsi. Taxonomy (NCBI): domain Eukaryota; kingdom Metazoa; phylum Chordata; class Lepidosauria; order Squamata; family Anniellidae; genus Anniella; species Anniella stebbinsi. The sequence continues at coordinate 15,626,308 of JARDYH010000004.1, forward strand.
TCCATCCCTGGGAAAATTTTGGAACAGATTATAAAGAAGTCAATCTTGAATCACCTTGAAAACAATGCAGTGATTACTAGAAGCCAGCATGGATTTGTCAAGAACAAATCCTGTCAGACTAATCTGATCTAATTTTTTGATTGGGTAACCTCCCTTGTGGACTGTGGAAATGCTGTGGATATAGTATATCTTGACTTAAGCAAAGCTTTTGAAAAAGTGCCCCATGACATTCTGATTAACAAACTAGTGAAAAGTGGGCTAGATGGAACAACTATTAGGTGGATCCACAGTTGGCTACAGAATCGGACTTAACGAGTGCTTATCAATGGTACCTCTTCACACTGGGGAGAGGTAATAAGCAGGGTACTGCAGGGCTCAGTCCTGGGCCCAGTGCTCTTCAACATTTTTATTAATGATTTGGACGAGGAGGTGCAGGGAATGCTTATCAAATTTGCAGACGACACAAAATTGGGTGGGATCGCTAATACCCTGGAAGACAAAAACAAACTCCAAAGTGATCTTGATAGATTGGAGCACTGGGTTGAAAACAACAGAATGAAATTTAATAGGGATAAATGCCAAGTTCTACACCTAGGAAAAAGAAACCAAATGCACAGTTACAAGATGGGGGATACTTGGTTAATCAATACCACAAGCGAGAAGGATCTTGGAATTGTTGTAGATCACAAGCTGAATATGAGCCAACAGTGTGATGTGGCTGCAAAAAAAGCAAATGCTATTTTGGGCTGCATTAATAGAAGTATAGCTTCCAAATCGTGCGAGGTACTGGTTTCCCTCTATTCGGCACTGGTTAGGCCCCATCTTGAGTATTGTGTCCAGTTCTAGGCACCACACTTCAAGAAGGATGCAGACAATCTGGAGCATGTTCAGAGGAGAGCAATGAGGATGATTAGGGGTCTGGAAACAAAGCCCTACTATGAGGAGAGACTGAAAGAACTAAGCATGTTTAGCCTGGAGAAGAGAAGACTAAGGGGATACATGATAGCACTCTTCAAATATTTGAAAGGTTGTCACACAGAGGAGGGCCAGGATCTCTTCTCGATCAACCCAGAATGCAGGAAACAAAATAATGGGCTCAAGTTACAGGAAGCCAGATTCCGGCTGGACATCAGGAAAAACTTCCTGACTGTTAGAGCAATACAACAATGGAATTAATTACCTAGGGAAGTTGTGGGCTCTCCCACATTAGAGGCATTCAAGAGGCAGCTGGACAACCATCTGTCAGGGATGTTTTAAGGTAGATTCCTGCATTGAGCAGGGGTTGGACCCGATGGCTTTATAGGCCCCTTCCAACTCTACTATTCTATGATTCTAGTTACTAAGATTGGGGGGTGGGGGTGGGGGATTCATACATGAGTGGAGGAAGTGATCACATCATCTTGCAGCCTTTTCTTGATCCCTAAACCACAGTTTGTGTTACATTTACATTAGTCCACATTTGCCACATGGAAACCATTATGCAGTCCCTGCCTGTAAAGTGATGATGATAATGCTGACCTGCCACACGGGGTCATTGTAAAGATGACTGAGATGATATGGGAGGTCTTAATGGTCATTCTTTAACCAATCGGATGTCACCAGGTAGTACAGGTACAGCTGGGATGTCACCAGGTACATCTCTATTATCAAGAGCCACTTTACATATAACACGTTGTTGTGTACATCTAAGAGTGTAATATGTGAAGAAGACAAACGTACACAATGATCATACCTCTTGAAAAAATGGGTTTTTTCAAGAGGTAGGATTCTGACCTGCGTAGGATTCTGTTACTAACTCGTTTTGGTATTATTTTGTTGGCTTTTTTTAATTAAAATTTTCCTTTTTATATATATTGTTATATTGTGTTTTTAACGTGAACTGCTTAGGGATGTAAATATATTAAGCAATAACAATATTATAAATAATATTGAGTTAATATACATGAAGTTCTTTGAGCTGTAAAGAAAAGTACTAGATAAATATAAAGTATTATTAAAGTCATTTAGTTTGCTAGACTTACGGGCATGTTTTATTATTACTTTTGTTTGACTTCAAGCAGCTTCTTAATTAGCTATAACCTGGATGAATGCCACGGATAACAACTGCCTTCAGGCAACTAGCTGCATCCCAATGCTGCAATGATTAAAAAAAAATAGCAATAACGATACTAAGTATTTATATAGGGCTTTAAAAGCTCTAAGGTGCTTTATCTTACATTCATCCAGGGTGACCATATGAAAAGGAGGACAGGGCTCCTGTATCTTTAACAGTTGCATAGAAAAGGGAATTTCAGCAGCAGTCATTTGCATGCATGCAGCACCTGGTGAAATTCCCTCTTCATCACAACAGTTAAAGCTGCAGGAGCCCTGCCTGCTTTTGTACCTGGGGCAAGGCTCCTAAAGCTTTAACTCTTGCGATGAAGAAGGAATTTCATCAGGTGCTGCATGCAAACAAATGACCCCTGCTGAAATTCCCTTTTCTATTCAGTTGTTAAAGATACAGGAGCCCTGTCCTCCTAATTTATCTTAATAATCCCTCAAATAACTCAGACACAAGTCAGTAACAGGCTAACTAGTGAGTTTTTGGCAGTGGAGAAATCTGAACCCAAGACCTCTGGATTCACAGCTCATTCTCTCCAACCCTCCTCCACCAGCTCCCCTCATTCACCTGCACAGAAATTCTGGTCACCTCTGGTGACCAAACTGGGGATTAAATACAATGCTACTTTAAGGCTAAATGGGTGGCAGGGCGAACCTCCACACAGAACTTTCATAGTAAAAATGGTAAGCTAGGTTACCCTTATGGAAAAAGCATCACCCCTAGACATAGGAAACTAACAGAAATATCAGGGAGAAAGCAAAATTAGAATCCTCATGAACATGCTAGCTTCTTCAAGGTCTCTGTGACTCACACATATGGATTATGTGCCTGCACAGAACAGTCATTCAGAACATTCTAGAATTAAACAGAACTTTAGATGGAAGCCCAACCCACTTCCTCAGCACATGCTCCAGGTGTGGCTACTAGCCTCTCAGTTCCTTTTTGTCCACCACAGCGAGTAGCAGTATTTCGTACATCGTCATCCATTTCACCTGTCCCAGCCTCAACCTCCTCCCTGGAAGCCACCGTAGGGGTTCAAAATCCCCTCTGCGTGTTGGATGATGCAAGGCATACATGGAACAAATCCTCCAAATGGCAAAATACTAAGGTCCCTTTGGTCCCGGTCTCAGATCCGGTCTTTAAAAGTGTACAACCAGACTTCGCTCCACCAGTTCCTATCCCGATGCTTCTGACATTAATGCATGTAAATCAAACACTCCTGAACAAAACCTTCTACTCTCGTGCTCATATCTAGAAAAATAGAAAACTTATATAGGGTCCAGGCAGAGGACTGCTTCTTCCTCTTCACCACACCAAACTCCATAATAGTAGAATCATCCCAACTGAAGATGAGACAAAAGCCTCATTCTGCCCCTGTGGATTCAGAGAGAAAGAAACTAGATTCTGTGGGACGTACAGTTTATTCCACTGTAGCCACATGGCACTCCATGTGGCGAACTATAAGGCGTACCCGGCAGCTTACCAACCATTCTTATGAGCAGTTCACAGCAGGAGAGCCCCTTATGGTTCACTCATGATTAGAAGATTGTGATCCCATCGGGAGGGAATCCTAAAATCAATCAACTTAAGCTTCTTGCTGTTGACAAAGCCCTGCAGTCACTAGAATCTTGCGTCAAGGGACGAGCCATCCAGATTCCAAGAGACAATACCACAGTTGTCTACTACATAAACAAGCAGGGCAGGCCGAGATCCCTTCCTCTTTTCCGACTCGCCCTCTATTCCTGGGACCGGTGTGTGCATCACCCACATTGCCCCCACCGCCATACAGCTCACAGGAGCTTCCAACACCCTTGCCAATTCACTCAGCAGGTTGGGAACCAGGTCTCACTCTCTCTGACAGTCGCACTAGAACTCTTTGACAAATGGAGCATCCCAACGATTTACCTCTTTGTTACAGCACTAAACACAAAATACCAATCTTTCTACAGCAGAGATGGGCCCAACCCGGACTCTCTGGAAAAAGTCCTTCATTAGGGAAAACACTCTAACCTATGCATTCCCCCCGTCCCATCTAGTCACACAAGCTGTGAACAAGATACAGCACAATGGGGTTCACTGCATCTTGTTAACCCCATGGTAGCTGAGGTGAACATGGTTTGTGACACTTCTCCTCCTTTCCAACCACACTTTTCTCCATCTCCCTCAACTCCCAGATCTCCTCACAATGAGCAATGGGAAGATCAGGCACCTGGACCTGGAGACTCCACGTCCCATTGCATGGCAAGTCAGCAACCTCATCAAGTCCACAACAAGGTCCTGGAAGTAATAAGTGTGTCACACAAACCTTCCTCATACACTGCCAAGTGGAAGGCCTTTCTAAAATTTCTCACTCCAACAGAACAGGACCCCAAATCCTGTGGTCTATCAAGTATATCGGACTTTCTTCTGTTTTTGAAATCTACAGCTTTAGCTCTTTCCTCTGTCAAAGTTTACTTATCAGATAATCAGGACAGCGTTGAGGGTTTCTCTCTCTTCTCACACCTTCACGTTGAATGGTTCCACTGGCTTCCAAATGGATCCCGAACTACAGTCTGTCAGTGGTACTGGCTCAATGAATGACCAAACCATTTGAACCTATGGCCACGGTTGATGGCCACTCAAAGAACCTCAGTTACAGGTAAGCAACCTGTCCTTTCTGCGTGCAGGAATTCCCTTAGTGGAGCAATTCAATGTATAGACAGACAAAACAGTCTTGCATGCTATTATTTTTACCTTTTCCAAACCACAGTACAAACAAGAGAAAACTGTGTTTCTCTCCCAGGCCTTCTGCTCATGCAGAGTGAGCACAAGTAGCGGCTGCCAAGAAAGCAAGCCAACATTTGCAGACCTGTGGCTAGAGAGAATTTCCACGCCAGTCAGATTAGCTACTGCCCTGTTCAATTTCTGCCTCACTATCCAATGCTTGCCTTCGCTCAGTTCACTTGGGTTTATCATATGGATTGGTTTACTCATCTGTTCCTTGCCCGGAGGCTCCCCTGGTGTGGTTCAACTTATCTGATCTTGTTCTTCTTTTGCTTGTGGCCATTGGAGCTGTGCCGAAACAGGTGCAAACACCCAGCCAGTTAGACAGATCAGCTGCACAGCTTCACCAAACTCCAAGGCTCAGCATCAACAACCTCTATAGAAGAGCCACACAGTGATACATACGAGGGATGCATACAAAATCATGCTACATCATATTTCAGATTCATTCATCTGGGGTAACTACCACATCCTGGTTTGGCACTCTGAATGCACACTCCACACAGTCGGGTTTCAGGCCTGGTTTTGGTACGGAAACAGCCTTGGTCGCCCTGTATGATGACCTATGTCGGGAGAAAGACGGGGGAGTGTGACTCTGTTGATTCTCCTTGATCTCTCAGCAGTTTTCGATACCATCAACCATGGTATCCTTCTGGGACGACTGGCTGAGTTGGGAGTGGGAGGCACCGCATTGCAGTGGTTCCGCTCCTACTTGGGGGGTCGGCTCCAGAAGGTGGTGCTTGGGGAACATTGCTCGGCCCCGTGGATTCTTCAGTATGGGGTTCCGCAGGGGTCAGTTTTGTCCCCCATGCTGTTCAACATCTACATGAAACCGTTGAGTGCAGTCATCCGGAGTTTTGGAGTGCATTGTCATCAGTACGCTGATGACACGCAGCTCTATTTCTCCTTTTCATCTTCTGTGGATGTGCTGAACCAGTGCCTGGCTGCGACAATGGACTGGATGAGGGCTAATAAACTGAAACTCAATCCAGACAAGACTGAGACGCTGTTAGTGGGTGGTTCCGCTGACCGGATGGAGGGTGTTCAACCTGTTCTGGATGGGGTTGCACTCCCCTTGAAGGAGCGGGTTCGTAGCTTGGGGATTCTCCTAGAACCATCTCTGTCACTTGAGGCGCAGGTGGCCTCAGTGGCACGGAGTGCCTTCTACCAACTTCGGTTGGTGGCCCAGCTACGTCCCTATCTGGACAGGGATAACCTGGCTTCAGTTGTCCATGCTCTGGTAACCTCCAAATTAGATTACTGCAATGCACTCTACGTGGGGCTGCCTTTGAAGGTGGTTCGGAAGCTGCAGCTTGTGCAAAATGCAGCGGCCAGATTGATAACTGGAACCAGTAGGTTCAAACATATAAGACCTACTCTGGCCCGCTTGCATTGGCTGCCTGTATGTTTCCGAGCCCGGTTCAAGGTGCTGGTTTTAACCTATAAAGCCTTACACGGCTTGGGACCACAATACCTGATGGAACGCCTTTCCCGACATGAACCTACCTGAACACTACGTTCAACATCTAAGGCCCTCCTCCGAGTGCCTCCTCCGAGGGAAGCTCGGAGGTCGGCAACGAGAGGGCCTTCTCTGTGGTGGCTCCCCAATTGTGGAACGATCTCCCCGACGAGGCCCGCCTGGCGCCAACATTGTTATCTTTTCGGCGCCAGGTCAAAACTTTCCTCTTCTCTCAGGCATTTGGCAATATCTGAGGAGCCTGGGTTTGGTTTGTTTTGTTTTTGTAGTTTTTTGAAGTGTTGAAGTGGTTTTTAAATGTACAGATTGTGTGTATGTTGTATGTTTTTGCTGTTTTAATTTTTGTATATTGTTTTTAATTGTTTTTAATCCTATGTAAACCGCCCAGAGAGCTTCGGCTATGGGGCGGTATACAAATGTAATAAATAAATAAATAAATAATAACTGTGCATGAAAAGAGTTGCAGTGGGGACATTCACTTTCACAGACCAGGCAGGTTGGCATGCAATCAACAAGAGAGGCAGTCAATCCTAGCCTGCTGACTTAAACAATAGCCAAGTTGCTCTGTCCTGTGTCATCCCCTCATTTCCAAAGTCCAGAGTCAAGTGCCGATCTTTTCATAGCTAAATGCCACCATCCATGCATGAGAGGGAGGTCTCAGCAGGGTTGGGGGAAACCCAAGATTTGCAGATGTACAAAAGCACAAAAACCTCAATGGGGGGGAATCCTAAAGGGGTGAACCCCAAGAACAACCCAGTGAGGACTGAACATGCTCAGTGGTCCCATAATTCTGACTGACTACTGGGAGGGGTGAAAAACTGGGTGTGAGGGAGAATGGAACAGAGTATCATGGAGGAGAGCATGGCTGGCTGACTAGGACAGTGAACAGGAGCACTCATACTGCAACATTTTATTGCAGGCTCCACTTTTCCACACTAAAAGAAAATCAGAATTTGCATCAGGAATTGCTTTCATTTGGGTCAAGTTGAGGGGATTGGTATGGGGAAGAAGGCATTCTCCATTAAAAATTCACAGTGAGTGAGTGAATACATACACAAACGCGCCCATATTTGTAGTGGATAACCAAGTTCACCCCCAACTTAGCCAGAGAACCGAAACCTACTTATTGGAAGCAAACCTAGGAATTATAGCAACAAACTTGATTATAAGAATCAGGCTGCTGATAGATTAATATATAGCGGAGGGTGTGGCCATTTCAAAGCGTGCACTGACGGGCGATGGAGCTGAACCCCACCCCAAAGCCACTTTGTCTCATCTGTTTATCTCCAACTAGGGTTCTGAGTAACCCTTTGCCAGGAGAAAAACAGCTGGAAAGAAGTGATGGGGGAGCGTGGCCAGGGCTTCATTCTTTTGCAGAACACTTAGCATCCCTGTTTTACACACATACACGCCCACAATTTATAGGAACATGGCACAGAGTTGAGTAATGCCGCCATGATTTCTCATTTTCCCCTGCATTGTAGAAAGGCCATAACTCAGTGAAGCCCAAAGCCTAAGACTGCTTCACATGTAAGGGCAGCCAATTATGGGGTAATTAAGCCATGATTTGCCACAGCATGTGTGGGGCATGTACCATCTCAGATTTGAATATGCAACATCCAATCGGCCCAATCATAGGTTGCTCCGTAACATACGAACCTGGACACTTGAGTTGTCTGTGGGTTAAACAACCCCAAATTAACCTACAATTTGTGCTTAGATTAACTCTGGGTTGTTTAACCCACAAACAAATCAAAATGCCCAGGTTCGTATGTCACGGAGCAACCTACAATCGGGCTGATCGGCCCACCGCTGCAAATCGTAGGTTAATTCACCCACAATTTGCCACCGTTAGATGTGAAGAAGTCCCAACTCTTTGGGCATTTGATAGCCAAGTGTTGTGTAAATGCAGAGAATTTATTACAGTTCAACTGCAGATTTTAAGGATTAATATGATTAGATATAGGAAATGACAGAAACTCTCCCACATGAAAACCATGCAAGTTTGCACTGCAACAGCTATATTCTAAACAAGCATAAAGTCATCACTCTGTAAGCAGAGATTCCTTACAATTCCAACATATCCCTAATACTAGTCTACTACTAAACGTCACACCGGGCTTGAATGTTCCAGCACTAATAATTTCCTGTCATTTCTCATTCAACATGCTTGAAAGAGACAGTCCAGAATATTTTAGGAGAAAGTTTGGATGCTTACCCGATTATTCATAATCCCTTACTCGGTGCAAGGAAACCACCATGCGGAACGAGACCAAATGTCCTTCTAACCCAAAACTTAGACAGCCACACATCTCTAGAAAGCGCACAAGCAGAATCTGAAAACCATGTTGGCCCTCCAGCACCTAGTATTCACAAGGATGTTTCCTCTGAACATGGGCACTGATATCAGTGGTTTTATTCCCACCGTATGCCAACCATACCGATGCAAAGCACGTTCAGTTCTGAAACTAAAGCAAGATCAAATGGCTGTTTCTTTTGCAAAGAGAAGGACTGACGTGTTACCCCCTTTTCCCACCCCAGGATAGCAGCTTTACCTCCCCACTCACTCTGGGGTGTTGATCCAGATGATGTCCAGGTGGCAGTAATAAACACATTCCCTGTCCTTGAAGGTCTGGCAAGTGCAGCGCTTGGCTCTGCGGTGCGCTTCCCCCGGGCCAGCCACTTGCTCCAGGTTGCCGCCGCTGGGTGAGAGTAGCCCTCCTGCCGTCTCCTCGCTTTCTTTGCTGACTCTCTCCCCGAGCTCTGGAAACCTCACTCCACTGCTGTTGCTGCTGCCACTGGGAGGCAGCAGGGGACGAGAGACCGGCAGTGGGATGCCTGCAGGCCACGGGGGAGAGAGAAAACGAAGCTGAGTCAGCAGGGTGCATTTCTATTCCCCCAGCAATTGCTTAGGCATTTGGGACCTATAGGAAAGGGGCTACGTCCGGAGAAAGATTCATCTGGCTGCACCGCGATCTGCGGCTCACGTTGACTTGAAAGGACGTTGTATGCGTGTGTTTTTAACAGAACAGAATGAAAACGTCACCCAACCATCTACAGGCATTTCTGCTAAAAAAAACAACTCAGGCAACCACCTAGTACTTAATGTGCCAAAGAGTCCATAAGTTGAGCAAATGGTTGGGGGGGGGGGGGTGCTGAGACAAAAATAATATAAAATTAAACACTATGGCATTTTAGATGTATGTTCTTCTGTATTCTATCTGTGGTATGTTTCTATGGTTTTAAATTTTGTGTATTGTTTTTAATGTTTTAATCTTATGTAAGCCATCCAGAGAGTTTTGGCTATGGGGCAGTATAGAAATAATAATAATAAATAATAATAATAATAATAAATAATAATAATAATAATAATAATAATAATTCTGTTGTCAGTCTGTCAAACTGCCCTAGGTTACCACACCGAATTAACACTGTCTTCACCCAAACTGATTGTATTTATTGATTTGATTTCTACACCGCCTTTTTACCAAGAAAAATGGCACTCGAGATGGCTTAAAATTACAAATAAAACTGGATTAAAAAATAATAAAAATACAACATCAGAATAAAAACTGCTTCTCACGCAACAGACCCATTTACATGCCAAAGGACTGCTTGAATAAAGATGTCTTTTCCCTATCAGCAGAAGGACAACACAGAGGGAGCCAAGCTAGCCTCACTCAGCCCAGGAGCAACCACCAAGAAGACCCCTGTTTTGCATCACCACCAAACACACCTCTGAAGGGCTGCCTCTACAAGAGAGGTTTAATGCTCTTTCAAGGCACTTAAAAAAATTTACCTCTACAAGAACGGAGCGCAAATCGGGCATAGAGGCGCGTTATCTCTCCGATTATGCGCATTATCGAATGCGCGTTAAACAGCGAGTTTTATTTTGCTCCGGCCGTTAAAGCGCATTTTGCCTATGTGAACAAGCGCTTATGCGCATTAACTACTTGTAAAGCGCATTTTGGTCATCCCTTAATGCGCTTCGCCGCCTCTCGCCGCCTCTCGTGCAGAGGTAATAGGCGTAAATGCGCTTCAGCAATTATGCGCATAATCGCCTAACCAGGCACAAAAGTGAATCCTTGTAGAGGGGACTAAGGATAACATCGATCAGAAGCCCAATTCTGTATGTTGGGAGGAAGATCAGCTTCAACATTTTGTTTCTCAGCCACCAAAAATGCACAACTTAACCCTAAGATCTGTGCATCATCTAGATCTCAACCTGCAAAAAATTATCCAAGGATTCCTTGAAAATGAGCAAACAGAACTAAGTAGCGAAAAAAGTCATGCCAAAAATAATTTTTAAAAAGGTGCTACCTTGCAACATGCTGTAGCATGCAAGTTAGAGGAGACATTCGGTCCCAGCTTCTTGGTATCCTCTGCCAGATCCCTCTGGCATGTGGATTTCAATGGAGATCAGAGCCAGTCTGTCTACACAAGAAAACCACAGCAGTACTTTCAAGATCCCCAAGGAACAGCACTGAAGTGGAGCATCCTTCAGAGCCCAGCATCCTCTCTTCTGTGACACTACAAAAAGCCCTAGGTGCAACCTTTGCAGGCTGCATTGCATGTTGCAATATAGCCATGTGAGATATGAAATCTGTTGAGCCAGCCCAAGAGTAAGAAGTATTGTCTTTTCTGCCTTTCAGAGATCATTACAGAGATAACCCTTGCAACACCTTGGTAAGGTAAGCCACAATCTATATTCCCATCAAGTCAAACAGGCTTTGGTTTTGGTATCTCTAAGGCTGTAGGGACGGTTTGTGACTGAGGTTAGGTTTGAACCAGGGAATTCCAGGCTCCCAGATCATATTCCAGATCACCACACGAGAAAATGAGTGCTCTTTTGTTTAGAAGTGAATGCACACAACTCCATCAAAATGCACAAAAGCAGTACAAAACCTTGGAAAGATCTCTATTTTTAAGGGGGGGTCAGTTCTCCTTGATCTGCCAGAAATCCTGGATATTTCACTTTTGGAAATGGTAATAATCAAGGAAAGATACGTTAGTCATTTTTGTTACCAATTGTTGTTGCTGTTTTTTAATTTAAAAAAGCAGCATTTAGCTTTAGAAGTTTAATCTCAAACATTATAGCCCTATAGACCAGATTTTTATTTGTTTTATGCACCTTGCATTTTTGGATGCTTCATTCAATATATATTGAATGAATAATAGCAACAATGTTGCTGCTGCTGAACAGAAGTATGTTTAGAATTTCCATATTTAGAGAGTTATTTAGGAGGCATCGGTTTCCATAAGATGTAAAGAGCCTTACAGCAAAGCCTGTGAGATGTGTTGTTGCCTTTTGACTCACACCCCGCGATCCACCAACAGGCGTCTGCTGCAAAACAGCGGCACAGGGAGGTGGCCAGACGCAAAGAATTAAGAGACAGGGTACCTCTGAGCACATGCTCAGCCCAGGAATTTGTATGATCAGGACCGGAACCGAGCTCACGAGTCCATTCACACAAAAATCCATTCCTTATCCCCACCCAAGCGTCCTATTTGAGCGACCTAATTTAGAGGTGGGTGTAGTTTTTTGCAAATCTTACACAGAGTAAGAAAACCCTCGTGGATCTACTGCAAACCACCTAGACAGATTCCATTCTATCTTTGTTCACCCGCTGCTTTACAGCAGAATCCTATCAACGCCTGCTCAGACGTAATCCCCATTGGGGTTCAATGGTATGTACTCGCAGGTAACTGGATCTAGGTTTGCATCCTTGGGCTGCAACAAGCTCATACTTATGTATGGGTTGGAGCATGTGGTTAGGGAGTCATTTTTCTCCCTCTCTCAAAACACTGGAACCCAAGGGTCATCCCATGAAACTAATTAGTGGACGCTTCAGGGCATATAAAAGGAAGGACTTCTTCGCACGGCACATAGTTCAACTATGGAATTCGCTTCCACAAGATGCAGTGATGGCCACCCATTTGGATGGCTTTAAAAGCGGGATAGAAAATTCCTGGAGAAGAAAGCTCTCAATGGCCACTGGTCCTGGTGGCTATGTGCTACCTCCAGTAGCAGAAGCAGTAAGCCTCTATACACCGCTGGGGAACATGGGCAGGAGAGCGCTGTTACATCATGTCCTGCTTGTGGGTTCCTGGTCCACAGCTGGTTGGCTACTGTATGAGCGGAGTGCTGGACTAGATGGACCCTTGGCCTGATCCAGCAGGGCTCTTCTCACGTCCTTAAATCTCTCGCGTTCAACTTCTTGGGGATGGTGTCCGAGTCGGCACCGCGCGGCTGCAATCCTTGGCGCGTTTAAGGAGGGCGCAAAGTCCTCTTGAACTCAAGGGGACTGACTCCCGAGTAAACGTGCTTCATGGGATCGTGATCAGAGCGAGCGCTCCGGCATAAGCAGTAAAATGCATTTCTTCCCCCACCCCACCGCACCCCTCCCCACGATCCTTCCTTCCTTCCTTCCTTCCTTCCTTCCTTTCTGCTTTTTTACCTGCACTCGAGAGAACTGTAAGCCCAACCAGTAGTAGCAGGAATCCCAGCTCCATGAACTCCAAAGGGCAAGCGTCTCAACTTGCAGGCAAACACGGGGGGCAAGGAAGGAAGCGGAGGGGGCCGGCGGGAAGGCAAAATAATAATAATAAAAAAAGGCAAAGCCCTCGGTCGCCTGCAAAGGGGACTCCGGCGATTGTAACTCCGGGCTCCGGCCCGCACGCCGAGCGCCTCCAAGGGGAACGTTCCCCGCCGCGCGGTGCGGGGTCTTCACTCGGCGTCTCGGCGTCGCCTCGGCTCGCCGCTCGCTTCTTCCCCCTTCGCAGGTCTAGTCCTCAAGCAGAAGGCGTTGCAAAAGCCAGGCGCGCTCCATGCCTGGCCCCCCCTCCTCCTCCTCCTCCTCCTCTTCCTCCCCTCAATCCGATCTGAAAGCGGAGTCGCTTCGAAACAAAAACCAGGCGACCGCCCGCCCGCCCGCGACACGCTTCCGACCGCCGCGCTCTACCGCTCGCCTCGGTCCCCTTCCCGCATCGTGCTACAGGCGCCGGAGCCAGGTAAGCCCCGAGAGGGGGGCAGATCGACAGACGCTGCTCCGACCCCGCGCCGGGAAGAGCAGCCGGCTCTGGCCGAGACGGAGAGCAGCGCCGAGATCGCGACCCATCACTGGTTCGGAGCTCTTAACTCGGCAGCCGGCGGAAGAGCGGCGGGGGGCGCAGAGGAGAAGGCGGGGCGGAGCGGTCAGCGAGGTTCTGGTCCTGATTGGTCCTGCCCTACCCTGGGTTTTGCATACCTAAGAACGCGGCGTCGGCATAGGCTCGCAAGTGACATCAAAGCGAGAAGAAATCCGGAGGTCCCAGATGGAAGTATGTTCAATAGCCTCCCCCAACCTGGTGCCCTCCAGATGTTTGGGACTACGACTCCCGTCATTTAGTTTCATTTCCAATTTTATGTCCTGCCTTCGTTCGTCTTCCAAGGGACCCTCAAGGCAGCTCACATGGACCTCCTCCTTCTCATCTCCATTTTATCCTCACAACAACCCTGTGAGGTAGGATAGGCTGAGACTCAGTGACCGGCCCAAAGTCACCCAATGAGCATCATGGTTGAGTGAGGGCTAGAACGCAGATCTCCCTACTCCTAGTCCAACACTATGCCACATTGGCTGTCATCCCTGATGATTGGCTTTATGCCAGGGGCTGATGGGAGTTGTTATCCCAAACATTGGGAAAGCACCAGGTTAGAGAAAGTTGCACTACCTAAATGTTATTTATCTTTGATGTATGATAAACCTCTCCCCCCCCCGCCCATATATATATATATATATATATATATATAGTTAGACTGTGTAAGGTGCTTTGCTGGCTTATACTGTATTCACCCTCTTAACAACCAAAGAAGAAAAGACTGCAGTTGATCTGTTGTGAGTAACATGCCCTGGGTGACTTAGGTTATGGCTGGCTAGCACTTGAACCCAGATCCAAACATGCTCTTTACCAGGGCCTCATCTTCACAAACTCATATTGTTGTTATTCTCTGCAGTATTCTGAAATCGGCTCTGTTCCACCATTTTTACACAGCAGAGCCAGCCAGCCCTAAAACCTAGCTTTTTGGTGCTAGAAAAGATATACTTCCAGTGGGGGTGGGGGTAGAATAAGAACCAATGTCATCAAGGAAATAGGACTGTTATCTCCAGGCTCCCCCTACCACTACAGTTTAATAAATGGGAATGGGTGAAGACCTCCATCACACCTAATCCCCCCACCTGGTTTGCCTCCATGTTTTTTACCTCTGAAAAGTGCATCAAGCTTATGATCCCTTTCACCTGAATAGCTGCTCGTTCACTCCACTCCACTCTACCTCTCCCCTTCTCTTTCTCCCTCCAGTCTGGTCCTGGCAGATGAGTACTTTAACCAGACTGCCTTTCTCCCGAGCAAAAATAGAACTACCCTTTAGTCTGGCTCTTTGGGGACATTGAGGAAGTACAATCCTGTCTCTGCAGAGATGCAGGCCTTGTATGATTTCAAAAAATGCTTTGGAGCCTGGGATGCAAGGTTTGGGTTTTATATTGAGACTTGGAGCTGGCTGCTGGGAAAGATCGCTTTTCCCTGCCAGGACCTGATGCAATCCATTCAAGCCCCCAGTTCCTTTAAAACTACACGGAGGCTTAGGGCGCATTAAATGCATTTAGGGAAAATAATCCAGACTTTTAACATTCTAGGAAAGGCTGGGGAAGAGACGGGGTGTCAGCAGGACAGGCACGGCGTCATGTGAGTACCCTGCTGCAAATCCACACACCAGGCATTGCCAGAGTGCACTAAATCGCTGGTGTGATGGAGCTCAACAACTAACCCACAATAGTGGCTCCACATGAGAGCACTATATTAGCTCCAAAGAGTATCGCACCAGCCTTAACACTACATCAGAGAACACAACGCAGCTCCCAAGTCAGGAGCTGTGCAGCTCCAGAGGTAACACCACATCACAGAAGCAAATTAACATAGTCCCTGTTTGCAGCTTTGGAGCTGTGCAGCTCCAGAGCATCAGAGAAGTGAATTAGCAAAGTCTTCTGTTCACAACTCTGGAGCTGCACAGCTCCGGAGCTAACAGCAAATCAGAGAAGCGAATTAACAAACTTCCAGAGTTAATTAATGCAAGAAACACATAGACGAGGACACTAAAGGAGTGAAAAGGGAAAGGCCAGCCCACGTCACAGTCAGGATTTAATGCGGAGGCACATTGCAGATCAAGCGCCTGGAAGTTGCTTCAACAAAAAAGAATGGAGTCAAAGGACTCTCTGATACTGCGGCTTTTCCAGGTGAAAGTGGCTGATCGGGAACATGCTGGCCACAACAGCATACACTGCAAAGAACCTCACAATGCAGCCAAGCCACAGGAAAAACACTGTGGAAACAGCCCCCAGAACTGTGGCTTGCAAACCATCTGTCCTTCAGAGAACGCTTTCCATATCAGTTCCTCTTCTGAGAAGCCCTACATGTCTGTCATGCATGGGGCACGTTCTAGGGCAGGGGTGGAGAACATGTGGCCCTCCAGATATTGGATGCTTCCAGGGCCTCCTCCACACGAGACGTTTAATGAGCCTTGAAGGCTCATTATAAATTTTACCTACACACGAGCGGAGCGCAAAACGGGCGTACAGGCGCGTTATCTCCCCGATAATGCGCATTTTCGAACGCGCGTTAAATAGCGACTTTTATTTTGCTCCGGCCGTTAAAGCGCATTTTCGCTGTGTGAACAAGCGATTATGCGCATTAACTACCTGTAAAGTGCTTTTTGGGCATCTTTTAATGCGCTTCGCCGCTTCTCGCCACCTCCCGTGCAGAGGGATTAGGCGTAAATGCGCCTCCGCGAAAATGCGCATAATCCCCGAACCGGGCGCAAAAGCGCATCCTTGTGGAGGGGGCCTAAGTGGGGATAGGGTTCCTTGCACTAACAATCAGAAGGCATCGTGCAACGATTCTGCCTTTCTTAATGCATTTTTTCCTGCGGTAAGAGAGCCTTGTCTGGAAGTACCCACTGTTCGTCTGCAACTCCTATCATCCCAACCTTTGGCCATGCTGGTTGAAGAACCTCCAAAATCACCCAATGAAAAGGACAGACTTAGATCTAACCTCAAGATGCAAGCTCATGTCTGGCAATGAATAAAGTGATGTGTTCCCAGAGCTCCTCGGTTGACCTGTATCAACTGAAAAGCTGCTTCTAGACTGCTCTAACTCACATAACTTTTTTGAACCTCCCAGAGAGCTTCGGCTATTGGGTGGTATGGAAATGCAATAAATAAATAATAAATAAATAAATTCTGGCTGGAGGCCTACAGCAGCTATTGCTCTCTGTGACATGGGAATGGTTCATATACAGGAAGGATTGCAGCATGATTCGATTCGTAATACAATAAACAGCCCTCCATGTGTGAGTAAATCATTTACACTGAGTAGATTTTCTGTCAGAGGAGTGAAGACCCCAGTGAGCCTTTGCTCAGGAACAATGTGAGTGTGGGTGTGTGTATGTATGTACGGTATGTTTTGTTTTGTTTTGTTTTCTTAAACCTCAATAATGTTAGCAGTTGTCAGGGGTGCAGGCCAAGATCTCTAGCTGCAACTTATGTCTGAAAATATTCAGAACCTTTCCCAACTCAAGTTGAAAGTGCATTGTTTTACAATACAACGTACTGCAATGATTCACTGCATTGTGGCTGTATAATTGTCAGCACCTTTTCATGTATTCACGGGAGATCAGTATATAAATGTCTCATGGGTTGCAATGATGATTTACACCAGAAAACTGATGTCTCAGTATATATACCGAGACACCGTTTTCTGTTTTATATCATTATTGCAACCCATGAGACGTTTAAGAGGGTCGTGATCCTTCATTTTTATCATTTCCCTTCTACAAATTTCGTAAATGTCCTTCTCTTTGAAAAGTTCATCCACCAATGAGAAGGAGAAGGGAAATATTCTTCCCTTTCATCTTTCTGGGCTCGTCTTGACTCTTTTCCAGTGGAGTAGCTCGTTAATCTGTAGTTGCAAAAATAACAGACCGTCTTGAGGCACTTTAATGCAATGGGTTGAATCCACTCTTAGTTATATCTACCCTCTGAAATCAATTCAACGTGTCATGACTAACATATGTCCCAATGATTTCAGTGGTTAATACAACCAAGTCTGGATCTCAACCTAACGGATTTATTGAGGCATTCTTTTGGACCCACTTTGTGAGATACAGATAAAATCCACTGAGAAGACAAGTCACTCCATTTTCTAATACTCCAGACAACATTTTCAGGTGTTTATAAGATGTCCTGTAAGGATACGTCCACATGGCATGCTGGGTATTTCCAGTCTGTAGTGCATAACCAGACGAGTTCCTGGAAAGGAGACGAATGCCAGAGATTTCCTGCCCTGTAACATCCCTGTGCCAATAGCGGGGGGGGGGGGGGAAGCCATGAGAATGGGCAGAGGATCAATGTGACTGAAGTCTTCTGAAGCAGGGACCCATTGATAAGAGCCCTCTGAATGTGCTCCTCCTCTTTGCAACCTGCTCGTTTACTTGCCTGTAGCTCTGGCCCAGACAACAAATGCTGGTGAGGAGGAGGAGGAGCAGCAGCAGCAGATGCTACTGCCTACCTGCTCTCTGGCTCTCTACCTGTCAAGCAAGCAAGTCGTAGCAATAACAGAAAAGAGGAGGAGGACCATGAGGGGCTGGTGCAGTGGCAATTAGAAGGTAGACTCCCTGAGGCCAGATCTACACCAAGCAGGATATAGTGTCATGAATGCGGAATATAAAAGGCAGGAGCCACACCAAGCAGGATATAGCGGTATATGGTATGTGGCAATAGGGTCCGACAGTTGCCAGTGCACTTCAATACCGCTATAAAGCAGCAGTGTGGCTCCTGCCTTTAATATACTGCTTCCATGACCCTATATCCTGCTTGGTGTAGATCTGGCCTGAGGGTGAGGCCCCTCAGTGGAGCTAGCACTGATTTATTACTAAAATCCCCCTCATTATGACAGGAAGGCTTGTTTATACAGTGGCACCCACCCTCTGGAAAACCCTCCCTCGTGCGGTTCGGGAAGCGGAAAATGTAACATCCTTTAAACGCCTCCTGGAAACATACCTTTTCGAACAGGCTTTCCCCGGACTGTAACTTACCTGGTTTTACACTGACATTTTTAACTTTTAACTTTTTTAATTTATTGGTATACTTCTTGTTGTTTTAATGGTTTTAATTGTGCGCTGCCCAGAGAGCTTTGGCTAATAAGCAGTATCAAAATGCAATAAATAAATAAATATTGGAGAGACCCTTGGAGGAGGCTGAGACACGTTGCATCCCACCATCCTCTGTGGAATCGCGGTCACAGATGGCTGGACCACCCAAGACCGGTGGTAACGGAGGGCAGGTTTTGAACTCACAGAAGCAGAATTCCCAATGGCAGCACTTTACTTCTCCCTAGGACTAAATGGCAACCTTTGCATTTAAAGGCGGAAATAAAAGCACCAGTGAGGAACTATGCATGGTCCTCCAGCTGACTGGGCCTACCACTCCCATCAGCCCTAGCCAGCACAGCCAATGGTAAGGGATGATGGGAGTTGTAGGCCAAAACATCTGGAGGGCCACAAGCTGTTGCTGCTATCATCATCGTTGTCGTCATATATACCACCTTATCTGCTAAGAAGCAATCAATGTGGTGTACAACAATTGAAAGAATAAAACCTTGTAACTATAAAAATGATAAAACAGTAAAAACTATCTTTGCACTCGTTTTAAATGCCAAAAGAGTGGGAGCCAATTTAATTCTTGAGAAGTGCATTCCATAGTTCAGGGGCAACATAGGAGAAAGCCCTTTGAAATCAGTCTCTGTGGGAAATGGTACCCGCGAAAGGACCTCTCTGCAGATCTTAGCACTTGGCCCGGTTCATAGCGAGACAGGTGGTCCCTTAGATAGCCAGCTCCTAAGCCATTTAGGGCTTTAAAGATTATGGCCAAGACTTGGAATTGAGCCTGGAAAGCAATTGGCAGCCAGTGCAGGTCTTTCAGGACAATTATAATATGATTCCGACATCATGCACCGGTTAGCAGCTTAACTGCTGCATTTTGTACCAATTGATACTTCTGGACACTCTTCAGGGGTAGCCCCACAGTATGGTCTACACATTATGGTCTACACATGATGTACACAAGGGAATGGAGAACCATTTCCAAATCAGACCAATTCAGTAAGGCTACCAAGCCTAATTGTGCAAAGGCATTCCTTGCTGGCACCAGCACCGGACGATCCAGGGATAGCAAAAGATCAAGGAACAGCAGCAAGTTGCCCACTCCTAAACTAAAGGACTACATGGAGAGCATCCTTCCCCAACCTGGTGCCCTCTGTATTTCTCAGACTACGAGGCCCATCAGCCCCAGCTATAATGGTTGTGCTACTAAAAGGGCAACTAAAATTATCAAGGGGCTGGAGCAGCTCCCCTATGAGGGAAGGTTACAACAGCTGGGATTGTTTAGCTTGGGAAAAACGAGGGTAAGGATTGACATGATAGAGGTGTACAAAATTAGTCATGGGAGAATGTGGATAGGGAGACATTCTTCTCCTTCTTTCGTGGTCATCCCATGAAGCTGGTTGGTGGGAGATTCAGGACAGATAAAAAGAAGTATTTCTTCACACAGCACATAGTTAAACTATGGAATTCACTACCACAAGATGTAGTGATGGCCACCACATTGGATGGCTTTAAGGTGGGGGGGCGGATAAATTCCTGGAGGAAAAGGCTATCAAGGGCTACTAGTCCTGATGGCTATACACTACCTCCAGTATCAGAGGCAGTAAGCCTATACACACCAGTTGTTGGGGAACATGGGTGGGAGGGTACCGTTGCGCCATGTCCTGCTTGTGGTTTCCTGGTCCACAGCTGGTTGGCCACTTTGTGAACAGAGTGCTGGACTAGATGGCCCCTTAGTCTGATCCAGCATTGCTCCTCTTATGTTCTTATGTGCTTGCTGAGGATGATGGGAGTGGTAGTCCATCACATCTGGAGGGCACCCAGTTGAGGATGGCTGATTTAGAGACACCATCAAGCGGAGATAGCATGGGATATTCTGGTGCCAGAGGCTGAAAATCTAAATGGCAGCCCTTGTGGTGGTAAATTATAAAATAATAAAATAGGCACCTGATGGGTTGCTGCCTTTTCAGGGCATTCCCAAATCTGGTGCTTGATAATGCCTAATGGTAGGTCTGGCCCAGCACAGGTAAGAGGCAAAGGCCGTTCCCTTCTCTAGCGATCTCCAGTTTGAAAATCCAGCTTTCACCATCATCTGGATCAGCCTATCCTAGATTCTGTTTTGTCAGGAGAAGGCAGACGTACTAACCAGAGAGAGCTCACAATGAATTCTTCAGCAGCGGTCAGGGCCAAACCTCCCATGAGGCAGGGTAAATTTCACCGCTGCCTCCAGAAGGTGCTCCAGGAAGCCCCATCAAACCTTCTCCCGCTGTGCCATTTGCCAGAGCAGGAGAGCGGAGCTGTCCGGGGTCTCTGGAACAGCTGCCAACATGCAACGCTAGCGGGTGCTCCAGAGAACCCCGCAAGTCCCACTCTCCCATTGTAGCAAATGCTAGTGGGGCTTTACAGAGCAGCCACCCACCCTCTGTTTCGCTCCAAGGGATCCTCAGAGTGAAAACAGGGCGAGTGGCTGCTCTAAGCCACCCGCCCTCTGGCGCACACTAAGAATCTCAGTGTGAGTCAGAAGGCAGGCAGGCAGGTGGCTCTGTCTCTGTCGGTATCCTTCCTCAAAGCCAGGCATCGTGTGAGGGGTGTCCCAGGAGATTGCTTGTGCAAGCAATGGTATCAAAAGCCGATGAGAGATCAAGCAGAATGAACAGGGTTGCACTCCCCCTGTCCCTCTCTCGATATAGGTAATCCATCAGGGCGACCAAGGCTGATTCAGTCCCATAACCAGATCGAAACCCAGACTGGAATGGGTCTAGATAACCAGTATCCTACAAGAGTGCCTGCAGTTGCTCCGCCACAACCCACTCAAGTACTTTCCCTAAAAACGGGGGTGTTTGCAACTGGACGGTACGTGTCTAGTACCATCAGGTCCAGGGTGGACTTCTTCAGGAGTGGTCACACTACCGCCTCCTTAAGGACAGCAGAACCCCCCCCTTCCCAAAGGGAAGCATTTGTCACCCCCTGGTCCCACTCAGTCAACCCCCCTTGGCTCGCTTTTATAAGCCAGGAGGGACAGGGATCGAAAGGGCAAGTGGCTGGTTGCGTTGTTGCAAGCACCTTGTCCACATCATCAGGCCGCAGTAAGTGGAACTGATCCCACAAAATTGGGCAGATGGTGGCATCAGACACTCTTCAAATACGTGAAAGGTTGTCACACAGAGGGGGCCAGGATCTCGTCTAGCTCAATCCAGAGTGCAGGACATGGAATAATGGGCTCAAGTTACAGGAAGCCAGATTCCAGCTGGACATCAGGAAAAACTTCCTCACTGTTAGAGCAGTATGACAATGGAACCAATTACCTAGGGAGGTCATGGGCTCTCCTACACTAGAGGCATTCAAGAGGCGGCTGAACAACCCTCTGTCAGGGATGCTTTAACGTAGATTCCTGCATTGAGCAGGGGGTTGGACTCGATGGCCTTATAGGCCCCTTCCAACTCTACTATTCTATGATTCTATGATTCTATGGAGCTGCACTAACAACAGCTATGGAGACAAGTGATTTTGTCCTCAAACTGCGATGCAAAAAGGTCACAGCAGGTCCTCGACAGGGACAGGGCCCCATTTGCTGGGAAGGGCATTATCAGCCCCTGGACCACCTGGAAGAGCTCTGCTGGACTGCTACGTGAGGATGCAGTGGAGAAGAGAGGGGCACGATGAGGCTGATGGAAGGATTGGGAGCATGATGCAGCATCACATGTGCTTTTCCACTTCCAGTGGTGGGAGAGCTTGCGCTGGGGGGCAGGCTTTGGTACAAGACTAACTTCACCATTGAAATTCCAGGCATGCAGAGCAGAGCAGCTGATCAAACGCTGATTGTGCTGTGAGTCTTCCCTTCCCCTTTGCTTCAGAAGAGCTGGATGTTGCCTGAACATTCACACAGTGATCCATCCAACCATTCCTTATTGATTGAAATGAAGTGGGGAGAATCTTGTACCTTGCTGCCCTGAGTTGCATGGAAGGAGGATTTTTAAAATCAATAATAAAACAATCAAGGCTCCCTGCAATGTTCCCTAATCACCTATTTAAGAGACAAAGACTCCTTGGTCATTGTACCAAGTGCAAAGTCAACTGAAGCCATAATAAAATGCATTCCCTCATTAACAGCAATCAAAGTTCAAAACAAAGCATTCAAAGCTAAGGCTTTCATGCCATGACTTAAAGATCAAGCAGCATTTCCAAAGAAACCCTTGGCTAAGTAATAAAATTAAGGACTCAGTCCTATCCATGTTTAGACAGGAGGCTGGCTGGGAAGTGCTGGGAGTTGTAGGTATTTTTTTCTGTCTAAATATGCATAGGATTGAGTGCTAAACCATTTTATATTCTAGATGCCTGTGGCTGCTTCCAACCAGGCTTGCCTTGGAGCTGCTTACATGCTTTGAAAGCCCCGTGGTTGCTGTGCGGTGCTGCTGCGTCAGTTCTATGATGCAGCGGTCACCATGCAGACATTGTGGGGCTTTTGTATTGGGTCAAGAGGGCTCCTGCAGCTTTCACTGTTGTGATGAAGAGGGAATTTCACCAGGTGCTGCATGCATACAAATAACACCTACTGAAATTCCCTTTTCAATACAACTGTTAAAGATACAGGAGCCCTGTCCTCCTTTTCAAGGTCTCTCCCTTGATGGTGGGCAAGTGAGAAGGGCTTTTGTTGATGATGTCAGAGTGTGGGCAGGCTGATAAGGAAGAAGGCAGCCCTTCAAGTAGCTTGCGACCAAACCCTTTAAGGATTTAAAGGTTAAAACCAACCCTTAAAATTGGGGTTGGAAATGCATCAGCAACCAGAGCAGCTGGTGCAGGATAGGTGTGTCATGAGCCAACCACTGACTCAAAAATGATTTGAGTGTATAGATTTTTACTGCCATGAAAATCTAAGAACACCAGAAGAGCCCTGCTGGATCAGACCAAGGATCCATCTAGTCCAGCACTCTCTTCACACAGTGGCCAACCAGCTGTTGACCAGGGAACCACAAGCAGGACACGGTGCAACAGCACCCTCCCACCCGTGTTCCCCAGCAATTGGTGCACACAGGTTTACTGCCTCTGATACTGGAGGTTGCACTTAGCCATCAGGACTAGTAGCCATTGATAGCCTTCTCCTCCAGGAATTTAACCAACCCCCTTTTAAAGCCATCCAAATGGGTGGCCATCACTACATCTTGTGATAGTGAATTCAATAATTTAACTATGTGCTGTGTGAAATCTCTCAGTTTATTGCACAGCACTGACACTCCAATCCTGTGTAGGATAATAAGGTGCACCTAAGCCCATTGATTTCACAAGGCTAACTGCATAGGATCAGGCTTTATGGGTTTTCAGACTTCCACCCTGATCCTATACGGTTAGGATTCTATCCAGCTGATCCAATGCTCAAAGAACCATGAGATTTTTTTCCCCATAAAAAAGACCTCCCTTCCATTGTTTATATATACTTTTGAATGAGGACTCTGGTGCACGCATGTAGCTCTCCTGTTCACAATGTCCATTCATTTAAATGGAAAAAGGGTGATTAGCATTCCCATTCCATTGTGTACATGGATCTGTTCCTTTCACAAAAATGAACCAAACAGCTCACCCAATGTATTATAAACACTGCTGCACATGTATATAATAATGTTGCATCCCAGCAGCCTTTCAAGGCTAACAAAATCAGAAGATAAACAATTGTACTGAAGTGTCACCCAATTTTCTAACTCTTAATTTATCTGAATTGCATAGAGTTCTCTATTTGGCAGCTACTAGGGAGAATTATCCTTGTATCCAAATAAGTGATTTGTTAATTGATTTTATTCTTAACAGTTGTTCCTAATAGCTGAAGTGACTGAGTATTAAATCCCCTAGGAACGGTGATCTCCATTTCCATGTGTTCAGGGATTAGATGTTTCCTTATTTGCACTAGGGAAGGGAACAACAGAACTGAGCCTTTTTCCGTTGTGACAACAGCCCTACTCACGCTTCTGAATACACCCCATTTGGATTTTAGTTTTTGTAAGCTGCTTTGCAGTTCCATTTGGGTCCGAAAGAAGGATAAAAATATCTTAAATAATATTTCCATGCAGTTTCAGTGAGAAGAGAAATCTTTGCATCACACTTCTAATCTTTAATATATCAAAAAGTAGCAGCTTACATTTTCTGAGCACTGTGCCTGGATGTGTCTTATCATGCTATCCAAACCCAGACAGCATGGCTTGTTTGAGGAGGAAAGAGCCCTCAGATAATTCAATGATAGGCCATGGGTTTCCCTCTTCAAACAAGCCATGCCGTCAGGGTCTGGCTGATAGGACAAGCTGCTCTTAAAGAAGCCACTGTGGCTTAAAGAAGCCACTGTGGCTTAAAGAAGCCACTATGGCTTGTTTTGATCATGTGAACTGGGTCAACATCAGCAAATGTATTAGCATCCATCAAATGTGTGGATTAGTCTCACAAATGCATTGCTCAAATTAAATATGTCTAGGCTGACCATATGAAAAGGAGGACAGGGGTCATGTCACTTTAACAGTTGTAAAGAAAAGGGAATTTCAGCCAGTGTCATTTGTATGCAATTAGTACCTGGTGAAATCCCCTCTTCATCACAGCAATTAAAGTTGCATGCACTATACTAGAGTGACCATATACAAAAGAGGGCAGAGCACCTGCAGCTTTAACTGTTGTGATGAAGAGGGAATTTCACCAGGTATGAATTGTATACAAATGACTCCAGCTGAAATTCCCTTTTCTCTACAACTGTTAAAGTTACATGAGCTCTGTCCTCCTTTTCATATGGTCAGCCTAAATATGTCAGTTTTGAAACTAAATGTATATCAGCCATCCTCCCATGTCAATTGGCCAAATCTACACCAAGCAGGATATTGCACTATGAAAGCGGTATATAAAAGGCAGGAGCCACACCAAGCAGTATATAGTAGTATGAAAGCAGGATATGTGTCTTATGGGCCCCAACTGTTGACAGTGCACTTCAATACCACTACAAAGCAGTAGTGTAGATCCTGCCTCTGTATACCGCTTTCATAGTGCAATATCCTGCTTGGTGTAGATTAGGCCAGCGACATTTTAACTCCGCCACAAAGGAGTTTGGTAGCCTTGGGCAAGTCATCATCACTACAGTTCAGTTCCTTATTTGAAAAATGGAGAAATTAATAGCCAAAGGCTTGTTATGGACAGGATGACTGGAACCTCTGTACACTTAAATGAAATCTCTTAAAGGTTCCATTGATTGTTATATGGAATAGAAGAACCTCAAACATTTCCATAGTATAGAGAGCAATCCTATGGTTCCTAAACAGCACCTGAGTGGCTATAGGATGCAGCAGAACTCCTTCTCCAAGGTTGGAGACAGTATTCCAGCTTTGGAGGAGGAGATCTGACTGTGGATTCCCTCCTCCAAGCCCCTCCCAGCCGCAAGGAAAGCTCCATGGTGTCTCTCTCCCTCCCAAGGACTCCAACTTTGGGAAAGGGGTGTCTTGGGGGTAGGCCAGTGGGAGAGGAGAAGCCATGGATGACAGGGAGAGAGTTAGGGCCTTTCTACAACACCCGGCGTTCCGGGAGGAAGGGGGGAGGTTCTCGCAATATCCTGATCACAATAGCCTCCCCCAGCGTGTACACATGATGCGCAACGTCCTGGGAGGAAACCAGGATGTTACGGCCGCCATTTTCTTTTTTCTTTTTTTTTAAAAAAGCAGCGGGGCCAATCGCGCCCCACTCCATCAGAAAAGGTAGGGTTTTTAAAAAATATTTCCACCCACAAAATTGTGCCCTCCCCCCACCATCCCATGGATGGCGAAAATGTAGCCCCCCTCTCCCCTGATGGCCAAGGAGCTGTGAGATGCAGCTCCATTCCCATTTCTGGTGCCCACTTACTTGTGAGTAAGCAGGCACCAGGCGAGACAGGTGCCCACACCTCCCGCAGTCTCGGGACAGTCTCGAGACCACACGAAGAATCGGGTTTTCCCAGGGGTGAAGAAACCCTGGGAAAATCCATGCCCGTCCCACCCTGCCCCCGGGAGTCCCTGTGCATTATTTGAACACACAGGGAGCACCCAGGGACAACCCCAGGTCAAAAGGCCGGTGTAGAAACTGCCTTATATGGACTCAGAGGCCGTCTAATGTTAAAAGCTATTTTGGAGGGTGGAGAGGTAAGAGCCTGGCAGAACTTGGGAGCGATGGAGAGCTCCAACATCAGAACCCTCTTTCCTTTGGGTATCTGGCTCATAGGTTTGCTCTCTTAGGCCTTTATCACACCTACCCAGTTTGCTTCTGCGGGGTTCCCCTCCATTTCCTATGCGAGTGTAGCCTTTTGAATCACACGAAGTGGTCGGTTTTGCTCCAATACCTCAGCTCAGCCTGCTGAACTTGCCTGAAACAGACTTTGTCCATTCAGGGTTAAATTGAAACAGAAACTAAAAACAGAGCACTCAGGTTGGGAGAACAGTATGAGGGGGGATGACGTCATGTGAGTGCCTCGCTAAAGAAGTGGATCAAAGTCGCGGTGAGTGTGCTTAAAACCGCGCGTGTGATGACAGCCATAGGGTTGCTACCTGGAGATTGACTTTGTACCTTTAAAATTGTCACTCAATAGGGAGATGAGGCAGCCACCACTTTTCCTGCCTGGTCCTTTTCTCCTCCTTCTTCCATGTGATTCTGAAGCAATGCCACCACCAAGCCTATGCCTATGTATTGATATTGGAAGTCTTATAAATCTGGCATATTGCAGAGGTTTAACAAGCAAATTCCTACTTACTAGAAAGAAATGCCTGCAGAGTTTCTTCCAGTAAAAAGACGGAAGACTTCTAATACCATATTTCATCGATTCTAAGACACACTTTTTCTCCCATGTTTACATCTGTAAAAACGGGGTGCATCTTAGAATCGATGCTGACTTAGAATTGCCAGATTTCTCCCGTGCTTTGCAGAGGGCACTAGGGCTCTTCATGCCCCCCCCCCCCCCCGTGACTTGCCCTAGCGGGTCCCGAGGGACCCCACAAGGCCTGTCAGAAGTTCTCCCTTCCCCCTTACCTTGATCGCTGCTGCCTCGGCCTGGGAAGGCTTCAGTACTGGGAAGTAGGCCGCAATCTCTGGAGATCTCATGAGATCTCGGCCTCCTTCCCAGTACTGAAGCCTTCCCAGGCCGAGGCAGCAGCGATCAAGGTAAGGGGGAGGGGGGACTTGCGGGGCCCTAACACTCCCCACTCCCCTCCATTGCCGTCGCCCATCCTCGCTGCCGCCGCTGCTCCGCGCCGCTGGCAATGTTCGGCCTGGCAAGGCATCATAACTGGGAACTAGGCCAGATCGAGGCAAGCGCTGGCAGCAGCGCAGAGCAGCGGTGGCGGCAGCAAGGATGGGCCACAGCGATGGAGGGGAGGGGGGAGGGGGGAAGGGCGGAAGGGGTGCTGAAATTAAAGTGCGTCTCAGAAGCGACGCAAAGCTTTTTCCCTGCTGGTAGCCCTAAAATTAAGGTGCGCCTTACAATCGATGGCGTCTTAGATTCGATGAAATATGGTATCAATAGACTTAAAAGCACAATTTAAAGCACAACAATGAATAAACAGCCTCCATCAATTAAAAAAACCAAAACCAAAACCTTCAGCAACAGCTTACATGCCAAAGTTCTGACTCCCAGTGAAAAGTCAACAGAGAAGGTGCCAACCTCACTTCCCTCAGCAGGGAATTCAGCAGCCTCGGAGCAACCACCAAAAAGGCCCTCTCTTGTGTCCCCATCAAATGTGTCTCTGAAGGGGGTGGTACTGAAAGAAGGACCCCCGCCAAAGATATTAAGACCCAGGAGGACTTGTATGGGAGAAGGCAGTCTTTCAGATACCCTGGCCCCAAGTCATATCGGACTTGACAGGAAATAATCAGCACTTTGAATTGTGCCTGAAAGCAGACTGATAGCAAGTGAAAGGCAACTAAGGATACAATCCCGTGCATTTTAGGCCCTTTCTACACCGTAGGGGTGCAGAGGGACGGAGGGAGGGCAATCCTGGAAGTACCTAATACACACTATCAGCACACAGGGACCCATCCCAGGCAAAAAGCCTGGTGTGGGAAGGACCTTAGCCAGAAAACGTCCTACAACTCCCAGCATTTTTGGCTGGGGAATACTGGGGCCAGATCTACACCAAGCAGGATAAAACACTTTGAAAACATTTTGAAAACTTTATATAGAGTGTGTCATGGGCCCCAACAGCTTTCAAAACTGTTATAAACCATTTTAAAGCAGTAGTGTAGATCCTGCCTAGGAGTTGTAAGACTTTTTTCTGCCTAAGCATGCATAGGATTGCACCCCAAGGGCAATTACCTCTACTGATCAAACCAATTTCAGCTCTCTTAATAAATATTATTTGTATTCAGGCTAAGAGTGCTATGGAATTTACTAATGACAGTGGTCGCAATTTGCAGGTAGTGGTTGGAAATTATCTGCCTTGTCGATTGTTTCAAAGCAAGACAGAAGCAAACACTTTCTGTCTGATCCTCTCCCCAAAAAATGTTTGCTTCCTCTGTTCCCGGGATTTGTTTTTAAACTACCCTAACGGAAAGTATTTCTGTTCATGTGGATTTAATTCCAGGAGATAGGGAGTGTGACTATTGGATTCAGATGTATTGTAACAAGGGTAAAATGCCCTGTTAGCAATCAGAACGGTTGTTACCACATTCAAGTCTATTGTGATAATTAGAGGTTAGAGGTATCCCATTTATACATTTAGATTGGTTCCTTTTTAATATATGATGAAAGTCTTTTTGACTTTTTTGGTGGGGGGATTTAAAAAACTCTTTTGAGAACATTTGATTCTAATGGTTGAAATCTAAAAAACATTGCAAACATCTGACGCAAAAGAAAGTTGTGTCACAGTCATCAAACTTGGAGGGGAGTGGAGGGAGTCAAGAGGATTTGACAAAATTAGATCCAGAAACCTAGATTGCTGTTGCTGAATTTTGCTTTTTTCCTTCGTTGCACAGTTTTAGTTAAATGTTAGAGGGTGTTTTGAGATGGACAGCTTCTAGCGCTATCAATGGAAAGAGGTTGTGCAGCGAATGCGTCTTTCCCTGTTTAATGAATTTTTGTGTGGTAAAAACAAAAGTCAGAAGAAGGAGTGGGTATCCACAGGATGGTTCCACATGGAAGACAAGATTATATGGATCCCCTGTAAAATGTTGTAAATGAGACAGGGCAATTGCAGAATAAATGCATGAGGATGGTTCCAGGACTTCAGCAAGAGGAAGGGGCCTTCCTCAAGAGGAAGGAGTATGCTTAGAGAATGTCCCTCCACCTGGCATTGGGGGATTCCTTCTCCCACACACACCACAGCTCACCCCATTCATCAAGGTCTGACTCTCCATATAGTGTTTCTGGGGGCTAGAGAGGCTGCCATGGGAATGAGGGGGCAAGGAAGACTACTTCCACAAGCACAATTGATCCAGTGTAAATCTGGATCCAACTCCTCAACTGAAAGCACTCAGAGAGGTACCAAGCGACAAATTTATGTGAACTAAGGTTTTTGTTTTTTAAAAGGCAAACCTAAGGGTCTGCTATCCATTTTGAAAGAATTTTAGGACAAAATCCTCTGGGAAGTTCCATTGTGCATGATGCATTGAAATGAATGGGAGGTACGCAAGAACAATAATTTTATTTATTTATTTATTACATTTTTATATTGCCCAACAGCTGAAGCTCTTTGGGCAGTTTACAATTAAAACCATAATATATAAAAGTCAACATTTAAAAATTAAAAAATGTTTAAATGTTATATAAAACCAGGATAAGTTATAGTCCAGGGAAAGCTTTGTTGAGGGAAGCATCAAGCGCTGGCCGCGCTTGTATGAGCAATAACTTCCAGTAAATCCCAGCAGCAGAAGAATACTCACACTCAGTAAGTTGTGTATACTACAAGTCCTTTTACTTGGTGTTCCAATATAAATATATATACAAGCACAAATGGTTCCTCCAGATATATACAGGTATTTTCAAATGGCTATAGCGTAGCCCAGTCCTCATCAACATCACATATACACCAGTCTCCATCCAAATCACTCCAGCCTGATCACCGCCACACAGCCATTAAAATTAAAGCTGTCTTTATACATTTCTGAACCCTAGCTCAGCACAAAACAATTACCTTATCCTAGCAAGACATTTCCAGTATCAGATTGACCTTTCCATTCTGCCTAGAAAAAACATTCCCTCCTTGCTAATTGAATTCAGCTGGCTTGTTCAGTCCTTCTGGACACTAAAACTTTTGTCCAATCAACTTAGACTTTGATTTTCCTCAACAAGCTTGTCTAAAGAGATATGTTTCCAGGAGGTGTTTGAAGGATGTTACATTTTCCGCCAACCAAACTGCACAAGGGAGGGTTTTCCAGAGGGTGGGTGCCACTACAAAGAAGGCCCACCGTCGAGGTTCTTTGTGACAACAATAATGTATTTTGGCACAACCCACATTCATTTCAACTGAGTGTGCACAGAAGAACTTCTTGGGAGACTGTGCCATAACCTCTAAATGCCACAAATGCTTGCCATATGCTTAACTTTTCTATCTTAAGTTCAACTCTAATAATACTTGGAGGCTTGTCATATGAATGAATAATAATATAGATATTATAGGATATTATAGGATATTACATTACACACCATAGGGCCATTTCCTAAACTCTAGAACTGATGGGTAGAGAGTAGCCAATCTTCTTGGGAACTTCTTGGAATTTTCCCAGCTAGAGATTCTAGATCTGTTCTTTTTCCATTCACTAGACAACACAAAAAGAAGAAGTAGGAAGAGGTATCAATTTAAAGGAGAGACAAGGGCAAGACCCATTAAAATGTTTCGGAATGTGGAACAGCTGAGAAGGGCGATACCAGAATTCCCAAACTGAGCTTGCAGCAGGAATCCCCAAGCTAAGTGACCTCAACACATACCAGATCATATATTTAGAATCTTGTAGAATGGCTTGGCAGTGCAATTACACACTCACAGAACTCGTTAACAGTTGTTTGTCACATCTGGCCCATCTGGCCCTCTTCATTTTCAAAACACAGATGCAGAAGTTGCTACCTCAGAGTTGTCCCACAAAACCTCTGCACAAACATTTCTTTTACTATTTTGAGTTGTTCACAAATTGCTCTATTTATGAATTGCACACAATACAGATAACAGCCCTTCTCTTGCTAGGTCTCCACTGGGAGATAGTGCCTGTCTGTCTAAAAACTGCAAGACTATAATCCTCAACTTCAGCAGCAGCATTGTGAGCCATTTTCATCATTTCATCTTCCAGGACAAAGAGAAGAAGAAAGCTATAGACGTAGGCTAGATTACACTACTGCTTTAAAGCGGTACTGAAGTGCACTGATAACAATTGGAGCACAATCCACACTCCATACACCACTTTCTTAGTGTTATATCCTGGCTTTTATTCCACATTTGTAATGATTAGACACAAGGAGTAGATCTTGCCTAATCCTCTTATTTATTTCTATTGAGCTTTTATTAACCCTTTAAAGGTTGTTCTTGCCCAAGCCTTAAACAGGCCCGGGAGGATTATAATATTAAATTGACCAAATTTTCAACAAATGGGGGAAATGAGCAAGGACATAGTCGAACTATTTAATTCTCTACCACAAGATGTAGTGATGGCCACCAATTTGGATGGCTTTAAAGGGGAGTTGGATACATTCCTGGAGAAGGCTATCAATGGCTACTGGTCCTGATGGCTATGTGCTACCTTCAGTAGCAGAGGCAGTAAGCCTATATGCACCAGTTGCTGGGGAACATGGGTGGGAGGGTGCTGCTGGATCTGTGTCCTGCAGGTCTACAGCTGCTTGGCCATTATGTGAATGGAGTGCTGGACTAGATGGACCCTTGGTCTGATCCAGCATGGCTCTTCTTATGTTCTTAAGGACCCCCAAGAATGACAACACTGATTGTACAGCTGGACAATATACCTGACTTGGAAGACTCAGAAGGGGAACAAAAAAAAAAGACTTCAGAAATCAGGGAATGCCAAACACAATTACCCTGTTCAGACAACACACTAAGCCACTCTGGTTAAGCATTTTGAGCTAAACATTATGGCTTAGCGTGCTGTGTGAACTGTTCTTAACCGTGGTAGCTGCATAACCATGGTTTAAATACACTCAGTAACCATTTGCTGCAAAAAATGTTATCCCACCCACAGGGTAAAAAGCAGCTCGCGGCAGGAGATTTTGAGTGGGAAAATAGCTGAAAGAGCCTTGGAAGACTCTCCAGTTCTTCACTGACCACAGCCGCAGAAGCTACCAAATGAAAACATTAAAGACAAGATACGCTTGGCTGCATAACACATGTAGTTTGGCCTTAAATGAAAAGCATCCTGAATATGTGGATTGGTAGACACCTTTAATTTATACTTTCAATGGACTAGGCAGAAAACCAAATTAATTAGTAGTTTGCAGTCCGGGTGAGCTCCAAGTGCTTCCTTCCCCATTACATTTCGGGACATCAGCATCTTGTTATGCTTGTTTCCTCAAATCTGTTACATAAAAGCAGTTTTTTTAAAAAAAAAATTATCTGTGCTTTCAACATTTTTTCCTCCTGCCATTTCTGAATGGATGCTTCTAAGGCAAAACAGTGACTATTATGTTTCCAATTAAAATATCAATAAAGTATATAAATCATGAAAATTAAAATCTCTTTCTGTGTGTAAAATAATGCACCCATTTTTTACCAAATGTAATGAGGATTTGATATAAGCTATCTCCCTTTCTGAATGCAAACCCTGCTCTGAAATCTCTCTCTCTCTCTCTCTCTCTCATACCTGTCCTTATAATTCTTGTGTTTGGACCCAATAGCTTGGATCAAAACATCCAGAGTTTTGTGTCTAACCATATTGCATCAAGCCCCTACCCAGGAATCCTGCACCCCAATTTGTATGTCTAGGAAAATGCATCTCCAATGACACGTCTGACAAAATATAATGATTAAAAGAATGAAACACTAAAATGATGAGCCACCCCCGTCAGCTCCACCCCCAGACTTTTTGTGCATTGGGCCAAAGATCTAAAGATCCCAGGGCACATCAGCATCAGCATCATTATCACCTTTCTATCCCACCTTTCTTCCTATCACAAGGAACCCAAGACAACTCAAATGATTCTCCTCCGCTCCATGTTATCCTCACACCAACCTTGTGAGGTTGGGTAGGCTGAGAGTCACTGACTGGCCCAAAGTCACCAGTGAGCTTCATGGCCAAGTGGGACTAGAACCCATATCTAATGAGTCCCAGTCCAAAGCTCTAACCAATACACCACACCGGCTCACATTGGCAGGTTCCTCTGTGCAATAGGAACCCTGAAGACTCCCAAATGCATGGAGGTGCCTATGTGTGTTCAGCTGAACATGCGCCACCTCCCCCTTCAGACTTCCCAGGTGAAGGGTCTGGTAGTGAAGCCCATGGGTGAACCTGCTTCCCACTCCATGTATGGAGGGTAACTTCTCCAGGGTGCTAAAGTGCAACTCCTAAACAACCTGAAGGAGATGGGTGGTAGGAGGGCTTTAGGTGAGCAGTTATGGAGATGGATTTTTAAGCACCACCAATTTTTGGCTGGCGGGGGGAGAACCAGCACCAGCTGCTCATGATGTGGAGACCAGAAGGAGAAAAGCAGGGAAGGGAATGTAAAAAATGTTGCACTCAGCCTACCATTTGGCAGAGCTTTTAAAGCAGAAGACCGGAGGGGGGGAGGTGGATTTCCTATCCACTGAGAACAATGAGCTGTGTCAAATGGAGTCTCAAATAAACATCCCCCATGCTGTTTCAAAACCAGTGTGCTCGTCATGTGGGTAGAGAGATTTCCCATGAGTCCATAAAACTCTTGAAGACGCGCTCCACTACCCAACTAGCACAGCTCATCCTCAGTCATCTGGGCCCGAAGGGAGTAACTGGGATGGACCTTCCCTTGGAAGTCATTGCAGAACTCACATTGTGGCCAGGACTGTAGGCATAGATTTTTCTCTCCAAAGAATTTCTTTTGCGCTTGGGGAAAGGAGGTTAAGCTCTCGCAATTTCCCTTCGATTTTGATTCATTGTTTCCAGGATTCCTAGGTTCTCAAAAGGGAAATTGGTTTCACCATAGCCAGCAACTTAGAGGTTGTACGGGCTACTGGTTTTTCAGTAAGCCATCCCACCTTTGAACCCTTTGTGGGAAATAAAGGTGTTTTTGCCCCATGTTGCACTTCTGTTAGGAGGAAAATGCATTTTCCTAGCATTCAAACCATAAATTGCAATTGCCAGGAAGCTGTAACCCCAACCCACTCTCCACTTTTCTGCAGAACTATGAAAGGTACTGCAGTCCTGGCTTCATTGGCATCTGGGCAGGATCTACACTACTGCTTTATAACAGCTTCTAATGGCATTGACAAATAGTGGAACCCAGGACACAGTCCATATACTGTTTTCAAACTGCTCTCAAAGTGTCATATCCTGCTTGGTGTGGATCTGGGTCTCCCAAAGTTAATGGCAGACATAACCTTTTAGAACAGTAGAGCTGCTTTTGAGGTACCTTGGGTGCATTTTGTCCAAACATATTTTTCCTCTCCAAGGTAAAACTGGAAGGGGGGGGGCACCTCTGCAAGTTCACAGTAGAAGGCACTGATTGGCCAGCACCAGTGTGGTCACCAAGAAACTTTCCCCTCTCATCCCAGGAGCAGTTTTGTATTTTGTATTCTAAGTTTCCTTTTTGAAAATTAAATTTAAAAAATTAAGGTGACGAGTGAAACCCATGAGTATTCATGTAATACTTTTAAAAAATTAAAAAGTGGATGGTCTGCGCAAAGGGTGAGTAGGAGGAGCAGGACTCAAAGCAGCCTAAAGTGAGCCAGCATTGCTGAAATGCAATCCCAACCAGACAGGAATTCTTGTTGGATGGTTCCTCTGACTTGAGAGATGGTATTTGCCCAACTCTGGGTGGAGCTGCACTCCCCTAAAAGAGCAAGTTTGCAGCTTAGGGAATGCTTTTTAGATCTAGCCATATCTCTGTAGGCCCGTGTGGCTTCCGTGGCATGAAGAGTGGTCTGCCAGCTGCAACCACCTCCTAGAAGAGAGAACCTGGCGTGGTAGCATCTCATTTAGATTTCTGTAATCCATCATAAATGGAGCTGCCTTCAGAGTCCACTTCTGTGTAGGACAAATAGGCCAGTCTCTATGCAAAAAGAATAAATGGACACAAAGGAAACTTGAAAGACAGATATCGCCACGAAATTGCTGAAGTACAATTCATCCAGAAATCCAACACTATTTCCTGTGGCTTAAATAACAGCAAAACGTTGCTGTTGTATTTCATCGTACTACAGATGTTAATTGTCTCACTGTTGGAAAGAGCTCTGTGTTACCAACAACTATTTGTGAATGGCAACCATTACGGTAGTCACCGCTGTCTGCACTGTTGTGTTTTTTTTCCGTTTCCGTTTTCTCTGACAACACTGTTTACGTTTTTCCACCCACACTCACACCCGCCCCACCATGTGTGTGTGTATAAATCTGCCAATTTGAAGTTAACAGTTACGCATCTGCTGAAGTGGACAGTTTCCCACAGCATCCTATGCCAGACTATATTTGCTAGTTGTTAAGGTGCCACAACATGCTTTGTGTTGTTTTTGCTGCAACGGTACTAACATGGCCGCCCCTCTGGAAATTGGACATTTCAGTTGCTTCAAAATACAGGCTAGGGGCGTTCAATTTTTTAGGGTGATCATATGAGAAGGAGGACATGGCTCCTGTACCTTTAGCAGTTACATAGAAAAGGGAATTTCAGCAGGTGTCATTTGTATGCATGCAGCACCTGGTGAAATTCCCTCTTCATCGCAACAGTTAAAGCTGCAGGAACCCTGCCCTCTTGAACGGATACAAAAGTGTGCAGGACTCCTGCAGCTTTAACTATTGTGATGAAGAGAGAATTTCATCAGGTGATGAATGCTCTCTCCAGGTAGACTCATCTGGTATTAGCCTGATGTCTGTTTGACCCCAGATGAAGCCATTTTTATCTACCCAGGCCTTTTAGAGCCCTGAGTTTCTACTCAGCTTCTATGCTGACTTCTCTCTGTTCTGCTGGTTTTAACAAAGTATATTTGACTTTATTGTTGATTGTTGTAATTCATTGTTGTAAACTGTGTGAGTCATTGGCTGAATTCGGACGACACAATAATCATCTGGGGTGGGGGGAAACAATCGTCAGTTGTATTGACTATCATGTTGTCTGAATGCTGCCATAGTCAACTCAGTGCTGATCCTAATCCACACCACAGTTGATTATTTATTACCATGTTGTGTGGGGAGTACCCCCTAGATGAACAACTGTAAAGTTGGTTATTACCCCACCATTGACTATCGTGTGGTCCAAATTCAGCCATTCTCTAATTCTTTGGAATCAAGAGTGAGATATTAAATTCATATAATTAAAGCAAACAAATAAAAAACAAATGTTTGATTTGTCAGTATGTAGATCTACCAATTTAGCTGACAAGCTGTTGCGGGGAGCCAGAGCAGAGGAAAACTACATCTTTGTCTAGCCTAGGCTGACCATATGAAAAGAAAGTCAGGGTGTCGGATGTCAGGTGCTTCATAAACAATTCACTAGGCTGGCCTAGTGAATTGTGACTTGAATGGCTTGGCAATTGTTGTGAGAAAACTGTCTCTGTTTTGCCCTTATCTGCAGCTGCGGGCTGAAGCCTTGAATGTTCCTGGGAACAGGGGTTGTTTAGAAAAGGTGGGGACTTTCTCGCAAGATGTCTCTCACATTGCGTTGTCATCAAGAGGAGGTTGAACTGTGCCGCCCTGTTGGCACATGAGTTTAGATTACAGGCCTGAAGCCCTGTCTGTCAAAGTAGCTTAGAATTAGCCAGCCTCCATCCTATATTAGCTACGTGCGAAGAAGTAGTTCTTCGCTAGGAATTATCTCGTCTGCTGCTCTTGCTCCTGCTGTTCTCTGCTGATCTGTTGTTCTGTTTGCTGCTCGACTCTTTGCCTCTTCATCTGGTTCGATGCTTGCCAAGAAACCTGTGTTTGGGATTCTATCTGATTTGGAAATGTTAGATGCACTCTGTACATGTTCTGTTGCTATTTAGACTTAGAACTTCTAAGAACTATGCCATGAAAAGTCCGCTGTGGCTTTTCATAGATTTGGACTTGAGATTACTGTTCTGGATTCGTGTTCTATAGCCTGCTGTTTCCCTGCATGGAGCCAAAGTACGGGCACGGGGAAACTAAGGCTGATCGTTGCTATTCTGGAATTGTGTGTGTGTGTGACCTGTGAGAGGACCTTCCTCAGAGCCAAAGCTACAAGAATTGGGAAGGCTCCCTGGGTCGAAGAGGTTCATTCCGACATCTTGTTTCTGTGATCAGCTCAGTGTTCCCTGACAGGCTGAGTTTGATTTAGTTCAAGACGATCTTATCCACTGTCAAGAGGTTTTCTCCTTTGAGTCTTTGCTCGTGTTCCTGAGGATTCCAGTGTGTGTGGCCACTCCTGACCTCAAGGGACTGGGGCTAACTCTAAATGTCTCCCCCTGAGTGAGTGCTGTTTGCATTAAGCCATTGTACCTGAAAGCTGTCTGGTCCATCTTCAGCTTCAAGTGTGTGTTTGCAGAAATGAAACCGTTATGCTTTGAATTCCGTGTGATTTACAATAAAAGAAGTTTATTGTAAAGTTCGTGAGCCGAAGCTTGGGGTGAGCTTGAGTCACGACACAGGGCTCCTGTAACTTTAACAGTTGTAGAGAAAAAGGAATTTCAGCTAGTGTCATTTGTATGCAATTAGTTCCCGGTGAAATTCCCTCTTCATCACAACAGTTAAAGTTGCAGGGGCCCTGCCTTCAAGAAGTTTATTGTAAAGTTCGTGAGCCGAAGCTTGGGGTGAGCTTGAGTCACGACACAGGGCTCCTGTAACTTTAACAGTTGTAGAGAAAAAGGAATTTCAGCTAGTGTCATTTGTATGCAATTAGTTCCCGGTGAAATTCCCTCTTCATCACAACAGTTAAAGTTGCAGGGGCCCTGCCTTCTTTTGTATATTGTCACTCTAGTATAGTGCATGCAACTTTAACTGTTGTGATGAAGAGGGAATTTCACTAGGAACTAATTGCATACAAATGACACCGGCTGAAATTCCCTTTTCTCTACAACTGTTAAAGTTACATGAGCCCTGTGCTCCTTTTCATATGGTCAGCCTAGTCTAGCCCCAGTAGCACAGCTACTGCTTTGTTTAACTGTGCACAACATGGCAGGAGAGGGATATCTGGGGGCCATCATGGGTGGCGTAGTCCAAATAGAGAAGCGTCTCTTGTTATGAGAACTGCTGCACCTCATAAATTTCCCTTTGCTGCACAATTATTCAAGGAGAACCCATTGTCAGATACAGGCAGGCAGGTCTCCACCAATGAATCAGAGCTAATCTCAGATTTAGTTCATAGAATCATAGTAGAGTTGGAAGGGTCCTATAAGGCCATCAAGTCCAACCCCTTGCTCAATGCAGGAATCCACCTTAAAGCATACAGGATAGATGGCTGTCCAGCTGCCTCATGAAGGCCTTTAGTGTGGGAGAGCTCACTACCTCCCTAGGTCATTGGTTCCATTGTCATACTGCTCTAACAGTCAGGAAGTTTTTCCTGATGTCCAG
Source organism: Anniella stebbinsi (assembly GCA_029215795.1). Taxonomy (NCBI): domain Eukaryota; kingdom Metazoa; phylum Chordata; class Lepidosauria; order Squamata; family Anniellidae; genus Anniella; species Anniella stebbinsi. The sequence goes on from JARDYH010000004.1 coordinate 15,665,461, forward strand.
CTGGAATTTGACTTCCTGTAACTTGAGCCCATTATTCTGCATCCTGCACTCTGGGATGACTGAGAAGAGTTCCTGGCCCCTCTGTGTGACAAATCTTCAAGTATCATGTCTCCCCTCAATCTTCTCTTCTCCAGGCTAAACATGCCCAGTTCTTTCAGTCTCTCCTCACAGGGCTTTGTTTCCAGACCCTTGATCATCCTCGTTGCCCTCCTCTGAACACGCTCAAGCTTGTCTGCATCCTTCTTGAAGTGTGGTGCCCAAAATTGGATGCAATACTCAAGATGAGGCCTAACTAGTGCCGAATAGAGGGGAACAAGTACCTCGCACGATTTGGAAGCTGTACTTCTAGTTGTTTACTTGTTTGTTCAAAATCATATTCAATGATCAAAATACCTGCAGACTTAAGGCTGTCTCATGGCTCCACTGATGTGTCCTGTGATTAGTGATGACGTTGAGCAATGTCACAAATTGTGCTTGCTTACAACTTATCCACACTTTTCCTGAGTATTTCAGGCCCCACTCCAGTTGGGGAGGATGGATTGTGTTGGACAATCCTTGTTCTGTTTTACCTTATAAAGCATCTGAGCCTTGCAGTTTGGGTAGAAGAATCTTCCTGGGAGTTGACCCATACCTATTTGTTGCTTAGAACACAAGGACATAAGAAGAGCCATGCTGGATGAGACCACGGTGCATCTAGTCCAGCACTCTGTTCACACAGTGGCCAACCAGCTGTTGACCAGAAATCCACAAGCAGGACACAAGTGCAATAGCACCCTCCTGCCCGTGTTCCACAGCAGCTGGTGTATAAAGGCTTACTGCCTCTGATACTGAGGTAGCACATAGCCATCAGGACTAGTAGCCATGTATTAGCCTTCTCCTTCAGGAATTTATCCAACCCCCTTTTAAAGCCATCCAAATTGGTGGCCATCACCACATCTTGTGGTAGTGAATTCCATAGTTTAACTATGCACTGTGTGAAGAAGTCGTTCCTTATATCTGTGCTGAATCTCTCATCAATCAGCTTCATGGGATGACCCCATTGGGTTCTAGTATTATGAGAGAGGGAGAAAAATGCCTCCCTATCCACATGCTCCACACCATGCATCATTTTGTATAACTCTATCGTGTCTCCGCTTAGCCTCTTTTTTTCCAAGGTAAATAATCCCACATCGGTATTATTGGCAGGATGGGTTAAACAGTTAGAGGAAACCCTCTTCTACCAGTTACGCTAGTTGCTTCCTAAGGCAATGCAGGATAGGACGACATGGGACATCTTTGCTGACCAAAAACAGAGTTCCAAAAAAACAAACAAACAAAGACCAGGATGGAGAGCTTAACCAACAAAAACAGCCTGACACTTTAACCAGCAGCCCTCACCACTTGATGGGCTTAAACATCTGGTGTAACATCTTACATAGGTTCCCAGGGAAGCTTGCAAAATAATCCCTGCAGCCAATTAGGCTGGCACTGGTCAGCAAGTAACACAGTGTAGGGGACATTTTTCCCATCAAGGTCCTAGTTTCTTTGGTTCAGACCTGTTGGGATTCGCATTCCAGCAGCGCATGTGAGCAGAGCAAAAAGAGAGTGCGAAGAAAGTCCAAATTTGGAGAAGTTACAGATGTGGCTTTCATCTTTGTTCAGTATGCAACAAGAGGAGGGGAGACATTTCCATCCAGACATTCTCCATCCACTATTCGTGCAAGGTTCCCTACAGCAGCATTGGAATTTGGTGACTGAACCAAAGAGAGCAAGTGAGAGCCAACCAAGGGACGTGACTGGCCACTTACGCATTGCCAAAAAAGAGAGCAAAAGAGGACAACAATTTGCACATGCTAATGTGCAAGTATATCTATAAATGCAAATTTAGAGATAATGACTATAGTTTAAATCTAGAGTGACCATATGAAAAGGAGGACAGGGCTCCTGTACCTTGAACAGTTATATAGAAAAGGGAATTTCAGCAGGTGTCATTTGTATGCATGCAGAACCTGGTGAAATTCCTTCTTCATCACAACAGTTAAAGCTGCAGGAGCCCTGCCCTCTTCTGTACAGTGACCAGATACAAAAGAGAGCAGGGCTTCTGCAGCTTTAACTGTTGTCATGAAGAGGGAATTTCACCAGATGTTGCATGCATTCAAGTCTATGAAGTATATTTAGTTTATTTGAATATAGGAGCTATTTTTCCACTATATACCAAGACGACTGCAGCTTTCTCAGTTTTGATACTTTTTAATAAATTACTTTATTGAATGATATACCAGTGATGCGGTACAGTTAAAGCTGCAGGAGCTGTATTAGAGTAACCAGATACAAAAGAGTGTAGGGCTGCTGCAGCTTTAACTGTTATGATGAAGAGGGAATTTCACCAGGTGCTGCATGCATACAAATGGCACCTGCTGAAATTCCCCTTTCAATACAACTGTTAAAGATACAAAAGCCCTGTCCTCCTTTACATATTTAAATTAAAATACAGGTGACTGGATTATTTCACCATAGGTGACCTGTGTGCCTGTTCAGTCTAATGTCCAGGTGTAAACTGTTGATGGACACTTTCAAATAGAGAACTATCCTCTGGCAGATGTTCAAGTAGAGGACTGACTTTTGAAAACTTGATTTTGATATCTATTTCCCAGCTCATCAGCAGATTGGGGGCTTCCAGACAAGGTAGGCTGACCATATGAAAGGAGTACAGGGCTCATGTAACTTTAACAGTTGCAGAGAAAAGGGAATTTCAGCCGGCGTCATTTGTATGCAGTTAGTACCTGGCGAAATTCTCTCTTCATCACAACAATTAAAGTTGCATGCACTATACTTGAGTGACCAGATGCAAAAGAGGGCAGGGCCCTTGCAGCTTTAACTGAACCTGGCTATTCTTACAAGGGCCCAGACAGTTGGCTGATTGGGGGGAATTAGATATATTCCTCAAATACTGTGATAGATAGATAGATAGATAGATAGATAGATAGATAGATATTTTATTAAATACTGATACTCTTCCCTGGTTTACCATACAAATTTTTAAAATGAGATATTTAATTCTGTTTTTATATGTATATATGTGGTATCTTGTTTATATGTTATACCTTGGTCTATTGACTGCAAATAAAGGTGATTGATTGAACTGTTGTGATGAAGAGGGAATTTCACCAGGTACGAATTGCATACAAATGACATCGGCTGAAATTCTCTTTTCTCTACAACTGTTAAAGTTACATGAGCCCTGTCCTCCTTTTCATATGGTCAGCCTAAGACAAGGTGGTTTTTTTGCTTTTGTTTGATTGTTTTTTTAGCATGCTGTTGCCCTGCCTCATTTAAAACATTTTATTGGGGGTCCAAACAATGTTGTCTTCCACCCGTAACTCTCCCGTGTTTTCCCACCGCTTCCTCTGTTTTTTTCCCCCTTACTGCAGAAAAGCTGTTAAGGAGGATACGATAGACTAGCTGCACAATAACTCTCAAGTGGTCGCCCTAAATGCGCTCCATCTGGAACCACACTTACTCAAAAATCTGTATTTGAATCCCTTGCATCTGTAAACTGAAAGTCATACCTGCATTGATGAAATTATGGCTCTCGCCAGCATTGTGTTTTGCATTAACAACATTCACAAAAAGGCATCGCTTACGAAAACAGCCCTAGCAAGGAGCAATCCAAACAGAGAAGCTGAGGAGAATGCTGCTGCCCTGAGAAGTGCCTTATTACTTCAGCCATCTAAAAAACTTCCAGTTTATTTGAGGTGATTGATATTTTTAATAACATAGAATGAGAGCCAGAAGGCAAAACCCATTAGAGAATCCAGTAGATCAGCATCAAATTGTGTAAACAATCTGAGTAATTTTGCTCCAGGAAACATTTGCAGATCCTTCCAAAGTCAATGCAAGTAGTCCGTCAAAGCATGCAAAAGCATAACAGTCCCCCAAATCTGATTAAACTCACTGAGGTAGGTCCAGCCAAAAGGGTCATAACACTTCAGGATATGGCCTAGACAGACCCACACCACACTCTCTTGGGAGTGGACCAAACAGCAGGGCTTATTTCTGGGGAAAGTACACTAGCAGCATGATGCTAATACACATCTACTCAGAAGTAAGGGCCATTGAGTTCAATGGGACTTACTCCCAACAAAGTGCGTCGTCGTCATCATCTCTATATCACGCCTTTTTCCCCTCTAACAAGGAACCCAAGATGGCTAACATCGTTTTCGTCCTCTTCATTTGATCTTCACAACAACCCTGTGAGGTAGGTTAGACTGAGAGTCAGTGACTGGCCCAAAGTCACCCAGTGCGCTTCATGACCAAGTGGGTACTAGAACCCAGATCTCTTGGGTCCCAGTCCAACATTCTAACCACTTCACCACACCGGTTCTCTAACTTACCTACTTTATCCCAGGTTCAGAGATATGCCACTGCTACATCTTTGGAACGACTCTTGAATTCTGTTCATGCTCAACCCGGGAGAGGAGCAGAAAAGCTCACAAGTCATCATTGGGGGGGGGGGGGGGAACGGTTGGACACGCACAGCCACAGAGTCCACGGAAACATCTCCACCACCCACCAAATGTTAGGGGCATCAGGTTTTTCAATCGTGTGGCTCTTCTTTTCCCTTCATTTACTGCATGCTAGCTGACTTGATGTTTATATCCAGATTGCTTTCATTAATATCCTCTGTGCTTTTGCATAAACAGCCCTGCACCGTGGCAACTTTTCATAAGCGTAATTGTATCCTTCACATGAGTAACATGAAAGCCAAACGCTGAAGGACTCACTGTTTTCAACACTACAACAGCTGATGTTCTCAGTCAGGAAAAAACAGGAAAATGGGTCTCCTTTTTCGGTTTGCAATCAAAGATTATTTTTACATACTCATGTTGCATTATAGGGGCATTTGCATCCATCGTTTATTTATTTATTTATTTATTTATTTATTTGAGACACACATACACATACACACACATGCACACACACACACAACCCCCTCCCTCTCTTTGCTTTATTGCAAATAGAAAACAGAAGTGGATAGGTTGGTACAATGAAAAACAGAGCGAGTTAGTGAGAGTGTACGCATTTTGGTAATAAAATAAAAATAGGAATTCCAGTTTGCAGTTTATCCCTAAGAAGTTGTCATCTATGGAACGGAAGCATAAGAGCAGCCTTCCCCTACCGGGTGCCCTCCAGATGTTTTGGACTAGAATTCCCAGCATTCCTGACAATTGGCTGGGGTGGCTGAGGCTGCTGGCAGTTGAAGTCCAACATATCTGGACAGCACCAGGTTGGGGAAGGCAGAGTTACAGCTTGGAAAAATACAGAGGTAATTGTCTGGGTGCATCCAAGAGGATGTAATTACACTGTTTTCACATATATTAAAATTGCACAGTGCTGGGAAAGGCTGTATAAGAGCATCGCTTCTACTGAAGCGTGATTCATAAAACCACGGTCATCATGTTAGATGCACCACCCAGTCAGTGTCTTCAACCTGTCATTTTTCAATGAGTCAGCATTCCTGTGAAATTACCTGCAAGCAATAAGTTCCAGTTCCTGAAGCAGCCTTTTTACTTTGCCGAATGGTGAGGGACAGCCCTGTTGTTCAGGCATTCAAATGGATGTGCAGAGGTCAGGAACAGAGCCTGATCTCCGCCCCTCCCCCCTTCATGTTCATTAACTATGGTTTTGAATTTGCAGGCAGAGCGCTGAAGCCTGAAAACCCTTGCCGTTTTAAGGAGTAAAAGACAGAACAGCTGCACAGTGTCTTATAATTGGTAGCACTAGGAGCCATTCATCTGGAATGTCGGGTGGGATACACTTGGAAAGCCCCGGGATGTGTGCACAGTGGCATGGCATCAATTATACGACACAGCAGCAATCCTGCACCCACCCCAGGGCTTTCCTCCAAAACTGCAGAGAAAAAAAGTTGGGGACTTACCCCAACTTTTTTCTCAAGAGCAAGGCGAGGATGCACAAGGTGACATCAAGACAGTCCCTAAACTTCGCTCCAGAGTCGCAGTAGAGGCGTGGCAGGGTGGATGGCAACTCCTGATTGGTCGCCGTCTGCCCAGGCAGGGGACAGGGGACATGACTGGCGCTGGAAACCCCACACTTTCCCTGCTATGTCAAGGTTAGCTGTCGCAGCCCTGCAAAAATGAAAGTGCGGGGTTTGGGATCATCGTGGCGGCAACCTACTGCCACAGAGAAACACCTGGGGCAAATTCTCCAGTGGAAAGTTCCAACAGTGTTTTAGCAAATACACAGAACAGAAACTTGGAACAAACACTCAGAGGCAAGCTGGAAGGAGCATACTCACTCAGTCCAAGCAGCACACAATTGGGAAGGCACTCAACTAAGCCAAAGAGCTTTTTAACAGGGAAGGGCCCCCTGCTGGGTTACAACTTCGTTACAATAAACGTTCCCTGCCAATTACATCCATCATGGCCAGGGCAGCTATGCACGGGAAGAGGTCTAGTTCAAAATAAAGGGATTGAAAATAGCATTAAGTGTAATACTAATCGGCTCAAAAACATACAGCCAGCCAGAAAGAGCCTTATATGTTTGAACCTTCTGGTCCTCATTATCAGTCTGGCTGCTACATTTTGCTCAAAGGCAGCTGCACGTAGAGTGCATTGCTATAATCTAACTTGGAGGTTACCAGAGCATAGACAACTGAAGCCAGGTTATCCCTGGCCAGATTTACACCAGATCTACACCAAGCATGATATAACACTATGAAGGCAGTTTGAAAACAGTACATGGAATGTGTCAATGGGCCCCAACAGTTGCCAGTGCACTTCAATACCATTATAAAGCAGTAGTGTAGATCCTGCCCCAGTCTAGATAGGAGTGTAGCTGGGCCACAAACTGAAGTGTCAAAAGATGGCTCTAGGAGGAATCCCCCCCCAAGCTACAAACCTTCTCCTTCAGGATCTCCCCAAGCTACGAACCTGCTCCCATCCAGAACAAGTTGAGCACCTTCCATCTGCTCAGGCAAACCACCCACTAAGAGTGTCTCAGTCTTGTCTGGATTGAATTTCAGTTTATTGGCCCTCATCCAATCCATTGTCATGGCTAGGGTGACCATATGAAAAGGAGGACAGGGATCCTGTATCTTTTAACAGTTGGATAGAAAAGGGAATTTCAGCAGGTGTCATTTGTATGCATGCAGCACATGGTGAACTTCCACATGGGAGCCATTTGATACATTTCATAGACAGGAGAAGCAGAAGAAATACTAACAGCCAGGATGAAAACCAATGAGAAAAGAGGACATGAGTCACTACCACATGATGTAGTAATGGCCACCAATTTGGATGGCTTTAAAATGGGGTTGGATAAATTCCTGGAGAAGGCTATCAATGGCTACTAGTTCTGATAGCTACGTGCTGCCTCCAGTATCAGAGGCAGTAAGCCTGTATACACTAGTTGCTGGGGAGCATGGTTGGGAGGGTGCAGTTGCACCGTGTCCTGCTTGTGGGTCAACAGCTGGATAGCCACTGTGTGAACAGAGTGCTGGTCTAGATGGACCCTTGGTCTGATCTAGCTTGGGTCTTCTTACGTTCTTATGATGCATGGACTAGCTGTCATTTACAAAGAAGAGTAGGGGAGCTAACTGTAGGTTGAAGCCAAACAACTGGTCATCATGGTTGTAAATTAGGAAGCTGAGGCCGCTCATCAGCTAATTTAACTGCTTTGACAAAACATTCTCAAAAGGCTGTGTTAATCTTTGGGGGGCCAAGTTTTTTGCCAAAGCTAACTCTAGAGCAAGACTATTGGAAGATGGATCCATATTGCCAATCTTGAGATCTCCCTTTGTGCCAAATGACCAATCTAAAATTGAATTCAGGTGCTGGGAAGTTTCTTCTCTTGTCTCTTTGTATTTATTCTCCATCTCTCTGGGAGTATAAAACTGTGAAATTTTCATTGGTTTACCTCGTCTGTGTGGAGTTAATTCAAGAGAAGGCACCATTCCCAAGCTTCTATAGTCACTTCTGGTAAGAACCATATTCCTGTTTTATCATATGAGTAACACCCGAGCTCAATAGATTGCAGGCTTCCAACACAGTGGAAAAAGGAGAGTTACTCACATCCTTATATTCCTGAGTTGTAGTCCATTCTTAGTCAACCAGCTGTTGAAGTTAACAATGCTAATTTAGCTGGTATGCTCTGTTGTGTTGTCCGGAATGAGGATAAAAAGGTAAAAAGATAAAAAGATAAAAGTAGCAAGACTAGAAAAGTTAATAGAGTTATTAAGCTAATGTTTCATACGGTTAAAAAAAGAAAAAAGAGGAACAGAAGCACACTTTGACGATTAAAACTGGGAGTGAGCCGTAGATAATGTTGTTTGCTCCAGCATTATTTAAAACAACTTTAAAATACACAAAGCATGATAAAACAAGGTTAAAAACATGATGAAACTATTTGGCTGGAAGTGAGGCCTTGGAGCTCAAAGTCAAACAACCGTTCATTGTGGTCATTACTTCTTTAACATGGGAGATAATGAACCCATCCCCAGCTTCCTATTGGTTTGAATAGCAACTTCCTTACTAGGGCAATTAGCACTCAATGGGGAGGTTCATTGGGGCCACTATCCAGGGAGAAAGTTATATCTCCCTCTACTGTTTCCACAGTCCTGGCCTACGCATGTACGCATATACCACCCATTAAAACATACACATACATACACACAAATGAAAGGGCAAACTACATGTTTAACATAATATGTAGTTCAACCGTTAGGTTTGCCCTAACTAGGCATGAAACCCAGGGGAAGCAGACTGCAACAAAACACTCACTGTCTGTTCTCGGTCACGTTAGGACCTTGGACAGCACAGGACAGGAAGTCCTGGCTGGACTATTCTCCCATAAGGAGCTGTTGTCCCAGCAAAGGGCCGCAGTTCTGAATTGTGAGTGCACTTCTTAAAGGGCCGGTGTCTGTGTCTGCAGTCTCATGCTCCTGTTTGGCTGAGGGACAGGAGAGGTTGCAGGGGAGCCATCCTTTGAGTCAGAAATCAACAGAACAACTGCATCCTCAGGGCCAGAAGGGGTGTTGGGGGTTTCCCCTGAAGTGGGGCAGCCCATGACCATCTGAATTTGAGTCCTCCTCAGGGTAATGTAGAGCCCCAGAACCAGGGGACATGACAAGGTTGGCATGAGATGACAACTATGACTTGCTTCATGCCAAGTTGAGGTGAATGAATGAATGAAATCATATTTCCTTCTAAGAAGGTACTCTCCAACATTTCACAGACAAAATCAGAGATTGCCTTAGGGACTTACACCAACTCTATTCTCATACCATGGATCACTGCGTGGGCTTCCTTCCCAAATATTTCACTTGATAGGTCAGTTGGCAGATGCTGGATCTGAGTAGCAGAAGTAGAAACAACTGCACCAGAGGTGAAAAACTAAAATCCAAGGAAGTGGAGATATGATTTTGTGGTGAGGATGTACAATCTTAGGGGAAAGGATCTCAAACTCTCTCCTTTATATTTTAAAATGCTTGGCTGTTTATGTGTTAATCCTATGCACATTCACATTAGTCGGTGAAGGGAGCAAGAAACAACATGCTAAGCCATGGTTAGTCCAGTAACACTTTTGCAGAAAGTGTTTAGTGAGTGTGTTTAAACCATGGTTATGTAGCCACTATGGTTAGGAATGGTTCACACAACACACTAAGTCATGATTCACATGACACGCTAAGCTATAATGTTTAGCTCAAAATGCTTAACCATCACAGTTTAGTGTGTTGTCTGAACAGGGCCAAACAGATACAAAGTAACAGCATAAGGTTTATTGGTAGCACAGAAGTACTATTTACTACCCTATGAATCCCTTATTATATTAGAATTGTTTGTTTCGCAGCTGTTTTAAATGTATACTGTTTTTATACTTTGTCTGTTTTTATGTTTTTAAATTTTGTATATCGATTTTTAATGTCCAAAGTTTTAATTTTTGTAAACAGCCCAGAGAGCTTTGGCTATGGGGTAGTATATTAATGTAATTAATAATAATAAATATAAATATAATAAATAATAATAATAATAATAATAATAATTTAAAGAAGGAACACAGCCAAATATGGGATGGAGCAGTGCTAATTGGGTGTGCTTAAAGGAGGTAAGTAGGGCACCCATGGGTACCTCCAGTCAAATGCCTCCTAGCACTACCAATCAAAAGAAATTGGGTGCTCCCAGATTAATTCATTTTATTTATTTGTTCTCCTTCACAATTCCTTTGTGGAAAGAAAAAAGAAAAAAGAGGCAGGGAAACACACGAGGATAAGAAGTAGAAGATAGAGTCTGGTCCCCTCATAAAATTCCACAAACGAGGCAGGCGACTGCAGAATAAAAGTCTCATCTGAAAGCACTCTATGGCCCAATGGGAACTGCAGGAGGTTGTTAATGCTTTTTTTTTTCTCTGCCTACATTGTTGGCTCAATTGTTGAAGCAGTTCTGTAAGGTCAGATGGCACGGGAGCACTCCTTGCCTATTATAACAGAGGAAACACTGATTTGGGAAAGGGAGGAAAGTTGTTCTAGTTTAAGTAATGCAAACAAAGTAATGCAAACAATTAACTGACCAAAAGTTAGAAGTTTATTCTAACCAACCATTTTCCCCCACACCCACCCCGTTTCCCCCCCCCCCTTTTCGGCTAATTAGTTCCCTCCTGACTATTTTGGAGATTAGTCACCATTTCCAATCAATGTGGTCTGTCAATTGCAAAACTCTTACCACAGCAACACATATGCTTTCCAGTAGTCTTCATTTAACCTATAATTATATGCCTTCCTTTCCTGAAAAAAAGTCAAAACAAAGCTGATATTTATGAGGGGGATTTCCCTTCCACATTCGCTATTTCAGCACCTTGCTTATCTTGCCTGCTGCTTTGAGCTGGATGAATTCAATGTCAGGCAGGGGAAAGTAACCCTCACCAGATTGCTAAGTTATACAAAGCCATGGAAGCTGGAAGGGTTTGCAAACAGCACTGTCCACTTCTCCACCCTGCCCACTTCCCAAAACAGTTCCCACACACCAAGACTATTTATTTATACCCTTTATATACTGCTCCACATCTAAACAGATTCCAGAGCAGTGATCAATGAAAGATAAAATGATAAAAGAAATAAAAGACCACATTGAAAATGTTTTAAAAAACAGAGTACCGATAAAAACAATGATTGGTCAGTCAAGGAAGGATTTCCGGAATAAAGATGTTTTCAGGAGGTGCCAAAACAGCACAGTGTTGGCGCATACTTGTCTGCCAAAGGCAGGGAATTCCAAAGAAAAGAGGCCACCACACTGAAGGCTCTTCTCTGGTCAGATTCCAATCAGACCATAAGTCAATGTGGAAACACCAAGAGCATGGCCTCTTATGACATCAGTAACAGGGCAGGATAATATTAGGGGAGAAGATGCTCTCTCAGATATCCTGGGCCCCAGTTGTTTAAGGTTTTACACACTAACACCAAAACCTTAAACATCATCCGGTAGCAAATAGGCAGCAAGCACAGTTTCCCTAGGAATTGCTTGCTGAAAAAGGACAGCTCTTGACAACAGCTAAGCTCTGCATTCTGTGTTAGCTGCAGCTCCCAAGGCAGCCTTAGAGTGCACTGCAGATTTCCAGTCTTGAGGTCTAACTCAAGAGTAGGCACAGAGTCCCTAATCTGGATTGGGATCCTAGTGTAGGGTTAGGGGGGGATTTAAAATCCAGATCAGGAAGGCTGTGCCAGCTCTACAGTAAAAATGAAAAGAAAACAGTCACTAGACACATATTTTAAGTAATGACTATTTTGGCCTGCCTATACAGCAGGGGTGAGGAGAAATTATATTTGAATCTACTGGTAGATCACCGGATGATTTGCAGTAGACTGTCAGAGCTTCCTGACTCCTGATCTTTAGAGCTTCATCACACGTGGGGTTTGATGCACACTCGCCGTGACTTTAATCCACCTTTTCAGCGCTGGACTCGCTCAGGTGAGAGAACAACAGGACGGGGACGACGTCATGTGAGTCCAGCGCTGAAAAAGTGGATCAACGTCGCGGGGGGATGCATCAAACCCCGTGTGTGATGACGCTCTTAAAAGCAGCAACAAACAGGGCCAGCCCTACCATTAGGCAAAGTGAGATGGTCACTTCAGGCAGTTGATGCCGGGAGGGGGCACCAAGGTGATGGAGGAGAGAGCTGTGTGTGCTTGACCCTCTAAGTTAGCCTGCTCCCTTCAGGTACAGTGGAAAACACTGTCCCATTGCCAACATTGTCAGATATACCTTCTTCAGCAGCATCCCCCACCTGCCACCTGCTGTATAGGCGGGCCAAAACAGTCATTACTTTAAATGTGTGTCTAGTGACTATTTAAAATGGACAGAGAGCTTTGGCTATTGGAAAGAGGAGGAGGAGGAGGAGGAGGAGGAGGACGAGGAGGAGGAGGACGAGGAGGAGGAGGAGGAGGAGGAAAAGAACGATGGGAACAGGAAAAGGTCACACTTATTCCGTTAATCACATCAGTCACCAGCATCACATCAAGAAAATATACAGAAAAACTTCAGAAACTGGGCCTACCAAAATACATCCACACCAACATTCAGAAAGCAGTCATACTTAAAACCTGATCAATAGTCAGGTAATTCTGAGAATCAGTAAAAGACAGCATGACTTGGCAAAGCCCATCATGTCCGTCTAGAAAAACCACCACGAGAAAGAGATGATGATGATGATGATGATGATGATGATGGTGATGATGATTTGTTCATGGAATGGGAGGGGGCGCCATCTTGTCTTCACCTGGCAACAAGTGCCCTTCCCCCACATAGAGCAATAGAATCCCTGATCTGTAGTACAGCTGTAGATTTATACTTGTACATAGCACCAACCAGTTTTTGAGAGAACAGAGCCTTCAGCAAACTGGGATCCACAGCTGCCAGTTCTTTTCTGGCTGGTCTCTTCTTTTAATGGCTCTGCGACAGACAGAAATGTAAGTGGCGTAGCTTTTCATCACCATTGCGTCTCTTTGCTGTGGGAAAAGCTGCATCGGTTGAAATACTATCCTTGTTGGAAGCACAGGAGCCTGGGTTGTTGACTGTTTCCAGCCCCAGGGAGAGTTCACAATACTAACTGGGCACAAGCAGGCAACCCTTCATATCTATCCAACAGTTGCAAAAAGAAGATACAGGCTTACCTTCTCGTAGCCCAATGTTCTCTTGATCTGTTGGCCACTTTCCTCTTTCTTTGCAGCTTCAGGACAGCTGAAGTAACAGCAGAATTCTCTTGGCCACAGTCTAACAATCTTCTTGGCTGCTACCCCAATGGAAGAAGCAGAATGGTCCTACACTAGAGTAGCCCTACAATAAAGGTAGTCATATTTAGTGGTTAAGGGTTCCCCAACCTTTTTTAATTTTGAAAGAGTGCATGGGTGCTTTCACAAAATGGCTACCATGGGGAGGGGGGGGGGGGGGAACTTGCCTATTCATAAAATGGCTACCACAGTGGGCATGTCTGATCTCACACAACATTAAATTCCCGGAAGGAAAACTGGCAAAACTAAAAGAAAATTAACTTACCCAAGAATGTTTTTGGAAAGTACAATGCAGAGGGGAATCGAAGCTCCGCAACACAAAACTACTTTTGAAACCCAAATAAAGACGGTACTGGAGGGCAGCCCTTCATTTTTGCAACGTAACAACAAAATCAAGAAATAATGTTAAAATCAAAAGGGGCAGGGAGCTTGGCAGGCACCCAGAGAGATGTCTGTGTGCCCATTGGGGCCCAGGAGCACCATGTCAGAGATCCCAGGGTTAGAATATCAGCCTCGGATGAAGAACAACTGTGTTCACATGGCAGCTCATCCATTCCCTCGCAGGGTGGTCGGAAGCAAATGTCCCACTCTAAACCACAGATCCTCATTCATCACATTAATAAAGCCTCCCAGGAAGAACACAGAGTAAAGAATAGGCCAACTCCCAGCAGTACAGCACATGCTTTGCAGATTTAGTCTCTAGTCAATAGAGCTTAGGTAGCAGAAATGAGAAAGACTTGGACAATACAGGGCTAGACAGATAAACCTATGGCCTGACTTGGTATTAGGCTGCCTTGTATCAGGAATGTAAACAATAACCAGTGGCTGGGTTCAGACGTCACTCTAACTCACTGGCTTAGTTCGGATGACACATTAGGCAACGGAGGGAGGAAGAGGCAATGGACAGTACGTTATTTTTGGAGTGCCCGCCACACACCACGTTGCCCCTCCCCCGTCCCGCGGCTGAAATTCACAGCCTCGTAATAAGCAACGGGGCTCCGGAAAACAACAGAGCAGCCCGTTGTTTTTCCCTGCTGCTTAATAACGTACCGTCAGTTGTGTGTGCATTGTGTGTCACCTGACACACGACATAATAAGCAACACAACTGACGGATGCCTCTTCCCCCCTCTGTTGCCTAAAGTGTCGTCCGAACTAAGCCACTGTGGGTCACATTCCGGAGCAACCCATGAGGGGTTTGCATGTCATGTGGGGAGTGTTCTTTCCCATACACAATCAGTAAGTTACCCACCCTCTGCAGAGTGGGTACTAGGCCCCAGAGTGGCTTACCGTGTTGTCTGTGGGCATGCTGTGGCTATCCCAGTGGATGCTGGGCCACACAGCCACAGCGACTGAAGGATATAAGAACATAAGAAGAGCTATGCTGAAACAGATCCAAGGGTCCATGTAGTCCAGCATTCTGTTCACGCAGTGGCCAACCAGCTGTTGACCAGGAACCCACAAGCAGGACATGGGTGTAAAAGCACCCTCCCACCCATGTTCCCCAGCAACTGGAGCATGTATGCTTACTGCCTCAGATACTGGAGGTAGCACATAGCCAGCAGGATTAGTAGCCTTCTACTTTAGGAATTTACACAACCTATTTAAAGCCATGCACATTGTGAAGAAGTCCTTCCTATTAGCTATCCTGAATCTCCCACCAATCAGCTTCATGGGATGACTCCAAGTTCTAATATTATGGGAGAGGGAGAAAAATGTCTCCCTATCTACATTCTCCATATCAGGCACAATTTTGTACACCTCTATCATGCCTCCCCTTACCCACCACAGAGAGGGGAAAGGAACCATTCTGTGTAGCGTGGCTCTGCAGTCATGTGGGGGCACATGTATCATGGTTCTGTGGTTCTGATTCCCACCCACCCCCATGATCATGTGAACAGGGCCAATGTGATGAATGTGGACTGGGGAGATCCAGGTTCTAGTCCCTACTCAGCCATGAAGCTCAATGGTAACCTTGTGCCAGCCACTGACTCCCACCCTAACCTACCTCACAGGGTTGTTGTGAGGATAAAATCGAGAGGAGTACCACATAAGCCATCTTGAGTTTCTTGCAAGAGGGGAAAACAGTGGGAGATAATGTAATAATAAATTAAAAGAAAGAATTTTGCTTACCAAAAAGCCTGTGACTGATCATATCAGAAGTCTCCATACAACAATCTTTCTCTTGGACAGTTACAGCCCTATCCTATGCAAGTTGACTTGGAAGTTGCACTGAGCTTAAAGGAACCAGCTTAGTGTGCCTAAGATTTTAGTCTTACAAGTAGATTTTGAACCCAAAGATACATGAGTCTGTGGCTGAATTTGGACAACACGATAGTCAATGGTGGGGTAATAATCAACTTTACAGTTGTTCATCTACGGGGTACTCCCCACACAACATGGTAATAAATAATCAACTGTGGTGTGGATTAGGATCAGCGCTGAGTTGACTATGGCAGCATTCGGAGGACACGATAGTCAATACAACTGACGATTGTTTCCCCACCCCAGTTGCTTATTGTGTCGTCCGAATTCAGCCTGTATTTGGGCAAAGCCAGCAGCTTCTCTCTCCCAATTATCGTTGGGAATTCACTTATGCCATAAATAATAATAATAATAATAACGATTTATTTCTTACCCGCCTCTCCATCTAGATCGAGGCGGGGAACAACAGCATGATAAAATACATAAAACTAATTAAAACATGACAAATATTATTAAAACTGCATTAAAACATCCTAAAACATCATTAAAACATCCTAAAACATCCTAAAAACATTCTAAAAATTACACTGGGTATGCCTGCCGGAAGAGAACAGTCTTTATAGCTTTCTTAAATTCTAAAAGACTGTTAAGTTGACGAGTCTCCTCCGGCAGGTCATTCCACAGTCTGGGAGCGGCAGAAGAGAAGGTCCTCTGGGTAACAGTTGTCAGCCTAGTCTTGGCCGACCGCAGTAAGTTCTTCCCAGAGGACCTGAGCGTGCGGGGCGGATTGTACGGGAGAAGGCGATCCCGCAGGTAACCTGGACCCAAACCATGTAGGGCTTTAAAGGTAATGACCAACACTTTATACTTCGCCCGGATATATAAACTCATATTGCTTTGCTTTTCACTCCTTTGCAAAGGTCTTTGTAGCTAATTAAATTGTCACATAGCATTTCTTATTTCCTGAGGAGAAACAAAGCATTGCAGAGAAAACATGTAATGACCCTCCTTGTATCCAATTACAAGGAAATGCATATTTTACAATTTATTTGTTCTTTGCATGCTGCTTTCTGTTTCTGGAGTTTCAGAAATGCAGGTCGTTGGGGTCTCATTTGGACTGCGCGCACACACACAGGATTTGTTAAGAAGTGGAGCAGGGAAGGACAAAGCTCTGCGCAGCAGGAGGAAATTGGGTTGCCACAATTTTTGAACTGGCGCCTGGTCCCTTTGGCACCCATCTCATCTGCAGCAACCTGGAAATGGAAATATTTGTCTCCATAGTGAGAAAGGTTTGACCTGCTGATTGCTGCAGAAGAAAACACAGAGGAAGGCTGGAGTCCTATTTTGGTTATTTGATAACCGGAAGAGGGAAGTAAGCAGCATGAGCTTGCGATTGCCATTGGGGGGTTGAGGTATTTTTTACTGCCTTTTTGCCTCTAACACTGCTTCACACATGGAAATTTAGTGCGTGATTTCCCCCCCATGTCAAGAAAAGCTTTGTCTGATCAATATCACCGATTCAAGCTAATGTTAAAGGGCCAGGACAGAACAAAGGCAAAATATTGGGACAGAACAAAGTATTGGGAATATGGATATCAACAAAACAAATGTATAATCAGTTTTATACCAGTCAGTGTCATGGCTTGCCCCCAAAGAACCCTAAGGTTTGTAGTTGGCTGACAGTGCTGAGAATTCTCACTTACAATTTCACATAACTGTAGTTCCGGAGAAGAGGGAAGCGCTGCTAAACCAAT
Source organism: Anniella stebbinsi (assembly GCA_029215795.1). NCBI lineage: Eukaryota > Metazoa > Chordata > Lepidosauria > Squamata > Anniellidae > Anniella > Anniella stebbinsi. The sequence goes on from JARDYH010000004.1 coordinate 15,682,694, forward strand.
TTAACTCAGTATGCAGGTATGTTCTGTATCTAGCTAAGAGGAGGGTGGCCTTTCTTCTTCCTCATAGAACTATTCCTCCAGATATTTTGGACTTCAACTCCCAGCCAGCATGGCCAACAGTGAGGAATACTGGGAGTTACAGTCCAAAACATCTGGAGGACACCAGGCTGGGAAAGGCTATCACAGCTCTATTTCAGGAATGGACCCCTTCGTACCTACCAGACGTTTTGGACTAAAAATCACATAGTGAGGAATTATGGGAGTTGTAGTCCATAACATCTGGTGGGCACCAGGTGGCCTACTTCTGTGCTATTTGGATCTCTGCCTGGTAGTTAAAGTAGGGTGACCACATGGAAAGGAGAACAGGGCTCCTGTATCTTTAACAGTTGGATTAAAAAAGGGGGATTTCAGCAGGTGTCATTTGTATGCATGCAGCACCTGGTGAAATTCCCTCTTCATCACAGCAGGTAAAGCTGCAGGAGCCCTGCCCTCTTTTGTATCTGGTCACCAGGGCCCTCAGCACAAGGACGACTCTTTGCAATCAAACTGAACAACTGCAGCTGGGGCTTGGGTGAGGCTCTGGCAAGGGTGACCAGATACAAAAGAGGGCAGGGCTCCTGCAGCTTTAACTGTTGTGATGAAGAGGGAATTTCATCAGGTGCTGCATGCATACAAATGACACTGGCTGAAATTCCCTTTTCTACACAACTGTTAAAGTTACAGGAGCCCTGTCCTCTTTTTCATACGATCTCCCTACAGTATAGAGGTCAGAACTATGAGGTCACTGTTGCACTCCAAAATTCACAGCATGCACACAGGCAAATCACACACCATACACTCACAGGACAAACAAAACAGCCTCCCTTAGCTCCTGCCACCCCCTAGCTGACCTACTATGACTAAGTCAGTCTCAGTGTTAAGACAATTGAGGGGTAAATCCAAGAGCAAGTCAATAAACAAGCAATAGTCAAAGGCAGTTTTACCAGGCAAGCGGGAGAGTTCCAAACAAAAGCTCTGAAGAGTAGCCAGATCAAATCATAGATAAACAGTCAGATACAATACACAGCCAAGAGAAACACAGATATACAAGATCAGTAGTACAAAGGTCCAATCACAGAGCATAAGCCAGAGATACAAGGCACTGGAGCTGGTAGAAGATGTTGCTTCTAGCAATGGTAGACTGATACTGGAGGCTTATATTCCCAGAGCTTCCTGAGCTGCACACAGGGCTCAGCTGCAGTTTGTTAAAGGCCTTGTTTCCAAGGCCTGCATTCAGTCTGGCTGCTTTCGCACAACATATTAGGCAACGGAGAGGAAAATAGCGTACTGACCGTACGCTGCTCCCCGCACGACACGTTGCTACTCCGTCCGTTGAGCAGCTGAAAGTTCCAGCGTTCGTCTTGGTTGCAGCATCTCCTCCCTCCCACCTCCCTCAGTCCTCCAGACGTATCCCAGCATGCACTGCAAGTTCTGCAGGATGTATCAGAGCAGCCAGGGGTTTTCGGCTGCTCTGGCCAGCAGAACTCTATGACCAAATGGAATAGTGCTCGGGGATTGGTTTCGGACAACACTTTAAACAGGCTTCGGGCTAAACAACTTACAAGCCTGTTGTTTCTCTCCATTGCTTAATTGGGCGGAATAGCGTACCGTCAGTTGTGTGTGCATTGTGTGTAACCCTCCACACGACACGATAAGCAACACAACTAACGGTTGCTTCCCCCCCCCCCCTCCGTTGCCTAATGTGTCGTGCAAAACCAGCCATAGTCAACCTGGCATTTGATTAATGCCAGGTTGACATTAATGCCAGGTTGACATTAATGCCTGGTAAAACTGCCTTTGACTATTGCTTGTTTATTGCTCTTGGATTTACCCCTCAATTGTCTTAACACTGAGACTGACTCAGTCATAGTAGGTCAGCTAGGGGGTGGCAGGAGCTAAGGGAGGCTGTTTTGTTTGTCCTGTGAGTGTATGGTGTGTGGTTTGCCTGTGTGCATGCTGTGGATTTTGGAGTGCAACAGTGACCTCATAGTTCTGACCTCTATACTGTAGGGAGATCGTATGAAAAAGAGGACAGGGCTCCTGTAACTTTAACAGTTGTGTAGAAAAGGGAATTTCAGCAAGTATCATTTGTATGCATGCAGCACCTGATGAAACTCCCTCTTCATCACAACAGTTAAAGCTGCATGAGCCCTGCCCTCTTTTGTAGCTGGTCACCCTCGCCAGAGCCACACCCAAGCCCCAGCTGTAGTTGTTCAGTTTGATTGCAGAGTCGTCCTTGTGCGGAGGGCCCTGGTGACCAGATACAAAAGAGGGCAGGGCTCCTGCAGCTTTAACTGCTGTGATGAAGAGGGAATTTCACCAGGTGCTGCATGCATACAAATGACACCTGCTGAAATCTCCCTTTTTTATACAACTGTTAAAGATACAGGAGCCCTGTTCTCCTTTCCATGCACTATTCCGTTTGGGCATAGAGTTCTGCTGGCCGGAGCAGCCGTGAAACCCAGCTGCCGGTAGAACGTGCAGTGCATGCTGGGATACGGCCGGAGGACTGAGGGAGGTGGGAGGGAGCAGACGCTGCAGCCCAGATGGATGCCGGGACTTTCAGCCGCACGACGGGGGGGAGGGCAACATGTCGTGTGGGGAGCACCGCCTACCTAACGCACGGTCAGTACGCTATTTCCCCATTGCCTAATGTGTCGTGCGAAACCACCCTATGGCAGCATTCAGACGACACTTTAGACAACGGAGGGTGGAAAAGGCAACCGTCAGTAGTGTTGCTTATTGTGTCATGTGTCAGACGACACACAATGCACACACAACTGATGGTACATTATTAAGCAACAGGGAAAAACAACAGGCTGCTCCGTTGTCTATCGGAGCCCCATTGCTTATTATGAGGCCAGGACTTTCAGCCCTGCAACAGGGGGAGGGGCAACGTATCATGTGTCAGGCACTACAAAAATATTGTACCGTCCTTTGCTTCTTCTCCCCTCCGTTGCCTAATATGTTGGCCGAATGCTGCCTATTTGTCCACCCAACGCCAGCCCCAACCACCCACAGTTGTATAGGAACACGTGTGGGGAGTACCTGCAAAATAACCAACTGTGGCAGCATTTGGACAACACGATAATCTGATCGGCAGCATTCGGACGACATTTTAGGCAACGGAGGGGGGAAGAGGCAACAGACAGTAAGTTATTGGCAGCATTCGGATGACACGATAATCAATACAACTGACGATTGTTCCCCCCCTCCCCCCGTTGATTATCGTGTCGTCCGAATACTGCGATACTACTTCATTACTTAAGCAAACTACTGTGGATCTAAGGCATTAACCTCTGGCTTTTCAGGAACTGAAAGGGCAGGTAGAAAGTAAAGTCTGGTTTAGAGCCAGAGGAACAGTCCTGATGTACCTACCCACCAGTACTTTAGTTCCGTGAGTAGGGAAAGACCCAGTAGATGGCGCTCAAGCATAGGTAGTGTTGCTGGTGAATTCTATACTGTCCGGACCTATAAAATGTATTTTGTCACTTTCGACTAATGTCTGCTGTTCAAACTGAGCACTCAATCAAAGTGCTGCAGAAGTAAGGAGAGGGGGATGGAATTAGGACCCACCTCCAAAAATCCAATCCACACATTTAGGGTGCTTCTGATGCTTTCTTTGTTAACTGTGTTTATTTTGTCTGATACTTCCAGTTCAAATTGCTCATTCAGTCCCTGAGCCAACAAGTTTACACAGCTCCTCAATCGACACGCTTATGCAAACTCTTTCATAAACTTGAACATGTCAATGGTCAGAATAACAAGCCTGGGTTGCCCACATCAACTCTACTTATTATTCTTTTACAAATAGTGGTAAGGTGTATATGTCTAACCTCTTCTGAACAGAGGAATAAAACCTAGTGGAAGAGGTCTTTGCACCGGCCCCCCAGGGCTGCCCAAGATATTTTGCTGACTGAGACCAAGCAGCAAATGGCATCTCCACCCAAATCAAGGCTTGGATAGGTTATTTTGACGCCTGAGGCAGGAAACCCCACAAGCTCCTCTTCCCTTCAGTGCCGTAAAAATGCATTGATAAATTAAATAACAATCTGCTGCTCTTTAATAGCAGCCAAACATAGTTGCTCAGGGCAGTCACCTCACTCTGCCCAATGGTAGGGCACTGTGAGGGGAAAAAATGGGATGTGTTTCATTTCATTTCGGTTGGTGGCCCAGCTATGTCCCTATCTGGACAGGGATAACCTGGCTTCAGTTGTCCATGCTCTGGTAACCTCCAAGTTAGATTACTGCAATGCACTCTACGTGGGGCTGCCTTTGAAGGTGGTTCAGAAGCTGCAGCTTGTGCAAAATGCAGCGGCCAGATTGATAACTGGAACCAGTAGGTTCGAACATATAAGACCTACTCTGGCCCACTTGCATTGGCTGCCTGTATGTTTCCGAGCCCGGTTCAAGGTGCTGGTTTTAACCTATAAAGCCTTACACGGCTTGGGACCACAATACCTGATGGAACACCTTTCCCGACATGAACCTACCCGAACACTACATTCAACATCTAAGGCCCTCCTCCGAGTGCCTCCTCCGAGGGAAGCTTGGAGGTCAGCAACAAGAGAGGGCCTTCTATGTGGTGGCTCCCCAATTGTGGAACGATCTCCCCGACGAGGCCCGCCTGGCGCCAACATTGTTATCTTTTTGGCGCCAGGTCAAGATTTTCCTCTTCTCTCAGGCATTTGGCAATATCTGAGGAACCTGGGTTTGTTTTGTTTTGTAGCTTTTTGAAGTGTTGAAGTGGTTTTTAAATGTACAGATTGTGTGTATGTTGTATGTTTTTGCTGTTTTAATTTTTGTATATTGTTCTTAATTGTTTTTAATCCTATGTAAACTATCCAGAGAGCTTCGGCTATGGGGCGGTATACAAATGTAATAAATAAATAAATAAAAATAAATAAATTAGGATACATTCAATTTAGCCTGTGGCCCAATTGCTGCCATCTTTATGACCATGATAACTATTCCCTACCAAGCTTGAATGTGTACATTCATACTTTCAAATCATCGCACGTCAGATACCTATCATTACCAGGAAAAGAACAGCTACTGTGAATGAAATCAAAACCATTAATGAATGTGGCTTAATATTAAGTACAACATACTTTTTTTAAATTGTCTAGATATTCTCACTGCCAATCCATGTTGACAATACTGAGCTAGGTGGACCACTAGTCTGATTCAACAGCTAGGAAGTTACAAATAGAAGGCATCATTGTCTGGATCACCTATAATATTCCATGGATTGTCTTGTCTAGAAGAACCCAAACAGATTTTGGGCAGTGGCTACAGTGCTGGAGTAGGACTGGGGAAGACCTAGATCCAAATCCTCCATCAGCCATGAAACTCACTGGGTTATCTCTCAACCTATCTTAGAGGCTTGTTGTGAATATAACATTGAACATCTTGGAAGAAAGACAAGATACAAGTGTAATACATGATCTGTGCTGTATTGGCATTCTGAAGGATGCATGGTGTGGAAGTGTATAGGGACACACTTTCCCCCCTCTCTCTTAATTGTAGAACCCAGGGTCATACCATGAAGCTGATTGGCGGGAGAATCAGAACAGATGATTTTTGCAATTCTATACCCACTTACCCTGGGAATAAGCCCCACTCAACTCATTAGGTCTTACTCCTGAGTAGACCTGCACAGAGTTGCACTTTTAGGCTGCAATCCTATGCACACTTACCTAGGGGGCAAGCCCAATGGAACTCCATAGGTCTTACTCCTGGGGCGTCATGCACAGGGTTGCGCTGTTTGGCCGCAATCCTATGCACACTTACCTGCGGAAAAGGCCCGTGGAACTCCACAGGTCTTACTCCTGAGTAAGCATACCTAGGATTGCACCAAGTCCCGCCGCCTAGCGCGGGCCAGCGGAGAGACTCCCGGCATTTCAAACGGCCCCACTCCTCACCCGCAGAGAACTACGGGCCACCGGAGCGCTTTGCCATCCCCTGTGAGGGGAAACCAGGTCGCCGGCAAGGCAAGTTCCCGCGCTTCCCTACGCAGCCCTTACCGCAAACACGCCCCTAGTGCCGGGTCATGTGACCAGGCGGACCCGCTGCGCTAGCACCACACACGCACGCACGCGCGCGCACCGGATGTATCGCGAGACTTCCCTCTGTCCCCCCCTCCCCCTCCCCCTCCCCCCGCCTTGGTTCGAACTTTTCTTCTGCGCACGTGTCGCATCTGTCGGTGCCTGAGTGGGAGCGAGATCTCGCGATAGAAGCTTTCCTGGGACTGAAATCTCGTGAGAGTGTGTGGGGGGGGGAATCTTCCTCTTCCTTTCGAAGCAATCGAGATGGTAAGGAGGAGGAAGGGGGGGAAGGGGGGGAGGGATGCGGCGCCGCCTTTGGAACCCCAACCCAGTTCATTGTTTCCAACGGCGGAGGGTGGTTACCTTGGACCTCTGGGAGTCTGTACCGTCCCAGCCAGGCCTCGCTTGTTGCCCATGCGGCGCAGCGGCTTCTTCACGGGCGGGAAGCCTTCGGGCTGGGGCGGGGGTTGTTTTCTTCCATAAAAGTGGGAAGCGTCTTAGCCAACAAATAGTGCGGTGAGGGCTCCTGTGGGCAACTCGTGGCCCTCCAGAAGTTTTGGACTACAACTCCTATCATTCCTCACCATTGGCTGTGCTGGCTAGGGCTGATGGGTGCCGTAGGCCGACTACATCTGGAGGGCAACCAAAGTGCTCACCCCTGGGTTATTGGAGACCCGGGTTCTAATCCCAGCTCAAGCGTGAAGCTGCCTGGGTGAATCTTGTGCCAGTCACTACCTCGCAGCCTAACCCACCTCAAGGGGTTGTGGGGATTTAAAAAAGGGAGGGGGATGGAGATGTAGGGCCCCTCTACAAGGATTCGCTTTTGTGCCCGGTTAGGCGATTATGCGCATAATCGCTGAAGCGCATTTACACCTAATACCTCTGCACGAGAGGCAGCGAAGCACATTAACGGATGATCAAAATGCGCTTTACAAGTAGTTAATGCGCATATGCGCTTGTTCACACAGTCAAAATGCGCTTTAACGTCCGGAGCAAAATAAAACTCCATTTAACGCGCATTCGATAATGCGCATAATCGGAGAGATAACGCGCCTCTACGCCCGATTTGCGCTCCGTTCTTGTAGAGGTAAATTTTTTTAAGCGCCTTGAAAGAGCTTTAAACCTCTCTTGTAGAGGCAGCCGTAGTTTAGGGCAACCAACTTTTATGGCTTCAAAAGGGGGTCAGATGAATTCCTGAAGGCTATCAATGGCTACTAGTCCTGATGGTTATATGCTACCTTCAGTATCAGAGGCAGTAAGCCTGTATGCACCAGTTGGTGGGGAACATGGGTAGGAGGGTGCTGTTGCACTCATATCCTACTTCTTGGCTTCCCATTGAGGCAGCTGGTTGGCTGCTGTGTGAACTGAATGCTGGACTAGATGGACCCTTGATCTGACCCGGCATGGCTCTTAAGTTCTTTTGAGAGTGCTGTATAGCCACCACGAGCTCCTTGGAGGATGATCTGAATATAATAACATTTAATAAATAAAACAAAGTAGAGGCCCAGTTCTCCAGCTTTTACATTTTTCTTTCCTGGAGAATGAAGAAATTGCCTCAGGAGGTCGTTAAGTTTCTTTATGCCCTGCTTGTGGGAAAGCCCACAAGCAGGGCATGAAAAAGAAGGAACAGATATTTGCCTATTGCTTGCTTTCCAACTAGTACTACCCTTTAGGAGTAGCAGGGTCAGCATAAAAGTTGTCTAAGTTATGTTGTGGCAGTGAGTTCCAGAAGTTAGGCATTGTATGGAATAGCATTTTGCCCTTGTCCTGTAACTATTTCTGATGTTTCATTGGGTGATCCCACATTCCCCTATTGTGATAGGAGGAGGAACATCACTACTGTAATCGTAACTTTGTCGGCTGTTGTTCTCCCCTCTCTCCATATCTCTTCCTAAACTAAAAAGTGCCAAATACTTTGCTCCTGTTCAGACGACACTTCAGGCTCTGTGGTTAGTGAAACTGTGGTTCTCTGGGGTTAGCTCTAACCACAAGCTGTGCTGTTGCACATAACACTTTAAGCCACAGTTAGAGCCACTAGCCCTGCTGCAGATGGTCTGACCATGGTTAGTGAGTGAGCAGGGTTTAGCAAAATGCATCGCACGAGATACCTTAAACCCTGCTGCTTAACCAAAAGCCTTAACCGGCAGGGTTTAAAGTGTCTTCTGAACAGGCCCAAACTGGGGAGACCTGGGTTGGAATCCTACACAGCCAAGAAGCTCATGAGGCCACCTTGGACCAGTCACACACTCTCAACCTAAGCTATCTCACAGGATTGTTGTGAGGATTAGGGCATTGGAGAATAATGTACACCAGCTAAAGGTGGGGTAAAAATGTAATAATACTTAAGAGCTATTTGAACTTTAAAAAAACAGTTAAAAACACAACACAGAAATGCCAGCATGCGCATAAAAGATAACATTGAGGCTGCACATTGAGAGTCTCTTATCCCTAAACATAAATTGAGGTGGGGGAATACCACTACGCATTCAAAATATTGGTTGACTTTTGAAACTTCATGCTATGCCTGAGCCCATTTCACCAAACTTTGATGGTTATGTTTGTGTTTAACATATTTTTGTTCTTCTTAAGCCTTCAAGACTGAGAAAGACCAGGAAACTGCGGGGTCATGTCAGCCATGGCCATGGCCGTATTGGTATGTATAGAGGGCAGCCTGCTTGTAGGATTAATGCACTGCTTAATCTGTTGCTGCTTCATGATGTCTTGAAATGTTGCAATCTTCTGTTTAGGTTATCAGGTGACTTAAACCAGCAGAGAAACTAGGTTTGCTAATGATGCCTACAACTTCCAGGTTTTTTTCCACCCCCCCACCCCCCTTTATTAATTTAAACTCCTCTATGTAGTCCAGGCTTGTATAGTGTTTAGGCTGCCAGCAAGGGTGCCACACCATGTGGACAAACTGCTTGCTTCAGTCAAGGTTTGTCTTGTTCATCTGGCCATGAAAAAAAATTAAGCAATTTTAAGAAGTGTTTTTAGCATCACCCTTTGAGACAAGACTCTTAATAAAATTGTTGTCGGTTATTGTACAGGAGCAGCTTAAGTTGAGGTTTTAACTGACTTTGTGGCCCGGCTTAACAGTTTAAAATGTTTTAAATGTCAGCTGTTTTATGTTTATGGTTTTAAATTTTGTATATTGTCTTTTTAGTGTTAAATCTTTTAATTTTTGTAAACCGCCCTGAGAGTTTCGGGTATGGGGTGGTATATAAATGTAATAAATAATAAAATAATAATATGTGAATCACAAACATTGCAGCAGATAGGAATTACATAAACAGAAGCAGCAGATAGGAATAACAGAAAGGATTGCTTAGCGATGTATCTTCCTCCACTGGGTGTGGCAGCCTGGGCCCCTGAATTTACAGCAGCTGCTTTCACACTTGTGTCCCTCACACTCCCTGGGAAATTAGTACTGGATGTAACATGAATGGCAGCATGTAACTTTGCCTGGAAACAAACTTTTTAAAGCAGGAATCCTCAGAAGATGGATATGCAGTCTGGACAAAGCCGTTGTGGCGACCACTTTGCTAACTCAAAAGAGTTCTGTGGCTTTTTAAATTGGAAGCTGGAATGCGATCCTTGGCCATTGTTCCCAGTAGGGGTGTAGTTCATCCCAGAAGATTTTGTTTGTTTGTTTGTTTAAACATTTGTATCCTGACCTATATCATTGGAATTTTAGGTTGGTGTACAGATAAAATCAAACATGTATAGATGCATATATTCAATAAAAGTGATACTGAGGCTACGGTGGGACATAAACATGTATAAGTCTGTGCTGTAAATTCTAGATTTACTCCTAAATTGGTATGGATGAGATCGCAGCCTTAACCTTGTCTAACTTATGCTAGATTGTGGCCTATGCATATGTGATACATTTAGGTTAGTTTTTCGCAGTGCAATTTTAACCCCCTCAGACAGCAGTCCAGAGGGATGAGAATGGGCCAGAGGTCCCCGTCCTCCAGAGTGGCAGGGTGGGGCTATCTATCCTGAGAGCCCTGGTTACGCCCCTGGGTTGGAGAAGGCCTTGGATCTGCAAGTTCCAAAGGCCTTTCATATCTCCAGGAAGCCTAGGATCACCACCTCCTCAATGCTAGCTGGAACTGGTGTTACTAATTTCCCCCCTCATTGTAATCAATGGCAGGGGGAATAAAAGGGACACCGCCAGTGGGGAGGGAAAGGATAGACACATATATAATCCCTCCTACCCTGGCTGTTGCTTTGGAAGTGATGGATAATCCAGCATTTCACTCCTCATGCCCCAATTTGGATTGCACTGTTACTTTAATCTATGCTTTAAAATAAATTGCAGAGGTTTTTGTAATCATATATTGTTCATCTTAGGTAAACATAGAAAACATCCTGGAGGACGTGGTAATGCTGGGGGCATGCACCACCACAGAATTAACTTTGACAAATAGTAAGTTAGGCCTCTTTTTTTGTCTGCTCTCCTCATTCATTTCTTTACTGCCTCTTGCCAAAAAATGACTTACTGGGTTAATATGAGTGAACTTTGTTTAGCAATGATGTCCTTATATGCATGCAGCCATTGGAACAATATATATATTGAACTGTATTTAAGGGAAGTAAGAATGTAATTTATCAGGGCAGTGGTGGAAAGCTTGATCTTTTATTTATTATGCATCACTTAGCGAAGTCCTACTGAAGTCAGTGAGATTTCAAGTCTGTGAAGTATATTTAGTTTATTTGAATATAGGAGCTATTTTCCACTACATACTAAGACAACTGCAGCTTTCTCAGTTTTGATACTTTTTAATAAATTACTTTATTGAATGCTATACCAGTGATGAGGTACAGTTAAAGCTGCAGGAGCTGTATTAGAGTGACCAGTTACAAAAGAGTGCAGGGCTGCTGCAGCTTTAACTGTTATGATGAAGAGGGAATTCCACCAGGTGCTGCATGCATACAATGACACCTGCTGAAATTCCCTTTTCTGTGCAATTGTTAAAGATACAGGAGCCCTGTCCTCCTTTTCATATGGTTACCCTAGTACTACAATATCATAAAAAGTAACTGAACTATATTAGTAAGACCAAATCTTTCATACCCTATATTTATCTCAAGTGTACTCTGAAATGTAGAATAGCAATAATTTATTGTAGTCCATGAAACACACCTATACGCCATCTGTGTTAGCCTTTAATTTGTTAACTTAGTTGATTGAGTGTTGGCATGAAAACACAGATGCAGAATTTCAAATGACTGAAGTAAAAGTCACATCTAGATACTAGCAGTTCTTATGGTGTGCTATAGTGTTTGGAGTAAGAACAGACTACTGTTGTCCTAATAGAACAATCAACCACCAGATTAGAAACAGAAGGATGTCAGGGTGGGAAAAATAATTTGCATGTCTTCTATAGTGCTTTCATGTGTTTTCAGAGCACTTCGCAGGTACTATGTCATTGATAGTGCTCTTACTCTGTATTGAAAGATAGTGGCTTGCCTGAAGCCTCAATGAGTTCCTGGTCGAGCTGATACTTGGATGGGGAATATGTTTTGTACCTCATGCTCTTAACCAGTGCTGTGCCACACTTTTGATTGCACACCTCAGAAACAGTCAAAGCTCAGGATTTCCAAAAGAATGAGTCATGGGAGCACTGTTTCCTGCTTGGGGGTTCCTGGTCGACAGCTTGGTCGCCGCTGTGTGAACAAAGTACTGGACTAGATGGACCCTTGGTCTGATCCTGCATGGCTCGTCTTACGTTCTTATGACTCTTGAAGATCATGGAAAACTAGATCATGGTGCTCATGTATTTGAAAATGAATCGTGCAAAGATTTTTCATATTGTACATTTTCTTTCTAGCCATCCTGGTTATTTTGGAAAGGTTGGTATGAGACATTACCATCTGAAGAAAAACCAACACTTCTGCCCAACAGTGAATCTAGATAAGCTCTGGACACTTGTTAGTGAGCAGACCAGGCTCAAGTATGCCAAGCATCCAGCTGGGTTAGCACCTGTTATTGACGTTGTACGCTCGGTAAGTGTCACTTAACTTTTGTCTTCTAGACCAAACTCATCACGTTTACACAGATATATTCTTTTTATACTTGTTTCCAGATAGTCTGAGATCTAGGTCCACACTAGTTTTTGTTGGGTAAAAACATGTCCAAACCTGGTCTTAGATTTTACTGTTCAGTTGTTAACTTGAGGCTGAGCCTCCAGGTCCAAGAGAAATGCTGTTTGAGTCCAAGCTCCTATTTCACTGTTTGTGTGTAATGATGATGCTTTGTAGCAGCAGCACTTACATAGTTATCTGATTAAATTTTTAAGTGGAAGAGGTGGTGTGGGAGAGATGTAAATGTTACTGTAAACGAGACTAGCGCAGTATCATAACACATGTCATTGTTATGGTGTGCTGTGTTTCTCGGAGAGTAATTCCGGATATGATTGACTGTGATCTCTAGTTTTGTACCACAGTCAACCTGTCTCAGCGACATTGGTTAGCTCATGAGGACTTCTTCTGGAACATTTGTGAGAGCTCTTGATATTATTTAGGATATGTGAAACTGCTGATGTCAGTGGATCAAGATGATGCCCATTCCTAAACATCAGCATACTATGTAAATTGAGTTTCTTAAAGAGCTTATATTCAATACATATTGGGATTCCTTAACTGAGAAACTGCAATGCTGCAGTGACAAAATAATCCAGTTCACGCCAGGTTCACCTTGGATGTTTTAAGCTCACAATGAGCTACAGTACGTGCTAGGCACCATTGTAAATAGGCGACCCCGATGAAGTTGCGGCATGTCATCCTCACCCCTCCATTAAGGGCTATGCGAAGGTTATTTAACATGGTTGTTCGCATGTCATGTGAACTGGGCCAACGTGTAAAACATTTGACATTACTCTTGAGTATAATGGAAACGTGGTCATACTTTGTTGTATATCTGTAGAGACTGGACCAAGAGCAAAAACAAAAGACAAAAATGTATACATGCAGAAAATTTGCTTTTCTGCCTCTTGATATTAATATTTATATCTACATAGTCAGTATTTCACTGAGACATGATATGGAACAGCCTATCAATTTAGTTTGCTCTTCTGTGTCAGCCACAGGTCGCTAATAGGCCCATCTTCCCCAATTATTCTATCAGCTAGAACGCAAAGCTAAAGAAAATTGGATTGAATGGTCGTGTGCTTTTTAAATATTGTGAGGTAGCATACACATATTTTAATCTGCACATGATACTATATTACAAAGTTATTTTCCAGGTTTCTTTCCTTTGTAGATTGTGCAGGTTAATAGTGTAGCTCTAGTTCTACAGGTAACCTTCCCCATATGGCGTAAGTTACTTATGACGTTTTGCAAAGAATTCTCTGTAAATTTTGTTTGAATTACTAGCGCTGGTTGCCAAGGACTGAGTATGTATATATTACCTTTGAGCTTGCTTCTCAGTCTGTGCTAAATTCTTGCTGTTGTTTCAGGGATATTATAAAGTCCTGGGCAAGGGAAAACTGCCCAAACAGCCTGTAATTGTGAAAGCAAAATTCTTCAGCAGAAAAGCAGAAGAGAAAATAAAAGAAGTTGGTGGCGCCTGTGTGCTGGTGGCATAAGGACTTCTCTATGTACTTGCTTTTAATAAACATCATTTCAGATGTCTATGGTCTCTTTTTAATAAACGAGTGAAGATCACTAATTCCATTGCTGCCAGCTCACGTACAACAGGTTAATATCTCCAGGGCCTAGAATTCTGCATAACCACAGCTATGTATACTAGCACAGCAAGCACATGCAGCAGTGGTCTTGGATTGGAGCAAGGGAGTGCTGCTTCCTGGCCGCATGGGTCAGGGATGCCCTGAACCTGCTTTTCCCTTACACCTCAGAAGGAAGAGGGCTGGGTTACTCTTACTCCTGGTTCTCATCATGCTTTCTGTAGGTTCAATGGTAGAGCTGCAGGTGAGCCTGTTTGGCTTTATATAGCCATTGGCAGATTCTGCAGGATTTTTTACTTTATGCCGCTTACACCAAGCCAGCTAGGGCATGCTCGCCTGAGAGCTGTATCTCCACTGCCACTTAGCTGCAACTCATAACCCGCCCTCCTCCACTCAACTTTGTCAGCCTCCCTGATGCCCAGGCAAGCAAGGATGCCTCATCTGCACACTTCTTGGGCCAGAACCTGATTTGTGACTGCTCGCTACGCTGGCTAAGGGCCACAGTCTGATGTTGAGTCCCACATGTGTGTGCAGACTAAGCCTCTACTTTAATTTTAAAAAAAATGAAAACTAGGCTAGGGCTGTGAAATCTTAGAAGTAGGTGGAGAGAGGATATGCAGGATTTCCCAGGAGCACGATTGTCCTGCCAAGTCCTTGTCACTGGCCCATTCTCATCAGCCTTGTTGTCAATGTACTGAAAACGGAGTTTAGTTCACACCGTCATAACAGTGGCACATTACCCAGAGGTTTCAAGGGTGGATCTGAATTGGCTCTATTGCCATTGTGAAAGGATATCAACATGTGCCCATTAAAAACACATACTCCGGCTCTCACAGTCATGAGCTGTTACAATTCCTGCAACATTTTAATAAGTACACAGTATTTCATGAAAGATGAGTTACTTGTAGGGTTTATGCAAAATCCACCAAGAATATACTGGAAAGCCCCTTCAAAATGAATGGGAGATGCATTAGACCATACTTCCTACCCGTCTTACATTCCTTCCAATTAAGCATGTACACTGGCATGCCATGGATTGTGCCCCATGTTTCATTCTTTGCTACAGGACTTGAAAGCGATTGGTTGACCTCTCCCCAGAAATGTATTTAGAAAGTTGGGAAAGCTCTTTATAGCCCTATTCGGGTAGTTTTAATTTGGGTAGAATACACATCAAGAGGGGGACTGGGGACAAGCATGCTAGCTCAACCCCCTTTTTGCCATTTCAGTGTTCTAAATTGAGTCGCCATAGACAGAGACGGTCCCACGTTGTACATGGAAGCATTTGATCAGAGGAAAGATTGAAAGTTTGATCGTTTTCAGCACTATACATTCTACCATGCGTTCAGTAGGAGGATAAATGGTTGGTTTGCTTTTGGGTTGGGCCGTGTCTTCACGGCGCTGTGTCTGCGCCCCGAGACCTCGAACTCCCACGTTGGCACTCTTCCGTGTCCAGCCTATGGCGACCACTCGGGTCACCATCAGCTGTGGCATGCCTCCACAGCAGCTCTGGAGCAAGGCAACAGACAAGATGCCATCATCACTTCGCTGCAAGCAAAGGAAGTTGGAGTAAGTTCCCGCTTTTTTTTAAAGCAGAGCTTTGGGGGTTTGCCCCTGGATGGCTTCGCGATGGCGGCTGCATCATATAGATGACCTGCTGCCATTCCGAATCCACCCCAAGGCAAACCCCTCGTCAAGATGTACCCTTGTTCAGCAACACTTATACAGCTGGAAACTTCCTTCTGCAAATCTGGGCTATCATGACTAGATCAGTCTTCAAAGTATCCCCTTTACAGCCTGTCTTTTGATTGAGGAAAAGGCCATCATGAATATCACATGAAAGTTTCATTACCTTCTAACACAAAATTTTAAAAAAACTATTTCAAAACTCATAGGAAAGGTGAAATATAAAACAAATTAACACAGCAGTGCAATTGAGCTCTAAAATTACTATCACTTCAATTAGTGTTATAACAAAATCAAGTTGTGTTTAGGGAAATACAAGATGACCAATTGGGTATAGAAGTTGGCAAATTCTTGAATTTCTTGGTAAAATGAGTTTACTGCTCCTATTGTGCAGTTTGGACTTGTACCAAAACGGCAGGAAGGATGGAGAATACCATGTAAGTGTTTTGTTATCTCTACATTCAAGTTTCGGAGGGCAAACTAAGCATTTTCATTGGGATTGAAGAACACTGAATATTTTCCCTGCTTGACCTGAAAAACAGAAACAGAATCAGAAAAGGATTCCTGTTTCAGAAACCTCTGAAACGTTGACATTGCTAACCCCATCAGAGGAGTGGGGAAATATCAAATACTCAAAATAGATTTCAGCAGAAAAGGCACAAAACACAAAGCAGAACATGCCTGTGTTGTCTGTCACAAGGGAGCATGGAATATTTGTGCAATATGGAAAAGCTGTAAAATGTCTTAAGGGCACTGTTCTCATGCAAAAACTCTGTAGATGGAAAAAAGTTACAGAAAACAAGCAGCACGGATCAGCTAGGAACAATTCTATAGTTGGTGCATTCTGCGTCTTCACAGCTGGGTGCATTCTGTCAACTTCTAATTTTTCAGAGTAGTAAAGTGATTGCTGCTGTCCCACCAGATGTGCTGCAAATGCAGCTGTGTCTTCAGTTGCATGAACAAGGAACTGATAAAATAGGGTTGAACATACAAAGAAATTTTGTCTGCAAGAAACAAAGGTACTGTAGCTTTACTATGGCCATTGAAACGTGACTAACTCCTTCCTTGCTTCATATAAAAGCATGAAAGAAGCCCAATGTAGTTGGCAAGGGTTAATATATTGTCTGGTGAAGGCAGGAATGGCTTTTCTGCTCTAAAGGTGCAACAGAAAGGCAGATCAATGATTGGCTGATCCTACAGCATTTCCTGCCAATCAATTGTGTCCCTCTGATGTTAAATCTCCAACAATCTGTTATATTTCTATAATTAGCCTGTCTTCATCATCACTGCTGCTCATGTCATCATATTCCACATGAGTTTGTTTGTTCAGCATTTCCAGGCTTTGTTTTTTGTAAGACTTGGATAGTGTTCCAGGGCTCTGAAAAGCAGAGGGGTTTTCAAAAGTAGGAAATCCAGATTTACAAATCTTTTCTTGGCTATTATCTGCTTTCATAAAACGGTTGTTCTTGTCTGTACATCTAAGGCGGCCAGGAGAGCTGTTTGCCTCCTTATTTGAAACTGGTATCTCAGAAAGCAGCTTTGATTTGAGTAAAACAGGATATGGAGTTTGGAAGGTGGAGGTGAGCTGCTCTTTTAAAGATGGATACAAATCCTCATCTGTGGATTGTTCTTCTCTTTCTGAGATGTGGACAGATGGCTCTAAGATAGTAAAATGTTGATTCTTTAATTCTACATTATTGCAGTCTGCTTTTGTCCCTACAAAAATTGGACTAGTAACCTGAGAATCCACAAGGTTACATGGATGGC
Source organism: Anniella stebbinsi (assembly GCA_029215795.1). Classification (NCBI taxonomy): domain Eukaryota; kingdom Metazoa; phylum Chordata; class Lepidosauria; order Squamata; family Anniellidae; genus Anniella; species Anniella stebbinsi. The sequence continues at coordinate 15,699,921 of JARDYH010000004.1, forward strand.
TCTTGTTTACCTCTTTGAATTCAAAGTTACAAGTCCCAGAGGAATGTATAGCTGGCTGTGGCTCTTTTTGAAGTATTCCTAAGGAGAAATCATCAAGGTTGCTGGCTTTTTGCACCGATGCATTACTGACCAATGGGCAGGAATGTGTTGCTATTGGTACATCTGGAAATGCAGCAATTCTCTGAAGAGAGATGCTGATACTTGAGTGCTCATCAGTAGATCTGGAAACATCCTACACAAGATGGAGAAGAAATGATCCGTTAATTGAATGCTATAATACTTTCAGATCCGAAGTAGCTGAATGTATTGTGGAAATTAAATAATGTATTGACTATGTCTCTGATTATCACTTCCAGAACTATACTAAGGGCCCATTCACAAAGCAATTTTTTCACTGCAATGTGGCATGTGGCAGGCATATCATAGTGAAGACCATCATACAACTTGTTCTTGTGAACAGGAGCTACATTCATCTTTGGAGACACACACACACACAAACACACACACACACACAATTAGATTCCATATGGATGGCCAAAGTGCCTGCCAAAATTCATTGTGCAGTAAGAAAATATTTCTTGGTCAACGGCTGTATATCTTAACCACCACAAATGTCACTATTTCGAAGTTCCCTTTCCTGCTGTCATAACAGTGAGCAAAAAGTATTTGCCTTTCAAGATGTTGCCAAATATCAATAACTAATAAAATTTCTTGATAGTATCCGGCTGTATCATTCCACTCCTGCAAATGCCATCGTAGTAGTGGAAATTAGATTCTGAATTATGTGCAAGAGGAAATTCAACTAAAGTTATGTTTGCGCACATACAGTTGTGCAACCGGTTGTTGCATTACGTGTGCACAACCTGTTGTGCAACCGGTTGCACAAGGGCAAGATTTGGCGGAGCTTCACTAGTGCTATTTGAGTTTGTTAAATTATTCTGTTGGGTAACTACCCAAAGTCTTTTAATAATTCTGCATAGACTGACTGCACTCTTTTACACACGTAGTGTATATACCAGTGTTACATTGGTATATCACCCATAATGCAATCAGGACTTAACTCTGTGTTATGATCCAACCACCCCAGTTACTCCTGAATGTGCCCAGTTACTCCTGACTCATTTTGAACCTCGTAGCAGTTCTGCAAAGGTCACCAGCTGTTTATAACTGCTTGGTATAGCATGATACTCCTGATTGTGCTTGAATCTTGTCCTACCAACCGCTTCCTGTCACAATCCTGCTCCACATTCTGCAGATACTCTATTGGCTTATCTTCCACAAGATTTCCAACAGCTAGCTTGCTCCTTTCACCCTCCCATAATTGTATTCATTTGTTACTCCACCACCAATATGGATATGCTCTTGAAATGTGTGTGTGTTTTCAGATATTGAAACTATGAATTGGATATTAGTTAATCATCTACACATCCCATTCAGACAGCCATTTTTGTCCTTAAGTTACTTGTGTTATCAAGAAATGAAACGACTATTCCTGTTACTCCTTACTTCATTCATCTGATTATTTTTCACAGGGGAGGTTGCTGCGTTATCGGTAGTGGCATCAGATGTCTCCTGCTGTACTACATTTTGGTCATTTCCTGTTTGGGAAGAAAAAAATGACATAGATTATACATGCAGTGATTTTCCTTTCCCAGCTTTTATGAGAATTGAGCAAAAATAGGTTTTCTGCTTACATCTGATTTCATATATAATGAACCTCAAAATGCATTCGAGGAATTATATTTTAGAGGCAGAGGTTTATTTTTTTATTTTCTTGCCTATTATTATTTAGATATCTTATCCTCTATCCCCAAGGCTCAAGATGTGTTTAAATGTATCATTATATGTAAACAGCCCCGTGATGCATGCTAGGGTAAACATCATGACTGTGGAAGGGCACTCGTTGAAGTTCATGGCTGAGCAAAGTGTTTTTCATGTTCCAATCCAACAGTATTATCGGAATCTCCCTGACAACATCATTATTTAATTAGGAATAACGTGATTCTGGAGTCCATGCCAGGTGGCTATAAATTGAGCAAAATGGTTTCTTTTTCCAAAAGAAAATGAGAGGGGGTCATTTCGTCTATGTTTTGAATAATGGGGCTTCTTTTCAAAACCTCTCTCAAGAGATGAGCTGATGGCAGGGAGGAGGAATGACAGTACAGAACCAATTCTATAAACTGAAGCTTCAGGATGCTCCTAGCACTACTGATTAAAGGATTGTGCAATTACTCTGCCTCTCCTTAACACACACACACACACACACACACACACACACACACACATATGGTGGCAAGAAAAAAGATGGAAGAAGTGGTGGGAGATCCCAGAAGGCTTACAAATAGAAGACGACATCATCTGGACCCTTCACAAAATTCTACGGAGGTAGGGAGATTGCTTAATAAAAGCCTACCTAGAAACACCCTCAATAACTCTGCAACCACTATTCATCAACATGGCAACTGGGCCCTGAAAGGGGAGCAACTCAACTGGCTCTCTGAAAATGTTAGAGAACTCACCCACTCATTGCATGGCCATACATACTGCTAGAGTAACCACATGTGGAGGCTAGTATGTCTGATATAAGAGCATAAAAATGACAAGGGGGTGTATGGAAGTAGGGAAGCTATCCATTATTAGCTCCGTGGAAATGGAAACGTATTCTGTGCTTTGGGGGAGAAAGTCCTGGTAGTGTCAGCTCTGGTATGGTGCTTGATGACAAGTGGGATGAAATTTGAAAACAAAGAAGAGAAATGGAAAGTCCAGAAGGAGGAAGATACAGAAGAAAAGTAACCAGGAAACATATTATTGCATCTATTAATAACTTTTCTGATTGCTGTGGTGGTACATTATGAAGTGGCAACAAAAATTATTCCGTAAAACACTCACACCCCTCAGATTTAGTCTATTTTCCCATCTATTCCATGGAAGCTCAAAGCACATTAATTAAAATACATAATATGTAACACTGACTGAATTATAAATTATCAAGGCGGAATTAAAGGATGCTGTGCAAATACTATGCTGGCATCTCTCCTATAGCGATATAAACACAGGGCCTGGGCAAATTCCATCCCAGGAAAAACAGCTCATACTCTTTAGTGTACCAATTACTAGTTCATGTCTCCAAGGAAACCGGTACCAAGGAGTTAAAATGAGATTATGAAGCACTGGAAGAGATGAGAGACTGTGTGGTGAAAAAGAAACTGACCCAAGTCTCTACCTTAATTCAAACACAGGCAACATATATTTAGGGAAAGGGGCTGGGGAGAGGGACTGGGACCCATGCAAGCTTACTAGCACCAAGGTGCCTTACAAATCAAAGTATTTCTGCTCTACAGACAAAATAAATCTCTTATTATATAAAGGTACCCATGTCATTGTCTTGTTATCTGTTACCTAGATATATGAAGTCCCAGGAAAAACCCAGGATAAACTTTTTTTTTCCCCAATGCCTTTTTGGTGTGTTTTTCTGGGGAAAAAAATGATTATGAAATGAATGTTAGTTTTCTCACCTTTTTTCTCTGCTATTTTTTGAAAATGAATGCTTTCTGGGTCTGCTTGATACTGTAGCAGACTAAATTCAGAATATATAATAACTGATGGTGCCCTTCTGTTTTCAACCAGTTTTGGGCTCCTTTTCATAAAAATGAAGAAAAACTAAATTCCTTAGGGCTCAGCTTGTGGCTCCCTTTGTTACAAAAAAAAATTACAAAGTAAAAAAAAATATTTCTATAGCTAGAAATCAAATTTGTTTGTGTGTTCCTTTGACATACTGTAATGCTACTTAAAGGACATGGCCAAGAATTAGCAACCTCCACAACTTCTGCCTGCATCCAGGAGCATTCGGAAATGCTCTCCTTAATGTGCTAGATATATTTAAGAATGTAGCCTTATGAACTTGATGTATAATCCTCTGGGCACTGTGAACTAAGCAATGCTGCTAGTATGATGCCATCCAACAGGGACAGCTCCTAACCCTAGAGAATTATCACATAGGAAGCGGAGCTGCCTTCCTTTGTGAGATATTGTATGTGCATGTACAACCTCAAGCTATATCTTCTAGCCGTTTTATGACACATACCTATCAGTGTGAGTCACACTGTAGTACCATAAAGACTAATGGAGGGCAATTGGATGGTGCTCGTTTTGGAGTAGAGGGAATAAACTGGGGGTTTTCAACTGTCATCTAGTGACCCTGGGATTCTTTAGAAGCTCAAAAGCGTCTTTCAGTGATAAGATCTGTAATGGCAGACAAGATTCCCTGAAAGATAGCTTGACCACCATTTCCAATCTCCTTTGGAACACAAACACAGAGGATTGTAGGGTGTGTTCTAGGGTACAAATGGGAAGAAAGAAGAACTCCATGCTGGCAGGAACTTCAGGGAGTTGAAGTCCAAAACACTTGGAAGTCCAAAAACCCCATTCTAGAGTGCATTTTCATGACATGCAGGGTGATGGTGAAGCTCAAGAATGTCCTCTGTGTATTGAGGGCAATTGGATGGTGCAGGTTTTGGTGTTACAAGTCTGTTAGCTTAGTATCTCTTCTAGGTAAATTGTTGAAAAGCGTTATTAAAAATAGATTAGCAAGCATGTAGAAGGGCAATTCTTGTTGGAGAAGAAAAAGAAGAAACATTTCTTCTGCAAAGATTAAGTCCTGTCTCACTAACCTTTTAAATTTTTTTGAGACTAAGCATGTGGATAGAGATGATCCAATAGACATTGGCTGAATTCGGACAACACTTTAGTCAATGGTGGGTTAATAGCATACTGACGGTGTGTTAAAGAGGTGAAGCTCCACAGACAACACGCTGCAGCAGGCGCTGCAGGGAACCAGCAAACACCCTGGTGGTTAATAACATACTCGGCTCTGACTGACAGCTTGGCCGCCATGTTCTCTGCTCACCGACCTCCGTTAGTCATCCAGCAGGTATCCCAGAACACACTGCGGCCGAAAATCCATGGGCGCCGCCATTGAAGCCGATGCAGGACACGCCTCCCAAACCCCATTGACTGTTGTAGGCAATGGGCAGAGTTCAGCAGCCTCCGGCGAAGAGGCAGCCAGGAGGAAAGGCCGCACCAAAGCAACATCCGCACACCGCACCCAGCACCATGCAGCAAATGTTGGCACCCACGCCCCAGGGAGCCACCCCCGCCCACCCTACACGGGGGACAGGCAGTCGCGAGGGTGACCCACAGCCCCCAGCCACAAACATCACCCACCCTAAGCATCCAAACACACACACAGGAAAGAAGGCAAGAGTGGGGTGGTTTGGAAAACTTTATTCAGCAGGGACCTCAGACATGGGCAGTAAGGCACATGGTCACTACGAAGCAAGGGCAGAGCCCACGGAAAGGACAGGCGCCCCCGGGAAGGGAGAAGGCGACTGGAAGGCACAGCGGTGAGGAGGGGGAAGCTGAACAAGCACCCCCAGGGAGCTAGCCACGGAATGGGTGATGGGGAAGAGGCAGAGAGGGGCAAAACGCCAGGGGGAGATGCCAGTCTACAGATGAAACCCCACAGCTGACTCTCACAGGGGGTGGGGGTAGCGCTGCCAGATCCAGGCGCTGATGCTCTCTCGCACCCGGGACGCCTCCAAACGGATGTGGCGCTCCCCAACGGGATTCACGGGGTCCGGCAACGGCTCAATATCCCGCCCGTTCACAGGGATGGCGTCGGCGTCCTCTCCCCCCCCCCCCCCCCCCCCGGATGTGGTTCTCTTCTGGTGAGCTTCCCTTTCCGTTTGGGTGGCTGCATGGGCGCCCGACGTGAGTGCTTGCAGGAGCCAGCCCCTTGTTGCGCTCCGTGCCGGCTGCCTGGTTGGGGGGGGGAGGCGTCTTTGGTTGCTATGGCGGCAATGCCGGCGATCTGCTGTGGGTGTTGCTGAGCGGCCGCCCGCGTTCTGCCGCTCTTGCCAGTCTCCTCTATGGTCTTTTGTGATAATGTACTCACCACGGTTGTTTAACCCACGCTTCCCTCCAGACAACATTTTAGTCAATTGACTAATCCCTAAACAACTCGCAAGTGAGTTGTTTCTCTTAGTTGTTTAATTCTCCCGATTAGCATACTATGGGTTGTGTGCCTCCCTCCAGACAACACGTTAAACAACTCAACTGACGGTTGTTTAATTAAACAACCATTGCTTAACGTGTTGTCCGAATTCAGCCATTGTGTACTTAGACTTTCAAAAGTCTTTTAACAAAGTCCCTCACCAAAGACTCCTGAGCAAACTTAGCAGTCATGGGATAAGAGGAGAGGTCCTCTTACAGATCTTTGGCTTATAGTGGATAGATCAAAAACTGCGTGCATCTGCTGTAAAAAAGGCAAATTCTATGTTGGGGATTATTAGGAAAGGAATTGAAAATAAAATTGCCAATATCCCAATGCCTTTATACAAATCGATGATGCAATCACAGTTGGAATACAATGTACAGTTCTGGTCACCACACCTCAAAAATGATATTGTAGAATGGTGCAGAAAAGCAACCAAAATTATCAAGGGGTTGGAGCAACTCCTTTAATAAGGAAAGATTACAACGTTTGTGGATTTTTATCTTATCACATTTAGTTGAAATACGATTCTAGGTTTCCTGGTAATTACAAATAGAGAACTGTGTTTAGTTAAATTTGGATTTCATTTAAAACACAGGGTATGTTCAACGAAGTCAGACACTTGAAAGCCTCATTGACTTAAATCAATAGAACATAAAAGTATCTAGATCATGCAGCCATATTTATAGTAATTAAAGATATAATATTTGAACAATGTGCACTGTTTTCATAATATTTCCTTGCAATCTTTTGTGGCCAATTTCACATCTTAGATGAATTATAGGAAATTAGTTCAAAGAAGCCATTGCAAACATACTTCCTTGTGCCAAAAAAGGCAACCAAAATGATCAAGGGGCTGGAATAACTCCCCTATGAGGAAAGGTTCTAGCTTTTGAGGCTGCTTAAATTAGAAAAAGGTGAGTAAAGAGAGATATGACAGAGGAGGAAGTGAATACTGCAGAGAAAATGAAGAGGAAGACAAAACAGGGAGACATTTTTTCTCCTTTTCTCATAATACTAGAACCCAGGGTCATCCCGTGAAGCTGATTGGTGTGAGATTCAGGATAGATAAAATTGAATTTGCAGCCACAAATGATACCACAAGATGAAGTGATGGTCACCAACCTGGGCAGGCTTAATGGGGGATTAAACAAATCAGGAGCATGCACTACTAACCTAGGTCCCCTCTACAAGAATTCAGTTTGACGCCTGGTTCTCCGATTATGCGCATCTTCTCGCAATCGCTTTTACGCCTAAATCCTGTAAATGACATGCGGTGAAGCGCATAACTGGCAGAATTAAACGCGCTTTAAAGTGGCTGAAATGCGGAGAATCGCTTGTTTGCATGGTCAAAATGCACTTTAACAGCCGTGGAGAAAAAAAATAGCTATTTAACGCACATTTGATAATGCGCATAATCGGAGAGAAAACGCGCCTCAACCCCCGATTTGCGCTCTGCTCTTGTAGAGGTAAAAAAATTAATGCGCCTTGAAAGAGCTTTAAATCGCTCTTGTAGGGGCACCCATAGCTACTCCAATGATGAAATTTCCTGTATTAGTTGTGTGAACCCACCCTCAGACACAAGTTACAAAATCAGATGAGCTCTTGATACAATGTGGTTCTTTAAATGTTCTGAAGATAAATTCATAGAGTATTTCATGAATACAACGATCAAATAATTTTAGAGTTGCTTATAGAAAGCACTTGTGCTTGATCACATCATGTAGCATTCACACAAACACTTTTACCTGGATGCAGTTGAATTCCAGCTGATGAAAAACAACAGGCCAGGTGGAAATAAGCAACTGACCTGGCAGCTGCACAGCTCTGCCTATCAGCCTTCAGAAAGCCTAGGGCTAAGGCTCTACACATGATGCTCCATGGCATAATTCTTTCACCCAACACTTTGGATTTTTAAAAAATGCTTTGAAGACTGCAATCAAGAAGAAAAAGAAGCATGACTACTCAAAATTCCCACTGGGACTTTTTCCCATATAAGTATGAATAGGATTGCAGCCCAAAGGTTTGTGTTGTTTTAAATAAATGTGTGTGGACGATCTTTCATAGAGTTATTAGCAAGGTTAGTTCAGGAGTTAAAATCATATCAAGAAGGATTTGTTAAAGGAAGTAACATCTCATGTGAACATGACAAAAACTGTGAAGTTCACAACATCTCAGCAATATAAAGTGTGAAAGCAACAATAAATACATTATACAGATATGCTTGTCAGGCAGCTGAGATTTGCAAAAGGCCATGACACAATGGCGTAACTACATTCGCCTCAGAATAGTCTGTTTTTATCAAAAAACCATTCAGTCAGATTGGCAAAGTGCTTCTAAATACATAATGGAAAAACAACATTACCTTGAGAGGCTGTTGGAAGACAAAGGCATTTTATGCAATGCTCACGGCTGTCAGGTGTGTGGGGATGGGGGTGCTTTTTTGGAGAATCCAGGGTCCTGGTTTTTGCCCCCAGTCGCTTGCTCAGCCTGTTTGTTTTCAACAGGATGTGCCTATGTCCATAACTGTATCTATACAGAAAAATATTCAGATTAATTTCATGCCCTTAAAATGCCTTTTGACCTCCTTCAAGATCCACCATTGAGCACGAACATTACCTATATTGCCAAATTTAAGGGTTGCAGAAAGAAACAATTCTATTACGTTGTCTCCCTGAAAAGTCCATCTCAATGGAAAATTGACCGACCGCTTTGTATTTATATGAGAACTGTCATCATCGCAGAGCAGCTAAGAGAGCAATCCTATGGTCCCTAGACAGCATCGGAAGGGCCATAAGGCACTTCAGATACCTGGATCCAAAGCTAGAGACAGTGCTATGACCTTGGGCCCAGGAGTCCAAACCCCCTCCTCCCTCCATGAAGCCATTGTGGAGAGAACCGTGCTGGCTGCCTCTCTGAGCTCAGTGAGGAGGGAAAGGGGGGAAGGGTGAGCAGGGAGGAGAGGGGGCTGGAAAAATGGAGATATGAGCTATCCCAACCTTCCCCAGCCTCTGTCCCGCCCACTCCCCGCCACCGCAGCTAAACGGGCGATAACACCCATCTGTCTCAATTGCCGTGCGGGAGGCAAACTGCTTTGGATACTCATAAGCCTCCATGTTTGGAGGCATACAGGTCTCGCGGGCAGATCCAATAGGGTTGCACCCTAAACGTGTGGGAAATCTCTCTTCAAATCTCATCACTGCTGTAACTAAGCAATTGGCTTTAGATAAGCTGCTATCACTCAATTTCAGCTTCTGTGATAAGGGGTGATACGTTTTCCCCCCCCCCCCAACAAATTGCCACTGCAGGGGCTCCATTTTATATTGGGATGGGATGGGAGATAAGGGGCTTTAACCCTTTGCCCCCCTCTGCAGTCCCAATCTAGATAATTGAGATGGGCCGGTGCAGGGGGAGAAGGCATACCTGAAATCTGCATTGCCAAAAAAAAGGTCCCATTAATTTCATTTGAACTTTTTTTTGCAATGCAAATTGCAGGCACAGCACAGCACACACACGCCCCACCCCCATCCAGATCAGAATTGCAGCAGGCAAGAAAGGTTAAAGCCCCCTATACACACACACTCACACACTCACACACACACACACACACACGGATTGTCCATGCAATTTTGTAAAAAAGCCACATTTATTCTGTGGTGGTCAAGTATTATGAAATAAATGATTACATATCTGAAAGCAGTCTAGGAGACATATCTGCAATTTAACATCAATCCAGTAAAGACCATCAATGGAATGGAACTACAGTGATTTACCCCTGCTGAAGATCTGGACTCAACACGCATTTTGTTTCATTACTGTAACGTACATCTTGTGTGCAATTAAAACCACGTGTAACTTTACATAATACACCCCAAGCCAACACTTACTTCAAATTAGATGCTCCGATTTTAAAAAAAATGCTAGCTAATATTCCACTTGAAAGAAGGGAAGCAACAAACATGTGTTCTAAGTCAAAGTGTGGTTCTGTTTTTATTCCTCCCTCAAAATCTTCTTGATGAAATAATCTCTTTTGTCTGGCTTCTGTCAGTTATGCTCAAGAAGCAAATTCTTAACCAAAGCCCAATGGAGATTTGGGCACAATATTAAGCAGATCTCAAATGGCAGATTTCTTGCCTGGTCCAGTGAGATGCAGATGCTACAGCGCACAGAGGCTTTGGAAGTAAACCCGAACTAAGTGAGTTGTGTTTTGTAGCAGCTTTTATATGAACATTAAAGGAGCTTTAAGAGAGAGAGAAATGGTGCTCTTATTTCATTTTGGGCATCATCAGACTGGGGTGGGGGTAGAATCGCGTTTCCTTACCGTCGTTTCCCCACCCACCCCCCGCTTCTGTCCCACAATACTTCCTCTTTCTTCACACAGGGAAAGAAAAAGGAAGTAAACAATGACCACGTGGCCCATTCAGTGGCCATTTTTATCGTGCCACTTTTCTTGCACACAGCAGGAAATGGAGGCAGATTCTGGTTGTTGTTGTTTTTTTAATTGGATTTAAAGTGGTCTATTTTGTGACGGAAAGAAGGTAAGAAGGAGTGGGAGATGCATGGGAGGCAGACGTCGTCGTCAAAAGAACCCGCAAACATCAGTAAGTGGGGAGGAATGAGTGTGCGATAGAACACTCATCTAGTGACGCCCTTTGTGTACTCTCTTTTCATTGGCTCTCCTTTTACCACTTCAGTCACTTTGTGTTCACAAGGAGGGAGAGGGGGGAAGAGCTAGGGGTAGCAGTGCAGTTACGTAACTTTAGACAGACATCCCACATCACATTACACAGTTCCTGCCAGCATTTGCCGGCTAAGAGCGGAGATTTATGACTGTCCTTATCAATGAGGAGGCTGAGTCAGAAAAACTGCAGCTGGAATTTCTTGGTTACCTGGAATGCAGACAGAGTGGAATCATGAAGTCACAGAATAGGGCCTTAGATGCAGGCAGAGTTGGGGTCAATGTTCACCAGAGAGTCTAAACACACAAAGAGCTGGATGGGCCTGTTGTTTCTAGCATCTTCCCTGGGCTGATCTGAACCTTTTAACTCCTGACACCAAATGCTAGCAATTAGCCCCGTAGCTTCCCAGCTCTGGCCTGCTAACGCTGATCCTGGATTCTCATTAGCCTGCGCTCAGCTGGGGTTGGAGGAGCCCCGTGATCCCCTTCATCATTGTCCATCTCTGTTAAAGGGGCTTCAGCTGGGTCTTGCCTGCCCCCTGAGAGTAAGGGGTCTTGTCCTACTTTGCTGCTAGTCCCTTCTCCAGGATCTACTGGAGCTTGCCCTTCCCCATCGTCCCCTGGGGGAAGCATGCCAGTTCCCAAATGCTACACATATCCAAATAAAATGTTATTGCTATTAGATTAAAGCAAAATTGCACATTTCTTACCGTTTTGAGTTAAACGTCACCTTTTTCCTTTTACGATTTCTCTTTGCTTTATTTGTTGCGAGTCCTCTCATTTTAAGGAGGGTTTTTTTTGCTTTTGCTTTTGCTTTTGCTTGCTCTGGAATGTTTTTAAACAGCCCATCAACTCCAGGTGTCGAAAAGTACTGCTGCGAATATAATAAAAATAAAATTGCAAAATAAAACCAACAAACAAAACTCAAATTACAAATAAAAACACCACCAAAAAAAAAAAAGAAAAGAAAAGCCACCGTAACACAAAACATGAAAATTATGGAACATTTCATCCCTCCCAAATCATTATGTTATTGATGTCATTCCCTTTATTTCCCTCCTGAGGGAGGCCTGCCTTGGGCCAACCATTTCATCTTCCTTGTGCCAGCCAAAGATCATTTTGTTCTCTCAAGCTTTTAATGTATTTTTCTGTTATCTTGTTAGTTGTTGTATTTAATTTGTATTTTATCTTGTTTTTGGAAAGAAGCAATCCTATGCTCCCTGGGAAGATAGCCGATGGCCCACAGGAGACTGTTTATTTCTTTCTCCACCTGTAAAGAGGAAGGTCCATGAACGGAGAGGAAGATCAGCTATCAGAAGCTTCCCCAGTGCAGTGGTAGAAAGCTTCATCACTGTCACTATACCGCTGCCAGCGCTTGAAATTGGGTGTTCTGAGACCATGTCTGGGGCAGCTGAAGACCCACAGAATCCCACACTCCCTTTTTTGCCAGCACTCCACCAAAATGGGACCGGAGCTATGCTAACTCTGGAGATGCTGTAGATAATTCCCTCCCAGTGGAGTCAATGGGAGGACAGAAAGATATTTAAAAGAAAAAAATAAAGCTGCCCCTCCCCCAGTACATCCTGCCCTGGCTTCAGGAAGCTGGCAAGGCTTTCGATGTGGCGAAAGAATCACCACAGATTCTCCCCACTTCAACTCCACAAGTATGCTTGGTAAACAGCTCAGGAAGCTGTGCTGAAGAGCAATGTACCCATTTTTTAAATAAATAAAATTATACAAAAGAGAGATAAATTGATGATCTAACCAGGGCAATCCAATATAAAACCCAATTATTTGAATTTGGTTGACTGAGACAGTTTACATTATCACAGAGAACATGGCCAACCATTTATTTTCTGTCTAGGCTGTGTGTGTGTTTTTGTCAGCCTATAAGCTTCTTCAGATGAGCCTTTTATTGCACACTTACAACTGGCCACTCACAGTTCTTCGTGGGTCATTTTGACAAAGCAGTGATGCTCCTGCATGCCTCCTGCTCCATTTCCCGGTTTTACCGATTTAAAAAATGGCTCAGAAAAGCAGACTCTTCTGATATATGTCGCCATTTCCTGCCGTGTGCAGGAGAAGTTCTGCTATAAAATGACCACTAGAGGGTGCTGTCCTGTTAAACTACATTGAAGCAGTACAAGCCACATGGTCGCTTCTCTTCCTGCTCATTCCCTCTGGGTAATTGAAACTCGTTACAGAAGCGGAAGAGATGCATCTGTAGAGCCAACGGTAATGTAATGCGATTTTCCCGCAACTGAAAGAGCTCTATATTAAACTGTACTTGTGGGGAAGTGGTTTATGAACATCTTTGCATATAATCTACACAAGCGAGCACGGAGGAAATGGAAAAGCTTTGCATGACATCTCTCACACTTTCCCCAAAATATGCTCCAATTGTGAAAAGAGAGCATGCCTCTCCCCAAGGGTAGAGCTGGTTCTCTACTTCTTGCATCACCACAGCTGCTAAAGAAGGGAGCTGCAGGCAATTCAAGCCCAGACTCTGCTACTGCAGCCCAGAATCCTCCTGGTCCTTGGGAATCAGGTGGTTTCAGATAACCAATCCAATGCCACTGCCTGATATAAAAAGCTTCCAGTTCTCATGCAAATGTCAGATCGATCCCAAAATATAGTACCATGTTTATGACTAACATGAGCTCTGACCTGAAGAACATGAAGAGGGGAGGAGCGAGATTGCACTTGTGGGCACTACTCTCTGAGAAGTTAGCCAAACCTGTGCACAGAGCTGTATATGTACAGGCTCACCACATGTTCGGGTTCAGGAAGCCAAGAAGTGTAATCCCATCTCACACACACACTCACCCCATCTAAAGCATTGAGGTTTGGTCTATACAGATAACATTTCTTGCTGCCTGGAAAATGTTGCTTGTATCAAGGTATGCACACAAATGGTTTACAAGAAACTTAACAACTCTGAACATCCTTTTGCAAGGGGAAACCTGAAATTAAAACACCCTACTGAATAAAGAAATATAATTAAAATCATACAGAAATGGGAGCAATGGTAAGTAAGTGGGAGGGGGGAGTTAGAATGCTGAGCTGTGTGAATGGTGTCATCTGATCGGCTGGTTGATTTGAAATGGAGAGAGAATAAGGGGTGGAGTGGAGAGACAGTTAGTCAGTGGCTTAGTTCGGACGACACGTTAGGCAACGGAGGGGGGAAGAGGCAACGGGCAGTACGTTATTTTTGGAGTGCCCGCCACACGGCACGTTGCCCCTCCCCCCGTCCCGCGGCTGAAATTCATGGCCTCGGAATAAGCAATGGGGCTCCAAAAAACAACGGAGCAGCCCGTTGTTTTTCCCCGTTGTTTAATAATGTACCATCAGTTGTGTGTGCGTTGTGTGTCGCCCGATACACGACACAATAAGCAACACAACTGACGGTTGCCTCTTCCCCCCTCTGTTGCCTAAAGTGTCGTCCGAACTAAGCCAGTTAGAGAGTTAGAGGGAGAGTAGGAGTTAGTGAGGGTTGGAGTGAGCTGGGGTTAGTAGAGGCTTGCATCAGGATACCATTAGGAAAATGGGGTTATAGGCTTTGGAAGTGGTTAGTATTCCCTGAGAGGTAGAGGGAGGTAGATTTATTTGTATAACTTAAAAAAAAAAAACACACAACTTAAAAGTGTCTTTTAAAATCTTTTACTTTATGAATAAAGTACATTATTATTTTGTTATATCAACCACGACTGCTCAGTCTTACGCGTTACTTCAGTTGGACAATACACACTCACACACAAATAATTAAAAGAAGATTTATAGTTCCCTCATTCTTTTTGAGTATAAAGAAGAGGGTGGTGGCAGCGAAGGAGAGGTTTAAGTAGACATCACTGAGGCTGGTGACGGCACTGTACAATCCTTCTTCCCACACTTGATAGAACAATAAATAATAAGCTAACTATATGTAGAGAAGTGGGGTCAACATTGCCTGTTCACCTTGCTATTACGTGAACCCAAGTCCTCCATTGATAGTGTGTCTGAGACAAAGTAAGGTGATATGAAAGCTCAGTCTGTGGTGGCTATTTCACACATGCAAGTCATTTCTTAATGCTAGATTCAACAAGCAACAAACATGTTTGTGTGAACTTGTCCTCAGTTTGACCTAATATAGGAATATAAAAAGAATAATGTTATGCCAAGAATGAAGTGGTCTTCAGAATCCTTACTGAAGGTCTTGGTCTGGTAAGTGCCTGGATCGGAGACCAACTGGGAATCCTATATATGCCACCTTGAGGTCAAAGGAATAAAGCAGGACTGGGAAACCTATGTTCCAGATGTTGTTGGATTTAAATTCTCATTAGCCCCAGCCGGCATGCTCAATGATCAGGAATCATGGGAGTTGTAGCCCAACAACATCTGGAGCACCTCAGGTTCCCTGCTCCTCAAATAAAGACAGAATATAAATGTAATGAAACCAATTAATGTTCAGAAGCCACGTGAAAAACTTAAGTCATACTAGTGACTAGTATTCTATAGGAATAGGTGATCACTCCTAATTTTGACGGTTCAACTTTTTATCAAACAATAATCTTATTATCACAAATAGCCACATGGCCATTGAATACCCACAATATGACTCTTATCAACAGCTGCTACTATTACTACTGACAAGATGAAATATCAACACACTCTTCACCCCCCCACCCCACATTCTCACATTTTATTCTGAGTAAGAAGTCACAACTCTCTATTTAGATAAGACAGGAGTAAAGACATTACCTTCTCTATCTGTTGTCTCTGTGGAAAAGAAGACGTTGGTGTTTCGGGGGTTCCAGTTGCCAAGCCTTCGCTAGAAGCCTTCCGGGTGTTTTTCATTTGGCAGGACAGGGTACATTTTGAAACGATGTTTTCATTCTTAGCAGTATGCAAGGTAGAATAAGCAGAATCTTCCTTCTCCTTCTGCTCAACTGGAAGAGGGAGGTTTCTGTTTAAGCAACACCAAGTCAACTGAGGCTCAGCGTTTAGGGTTGGGAAGGATATATGCATGTTTGGGACTTTTGAGTTTCCTACATGGGACACTACACTTAATTGGGGCAGAATGTGCACTTCCTTTTCTTGCGTGCAAAGCACATGGCAATAAAGCTTGTCAGAGGAATGGCAAATACATCTGGAATTACCCACTGAACAGGTGGGCAGGCCCTGAAATCCTGGAAAAGAACTGGCATCTGACTGCCATTCCTTGATTTTCTCCTCAGTATTTCTACATAAAACAGTCCTTTCAACCAATGAAGAAACTGATATTACTGAGCTGTTCCCTGAGTGTATTAACTGTAGGGCCGAACTCCGCCCAGTCATGTCTGAAGATATGAAAAAGCCGCCTGTATACATAGTTGTAAAACATATTTTCTTCCCTGGAGTGTGTGATGTACAAACAACCGTGTCCCCATGCCCTTCCCGTGGTGACTTTTGATCTCCTAAACTGTCTCCTTTCCACATACTTTTCATCTTCTCATTTTGCCTGGCACTTTGAAGATGACAACTGCTTGTAATGCTGGTTGTTTCTAGGATAGCTGGTGGACAAGCAACCAGAGACTTCCATGTTGTACGCGCATCCCATTTTAGCTCTTTTACTCTGGTTGGATGACTCCATTCCAGTTGCAAAGGACACAAACATACATCTGAAGAATTGGCAAGGGACCTAGTGTTACTAGCAGAAGAAGGCGAGTCGGTCAAAGTACTTGGCAGTGATACACAGGGCATATTCTCTGGCTCTCCCGCAAGAATCAATGGCATGGCTGTACTATTCTCTTCTTGTGAATATTTCAGGATATATTTTGGGAGAAAGTCATTTTTCTTTAGAAGGGGAGTTACTTGATCAAATGCTAGATGAGTGTGGGTAGGTACTGCTGCCATGGCTCCATACTTTGATGACATTTCTGTCTCCGTTATTGTGGGGCATGTTTTTTTGGTCAGCTGTTGTAAAGCGTATGAATTACATGTGTATTCCTTTGTTACCTCAGTTCTGAGTTCAGAAAAAGAAAGTGCTGATCGACTTGCTGTATCAGTAAGATCAGCAACGTAATTCTTATAATTAGAGGCCATTCTAGGACGCTGGACTGCTTCTTCATATTCCATGCTGGTACTTGATGCATTTGTTCCAACCACTACTGTCTGGTTTTCTCCTTTAACTGAGTGATCTATTGATTCTGGAGCATCCTTATCAATAACTGTGTAACAGTCTAGCAATTTCACAATTCTCTCTGCTGAGGTGCTGGGAGCAAGACTGGGTTTTAAAGTTGCATTTTCTTTGCTCTTCACTTTATCCACTTTTAGCTTTTTTCTTTCGGAGGGTAACTTTTGGGGTGTCTGCACTGGCTCACTGCTGTTGCAATGGTGTGGTGGTAAGGCCACCAGTGCAAGTTGGAAGCTTTCCTTCCCACTGGTATCTTCTCTTTTGTTGCTTGAAACATCCTCATTTAGTGGCAAACACTTAATAAACTCCCCTTGTGCACATGTCTCTTCTGAGCCATTATCATTGCGGCTAATGACATTTAATGGGGCACTATCCTGGTCTGTAGCCTGCTGAAGTTGGAATCTCAATTCAGAATCGGTACTGAAAGGCAGGGCCTGATTGTTGCCACTCGAGTCTTCCTTTGAAACGGACAGCTCTCTGCATCCATGTGCAAGAAATGTTTTAGTCACCCCGCTGTGTTTACGATCACTGACTGAAAATGATGTTTCCATTGATTCTGCAAGGCTGCCTGAATTCTCTTGCGAGGAAGCACGCTGCAATATAGGACTACCAACGGAATGGCTTTCTGACTCTTTAGTATTTAGTTTGGCTGAAATGGCTCCTGGCGATGGAACTAGATTTCTAATTGTTGGGCCTTTGCCATCTCTTGACAGGCTAAGTCCCTCATGACTAGCTGTCTCCTTGGTATCTAAATGAAAGTTTGAAATGTCTGTTACCTTATTTCCCTTTTGTTTCTTGGCCGCTTGATTACTTTTCATTTTCTGGTAGATTTTCTTAAATGTTTCATCCCCATAGACCTGCCATTTTTCCTGAGAGAACATTTTTAATTTCCTTCGGCTGGGTTTCTTATACTTTGTGTTTGCTCCTTCCCCTCCAGTGCCAAGCTTTTTGGTGCCTTTCATCTCGTCCAAAGAAGATGAAGATTCAACCATGTTACTTAATGGCAAGTCATCTACCGCCACCTGTCTGACAAGTGCTCGGGGATGGCTGTTCGGAATATCTGTCAAACTCGCAGCGAAGTTGCTGGTATGCAACAAACCAGAAACACTTGTATTCGGCGACATTCTACTGAAAGATGGATATTTTGAACTATCCGCTCGGTCCTGTATCCTCTTTGTACTCGCAATAAAAGGCAGAGAGTTACTTCTGGTAACAGGAACACAGTCTATTGTTGTTGAGAACTGAGTGGGAACCGAGTGAAAAAACAAGGGTTTCGGTTTTTCCATGGGTGTGAAGATGGACTTGGCTGAGAACAGCGAAAGATACTTTTTCCTGTTCATGTCAGGAGGCCGTATGTCAAAATGGAACGAATCTTTATATGTATAAGGCATTGGCAAATCAATGCTGCCCTGCTTGGACAGGATTGTTTTCCTGGGTCTAACATTGTCCAATTGTGTGTCGTCCACCACAGCTTTATTATGAGAGATCAGTTTTGAGATATGTTCTTCCAACTTCTTTTTCTCTAAAGTTAAGGCTCCTGTTGCTTTCCCACTGGATTCTACTTTTGAACTATTTCCTGCCGTGCTCCTGAGATTGCTAATGGCTGTATCACCTTCTGATTCTGTGCTGTGTTCGCAAAGACTATGCAGGGGGCTGGGGGACAGCATCTGCTGCTCCACGCTATCAGAGCGGGACAGATAACCTGAGTCAGTGCTCTCACATTTCTTCAGCTTGTAATCTGGAGACCTGCTGTCCCATGGCTTCTCCAAATATGTGGCTTGCTGCCTCTGTAGCTGACTGTGCTTACTTACTGCTGGAGAAATTTGCTCCTGGATCTTCCTTCTCTGGAGTTGATTTGCTGAATCCTTCGTGGTGTCTTTCTCAAGTAAACTCTGATTTGCTCCTCCATGATAGGAGCTTTCTGTTGTCACCCACTGGCTTTCAGATACAAGGAGTAAAGTGTTCACTGCTGGCAGTGAAGTATCAAGAGGATGCTTCTCATTGGTTACTACAGCAATAGACTCTGAATTAGCTTGTTTAATCATTGTCCTTGGGTGGTCACAGCTTCCATCATTTGCTTTTGTTGTCTGGGGGCATTCAACACTCTCAATCACCTTCTCATTTTCTTCTAAAGGGCTACTACTGTCAGCCTCTGAGGGTAGCCTGGCATTGTTGACATGAGTTTGGGTTCTCCTGTGTTTATACAGATTGCTTTGAGTTTTAAATGCAGTGCCACATGTGGTACATGGGAAAGGCCTCTCGCCTGTATGTGAACGTATGTGTTTCTCAAGAACACTTGGCTTCAGGCAATCACGCCCACAGTGTTTACAGAGGTACTTCCCAGCACTTTTGGATTTCCCTGGGCTTCCAAGTGGTGTATATGGAGAAGAATTCTGTGGCAAAACTGGTAAGCCACTAACTATGTTTATTGTCCCAGGCTGCTTCTGAATGACTGCCTGAAGTTGATCCGTTTGCTCTGGATGTAAATGCGGGTTTAGGATTAAAGGTATACTAGTGCTGTCTAAGCTGATATTGGTTTGGCCTGTGGGTAGCTTGCGGTTTGGCTGAAGGCATTCTGACACATTGGGTTGATAAAGTGGTATGGTAAGAGTTTTCAGGTATATAGTTTGAGAAAGTGCTTGTTCTGGCTGGAGAACCACTGGGCTTAGTGAGAGATGTGATGCTGCTGGCACAGCTTGAAAGCAAGAGAGCTGAATTGGTTGATCATCAAGTGAGACCAGGGGACAAGGAAGTCTCTGTGCCTCCATGCCTTTTATGCCCTCACACCATTCATATGCAATTATCTGTGGGAGAAATAAAGAGAAGCAATTATATTTGAAATCAACACCCTTTCTTTTCTACCCTTTTTACATAATTGCAAATCTATATAAGTATTAGAAAATAATTAATCCAATTATGTTGGCAGTTTCTAAAGCTTTTTTTTTCAAGAGGGTACTAAAAGCAGACAAGTTATGCTGGTATGGTAGCAAGTAGAACATTGTAATAGCTATCATGGACTACCAATGTCTACACAACATCTTGAACCATACTATATGATATTGTCTTCATTATTTACATCCCTATGCTGTTGGCCATACTGAGGTCCCCTGTAATGGAAGAAAAATGGGCAGGAAATTCCAGAAATAAATAATAAATAAATAATGTAAAGCTAGCTACATGTTCTTCAGAATAGCCTTTTCACTGATACACAGGAGTTTGGGGACCTGATTTCCTCTTCCACATCACACACATTAGTCCAAAACAGAGGCATCTAGAGGAGATATTGCAATATGAATTTAGCCACCATTTACTATGCAGTTACTACTATCATCCTGTATGTGGATAGTTTTACATCAAAAATTCAAGGGCAACTTTGTAGCCATCTCATATTGCCATTTTTTGTTATGAAAACTGAGGAATATTGCCCTATCTAGGTAATTCTTTTTCTCATTTATGTAAGTTGTTAGAATTGGCTATTTTGCACATGCTTTGATTCATTGTTATCTGTTAGAAACCTTTGCAATTGGGTCATCTGGACATTTATATAAATACCCTCTTATAAACTCTGTATGGCACATATTGTTTTGGTTGTAACTTTGCAACCCAGAGTTCCCAACACACTCTTAAGTACATGCATGGATTTCCCCGCTTAAGTCAAAAGAGGAACTGTATATTCTATGGTATAATAATATATTGAATTTGGCCCATAGCTATCACAGCTTTGGGAGAGAAACACTAATGTAAACAGTCCTAAAAAGGAAGCCGAATTCCCAGACCCCATGGGAGGCAAACCAAACTGAGGAATTAATTGCAGTTTAATCAGCATCTGGTACTTTAACGGCATCTGGATGTAGACAGGCCACAATTATTAGAAAACTTGAGCCAACAGTTACTCAGGGTCATGATTTTACTAATAATCAGTTAAGCGTGGATAGAGAGGATGAAGTTTTCCTGGACTAAGACTCAATGCACCATTGGAAGTCAACTCAAAATGAAAGAGGCAAGTCACAATTAACCTGGATATTTAAAAGGTGTAGATGTTGTATTGTGAGTAGTGAGAATGAGAAGTTGTATCCACTGTTAGTCTAACTTAAGTCTCATTTATTTTAATGGGTCTACTCTTAACACAATTATAAAAGTGGCATGCAATATAATAAAAGCACAATCCAGGCCCCCCAAAAAATCTTGACAATGGAATCCTATACAAGCCAACTCAGAAGTACATTCCATTTAATTCAATAGGGCTTACTCCAAGGGAAGTGGTTATTGGATTGCAGTTTAAGATTTCTGAATGGACTGTAATGGGACAAATTAAACCATGTGCCTAACTTTCCCATTAAAATCAACAGAGCTCAACGATTTTTACTCTGCCTTCATCCTGTCCAGTGTTTTAGAAGAAGTAATAAAGCATATTCCCTTTTGTAAAATAAAGAACCAATAAGTAATTCTGAACAACAAAAACAAAATGATCCTAACAATATTGTTCAAGTGACAACAAAATGCATTATCTCTGCAATAGGCATAAGATTGAGTGGAGATAGGTATCTCCTGCTATGAATAAGACCATTTATTGATCACTAAAATAATGTGGAAATATCCCGAACACATGCAACAACTGTGTATAAAATGAGTATATATAAAGCAGGAGTTATGTGAAAACACCATTGCAAATGTGATTAACATGCCTCAAGATTTTGAGTTGTTCTTTAGGTTGAAGTGTCCTGAATATGCACACTGATAGCTATCATCCTTCCACACACCAATACTAGAGTCATATTAACTATTTTAGGGTTTGTTCTTAAAATAACTTTGCAATAGGAATGTCAGATTAAAAGACAGGGCACTCTTCTCATAGGATATGGTGAAGGGAGAACTTGATCATCCACAGTCCTAGAGACGAGAGAAGCTCCCGATGTTAAAATAAGCTCCATTCCATATCATATGGCATCCAATATCTCTCTTTGCATCAAACCATGCTATATAAAAGTACAAAACTATTATGGGATAACTGTTGTCAGTACATAACTAGAACTGGGGAGATGCAGGTTCAAATCCCCTCTCAGTGAACTTTTGGAAGAAGTGTAGGATAGCAATGTTCAATAATAATAATAATAATAATAATAATAATAATAATGCAACTCTGTCCTACACAGCTGGCTGAAAAAAGTACTCAAAATATACAAAATACATGCCTCAAGCCAAAACTTTCTGACAAGAATCATGGAGACATGGAGAACGACAATACACCTAACAACAGACAAGGATAATATACAGACAGAAAAAATTAATATTAAACGTGGCATATTCCAAGGTGCGCATGTGTAGCAAATGAATAATGTCCTTAAAGGAGACATTTTTCTCCCTCTCCCATAATGTTAGAGCCCATGAAGCTGATTGGAGGGAGATTCAGGACAGATAAAAGGAAGTACTTCACACCACACATAAACTATGGAATTCACTACCACAAGATGTGGTTAAAGGGGGGTTGGATAAATTCCTGAAGAATATCAATGGCTGCTAGACCTGATGGCTAAGTGCAATCTTCAGTATCAGAGGCAGTAAGCCTGTGTGCACCAGTTGCTGGGGAACATGGGTGGGAGGGTGCTGTTGCACCATGTCCTGCTTGTAGTTCCCTGGTCGACAGCTGGTTGGCCACTGTGTGAACAGAGTGCTGGACTAGATTGACCCTTGGTCTGATCCAGCATGGCTCTTCTTATGTTCTTATGTCCCTCAGGACACAAACACACACACTTAACAGGGGATGAATATAACCAGCTATCCCACACAAATTTACTAAAAGAATGTAAGTGAAGCACTTTAAGCATGTTGTAATGATTCAAGTATTTATTACCACAGAATCATTCAAGTTCCCCCTGCCCCTCACCACCCAATAAACAGACACCAGTTGCAAACAGAGGGTCTGTCAGGATAAACAGCATGTGGATCAGCAGTTTAAAAATATGCCATGGCTACAATCCTAAAATTATTTACTGGTGAGTAATACTGTTCATGAGTGATAGTTTCAGGAAAGGAGCCCTAATGTGTTGTGACAGGCAGATGTTTCTGATGAGGGTTGTCATCCCAGCAGATCCATGCATCCATGTAATTCAATAGAAGACATGAAAGCATACAGGGAGTAACTGCATGAGCTGTGGCACATTATGTTCCTATTAACAGACTCAACAGACTATAATGTAATGTATTGGAAAAGACAAATGTTTTATTGTGGCTTCCTCCCTGCTGCTTTCCCAAAAGACCAGCATTCATGGAATCATAGCTAAACACAGGACAAGGGTTTTAGCAAACACCAAACTAAATGGTGACAGAGATGGCATGAAGCAGACATACTTTAAGCTCATGCTAGCAGTTCAGTGTTTTCCGAAGCAAACTGATGCTATCATGCTTTGTGGCATCGGCTGTTTTTCATATTTCAGTCTGATGCTGTTTCTCTTTATGTTCTGAAGATTTTCTACAGACAGACACTGGCCAGGTTCAGCAGATCAGCGGAGGAAAAGTAGCTACTGTGGCTTCTTTTCCCCTCCTCACACGCCACTCTCATGTGCGCCAGATCCCTGATTACCTTTGTTGCGGTGCCAGGTTGCCAGGTTGTCCAAACCCAGCAAGGTGCATGGAGAGGGTACCTTCCGAACAATCCCATAACTCCTACAACAAGCCATGGATTGCAAGGGGGCTTGGAAACCACCCCGCCACATACTTTGCCAGATTCAGATGACACGGCAATTCATGCCATGATGAGGGTAATTAGGGAAATGGCACAAGCAGGGCATGGAAAAGATCCTTGGTGATTGTCTGAACCCAGCCACTTTGTTCTCCCTAAGACTGTAACTTAGGGAGCCTCTACAAGAGCGATTTAAAGCTCTTTCAAGGCGCATTACAGATTTTACCTCTACAAGAGCGGAGCGCAAATCAGGGGTTGAGGCGCTTTTTACCTCTGATTATTCGCATTATCGAATGCGCATTAAATAGTGACTTAAAATTTACCGCGGGAGTTAAAGCGCCTTATGGCCATGTAAACATGTGATTCTCCGTATGTAAACAACTTTAAAGCACGTTTCATACAGCCCGTAATGCACTTCACCACCTCTCGTGAATAGGTATTAGGAGTAAATGTGCTTATCCGTATATGCACATAATCGGGCAACCGGGCGTCAAAGCGAAATCTTGTAGAGGGGACCTGAGTTTATCTGTGGAGCAGAAGGAGGCAGTAGAGTGAATTGTACCATTTCCAGATACAGATGGGGCATGCTGTTTTTGAATGCTCCTCCTTGCAAAAAAAACAAACAAACCTGCAAGTAAATCAAGTTAATTCGTCAGGGTGAAAGGTTCCTTCTCGTTATGTTCATCTTCTGCTTGTATGGGGTTTCTTTACATAAAGGAATATTCAAAAATATGATGCCCACTTGTAGTTTGAAGAGGTACAGCTCATTCTACCACCACATTCAGCTGCATGGGCAGAATAAGCATGTGCAGCTGATAAATGATATGAAATAATAATGATGGCTAAATGGAAATCCATGTGCAGAGGCAGTGTGCCCTGAGGATGAATGGCAGTTGTTGGGGGACAACATTGTCTTCCTATTCTGCTTGTGGGCTTCCCAGAAGCATCTGTTTTCCCCTTGTCGGACACAGGATATTGGATTACATGGACATTTGGTTAAATCAAGGAGGGTTCTTCCTATGTTCTTAACCAAAGCCAGTACAAAACCAGTTAACAGAATCCAGTTGTACATAGAGTTCTAATTCTAGTTGACTTCAAAAGTGATGAATAATCCCTGGGAGGAAAAAAACCAAAATGACACAGCTGAACCTCAAAGATAAAAAACTGCTTCTAATGTTGCTAAGACAAAGTTTTGGTTTTGATAAAAACAAATATTACAGAAGGCCACCCTGATCTCTTTCCCATTCCTTTTCTTTGTATTTCAATGTGAGCCTTAAGACACCGGTGGAAAGACTTCAGGCTTGTCAGATTTATTTTGTTTTTTACTAAAACCCCAAGATCCATTAAACAGAGCCAGGGGCAGAATACATATAACGTAAGAACAAGCTGCCTCTGAGCACATTCTGAGACGAGGAATTCGTTTTCAGCATCAGAACTGAACTGAGCTCACAGCCATTCACACACAAGTCTACTCCCAGTTACTCTGGATTTTCTTAATTTCAGCAACCAAATTTGGTGTTGTTAAACAACTGCAAGCCAGAAACCCTTGCCTGCCAATCTACAGCAAATCATCCAGATATACCAGTAGTTCCTAAATCACCTTCTGCCAGTCGTAGCCTTAAAGGATTTACACACTTCTGGTTCCATGTTTTAACACAAAATCAGCTGTATAGGAATTGTTATTATAAGGAGCAGCAGGTGTGTACACAATTATACACACACACACACACACAAACCAAAATGGTTGAGAAAAGCTATAGCTGCTGAAATCTCCCCAACACAGCTTTTTGAAGGTGCAGGAGCACAATCCTTTGTCTGTTTGTTGAACACTAGAATTTATTTCCCACTTTGTCCCTCCATAAAAGAGTTGCTCAAGGCAGCTTACAAAATATTTTTTTAAAATTAAAACAGTAATAGTCAGTCATTAAAACTATGGCCTCTTCTGGACTGGGATAGCTTGGCCACAGTGGTACAGGCGTTAGTAACCTCAAGGCTGGATTACTGCAATGTGCTCTATGTGGGGCTGCCCTTAAGGCTGCTCCAGAAGCTGGAACTAGTGCAGAATGCAGCAGTTCGGCTGTTGTCAGGAACTGCCCCTTTTCAGCATGTAACTCCTTTGCTGAGAGAATTGCACTGGCTACCAAGTGGCTACCAGGCCAGGTGTAAGGTTTTGGTACCAGTGTACAAAGCCCTAACAACTTGGGACCAGGATACCTGAGAGAACACCTTCTCCACTACCAACCTGTCCAGTGGCCATTGAGGCCATAAAGGAGAAGAGCCTTTAGTGTAGTAGCCCCTCCTGTAGAGGCCATGTAGGCGCCAACACTGTGCTTCTTCCGGCGCCTCCTGAAAACAACTCTTTTCCAGGAAGTATTCCTCAACTGACCAGCTACCTTTTTTATTTGTATTCTGTTTTGAATTGAACGATTTGAATTTGATGTTTTAATCTTTTAATCTTTTTACTGTTTTATTCCTATTTTCACTGCTCCGGAATCTATTTTAGATATGGAGCAGTATATAAATATTGCAAATAAATAAATAAAACACATTTATCATTTATCTATTGAATCTGGTCCCACTAGACCCCTGTGCCCATGCAAGCCAGAGTGTGGATTTTCCTCCTTTGGTATGTTGTGGTCCTGCCAGAAAGAGAGCCTGTTAGAGACAAAACTGTTGGCTACAGGCCACTCTGCACTCACAGGTCAGAAAATATAAATTTTAAGCAGTGTTAACTTTGGACTAGATCGTGCCCAAGTAATGTACATCACAAACGACATCATTCTGACTATTGCAGACTCAGGTGCATCACACACTGGAGGAAATAGTGGGTGAGAGAGGGTGAATGACCTGGAAGAGAGAAGAGGGTGTTCCATGTAAGAAGCTTGATCAAAGGAGTGAACAAGTGCAATCTTCTTGCATTTCTTCAATACACTGCAACGTGCCTAACAACGTTTTGAATGACACACAATTTAAAAATAAACCACCAGAGAAAGAAAAGTATGTGGCAGAATTGACTCACACAAACACTTCTGGTTCACAGATTGCTTCTAGTTACAACTCCTTTGGCAGACAGAATCCCTCCAATTTGGATGGATGGATTGATGGATGGATAGGAGGCTTTCTAAAGGCTTCATCTTGTAAGCAAATGGTACACACAGTGTGTGACAGTTCCCTGTATGTAATGGGTTAACAGTGATGTAGTATAGTCATTAGAAAATAATAAGAAGAATGAATCACCCCAGAGCTAAAATGGGAATTTCTCAAATGCTTCGGTAATAGCTTTCTGATCATCCTCCAGCTCAGCACAAGTGTAGAACAAAAGGATGGCTAAGCACCTGAACAATGGGCTCAACAAGGGTGATTGAGGAAGGGAGGGGCGACCCGAGGGAAGATTGCCTGAGTTAGGTCCCCTCTACAAGGATTCGCTTTTGCACCTGGTTAGGCGATTATGCACATAATCGCAGAAGCGCATTTACGCCTAATCCCTCTGCATGAGAGGCGGCAAGAGGCGGCGAAGCGCATTAACAGATGTCCAAAATGCGCTTTACAAGTAGTTAATGTGCATAAGCGCTTATTCACACAGTCAAAATGCGCTTTAACGGACGGAGCAAAATAAAACTCGCGATTTAATGCGCGTTCGATAATGCGCATAATCTGGGAGATAACGCGCCTCTACGCCCGATTTGCGCTCCGTTCTTGTAGAGGTAATTTTTTTAATGCACCTTGAAAGAGCTTTAAATGCCTCTTGTAGAGGCACCCTTAGAAAGGAGAGAAAGGGGATGGATTCGGGAGAGAAGACAGATTGCTTTCGTTAGGGAAGGAAGGGTGAACTTTCCCAGAAAATGCTTGAAGAGAAAATGTCAAGAGTAGTTAGGGGAGAGATGGATTCAAGAGAGGGAAGATGGAGTTGCATTTTTACTCCTGTTTGTTTTGTTTTCTTGCCTTTGTAACTTCAGTTCTATGTGTGTAAATATCTTAAGCAAAGCGTGCCTTACTATGCCAAGAATAGTAAAGAGTTTTGATTTAAAACTGGTATTGTTGGAGATTCCTTTTCACCTCCGCCTATAGCTCTAACCTCCACGCTACTGAAAAGGGGGAAAAGAGACAGGTGGAAGCTTGGGTCCCAGAAAAGGGACAAGGTTGCTCTTAAAGAGGCAAGATATCTTTAAGGAGCAGAATCAGAGTGTCCAGCCAGGAAGGTGGAACCCTGAAAGTCCAGGAGTGGAACCTGGACACAGTGCAAAAATGTTTCACAGTGAACTCCATTTGTACAGCACTGCCTCATTACAAGGTATTCTTTATGCCCAAACAAAAGTGGGTAAATATTTTCTAGTAATAGTGTCGCTTATGATTTTCATCTCCTTGGAACTTAGAATTGTGCATATGCTACGCCAAAAACGAAAACTTCTCGATCAAGGGAAGCCAGATTTTGCACCCTGAACGCATTATGTTTATATATAAAGAAATAAAACCATGTTTATAATTTTTGAATCTGTACTCTTTCCCATAAGTACTATGGAAGTTGGAACTCAATCGGAGCCAGTGTGGTCGAGAAGGAAGAGGTGCGGCTTTGAGCTTAGGTTCAAGTTCTTTGCTCTGCCACGTATTCAGCATGGAGCCTTCCATAAGAATCTCACTCTCTCATCCATAGGCTCCCGGCTCTAAAACCACTTCAGGAGAAATCATTCATCAGGCAACCTCACCACTAGCAGCTGAGCATAGCCTGCATGATTATACATCTGTGATTCTCTCAGCATCATTATGCTCTCATAAAGCCAACAGATTAGGTACTCACTTAAGGAAAATAGAGGCAAATTTAAATTGATTTTTCACTTGTAGCGGAAACCTAACTTCACAATTTACATGACAGACAGGCACACCAACAAATCAAATGCTGGTTCAATATCTTGATTGTATAATCTGTAATTTTAAACGTAAACTGTCTTGGAGGCCCTTCCTCAGGCAAAAATATGGGATATAAAGTAGAAATAAAATCATGAAATCAATCTTGCCCTTCCCTCCTGTCTGCCTTTTTATTTTTAAAAGTAGAATATTTGTAGTTATTCATTTATACCTTCTTCTGTCACCTTATTAAAAATACAGATGTTCTAAAACAGTTTAAAAGTGGTCTGGGGTTGGGATGGGAGATGTGTTGGTGATGTCACAAGCATTATCCAATCAGTAACCACCACATCAACCTTTTTCCCTGGTTGAAAATTAACTGCAAATGTGCAAAATCCATTTTTAAAATCTATTTGCCTCAGAAGATAAAAAGTATGTTGAATATGGTGAGAGGTCTCTTCTCGATCATCCCAGAGTGCAGGACACGGAATAATGGGCTCAAGTTACAGGAAGCCAGTTTCGGGCTGGACATCAGGAAAAACTTCCTGACTGTTAGGACAGTACAACAATGGAACCAATTCCCTAGGGAGGTTGTGGGCTCTCCTACACTTAGAAGCATTCAAGAGGCAGCTAGACAGCCACCTGTCAGGCATGCTTTAAGGTGGATTCCTGCATTGAGAAGGGGGTTGAACTCGATGGCCTTTATAGGCCCCTTCCAACTCTACTATTCTATGATTCTATGGCACTCAAACCAGTCCCACCAATCTAAAAACCATTACTGACAGATGGCTATGCTGGAAGGCATCGGCTGGTGTGAAGCTGAGATAAGACTCAAAGCCACCAACCTGGTGTGCAAGATTGCAGTGTGGTTAACATGCCATGGTGGCTTGTTAACCCCACTGTGCATGCCAGCCGGATTTTCCTAATTACACTTGCAGGCGCAGTTTGCCATGCCGTCCAAACTCAGGTGGCATGGCTTGTCTGAGGTAGTAGCAACCCTCAAATAACCCATGAGCTGTTGTTGGATTATTTGAGGCTTGCTGCCCACCCACCCCAAAACAAGCCATGCCTCCCAGGTTCCGACAACATGGTCAGCTGCACCAGCTAGGGTACTTAGAAAAACACAGCAGGCACAAACAGCAGGGGAATAAGGCACCATGGCTTCTTTTCATCGCTGTGATCATGCGAATTGGCCCGTTGCCTTTAGGAAGGAGGTCCAATGAACTAATGATTTGGTGCTAACACGGCACTGCTTTTATTTCTACCATGCCTTTGTCTTTCTCGGTAGTTCATTCTCTTCTCCACTCAGCTGAGCCCCTGTACGGCAGCTTTCCCCAACTTGATGCCCTCTAGATGTGCTGGACCACAACTCCCATCATCCTCAGCCACTGTCTCCATTGTGTGTGCTGTTTGGGGATGAGGTGAATTGTAGTTCAACAATCTGGTGGACCCCAGTTTAGGGCAGGCTGAGGTAAGGAACCGTTCAGAAAACTCTGCATTTAAATGCGATTAACTCTTAATTACAGCATTTGGGGGTGGGGGGAGATGCACAGCCTAGAAAAAGAAAGGTTCCCTGCTGAGGAAACTGAGCATCACTCACTGGTCTATTCTTCCTTGTAGTTTCTCCCTCACTCCACCCACAGGCTTTTTTTTATTTATCTATCCATCCAGGCTAATGGTACCAATCAGCAACAGAGCATTTTCATGTGATCTTGAAGCCACGGAATGGTTTGTTCCGCCATCCCAAATTTAAGTGACAACTTCTACAGCTTTGTTCCATACCAAGACTAATTTATCTGGAAACATCAGAACAATCTTGCATTTGCCCTTATACCATAGTAAGGCAGAATATTGTTTCAGGGTGAGGGTATTCGCTGTTAGGTTGGAGGTACAAACAACAGCTTTGAAAAGACCGTGCCCAATTATCTGGGCTCCATAGCAAAGGGATAACAGAAGTTTATTATTTTACTTAGTGAAAACAAAATGCTTCTTTTCAAACATGACTTGCATTATGTTTTTACCTGTAGGACTAGGACTGGGAGACCCATATTCAAATCTCACTCAGCCATGAAGTTCCTTTAGGCCTCTCTCTCTCAGCCTAACTGTTCTCACAGGATTATTGTGGGGATCACTGCTGGCTCCAGGTTTGAAGAGATCTACCAGCAAAGCAAGGTTAGCAAGCATGTGGATAGGTGTGTTTCGAAGGACTTTCAATGGGCTTTTGACAAAGTCCTTCCCCAAAGAGAAAGTCCCTCTTCCCTCATATATGGTCAGTCCTGAGTCATACATCTGGGCTCCCACAAGCAGCTGGTAGGCCACTGTGTAAACAGAATGTTGGACTTGATGGACCCTTGGTCCGGTCCCCCTCACATCCACATGTCTGTTGGTTGCCCTATCACTCAGCCCTTGGGTCTCCAGATGCTGCTTTGAAATGCCAGATCGGTGCAAAATAAGACCCCCCTCATCCATGATCTAATAGTGGATGAGGCGGCCAATCTGGCTTGCATTACCAAGACCTGGGTGGGAGAACAGGGAAGAGTCAGTCTCTCCCAGTTATGCCCACCGGGGTACCTGGTTCAGCATCAGGGTAGACTTGAAGGCCGGGGAGGGGGGGTTGCTGTGGTCTATAGGAACTCCATCCCCCTGTGCAGGCTCCTTGTCCATGTGACTACTGGTCTGGAGTGTTTGCACCTTGTGTTGGGCCAACGGGACAGATTAGGGATTCTGTGGGTGTACCGCCCACCCCGCTGCTCAACAGACTCCCTAGGTGAGCTGACAGAGGTGGTCTCTGGTGTACTGTTCAGGTCCCCCAGACTGTTGGTTCTGGGGGATGTCAACATTCATGCCGAAGGCACTTTATCTGGGGCGGCTCAGGATTTCATGGTTTCCATAACAACCATGGGACTGTCCCAACATGCCACTGGCCCAACGCATGTAGAGAGCACACTCTAGACCTGATTTTTTCCACTGGACATGGAGATGGGGATCTGAAAGTGGGGGCCTTTACATCAATCCCTCTGTCATGGTCAGATCACCACCTGCTGAGGTTTAGATTTACAGCAGCTTTTCCCCTCTGCACGAGTGGGGGACCCATTAAGATGGTCCGCCCCCGGAGGCTAATGGATCCGGATGGTTTCCAGAGGGCTCTGGGGAGTTTTCTGGCTGATAGGGCTGGCTCTCATATCGAAACCCTGGTTGATCTGTGGAATGCAGACATGACCCGGGCGGTTGACACGATTGCTCCTGAGCGGCCTCCCCTGTGTAGAGCTCGTATGGCTCCATGGTATACCCCAGAGCTGAGAGTGATGAAACAAAATAGGAGATGGCTTGAGTACAGATGGAGACAAACTCCTGGTGGATGCAATCAAACACTGGTAAGTGCCTATGGTAAGCTGTATTCAGGGGCAGTGAGGGCAGCAAAAAACAATACTTTGCTGCCACTATTAAATCATCAAACTGCCACCCAGTGGAGCTTTTCAGAGTTGTCCGGGGGCTTCTACATGCTGGCCCCAAGGACATGGTAGAACCATCTGAGGCTCGCTGTAATATATTTGCTAGGCACTTCCAGGATAAAATCTTTGGCATCCGCCAGGACTTAGACTCCAGTATTATAGCAGGTAAATCTAGTGAGGTATCCAGAGCACAGGTTTGTCCTCTTTTCTTGGATGAGTTTCAGTTGGCACAGCTCGATGACGTGGACAAGGTACTTGGATGGGTTCGTGCAACCACCTCTGTATTGGATCCTTGCCCCTCTTGGCTTATAAAAGCTAGCAAGGATGGAACAGCCGGCTGGGTCAGGGAAGTGATTAATATCTCTCTGCGAGAGGGAGTGGTCCCACGCAGTCTGAAAGAGGCAGAAGTGAGACCACTCCTGAAGAAAGCTTGACACACAAAAAGGAAAGCAAGCAGAGAAACACAAGGCCTGAGGAGGTTTGTTCCTGTAACATTAAACCATGACTTAGTATTACCTCTGAACTCAGGTTTGCCATCTTTCGCTGCTCATATAAATCAGTAGTGAATCTACTGACTTTCATACCATTTATTTTATCTTATTGGATTTGTATACTGCCAAACTGGCAAATGCCCTTGGGACACTGGTCACCATGTGACCAGTGTGAATTTATTGTTGCACAATGTGAACAAGTCCTTTAGATGTCACTGAGGCATAAATTATAACACCAAAACATACATTTCCTTTCAGTTAGATATCCAAGCTTTTCCTGCTACAAGCTAGATCATGTTAATGGACAGTTCTTAACAGGAAATGGCTATCCACATTTAAGCGTCAGAAAAACTAGATTCTACAACAAAGATACTTCCATTTCCAACCAAATCAAGCGACAAATACAGACTTGCTGCTGAACCTTCAATAGCATCTTCTGAAGGCAGGGATGGGACTTAGCAGAACACTCTGAGACTGGATAAGAAGTTAATGTGGTTGTGAATCACAGGCATGGAAGTAACATTTCCAATACCCACAAGTTGGTTTCAAAATCTCTAAGAACATGGGTGGGTCTCCAGAGTTTTCCAGAAGACCTTCAAAGAAACACTTGACAAACACCTGATGTAAGTTGATTTCAGAGCTGTGGGCCACCACTGAGAAGGCTCTCTCCCTTGTACTCACCAGTCTAACAGCCCTTGGCAGTGGGCAAGTGAGAAAAGGCTATGGAACCCAGGTTACATTTTATTCAACAAAAACTCTTCTTCCGTGACTTTTTGATGCCACAGTGTCTCTTTAATAACAGTTTAACTAAGTCGGCTAATTGCTGGAGGTATAACGCAGCTAATACTTCTTTTAACTATGTTTTGGCAATGCCCAATAATTGCCTCTTTTGGGAAGAAGGTTATTTTATGGATTAATTTTGTAACACTCTAATATTTACTGATGTACAAGTCTTCTTAAATTAACTACCTGCTTCCTGGAAGTTAATGCACAGTCAGTGCACATGGATTCTCCACACCCATTTGACAGGTACAAGACTGATATGACAATACTGGACCGATAAATGCTCACCTCATATAATGCAATGGATTGAAGACTTAACAACACTTTCAACATTTGAACAGGTGGCATATAGATGCCACTTGCAAATGGATATTTGGTCTGCCTTTGTCGAAATGCATGTATAATTCTTTGACAGTTGTATATTCATATGCATATGCTGAAAATGAAATATTCAAATCTATGTAGTTCCATTTTTTCTTCTCCTCTTTACGGATTTGTTTTGTTGAAATTTTATAATAAAAGTTAATTTAAAAAACAGCGAGAAGGGGTACTTTACACTAACGGTATCAGCCAATACTTTCAATCAATCAATTCACATGGCCTTTGTATATCTGCCTACACCTAGAGGTTAATATTTTCAGTTGTGATTGATGTTTTGTGTCAGAACTATTTAGGATTTCCTTATGTAGTCATCCAAGAGCTCCATCACAGGCATATATCATTATTTAGTATGCCAACAAGCCCCACCACCATTGTTTGCAGTGGCACACTGAACCCCAGTTGGCATCCATGAAGTCACATTCAGAGGTCCGCTTTGCCTTTGGCAGACTAGAATCCATGTTGTCACAAATATCCACCTAGATGATAATAATAATAATAATAATAATAACAACAACAATAATAACAACACAAGTATAAGCTGCACACTCAAGGGCTGTGCAACCTGGCCTTGATTCTAACCTATACCTATAAATAAAGATGTGTTACAACGTGTTTATTTACTTTGTTTTTACTACAAGAGACTTTTGTTAAAATCAAATTTAATAATACCACGTATAGGTGTATTAAAACTCTGCTTTGACTAAGCAGGCTTCTTACAAGGTTTTATTTATTCCTACAATTATATGATGTCAATTTTCCTGAAACATGTACTTGTGCCACAAGCTATATTTATGAACAAAACCCGATTGACAAACAATACATAGACCTTTTGCTATTAGCATATCACCCCGGCCACCCATAGCCCACCCTGTTGATAGTTTCCTGAAAGGCTTTGTGGGTTGAAAACAAGAGGTCCACAAATGTTAGGTCTGCTTACCAGCCAGGCATTACTTGGGTTCACCAGTGACCTTTCCCTTAAATCCTCAGCATATGCCAGTGAACTTGAAGGAGGAATCTCTCTGCTCCAAGACTCAGTACAATATGAAATACCCTCTCCAGAGTTGGGGCGGGGGAGGTTTATTTCACAAGGTGTGCTGAGAAGCAGGTCTTCACCACAAGGCCATGGGCATGATGAGCAGATCTGTGGAGGTTTGGTTAAGATTATAATACTGGCTTACTCTCAAAGATGAAATTTCATTACATTGAATATTTGCTTTCTTTTGGAGTATACTTTGCAAGAGTGGCCTGCATTTTGCTGAAGAATTCTACTTACTGGTAACAGAAACTGCTTCATAATACTTAAATGTCCTCCATAAACATTTCAACTTTTAAAGCTGTCCTGCCTTTTCTCATACTGGCATTACCTAACCTAACTTCACAAGTATCCTGTTTCCAACACTGGCTATCCAGATGCTTCTGGGAAATTTACTAGGAAGCATGGGGGCAACAGCTCTCCATAGTTAACTCCAGCACACATTGCAGGGATTGGGAAAACTTGATTCTGACAAAAGCCTCTTTTCCCTTGAGAGTAATCTCTTGTGGGGAGAGGTGGGCTGATGGATGCAGGACCAGAGCCAAATGTGGGTAGAGGCATCTTCTCTTTGTTCTTTTATCTCTTTCTCTCTCCAGTGGTCTGCCAGGGGAGGAAAAGAACACTCTTGGCAGAGATTTGAATGGATCCCTTTTGAAATTAGGTCACAGGTTGTTCTTTGCTGAATGGTATTCAGAAGTATCCTGCCTCTGAACATGAGAGTTCCATTTAACTATCATGGCCCTTAATAGATACCCATTTGACATGAATTTATGCAATCCTTTTCTAAAGCTATAGCCATTACCACATCTTGTGCTAATGAATTCAGTAAGTTAATCATAATTATCTTGCTCTTCACTAGGAATACAGTTTTTAGAGACATTTGCAGCTGATCTTTTTGGACTGAACTATCAAACATATAGTCCTGGTGAAAAGGGTGAGTTCAAAACCTATGCTGTATAATAAAAAAGGCTTGTAATGCAAACCTTTTATTCTTTACAAGTAGAGTTGACCACATATAAACAATAAATGGCGAGGAGCACTTTTATGTCCTTAATTACAGCTGCTAACGAAAACCTAACACCCAGGAATACATGAAATAAATAATGAATATAGATCTCAAGCATGTTTGGATACCAGTAACAGTTTGTACTGCAGCAGGTGGAGTTTCCTGAACAACAGGAAATCTTGTGTGGTTGCTTATAGATGCCACAAAAATCAGCCCAGGTTAACTACATGTTGAGTTGCTTAAGTCACGCTTTTGGAGATGCAAAATGATTTGCTTATTAATAAACATGTACTGACAGTGCATGAAGGCCAGAAGATACTGAGGATTTCTCCCAGGCGGTAGACCAAGCTACAACCTTGAAGGGGAGACTTCTGAGGGGGGAATTCCCCCTTCCAGACCCTGCAGAAGCTCCACAGCAGCTTCCTTTCCCAAGGTTAAAGCTCCCAGGTTAAAGAAGGAGAGGGAGGGATGGGGGCATGCCAGCAGACAGAGAGAGAGGAGTGGCCACAGATCCGCCAGATCCAATGGCTTCTCAGCATCTGTCCCAGTTCCAGGTAGCATGACTCAGGTAGACAGGCTCAGAATCCCATCTTATGTAAATACTGCAAAGGATAACAGAGAAGCTAAAAAAAACCCTCCAACACTCTTCCCGTCCTGCTGGCAAGAATCCGACAAGGGACAGAATGATCAGAAGCCTCCAGTCTCTCATTGGATTGTACTCTAAATGTTCCTTTTTGGGAGAAGACACAACACTAATGAACCGATCAGCCCAGCAGAGAATTATTATAACTGCTCTTCTATGATAAACATAAATTAATACCCAATCAAGTGTGTGCAATGTAATTGTTCTTGAACCTGCTCGAAGCTTGTTGCAATCACTCACTACTATGCAGCTGCCAATTTCTTTACTACGGGACGCCAGTTTCGTTTTTGTTTTTAGTTACAAAGTCAGCACAAGGAATGGCAAAATTTCTTGTGGCATAAGTTTTCACAGTTAACAGCCCACTTCATTTCTACTGTAGGAGGCTCATGAAGAACTGTGCAATCAGCAAGGCACAAATACATTTGTGACATTTCAGGGGGCTTCAAATGCAACCTTAAAAAAATAGTATGAAAGTATGAAAAAAAAAGTGAGAAACTCTTAGGAGTATGTATGTGTGTCCATGCGTGCGTGTGTGCAAGCCCTTTACCTGTAGAACAGGGTTCAAACAAATAGGCCAGAAGCTCCAGATTTATTGAAAGTAGTAATTTATCCAAGTTAAGCTACCTGTTAGTAACCTAGGTTCTTCAGAAGTGATTTGCGAGAAAAAGAGAAAAGTATATCACCTATGCAAAAAGACAGCAAGTCTAATTATGTAGCATGTATTCAATCAAAGAAGCCAGTGTTTTTAATGGGGACAAAAACTGAGCAGAAAGAAGTTACGCAAGCTCACATGAGAGTGTGCGTATAGCTGTGAAATTATTTGTTTGTTTGTCAGCTCAATAACCAACTGATTCATTGGTTTAGTTCAGACGTCACGGCTGTGCCACAGTTTTGTGCACTGCCTTCTCCTCCTTCTCCTCACAGACCAATTCCCTTTCTCACTTCCCGATTCACAATAACCACAGTTTGCCATTATGTCCCATTGAAACAAATTATGGTTACCATGATGGCAATCCATAGTTTGCCCCAAAACCAGAATCAGAAAACAAGGTTACAATTCTGGTTCAGAGGCAAATTACAGTTTGTGGTTACAGTAACTAGAGTTTGCCCAATTAAGTTGCAACAGCAAACAGTAATTGCAAACTAGGAAGTGAAGGAATCAAAGCCCAGGGGTATTGACTGCATAAGGCATGAATCTTCAGCGTTCTGTCAGCAGAAAAGAAGCTACAACGGTATATGGGATGACACTTTATTGCAACGGACAACAACTGTACCCTTTGCAATCAGCTATCTGATAAACAGAAGATTTTTTTTAAAATCGCAGATTTCTTAGCTAGGACAGAAATGCCTCCATAGCTACCTATTTTAAATGCAAACAATTTATTTCTGACATTTCCCATTTTTCCTTCATTTGCTGAAATTGAAATACCCTACAGTATTTTATATCTAAGCTGCAGTTTTAGTTTAATTGTCAAGTCAATATTTCCCACATCTTTTATTAATACACCCATTCCTATAATAATGGCTGTTCCTCTGGCCATTCAACTGCACTTCCATGAATTTCTTGGGCTCCGCTGTCTCCAGCACCCTATGCCCAAGATGGATGGGTAGAAGATAGACTGGGATCTACTGGCAGAACTTAGGGTGCAGTAGATTAAACCAGAGGTTCTGACTCTCAATTGTCTAACAATAGCAACGATTCAAAAGCTTCCCCTGCCCCTAAATTAGGTGATCAGGAGTGGGGTTTTGTGTGATAGGACTGGGGTACCAGAATCAAGCTAACATCACAAATTTCTGGATATCCTCTTCCTTAGTTCTTGGCATATGTCCACCTGTCTGAGCCACTAGTTACTGGATCTCAGGTTCTAATAAAAAAGGAAGTAAATCCTGGAAGACTGACATCTGTCAACCCCTGCCCTATGCTGACAGCCTGGTAGCCCACAACCTATTTTTAAGTTAACAGTAGCTGAGAAAGCTCATGTCATTAAGACATTCGGATCTAAATTACAAAATTTATATATTTGGAAATGTTAGTAACCTTTCTGAAAAATGAATCTTGCCTGCAATTCACCAAGGACAGCTGTCTGCACCTTGTAGTATCGATATATGCTGAAAATAATACTTTGTTCTAGTAAATACGGATGCTTAAGGAAGTTTACAGAACATACTTCAGTCATGGTTAGGGTTTCCTTCAGGTGCTGTAAACAAAAAAAGTAATGGCAGCCTTTTTTTAGTGCCACAGTACATTCCCATCACTTTTCATTTAACATACAAGTATTGATCTGATACTCAGTTATTACATCGCAGAATATTAAAAGCCATTTCAGTGTACACAATAGGATGACAGAGCAATTACAATGAGTACAGAGGGCTACAAAACAAATTCTAAAGCCGATCATTTAAATTCCAAGGCAAAGGAAATAAGCATCTTTGATTCATCTCAATATACCAAATAATTTTGTAGAAAAATCATTCCTACTGTATTTTTCTCTCGTTTGATTTGCTATGGTGAAACAATACAAAGGCTTACCTCAGTAAGACACCCCTTGCACTATGAGTATTAAAGAAAATATTGATTATGGCACTTGCCGTCTCCTCAGCCAGTGTCATTTTAATATGCATATACTTCCCATACTAATTCTATAGATAGTCTTCATCTAGGGTGATTCTCAAAAAGTATGCACTATTTTGATTATTTTCCTGGCAATTAAATTTAGGACAGTTCTCACAAAGGGAAAGCAAATTTAATGTATTCTGCCTTTTACTAATGAGCTGCACAAACAAGATGCTTCCTGCAATTTAAAAAAAATGCCGATAAAAGGGAGTTTGGAGCTATTTTTGTCAAATGTACTGCTAAGTGTTTTGCAGTGCCAGAAAAGAGTTAACTGTCCTTAGCTTACATACCACACGTAAACAAGCATGTTTTTTCTACGAACACAACAACCTTGGTCCATATTTCAAAGGCTCAACTGAAAGATGGTAGAAATGCCGATGAAAGAGCCCCAGTGCAGATTTTTGGTAAAGATGCTGTATCAGAGAAAACCTATTCTTGTCTCATGCTAATAGTTGCTGCATTAAAATACACACAAGTTAAATAACCTGCTTTGTGCTTTACAGACTCTCATCAAATCCTTACGCACAGAAATTAACATTAAAGCTCTTGCTAACCTTTAGATGAGCATGTCCATAGGCCAGAGGAGTGCTTCAGGTTTCCCTGGGAAAGCGGTGCAACAACAAAAAGGATCCTGGTTCTTCTTTTCGGTTTTTGCCTGGCTTTCTTCTTTTTTTTTGGGAAAAGATGTGTAAAAACAAAAACAAAAAACCCGATGAACAGAAGGTTTTGGGGTGGGTGGTGGGCTTTGGGGTGGGGAGGGAAGAAGAGGGCTATTTCAACCCACACTTGGCGAGGGGAAGAGTTTTCACGGCTCTAGCTGGTAATATGGTTTTCCTGCTAGAGTGTCTGCACTACTGCAGCTCTGTGTGGGCGTAAAGAAATGACACGACTGGGTTTCAAACCATTAGAGCAACATTTGCAAACAGATAAAAAAAAAACCATCAGGTACAAATGAAAAATTCATCTCCCCAACTCCCTTTTTTCCTTTCTTTAAAGTCACAGTAGAACAAATAACCCCCTTCAATCCATCCAAAGTCTCCATCTGGTCCTGTAAAGCACCAGTAGTAGCTGAAATATATTGGAACAGCCTTCTTTACTTTCTTGCAATAAATATTGTCTGAATTACTTCTGTGACCACTTTGTAATGGGGTTCAAAGCGGCATAGCAATCATTTGTTCAGGTAGCCTCAGTGGCAAGGAGTGCCTTCTACCAGCTTCGGCTGGTGGCCAAGCTACAGCCCAATCTGGACAAGGATAACCTGGCTTCAGTTGTCTATGCTCTGGTAACCTCCAAGTTAGATTACTGCAATGCACTCTATGTGGGGCTGCCTTTGAAGACGGTTCGGAAGCTGCAGCTTGTGCAGAATGCAGTGGCCAGATTGGTAACAAGGACCAGAAGGTTCAAACATATAAGACCGATTCTGGCCCGCTTGCATTGGCTGCCTGTATGTTTCCGAGCCCAATTCAAGGTGCTGGTTTTAACCTATAAAGCCTTACACAGTTTGGGACCACAATACCTGATGGAACGTCTTTCCCGACATGAACCTACCCATACACTATGCTCAACATCAAAGGCCCTCCTCCGGGTGCCTACTCCAAGGGAAGCTCGGAGGACGGCAACAAGGGAGAGGGCCTTCTCTGTGGTGGCCCCTCAATTATGGAATGATCTCCCCGATGAGGCCCACCTGGCGCCAACACTGTTATCTTTTTGGCGCTAGGTCAAAACTTTTCTTTTCTCCCAGGCATTTTAACAGCTCAAGTTGAGGTTTTGATTGACACTGTGGCCAGGCTTAACAGTTAAAATGTTTTAAAGTGTTTTAATGACAGCTTTTTTATGGTTTTAAATTTTGTATATTGTCTTTTTAATGCTCAATCTTTTTAATTTTTGTAAACCGCCCAGAGAGCTTCGGCTATGGGGCGGTATATAAGTGTAATAAATAATAATAATAATAATAATAATAATAATAATATAATTAATTATATAATAATAATAATAATAATAATAATAATAATTTGTTCCTTTAGGTTCTCTGTAGTCGTAATCACCTATATACTAATACCAATATCATGTCTATGAGTGCTGGCGCTTATGTAACCAAACCCACACACAAGGCGAGTTATCGGCAGACTCGGAGTAACTTAGAAGTATGCAGAAATACAACATAAAAGCCTTTAGGAAGGAAAGAACAGAGAAGAGCAACCCCCACAAAAACAGCCCAATGAAGACTGAGCATGCTCAGTGCCCATAGACTACTGACTTACTGTTGAGAGGGGGAAATCTGAAAACCAGAAGGGATGGGGAGATGGAGTCGTTAGAATCTTGAACAGGGAGCAATCCACAATGCAACACATACACGCACACACAAGGCCTCACTTGTACACACTAATAGCGATCCCAATTCTCGGAGTGCCGGTCTTTGTGTAGCCAAAACTGCATCATCCACACAGAAACGCGAAGAATCAGTAGCCTTGGGGGAATGCGAAGGTTTGCAGAAGTACAATACATGTTTTTTTAAAAACCATCAATTGGGAAGGGTGGAGGAAGCCCAATGAGGCCTGAGCATGCCCAGTGGCCATGGGATACTGCCTGACAGTTGGGAAGGGGGGAGGAAAAACAAGAGAGAAGCAGAATGGAATGGAGAATCTTGGAAAAGGAGAGGGTTCCTGCCAGCCAACTATGAACAGGAACTCTCCACACTGCAACATTTCATTGCAGCATGTCTCACTTGTAATGCAGCTTGGCAACTGTACGCAAAGGTGAACTATGCCAATATTTATTGTATCTTAAAAAATAACATTTGTGAGGTTTGACTGAATGAACTGGCACTCTTTTATGACTGTAGAAGTACATATACAAACAAGATGTGTAGATTCTGTACAATACCCTATATTTTTATGAATGATGTGAATGTGTGTATTTACACACATGCAAGCAATACACACACATGTATCAAGTATACACGATTTAAAATAAAGACTCTTAAATCCTTCATTCTAGGCATTGCTGTGTCTGCGGGTTCCATTAATAACTTCTGAACACAGCACCGTAGTAACTACTTCATTATTTAGGAGGCATGTTCCTTGCCTTCCTGCTTACTTAATTCCTGACTAATATAAACAGACAGCAGAAGGCTTGACATGGTACGCATACCTCCCACCACCACCCACCATTAGTTAAGCAGCCCCGGTAAGATATTGAACATAATAACATTTAACTATTAGACCTTAGGAACTACTCTGAGATGTCTCACTTCTTAACAGGTCTGTTAGTTCAATTATAGGCTTAGCCTTTCAGATGGTTCTCTCACACGAATGAGATAAAGGCCGTTTACACCTCACACTAGCCCATGGTGGTTGGCAAGCCATGCAGGGTAGGTTGTTCTGCTAGCACACCCACCAAATGATCAGACACACTCACCAAATGATTGTCCCCCCTTCCCATCAGTCCGCAAGCCCAAATCAGGGGACCTGGTGACCCTTCTTGTCCTCTGCGTTAGGGGTTGGGGTCCCTTTTTTAAAAAAAAATCCCAGTCAGCATTTTTCCACAAACATGGGACCAGAAAACATTTCCTACACTTCCCCACAACTATTCTCCACCCCATCATGAAGGCGGAAGCGGCAGGTA
The DNA here is from genome assembly GCA_029215795.1 of Anniella stebbinsi. Taxonomy (NCBI): domain Eukaryota; kingdom Metazoa; phylum Chordata; class Lepidosauria; order Squamata; family Anniellidae; genus Anniella; species Anniella stebbinsi. Next base: position 15,742,350 of record JARDYH010000004.1, read on the forward strand.
AGTGGGGGACTGTAACCCTTCTTTCCAAGACAAGTTGCAGTCCCCCGCTTACCTGTGAGTTCCCCATTCATGCCTGGGTGGGGTACATCCCAAGATGGTCCCAGACTTTGGCACACTTTCTCCTCCCCACATCTCCTTCCCTCCCCACACAAAAAAAAAACATTTTCCCCCAGTTCAGTGGAATAATCTTTCCTGCAGTTTGCCTTTGAAAAGTCAAGTCGTGGGAAAGATCATTCCCCCGAACTGGGGAACAACCCATTATTTTATGAGCTGGAGGGGCTGGGGGAAGTAGATGCTGACGTGTGGGACCCCCGACCCCAGGGCATTGGCACACCCAAGCAAGATGAGGGATCTCGCAGGTAAGTGGGAGTATAAGACCCTTCTCCCACTCACCCCAATGGGATGGAGAAAGGATAAGGGTCTTAAAACTCCTACTAACTGCAGGATCCCCCTTCATGCCAGGGTGGAGGGAACACCCTAGGAGGGTCACACGCTTGGCCATCACTCCCCACTCCTTTCCATAGTTTTTAATTTCTTCATTTCGATATTGGGGAAGCTCAGAATGAGGAAACAAAAAAAATGTTGCAGCCCATTTCTTCTGAAGAATGTCAGGCAGAAGGAGGGGTAGGACAGGGTACAGGCACCCCCTCCTACCCCTTCCCATATTGGGTACCCTGCCTTTTCAGTCAAAACAGGGATGCTATCTCTGCCTTGCTTCTGACAGCTTTCATACCTGACAGCCACAAAGCAGAGACAGCGATCGCAATGGGACTAGATACCAGCTCTCCCCTCCTCCCGCCTCCATCTTTGGGCAATGTGCAGGGATGCAAGCCAGTAACCTCGTTTTCCCCACTGATGCACACATGCACAGCAGAGGGAAGCCAAAGGGGGGGGGATTAGAAGAAGTCCCATTTGCACACATTCGTTGGTTAGCATGTCATGCGAAACCAGTCATTGTCTTGCGAAACCAGTCATTGTCTTTCAGGTATTTTAGATCATGGGACTGGGTATACATTAGAGCATTCTGCTCCTGTCCACTTGTAAGTGGTACTGTTTCCATAGCCTCCAGTTCACTTGTTGGATCTACCCAAACCGACGCAAGTAGAGTGAGGGAAATAATATATCTCCTCAATGTGACATTGCCAGGTTACAGCAGGTGTGATGGTGACTTCATAAGGATGTGGTCCAACTTGAATAATATCTGGAATCTCTTTCCCCCCCTCCATATGCTCAAATAAGGACAGATTGAGCTATCTGTAGTTCTAGAAGTGAAGAGTGCTCACAGTACTTTACTTGATCAGTCTGCATGTTGAGAACTTCCCTATGCAGGTCAAGTTTTCACAGATTTAATCAAGACTGGAGACTGTGTGATGCACAGAGACCACGAAGAAGAAACTTGCACGTTTCATAGATAAGGAGCCTGACTACTCTTCTGCAGTTCACGTTTTGGATAAAGCATTCTGTCAGCCTACTCATCACTGGGTGATATCAGTGGAATTCCACTGATACAGATTGAGGCCCATTGCGTGTTACCTACTGTACACATACCCCTGTTTGAGCAAGAAGGCTTTTGAAAGGATGCATGGTGGTGCCAACTGGAGTTGTGGATGACATGCAGAATACCTTTGGCCATTTAAAATATTCATCCATCAACTACCACTACTAGAAAATTGTGTGATGGATGCCAATCCAGGCATATTTTGTCCCTGTCAACAGCCAGAGCAATTCTTGTCCCAGGCATGCAGTGCTGGTGGGTGGGTGTGTTGGGAGGTGGGGGTAAGGGGCAAGAACTCCAGGGCACATGCCAGCGGTGGCCACTTTTCGCTTTGGCCCTGCTCACTGCTCGGATGCAGCTCCCAATGTGCTGCTCTGGAGACAATTCAGCCCTTGGGCTAAAGTAGATTTCCCACACTTGCTCTAAACATACCATCATAATTATGAGCCACCAAAAATGAAGCCTGTCTTTGAATAAGGGCGGCAAACATCTGTGGAATTCTCTTCATGGTGTGCGAAGGGTTTCTGGTTTCTAACTAAAATAAATTTCCTATCATAATGTTCAAATCTGTATATCATGCTTACATAACGTTTGTATGTAAGCATGATATGCAAATCAAACTGATAACAATCGCAAAGGCTTTTATTCAATGTTATACCAAAGCTACAGCCTTACCTCAAGGTGACTTCCAGGCTCAGAAGGAATATGCCTCTGAATATCAGCTGCTGGGGACAAGAGCAGGAGAGGACTTTTGCCATCATGTGCTACTTCTGGGCTTCCTAGAGTCTTCTAATTGTCCACTGTGGGAAACAGGATGCTGGATTAGATAGGCCCTTTTTCTGATGCAGCAGGGCTCTTATGTGCTTTATGTCATTTATTATCTACTCAGTGTTTGTTTAATCTTAGGTCACTCTGTACCAGAGTTAGTTGACATGTGATATTGTCTATACAATCATGATTTTTTTAAAAAGTGCCCCTGGTTATCCAGGGGTTGTTTTCCTTATTTTCAGTTTACTGTAGCCTTATCTTGTACATACGGAGAAATCAATATAATGTATACTATGATGTACCTTGCCCTGTAAGGCTTTTCCCTCAACCCAAACAAACAATACACCACTCATAGGGCTTACCTTGCCTAACCATCGTGTACTGTAATTAAATCTAAGATAACATTACATTTTGTTGTGCCAATATATGCAGTGTCCAACAGTATGTAGTAGATAAACCAATTCCAAAAGAGGGTTGTTCTGCTTATCACCTGAACAACAATTTTTATTATGATAAACTTACTTAATATCCTGTTTCTGCACTTATTAACCTTCTGCATCATAACTTCTGTTCTGTCCAGGCCTTACTATCCACTATGGCTTCCTGATTCACATGAATACACCATATATATATATATATATACACATCATTTATTAATTGATTCACATTCTCTTTGGTTCTACATGATGCCCTAATCCAATTTCATAAGAAAACTGGCTACAAGATCAGGTCTATGGTGCTTCAACCATTAATTCATATCAACATTGTTGAAAACGGATTACAAATGGATTTGGAATCTTGAGGATTCAGAGTTTTATGTTTCCAGATGGTGGGAAAACACCCTAAACACAAAGCTGTTGTGAGTAACACTCCCCAAATTCAACCACTGTTAACAGGGCCATTTGTGATGGCTATTCTCCACTAACATCATACTGCAAGTCCTAAAGACAGAAGCATCTACTTAGCCCACGAATAGATAAAAACTGGCTGTTAGAGATGAAAATAGAAGAGATGAGGTAAGGGGTGCTAAAAAGGCTCAAGAGCTTGTAGCAACAGAGACAAAGGAAGTCAGAAAGAGAAATTATTTGTGTCTCAGAAAACAAGCTGAAGTTCTGGGTTAATCTTCCCGGAAGTGGAGCAGAACAGGTGTAGAATAAGGAAGTGGCGGGGGGAAGGGGGGGACAGAGATCACCCGCAACGAACAATGCAGCTGCATGTTATCCATTTTAAGACAAAAATAAGATTCTTTCTTATGGATTTATGCAGCATTGTCACAATATTCTTTCACCTTAAATGTGGCCTGCTCTTTTAGAACATTATTAGACACCTTCTGATTTTTTAAAATCAATATGCAACTCCTCTCCAATGCTGTCCCTAGTTGTGTATACCCCCTTCTCCTTTATTCCTCTAGACCTCTCTCTTTTACAACCTTCCTTTCCTAGAGCCCCAGTTCCTTTGTCCACTGTCTTCTTCCTTAACCCTTCTGCCTGCCCCGCCTCTCTTTGGGATCTGAGCAGCTTAGCCAAGGGCAGCTGGAAACACCTCCTTAATATTAGATATGCAGCAGTTCATCAAATCACAGCTAGAGGCTTCGCTACCACCAACAACCCAAAATCCTCAAGTGCAGGGGTAGGCACCTTTTTTTGGACTCATAGACACATTCGACAATTTGAAAAACTGTCCTGGGCACTGCTACAAAATAGGTGCACTGCAGTGGAAAGCATCAACCTGCAGCCACCTGCAATCTTTATTTCCTAAGAATGTCTCTGAGCCCCATGTGTGGCTCAGAGGCATTATGGGAAAAGATGGGAGCAGCTAGGAGCCCTCACTTTCTTTTGATGCAATCCCAACTTCCAGATGAAACTTTGTTATTAAAAAAAAGTGGGAGGGGTTGGACATCTCAGCAGGTATCAATAAAGGCATCCATGGGCGCACTGGAGCCCATGGGCTTCACTCTGCTAACCCCTGCTTTAGTGCATTACAGAATTAAGGATGTAAGCTGTCAATGGCTGTATACCCATTCTAAATTACTAAGTACAGGCACTTGAGAAATAAAATATCATCAGACATTTACCTAATATAAGTAGAGAAACTCAGAGCATCTCTACCTTAAGGGAAATCGCGTTTCTTACCCTGAGCTTTTGTATTTCTTGATTCTTTGGTGCTATTGTTATGGGCTACACTACATAGGAGGAGGGGACAAGGGGTTTGAATTGAATACTTCCCCTCCGTACAGTTCCATTAAGTTCTACTGAGACAGTGCCATCTAGTGGTGGAAGATCCTGCTGTTTCCCAGAATTTTTATCCCAGGATTTCCAAGGGATTCCGTGCGAGACGTCCTGGTTGTTGACAAAGTCGTGAAATCAACCCGAATACTTCGGGTTGATTGCCTATGAGCAAATGTTGTTTGCTCATAGGCAATATCCATCTATTATATTATTCCACACAAAAAAGCAATCCTCATACACAGCACTCCTTATGAGTATATCAAAATATTACACAGGAAAGAAATCATAGCCTAATTTTTCAAATTTGAAGGCTGAGGGAGTTTCATCACTAGGAGTCAAATCCCACCACATCATACTATGACAATACTGCAATGTACAACATTGGGGGCCAATTGGACATCATTAAGAAAAATACCAATTGTTTTGGTCCCATCTTTTTTTATGCAAACAGTACCAACAATAGCAAATTAAACAACAATCACTTTACTAATATTGGAAAACATTAGCAAAGATGGCTAGTTGCCATATATATGTCAAATTATTTGGCTATAAAATCAATTATTTTTGGCTAGATTTCAGAAACTCCTAGGGATTCAAGGAATAGTAAATACCATTCTTCCTGATGGGGGTCCCCTCTACAAGAATTCGGTTTGATGCCTGGTTGTCCGATTATGCGCATCTTCTCGCAAGCACTTTTATGGTAAATCACTATACGTGGGAGGTGGCTAAGCGCATAACTGGTTGCCTTACCGGTCGTATGAAACGCGCTTTAAAGGTGTTTAATGTGGAGAATCGCTTGCTCACATGGTCAAAAGGCGCTTTAACTGCCACGGTAAATGAAAACTCGCTATTTAACACGCTTTCAATAATATGCATAATCAGATAGAAAAAGCGCCTCAACTCCCGATTTGCGCTCCGCTCTTGTAGAGGTAAAAAAATTAATGCACCTTGAAAGAGCTTTAAATCGCTCTTGTAGAGGCACCCTAATTTAAAACCTGACAGGCAAACCACGTTAATTCCATTACACTGGCATCTCGAGTATTTTCACTTTCCCACTGACATACAAATAATTCTTTGTACTCCTACAGCTCCTCTATCTCAATGTCTCCTAACACCTCATGAACAAAGACTATTTTACCACTTGTATTCTGCACATGCATAATGAAAGAATACATTCTTGAAAACTAGAGTTACTTACTATATCTGTTTATTAGAATGTTAATATAAAAGGCTAAGGACATTGTTAATTCTATTATTATAGTACACAGACTAGAAACATACATCATAAAATTTATTGACACAAGCAGGTAGTCCTATGATTATCACCACATGGGTTGGAGCCGAACTTAATCATACATGCAGAAGACCCATTAAAATCATTGAGACTTAAGTTAGTCCCAACACTCAAATGAAACAGCCTAGCTGGATCCTAAAGTGGGGTTATAACTCCACTTTAGACGGGCTAAATGCAAAAGAGGACAGGCTACTGCACCTTTAATAGTTATTTTGAAGAGGAAATCTCAGCAGCTGAAACTTATCATGCAAGCTACAACATAAAAGTTTGATCAGAGAATCTGTTCTGAACTACTTTATAAGAAAATGTATGTTTTCCTTAGTAGTCTAAAGGTGCATGCACTATACTAGAGTGACCATCTACAAAAGAAGGCAGGGCCCCTGCAACTTTAACTGTTGTGATGAAGAGGGAATTTCACCAGGACCTAATTGCATACAAATGACAATGGCTGAAATTCCCTTTTCTCCTCAACTGTTAAAGTTACATGAGCCCTGACCTGGATTTTATCTGGTCACCCTACCATAGGCATCTGTTTAGCCACTATGGGAAGAGAAGGTTGGACTGCATAGGCCTTTGGTTTGACCAACTGTTAAAGGTACAGAAACCCTGTGCTCCTAGTTCCACTATGGCTTCACTTTACTTTTGCCTGTCTTGTGATGCGTTTAGTGAGGCTAACGTCAGGGATTACTACCTAGTGAGGTGAGCAGACACAGAATGAAAATAATTAACATTCAATTCAGAGGGTCTAAGATAGATTAGGAAAATGAAATACAGAAAATCATTTCCAGTAATTATCCTACTAACAAACAAAACAAACAAGTCGTGGCAAAATTGATAGTAGTGTGTAGGATTAGTCACAGTTAGCAATGACTATTAAATTGCTCAGAACTGCATAGAATTTTGGTTGGCAAAACTCCAACGCACCATGGAAACAAAGAAACCACTGGCACCAAATAAGCCTATCCATTTTTAAACGTCGTTACAGAAAACCTAATGCAGTATATTTGGAGAAACAGTATGCCTTTCTGTATAGTGAGGCAATGGTCTGTGACCCGGTTCGCACAACACACCAGGCTCACTGTGAGTAATGTAAGCAACCATTACATAACCCATAGCTGAGTTCATAGAAAACTCCACCACCCCAGTAACCCAGTGAGCCCAGTGTGTCATGCAAACCAGCCTATATTTAGCAACAGCCAAATGTGGCCTATCATATCATTCCTTCCTTGAGGTACCTATTGCCAGTTCACACAGGAGAAGAGCTTTCATAATATATGATTCCTTCTGGCAGGCACCGAGGTCATGTGGACAACTGTATTGTACAGTGCTACACTCCCACTGTGATTTCCACAATCCTGACATGACAACTAACCAGATGCAGCAGAACCACTTTAGCCATAGTTACACCAGGTGAGGTTTCTGCTTCTGCAACGTAACCATCATTCTATGGGCTTCTTCAGATATTGACCTGGTTCATATCACACGTCACAGCTCACTGTGGGTTATTTAACCCATGATGAGCCACGGCATCCACAGGCACCATTTTGCATATGCAATTCCCCATCAGGGGTTATTGTGTCATCCAAATCCAGCCATCAGGGTTTATGTGAGGATTAACAAACTGTCATACAATCCTCGGCTTGTTGTAGAGCTGTTTAACCCTCATGTAACCTGATGGCCTGGTTTGGACAACGCAACAACCCCCGCATAGTTAAAATGGTGACCAACCCCCACCACAGCTCTTCAAGCATTAATTAATCCATGATGGCCTGTCCAGTCATGTTCCCATTATCTTTTTTATGATGGGAATGCACTCATTTCTCCTGTATACATGGTTTATTATTTATTATTATTATTTATATTGCACTTCAGTCATAGTCAAATTCACTTTTTAGAATTTATTGCATCTTTAGGTTGAAAATCTGTAATTCTCTCTCCAGAAGCACATCTGGCACAAGTGATATTGGGTATCACTTGTGATGAAAATACTTCTCCACAAAGCATGCCCGACACAGTTCTGTTACTTGTTTAAACTTGGGGGGGGGGGGGGGTGGAGGGTAACATACAGTTAACAGTGAGGAAGGATTACAGACAACACCAGTCTAGCTCTAAAAAAAAAAGCCTACATGACTTCAAGCATCAAATAATGTGACCTGGCTTTGATGAAAAGCCATATAAACGATGAAACACTATAGACACAGCTGTTGTATCATATAGAATTGTATTGCATTTTTACTCATCCTTTTTCCACCTGACAAACACAGATTTCATATATTATTATTATTATTATTATTTATACACACATGAGCTCCAAAATAGAATTTTTCCATTCTCAGCTTTCAAGAACTTCCCCGTTCAATGAAATATCAGAGACAACTATGCCAATTAACAGGAAAGCCAAAGCAGCCCGGGAGCACTACATGTTCATCTGAGTGCAAGCATGAAATCAGAACTCCGGCTATTGGGTGGTATAGAAATGCATTAAGTAAATAAATAAATAAACTTCTGAACTGACAATCACAATTACGTCTTGGATGGTTACATTTCATTTCATGGTGGAAACTGCATGCAGTCATTAGTACAACAGGTGCACATACGTGTTGCAGATCGTTTCAGCAATATCCCTATGGTGAAGATTAGATGCTAATTGTGCCTCAGCAACCATGCTGCATTTCAAAAAGAATTAGATGCACACAAGTTTCTTGTTATGGTAACAAGGCCTGACCAACAGCCTGCAGTGACTAACTCCTTCTGGATGACTTCTCTTATCACATCTACAAATCTCTTTTAGTCTGTCTTGAGTAATTCCTTCTGCATGTAGCCATTTATAGGGCACAGGTTTAGCACAAAGTCCCTCAGCTGGTGAAAAGTACAATAACTTAAGTTCCAGCACAGTAATTGTTAAATTCTTATTTTGCTTCCTCCAGTGTGCACATGTGGTGTGTGTGTTTTCCAGGGGTTGGGGCTTCCAAATTCATAAACATTCAATACCAAAGCAGCCTACAGTACCATTTGTATTTTTAAAATTCAAAACAGGATCAATCTGAAAACTCTGCATTCATATTTTCATTGTATTAATTGATGCCACATGAGTACTACCTTTCACTATTACTAATTCTACATATATTGAATGTCAAGTATATACTGAATACTGGACAAAACACCAAAGTGGTACAATTCCTGCTCAAAGAACTTACATTAAAAGACTGCAATCCTACATCTATTTACACATGCCTCAGTTCCATTTATTTCAATTGCACCTAAGTGCGAATTCCTTAGTGGAGAATTGCGTCCTTTTCATATAGGTAGGACAGAGATGATGAGAAAGATAGCACAAAACAACAAAGATAAACAAGACGACACTTGGTTGATGCAAAGTTTCAAATAGTACCTTATGAAAGAAGAGTACCCACATTTTATTGACATAGATGGGGAGGCTCTCATAGGGACAGATAGCAGCATGGTCAAAGGCAGAAATGCAAAAGGCGACAGGAACAATAGGGGCTGAAAGGAGATAGGTTTGCACTGAGAAGAATCCGCTCATTATTATTTTTAGAAATAATGGGCAAAAAGGAATACATACCTGAAGCACACCAAATTACAGTCAGATTTGGCCAGGCTCTTGCATCCTCGGGTGTTTAGGAGAGAACCTTGCCTTCTTGTAGCTCCTACTGAGATGTCAAAGAGTTTATAATTACTCATCTCACAACCCCCCCAGACCCCACTTTACATGCTACTTCAAGTAGGGTAAGCTGCTGCTCCAGCCCACGCTATATCTACGAGTGCTGCATCCTTCCACCTCGGTTTTTATGCACTTGTGTTTTTATCAGTTGTCAGGGAAACACTAGATCTCTACTGTTGCAGCTTAGTGTCTAGATCAGTATTGCTACAGACAAGATAGTTTAGGAATTTAAAAGTAGCTCATCTAATTTCTCCAATGGCCTGAAGGCCAGGATTTTATGCTGGCACTGATACCATCCAGGTTCCCTTTTAAAAGAGATGCTTATTCTATTATTCAAATTTGAGAGTTTAAGTTCACAGAAAATGTAAACGAATATTTCAGTTTGTGTGCAGTGTGTGTGTGTGTGTGCCCCATGCATGCACCACATAGTTACTTGTTTTAAGCCTGTTCTGGGATAATATATTAACAAAATGACAACTATAACCACTATTAAACCTACAGCCTTGAAACTACCTCCACATGTCAGGTGGACACATTTCAGAAAGAAGATTCATCTGATTTACTTAGTAAAAGCAAGTCAGAGCGCTCTCACACTATATTTTAACTAATAATCCTGCTATCTTATCAAGGTGGTCTTGCACCCATTTTCTGTGTTGCATCATGTCCTACTTGTGGGTCCCTGGCCAACAGCTGGTTGGCCACTGTGTGAACAGAGTCTGGACTAGATGGACCTTGGTCTGATCCAGAAGGGCTCTTTTTATGTTCTTCTGTTGCATAACTGATCATCTGCCACAGTATTAGAATAGTTAGGATGGTTTGCTATGATGTACCTGAACCTCAGCCTCTCACAATCCCTCCTCCCCTTTTTTCTTTAGCTTGTTCTCAGTGATATCTCCCCTCATTTCCTGCTCAGAGGCAAACCACACTTTGCCATTTCATCCAAGCCAGCAAGTCTCTGTTTGCACTTGCTCTGCAAACCACAACCAAACTCTTGTTTGCAATCCTTAGCTGCAGGGCAAGTACAAACCACAGTTTACCAGCTGGGACAAAAAAAAGCAAACTGTGGTTTACCTCAAAAGCAGAAAATTACCACATGTGAGGGGAAGAAGCACATGAGCCTGAGGGTCCAACCAGGCTTCTCCAAATATTGCCCAACTGTGGTTTTGAACCACCTCATTACAGAGCTCCATTGATGAACCTGGTGACTTACTGTATGACATCTCCTGGATCCTATAACGACTCGTTATTATAACACCCTTTATATAAGATACACTACTTAAGTTGTCATTTATAATGTATAAACTCAGAAATCAATTATTTTCCACATTTTATATACACATTTACCATAACTAGAAAAGTCTAAAAATGATACACTTTACTTTTCTCTGAAATTTGGAACTAAACCTGCTCTTAACAGTAGCCACCACAGAGCAAGCCAAAGCATAGATGAGAGTCAATATCGGCCTATGGGACCACATAAAGCAGCCTTTGGGTAGATTCAAATTTGCAGAAATGTGCTTTCACTTTGTGAAATGTACCACTTCAGATTGCAGGTGGAGGGAATCATGTGTTTAAATGATCTCAAGAAAAGACTCCCTGAATACAGAAAGCTAGAACTTTGGAAGGAAAGCTAAGTTCAACCAGTATACAAGCTTCCCTCATGCAATGAGATTTCTACACTTCCAGACTGAAGTGGAACATTACAGAAAGCACTGTACTGCATGCTATTTCTGTATGTTAAGGAACATAAAAAGATGCCTTACACCAGACCAGAGTTGTGGTCCATCTAGTCCAGAATTACCTACTGAGCTCCGCCACTGAGCTACAGACCTTCCCTGACAAAATGGCTCTTAGTTTGGGAAGGGTGATTTGCACTGACAGCCAGAAATAGAATCACAGAATAGTAGAGTTGGATGGGGCCTATAAGGCCATCGAGTACAACCCCTGCTCAATGCAGGAATCCACCTTAAAGCATAACTGACAGATGTCTGTCCAGCTGCCTCTTGAAAGCCTCTAGTGTGGGAGAGCCCACCACCTCCCTATGTAATTGGTTCCATCGTCGTGCTGCTCTAATAGTTTTCCTGATGTCCAGCCGGAATCTGGCTTCCTGTAACTCAAGCCCATTATTCTGCGTCCTGCACTCTGGGATGATCAAGAAGAGATCCTGGCCCTCCTCTGTGTGACAACCTTTCCAGTATTTGAAAAGTGCTATCATGTCTCCCCTCAGTCTTCTCTTCTCCAGGCTAAACATGCCCAGTTCTTTCAGTCTCTCCTCATATGGCTCTGTTTCCAGACCCCAGATAATCCTTGTTGCCTTCCTCTGAATCCCCTCCAGCTTGTCTGCAACCTTCTTGAAGTGTGGTGCCCAAAACTGGATGCAATACTCAAGATGAGGCTTAACCAGTGCCAAATAGAGGGGAACCAGTACCTCGCACAAATTGGAAGCTATACTTCTATTAATGCAGCCCAAAATAGCATTTGGTTTTTTTGCAGCCACATCACACTGTTGGCTCATATTCAGCTTGTGATCTACAACAATTCCAAGATCCTTCTCGCTTGTAGTATTGCTGAGCCAAGTATCCCCCGTCTTGTAACTGTGCATTTGGTTTTTTTCCCCTAAGTTTAGAACTTGCCATTTATCTCTACTAAATTTTATTCTGTTGTTTTCAGCCCAGCGCTCTAGCCTATCAAGATCACTGTGAAGTTTGTTTCTGTCTTCCAGGGTATTAGCAATCCCACCCAATTTTGTGTCATCTGCAACTCTGATAAGCATTCCCCACACCTCCTTGTCCAAATCATTAATAAAAATGTGGAAGAGCACTGGGCCTAGGACTGAGCCCTGTCGTACCCCACTTGTTTCCTCCCCTCAGCTGGAGAAGGTACCATGGATAAGCACTCTTTGAGTCCAATTCTGTAGCCAACTGTGGATTCACCTAATAGCTGTTCCATCTAGCCCACTTTTAGCTAGTTTGCTAATCAGACTGTCATGGGTTACATTGTCAAAATCTTTGCTGAAGTCAAGATATATTATGTCCACAGCATTCTCACAGTCCACAAGGGAAGTTACCCAATCAAAAAATGAGATCAAATTAGTCTGGCAAGATTTGTTCTTTAGAAATACATGCTGGCTTCTAGTAAAACCATGCACACAGTCAGGATGCCTGCTTGCATTCTTAAAGCATGTATCCTGACTGAATGCATGCTTTAAGAATGCAAGCTGTATTAATATGAAAATATAAATGGCCAAGTAAAATGTCACCCTTCTAGGAGTACTGTACAGCTCTATACACTTTTTATGAAGTATGTCAGAATTCAAGAAAGAACATTATTTTATCAGGCTGAGATATAATCAGATTGTAAAAAGTCCATAACTTCTTCAGATTTCATGTAATTTTCAGCTGTCATGGTTACACTAAGCTTCTCCCCTTTGCTCTCTTATGTCTGAAATTGTGTTTCTATGGTTACAGAGAACCCTTAGTATATTTCAACTGAAATTGATTTATAATGGCATTCTTTTAAAGCATCACTACCAGCAATAACAATATCTGCAAATGCTGCCATCACAACATACCAACATTTAAGGAATAGTATTCATGGCAGACTAGCCATGAGGGCCTCCTCTATTAATTGTCAGGGACTTGCCTGCAATGACATGGATATATTAACAGGAAAGGGCCAGGGTGACCATTCAAGCAGCCTTACAAACTGGGTACAAGGGCCCAAATGGATGTTGCAAGGCCCCCACCATACCTCTTTGTCTCCTTCACCTCTTTTTTGTTCTCATTGTTTAGAAGATAAAGTCCCTTGAGCGGGGATCATCTCCTCTTATTTTGCATATTACCAACATGTTAACCCAATGTTAAACATTTGTTTCATCACTTTTTCCCATTACCCTAACAAGCACTAGTTACATTGCACAAGTATTGGTTTATGCAATGCGCTCTACGTGGGGCTGCCTTTGAAGACGGTTTGGAAGCTGCAGCTTGTGCAAAATGCAGCCGCCAGATTGGTAACAAGGACCAGAAGGTTCAAACATATAAGACCGATTCTGGCCCACTTGCATTGGCTGCCAGTATGTTTCCGAGCCCGATTCAAGATGCTGGTTTTAACCTATAAAGCCTTACACAGTTTGGGACCACAATACCTGATGGAACCCCTTTCCCGACATGAACCTACCTGTACACTACACTCAACATCAAAGGTCCTCCTCCGGGTGCCTACTCTGAGGGAAGCTCGGAGGACGGCAACAAGGGAGAGGGCCTGCTCTGTGGTAGCCCCCCCAATTATGGAATGATCTCCCCGGTGAGGCCTGCCTGGCGCCAGGTCAAAACTTTTCTTTTCTCCCAGGTATTTAACAGCTTAAGTTGAGGTTTTAACTGACTTTGTGGCCAGGCTTAAAAGTTTAAAATGTTTTAAATATCAGCTGTTTTATGTTTTATGTTTTATGTTTTTACATTTTGTATATTTACTTTTTAATGTTCAATCTTTTAATTTTTGTAAACCGCCCAGAGAGCTTCGGCTATGGGGCAGTATATAAATGTAATAAATAATAATAATAACATCGTTAGCACTGGCTTTGGGGCTCAACCAGATATTAGCCATATTCACCAGCTATTTGAAAAAGTGATGTCGAGGCCTACACTGCCTTGATTTTTCTCTGCACATGACGTCTAAGAAGCTGATGCTGCTTTCTGAAAGCTTGATTCTACTGATCAGAATTTAAAGTATTTCACAGTTAGGAATTTAACTACTAGCTATCAGAATCCTGCTGGGTCAGACAAAGTCCATCTAGTCCAGGATTTTGTTTCCTATGGTACCCAAACAGATGACTCTCAGAAGTGCACAAGCAGGACATGAAGATAATAGCCCTCTTCCATTATTGCTTCTCAGCAACCGGTACTTAGGGGCGTGTTGGCTCTACATTTGGAAGCTGCGCATAATTAAGAGTAGAAGCCAGTGCCACTGATAAGACTTATAGACCATTTAAAAAAAGGTACTATTTCAAGTTACAGAAACTGCTATAGCATCTGGCAATCCATACTATATCTCAAAGGCCTTGAATTTTCCATATCAGCAGCACTGTTTGCTGCAAAACAGAGGAACTGCGACTGAATGCACTTCCCCAGTGCAATAGTATTGTGTCTCCTTGTGCACTCAACTGTACACTGAAACAAGAACTAACACCTGCACTGTAGTTCTCTATGTGTCACCCAGCTGCATCTTGTTAAAGCACAACATAGATCTTTCACACTTGGCACGCCAAATGTAGTGGAGGGAAAAGTGCAGTCAGGAAATAGCACAGCTCCAATATGAAATAATGGCATAAGAAGATGAGGCCTAATCCTGGAGGATGAGGCTATCAGTGGCTACTAGTCCTGATGGCCATATGCTACCTGCAGTATCAGAGGCAATATGCCCGTGTACACCAGTTGCTGAGGAACATGGGCGGGAGGGTGCTGTTGCAGTCATGCCCTGCTAGTGGGTTTCCCATGGGGAGTTGGTTGGCCAGTTCTATGAGCAGAATGCTGGACTAGCAGGACCTTTGGACTGCTCCAGCAGGGTTAACCTTATATTCTTATGTGACCAAATGGTGGAGAGAGAACTTCCTAACCAATTCAGCAAAGGGATATATATCCTCTTACCTGCCCCAGAAGGTGCAACTCCCACCCTCCCATTGCAGCCTTCCCTCAACCTGGAGCTTTCCAAACGTGTAGGACTACAACTCCCATCATTCCCAGCCTGATGGCTAGGAAAAACGGGAATTGCGGCCTAATACAGCTGGAGGGCACCAGGTTGGGGGAGCCTGCCTGCCTGCCCTACAGCGAAAGTTCCTCAACGCTATTTTGCAGGGCGATCAGGTCCAATGACACGGAGCCCAGGTGAGGTCGGCACCACTCCCAGTAGGGGTGGGGGCAGCCCAGTAACATCATCCCTAATGAAAGCCAGCGGAAAGCGAGCGGGAAGCTCCTGCTAACCTATAGACTAGGAAAGGCAAATGTTTTCATCCTGACCTGCGCTAAAGGGTAAGACGATGGGAGGAAGGTTCTCTCCAGATCCGCCTCACTACCCATCTCCCCCCACCCCCACCCCCAAATATAAACCTGGTACGGTCCACTTTAGCCCACTGTGAGGTGAACGGGCGTCGCAAGCAGGCGAGCCGCCCCCATCAAGCCTCAAACGCGATAAATATGGCGGCGGGTGATTGAGCGGCAAGGAACTCTCGCTGCGCCTGCGCAGAGCGCCTAACTCCGGCGCGTGGCACCTCAGCGGCCCGGACCGCCGCTCCATCCCCGGCGCCTCCTGGACCACCATGGCTCTGGCGCTGCGAGGTCGGCGGGCCGCGGCGATACTGCACTTTCTCTGCCTTCTCTGGGCGGTTTTCGCCATGACCCAGAATTTAGGGGTTCCCAAGTCGGTCCGCAAAGAGCACGACGACACCTACGGGGGACCATGGAAATACCTGACCTTCCTTAACCAGGTGGCGACGGTTGAGGGGCAACTGCCGAGAGAGGAGAGGATGGGAAACGGGGCAGGGGGAGAGAAGCGCGCCTGCGCGAAAGAGATTCTACCTCATCGCAGGTGTAGGAGGAGGAGGAGGGGCCTGAGGGAGGGGGAGCCAATGGGAACGCAGATAGACAAGTGGGAGAATGGGAGAGGGTGAGGTGCCCTTCCTGAGGTATTCACAGTAGCCTGCTAAACCCCATCTAAAATGAGCCATGCTGGATGGATCAGACCAAGGCCTCCTCCACACGGGGCGTTTAATGAGCCTTGAAGGCTCATTATAAATTTTACCTACACACGAGCGGAGCGCAAAACGGGCGTACAGGCGCGTTATCTCCCCGATAATGCGCATTTTCGAACGCGCGTTAAATAGCGACTTTTATTTTGCTCCGGCCGTTAAAGCGCATTTTCGCTGTGTGAACAAGCGATTATGCGCATTAACTACCTGTAAAGTGCTTTTTGGGCATCTTTTAATGCGCTTCGCCGCTTCTCGCCGCCTCCCGTGCAGAGGGATTAGGCGTAAATGCGCCTCCGCGAAAATGCGCATAATCCCCGAACCGGGCGCAAAAGCGCATCCTTGTGGAGGGGGCCCAAGGCTCCATCTGGTCCAGCATTCTGTTCAAACAGTGGCCAGCCAGCTGCCCATGGGAAACCCACAAGCAGGACATGATGCAATAGCACCCTCCCACCCATGTTCCCCAGCAACTGCTGTACATAGGCTTACTGCCTCCAATGCTAGAGGTAGCATATAGCCATGAGGACTAGTTGCCATTGATAGCCTTCTCCAGGAATTTGCCTAATCCCCATTTAAAGCCATCCAAATTAGTGGCCGTCTCTTCTTCTGGTAGTGAATTCCATCATTTAGCTATGTGCTACGTGAAGAAGTCCTTCCCCTTTATCTGTCCAGGATCGTCCACCAATCAGCTTCACTATTATGAGAGGGGGAGAAAAATGTCTTCGTATCCACTTTCTCCACACCATGCATAATTTTGTATACCTCGATCATATCTCCCCACACTTGCCTTTTCTCAAAACTAAACAATCCCGGATGTTGCAAACTTTCCTCATAGGGGAGTTGCTCCAGCCCCTTGATAATTTTAGTTGCCTTTTTTAAAAAACTTTTTCAACCTCTACAATATCCTTTTTTAGGTGTGCACGGTTGTTTTCAGTCCTTAGATCTGTATGCATTATTGTAAGTGTGGCCGCACCATAGATTTGTATAAGGGCAGTATGATCTTGGCAGTTTTATTTTCAATTCCTTTTCTTATTATACCTAACATAGAATGTGCCTTTTTCACAGCCTCTTCACATTGGGTTGACATTTTCATCAAACTGTCCCCCACACCCTCAAGATCTCTTTCTTGGTCAGTCACTACTACCTCATATCCCATCACCTTATATTGAAGTTGGGATTATTATTTTTTTGCCCCAGTGTGCATCATTTTATACTTGCTTTCATTGAACTGCATTTGCTGTTTTGATGGCAATTCTCCCAGTCTGGAGAGATCCTTTTGGAACTCCTCACAATCCTGTTTTTTTTTAATCGCCCTAAATAATTTGGTGTCATTAGCAAACTTGGCCTCTTCACTGCCCACTCCTAATTCCAGATAGTTAAAAAGTATTGGTCCCAATACAGATCCTGTGGGGCACCACTGTTTACATCCCTCCATTGGGGGAATTTACCATTTATTCCTTTCTGTTCTTTAGCCAGTTACTGATCCATAATAAGTCGTTTCCTCTATTCCATAACTGTTAAGTTTGCTCAGGAGTTTTTGATGAGGGCCTTTTTTTACTTGGACTTCCAAAAGGCTTTTGAAATGTCCACCAGATCACCCGTGTCCACATGCTTATTGAGTACTCTCAGAAAACTCCAAAAGCTTAGTGAGAAAGGTCTTACCTTTGTGGAAGTCATGTTGATTCTTTTTCTGCAGGGCATGTCTTTCTATATGCTTACTAACTTTATCTTTAATAATGCTTTCAACCAATTTACCCAGAACAGGTGTTAAGTAATTGGCCTGCAATTTCCTGGATCCCCCATGGATTTCTTTTTAAAGATTGGTATTACATTGGCTATTCTCCAGTCCTCTGGTATAAAAGCTGGTCTTAGGGACATGTTAAATATTTATGTTAGAAGATCAGCAATTTCATTCTTGTCATCACTATTTGCCTCAGTTCCTCAGACATCCTGTTACTAAAGAAATATAAAGTCTGGTAGAATCTGTGAAAACATATCCAGATCAGAACCAACCAGTAATATGAAGTTTCAGATCCTTTTCATCGATAGGAAATTAATACAAGAAAACGAATGTGTATTTGTACTCCAGATTATATAATTACATAACTTCTTTTTGTAATTCCATAGGTTCTACAGACAATGCTTTATTCATTGTGTGTCCTAATTGACACTGTAGCTCTGTGCATCCCTTCCCAAGAGAAGTGTGTGTCCTGTTTACTGCTGCCTACCAGAGATTTTATCTTCTCTGTGTATGTTTTCCCCATTGGCTTAGTAAGTAATTACTACATCCATCATCATTCAAATAATTACTTCCATAGATTTATCTAAATGAAACTGGCAAAATGGGATAAGGTATTTTACATGCTGTTCCTTCACTTTGGGATGGGGTTACTTTAAGGACCTTCAGCCACATGACCAGCACATAACACAAGATCTGTGCCAGAGTTCCTGCTTGTGTACCTGCCAGTAATGTCAGTTAGGTTGGTGGGTGCAAGCAACTGGGCCTTGTTATTGCTGGGCCCACAGTTTTGGAACTCCCTTCTAATTAATATTTGCTTGGCCCCTTCAATCCAGTCTTTAACAGGGCCTCAATATCAATTAGTGCCCATTGGGGGTGGTGGGGTGGAGAGCAGAGCAGCTATCTATAGGCAGAGCCAAAGGGTCAGTAGGCAATGCAATAAGTCATTGCACAGAAAAGGAAAACTAATACAAATCAACTTTGAAATCCATCCACACAGCAATACACACAAGCACTCTTTTGAACCCACATTTTTCTGCTCTAGCAACAACCCAGATTCCACAGAAAAGAGAAACTGAAGCAATGAACTTCAAGATCATTTCAAGTAAAAGTAAAGCTTTCTGTCTCTCACTTATGCTTTCTCTCTCTCTGCTGGTCTAGTTGCTCATTGAGGAGGAAGTGAAAAAAGAGCAAAGAATCATTATTGTTCTCTGTGCAAATGTAACTGATAAAAAATGTTTCAACTATGACCATTGGCTATGGATGTCCCAAATTTATTTATTTATTTGCTTTATTTTATTCCACTTTTCAGACAATTATTGTCTGCCAAAGCTGCTCACATCAATATAAAAGACAAGCCTTGCCATTAGGCTTACAAACTAAAATGACGAGACAGAAGGGAAAGGGAGTGCAGGGGAAAGAAAGCAGAGGGAGGTCAGTTTTTCAAGGCCCTGACAAGGTGATGAGCTATAAGAAGACATTTAAATGCACTTCAGGCGAGGCTGATCTCCCCTTGCTGATCTTGCTCGAATAGCAATTGGTGGCTCTTATTCTTTTGGCCAGTGGATGGGGCCATAGCGTTCTTTCCGCTTACAACTGCAGTCCCAGGGCAACTTTCACTAGGAGCCAAATGCTCTTTGGCAGGGAGGGGAGTCACATTATAAGCTTTCCCAGATGCCGCTTGAGCTGGAACAGGAGGCTTTCACTTATGAAACTCGCTAAGAGCCAAGCTAGATTTGATTTTAATTGCTGTTAATATTTACATATTATTTACTGTTATATAAATAGCAGCAGAGAAGCCTGAGAAACCTTGGGGCCATGGGGGATGAGATAGTTCAATGCTTTCTCTACCTGCCATGGTTCCGACAAAAATTGCCTTTTCAAAACTGCTACTTTGATTTCAAGGGAAGCTTCCACTGGTGCCAAAAGATACTTTCCTTGAAATACAACAGGAGAGTCTTCGTTGGCACAGTGACAGGGAGAAAAAGACTTACAATACCACATCCCGCAGAGTCTCAATGCAACTCAGACTTCCCTGCAGCTGCTGCATACATAACAAAAAATGCATATTAATTAATTTCATTCAAGCAATTAATATTGTGTCTAATTTGACCTTTCAAAGTAAAAGGTTTAATATATAGCTGCATGGTATCTAGTGTTACTTGGTCC
The DNA here is from genome assembly GCA_029215795.1 of Anniella stebbinsi. Taxonomy (NCBI): domain Eukaryota; kingdom Metazoa; phylum Chordata; class Lepidosauria; order Squamata; family Anniellidae; genus Anniella; species Anniella stebbinsi. The sequence continues at coordinate 15,762,460 of JARDYH010000004.1, forward strand.
TGAATAAAAGGATTTGTTATGAAGGTAAGGTTTTTATTCATTTATCAGGGAAAATAAAGAAAACATCCTGTACTCACAAATAATAAATGAACTGTTTGTAAGAAAGGGAAAGATTAACAAAAAATACTTTGAAAACAAAAAAATGTTAAAATGCCCATAATTATCATTTGTGTGATAATTAATGTTCAGATCTTTTTATCAACAGTTTGTAGCTGTTGCTTTCTGGAGCCTGTATGCATACGACAGAGAGCTAGTGTACCCTCTAGAGATGGATGATATTAATCCAAGTTGGCTTAATCATTCTATGGTAAGTATTTGATTCTTTGAATATTTCTTTTGATATGTGCTGTTTGTTCATTCATTATTTATCTGATCATAAAAATAGGTATTCTGCAAGTTTGGTCTACTGTCCAATTGAAACATCACACTAAACTGTTACATGCACGAACCCTGAAGAGTATCGGGCTCATGTGCTTCCCCCTTCCTCCTGTATTAGATGCCAGGAGAGGAGATTGGAAGATCCACTTCCAATTTTAAACTAAACAGAATCCCTATTATGTCTGAGTTTTGGGAACTCTACTTAGTTTTAACTCTAGTTAGTGAACAAGCCAGGATCATAAATCCTGGCTTGATCTGGGTTGTTTGACAGCTGTTCTACAAACCAAGCAATCTTATACTGCATTTACACAAGGGGGCACTTTCATTGCCACAATGTTGGCACAATTTAGTTCATGACCTATACTCACCCAGCACAGAATAGGAGGTGGGGAAGTGAAATACACTGCTCTGAAAAATACAGCACTACAACAGCCACCCTCCAGGATCCTGTACAACACACCCAACACCCACCAACCACAGGCTGGAAAGCAACAACATCCCCATCTCAGCCAGCCTTAGAAAGAGGCAACCCACTACAGCAACTCGGGATGTCTCCCCATCCCACCCACCACAAAACCTGCCTGCTTGACATTGCAGCAGGGGCTACTGTGATGCACACAGCAAGAATACAACTACAAGGAGTCCTGAAGGATCTGCACCCAGGAGTTCAACTACATTTAATATTGTAATTTTAACTTGTTTTTATGCTTTATGCTTTTAAATTTTGTATATCGGTGTTTAATTGTTCAATGTTTTTAATTTTTGTAAACCACCCAGAGAGCTTCGGCTATGGGGCGGTATATAAATGGAGTTAAATAAATAAATAAATAAGTTTGCTCTAAGTCATCATTACATATACCCAAAGTACGGTAATATAATTCTATGTCTTGAAATGCAAGTTATAGTCTCCCTTCCTGGGGTTTATATACTGGTACGCTGTGATTGGATGCAGAATTAGTTTGAATCTTATGCTCTGTCATGGCAGTGTAGTTGGAGCAGGAGGAGGTATAGGGGCAGTGTCTTTGCCCTCCATTAAGTTCAATGGGGGACACTTAACTTACATCACCTCTGCAGTCAGTGAAGTTACATTGTCATCAGGGATGTGGTTGAGTTCTGAGGGGTTATAGAGTTTACTGCCTTACCCACACTTCCGTCTTGTTTGGAGTTTTTTCAAATGGTACAGATATGCCAGCATAGAGTTATATCAGCATAACTGTGGAGGTGTATTTCAAGTTCTACTAGTGTAGTAGGACTTCTGCCATTTCCTATAGCCCACTCCCCCACCTAAGCTAGCATAACATGGAGATAGGAATGTGTCTTAACTGTTTCGAATCTTGCTAAAAATGTGTTGTTTTAGGGATTTAGCATGCAGATACTTATCTCTTATAGCACTTCCCATTCATATATGCAGTGTCTTTGTAAAATAACATTATAACTAAACAGATAGAGAAGCCTAAGCATTAGGGGAAAGAATCAGATTCACAAAGGATTTTCTCCTTTTCAGCTATTGCATAAAAATTGTTTCCTGCAGATAAACATGGAATGGAAGTAGAAAAAATGCGATGTTATACAACCACTGAAACTAGTATAACAAACAATAAAACTAACTTTGTTTTCATTCGCCATATGTTTCTAGCTCTGACACTTGCGTATGGTTTTGATTTTCAGCATACTACGATCTTGCCACTGCTTTTCATAGAACTGGTTATATGTAGACATAAGTATCCTCGTAGGATGAAAGGAGTTTTGGGTCTTTCCTTTTTCACAGCAATATACGTCTCATGGTAGGTATTCAGTCTTTTTCCAAAAATAAGTGTGGAATGTAAAACGTTTCTACTCAGTTTGCTCAGGGTGCCTCGACAAAAGCAAGTTAAAGCTCTTTCAAGGCGCATTAAAAATTTGACCTCTACAAGAGCGGAGCGCAAATCGGGTGTTGAGGCGCTTTTTCTGTCCGATTATGCGCATTATCGAATGCGCGTTAAATAGCGAGTTTTAATTTACCGTGGCAGTTAAAGCGCCTTAGGACCATGTAAACAAGCAGTGCTCCGCATTAAACACCTCTAAAGCGCGTTTCATACAACTGGTAAGGCAACCAGTTATGCGCTTAACCGCCTCCCGCGTATAGTGATTTGCCATAAAAGCGATTGCGAGAAGATGTGTATAATCGGACAACCAGGCGTCAAACCGAATTCTTGTAGAAGGGACTTCAGATGTGATTCTTCGTTTTAAGTTAGCTTTTATTTTATTTTTAATTTTAAAAAGCAGAGGAAGCATGTGTGTACGCATTAGGAACTATAAGAAGAGCCCTGATATATCAGACAAAAGACCTATCTATCTAGTTCAATATTCTGTTCCTACGGTGGCCACCAAAATGCCCATGGAAGCCCACGAGTTGGACAGAAGTACAACAGCACCCTTCCACTTGTTTTGCCCAGCAATTAATCTACAGAGGCATACTGCGTCTGATATTGTTGGGTAATATATAGTTATCACGATTAGTAGCCTTTGATAATCTTATCTTCCATGATTTTTTAATTACATTTATATCTCGCCTTTTTTTCCTCTAAGGAACTCAAGGCAGCGTACATAATCCTCCTCCTCCTCTCTTATCCTCACAACAAGAACCTTGTGAGGTAGGCTGGGCTGAGAGTCTGTGACTGGCCCAAAGTTTTCATGGCTGAGTGGTGACTAGAACTCGGATCTCCCGACTCCCAGTCCAACACTTTAACCAGTACCCTACATTGACTCTTAAAAAGGGATTGGAATTCGTCCAATCCGCTTTTAAAGCCATCTAAGTTGGTGGCCATCACTACATCTTGTGATAGTGAATTGTGCAGATTAAATATGCGCTATGTGAAGAAGTACTTCCTTTTATCTGTCCTGCTTACCTGTCCTGATTCTCGTACCATTTAGCCGGCATTACCCCAGATTTTACTATTATATGAGAGGAGTAAAACTCCTGGTTTCTCCATAACATGCATACTTTTATACACTTTTATCTTGTACTTGCTTTTTTTCTAAATTAACCAGCCCCAAATATTGTAGCCTTTCCTCATAGGGGAGTTGCTCCAATCCTTTGATCATTTCAGTTGCCCTTTTCTGCGCATGGAACCATATTTGCAATAACGTCTTTGAACTAATCTAGATATAGAAAACGCCAAAGCAATACATGGCACACAGCAATGTGTGGCATCCTGGAGGTTCAGAGCTATGAGAAGAGCGTTGTGTTGCTAAGCAACAGGATATATAAACGCAGCTGGGAGCAGGGGGAGGAATGGCAGCATTGAAACATATCGTTGCCGAAGCGGTTCGCACGGAGGTCCTGCAGGTCGGCAGGCAGGCGAGCTGGAAGGGAGTGTGGGGGAGCCCGGAGAGGAGGCCAGGCTGGCTTTCAATTGATTAACTCTGTGGATCGCTTCCTGTGTTTTTATTGAAAACCAAATTTACCTTAAACTTGCGGCTTTCTATTTGTATTTACCAGCAAACCTAGAGTAGTATTTCCATATGACATCAGAAATAAAAGCAATCAGCTAACACTTGTTTGTAATTTATGGCTTCTTACAGCTCATGGTGATGATTACCTTCCTTTGTTTATAGGGTAATGTGGGTACACCATACATCTGGAATTTGGGCATATCCAGTTTTAGGAGTGCTTAGTCCAAATGGAAGGGTAGTATTTTTCTCTGTTGGCTTCTGTATAATGGCAGCCTTCTACTTCGTTGGGGAGCAACTAACAAAATTGTTGTGGAGTAAGTAAACCAGACATTTTTTTTGTATTTTTAGTGTCCTGGCTGGACTTTTCCAATACTCAATGTATTAGTGAGCAGATAAGACATTGTTTCCTCAAGAAAGTGCTTTTTACTAGGGATGTGCACTGGATCGGACACGATCCACGATCCGAGTCCGGTCCAGTGGGAAATCGGATAAATTATCCGATTTCCGATCCCGCAGCTGGATCGGCCGATCCAATCCGAACCGGTCCGAAAAAGCTCCGAACCGGTTCGGCGGATCGGCGGATTGGCGGGCGCCCACTGGCGCCCACCGCCGCTTCCATTGGCGGGCGCCAGCGGGCGCCCGCCGATGAAAGTGGACAGCGGGGGGGGGGAGGAGGGGGGCACTTACCTTCTCGGCCCGGTGGCTCCCGTCCGGCGCCGGCGCCTACTACTACTAGCAGGCTCCGCGGCCTGCTCTAGGGTGGCGCGCCGGGTGATGTCATCACCCGGCGCGCTACTCTAGAGCAGGCCGCGGAGCCTGCTGGAAGTAGTAGGCGCCGGCGCCGGACAGGAGCCGCCGGGCCGGAAAGGTAAGGAGGGGGTGCGTGGAGGGGAGGAGGGGGCGCGCGGAGGGGGGAGGGGGGCCCTTACCTTTCCGGCCCGGCGGCTCCCGTCCGGCGCCGGCGCCTACTACTCCCAGCAGGCTCCGCGGCCTGCTCTAGGATGGCGCGCCGGGTGATGTCATCACCCGGCGCGCTACTCTAGAGCAGGCCGCGGAGCCTGCTGGAAGTAGTAGGCGCCGGCGCCGGACGGGAGCCGCAGGGCCGGAAAGGTAAGGAGGGGGTGCGTGGAGGGGAGGAGGGGGCGCGCGGAGGGGGGAGGGGGGCCCTTACCTTTCCGGCCCGGCGGCTCCCGTCCGGCGCCGGCGCCTACTACTCCCAGCAGGCTCCGCGGCCTGCTCTAGGATGGCGCGCCGGGTGATGTCATCACCCGGCGCGCTACTCTAGAGCAGGCCGCGGAGCCTGCTGGAAGTAGTAGGCGCCGGTGCCGGACGGGAGCCGCCGGGCCGGAAAGGTAAGGAGGGGGTGCGTGGAGGGGAGGAGGGGGCGCGCGGAGGGGGGAGGGGGGCCCTTACCTGCCCGGCCCGGCGGCTCCCGTCCGGCGCCGGCGCCTACTACTCCCAGCAGGCTCCGCGGCCTGCTCTAGGATGGCGCGCCGGGTGATGTCATCACCCGGCGCGCTACTCTAGAGCAGGCCGCGGAGCCTGCTGGAAGTAGTAGGCGCCGGCGCCGGACGGGAGCCGCCGGGCCGGAAAGGTAAGGAGGGGATGCGTGGAGGGGAGGAGGGGGCGCGCGGAGGGGGGAGGGGGGCCCTTACCTTTCCGGCCTGGCGGCTCCCGTCCGGCGCCAGCGCCTACTACTCCCAGCAGGCTCCGCGGCCTGCTCTAGGATGGCGCGCCGGGTGATGTCATCACCCGGCGCGCTACTCTAGAGCAGGCCGCGGAGCCTGCTGGAAGTAGTAGGCGCCGGCGCCGGACGGGAGCCGCCGGGCCGGGAAGGTAAGGAGGGGGTGCGTGGAGGGGAGGAGGGGGGCGCGCGGAGGGGGGAGGGGGGAGGGGGGCCCTTACCTGCCCGGCCCGGCGGCTCCCGTCCGGCGCCGGCGCCTACTACTACCAGCAGGCTCCGCGGCCTGCTCCAGGGTGGCGCGCCGGGTGATGTCATCACCCGGCGCGCTACTCGAGAGTAGGCCGCGGAGCCCGCTGGTAGTAGCCGCCGGCGCCGGACGGGCCGAGAAGGTAAGCAGTGGCGGGGAAGGGGGCTTACCCCCCCCCCGGAGCCGTCCGCTTCTATCCGCTGGCGCCCGCGGGCGCCAGCGGATGGAAGCGGGCGGCCCCAGGGGGGGTAGGGAGCGCGGGGGAGGGGGTTTACCTGCCGGGGCCGTCCACAGCGGACGGCCCCGGGGGGGGGAGGGAGTTAGGCCCCCCCTTACCCACCCGCCGCCATTTTTTCCTCATAGACTTGCATTGCAATGCAAGTCTATGGGGAAAAAAATGGCGGCCGATCCAAAAATTTACGATTTTTGGGTCGGGATCGGACTCGATCCGGTCCGGGGGGCCTCCGATTTTGTCCGAACCGGTCCGGGACAAAATTGGAGGTCCCGATCCGGGTCCCGATCCGATCCGGGGGGTCCGTGCACACCCCTACTTTTTACTAGTAATAATGATGGATGCAGTATTTTCCCTCCTGGGTTCACCTTTGCACTGAGGGGTTTCCAACTGGCGTTCAGCTGAGCCCTCCCCTCCACCAAAAGGCTCTCGAGCAAGTATGTTTCCACTGTACTGGACACTCTGTAACAGTCTGATCATATCGTGAGGACCTCCCGCACCATACATAATTATCTAGCTGAGGTTCATGTCACTAGGTAACTGTATGTGAAGTCATGTAGGACCCCACATTACCATGAATAGTTGAGTATACTGCAGTGATCCTTACACAACATCAGCACACCCAGCTGAGGGCTGGAGATAGGGGAGAGCTCAATAGAACACCCATGGGAATCCCCTTCATGGGTATAGAGCTTTAGAGCTTTAAGGCTATGCATGCATGCATACGTTATTTCTGTTTTATCATGTTGTGTTGTGCCAAATAGCCGAAAACTCATTATATTCCTTTTCCTCCTCCAGCAAACCGTAAAAAGAAGTGCACCTAGAAAGGATCCTGGAAAAGGCAAAAGGCCATTAAAAGTGCAAGCTCGTTTATTATGAACAGAGTGGAACTTTAATCAAGATAAAAACATTCCTTGAAACTGGTTCTTGAGTACATGGAAAACAGCATTTTCTCGATATCATAGTTTAGAGTAAAAGTAGAAAGAGAGAAAATGGTAGAAAACCAGAATAATGTTTCTAACAAAATTACTGCTATTGTATATATGAAAATTCTCTCGCTGTGTGTGTTTATACATGATACATGATTATGAGCACATACGGGTTAATCATGCAGATCACTCAACAAAATTTCCAGTTTGCTGGAATAAGAGTACATCAAATAATATTGTGAAAGTGTGAAGTATTTCAAATGTATTTATGCTTCTTCCCTCTCCTTTTTTAATCTAAAAATTGAAACATGCACAAAAAACAAATATTTTGTGGCAAAACATATCATATGCTCTGCTGGTAGGAATGAACCACTAGGAACACATCACTTTAGTGCTGCAGAGTCTATACTAGCTTCCTACAACCCTACACAAGCCATGGTACAGATTTTAGTCTATGAAATTGTAACTGAGTAGAGCCCCTGCTGTACATCAGGCTTGAGCAATAACAGCACCTCTCATTTCCGGGGAAGGGGGGTGGAATTCGTCAAAGACCATAACTGAACATAACTGCATAACTATTTCATTTGGGAAAAGTTAAAACAACTATGGCTCTGTCATTTGGTGAGCAGGGTTAAGGGAGGGGATTGGGGTTTTTTTAATTAGTTGCATTTTAAAATGTACTGTTCCTCTACCTAAGTCCGTGGACAAGACCAAAATAAGAATTCAAATAAATTACAAATCTTGGACAATAAACAGTCTAGAATCCTAAATGTTCCCACACGTGAATCAATGGTAGTCACTCAAGAATCTATAATTTCCCACTATTTGTACTAGCTTCTGTCGGGGAGGTGATTTGTTGTAAGATCCTACTGAGTAATCCATCATCTTTTCTTTTTGATGAAAGCTATGCAACCTTTTCCTCAGAACTAATCAAGGGTGAGATTTTAAAATCTCAAGCTTCAGCAAATAGTGGTATTATTTTCAGCTTGAGACTTTGGAAACAAGCTGCTTATTAGCTAATTCCTTGGATGCCAATATGTAGGGTTTTGCTATAGTTTGTTTCCTCTGGGGGTAAGAGGGATGTACTTGTTTCTGTTCTCTGCAGAGCCACATTTTTGCATTTTAGTTTTCATTTGATCTATTTTGTTCTATGATTTTAAATATACACCTCTTGAATATTGAAGCGCTTTCCCACACTTTATTTATTTATTTATTTATTCATTTATTTATTTTTAGAGTAGTCATAATCTATTGGCTGTTAACAGTATGTTGCCCATGTACAAACAACTTTATTTATTTACTTACAGTATTTTTATCCCTTTCTTCAGCCAAAAAGCCTTCTCGAATGGCCTACAAAGATTAATAATGAAGACAGTCCCTGCCTTCAGGCTTACAATCTAAAAGACGCAAGACAAAAAGGAAAGGGATTGATTGATTGATTGATTGATTGATTGATTGATTGATTGATTTTCTACACTGCCCAGTAGCTGAAGCTCTCCGGGCAGTTCACAAAAATTAAAACCATAAGTACAACATAAAATATAATATAAAAGCTTAAAAACACAATACAAAAGTACAACCAGAATAAAGCCAAGCAGCAATGCAGAGATTTAAAATAGAGTTAAAATAGCAGAGTTAAAAGACAAGTATAGTAAATTGCTAAAATACTGAGAAAATAAAAAGATATTCACCTGGCATTGGAAAGAGTACAAACTTTTATAGGGAGCTCATTCCACAGCTGGGGTGCCACAGCAGAAAAGGCTGAGTTGGGAGTGGGAGGCACTGCATTGCAGTGGTTCCGCTCCTACTTGGTGGGTCGGCTCCAGAAGGTGGTGCTTGGGGAACATTGCTCGGCCCCGTGGATTCTCCAGTATGGGGTTCCGCAGGGGTCAGTTTTGTCCCCCATGCTGTTCAATATCTACATGAAACCGTTGAGTGCAGTCATCCGGAGTTTTGGAGTGCGTTGTCATCAGTACGCTGATGACACGCAGCTCTATTTCTCCTTTTCATCTTCATCAGGTGAGGCTGTGGATGTGCTGAACCAGTGCCTGGCTGCGACAATGGACTGGATGAGGGCTAATAAACTGAAACTCAATCCAGACAAGACTGAGACGCTGTTGGTGGGTGGTTCCGGCTGACCGGATGGAGGGTGTTCAACCTGTTCTGGATGGGGTTGCACTCCCCTTGAAGGAGCGGGTTCGTAGCTTGGGGGTTCTCCTAGAACCATCTCTGTCACTTGAGGCGCAGGTGGCCTCAGTGGCACGGAGTGCCTTCTACCAACTTCGGTTGGTGGCCCAGCTACGTCCCTATCTGGACAGGGATAACCTGGCTTCAGTTGTCCATGCTCTGGTAACCTCCAAGTTAGATTACTGCAATGCACTCTACGTGGGGCTGCCTTTGAAGGTGGTCCGGAAGCTGCAGCTTGTGCAAAATGCAGCGGCCAGATTGATAACTGGAACCAGTAGGTTCGAACATATAAGACCTACTCTGGCCCGCTTGCATTGGCTGCCTGTATGTTTCCGAGCCCGGTTCAAGGTGCTGGTTTTAACCTATAAAGCCTTACACGGCTTGGGACCACAATACCTGATGGAACGCCTTTCCCGACATGAACCTACCCGAACACTACGTTCAACATCTAAGGCCCTCCTCCGAGTGCCTCCTCCGAGGGAAGCTCGGAGGTCGGCAACAAGAGAGAGGGCCTTCTCTGTGGTGGCTCCCCAATTGTGGAACGATCTCCCCGACGAGGCCCGCCTGGCGCCAACATTGTTATCTTTTCGGCGCCAGGTCAAGACTTTCCTCTTCTCTCAGGCATTTGGCAATATCTGAGGAGCCTGGGTTTGTTTTGTTTTGTTTTTGTAGTTTTTTTGAAGTGTTGAAGTGGTTTTTAAATGTACAGATTGTGTGTATGTTGTATGTTTTTGCTGTTTTAATTTTTGTATATTGTTTTTAATTGTTTTTAATCCTATGTAAACCGCCCAGAGAGCTTCGGCTATGGGGCGGTATACAAATGTAATAAATAAATAAATAAATAAATAAATATCCTGGTAGCCACCTGTCTCACTTCCTTTGGCAGGGGCTTACGGAAAAGGACCCTTGAAGTGGCTAAAGTGTTGGACTGGGAGTCAGGAGATCCAGGTTTTAGTCCCCACTCAGCCATGAAAGCTCACTGGATGACTTTGGGCCAGTGACAGACTCTCAGCCCAACCTACCTCACAGTGTTATTATTATTATCTTTATTTATCTCCAGCCTTTTGCCCAATGCTGGACCTCAAGGCGGCATTACAAAATTAAAACATATACAGTTAAAAGCTATAAATCAAAAATATACAAAAGTTAAAAATAAATAGGTTTCAATATTAAAACATTTCAACATTTAAAATATATAGTAAAATTAAAAATTAAAAGCCTTAAAACATAACTGGGGTCCACGTTATTCTCCAAAGGCCTGCCGGAATAAGAAAGTTTTTGTATGCCTCTAGAAAGGAGGGAGCCAGTCTAGCTTTCCTGAAAAGGGAGTTCCAGAGTTGTTGTGAGGATAAAATGGAGAGGAGGAAGATTATGTATATGCCGCCTTGGCATCCAGGCCTTGCCTTCCCGTCGCCAGGCCTCATCATCCCACCCCCGCGCCCGGCTGCTCAACTCCAAAGCAGGTGAGCTGAGTGCTCTCTTCCCAGGCAAACCCCGCACTCACTCCCACGGAGTGCAAGCGTGGGGTTTTGGGGGTTCGAGGCACCAATGTGCCCTCATCAAGACAACCCCCAGGTGTGATATGGACTCGTTGGCCAGTCCCCGTTAACAATCTTGTTGCTCGGTTTTGGACTCAATTTTGGATTGGGAGGGAGGTGATAAAAAACCAAAACTCAATTGGTTCTCTGACTGATGGATGAGGCCAGAGCCTGCAATCGAAGAGAACTGAATTAAAGACCCACTAATTGTAGCGGAGGAATAAACCAGCTAACTGAAAAGGTAGGGCAGAATGCAGATCTGGCCAGTGCTCTCTTCTTATCTGTGTTAGATTGTGCACCATTTCCAAACATTTCAGATTATATTTCTCATTGTAAAATCTGATTGTTATTTTTTACAGCAGAACTAAAATATCTTCTAGGTAGATGCAGTCTATAAATCAAGTATTTGCTCTCTGGCTGTATTTACATGGAGGTGCCATTGGTCTGAGCCAGTACCTTGGGGTGAATATTGCATATATGACCATCAAAATGTATATGATAGCAATAGCTTGAAGAAATGTTGCCACCATTGCAGAAGTCTTGGCACCTACATGTGTGCCACCTAGGGTACAAATGCTCTCCCACATAAGGGCATCTCGGCAAAGAACCTGACTCACACACAGCTTGAAGGAGATGATCCTATAGGGACCTCTAGCCTTGGCCCCAAAGCAAAGAACTTTAAAGCCATTGATTTTGAAATGAGAACATATGCGCTTGCCCCTCTCCCGCTGAAAACATTTGGACTTAAACTTGCTTAATCTGGGGCTGGATCATTCCCATTACTTCATTAAATTAACCAAATCATATTCAAGTCACATTTCTTAAAAAATAAAAAAGAGCATAAAAATCTCATCTTTAATGTTCGTGTCACTGACACATTCCTCAAATTAAAGCCACATACTGAACTCCTTGTCCCTAAACATTTACATTGGGGCATTCTGCCTTCCGCTCTGTTATACTCCATGGCTGTGTCAGCTCGGCATCAGGTTATTGACACCATACTAATAATTTCACACAGCTGTTGACAGTGATGGGCTTACCAGGAAGCATTATGAAGCGCTAGGTTCGGGCAGCGGATTCCAGCCAGGGTGCTATTTTCTTAACGCGGAGGAGGGTGTCCTACTTTGGGATGCTCCTCCCACTCGCTCCAGAAGGCAGGGCTAAATTTGCATAAAGTTGAAGTCACCTTACATGTCTGGGAGAGCACCTCCCAGTTTCAGCCCTGCCTAGCTCCGGAAAGCAGAGCGTCGCTGGGGCACTGCTTGCAAACTACTTTTATGCATGATATGACCTTCTTTTCTCTTTTCTACCTTTTGTAAGGGAAGCCTCCCAGTATCAGTCTGGGCCATGCAGTCCCTTAGACAAGGAAACAGCCTCACGCTGTCAATTGCTACCTCTGAAGACCTGTCAGAGAATTGGGGAAGGCGCAAGAGGGGGAACATTTCCCAGACATCTGGTCCCATAGGAGAGAGCAGTTCCTGTACAGGTGATGAGTGCTCCGATGCTTCAAAGGACCCTTCTGAGTCCCAGGATGGCTGCAAAGGTGGGCTTGATGTTCTGTGTAGGGTGTCAGAGCTTGGGGCACTCTCAGCTAGAAAGGATCTTCGCATTGTTCATAAGGACTATGTTCTAGGCACAGTGCCTAAATTTGTACCCAAAGTGAACATCTTGTACCATCTATCTCAAGAACTAATTTTGCCTTTTTGTCCCAATCACCAAAAGAAGAGGAATTTATATAGGGCGATCAAAATATATGTGACCCATACTAAAGACTTTATATTGCCTGTAGTTGTTGTTTCTTTCCACCCAGCTAGTATGTGAAGAAAGATTTCACTGGCAACACTTTCAAGATGGATCAAAGCCTGCATCTCCCTGTGCGATAGGGATTTGGTTTCTGCCATCCCTGGGAGTCTTACTGCTCATTCCACAAGGAGCTAGCCACCATGGCTGCATTCAGCACAAATGCTCCCTTGATCAGCATTTGTCAAGCAGCAATTTGGTCTTCCATTTCCTCATTTGTCCACCATTATAAGCTGAATACCTTTGCTTCTGCTGAAGCGTCCTTTGGCAGGCCTTTGGCAGGGCGGGTTCTGCAGCAGGTGGTCTCTACTTAAACTGAACAGCAAGAGGCCCGCCCTATGAAAGTACCACTCAGGTACATCCCCAACTAGGATACCCTCCTCCACTGAAGGAAAATGGAATGTTGGACTTTCCATGAGCTTCCTTTTCTACAGTGGATAGAAGGTATTCTATCCACCCACGTAAGATTATGTCTTGCTGCTGAGACGGAAATAATTGTTTCAGTTCATTGACCATTTTTATTCAGGTTATTTAGCGCTTGGACTTATGGAGAGTACCTCTCTCTTCCTCTACCTACTGTTATTGTTTTTCCTGGGGGGGGGATGTGTCCCATTGAACTGTTTAATGAGAATATTTTTGCCTTTTGAGCTATTTTATTTCCCAAACTGGGAGATGCTCTCCCACACAGGAAAGGTAACTTCAACTTTATGCAAATTTGACCCTTCTGGAGGCCAAGTGGGAGGAGCCTTCTAGAACAAGTGGGAGGAGCAACCTCAACTAGGATACCCTCCATCCTCTGTAGGGTAAGTCCAAGTTCTTCTTCGTGGTCTTCTGCGCCTGCGCGGAGGCTCGACTCGGGAGAGCTTCTATAGCTAATAGTTAATTTTGGACAGGGAACCCCTCCCCCAACAGTGAATGCGCATGTGTGGGAGGGTTCCCGCCTTGTACCTCAGTTCTTCTTCGACCGCCATCGCGGTTGCATCGTCAAGAACTTTGTCTTCGGACTTCTATAGAAAGAAAGAAAAATAGTGAGATTTAAAGACTTCTTTACTTGCTTATGGCCCTCCAGGCCCCCTTTAAAAAGTGCTCCCGCTGCGGTAGCAAACTACCGCCCTCCGACAGACACAGCCTCTGTCTTTTCTGTCTTCGGGAGAGCCACAAGGTTGCGTCTTGCGGAAATTGCCAAGCCTTTTCCAGGCAAACAAGAAAACATAGTGCCGATAAGCTGCGGGCCGAACTCTGGTCGAGGGCCTTGGCGGCGACCAATTCGGCAGCTATGGGATCTCCTCCAACTACCTCAGCTCGCGACCTGGTCTCCCTATCGGTACCAGCCTCGCCAGCAAGCTCCCAACATAGTGGAGCTCGAGGAGAAGCACCCGCTTTACCGGGCAAATCTCCCTCAACTACGGCGCCAAAGATACCCCCTCATACGGGGTTAGTGCCAAGACTGCCTGAAGAGCAGCAAAAGAAAAAGAAGAGGAGAAAACACGACGCCGAGAAACCTCCTCGATCGGCTATTACGCCGTCGACACCAAGGGTCGACGCCGAGCCACGGTCGCAATCCACCGCCTCGACATCAATGCTGAAGCCAGCTAGCACGCAGGCACCACGTGATACGCCGTCACCGGCCGTTTCGATATCGAGTGTCGCTCCCTCTTCGAGAAGACAGTCTTCTACCTCCTCCTCTTCCAGGCTCGACGCAGAACTACGTCGCTCGACACTGACGTTGGTTGCGGGGCAGAGACGCACCTCGACACCGAGGCCCGATGCCAGCGCCACCCAACACTCAATGCCGAGGCGCGGGGACGACAGCGGGCACCCCTCGACACCAAGGCGCGAGATCGGTACCATGCAACGTTCGGTACCGCGACGCCGATCTGACTTTTTCAGAAGGGGACATACGGAACTCCCCTCAATCTCCTTTACCACCAGGTCAGGTCAAACGCTCCCGCCAACTCTTTCCTCGCTGTTCCGGCAGGAGTATTCCAGGGGACGCCCTCGACACTGGGAACCGACTTATCGCTCCCGCTCCCCAGCGTCTGATTGGGATCCACGCTCCCAGGCCTCCCAATCCTCCAGGCACAGCGAGGCAGGGCGGAGAGCCCCAGTCCAAGGCCACAGATCGGTCACAGCCGACCATGTCATGCTGCCCATAGATCAGCCCCCTTCACCGGTGGTGTCGACAAATACCCGATCTCCTTCTCATCCGGCCTTACCTGGAGACGTTTCACACCACTACCGCTCGGACTCAGACTCAGACGGTTACCAGTCAGACTCCTCGTCCTCCGCTTCAGGTCTCCCATCTGCTCCGTCGCCAACGGACTTGGTGGCTTCGCAGGAACCAGTCTCTCCGTCGGATGACTTCGGCTCTTTCTCCGACCTAGTCCTGCGTATGGCAAAATCCCTGAGCCTGGAAACGAACCAACCGCAACAGCAGGTTATCGATACCATCTATGATGTTCTTCAATCTGAAGCCGCCTCGACACCGGCGATCCCGTTTATCCCAACCCTCTTGGAAACTGTACAGCAAGCGTGGAAGAGTCCGGGTTCACTGGCACCGACTTCCAAACGCCTTGAAAACATGTATTGGGTGTTGGACAGGGAAACAGGGTTCCTAGTCACCCATCCCCCGCCTAATTCAGTAATAGTGGAATCTTCGCAGGGACGCTCCCAGAGAGCGCATTCAGCACCTCTGGATAAGGAGGGACGGAAACTCAACCTGATGGGTCGCCGTATCTATTCTACGGCCGCACTCAGCCTCAAGATTTCCAACTATCAGGCTACTATGGCTTGTTACCACCTTTTTGTGTGGGATAGAATTGGTTCCCTCTGCAATCACCTAGTTGGAGACCAGAGAGAATCGGCACGGGTGTTCCAAACCAAAGCAGTTCACTTGGCTAAGCAAGAACTCCACACCGCGCAACATCAGACTGACTGTGGGACTAAGCTAATGGTTAGTCCCATAGCTTTACGCAGACATGCCTGGTTCCGTTCCGCCGGCCTCTCACAGGAAGCCCGTACGAGGATTGACAATCTTCCGTTCGATGGTGTTGGCCTTTTTCACTCCACAACTGATGATGCCATGGATACAGTACAGAAGGCCAAGACCACCGCCAAGAAGATGGGGTTGGCGACCTTTCCACAACACTCTAAGGCAAAACGATGGTCTCGCCAGCCTTTCCCGACCGCCAACAGGTACCAAGGCGATCGTGCCCCTTTTAGGCAACAGCCTCAACAACAACCACAGTCGTCTCAGACTAAGAGACACTCTTTCTCGTCATCTAAGTTTCGCCCCCAGCGAAAGAAGAGTGACTATGGCGACAGGCAGCACCTTTGACTCCGCCACTGTCACCACTACAACCTTTGGAAACCGACTTACCCCCTTTCTATCGTCGTGGGAAAGTATAACATCAGACGTCTGGGGCCTTTCTATCATACAAAATGGCTATTACATCGCTTTCGATACCCCACCCCCTTTGGGGGTGTTTCGAGTAACAAAACCATCACCTCCTCTCATCGAAGACGTCAGGACTCTTTTACAAAAAGGTGCCATCGTGCCTGTACCACCTGCACAACGATACCAGGGTTTTTACTCCCGCTACTTCACCATTCCAAAGCCAGATGGCGGATGCCGGCCAATTTTGGACCTCAGAGATGTCAATGCGTTCATTACCACCACAAAGTTCCACATGACATAGATTGCATCAATCATCCCTCTTCTACCAGGAAACGCCTGGTTCACCTCCATAGATCTTCAGAATGCCTATTTCCACGTTGATATTCACAGGACAAGTCAAAGGTTCCTCAGATTCGCCATAGGCCACCACTCTTTTCAGTTCCGTGTCCTCCCATTTGGCCTCTCAACAGCACCAAGAGTGTTTACCAAGTGCATGGTGGTCGTATGTGCCTTCCTCAGGAGACAAGGAATCCAGGTTCATCAGTACCTAGACGACGGGCTTCTCGTGGGTCCATCCCACACCCAGCTTTCAGCCGACATAGATTACGTCCTCAATCTCCTAAACCGACTGGCTCATTCTCAATTTGAAGAAGTCCATCCTCGAACCCGCACAAAGCATAGTTTTTATCGGCTCACTCCTCGACGCACCACACCAAAGAGCTTACCTTCCGAGGAACAGAGCAGACTCCCTACGGGCCCTAGCACGCCACGTAATAAAACACCCGTCTCTCCCTGCTATCAAGATCCAACAGTTGCTGGGCCACATGGCCACCACAACCGTGGTGATTCCTTTCGCACGTCTCCGAATGCGTACGCTCCAACTCTGGTTCACCAGAATCTTCTTCCCTCACCTCAATTCGAAGCACACAATCCTCCGAGTCCCTCAAGGGGTCTTGAGATCACTCCGATGGTGGACTCACCGGTCCCATCTTCTTCAAGGCGTACCATTCCTAATTTCAAATCCAACGTGCACAGTGACTACGGACGCTTCCCTCGTAGGATGGGGAGCTCATTACAACTCCCTCCAGTACAAGGCACCTGGTCAATCAGAGAAAAGACAGCACACATCAATCTCCTCGAGCTGTTAGCAGTACAGAAGGCACTCAAGGCGTTCGAACAACATCTGCTCGGCGGCCACGTTCAGATAGCGTCAGACAACACCACGGTGGTCTACTATATCAACAAGCAAGGCGGCACCAAGTCCGTGGCTCTGGCGAAGCTCACCATCCACCTCCTCACATGGTGCCTACGCAGGGGGATCACGCATTGCAGGCCACGTCAACCACCTGGCCGACCATCTGAGCCGCCAGTTTTCCTTGGCACACGAATGGCAGCTCCATCCGCAGGCCTTCCAACCCCTCTGCAACCGTTGGGGTCACCCCTCCTTCGACCTATTTGCAACAGCCGACAATGCCAAATGCCGCCTTTTCTGCAGCAGAGCAGGCCAAGGCTTGGGATCCAGGGGGATGAATTCCTCACGGACTGGACGGGCCATCTCTTTTTCATCTTTCCACCAATTCCTCTCATACCACGGGTCTTAGCCAAGGCCAAGAGGAGCCGCACAGACTGCATCCTGCTGACCCCCTGGTGACCCAGACAGGGATGGTTCGCTCCTCTCCTCAACACGTCCAAGGGGCACTACTTCCGATTCCCGACCAGACGGGATCTCCTATCCCAGTCACACGGTCAGGTGACACATCCGGACATGGACTCCATTCACCGCATGGAGACTCAAACCTCCCTACTAAATGCTAGGATACAGGATGTATTAAACGCAGCTCTGAGACCATCCACCAGAGCCTCATACAACAGAAAGTGGAATGCCTTCTCGGCATTTGCCTTACATAACGGTTTCCCCCCTACCACTTGTTCAGTTCCACAGGTCTTGTCCTTTTTAATTCATTTAGTTGACAAGGGGCTGCAGTTATCCTCTATTAAAGTTTACTTGGCTGCCATCTCGGCCTCACACGACCAAGTTGAAGGGTCAACAGTGTTCTCCCATCATTCAGTTAAACGCTTCCTTAAAGGACTTTTGAACCTCGCCCCGCCTAGGCGACCGCTTCAGCCACCCTGGAGCTTGTCAGCCGTGCTTCACACCCTGATGGCAAAACCGTTCGAACCTTTGGCTACCGTTGACCTCAGGTTACTTACCTTAAAAGTTCTTTTCTTGGTGGCTATCACTTTGGCACGCAGAGCTAGCGAACTCGCCACCTTGTGTATCGACGAACCTTATCTGGTCTTCCATAGGGATAAGGTGCTCCTGCGTCCTGACCTTCAGTTTCTCCCGAAGGTCATCTCTGCTTTTCACGTCAATCAAGACATCATCCTCCCGGCATTCTTCCCGTCTCCCACATCGGCGTTAGAACGAACACTACACACGCTGGATGTCCACAGAGCCCTGGCCTTCTATTAGGCGCGAACTGAAACTTTTCGTTTAACCAAGCGCCTTTTTGTATGCTACAGCATGGCAAAGAAAGGACAGCCAGCCTCTTCACAGCGCGTGGCAGCCTGGCTGACCCAGGCCATCTCTTTGGCCTACCAGATCGCACGGCTGGAACTGCCGACGCCAGTCAGAGCCCATTCCGCCAGAGCCATTGCTGCATCTTCAGCCTTCCAGCGAGGCGTGCCTGTTCAGGAGATCTGCCATGCCGCCACCTGGTCCACAGCCCTCACCTTCGCACAGCATTATCGACTGGACGTAAGGTCTCGGGCGGATTGCTCCTTTGGCAGGGCTGTACTCTCTTCCATCTGCACCTAACGCCAACCTCCCGACGTACTGGTAAGTGAGCTTGCTAATCGCCCATATATGTGTGATGCACAGAAACCACGAAGAAGAAGGACAGGTTGCTTACCTGTAACTGTTGTTCTTCGAGTGGTCATCTGTGCAGTTACACAACCCACCTGCCATCCCCTCTGGAGGGTGTCGGTGGAACCTGGACATCTAACCATTCTGCTTCAGCCTGAGCCTGTTTGGGGTCTCAGAAGAACTGAGGTACAAGGTGGGAACCCTCCCACACATGCGCATTCGCTGTTGGGGGGAGGGGTTTCCCGCCCAAAATTAACTATTAACTATAGAAGTTCTCCCGAGTTGAGCCTCCGCGCAGGCGCAGAAGCCCATATATGTGTGACTGCACAGATGACCACTCGAAGAACAACAGTTACAGGTAAGCAACCTGTCCTTCCATTTTTCCATCTCATTCTCCATGTTTGTTTGCTTGTTTAAAAAAACCTCTGGTCCTGACCAGAAGGTCATGTTGACGTTTTGCTTCAGGTGCAAATATGTCAAAGCCAAATAGTGCCTCTTGCTATTCTTCATCCTATGGCCCTTTCTACGCCATAGAGGTGTAGAGGGCGGAGGGTGGGCGATCCCGGAAGTAGCTGCTCCCAGGATCGGCACTCTCAATTCTCATCAGAAGTGCGACGCCCCGGGCTGCTCCTGGGCTGTCGGGCCCGCTATTTTGTAGTTCGGGTGGAGCGGAGAAGAGCGCTCTAGCACTCCAATGATAAGGTAAGTTTTTTTTTAAATGCGGTGAAATCTGGGGGCCTCCCCCCCGCCATCCTGGGGATGGCAGACTTGGCCCACCCTTCCCTGATGGGCACGGAACCATGCAATGCAGCTCCAAGCCCATTTGTGCTGCACAGCAGCACCCAGGACAGACAGCCACATTTCCCGCAGTCCCAGGAACTTCCCGAGACCACGGAAGAATCGGGATTTTCCAGGGTTTCCTTATCCCTGGAAAATTCCGTGCCTGCCCCCCCCCCCGCCCCCGGGAGTCCCTGTGCGTCATTTGGACTCACAGGGACCAGCTGGGGTCCATCCCAGGCAAAACGCCTGGTGTAGAAAGGGCGTAAGTGTACATTTGCTACGGTTGGAATACTTAAGACCAGTCTATCAGAAATGTGATTATGGGAAGAACAAGAACATCCATTGTTGCCATCCAAATGTTTTCATCAACCACAGAAGTTTGAGAAGGGATATCATGACTCATTATTGAGAGAATGAGTCATCATAGAGAGAGCTCCACAGCGAAAAGGTTATCTTGCCCTGCTTGTTAGAAAGCTTATTTCATTATAGCTCTCTACCATCTATCTGTATATTTATGGGGAGGCCAGGAAGATGGGACCCTTTTCCTCTAATAGAATCTTGCTTGATAGCTGTTCGCTCAATAAACAAGGTGGATTGTTTTATTGTTGTTTTAATCACATTTTATTTATGATTGTAACCTTAGCTTGAGTGACATTTTTTCTTGGTGGAAAGGTGGAGTACAAATCAAATATATAAATCCAGGTATTAATTTTTGAATTTTTAAGTATTTATTTTAGCTGCATTTCATTCTTATTCTTAGTTAGTGAGCTTTTGGCTTGCTTGGGTCTATTGTGTCAGAGCTCCGGGTTGTTGTTTTTTAAAATCAAGAATTCTGCAAAAGAATCAAAGCATAACATTGGAGCTTAACTGTTCTAGATGGCTATTATGTGTTCTTTATTTATATTTAGAGTATTTTTATCTCACTCCTCAGCCAAAAAGCTTTCCAGACTGGCTTACGAATAATCAGTAAAAGAAGAGAGTCCCTGCTTGCAGGCTTACAATCTAAAAAGACGCGACATGCATTGGAAAAAGGAAGAGGGAAAATAAATATATGTCTTTCAGCAAGACTGGCGGAATGGCCTTGCTTCCTTCTCTCATCTCTTTAGCCTAGGTTATCTCTTGCACAGTCAATATAAGTGGAATCACAAATGCATGCTCCTTTCATCCATTAGTATCAACCAGGCTTGAAACTGCGGTGTCTTTATGCCAATCATTTGATTATTGTGGTTTACAGAATTCAGTCTGTCAAAACTATTTATTCCAGGGAACTGTGGGGACCTCCCTGCCCCTTCAAAAAATAAATATTTTTAATTTAAAAAATACTTTTAAAATATTAGGACGTCAGGTTCTCCTGCCTGTTCTGAACCTGCCGCAGGCAGGAAAAGGAAAGAGTTGCTATGGGCCCTGCCCAGTCTTCTTCTGCTCATACAGGCCTTAACCCTGCGCTCGCTCTGTCCACTCTCAACCTCTTGCTGTGCTATCTCTCTCCCCTCTCCCACTTTGCCTTGATATTGTCTCAGTTACCGTCTCGCATCAGAACCCTGGGATGATTATGGATCCCTCAGGACCCTGAGATGATTATTGGCTGCCATGACTTGGAGCTCCATCAGACGAGTGTTTTATTGCACACTCGTTACTGGGCACTCACAGATTTTCACGGGTCTCTCTCACAATGTTGTCTGCCTCCTGTGTGCCTCCCGACCCTCCTAGCCTTCTTCACGCAACCAAGAAACACCCCAGTAAGTCTGACTTGTTTTTAAAGATGGAAGTTGCCGCTATCTCCCGCCATGCGCAAAAGAAGCGGCAGGATCAAAACGGGCCACTGAATGGGCCACGTGCACGTTGTTTACTTCCTCTTTCAAAAGAGGAAGTAATGAGGGACAAACACCCGGGCAGAGAATGACGGTAAGCAAATGCGATTTTCCCCTGTGGGATGATGTTCATATTCTCAGTTACCATCTTGTATCAGAGCCCTGGGATGATTATTGATCCCACAGGATCCTGAGATGATTATTGGCTGCCATGGCATAAAATGGTGCAAACTTTAGAATAGGATACAAACAATGAAAGAAAAAAAAAACTCACGCTCACTGATCAGGACATAAATCTGGCTACATTTTTTTGGGGGGGGGGAAACTCGTATAGACTGAAAATGTGAATACCTTCCTCTGCCATGAATAAATCTAGTTTGGTCTTTTAGCTATATAAACATCAGTCTTGTTTTGTGCTGTTCTGTTTGAAATGTCAGCTCATCATCTAATTAAGATCTTACTTATTTATAACCTTATATGTCTCTAGCTCAAATAAGTGGGAAATCCTCATAAAAATATACCATAATAAAAGTCAGAGATGCATCTATCTAATATAAAATATAATGAGGTGAGTCATCTGCAGTAGCTAATATATTGTTTGTGCCACATGCAAAAAAAAAAAACCACACCCACATCCCCTTACATATATTAATGTAATGATGAGATTTATTCCCAAATAAAAAAAATACACTATCAAATGCATAAAGCCCAAATGTCTCTATACATATCTTGAACATACTAAAAGAAAAACAATCATGTCAAGACTAATAAAAACTGCCATGACCCACCACAAAACATAAACCGATGTTGACCTATAAAGGGACGTGCAATCCAACTGCAATCCAACTAAAACAGCACCCTTTTTTTTGCCATGGCCATTTTTGAGGTTTACTATTTCAATCTTGAGAATATTTTGGATTAATTACTACTTGTGCACACATACACATTTAAAATTTTAATTACTGTAACAATAGTTAAGTTTTGGTCTGGAGATCAATCCACCAGGAAGTGTTTCTGCACTGGCCCCATTGAAATAAATGAGAGCTATCAAGAGGCTTTTCATTATTATTATTATTATTATTATTATTATTATTTACACTTATATACTGCCCCATAGCTGAAGCTCTCTGGGCGGTTTACAAAAATTAAAAAGATTGAGCATTAAAAAGACAATATACAAAATTTAAAACCATAAACATAAAACAGCTGCCATTAAAACACTTTAAAACATTTTAACTGTTAAGCCTGGCCACAATGTCAATCAAAACCTCAACTTGAGCTGTTAAAATGCCTGGGAGAAAAGAAAAGTTTTGACCCGGCGCCGAAAAGATAACAGTGTTGGCGCCAGGCGGGCCTCATCGGGGAGATCATTCCATAATTGAGGGGCCACCACAGAGAAGGCCCTCTTCCTTGTTGCCGTCCTCCAAGCTTCCCTCGAAGTAGGCACCCGGAGGAGGTGTTTTACTGTTTTAATAACTTTTAATACTTCTATTTGATTTTGTATGTCATTTAGTGTGTGTTTTCCAGGAGCAAAACTGATAATAAATTAATAATTATTAGGATTAATAAAAATATTGAATAAGCTAAATTTGCTAACCTAACTTGAAAGTAAATATAGTGCTGTTAAATATCAGAGGGGTAGCCATATTAATTTGTTGGAGCAAAAACAGCACACTCCTGTGACACTTTAAAGACAAACTAATTTACAGTGGCATATATTTTGTAGGCTAGATACATGCATGAAGTGTAATCCTCAACTGGTACTCACACAGACCGGTACAGATAATAAATACTGTATGTACATAAACCCTGCCTCTGCAATGGGTTTTCTTTGGAGGCATCTCCAAGAGGACTCAAGCGCTCCAAAAGGATTTCTCCAAACTGTGAGAATGGACAAGACTGGGCAGCCTACTAGCCTGAATTTGGCCCATGGGCTCCAGTGGAGAGTCCATATTCCTGGACTACAAAATGGCAAAATGGAGCTCAAAAGTATCAACCAAGATAAAAGCCAGCAGCAGTGCAAAGATCTAAAAAGACACTAACTCATTTTTTAAAGCTAAAGGCTAAAAAGCCAGGGGAAATAAAAAGGCCTTCACACTGGGAGGTTCCCCCAGCTCTCCAGAGCAGATTTTGAGGGCATGGAGAAGGAATTGTTTCCCTCCTAGATCCACTACTGGAACTACTCACTGGATTTCACCCTAAGCTCTATTCTTTATTATAGCAACTAATAAAGTTATATATGATGTCCATAGAGAGATTTTTCTCATACTATTAGAACTCAGGGTCATCAAGGAAATTGATCAGCAGTAGTTTAACAAGAGACAAAAGGAAGTTCTACTTTGCACGCGCATAATTTGTGAAATCTGTGCATCGCATACATGGATTTTATGCCTGTGTAGAGCTTCTTTCAGAACATCTCAGAACTACACATTTTAGGCTGGAAACACATCCCCACTGCACATGCTCACACGACATGGTTCTTCCAAAGCCATAGCAGGATCATTCAGAATGTTCTCTCCCTCACCTGTGGGAAATGCTCTGTGCCGAGAAACTCACTGGCTGAATTCGGACAACACGATAGTCAATGGTGGGGTAATAATCAACTTTACAGTTGTTCATTTAGGGGGTACTCCCCACACAACATGGTAATAAATAATCAACTGTGGTGTGGATTAGGATCAGCGCTGAGTTGACTATGGCAGCATTCGGACGACATGATAGTCAATACAACTGACGATTGTTCCCCCCCCCCCAGTTGCTTAATGTGTCGTCTGAATTCAGCCATTGTCTTTTTAATATATTTAATTTTGCTCTCTCTTTAAGTTCACGCACCTGTTTTTTGTTTTTGCTTTTCTCATTCTCTGCCCTTGGGGATATTGGGAGAACCCCAGGGCCTATGGTCTTATGGGCACTATTTTGCAAGTGTACCAATTGTGGGAGCCCCCTTGCCCCAACTTACAGCCATTTCTTGCATTTCCTCTGTCTTGGTAAGGGACATCTAATAGACATTTGCTCAGGCTGATGGAGGTTTCTGTGCCAAGTTTGCTGAAACAACTCGGTTTGGCTTTAGGAATAAGGCTTGCAGGCAGCTGATTCCACAGCACAGAAACAACCTGTGGAACACAGTACTTCAAAATGTTGTTCCAACCCAGTGCCTCCAAGGTCACTCTTAACCTTGAAGCTTCCAGGTAGTCTGTACTTTTCCATCCTCCCTCATTGGGCCAAACAGAATTCCCTTTGTTGTTGGAGCCATTCATTAGCTCAGTCCATACCACCCTGGTACAAATTGCCATTTCCATACCCATAGTCAATGGATGAATCCCCATCAGTGGCAGGGTCTACACCACTGCTTTAAAACAGTTCATAATGGTATCGACAACTGTTGTGGCCCATGACACACTCCATATACAGTTTTCAAACCACTTTCAAAATGTCTTATCCTGCTTGGTGTAAATCTGTCTAAATCAATCCCCAGTTTGAGATGTAATGTAGACAAACAACAAGGGCCATCAGATATTCAACCTCTATCTACCCCAAGCCTCCCTGTCTTGCTGGAGAAGACTAAGAAGACTAAAGATAAACAATCTTCATGTAGTGGGGGTGGAATGTTCTGCTCTAAAAAGTTCCGAAGTTCAGGACCCATATGTGTGAATGCACAGATGACATTTTCAAGAACTACGGTTTCAAGTAAGCAGCCTATCCAATTCACTGCCATAAGATGGTGGCCATGGCCACTAAGGGCACAGTCCTACGTCATTCGCTGTGGCTACTTGTAAACCTCCGAATTTGTGGAGGCACAACGTGTCTCCAGCTCTGCATTTAAGCTAGATAGGCATTTTTGTCTATCTAATTGAAGCTTCAGGGAAGGGGAAGGAAGGAGGATAGGATATGTCACATGGCTGCTGCCCGTCTCTTTCCCTCCCCACCCCTTTTCCCCATCTCTGCACTCTGTTTTCTGAGTGCGGAGAGGTAGCTATCATGGTTTTCTCCGCACCAGCTACAAAGGGGAGGGACAGAGACAATGGTTTTCTGGAACCAAGGTCGGAGCCCTGTTTCCTACCTTGGAGTCAGGAAACTAAAATATCATATGTCCCCCTAACACTGTCAAGGGGATATAGGATTGATCCCTAATTTAGATGGCAAATGCGTGGATGGTAAGTCTATCAACAGCCATTAGCCATGACGGCTGAATGGAAACTCCATGTTCACAGGCAGTATACCACTGAAGATTAGGTCGTAGGGGCAACGGGCGGAAAGCTACTGACTTCATGCACTGCTAGTAGGATTCCTAGAAGCATCTGATTAGCTACTGTGAGAAATAGGATGCTAGATTAGATGGATCTTTGGTCTGATTCAGTTAAGCTCTTATGTTTCTACCACACTAATATGAGGTGCTGGGTTAGAACTTCAGCCCCACCCCCTCAGTGGCCTACCTGTAAATTCTGTT
Source organism: Anniella stebbinsi (assembly GCA_029215795.1). Classification (NCBI taxonomy): domain Eukaryota; kingdom Metazoa; phylum Chordata; class Lepidosauria; order Squamata; family Anniellidae; genus Anniella; species Anniella stebbinsi. The sequence continues at coordinate 15,788,191 of JARDYH010000004.1, forward strand.
GCCTCAGACACCACTTTTTTCACACTTAAATATTTGCAACTGAAGGAAGGGCCAGCCAATGGGGCTCTTCACACAAGCATAATAAGGCACGTTTCTGACTGACCACTCACAGAAGTTTTCAGTTCTTCTTCATGGTCTCTGTGCATCACACATATGGGCTCTGCGCCTGCGTGGAGCCTCACTTCAGAAAACTTTGTATAGCTAACGGAATGTAAAAATAGGCAGAACCCCCTCCCCCACCGTCTTATGCGCATGCTCCTGAGTGTTCCCACCTATTCCCTCAGTTCTTCTTCGGCCGCCATTGTGTGAGTCTTGCTGGAAACACGCTCCGTGATTTGGATAGATATTTAACGAACAGTCTTTTTATTCTTCCTATTCTGTTCTTACTACCATTCTTCTTGACTTTAGATTTAAATTGTTTTTTGTTTGTTTGTTCAACCTGCGATCCATCGGAGATTGCAAAATTGCCAGATGTGTATGACCTCAACAGGCCCTTTTCACAGATGCGTTAAGTGTGCGGGAAAATTTCCTCACAGTGATGGACATTCGCTTTGCCTACTGTGCCTGGGAGAAGGGCACACGGTGGAAACCTGCCCTCATTGCTTAAAGTTTACTAAGCAAACAAGGCGTAATAGAGCAGACCGCCTTCGGGTGGCGCTCTGGAAACAGGTGTTACAGGCGGTGAATAAACTGGGTCATATGGACCAAGCTCAATCACCCTCTGTACAGATGGAAGTGGTAGCACAAGATGTACCTTGCATAACTCTGGACACGATATCGGCAGCTCAGCCGTCATCTGTGGTAACAGCAAAAAAAGCTGACAAAAAAGGCTAAAAAGCCAAAAGCCTCTTCTGAAGTTCAGAAAAAGAAAAAGAGGATTCCTGCTGAATCAATAGAGCGACCAAAAATACCAGAACCTTGTACAGTCGCCCTGCCAATACCGATGACGCCACCACTCTTAAACTCTCCAGTAAGGATAGTATCGACACCTTCCCCAGTAGAAATGTATCTATTTTCTCATCCAGTTCCAAACTCAGTCATTGTGGAGTCTTTACAAGGGAGACCCAAAAAACCCACTCCACACCCACTGACAAGGAAGGAAGGCGACTGGACCTCATGGGCAGAAGATTCTATTCTTCCTCTGCCTTAGGATTGAAAGCAGCAAACTACCAAATGGCCATGGCGAGGTATCAACTTTTTCTATGGGAGAAAATGAACTCTCTTCGCAAATACCTCCCAGAAGACCAAAGAAAATTGGCAAGAATTTTTCAGGCTGAGGTGATGACGCTTTCATGCCAGCAGATCAATACCTCACACCACCAGACAAACTGTAACGCGAAGGTAATGGATGGAGTTATAGCGTTGAGACGACATGCCTGGCTTCAATCAGCGGGACTGACACCAGAGGCCAGATCACGTATTGAAGTTCTACCTTTTGATGGCATCGGCCTTTTTAATGCTTTGACTGATGAGTCCATGGAAAATGTACAGAAAGCCAGGATTACAGCACATAAAATGGGAATTGGCCAACAACAATAGCATCGGCCTCCTCCTCAATACCGACAGAAGCCATGGTACCAACAACCATACCAAACCCAAACTCCAGGAGATCGAACATCAAAATCTCAACAGCCATCGACAGGATGAAAGAAACAATTTTCATCTTTCCGTCCTTGAGCTCAAAGAGGGAATAGGGATCCCACGTCCTCTTGATTCCACCGAATCCATCCATACAGACAAACCCCATTTCGGACATCGACTTCAACCCTTCCTCTCCAAATGGAGGGAAATAACAACAGACAACTGGGTTTTATCGATTGTCAGCAGGGGATACAGAATAGAATTTGCCTCCCTCCCACCGTTTTCAGGGATCCAACGCACCAACCCTTCCAAACCTATATTTAGAGAAACATCCCTACTTCTCCAGTGCGATAAAGAAAATTTACACGAACGTTCAGGAAGGTTTCTACTCCAGCTATTTCACGGTCCCGAAAGCGGATGGAGGACTTCATCCTATTCTGGACCTGCGGATGGTAAACCTCTTTATCACACCCAAGAGGTTTCGGATGACAACGCTTACAGGGATTCTTCCTTTGCTACGGAAGGGCGATTGGATTGCATCGGTGGACTTGAAGGATGCTTATTTCCATATCACAATCGAGAAATATTACCAAAAATTCCTCTGGTGCAGTAGGAGATGAATTCTACCAATTCCATGTACTTCTTTTTGATCTATCAACAGCCCCGTGTGTATTCACGAAATGTATGCCAGTAATTTGTGTCTACCTTCGCCTGCAAGTGACCCTATCAGTGGATGGACTTACCAGGGAAGTGCAGATCACACTTCACCTCCTCGACTCGCTGGGCCTATACATCAATACAGAAAAGTCGCTCCTCAGCCCAACCTGAACCATCAAGTTCTTTGGGGCAGTGTTGAATTCGAACGACGCCCGGGCCTATCTACCGGGCGACAGAATACACACACTAATTATGCTAACGAAAGACATTCGAGTAATGCGCAGAGTACTCACCCGGACTATACAATGACTGTTAGGGCTGATGGTAGCCATGATTGCAGTTGTACAATGGTCCAACTCTGTATGAGGCCACTACAGAATTGGTTCATCCACTCATTCAATCACACTCTAGATGTTTGTCGAACTTGTCTTCACATACCAAGCAGTACTGGAATCTCTAAATTGGTGGACGATAAGAACGAACCTTTCCAAAGGCATGCCATTCACCTCACCTTGCCTGACCATGACATTGACAACGGACACTTCTGTACTAGGTTTGGGAGCCCATTGCAGCACTCTTCAGGTTCAAGACACATGGTCAACGACAGAAGGGAGACATCACATCAATCTCTTGGAAATGTTAGCAATATTAAAAGCACTACAAGCTTTCGAGAAAATACTCAGAAACCAACTGGTGCATATAGTCTCAGAAAACACTACGGTGATAGCCTACATAAACAAGGCAAGACACAGTCCCGAACTATGAACCGCATCACTCTGGAACTTTACAACTGGTGCATTCTGAGAGGAATCACATTGATTGCAACGCATATTGCTGGGATGGAGAATATCCTGGCAGACAAGTGGAGTTGCGTCCATCCCAGCAACCACGAATGGCAGCGGCATTTGAAGATAGTAAAGCAACTATTCCATCAATGGGGAACCTCATCGATAGATCTTTTTTGCTACACAAACGAACAGGATGTGTCAGATGTTTTGCAGCCAGTCCAGTTCAGGGCGGAACTCGCAAGGAGATGCATTCACCAGAGAGTGGACAGGAGACTTTTCTTACATGTTCCCACTATTCCTGTTGCTCAACAAAGTAGTAGAGATCATAGTAGAGAACGTGAACTGTGTACTGATCACACCTTGGTGGCCGCGACAGCAGTGGTTTGCTCCACTCCTTTGAGTCGCGGAAAACAACAACATCAATCTTCCAAACCGACTGGACCTGATTATTCAGGATCAAGGACAAATAAGACACCCTGATCTGAACACATTACGCCTAATGGCGTGGAGCGTACTACCTATTACATAGCGTCACAACTGACTCCGAGGGTATGATCTATATTGCAGGCAGCAAAGAAATCAGCAATCGGGACCTCCTACCACAGGAAATGGACAATTTTCTCTGAGTTCATTAGCTCAGAGGGCAAAAAACCAGTTACTTGCCCTCTTCCATTGATTCTTCTTCTCTAAAAGTGTATTTAGCTGCAATTTCAGACAAACACGTTCAGTTTGATGGATGTCCAGTTTTTTCTCATCTGTTGGTGAGATGTTTCCTCAGAGGAGTTAACAATCTAGCACCTCCTACACATTCCCCGGTACTGGGATGGAGCCTGTCAGTAGTCCTTAAAGCCTTAACAGCAAAACCCTTTGAACCCATGGCATCTGCTGACTTACGCCTTCTTTCATGGAATGTGGCATTTCTCATAGCCGTCACCTCGGCACGCAGATCTAGCAAACTCTGTGCACTATGGATTGATGCCCCATATACAATTTTTCACAAAGACAAAGTAGTCTTGAGACCAGACAGCACCTTCCTTCCCAAGGTTGTTTTGTCGTTTCACATAAACCAGGATATTGTGCTACCAGCGTTTTCCCCTTCCCCATCATCACCCCTGGAAACAGCGTTATACTCCCTGGATGTAAGAAAGGCACTAGCCTTTTACCAATCACGGACAGAGCCCTTTAGACAATCTGCTAGATTATTCGTGTGTTATGGAGGGAAGAGGAAGGGACAACCTCTTTCATCTCAAAGACTAGCAACACAGGTTGTACAGACGATTTTATTGGCATACAAAATTGCGTGTTTACAACTCTCTACACTTATACATGCTCATCCTGTCAGGAGCATGGCATCATCGATTGCCTTTGACAGAGGTATTTCATTACTAGACCTCTGCAAAGCTGCAACTTCGTCTCAACCATCGACCTTCATTAGACATTATAAACTCGATGTTTGAGCCAGGAAGGACTGTGCAGAGCAGTATTGGCTTCGCTCCTTCAATAAACACTGATCCTCCTCCGGTAAGTCAGCTTGCTACTCGCCCATATGTGTGATGCACAGAGACCACAAAGAAGGACAGGTTGCTTACCTGTAACTGTGGTTCTTCGTATGGTTATCTGTGCATTCACACAACCCACCCATCATCCCCACTTTGGTGTTGACTATAATCATCCCATACCGAAGTGTTTTTTCCTTCAGTTCCGAGATTGCCCACAATGGTGGTCTTAAGGAACTGAGGGAATAGGTGGGAACACTCAGGGACATGCGTATAAGATGGTGGGGGAGGGTTTCCTGCCTATTTTTACGTTCCGTTAGCTATAGAAAGTTTTCGAAGCTAAGCTCCGCCCAGGCGCAGAGCCCATATGTGTGAATGCACAGATGACCACTCAAGGAACCACAGTAACAGCCAAGCAACCTGTCCTTCCTTTTGACGATGACGCCAACCTCCTGCACTTCTCCCACACCCTCCACCGGTTATTCCATTCTAAAAAAAACCCTGGCTATCCTGATTCTTCTTAAATACAGCAGGATTTCCTCCAGTGTACAGCCGAAGTTGTACTACAGAGCACCCACGAGAGGATGCTGTCCCATTCTAGGCTATGAGCACTGAGAGGAGGAGAAGTTTTCAGTTATAGACAACATGGTCGCCCCTCTCTGCCCATGCAATGCAGCCTATTATTACAACTGTGCAAGAGAAGCAGGAAGCACAGCCCCGGTAACGCAACGCGATTTCCCCTTTATCTAAACAAGCTCAATCACCTTTCGAAGGATGAATTTGATACAAAGTTTTCTGGAATCTGACCCCTTGCATAAGCTGAGTGCGGTTTACTGTAAGAGGATGGAGATGTTTAGTGTTTCAGCTTGCAAATACACATGATTAGTATTTGCATACACATTAGCAGTGATTTGTAGTACAAACTGGCTAGATATCTCACTCCTAATTGTCATGACATTATTTTTTTTTAAATAATACCTTAGTTCAAATTTGGGGGAGGAAAAAAAGGAGGGTGAACTAATTAACAGCACATGCATTAATATTGTATAGCAAAATCCCATTATTGCAGAAAATCTCTTTAAAATGATTCAGTGGCATGAATCATGCAACATGTATATTTCATTCCAAACACACAATGAGTCACTTTTTAATTGAAATGATGCATCATTCACGAACAGAGACAAACATCCACCACTTAGGAAAGCAGTGTGCCTCCTACGTAGGACATTCTGGTCTTCTGAAAAATGTACAGAATATAATAAACACATGTGAGGGCAACCTGTTTCTCTTTTCATCATGGAGTAATTGTAATATGATATCAGATGGATACTGAGAGAGAAGAAGTACCACACCAAGGCTGATAGAGTCATTCTGGGGTCAGACTCTAGAACTGAAACTTGAGCCTTTAGAAAGACAGAAAAAGATACTGTAGAGCTGGAAAAAGTGCAGAAAAGAGCAACTAAAATGATCAAGGGACTGGAACAACTCCCTTATGTGGGAAGGTTAAAACAGTGGGGACTGTTTAGCTTGGAAAAAAGGCAAGTACGGAAGGACATAATAGAGGTGTACAAAATTATGCATGGTGTGGTGAACGTGGATAGGGAGAGATTTTTCTCTCCCTCCCATATTACTAGAACCCAGGGTCATCCCATGAAGCTAATTGGTGGGAGATTCAGGACAGATAAAAGGAAGGACTTCTTCACACAGTGCATAAACTATGGAATTCACTACCACAAGATGTGGTGATGGCCACTAATTTGGATGGCTTTAAAAGGGAATTGGACAAATTCCTGGAGGGGAAGGCTATCAATGGCTACTAGTCCTGAAAGTGATATGAGGGGTCTAACCCAGGCACCTTCTCCCCTGAATCCAATTTTAGAGCCTTCGGTAGTTTGCTGTGATGCCTTTAATGATCATTTCACAGATAAAATCTCTCAGATAAGAGCCGACTTAGATGCCATTGTTATAGCAGAGGCTGACAGTGGAGCGTCCAGCGACTCTGCGAGTAGGATTACACTTGATCAGTTTCAGTTGGTGAGTACCGAGGATGTGGACAAGGTACTTGGATGTGTGAGGAGGACGACTTGCCCTCTCGATCCCTGTCCTTCTTGGCTGGTCATCCAGGGAGGAGATGCAGTTAGATCACATCTACAACATATCATTAATGCATCTCTCAGGGAGGGGAGTTTTCCATCATGTTTAAAAGAGGCAGTGGTACGGCCGCTTCTAAAAAAGCCCTCCCTGGATCCCCTGGACCTTAATAACTACAGGCCAATATCAAACCTTCCATTTTTGGGCAAGGTGATCGAGAGGGCGGTTGCCTTTCAACTCCAGGCAGTCTTGGATGACACTGATTTTCTAGACCCATTTCACACTGGCTTCAGGGCAGGATATGGAGTTGAGACCGCTTTGGTCACCTTAGTGGATGATCTACGCCTCAGTATTGACAGGGGGAGTGTGTCCCTGCTGGTACTCCTGGACCTCTCAGCGGCTTTCGATACCATCGACCATGGTATCCTTCTGGAGCGCCTGGGGGAATTGGGAATCGGGGGCACTGTGCTTCAGTGGTTCCAATCCTATCTCTTGGGCAGGTTCCAGATGGTGATGCTTGGGGATAGCTGCTCTTCAAAAAAGGAGTTGCTATGTGGTGTACCACAAGGTGCCATCCTTTCCCCAATGCTGTTTAACATTTACATGAAACCGCTGGGAGAGATCATCCGGAGGCATGGGGCGGGGTGCTATCAATACGCTGAGGACACCCAAATATATTTCTCTATGCCTTCGACAACATCGTCAGCTAAGGGGGTTGGACTCGATGGCCTTTATAGGCCCCTTCCAACATATAATCATAGAACATATATTCTATGATTATATGTTCTTATATTCTGTACAGGCACCCCTAAAAAAATGTTTGCTGGGATTTCTGCTTACAAGAAGCTTGGCGGTACCAATACTGCTTAATTAAAACAATCTCTTCCCTCTAGTTCAAGATACGTTAGGTCCAAGATGGTTACCGAATAATTAGAGAGTCTGCACATGATCAGATGCACTCTAGTGCCAGACTACTCAATCTGAAGATCATGTAACACTGGCTTTACTAAGCGTCTTCACTTTAAAGTAAGCAACTAGTGCCGACTTTATCAGAAAACTATTAGGAGGGATTCATAGCTCAGTGGTAGAATACACGACTTGGGTACAGAATCATACAGAGAGCCAGTATGGTGTAGTGGTTAGGATGTTGGGCTGGGACACAGGAGATCTGGGTTCTAATCTCCACTTAGCCATGGAAGCTCACTGGGTGACTTTGGGCAAGTCACAGACTCTCAGCCCAACCTGCCTCACAGGGTTGTTGCTGTGAGGATAAAATGGGGGATATAAATGCAGTCAATAAATGGTACCAGGTTCAGTACCTGGCATCTCAAATTAGACAGGTATATAACCGTTGATTAGGAACGGCCTCTGCCTGAGGTTCCAGAAAGCTGCTGCCAGAGTAGACAATACAGGACTAGATGGACAAATAATCCAACTTGTATAAAGCCAGTTCCTCTGTAAATAATAAAGTGCCTGTCTGTGTCACCATACACCCGCCCCCACCCCCACCCAAGCAGAAGAAGGCCTATGCCCAGTCCCTGGAGCACTCAGACCCTACTTTGCCTTGCTGTTACTGCTTGTACACCTGCCTTCTTTGAACAGCTCCTCAGAGCCAGCACTACTGGTGAAAATGCGCAGGACTAGTCCCCTTTAGGACAACTTGAACAATTGTCCTTTCCTTTAACTTCCAAAAGCAGGGAGAGGCATTGGGTATTTAAAAAAAAATAGGGTTTCCTTCTATAAAGGGCTAAACTCTTCCTTCAAAAGGACATGAATGCCTCCATCTGGGGATCATCTGTGTGCAGAATGTGGACACTAAAAATGCTTCACCGCTGATGTTCCTTCTGCCATATGGTCCTTCCATCTACTGAAGGAAATGCAACATCTTGAAAGGATTGTCATGGCCAAACAAGTGTGATTTATTGCTTTGAATTGAATTGCTTGCAACACAAAAACACTCACACAAGTATGCAAGCTAGAAAACCAACAACTTATAATTGGCATTATTGTTAGGATTATTTTTAAAAGATAAAAACTTCTGAAGCAAATACAAAGAAAGCAGATTAGACATGGAGCTGTATTTTTCCAAAGCAAACATTTCCAAAGCAAATTCAACACAATATTTTTAGAAAGACTTCTGAATCATGTTCTTTTTCACATGATTTGCTGATTTGTAATTACTCATCCTCCGCCCAACATTCCTTCCATCCTCATTCAGATCCAACTGATGAAACCCTGTAGAAAGATGCAGATTTAATGGGTCTGTGTGTACAAAAAATAAAAGTTGTGAGCAATTGACAAGAGCAAATGTTTTTTTTTTATATAAATTAGAGAATTTGTCAAGTGCCTCTCTTCCAGAAAGAGCTTTACAGAAACGGTGGGGGTTGTTGTTTGTCTTTAATTTTAAAAAATCTTAACATACTTTAAAACACCAACATCGTTACCTAGTTACAATTGATCCTACGAGGTGAAACATTCCCTCTTTACTTCACCACCACCACCACCCAAGATTGTATGTGACTGTATTCCTCAGGAATAACTATATTGCTGATTATATATTAAGGTTTAAAAAAGAAAAGCACAATAAACAGTTCGAAAACACTGCATGATTGTAATTTTAATTTTAAAATAGCAGGCCTTTGCTGTGAATTTTGTTTTTACTTACACACACACACACACACACACTGTTAGGGAAAGAAGCGCTCCCTATTCGCTTTCAGCAGAGTAAGCGTGTTTCCAGAGAGGTCCAGTCAGTAAAAATACTCACACTCCAGCGGTTAGTGTATAATACAAGTCCTTTACTGTGATTCCAATAGAAATATATACAGCAAACTGGTTTCTCCAAATAACACAGGTTTCCAGGAAGTTTTTTACATAACATATCCATCCATCCTCATATTTCTCATACCACCAGCCTTCTCTGCCACATAAATCATCAGCCTAACAACAGCCATGCTAATATCTCTAGTTTATATACATTTGGCTGTAAAGTGACTCAGCACTCAATTAAGCAAACTTCTAGAAAGAATCCCACTATCTCACTGACCTTTTCAGCAGTGAATAGAAACAAACATTCTCCTAGTTAATTGACTGCAGGTGCTCTAGTCAGTCCTCTGGACACTCTAAAAACTGTCCAGTCCTTTATTCATCTTAATAGAAATTTTCCCTGACACACACACATACCACAGATCGGAAAGGGTGCCACCAGGGGGCTGTCTATACGTCCTATTTACCCCATGGTGGCTGTACAGTGGCGCTGTGTCAGTTATACAACACAGCTGCCAACTCTCAGCCACCATGGGGCTTTTCCCCGAAGCTGCAGCTTTTAAAAGTCAGGGACTTTTAAGTCACCACCATCTTCCCACCTCGCTTTGGGCCAGGGGTGGATCGTGACCACTGATAGGTCACCAGAAGAGCGGAAGGCTGGGCAGAGGGCAGGCCCGGGAAGCCAAATGGCTGCCGTAAAGCCCGCACTCCCTTCTGCCGTGGCCATTAACTGTCCCTAACCTGCAGCTGTGATACTGTGGGGTTTTAAGGGAATGCAGGGCCAAAGTAGTGCTGTGAAGACACCCCCAAGCCCCAAAGGTCACTAGCATGGTTAACAAGCAACATCAAGGCAGCTATTAGAGGAAATAAGCCTTCCTTTAGAAAATGGAATTCTTTCTCAAGTGAAAGCAAAAAATAACACAAACTTGCTACAAAGAAATGTAAGTAGACAATAAAGGAAGCAAAAAGGGATTTTGAGGAGCATATCGCAAATAATATTAACACTTACAGTGAAAATTGATTTAAGCACATCAGAAGCAGTAAACAGGCTAGGGAGGAGTTAGACCATTGGATGATAACGGAGTTAAATGAGTACTAAAGGACAATAAGGAGATTGCAGAAAACCTGAATGAATTCGTTCTGCAATGTCTCTTAACTGCAGAGGATGTAGATCAAATACCTGTGTCTGAACTGATATTTTCAGGAAGAGAGTCTGAGGAACTAATAAAACCGCCCGTGTGATAAAGGCCTAAGGCAAATAGTGGTGACAAAAGGTGAAGTTTGAGACCTCATTGACAAACTGAGAACAAATAAATCACCAGGCACAGATGGTATCCATATAAGAATTCTTAACTCAAACGTCAAATTGCTGATCTAACAAAAAATACGCATCATGTCTCTAAAAGCAGTCTTTGAACCAAAGGGCTGGAAAGTGGCCGACGTAATAATTTTTTTAAAAAAGAGACCCAGAGGTAAATTGGTAGGACGCACTAGTAAGCATATAGGAGGCATATAGTAAGCATATAGTAAGCATATAGATCAAGCATATAGGAGGACAACTCTTGCTGAAGAAGAATCAAAAGTTATACAAAGGGAAGTTCTGTCTCAGTAACCTGAGTGTCAACGAGTATGTAGATATGGGTGATCTGATATACATTTATTTACCTGGACTTTCAAAGGGCTCTTGAAAAGTCTCTCACTAAAGACACCTAAGCAAAGTTGACGGTCATGGAATAAGGGGAGAGGCCCACTTATGGATCAGAACAGAGTTTTAAATTGTATAGTGGGTTTTTCCCCCTGTAACTGCGTATAATGGCAATTTGCTAAGACACAATAAAGTGTGTGTGTGAAGCATGGATCAGAACAGGAAACAGATGTCACCTCTACAAGATTTCGATTTGACGCCCGGTTGCCCGGTTATGCGCATATACGGAGAAGCGCATTTACTCCTAATACCTATTCACAAGAGGAGGTGAAGCACATTACGGGCTATATGAAACACGCTTTAAAGTTGTTTACATGCAGAGAATCGCATGTTTACATGGCCATAAGGCACTTTAACTCCCGCAGCAAATTAAAACTCGCTATTTAACGCGCATTCGAAATTGCAAATAATCGGAGATAAAAGCGCCTCAACCCCCAATTTGCGCTCCGCTCTTGTAGAGGTAAAATTTGTAATGCGCCTTGAAAGAGCTTTAAATCGCTCTTGTAGAGGCACCCAGAGAGTAGGAATGGAAAGAGACTGCTGTTACACTTCTGCCTTGCTTGTGGGCTTCCCCTGAGCATCTGGTTCTGGCTGGCTACTGTGTGAAAAGAATGCTGCACTAGGTAGGCCTTTGGTCTTACAGCAGAGCTCTTATGTTCTTATTTTTTAATATCTCTCTCACACACACACCTGAAATGGCGCCCTGCAAGATGCCTGTGAGACTCCATATTCAATCCCTGGCATTTCCAATTAAGGCTTCACTAGCACACAGATGAACAACCACCTGCTAGTGGCACAGGCAGCAAGCATTAGTGACACTGCTGAAGAGGAGGAGGAAGAAGGTCCATGGGGCTAAGGCATGCAGTCAAGCCTGCGCTCTTCCCTGCCTTTTCTGCACTGCATTATTGCCTGCATTATAGTTCAGTAGGCTAGAGGCAAAATTGCACTGAAGATCAATCACTTCTGTATTAGAGGAGCACTATCTCATACTTTGGGTTCAACTTGTGAAACACACACCCAAGAGGTGGACTACAGTCCAATACTTCAGTAGTAAGGCTGAGTCTTTGGGCGGCATCCAGACTTAGAGCTTTTATACACGAGACTGTTAATCTGCTGTATCTTCTTTCTGTTTCGTTGCAGTTTTGTGATCTGGGCACTACACGAAGAGCATTTTGTTTCCTGATTTTCTGCTACATAACCTCTAGGAGGCCCTGTGGCATAGCAGAATAGTGCAACTACCCAGCAGACAAAGCCTTTTCTTTCGCTTTCAGAAATAATACCGCATTTCCCCTCCTCTAAAAAAACGTGCTGAAAGTGCTATTTAAAAACAAGCAAAACTGGAGGGTTGGTCATCTACAGAACCTGTAATGAACCATGAGTAAGGAATGATGAGTGCATGATACATACCTCATGTAGAAAAACTCTTAGTCATATTTGAATTACACCCGTTGAAAGTTATAGCTAACTTAATTCAAATTGATTTCAATGGGGCCGCTATAAGTCTAAGCTCGGATCCAGCCCATTGTATCTGAGACCTTGAATGGTGCCATTCATATAACTAACTAGCCTATTAATATATGTTTGTATCCCTACAGCTATTGTTGTAGTTGAAGGTCAAGCTGCAAGTGTGCTTCTTTAGCCCATATTATTTTCTTGGCATGCACTAGAAGAAGGGTGAATTCAGCTTGCAAGACGAAAAGAAGACAGTTCTATTTTATTGTTGTTTACCAGACTTAGGAACTGACCAATTAAAACCTAGCATATTTACATTCATACGTAAAATGTGTTTGTTTTTCTTTGGAGGCTGGGTGCAGGCTGGCACAAGGTGCCATCCAACTCTCCTACCCCCCCAAAAAAAACATACCAAGGGATGGATGGTGGCAGCAGGTAGCAGTGAGGATGGACAGGACTACTCAAAACAGCATAGCTCCAGTTGCTCAGTGCTCCTTTGGCCTGCTGCTGGGAAGCAAACCACTAGGTGAGGCCACAGTGGCTAATACCACAATCTTCCATGATCCTGAATGTCTCCCGACACTGTCCCCAATGTAGTGTGCATCAGGCATGTGCCCCAGAGGCACAGGAGACAATGAAGATAGGGTGACCATTTGGAAAAGAGGATAGGGCTCCTGGATCTTTAACAGTTGTATAGAAAAAGGGATTTCAGCAGGTGCTATTTGTATGCCTGCAGGTGCCATTTGTATGCCTGCAGTGCCTGGTGAAATTCCCTCTTCATCACAATAGTTAAAGCTGCAGGAGCCCTGCCCCCTTGAGCAGATACAAGAGGTCAGGGCTCCTGCAGCTTTAACTGTTGTGATGGAGAGGGAATTTCACCAGGTGCTGCATGCATACAAATGACACCTGCTGAAATTCCCCTTTCTATATAACTGTTAAAGATACAGGAGCTCTGTCCTCTTTTTCATATGGTCACCCTAAAGATGGCAGCTCCAGTCACCTGGCCCAGACTTCCATTTTGCAGTGCAATGCCCTTTAAAAACGTGAATGAAAGGGAGGACGACATCAGGCGCAGTGGCATTTGCAGCTATTCCGGGGGGGGAGCAGGGAGAGAGATCAGGGCTATGGCACTGGGGAAGAGCCACATTTCCTGAATTAAATCCCTCGTCCCGGCACATGACTCCCTTCTTACAGCAGCTTCATCGGCTACTGGTCTGCTTCTGGACACAATTCAAAGTGCTGGTTATGACTTATAAAAACCTACAGAGTTTGAGATCAGGACACACGCAGCGCATAGTTGAATTTGCTACCACAAGATGTAGCGATAGCCACCAATTCGGATGGCTTTGAAATGGGATTGGACAAACTCATGGAGGAGAAGACTATTACTGGCTACTAGTCCTGACGGCTATGTGCTACCTCCAGGATAAGAGACAGTGTGCCTATGTACACCAGTTGCTGGGGAACATGGGCAGGAGGATGTTGGTGTACCTGTGTCCTGCTTGTGGGTTTCTCATAGGCAGCTGGTTGGCCACTGTGTGAACAGAATACTGGACTAAGTGGATCCTTGGTCTGATCCAGCAGGGCTCTTCTTATGTTCTTATGAGAGGCCCTTCTTTTGGTACCACCACTTTCAGAAGCACATTTGTTGGTGACGCAAGCGAGGGCCTTCTCGGTGGCCACTCCCAGGGTGTGGAACTCCCTACCAAGGGCGGCTAGATTGGCTCCCTCTCTGCTGTCTTCTTTGTGCTGTCAGGCAAAGCCATTTTTATTCAAGCAGGCCTTTGGCATGTAAGCTCATCTGTTGAGTTAGGTGCTGTTTTTATTCTGTTCCTGTTTTATTTTTAATTGAGTTTTTAATGTATTTTATTATTGTTTTAATCAAGTTTTTATTTCTGTATAATAGTACACCTCCTTAACAGGGCCAATAATGTTATTGCTGCTGTTTCTGAAAGATGTGTAGGATTCTTTGGGACCAGAACAGACAACATAAGCCTGGTCTGGAGCAGATATTCTGTTTCTGTAAACATAAGAAGATCCCATAGATTTTAAATAATGAGAGTCACCAACTGTTTTATAACTAACTTTTATTTTTTAAAAAAAACCTCCCAGCCAACAAGGTTACAAAATGAGTTGGCTGAGACCAAAGAATTATCCCTGGCACAGAATGAAGAACCACTATGAATAATGGTGACACTCAAGTCATCCTACAGCTCGGAATGATGATGTTACTTCTGCGCAATTTGCAGGATTGCTCTGCCCTCTAGTGGCTAACACTCAACGAGGCCGGCTTTCAAATACAATTACGGGCAGTTTTAGAGTGCCATCACACCAGTGATTTAGTGCAATCTCGCCATGCCTGCTGTGCGGATTTGCAGCACGGTACTCACATGATGCCGGGCCTGTCCTGCTGACACCCCGTCTCTTCCCCAGCCTTTCCTAGAAAGCTAAAAGGCTGGATTATTTTCCCTAAACGCAGTTAATGTGCCTTAAGGGTACCTCCACAAGAGAGGTTTAATGCTCTTTGAAGGCTCATTATAAATTTTACCTCCACACCAGCGGAGTGCAAAACGGGCGTAGAGGCGCGTTATCTCCCGGATTATGCGCATTATCGAATGCGCGTTAAATAGCGAGTTTTATTTTGCTCCGGCCGTTAAAGCGCATTTTCGCCATGTGAACAAGCGATTATGCGCATTAACTTCTTGTAAAGCGCTTTTTGGACATCAATTAATGCGCTTCGCCGCCTCTCGCCGCCTCCCGTGCAGAGGGATTAGGAGTAAATGCGCCTCCGCAATAATGCGCATAATTGCCGAACCGGGCGCAAAAGCGCATCCTTGTGGAGGGGGCCTAAGTCTCCGTGTAGTTTTAAAGGAACTGGGGGCTTGAATGAATTGCATCAGGTCCTAGCAGGGAAAAGCGATCTCTCCCAGCAGCCGGCTCCAAGCCTCAATATACAACCCAAACCTTGCATCCCAGGCTCGAAAGCATTTTTTCAAATCATACAACGCCTGAATCTCTGCAGAGACAGGATTGTACTCCCTCAATGCCTCCAAAGAGCCCGACTAAAGGGCCGTTCCATTTTTGCCCAAGAGAAAGGTGGTTTGGTTGAAGTGCTCATCTGCCAGGACCTGACTGGAGGGAGAAAGAGAAGGGGAGGGGTGGAGTGCAGCCCAAGAGCTAACAAGCCAAGGAGCAAAGTAGCAGCTATTCAGGTGAAAGGGATCATGAGCTTGATGAGTTTTTGCCTCAGAGGTTAAAAAAAAATGCCAAGGCAAACCAGGTGTAGGGAGGATAGGTGTGATAGAGGTCTGTGCTGAAAAGGGCTTGAAAAAAGATTAGTGCTTAAAGTGGGTATTCTCCTCCCGCTTTTGCCCTTAAGAAATATGGTTTTGCAGGGTTTGGTAGCATTTCAAGTACCTGCAAAAGCTGTTTGACCAGATTCAGCACTGCAACAAAAAGAACTGTATGCTCCCTATGGAGTTGGCTCCTTCAAACCACTTTCAGGGGGCTGCCTGTACAGCGGTGGGTTGATACCATGATAAACAAAACCCACACTTTCGGTGCTGTGGGGGATGGGGCGGCAGCTAATCCCGAAGCATCGGCGAAAGTGCAGGGTTTCTGGTGGCCACCCCACCCCACCCTGCCTTTGGCCTGGGAGGACAGCGACCAATCAGGGGTAGCCATCTGGCCAGCCACGCCTCCATATTGAGGATGGAGCGCGGTTAGATGGCGGAAGGGCCATCTTCACCTCTCGCCATTCTGAAATGTCAGAGTAAGTCCCTGACTTTTAAAATTCTGAGCTTCTCTGGAAAGCCCTGCAATGGCTTCAAAGTAGCTGCTGCCTCATATAGTCAAATGCAGCACCATGGAGCCACCTCTGGGCTTCCAGAACATATAGACAGCCCCCAGATCTCTTTAAAACTTTTATCCAGCATCAGCCCTAGAAGATTCCTACTGGAATGCATTTCCAGTCCACACTGAGAATGGTTTCAGTGGTTAGATGTGTTCCACAACAGATCTACAGCAAATATTATTTGTTTGAAGATTTCTTTACTGCCCTTCATTAAAACTCCAGGGATGCCTAATATTAGAGCTTGTGCAGTGCTCAAAGACTGCTTAGATTATGTTTTGCATCTGCAGTTCTATTTTAAACATGATTACTTAGAAGTAAGTCCCACTGAATTCAGTGGGACTTACCCTCTAGTAAGTGTGCTTAGGATTGCATCCTTGTGGTCTCTTCTCTTGAGCTAAAGCTCCTGTTGGGCATTTCACCTGGTTTTAAATTGAGTTTGTTTTTTAAATAAAGAATTGTTTGGTTTCTACTTTTTATTTTGATTTTTGAAATGGCCTGTGATTAGAACAAATAAATAATCATGAAAGAATACTAGGGTTGCCAACTGCTTTTTACTGGTCTTACCCTTTGCCTTTAAAAGCAACCAGCAGATAGAAATTGAAAATAAGTTTTTCTTGGCCAGAAGCTTACGTGATTGGAAAAAGTGACCGCCATTTAATTTCTGATTGCCAGACTGTTGTTACGGGATAGGAGGGGAGCCATTTTGAAAGATTGACAACCCTAAGCCAGGTTGAAAGCCAAACTCCTTGGCCCATAGAAGCCTTGGCACAGAAGCAGGGCCAGAAAAGAAAGCTGGCAAATGACTGCAAAACAAGAGGGTCTTTAATCCACATGTGGTGGGAATATCATTTGCAGGAAAACGTCTGGTCGCAAGCATTTGGCCTGATATCAGATATAATTAAACAAGTAATCAAACAACTAGCTTTGTTATCATTATTTCCAGACAGTCAGGAGGAGCAAGTATTACATAAAGAAGTAAGGCTTCTTAGGCTTGCAGGAGCAAAAATGAAATTACCAAAGAAAACGTCTTTGGGAAATATTGTTGATGGTTTCAGGCATCAACGGTAGGATGGAAGGGCACCCGCTGAGGACCTACGCCTCAACAGGTCACTGAGAAGAGCGTCCTGGAGTTTCACTATTGCAACCTGCTTGCTCACCCTGCCTCTCACTCTGGCCCAGACAACAGTGGTGGTCTGAAGGAGGTGTGGTAGTGGTAGCAATCGTGAGAAAGAGAATGAGGAGTAATAGCAGTTGGATGACAATGGAGGTGAAAAGGTAGACACACTGCTTGTTTGTCACTCTTCCCAAGAAAGAGGGGGGGCTTTCTAGGTTCATGATACTCCAGCAAGGATCACCAAGTGTAAAGGAGGACAGAATCTCTGTACTTCTAAAAAATATGTAAGAAGAGGAAGCTCAAGCAGATGTATTTTCCTCCCTCAGCCCAGTAGGGCAACAACAGCTGCCAAAATTCTGACATCTCCATAGCTATTTAAGTACTGGACTCTTGGCCACTTATGAGTTTCCAAAAAAGAGGAAATGCATCACCAAAACAGAAGACACTGGTTTGTATAATATTGATATGCATCATGCACATTTAGTGATGATAATTTAAATAGAAATCTCCCTGTAGTGGGAAAACACTGTGACCAGGTGACCTGTCTTACTGTTCTTTATCTTTACACCAGACTTGGATTCAAATAGAGGACTGTCCTGTATAAAACCAAAGGATGCATGGCCACCCCTACTTCCATCTGAGGTCCCCTCTACAAGATTTTGCTTTGACGCCCGGTTGCCTGATTATGTGCATATCCGGATAAGCACATTTACTCCTAATACCTATTCATGAGAGGCGGTGAAGCGCATTACGGACTGTATGAAATGCGCTTTAAAGTTGTTTACATGCGGAGAATCGCATGTTTACATGGCCATAAGGCGCTTTAACTCCCGTGGTAAATTAAAAGTAGCTATTTAACGTACATGCGAAGATACGAATAATCGGAAGTAAAAAGCGCCTCAACCCCCAATTTGTGCTCCGCTCTTGTAGAGGTAAAATCTGTAATGCGCCTTGAAAGAGCTTTAAATCGCTCTTGTAGAGGCACCCTGATTGTGTGGCTTTAAGAACTGATCCTGGCTCTGGTCAATAAAGAGCTGCTTTTGCACCTGAACCCAATTGTTGTGATAAGAGGGTAAACACCTAAGTCAAAGGATAACCGCTTTGGACTGAACAGCAAGGAAGGGTTGAGCTAGTGTTGCTACAGGAACTCTGCATTTCTTCTGGACTTCTACAGGTTGGATTGGATTGTTGCTAAATAGTGTGTGTATATGTGTGTGTGTATTCATATATATATGAATGCTATGCAAGAAAACTAGCTTTATAGGTGTTTTGTTTCATCCAACTTGCAAGATTGTTAATTCTGATGGTTATATAGTAAAAAGTCCTCGGTTCAGAGGTTTTGGTGAAAAAGCTTAAGCTTGTACTGTGTCATGGCTTTAAATGGGGTGGGCTTAGACATCCTCTCTTTTATTAATCCAGTTTCTTTCAATAAAAGGATATGCAAGCCTTTGGGTTATTACCCACATTTGTTTTCAGTTTACTTAAATGGATAGTAGAAGGTGAATATCACATTTTTAAATGGAAGATTAATGGCAGACACATAGTACTTCAAATGCATGCACAATATACAACATAGTAACATGAACCATGCTGAATCATACTAAATGCTTATCTAGACCAGCATTCTGTTCTCACAATGGCCAAACAGGTGCCCATTAGTAACAAACAAATAAGAAATAAATGCAATAACACCCTCCCACTCATGTTCCCAGGAAACTGGTGTATGTAGGCATAATGCCTATGATACTTGAGCTAGTAGCCGTTGAAAGCCTTCTCCATGAATTTGTCTATTCCCCTTTTAAAGCCATCCAAGTTGGTGGCCATCACTACATCTTGTGGTAGTAAATTCCATAGTTTAACTACACACTGTGTGAAGTACTTATTTATTTTATTTGTAGCCTGCCTTTCTACCAAAACACTGGCACTTAAGGCGGCTTAGTCCATCAAAGTCTCATTCTGTGAGTTTTCTCCTTCGCATGCTTCCCTTGAAGAATGATGGAGAAGCAGGAGACTCCAGGTGTACAGCACAGCAAAGCTAATGAAAAGATTAGCTCTTGGCCAGTTTCTGGTGGGAGATGCCACATGGCAATAATGTCACAAGGGACACAAGCAGCTTTTAGCCGCTTTGTGCCATATGTGAATGCTGTTAATATGCATTAGATAGGCTGACCAGATAAAATCCAGGTCAGGGCTCATGTCACTTTAACAGTTGTAGAGAAAAGGGAATTTCAGCCAGTGTCATTTGTATGCAATTAGTTCCCGGTGAAATTCCCTCTTCATCACAACAGTTAAAGTTGCAGGCACTATACTAGAGTGACCAGATACAAAAGAAGGCAGGGCCCCTGCAACTTGAACTGTTGTGATGAAGAGGGAATTTCACCAGGAACTAATTGCATACAAATGACACTGGCTGAAATTCCCTTTGCTCTACAACTGTTAAAGTTACATGAGCCCTGACCTGGATTTTATCTGGTCACCCTACATTAGAAAGTGAATGGAATATAAGTATGGGTAGAAAATAAATGTAGATTTTGTGGTTTGTTAGAAAGCAAACAATATTTTGATCTTTGCTGAGTTGAAGAACAGGTTTCTCAACCAGACTGGGGTGGGGGCTGTTGGTCCAAGGTATCCATATTGAAGCCATTTCCAAGTGTTAAGGATTCACTGGAGTTTGTACCTCTACTAGAATATTCTGTGAGTTTCTTTGCAGGCCCACCTAACACTCTTAAAGCAGACTGTTGATTTTTAGTATCCATGTATTTCTAGTTGGTGGGATTTTTAAACATTCTTTCAGTTATGTTATATATATATAATTGTAATATAGTAATTACATATACATTGATAAAGAAATCTGTAGTTTTGGTGAATATGGATCTGAATCTATCTATCTATTCACCAAAACTACAGATTTCTTTATCAATGTATATGTAATTACTATATTACAATAAGTCATCAATCACTATTTCCATGACCTGTCTCTCTCCAAACGGATCTCTCCAACCTGGGAGAGTGGGTATACAAATGGCAGATGCGGTTCAATGTAAGCAAGTTTAAAGTGATACATGTTGGGACAAAGAAGCCCCAGCTTCCAAGTATAACGTGATGGGATCTGAGCTGATGGTGACTGACCAAGAAAGAGATCTTGGGATTCCAGTGGACAGATCAATAAAAATGTCAACCCAGTATGTGGCCACTGTACAGAAGGCAAACTCCATTTTAAGCATTATTAGAAAAGGAAATGAGAATAAAACTGCCATTATCATACTGCCTTTATACAAATCTATGGTGCGACCACACTTAGAATAGTGTGTATAGTTTTGATCGCCACACCTAAAAAAAGATATTGTAGAGCTGGAAAAAGTACAGAAAAGGGCAACTAAAATGATCAGGGGACTGGAGCATCTCCCCTATGAGGGAAGGTTACAACAGCTGGGATTGTTCAGCTTGGAAAAAAGGTGGCTAAGGGGAGACCTTTGGCTTCTCTTCAGATCGTATAAATCTTTCTGAAAGAGGTGTACAAAATTATGCATGGTGTGGAGAATGTGGATAGGGAGACATTTTTCTCCCTTATAACACTAGAAGCCGGGGTCATCCCATGAAGTTGATTGATGGGAAATTCAGGATAGATAAAAAGAAGGACTTCTTCACACACCAATTTGGGTGGCTTTAAAAGGTGATTGGATAAATTCCTGGAGGAGAAGGCTATCAACGGCTACTAGTCCTGAAGGTTAAGTGCAACCTCCAATATCAGAGGCAGTAAGCCTGTATATACTAGTTGCTGGAGAACATGGATGGAAGGGTGTTGTTGCACTCATGTCCTGCTTATGGGTCCCTAGTCAACAGCTGGTTGGCCATGTTGTGAACAGAGTGTTGGACTAGATGGATCCTTGGTCTGATCCGGCATGGCTCTTCTTATGTTAATTAATTTTGTCACCTTAACATACTGGATGAAGAATAAGAAAAGACATAAAGGTGTTAAAATTGCAATGTTCAGATAAATGTTTTATTTATTATGGTAAAAATCTTATACCAGGAGCAATTAATTAGATTAAATTAACAAATTAAATGAATAAATGTAGGCATTATGGTAATTTTTCCACTTTGTTTCTACTTTGTAGTAACTCCCCGGCCTGGAAACGCGGCATTACTACAAAGTAGAAACAAACCTGACCACCGGAGCACCTCTCCTCAGGGGCTCTTTTCCTTCGACATTGCTTTTGCTGTGGTTGGTGCAGCCTCCACCCTCCTTTTGTATGTGTGTGTGTGTGCTGCTGTTTGTGAGGAAACAGAGCAGCTGCCATGTGCAGCGCGGGGCAGGTGACGCGGCGGCGGCCTCCCCTCGGTTGATTCCTTTCCCCTCAGCCCCTCCGTTTCTTCCTCCTCCACCTTTGTAATGTTGCCTGTCTCCCCTACCCCACCCCTGGACAGACTGAGGGGACGACAACGATGGAAGCAGCGCCTGGCCGGGGGTCTGAGGAGGGTCGGCCGCAACGGGGCAGCGAAGGGGGGGAGGGGGGCGGATCTTGGCCCGGGGCGACGGCTGCGGTAGCAGTGGATGAGCCGGGGAGGCTGCTGCAAGCAGCGCCAGTGCCAAGGACCAGGGCGGCAATGGAGGTGAGTAGGGAAGGCCATTCCTCACTGGCAGCGGCCTCCCCGGCGCTGGTGCTGGCAGACTGGGGAAGCACTGGCGGGGAGGACCAGGGCGGTGGGGGTGCGGCTTAGAATCGACACAATGCTTTTTTCCTGATGGTGGCCCTAAAATTAAGGTGCGTTTTAGAATCGATGGCGTCTTAGATTCGGTGAAATACGGTATAACCTCTTCGATTGTCCCTCTAGCCAATGGTTACCAAGCAAAAGAAGCCTGGTTCCACTTTGCAGCAGAAACAGCTCAGCAGCTCCTCTGTTTTGGGCTACACATCTCAGGAAGAATCATCTCTGAAACACAAGAACCTCCTAAACAAAGACAAAGGAGGATTGGAGCCAAAGGGTATGTCACTAGCGATCTTGTAGTCTGCGTTCCATGGAGTTTAACACCTAAATGTTGGCCTTTCTACGCAAGGCATTTATTGCGTGCTCATCATTCCCTACCCACGGTTGTTTACAGGTTCTTTAGACAACATTGTGACCTTCCTGTTTCACTTCTATGTCAAACTAGAACTTTCGGCAAGTATTTTGGTATTTTTAGAGTAGGGAAAATAAGGTATTATTTCTGATTGTGAAATAAAGTGCAATTTCCTTTTGTATATTTGCCCTATTCCTCTATATCACAGTGCCACTTAGAAGTTATTTATTTATTTATTTATTTATTTTATTCCATTTATATACCGCCACTGAAGCTCTCTGGGCGGTTTACAAAAATTAAAAACATTGGACAATTAAAACACCAATATACAAAATTTAAAAGCATAAAGCATAAAAACAAGTTAAAATTACAATATCCTTCTGGGTCAAAGCACAACAACAACACAAAAACACAAAAAAAACCTCATCATATGCTGTTAAATGCCTGGGAGAAGAGAAAAGTCTTGACCTGGCGCCAAAAAGATAACAATGTTGGCGCCAGGCGAGCCTCGTCAGGGAGATCATTCCATAATTGGGGGGCCACCACGGAAAAGGCCCTTTCCCTTGTTGCCACCCTCCGTGCCTCCCTCGGAGGAGGCACTCGGAGGAGGGCCTTAGTTGTGGATCGTAGTGTTCGGGTAGTTTCGTGTCGGGAGAGGTGTTCCATCAGGTATTGTGGTCCCAAGCCGTGTAAGGCTTTATAGGTTAAAACCAGCACCTTGAATTGAGCTCGGAAACGTATAGGCAGCCAGTGCAAGCGGGCCAGAGTAGGTCTTATATGCTCGAACCTTCTGGTTCCTGTTATCACTCTGGCCGCTGCATTTTGCACAAGCTGCAGCTTCTGAACCGTCTACAAAGGCAGCCCCACGTAGAGTGCACTGCAGTAATCCAATTTAGAGATTACCAGAGCATAGACAACTGAAGCCAGGTTATCCCTGTCCAGATAGGAGCGTAGCTGGGCCACCAACCGAAGTTGGTAGAAGGCACTCCGTTCCACCAAGGCCACCTGAGCCTCAAGTGACAGAGATGGTTCTAGGAGAACCCCCAAGCTACGAACCCACTCCTTCAGGGGGAGTGCAACCCCATCCAGAACAGGTTGAACACCCTCCATCCGGTCAGCAAAACCACCCACTAACAGCATCTCAGTCTTGTCTGGATTGAGTTTCAGTTTATTAGCCCTCATCCAGTCCATTGTCGCAGCCAGGCACTGGTTCAGCACATCCACAGCCTCACCTGATGAAGATGAAAAGGAGAAATAGAGTTGTGTGTCATCAGTGTACTGATGACAACGCACCCCAAAACTCCGGATGACCTCTCCCAACGGTTTCATGTAAATGTTGAACAGCATGGGGGACAAGACTGACCCTTGAGGAACCCCATACTGGAGAATCCACGGGGCTGAGCAATGTCCCCCAAGCACCACCTTCTGGAGCCGCCCTGCCAAATAGGAGCGGAACCACTGCAGTGCAGTGCCTCCCACTCCCAATGTAGCAGAAAAGCAGAAAAGGAAATGCTGCTGTTGTGTAGTACCCAGATCTCAATTCTGCAACAATACTGGAAGCAAATATAGCAGATTAACAGCCAGTTAACAGCCTTGTGTAAAAAAAAAAGTGCTTCTGCATTCAGGTATCCTCATGAGCTCTCCATCTTGTGAAGCAACAACTGTTTCCTATCCCAGCATGACCCCATATCTACTGAAATGTACATAGTCTTTCCTAACCTGGTGACCTTCAGATGTGTTGGACTCCAACTCCCATCATGCCTCAGCCAGCATGGCTATTGGGAGTTGTAGTCTAACATACCTTGAGAACTCCAGGTTGGGAAAGACCTTGAGAACTCCAGGTTGGGAAAGCCTGAGGGATAGCTTCCCTTGTGTTTACTTGTGAGTAGACATACAGGGGCTTGTCCTACTTACTTCTGAGTAGGCTTTAAATCAGAAATAACCACATTTTGGCCCCACCCACAGATGGAATACATCCTGAGATACCTTTCCTAAATTAGAATTCAGTCCTGGGGCTGAAGAGGGTTCCCCACCCCTGAATTACATGAAACAGTGTAACTACTGCCTATCACTTGTGAGAACATTGCAGATTAAATTATAGAAAATGACATATTGTTTCTAAGTCAATGCAATTGGTTTTGCAGGAAAAGGAAGCGGATCTAAAGCAAGCATCAAATGTGACTCTGGGTCTCTACCTCCCAGGTAACTATTCAAGCAACGTTTTAAAAGGGGCTGATGAAGGTTGCATGGAGCCATCTCCTACCATATTGCAGCTACAAATTGCTTATCTACTAGATGAGAAAATGTATCTGGGTTCATGTCACATTATAGAAGCATTGTGCTCATTCTACATCCTTGTAAGCCTTTGCCAACCAGTCCCTTTTGTCAGGATTATTTATTTATTTTTTACAAACTGTTACACTTCGTGCAAATATCATGCTTGACACCTATTTAATCTTCCTCATGGCACATGTGAATTATAATGTTCCTGGGCAGTCATATGAAGCTGCCTTTTTATTACGGGTCCATCTATCTATTTTAGTTTTTGTTGCAACAGTCTAATTCGACTGCCCTCTAATATCTGGACTAGCCATGACTCTCTGAAGTCTTGGGCAGGGGTATTTCCCAGTTCAGCTACCTGAGGTCCTTTTAACAAGAGATACAAGAGAATTAACCTAGAACTTTCAGTATGCAAACTATGTCCTTTACTGTGAAACGCTCTCAGGCCTGGCTACCTCGAAACACCACCAACCAAATACATGTTAAGAAAAAGCAAACTCCTATATTATAGCTGGACAGCAACATATGCACCCCACAAGAGTCCACAGATCAGAGACCTTAGAGAGTCCAAGTTCAAATAAACTCAATCTAAACAGAAACCAGAAAAAGGGTCTTAAAGTCAGTGGTATATTCCAAGACAGGGTCCAAAGGCAAGGGTTTAAAGACATGCAATAGATCAGGGTTCAGGAATAGTCCAAGCAAATGAGCATTGAGTACCAGCCACCTTGCACCCACTAACCTCTTTTGCCTCGGCACCTTGCTTATCAAGGAATGTTCTTCAGATTGCATTTATGAAGGAGAAGGAGCTGTCTCTCCCTCACTGCACTCCTGTGAAACCAGGCAGAGACAAATTCCCAGCATCCTGACATTTCATACCTTGCCTAGGCCCCAATCAGATCCTTCCATGTCTGAATCAGACTCTTCCTCTGAGACCATGGCATCAGGGGAAATCATGACACCTTCCTCCTCAAAGAGTTTAATGCCTTGTGTAGAAAAGCTCAAAATCAGCCTGGTTTGACTAGAGTTGAGTGACACTCTATGGCTCAATTCGGACGACACAATAAACAACTGGTGTGGGGGAAACAATCGTCAGTTGTTTTGACTATTGTGTCATCCGAATGCTGCCATAGTCAACTCAGTGCTGATCCTCATCCACACCACAGTTGATTATATATTACCATGTTGTGTGGGGAGTACCCCCTAGGGTTAGTGTTAGGGTTAGTCAACCCACCATTGACTATCGTGTCGTCCGAATTGAGCCTATGTGTGTGAGTCACATTTCTGCAGCAGTCGTGGCCCCATCCATGCGCTCACTCCATGATGCTGTAGAATGCCATTGCCACACCAGAGTTGGAGTTAGCTACAGGGAAAAAAAAGGTATAAAGATATCAGAGCTTTTCACATGAGGCATTTGTTGTACACCCGTCAATCCCTACTCACAGTTGTTTATGAGTTCTGTTTGTGAAATAAAGCGCAATTTCCACTTGTATATTTGCGCTATTCTGCTATGCCACAGTGCCACCTAGAGATTATGTAGCAGGAAACAAGGAATGCTCCATGATCGGATTTCAATTCTGCAATGAAACCAAAAGCAGATGCAATGGATTATCAGCCTCATATACAAAAGACCTCTATTGAGCCAGTAATTGTGTTTTTTTAATGGTCACCTTTGATTTACAGGAAAATGTGGGGCACTTCAGACTTTGAATTTGGCAAGCCACTTGGCAAAGGGAGATTTGGAGCAGTGTATTTGGCCCGGGAGAAAAAGACTCACTTCATCTTGGCCTTAAAAGTGATATTTAAGTCTGCATTGGAGAAAGCTCAGCTAGAACACCAGCTCCGAAGAGAAATAGAAATCCTAAGTCACCTCAGGTAAAGCAACTGAATGGCATGGATTGGGTGTCTAGGCCAACCCTCCACATCTTGGGGCCCCTCCAGATGTGTTCAACTAAAACTGCCAGAATCCCTCAGCCAGCATAATCCAACACAACGTCCAGGTTGAAGAAGACTGGTCCAGATCATGAGATCATTGCAGAAGAACACTCTGAAATGATACTGTTCTGTTTCCCAGAGTTCTTTCTAGGTTGAGTTTCCTTTGCTTTGTAACATACAGGTTGAGCATAGGTGGAGGCACAAGTTAAATACTCCAATGCACAGCCAAAGTCCACTGCTCCCACATCAGATCGCTAGAGAGACATGGCCAGCATCTGGGGTGGCATCAGGGGTAAGCATGGTCAGGCACCTGCTGAGGGTCCATGCCCAAGCAGGGGCCCACTGGCAGGAGCTCCCTGGACTTGCTCCTCCTCTTCACCATTGCAACCTGCTTGTTCACCTGCCTCTCATTCTGGACCAGATAACTGTGGTGGTGAGAAGGCGAGCAGTAGATGCCTCTTATGTCTACTTGCTCACTAGCTCTCCACTTGTCGAGCAAGCATGTGACAGCAAATTATGAGGAAGACTATGAGGGGAAGTAGCAGCTGGTGTCAGCAGTGCTGAGAAGACAGACACACTGAAGGAAGGGGTCCATTCATGGTGTCTTGCCCAAGGGCCCTCAATAATCTGGAGCTGGCACTGGCAGCATTCCAAAATGCTCCTGGTTTATGAAGCCTAAACTGTACTCTCTGTCTCTCAGAGTAATTCCAGGCATGGGATGCTTCTACGGGGTGTTTATGGTGCCATTGCACTGCCTTATTCACAGAGGTTCACTTGTGTAGTGGTTGCCCACGGTATGAACAGGATATTGCATTAGATGGACCTTTGGTCGGCTCCAGCATGGCTCTTCCTCTTAGTGGTAAATTTTCAAGGGCAAGCACTTCTCATGACAGGGAAGAGGAATGGGAGTTTGGATTCCTGGCTCTGAGGTCACAGCCCTGTCTCTGACCTCGGATCCCAAAATCTGAAATTTCCAATGCCTCCCCCCCACTCTGTCTAAGGGA
The DNA here is from genome assembly GCA_029215795.1 of Anniella stebbinsi. Lineage (NCBI taxonomy): Eukaryota > Metazoa > Chordata > Lepidosauria > Squamata > Anniellidae > Anniella > Anniella stebbinsi. The sequence continues at coordinate 15,815,972 of JARDYH010000004.1, forward strand.
CATAGGATTGATCCCTTGATAAAGTAAGTGCAGCTTTGAGTTCTCTCTTCATTCTATGTTCATTGGGGCCAATGTGTAAAAAACCAGAAAGTATAGATTTGTTGAAAAAAACTTTAAGAAATCCTAGAAACCAGAAGGGTTTGATCACCTCAGGTCTTTGTTCTTTGTACATAGTTATTCTTACTGGCTGGGTCTGAGCAATATAGTCTCTTAAGGCAAAATCGTATGCATTTTTAGACAGAAAAAGCCTACACTTCCCAGCATGTCCTTGCTGTAGGTCCATTTTCTGTCTAAACATGCATAGAATTGCACCTTTAACAATTAACTTTGTATTTGACTCTTAACAATTGAATGTGTGTTGCTTATAAGACAAACTGCCAACCCCTGCCCTCTCCCTTCCCAGGAAACTGCCCAGTGCTAAGAAAGCAGGGAATAAAAAGTGGTACCCATTAATGAAGAGATGCTTGTCTTTGTAGTACCTTTACTTTGGGATTGTTTTAACTTTGCACCCTGCTATTATTATTATTATTACTACTACTACTACTATTATTATTATTATTATTTTAGTGATGCTCTAATTTTTAACCTTGTTCTTCCATATTTTATTGTGATATTATTGTATATATTTGCATTTGTTTTTAATCTATGTTTTAACCCGACTTGAGGGTCATAGCCAAAAGAAGGGATATAGATCTTCTAAATAATTTTTAGAATTATAGCTGGTGACCCTTGGGTTGCAATCTTGTGCACATTTACCTAGGTATAAGCCCCACAGAATGTAATGGAACTCAGATGCATGTATCTCACATTACAATGGCATTTTCTTCCTGGGACAGTTTTGGAAGTGTGCCTAATGCATTCATGTGTAGACTTTATTCTGGCCTTCCGTCAAGGTATTGTTGGCTACCCACCATAGTCAGAGGCAGGATCTACGCTATTGCTTTAAAACGATTTATAACAGTTGTGACAACTGTTGGGGCCCAGGACACACTCCATTTACAGTTTTCAAACCGTTTTTAAAGTGTCATATCCTGCTTGGTGTAGATCTGGCCACTCACTCTTTATACGGGGTAAACCACCAGTCCTCTCCTGTCCTGTTTTTGGATTCTCTAGACATCCAAACATCTTAAGGATGTATAACTACTTTCATGATCAGAAACGCATTTTTCTGATGTTGGAATATGCTCCAAAGGGAGAGCTGTACAAGGAACTACAGAAGAAAAAACGCTTTGATGACATTAGAACAGCAACAGTGAGTACAAAATCAAATGTATCTGGTCTGTTAATGGAATGGCAGGGGAAGCTTTATTGAAATGAAGTAACACATAAGAAAAACAAATCACTGGGTGACCTTGAACTTTTCTACACGAGACTGTTAATCGGCTGTATATACTTTCGGTTTTGTCATAGAATTGACTACACAAAGAGCACTTCCTTAGCTGTTTTCTGCTACACAATCTCTAGGTGGTGTTGTGGTATAGTGGAATAGCACAAAACGTGAAATTAAATGTCGCTTTTCCCCTGCTTCGAAAATAACTTGCAAAAAGTGCTCGTTAGACACAGAAATGAAACTGGAGGGGCACATCGTCGTCTAAAGAACCCGTAAAACAACTGTGGGTAGGGGATGATAAATGCACAATAAATGTCTCATGTGGAAAAACCCCTGGGATGGGTGGGGGCTTTTCCACATGACCAACCTACCTCACAAAATTGTTGTGAGGATAGAAATGGAGAGGGGGAACAACATACACTGCACTTAGGTCCTTAAAGGAAAGCTGGGAGATAAATATCCTGTGAGGAGAACAAAACATCTCTGTGAGTCTCCTGTTGATTTGGCTCTCACCAACTCCATACTGATATTCCACCTGTGAAGCTGAGGCAGGTTTGGCCAAAAGGAACAACAGAAGCAAACCATTGGCTCCAATGACGGAGAGACAGATCCTTGGGTGTCAGGGACTATATGGCCCATTATTGCATGAATACTTAACTGTAAACTTTAAATTTGGGGTCATATCTAAGGGAACAATCCTATGTATGTTCAGACAGGGGAAAGTCCTACAACTCCCAGTGTGTCTCAGCCTGTGTGGCTGGCTGGGGCATGGTGGAAGTTGTGGGACTTTTTTCTAGGGGTGTGCACGGACCCCCCGGATCGGATCGGGACCCGGATCGGGACCTCCAATTTTGTCCCGGACCGGTTCGGACAAAATCGGAGGCCCCCCGGACCGGATCGAGTCCGATCCCGATCCAAAAATCGGAAATTTTTGGATCGGCCGCCATTTTTTTCCCCATAGACTTGCATTGCAATGCAAGTCTATGAGGAAAAAATGGCGGCGGGTGGGTAAGGGGGGGCCTAACTCCCTCCCCCCCCCCGGGGCCGTCCGCTGTGGACGGCCCCGGCAGGTAAACCCCCTCCCCCGCGCTCCCTACCCCCCCTGGGGCCGCCTGCTTCCATCCGCTGGCGCCCGCGGGCGCCAGCGGATAGAAGCGGACGGCTCCGGGGGGGGGGGGTAAGCCCCCTTCCCCGCCACTTACCTTCTCGGCACGTCCGGCGCCGGCGGCTACTACCAGCGGGCTCCGCGGCCTACTCTCGAGTAGCGCGCCGGGTGATGACATCACCCGGCGCGCCACCCTGGAGCAGGCCGCGGAGCCTGCTGGTAGTAGTAGGCGCCGGCGCCGGACGGGAGCCGCCGGGCCGGGCAGGTAAGGGCCCCCCTCCCCCCTCCCCCCTCCGCGCGCCCCCTCCTCCCCTCCACGCACCCCCTCCTTACCTTTCCGGCCCGGCGGCTCCCGTCCGGCGCCGGCGCCTACTACTTCCAGCAGGCTCCGCGGCCTGCTCTAGAGTAGTGCGCCGGGTGATGACATCACCCGGCGCGCCATCCTAGAGCAGGCCGCGGAGCCTGCTGGGAATAGTAGGCGCCGGCGCCGGACGGGAGCCGCCGGGCCGGAAAGGTAAGGGCCCCCCTCCCCCCTCCGCGCGCCCCCTCCTCCCCTCCACGCACCCCCTCCTTACCTTTCCGGCCCGGCGGCTCCCGTCCGGCGCCGGCGCCTACTACTACCAGCAGGCTCCGCGGCCTGCTCTAGAGTAGCGCGCCGGGTGATGACATCACCCGGCGCGCCACCCTAGAGCAGGCCGCGGAGCCTGCTGGGAATAGTAGGCGCCGGCGCCGGACGGGAGCCGCCGGGCCGGAAAGGTAAGGGCCCCCCTCCCCCCTCCCCCCTCCGCGCGCCCCCTCCTCCCCTCCACGCACCCCCTCCTTACCTTCCCGGCCCGGTGGCTCCCGTCCGGCGCCGGCGCCTACTACTACCAGCAGGCTCCGCGGCCTGCTCTAGAGTAGCGCGCCGGGTGATGACATCACCCGGCGCGCCACCCTAGAGCAGGCCGCGGAGCCTGCTAGTAGTAGTAGGCGCCGGCGCCGGACGGGAGCCACCGGGCCGAGAAGGTAAGTGCCCCCCTCCTCCCCCCCCCGCTGTCCACTTTCATCGGCGGGCGCCCGCTGGCGCCCGCCAATGGAAGCGGCGGTGGGCGCCAGTGGGCGCCCGCCGATCCGCCGATCCGCCGAACCGGTTCGGAGCTTTTTCGGACCGGTTCGGATTGGATCGGCCGATCCAGCTGCGGGATCGGAAATCGGATAATTTATCCGATTTCCCACTGGACCGGACTCGGATCGTGGATCGGGTCCGATCCAGTGCACATCCCTACTTTTTTCTGTCTAAACATCCATAGGATTATAGCCTAAATCTATTATCATGATCTGACTAAGCCAACAGGAGGTAAAGTTAGGTAACAAGGGACGAATGCAGTCAAATGCAGTTTACAAGCACTTGGACTGTTAAAAGTGGTGTCAAGGGGCTAATCCAGTTTTCCTCCCATACAGTACCTCAGCCTTCCTGATCCTGGCAGTGCCCTCCAGGTGTGTTGGACTACAACTCCCAGCATCCCCAGCCAGCTGGGCAGGGATGCTGGGATTTGTAATCCAACACACCTGGAGGGCACTAAATTGGAAAAGGCTGCAATATCTTAGTAAAAAAGAATCTAAATATTTACTTGTGAGCCTGCTAGCTGCTTTCTAAATGAAGTTCTAGGCTAACACCTAAAAGCTGTGTACAGACACAGAAGTATGGGGCAGGGGTGCTGCGGCCTGAGCTCTGTGTTTCCCTGTCCATGCTCCTATGCTAATACACACACCTGGCTCCAGAGCAAAAGCTCTGGACAGGCTTTAGGCAAGCTGCCTTCTTTGGGACATGCCTCCCCCCCCCCCCAGCATCTGGCATGATATTCATTTTTGCTTCATTTAAAGCTTCCTTCCTCATTTTCTTTTTAAATGAACTTGGGGTGGGGAGATGATTTCCTGGCTGACGTAAGGGCCTGTCAGTCACTATTGTGCTGAGCTCTGTTTCAAGAGAATGCTTTATGGTGCACAGGGGTTAGCCAATCAGTACTATGTACATCCAACTTTTCCTCAAATGGGAGCAAAACAGTTCCCCTTGAGTCTAGGGAGAAGGCTGTACATGTATGGTGCACTTCTATCGTGGTCTTGCCGCTGAATTTATGTACGGTTGTATGCAATCCCATTCAGGATGAACTATTGCTCTTTTTTGCACGTGATATATTCTACAGTATATCGAAGAAATATCTGATGCTCTGATGTACTGTCATGCTCAGAAAGTTATCCACAGAGACATTAAGCCGGAAAACCTCCTATTAGGATTAAGAGGGGAGCTGAAGTTGGCAGACTTTGGCTGGTCAGTGCATGCTCCCTCACTGAGGTAAGCCTGTCTCCTGGTGTAAACCTCTTTTTAAACAGTTGGCGTCTCCACGCGAGGAATGATCTCTAAAGTAAACTCAGAGTGATTTCCCACAAAGTGCAGTGTAGCCTGTTGGGAATCCTTTGCCTGCTGCACCCAGGACTAGGGCGGTATTTAAAATTCCTATGCGCTGAGAGTGCTTCCAGTCAGAGGCTCCTGGCACTCAGCAATCAGAAAGCATTGTGTAGCTGTTTCACCTTTTTCTCCTTCATAGATTTTCTGCGTTAGGGAAGAAGCAGTAAGAAAACATGGGAGGGTCACGAATAGAAATGCCACCCCATCCCCCATGAAAGAGGCAGGATGATGGTTTCATAAAAGCCTCTTCTGGAAGCACCTTGGGACTTTATGGTCCCCTCTACAAGATTTGGCTTTGACACCCGGTTGCCCAATTATGTGCATATCCGGATAAGCGCATTTACTCCTAATACCTATTCATGAGAGGCGGTAAAGCGCATTACGGGCTGTATGAAACGCGCTTTAAAGTTGTTTACAAGCGGAGAATCGCATGTTTACATGGCCATAAGGAGCTTTAACTCCCGCGGTAAATTTTAAGTCGCTATTTAACGCGCATTCAATAATGCGCATAAGCAAAGATAAAAAGCGCCTCAACCCCCGATTTGCGCTCTGCTCTTGTAGGTGTAAAGTCTGTAATGCGCCTTGAAAGAGCTTTAAATCGCTCTTGTAGAGGCACACTAAGACACCCTGCACGAGACTGATGAATGCAAAACTCCCATGTTTCACCCTAAACATGTTTGTACTTATGAAGCTACCATGGATGACAAATCAATAGCCTGCCCAGTGCGTTGAGGCCTGCCTCTTTCCCATATGTACCCACCTGCGCATTTGGAGCAATGTCTGGGGCCCTGCTCTGTCTGTCCCCCATCCCAGTCTGAGATGCAATCATTAGGCACAAGGGACAGGGCCTCTTCAGTAGTGGCAAGCAGCTGTTGAATGCCCTCCTGAGGATGGGACTACACCTGGCTCCATCTCTGCTTGCCTTTTGGTGGGCAATAAAAACTTGATTATTTCAAAGTGCCTTCAGAGGAGGAAAGGCTGTTTTACTCGCACTTCTCTGTTCTGCAAATTGTTTTGTTCAGGGGTATCTTGTATGTTATGTTACTGGTATACTGTATTAATACTGTTTGTTAGTTTTTGGCCGCCAGGTGTTTTCTGATGGAAAGGTAGGATGAACGTGATTTTGATAGGTATTGTCTAGTCTCGCCAGTAATGTTTCCCCAGAATCTTTCAGGCAGGTATGTTCCCCAAGCTTGGTACCTGAGATACTTTTTAAACGGAGATGCCAGAGTTTGAACGTTGGACTTTTATGCATTGAACATTGGAGTTTTTCCCAGTCTTCTTTGGTCGTAAAGGATACATTCTGGTTTTGCTGCAGAACTGTGATGGTGGTCTGCCTGACAGACAGAATTTATCAGACAATGGTTGTTTAGGTACATAACACCATCAAAGTATATGGAGTTTTGTAATTAGCAAACGAGACAGGTCCCTGCCCCAAAGAATTTACAACCAAAGGACGCAATCCTATGCATGGTAAGACAGAGAAAAGGGCATAATCCTATGCATGTTTAGACAGAGAAAAGTCCTACAGCTCCCAGCATTGTCCAGCCAGCATGGTTGGCTGGGGAATGCTGGGAGTTGTAGGACTTTTCTGTCTAAACATAGATAGGATTGCACCTTAAGTGTTGACAGTAGAAGAGAGGAATAAAAGAGCAAAGGGAAGAAACAAATATAGTTAACTTCTACTTAGGATTTATCCCCGTTATTTCTTTTTGTATCAAGCTACTGTAAAAGGCAGCGGAGCAAGGCTAGTGAAAGATGTCATCATAAAATAAGTTCTGCAGACTTTAAGGTTGTGCTTTAGAGGATCTTTAGCTTGCACAGTCACGAATGCAGTTCCCTGGACCTCAACAATGTACTTTTTCTTTAACAATTAAATAAAACAGGAGGACAACACTATGTGGCACCACAGACTATTTTGCTCCAGAAATGATAGAGGGGAGTCCCCATGATGAAAATGTGGATGTGTGGTGTGTTGGTGTTCTTTGTTACGAGTGTCTTGCAGGATATGCCCCATTTGAAGCACCAACTCGAATGGAGACGTTCAGACGAATAAGAGAGGTAGGTTCTTCCAAGCAGAAAGCTTTGAGAAGAAATAGCGCTTATAATCAATGCCTTGAAACTCATGGCAAAGTCCCTGTGACTTGCATGGGACCTGCAGCACATAAGATTAAGTTTAAAGGCTTAGCAAGACTACACAAGAGCCTTGTTCTAATGACACTGATTTGGCTCACGGGGGTTATTTAACTCATGAATTGCTGAAATCTAGCAGGAGCGGGTGCATTGCCTCTGACTTACACACCCCTTCCAATTAACCTTCAATTACCCCGTTCGTAGGTTGCAGTCATGACATCCAAACCCAGACACTCAAACTATAGATTAACTCTAGGTTGTTTAACAGCTAAGCAACCCAGAGTGTCAGGGTTCAGATGAAACAGTAGCAACTGACAAACTGGGTGATCATAGGTTGTTAATTGAAACAGGAAGTGATGAGTGCACTGGAGGCAGCACACTTGAGTGTTCCCCCAAGAATCCATGGGTTAAACAACCCATGGGTTGTCGTGACATGCAAACTGGGTCACTGATTTGATAGGGGGCCGATGGTGTTATTGCTTCATCAACAGTGTGCTAGGAGTACTATACAGAGCAGAACATTGATGTTTTTCTTGCTTCCAGACCAAAGATGCCCTACAACAGATGGACAAGGTTGATCCGTGGGGGATTGGTAGTGCAGATAGGAATGCCGAAGGTGTAGACACAGATAAACTGGGGCTAGGCTTTGTTTCTTAAAAGAAAAACCCCAAAAACCCAAAAAAAACCAAAAAAAACCCCACCCAGATGGCACAACAACTTTCATAAGAAACTAACATTTTTAATATGTATATTTATTTCCAAGGTTAACTTTGAATTTCCTCCTTGGATGTCAGATGGAGCCAGAGATCTAATCTCCAAAGTACTTAACCGAACACCTTCTGTGAGGCTTCCCCTGAAAGAAATAATAGTGCACCCATGGGTTAAGACCAAGTCAAAGAGAATCTTGCCACCTGCCTACAATGAAGTAGAAGAGCAACCGCTTATGTGATATCCTGAAGGCTGTTGAGTATTTTGCAAATACCTCTTGTGACTTTTTAGAAGGCTGGTAGCTGTGGTAGGCAGCAGTCGAACTATGCTCTTGCTTTTCCCTAACCACTCTTCTTTGCCATTATTTTTCACCACTAATGGTAATACGGCTTGCATATCTATTGCATTTGTAAGTGCTGGAGGAATGTTAATGTAAAGGGGAGGGGGGGCAGAATCTCAAACTTTGTATCATTTTAAATATTAAAAAAAAATAAACACAAAATAATTCTGAATATAATAGCAGCTTGGAAAGATGGTTCAAACTAACGCCTTTAAGTATGCAGAACTTGCTCAGGATTGCCATGTTGAAGAATGAATATCACGGCTCATATTTTTTCCTGTTCGGAGGACCAACTAAAATGTAATGAGCAATTTTTACAGTTCCCTAGGACACTTCTTCAGGTTTCTACATAAGGAAGGGTGTGGATGGGTCCAGGGCATTATAGAAAATGTACAACACCTGCAGCTTGTAATAGACTTAAAACGGAGTATACAAGGTGTTGGGCAGACTTAATTAGGTTTGGTTATGCTGGTTTTAGACTGTAAATACCAAGGGCTACTGAGACAGAGAATACTTGGCTGTTCTCCCTTTGTTTATTATTATTAACAATATTTATATACCGCTCAACTATCTAACACAGATTCAAAAGCGGTGACCATAGGTATAAACAGTAAAAGAAAGATTAAAAAGCAAATTAAAATTGTTCAGTTTAAAAACAAAGGAACCAGAAAAACAGTGGCTAGTCAGCTGAGGAAGCCTTCTCGAAACAAGAGTTGTTTTCAGGAGGTGCCAGAAGCAGCCTAGTGTTGGTGCCTGCCTGACCTCCAGAAGCAGGGAGTTCCACAGAGAAGGGGCCACTACACTAAAGTAGGGTGACCAGATAAAATCCAGGTCAGGGCCCATGTAACTTTAAGTTATAGAGAAAAGGGAATTTCAGCCAGTGTCATTTGTATGCAATTAGTTCCTGGTGAAATTCCTTCTTCATCACAACTGTTAAAGTTGCAGGGGCCCTGCCTTCTTTTGCATATGGTCACTCTAGGATAGTGTCTACAACTTTAACTGTTGTGATGAAGAGGGAATTTCACCAGGAACTAACTGCATACAAATGACACTGGCTGAAATTCCCTTTTCTCTACAACTGTTAAAGCTACATGAGCCCTGACCTGGATTTTATCTGGTCAGCCTACACTAAAGGCTCTTCTCCTAAAGGGTAGAAGCTGACAGTAAACCGGATGTTCTCAAATGTGGGAAGCAAAGAGTAAGAACCTAAAAAACACAACACAAAAGGAAAAGGGATGAGGATAGAGGAGGACTAAAGCAAACTCAAGTCACTAAAATCTTATATACAGAGTTCATGGAATTGGATCTAAGCTTGCCCTCAGCATTGGCAATTGGTAGCAAGATTGAAGGTGCTCTCAGCTGGAGTTGTACCCAAGCGCAATAGAGAGGTGGATGACTGCTGCTGCTGTTTTTCCTTCTCAGGGCCTCAGCAGCCCTATGAAGAGAGATTGAACTGGGCATGTTTAGCCTGGAGAAGAGAAGATTGAGGGGAGACATGATAGCACTCCTCAAATACTTGAAAGGTTGTCACACAGAAGAGGGCCAGGATCTCTTCTCCATCAACCCAGAATGCAGGACACGGAATAACAGGCTCAAGTTACAGGAAACCAGATTCCGGCTGGACATCAGGAAAAACTTCCTGACTGTTAGAGCAGTACGATAATGGAACCAATTCCCTAGGGAGGTCATGGGCTCTCCTGCACTAGAGGCATTCAAGAGGCAGCTGGACAACCCTCTGTCAGGGATGCTTTAAGGTGGATTCCTGCATTGAGCAGGGGGTTGGACTCGATGGCCTTAAAAGGCCCCCTTCCAACTCTACTATTCTATGACACTGCCAGTAATTAAGCCTTGAGAGAGGCAATTCGGCCTTCTAGATTGGAGGAAAAGCCACCCAAAAGCTGGGAAGCCACCAAATAACCAGGGGGCGGGGCGCCGCCAAACGGCTCTTTTCACAAGTTCGACGCTGGACCGTTAGGACGTCGCGTCCTCGCGCTGATACCGCCCACGCGCCTCCCCGCCTCAACGAACGTCCGCCCGTCCCCATTGGACAAAGCGGGAGCGCTTTCGCTGATTTTCAGCCCTGACGTCACCCGACCCGTGAATAGAGTAGAGTTTCCTAGGTGATTCGCCCCACCTCCTCTGCGGCCGGCGCGCTTGCGGGCCGCGCAGGCGCACTAAGCACATCCTCTTGGCCCGGCTCGCTTATCTGCCCTTGCTCGCGCTCCGAGTCTCTTTTCTGTCAGAGCCGGCGAGAAGCTCGGAAGGGCGTCGTGAGGGGAGGAATTAAGGGACCAACGCGACGGTGAGCCCCGCCGCCTTCCTCCTCCTCCTCCTCCTCCACTCACCACCATGAAGATCTGGACTTCCGAGCACACCTTCGAGTGAGTGGCTGAGGCGCGGCTGGGCTCAAGGGGCGAAGGGGGGAGGCGCGGCGGCCGTTCCCTCCATGGGTGTGAGGTGGGGCGGTGATGTTCCCCTCAGCGGGGACAGCGAGGGACGAGCGAGGAGACCTTCTGGCCTCATCCTCGAGAGGTCCCCTAATGCTCCCACCACAGCGCTGCTTGGGCCAGCGGTCAGCCTTCCCTCTTTCCTTACGTGTAGAGTGGACCTGGCCTTGGCCCCGTTCTCACGAGCGTATTCTTAATCACCCCCACCCCCCTGGCCTGGCTCTTGCGCGGAGAGAGCTGCCGGGTTTGGACTCGTGACCTTGGCTAAGGTTGCTCGGTACATGCAGGGCATCCCTGTATTGCTTCCCCTCCTTCCTCAGGTTGTTCTGTCGCTGCCTTTTTGGGCTGCTGTGGTAGTGTTGGGGGGGGGGGGAGGGGAGCCAGTTAAAGGCTACTGTCAGGGTTTGGGCTTTCCTGCCTCCCCTTTTCCATGCTGGAGGATGATTTTGAGGTAACATTTCCCCCCCCCCCCCGCCCGCCCGCCTGCCCGCCCGAGAAAAGAAAGATCTGCATGTGGAAGGGTGCAAAATGCAAATGGGTTTCTCGGAAAGGGGGCTGAAAACAGGGGAGAAGACTTCTCTCTGTTTTTCCACTGGTGTTCTCAGGTATTCTGGTTATTTTGGCAAAGGGGAAGCATTACATTAGGTGTAGCCCTCGGTCAGCGGTTGCCAATGTCCTTTTTCCCGCGTGACCGAGGCAATATATAATGCCTTCTCCTTCTTGTGCACAGCTTCAGTGTTGGTTGCGATCTGCCACCCGCTTTGGTTTGTAATGTCCCAGCCCCAAATAATTAGCTCTAATTGTGGGTCCTGCTCTTCATGGAAGAAAATGTGTTCTGGAGAAGCGCATCAATGCCCAGTGAAATATCCGCCTTCCCCGTGCAGGCGGCACCGGTTTCATCATGCAATGTTCTAGCAGTTGCTGTTGGAAGAGCTTGTTCCCCACAGTCCACTGCAGTTGTTAGGTTTGGTCATATTTCAGCTTTATTCAGTGTTTTTTTTTCCATTATTAAAATCTACAGATCAAGACAGTTTTTTTTGATTGAAATGGATACAGAGCTGCATCTTAGCCATGCAATACCCAGTTCTCCCACATTTTGAATGTTTTTTTATTATCTACAAGCGGGGGGGGGGGGGGAGTTCATGCAAACTGGCTCAGTTTTCTCAGCTGCCCAATCAGAGAATTTTCTCTGTAAATAGGGTTTTCTTTTTTATCTGATGGTTAGGTTCCTCCATTGTCTTCCCAGACCACACTTAGCTGGTTTTGTATTTTGCGTATATCTCACTACTGTAGCAGTTCTGTTTTTTGTGACCCCCCCCCCCCCGATCTCTTGTTAGTCTTGAAGGTGTCACAAGACTATAGAAATTCCTACAAGTGTTGCACAGCTCACAATTTATTTGAAACAGAATTAGGTGAAAACACCTTATATATGGTGAGCCAGTGGTGTGGGTTTTCCAGAGAAATTTTAATTGGAAAATTAACTTAATTTGCAGTGGGAATTTTTTTGCTCCAACTTAGGTTACTTTGCATCTGAAAATATTCTGCTGCCCTAGGTCAGGGGTGGGCAACTTGTGGCTCTTGAGATGTTTGGGCCTTCAACTCCCACACCCCTCATCAATGGCCATGCTGGCTGGAGCTGGTGGATGACAGAGGCCAAAACATCTGGAAGGCCACATAACAAGTTACCCAACCCTGCCCAGTACTGAAAACTGTTGACACACTAATTTTAGCAATACACATTATATATGCCGACTACCACTCATCTGTTTCAACAGTGTTTAGCTCTCTTCCACGGAGGTTTACATCTATGTATCCCCTCACCTTCTTGCTAGGGGCAATCACCTGAAAAACATTAGTTCCAACTTTCAAACTGCTAACCTTGCTTAATATTGTATTTACAAATGGCATACATTAATTTTTACTAATGAACTTATGAAATGGAAACATTTCCGCAGAAAAATAAAGCAGTGGAAACATGTTCGCCTCACATCACTGCAGTGAACTGTTTGGGTCAGGCTGTTCATTGACTCTGAGGCTTGCCTGCAGGCTCTATTCTTAAGTAGGATAATTAATTGAAAATGAGTTATCGTACTGGTTTGTTTTTGTTTTTACTTGACAGTCACCCCTGGGAGACTGTTACTACAGCTGCCATGCAGAAATACCCGAATCCCATGAATCCCAGTGTGGTTGGAGTTGATGTCCTGGACCGGCATGTAGATCCCAATGGAAAGCTGCATAGTCACAGATTGCTCAGTACAGAATGGGGCATGCCATCAATTGTAAAATTGGTAAGAATCTATCGAAACTCAAGGCAGAGATCCCTGAACAGTTTTCTTTGAACATGTGTGCATGTGGCCTTGGTTTTCTAAAATATAATATAATTCTCTTCTCTGAAACACATATTGGAGCTCTGGTTGGCTTTGTACTTGTGTCTCTTTCATTATACTTTCTTTGGATTTCTGGCGTTATTCAAAATGCCAAGTAGTACATTTGTTCTGATTTATTTATTCTTCAGTGATAACTGCATAAATTCAGAACTGAAAGGGACTGATATCTCAGGAGAGCTGCAACTGTCCATTTATTTACCTTTTATAATAAATATACCTGCTGTATTTGATTGTTCTAAATATTTCCATGTATAATGAATAGTCTAGCTGGCTGGGTTCTTGATTATCCAGAAACAAGTATGATCCGTACCTGACAACTCATTAGTAAAACAATTCCAAGAAGTTAGCTGGAGGCTAACAAAAACAACTTTTTGAAATAAATGTTGCATAATTGGGTGGTTTCTAGTATATGTTTTTACAGGTCCAGGATGAATCTTGAGTAGATATGTGCAGGGTGAATGGCATTGGTCGTTTATCTTACTTCTTTTCAGTGAAAGGCTCTTGAGATGTTACAAAAGCCATGGTTTCTCTTTATGTGAATGAATCTTTTGGAGCCTCACACTCCCCCATACCTTCTACATGCCAAAGGACTACGTTGAAAGCTTCCATATCTCATTTTAAGCTAACCATAGTTTTATAATATCCAGACTCAGAGCAACACTTTGCTTACATCACTAGGTTCAAACAGTGGCTTCAATGGAACAAGCAAGGATCAAACAATGGCTTCAGATTCTGGCTTATTCTCAAACCATAATATAAACAAACATAGTTCCCAGAATTGAGACATCATGGGGAACTATGGTTGGTTTAAAACCAAAAGTGGAAGCTTTTTCCTTCTGGGGAATGAAAGAAGGACCGGGGGAGGGATGTTTGTGTGCATGAGCATAAGGTAGCAGGAAACCATGGTTTTCCACTAGGTCTGAACCATTCCATAGTTTCATGAGCTGTGATTGGAGTTCGCAGTTGCATTTCTTGAAATAAGGTATGATTTCAAGGATGAGTGGCCTACATGGCTTGGGACCACAATACCTGATGGAACACCTCTCCCGACACGCACCTACCCGAACACTATGATGTACATCTAAGGTCCTCCTCCGGTTGCCTACTCCGAGGGAAGCACGGAGGGTGGCAACAAGGGAGAGGGCCTTTTCAGTGGTGGCCCCCCAATTATGGAATTATCTCCCCAACGAGGCTCGCCTGGCGCCAACATTGTTATCTTTTTGGCGCCAGGTCAAGACTTTCCTCTTCTCCCAGGCATTTAACAGCATATGATGAGGGTTTTGTGTTGTTGTTGTTGTGCTTTGACCCAGAAGGATATCGTCATTTTAACTTGTTTTTATGCTTTATGGTTTTAAATTTTGTATATCGGTGTTTTTAACGTTCAGTGTTTTTAATTCTTGTAAAACGCCCAGAGAGCTTCGGCTATGGGGCGGTATATAAATGGAATAAAATAAATAAATACATGGGTGGACCCATTCTTGCATTCTTATAACTAGGTAATAGTGGAAATAATTCTAGGGAATTGCTTGATAGTTGAGTTGGATTGGAATTAACCAGTTATAGCCCTTTGTATTAAAACAGCAATTTTTAAATTAATCACAAATAAGGAAAGGAGAAATAATGGTGGAAGCCCATTTGCAAATTTAAAATATCATTCAGAGAAGGGGGAAACAATACAGGAAATGGGCCAGTGGGCTGTGTGTTTCAAGCACATGAAATAGAAGAAGAAACTAGGGGTGTGCACTGGAGCGGGTCCGATCCACGATCCGGATCCAATCTAGGGGAAATCGGATACAATTATCCGATTTCCGATCTCACCACTGGATCGTTCGGTCTGATCTGATCCGGAAAGGTCCAGATCGGAGGATCAGCGGGCACCCACTGGCGCCCGCCGCCGCTTCTATTGGTGGGCGCCTGCCGATGGAAGCGGACAGCAGGGGGGGGGCTTCCCTGGCAGGGCTGTCCGCTTCCATTGGCGGGTGTCAGCGGGCACCCGCCGATGGAAGTGGACAACGGGGGCAGGGGGCTTACCTTCCGTGGCCGTCCGCTCCCGTCCGCCACTGGCCACTACTGTGTGCAGGCTTCGCGGCCTGCCCCTAGGTAGCGCGCCAGGTGGTGATATCACCTGGTGCGCTACTCAGGAGCAGGCCGCGGCCTGCTTACCTTCCATGGCCGTCCGCTTCCATCTGCCGCTGGCCGCTACTGCGAGCAGGCTTCGCGGCCTTCCCCTAGGTTGCGCTCCAGGTGATCATCACCTGGCGCACTACCTAGGGGCAAGCCGCGAAGCCTGCTTGCAGTAGCGGCCAGCGGCGGACGGGAGCGGATGGCCACGGAAGGTAAGGAGGGAGAGGGGGCTTACCCCTCCTGGGGTTGTCTGCTTCCATCCACTGGCGCCCATGGGCGCCAGCGGATGGAAGCAGACGGCCCTGGGGGGGTTAAGGAGTGCGGGGGAGGGGGCTTACCTGCAGGGTCATCCACAGCAGACGGCCCGGGGGGGGAGGAGGGAGTTAGGTCCCCCTCACCCACCCGCCGCCATTTTTTCCTCATAGACTTGCATTGGGGGAAAGCTTTCTTTCCCCCAATGCAAGTCTATGGGGGGGGAAATGGCGGCCGATCCAAAAATCGGATGTCCGATTTTTGGATCAGGATCGGACCCAATCCGGTCCGGGGGGCCTCTGATTTTGTCCGATCCGGGACAAAATTAGAGGTCCCGATCCGGGTCCCGATCCGAGGGGTCCGTGCACACCCCTAGAAGAAACAATATATAAGAACTGATGACTATTGAATATTAAATTTCCAAAAAAGCTAACTAGATGGCTTCATATTTGTACCCTTTGTGCTCATATCGAGTTAAAATAGTCCCAAGGTGAGTAATGTTGGATTTTCTCTTCTAGCTTATTGGTGCTTGTAGAACAAGAACATATGTACAAGAACACTCCGTAGTTGACCCAGTGAAGAAAGTAATGGAGCTCAAGTCTACTAATGTATGTATTAAAAAAGCTGTAACTGAAACATTTGTTATAGACTCCAATCCTGTGCCTTCATGCATGCAAAAATCTACTGAAATTGGTATTTTGCAAGTTTATTTGGTAGCTTTTACTTTCAGCTACCAAATAAACTCGCTTGTACCTTTGCAGAGCAGTTTTTACATCTTTTGCTCCCGCTGAATAGTAGCAATTTTTCTTAGTAGCACACAGCATGTGCCTTTTCCTTCAGAAATTCTTTTTGTGCCAAGTTGTGCTGACTTGTACTCATTTTGTTTATTGTTAGTATGACACTCTTTTGTGAAAGTGGCAGTCTTTGCTGATAGTGCTTGCCTTCTAAAATGAAGGACATGAGACAAGCTAGCTTAGTATCAGGATTTTATTTGCAGTTCATGGTGCATGAAATCTTTGGAAAAGTACTATGATGTCTACATTTGAGAATAATACTATTTTTAATAAAATAGCGTACCCCAGTCCTAGTGGCTTTAGACAACAAGAGTATTAAATCCCTTTAATTCATTGAATTTTCACTTTTTGATGGTAAAACTTACTGTATGACTTAAATCCTTCATAGATTTCGTTTACAAATCTGGTGTCGGTAGATGAGAGACTAATTTATAAAACACATCCTCAAGAGCCAGAAAAGTAAGTAATGTTTCTTCATTGTGTTTCTTTAGGTATCTTTATAACCTGAAGATTTCAGTAGATCATATGAAAAATGGCAAAAATGTAATACAGTCTGGGAGCACTTAAATATTAACAAATGTTATTATGGCATAAATGTTTCATGGATTAGAACCCACTTCATCCGATGCATTGGGTGTGATTCTCAGTTATCACATTACATACACAAATGGGTGTTAAAGGGGGGATATACAGGTTCAAGTTAAATGGCAATGAAGTACAAGGCCTATGAATTCAATTACAGCTTAAATATATGCAAAAGGACCCTTCATAGCACAAGGTAATATTCTAACAACTAAGGATTGCATTCTGAGTCCAAGAAAGGCTATGCCAATCTTACCTGCCTTTCCCATACTACACTGCTGTCTACTCCTAAGCTTAGTAGACTAGAGGCAAACCTCCACCAAAGTACTGGAGGTGGCATATGTGGAGCACATTACAGTAGAGTGGCACTATCTGATACTTACACTAGATTTGTGACATGTTTGCCAAAAAAGGTAGCAATTATTGACCTTAGGGAATTGGGTATCAACATTGTTGTGTAAGGAAGAGCCAGTATTGTATAATGCCCAGCGTGCTGGTTGTAGACCAAGAAGATCCAGTTCAATTCCCCACTTGGCTACAAAGCTCTCTGTATGATATTTGCCAGACCAAACTTACCCTTATGATTGTGAAGGTAAAGTGTGGGTAGGAGAAAGTGAACTACGTACCATGAACATGTAGGAAGAAAGACAGGATAAAAATGCTGTGCGAGAGAGGAGCTGATTATATCCGTATGCCATTCCTGATCTGTTCTCCTGTTTCTGTAGCCCATTTCCTGGGAGTAGATACTTGCCACATTTCTACTTAGGTTGTAGCTTTCTCTTGATAGTTTTTCTGTGCATAGCCCAGCAAGTTTTCAGGATGACTCGTTGTGGCTATTTAAAGGCAGTTATAATAAAGTGATTTCATAGGAAGGAACTGTCAAATGTGCCAATGAGAAGCATGCCATATGCAGTAGTAATCCTAGTTGTACCAAATGTAACCAGGAAACAGTGCAGGTATATTAACCCAGACAAAAAAAATCCTTCCACAGATTTGCATTTTTAGCATCGCTGTGTAAAATATTGGAATATAAACTTCAGTTGTCATTCCAGTATTCTAGAGCAAACTATTCCTTAAACTCCTCTCATTTCCATTTTGTTTGTCCTAGCCCTTTCCAGCTTGACAGTCTTTTCTGAAAGGTAGCCAGTGTATTGATAGCATTCTCTTAGCTACACTGTATTGGAAGGGTATATTGCAAAATAACGATTGGTTTGCTGCATCAATACCTTCCTGGAAATTCTGTGTAGGGGATACCTTGACAAGGAAAGCTTTAGCATTCCCAACTCTTTTATATTCTTTTCAGGATTGGGAACAGAGAGTTAAATCCAATTTTGTGCCAGCAGACTTCAGTTTGCACAACAGGACTTCCCCTTGCTTTCCTCTCCCCTGCAGCCCCCCCCCCACTTGGCCCCCAAATCTGGGGTTGTGGAAGGGGCTGCAGGGGGGGACTGTTTTTCAGACAGACAGGATTGGAAAGAACCCTGGAATATGCCTGACACTGATAAGTAGGAAAGATGATTTGAGGATAGTCATCTCTAGAGTTTAGTACTGGATCAAAAGAGTAATGTGTATCCCATCATCTTCCTAACTGCTTAGCTGCCTTTGTAGTAAGTAGTCCCATTACTTTGTAGTTCAGTATTGCTTATTGATAGTTGCTTATTATAATTTGAGGTATGAGTTGGTAAATCATTGTCCCTGTTTTCCTCAGAACCATTTTGACTCAAGAAGCAACAATTTGTGTGAAAGGGGTTAGTGTCAGCAGTTACCTGGAAGGACTAATGGAAAACACAATCTCTTCTAATGCTAAAAAAGTATGTACTACCATCTGATTCTGAGAGGGTGAGGGAGAGGAATAGAGCTGTTCTTGGACTTAGCTGCAATAGCTCTGTGTTTATTGCAGGGTGCAAACTTTATAGGTTCCCATTGCATCATGACTATATGCTTACTAAGTAATCTTGGGCAATCAGCCATATTCTTAGGCCCTGATCTTGCAGAATAATACTAACCTGCCTTACGTGGCTGTTGTAACCCCTGTGAGCGAGAACCAGAAGGGGATAGAAGGCAGATGAAGACATCCATCACATGCCTACTCAGGCTTCAGCTGGACTGGATTCGTTGGGTGGGTTGGCTGGTTAAGTTTGAAGTGTAGGGTTATTAAAGTTTTCTGTTTCATGTATAAGCCACTTCAGGGACTCGGATCAAAAAGTAGGATACAAATCTACTAAATAAACAAAATTTTAATAAATTGATTACCTTTCTTAACCAGAAAAATATTCTTGACTTCCTAATAAAGATGTATATGTTTGCAGGGACGTGAAGCATTGGAGTGGGTCATCAACAAACTGAATGCTGAAATAGAGGAATTCACTTCTTCAGCGAGAGGAAACATGAGGTCCCCTATGGCAGCAGCAGCCTTTGTGGAGAAATAATATAGGCCTATATATGTCTACGTCTGTAGTTAGGCCTGAGTTCTGAAACGAACAATTGCAACTTTCCTGGAAGCTGGAAATATTTATTCTTCTACCTATTTAATGCAGATTTGTAAATTACATTTTTAAATTAAAAACTTTGAAAGAAATTGCATATATGAAGGTAATATACATGACTGAGTTATGTTGGACTGCACATTCCTTTCAATTTAAATAATCCAAGCATTCAAGAAAAATCCTGTGTTTGCAGGAATCAGACTTAAACTTCCAAGCTATAGTAGGCCTTCACTAGAGCAAGCTGTAGAGGACTAGTACATTGCTACTTTGATAGAATTCAGGTTTACGTGAACTCTACCACTTTGGGGATCATCCTCAAAATGAAGCAGAAGTATTCTAAGCACAGTGGTTTGGGCAGTTTGTAAAAGGACTTTAATTGGAAGAAAATGGTTATTACTTGAAATATAATTTATACTAAAATGATTTTTTGTATGTTGCTGTCATGAATGTTACA
This sequence comes from Anniella stebbinsi, assembly GCA_029215795.1. Taxonomy (NCBI): domain Eukaryota; kingdom Metazoa; phylum Chordata; class Lepidosauria; order Squamata; family Anniellidae; genus Anniella; species Anniella stebbinsi. The sequence continues at coordinate 15,835,560 of JARDYH010000004.1, forward strand.
TTTTGCTAACATTAAGTGTGGTACTTAAAGCTGTCATTTAAGTTAAAGCTTTGATTTATATAATAGATGTATCATAATTTTGAAAGATTAACCAACTAAAGATATGTACTAGCCAAACTCTGAATTTGGCAGAAGCTACATGCTATATAACTAGAGCAAGAGGAGAGAATTTGGTTCAAAAGTTCTCAATTTTCGTTTTGTAGGTTCCCTAATGGTACTGTAACAGTTGAAAAATATCATTTGTTGACAGGATCATCGTTTGGTTCTGCGGTTTCAAGGAACTGGAATTCATATAAAAGCTAAAGGCAGAAATACATGTTCCATTTCAAATGTATCGTAACATTGTAGGTCCTGATTTTATCTTTGCTTTGCAAGACATCACAGACTATAGAAATTTCTGGAATAGTACTTTGTCATCTTTTACCTCTAAGGAACAAAATATAATGGGTGTCTTAAGTTTGTCATTCAGTAGCAAGAATAGTAGATTCCAATATTCTTCCCCCTTTTTCTTTCACGGGGATAAAGTTGAAATGGCATTTACTCTAAGATGGGTAAAACGTGAAGCCGTATATAAGATACTTTAATGTGAAGGAATGAAGAAGTCTAATATATCTTCCTGCAGTTACTACACCAAGTAGTAAAAGTCCTGAACAAACAAAAGGGCTGCAAGCATGTTTTGAAATCTCCTAATTCTGTCTATTTTCTCAATTATGTTTTGAGAACTGGAGTCTTCATGCATGCAGTTTTCTGTGCTACTTAAGAATTGTCTCAATAATACAGAACTAGAGCCAATTTCTGAGAGTGCTTATTGTACCTTTGATTCAAATGGGGGTGAGGGGATGGACCTGTGACTATGCCTGGGATTACAAATGTTTACTTGCGTATTTAAATTTTAAATATTTTTCTACTTGGGTTAAAATGTTGTCTTTATTGCATTTGTAAAAACTGCAAAAATAATATCTGGTGGTTTTTTACATACTGAGAATATTTACTTTATTAAAACGTTATTGATGTTTGATATTCAAATGTGTGTTTTAATTTTGGTAAGCTATAACCACTGGTTCTGGCAAAAGGCACAGTATTCAAGTAATCCAAAACTGGATTCCCTCTCTTGTTTTCACTCAGTAGGAAATTTAAAAGAAAAATATGCATTGAGCTGGAAAGCCAGGCAAAGCAGGCCCACACACCCAACTTCAGCCCTGGCTGGCAGGGCTACGGATGAAGCGTAGAGAACCCACTTCGGATAGTTCTCGAATTATTTCAAAACATGTATATTTTACTTTAAGCTTAGTTTGCTAAGCTTAACTTCAGCCCTGGCTGGCAGGGCTACGGATGAAGCGTAGAGAACCCACTTCGGATAGTTCTCGAATTATTTCAAAACATGTATATTTTACCTTAAGCTTAGTTTGCTATAATTGTTTTCATTCTTTGAGAGAATTAGGGTGGGAGGATTCAAATTCCTAGGTGTCAGCCTTGCACTTAGGGCTCAGCCCTGCAACAGCCTGTGTAAAACTTCCTGCCTGAAGTAAAGTAATACAGGTTTTTCCAGTCCTGTCCCTGGGGGTATCGCACAGCAAAAAGAGACTATTTCCTGACTTGTAGACTTGGGCAGGATCTACACTACTGCTTTATAACGTTTTTGACAACTGTTCGGGCCCAGGACACATTACACGTACCGTTTTCAAACCATTTTCAAAGTGGTTATATCCTGCTTGGTGTAGATCTGGCCTTGCTGCCAGGGAGGTGTTTTGTAATACATTCACTGCCCATGTTTTACAGTTCTTGTAATATCTGTACACAATGGCTTGTCACTTGTAGCCTTACTTATTCTTTGCCTGTTCTGAATTTATCCCTTCGCTCCCAAGCCAGACGGTCTCGTTGTGGTTTACTGTGGGATATACTATGCAGACTCCTGCCTTGACGCTGTTACTAAATTATAGAAAGCCAACTGTTTCCAGTGCTTGAGACATGGACACAGTTTGAGAACAAAAAAAATCCACTATTTCAACCGCCTCAGCTTTTTCATATCTTAAAATGTGTATTACAAAAATAGGGAGAAATCCCACCCCCCGAGTCTCAATTTTCCAGTTTCCACACCTGCTATGTTCCTCTCAGCCCTTTTTGCCTATTAGACTAAGATGTTGCAAATTCATTTTAATTCCTGTACACGTAAACAGTAATAAGTCCATTTTCTTTATGTGGACTACTCTGAAAAGTAAGTTGGAATCTAGATGTGTTATCTCTGACCTTAAGAGCTTTGGCTATTGGGCGGTATCAATCAATCAATCAATTCTTTATTTACAGTCAACAGACCAATTATACATCACATTTTATAAACAGTTAATACCACCAGGAGTTTTGCGATCCCCAAATCAAATTCCAATAAATCTAAAACATGGCCACATTGAGAAAAATAGGGATAGTGGTATGACTACTTTAAAACTTAAGATGAGGTCATTCTCGAAAGAGTTACAACTACTTTATTGTTAAAAGTCCACAGACCGTACAACTGCGATTTAAACAGAACATAAGGGGGGGGGGGGAAACTTATAAGTTAAAATGCAGGCTTAGTAAGTTTTTAATATTCAGCAATCTCTATAGAATAAGTGATACTTTCCTTCGAGCCCTAAGCGTGTTGTAAGCGTGTTCGATCTTTTCTTACTATCTATGCACCATGTGTCTTGTTAATTAATACTTAAAAATTCCAAATTCCTGTAGCTCGGGCGGTATAAAAATGCAATAAATAAGATTGTTATATTTAAACCAAAAAGACAAAGGACAATTGGAACTACAGCCCTGGAAATAATTATTATATACTTGACAGAGTTTCTCTGGTTGAAGGGTGTTTCTCTCAAGTTATCACTTACTGGGCTTCTTCATTTATAAATACTTATTTTATTGTGCAACTAATTGTTTCCTGTGCAAGGACTAGAGTCAGTTTGCAATAAAGGAACTCGAAGAAGATTCCCAGAGCAATCCTATGCATGTTTGCTCACAAATGATTCCTACTGTGTTCAGTGAGGTGTATTCCCAGGAAGGTGGATTCCTGCAATTAGTCGGGGGTTGGACTTGATGGCCTTATAGGCCCCTTCCAACTCTACTATGATTCTATGGAGTGCACACAAACTGCAACCACAGGCTGGGAGTGAGTCCCACTGGAGAGAGTAGGGCTTACTTCTGAGTAAATAAGCATAGGGTTGTCGTGTTTTATATATGTCATCTATTATAATATTAAACACTATAAATCAATAGTATGCAATAAAGAAACTTAGAAAAGAAGTACTGCCCACAGAATTAAGCACCAAATGAAAATGCCTAGTTAAATAAGCTTTTAACAGCATGCTAGCTAAAATTTTGATATTCTGTGTTTACTACCACAGCTATCAGGATGTATGTTTTTATCTCTTTAAGAACTGTCTATAAGGAGTTTTTAAAAAGGAGTAAAAGCCCTTATTTCTGTTATCACTTTAAAATGTTCTCAGCTCTTGATTTGCTGTACCATCTACCACAACTTGATGCTTTTCTAGAGAAATGACATCTTGAACTGGAAAATTGACAACTTAGAAATAAGACAAGCATTAAAACCTTTTTTAAAAACTTTTTGAATTAGACCACAAGCTATACATGATTATTATAAACTATTTTCAAGACTTTGACCCTCAAAATCTTACTCTGTGTAAGGGAATAACGACAGAGTGCTTGTTGCAGCTGATTTCAAACAGTATTTGACTTTTACTCCATGCTGAGTGCGGCCCTGAAGCCCAAAGAGATTTACTAGCTGATGACCTGTATGTAAATCACCACTGAACAATTTCCACGCCAGGAGCTGGTGAAAGATTAGAGTCATTAGCGGAAAGAAGAGCAGAGCTTTAGCAGCCCAGCTGAACATGGCTGGCATCAGAGAGGAACAGGAACAAATCCACAGCTATCCAAGGTATGTGCTAATCTTAAACCTTTGTATATGCTTCACATTAATAGCCACGCATCCCCTGTTCCTTTCTAGCATGACTTTCTCAATGGATGCCTATGCAGGTGTTCTACTTTTGAGAAGAGAGTCAGTGAAGAAGCACAGAAATGATCTTTACCTCGTTAGAGCTCATACTGGTTTGTGGCTCATTCCCATGATTATTTGCCTCCTAGTGTAGTGTGTTTATGAACATGCCACTGGTCTAATGGGTATTGCTCTACCTAGTCTATCTTTTTAAGTACCTGCAGAAGGCGGCTAATTTCCCATCGCTGTTCAAAGATTATTATCATAAAGAAAAAGACCTTGTGAAGGTGCCTCGTTATTTTTACCCTTTCAGGATGTTATGAATATTAGAGGCACAATCCATCCATAAATCTCTTCTGCTTAAATCAATGGGATGTAAATGTGCTTAACTTTCACCGGATTATATCCTAGGAAAAGATAAGAAATTCACAGGCATAAATCACATACCACAAAACATAACACTAGGGGGTATAATTTAACCTCGTGTTTTATTTATATTTTGTATTAGTGCCGTATACTTGGCAGGATGTCAAAACAGCAGTTCAGTGGTATGTGGCACATCCTTTGTATACACAGTTTCAGGTTCAGTCACCAGCATCTCTAGTTAAAAGAATATCAACTAGAAGGGCTGAGAAAGACTCTTTCCTGAGACTCTGGAGTTGCTATGAATTGGAGTCAACAAGACTGGGTGGGATGAACCAAAAGCTTGTTTGTATATGGTGCTTTCTGTACTAAATTCCTTCTAAAAATACTAATGGTTTGAAAAGGATCGCAAAGTTTTTGGCGGAATTACGATATTGCAAAATGCTTTTAAACACACACACTAAATCCCTACAGTTCTCATTCTGTCAAGGGAAGGAGGACAGCTTACACCAGCTACAGATGAAGGCTAGCAGACACCTGTTGAGACTAAACAGTGACCTCAGTGGGAGTTCAGTCCGTGGTGATTATGTTAAATCAATTATATATACATCTGGGCACGGGCTGCGCCAAGACAATACAATGGTGAAATCCTAGGAGCTGAAATGTCACACCAGGGCATGAGGTGTTGCCCTTCAGAGCCTTTTAAAAAAAAAAAAACTGCTGAACCACACAGCTAAATAAATCCACCTTTAAGGTCCACTTTAACCTGTGCCTCATAATTTTAACAACATATATGAATGAAGTTAAGGTTCTTCTAGCAAGTTTTTCAAACTTTGTGTTCTAGGGAAGCTTTGGGTTTCTCAGCAGTTTATCTCGGGTTCCTTGGTGAGAACATCAGTAATGCCAATTTCCCCCCTGAAAGACAGTTCGCAAAGCATTCCAAAAAATTTCGCTCGTTTAGAGAAGCCTTTTATCAAGAGGAATAACAGAACAGTCCACTTTAGTAATATTATGATCTGTTTTTGAAATAATTGTGTGTGTGTTTTATGTTTTCCTAGCTTTAAAAAAACCTGATGAAAATGCTAAAACTACCTTGGATGTCATAAAGACCACTAAATAATCTTCTGGATTTGCGTTATTTTGTAAGTTGGACCTCCTACCCCCCTGGATCTCTCTGGTGTTGCCTATTCTGCTTCTCTGGACCCATCAGGCCTTGAGTCTTTGACCTCCTTGGAATTTGCATCCAAATTTGTCTTTTCAGATTCCCTTGACCTCAGCCCCAGCTCATCAGAGTCTTGGGACTGCTCCAGTAACAGTGCTTCATCCTCCCCAGGCCTCTCTGCTTGTGCTTCCTTGCCTTCTCCAGAGCTGTCAAGTCCCTCCTCTTCATCCTCTCTGGACTTCTCCAGCATCTCCTCGTCTGTTTCCGTGGACCTCTCCAGTTCTGCATCCTCAGGTTCCTGGGCGCGCTCCAGTCTCAGCTCGTCAATCTCATTGGACGTTTCTAGCATTGCCTCTTCTGGCTCTCCACATTTTTCTAGTCTCAGCTCTACAGTCTCTTTAGACCTCTCCAGTCTTACTTCTTCAGCATCTCTGGACCTTTCTGATCCCACATCACCATCCTCTCTGGAACTCTCCAGTCGCACCTTTTCAGACTTGCAGGCTCTCCATTATGTAGTCTCTTCACCTCCTCTGGATGTTTCTGACCTAGACTCTTCATCTTCCTCTGGTTCATTAGATCTCACTAACATTAATGCGTTAACATTTCAGTATTCCTCTGATTCCTCTTCTTCAAGCTCCTTGGATGTTTCTGATTTTGTATTTCCTTCGTTTCTGGACACCTCTAATCTCTCTGTTGAAGATGTCCCTTTGTGCACTTCTTCAGCATCCCTGGAGGTTTCATACTTTGATTCTTTAATGGAACAGGAGCAATCTAATTTCACTTTTCCGGATTTTTCCAACTACACTTCCTCAACAACTTTCAGTCGCTGCAATGATCTAACCCTGCCATCACCTCCAATTTACCCTTTCTAGCCTCTGTAAGATAAAGCTCCACAAATAGTTTTTGTTCTGGAGTTTGTTTAAATAGCTATTGCTTTCTGTGTCAATGTTTTCTGAACAACATGGGGAGTATTATTATTTTTTCGCATTTATCTATAGGGAAACTTGATCTATAACATTCAACCTGACGTAGGTATGAAATAATAGCAGGCTTGTCAACTTTTTTTTCTGGCAAGGCCACGTCTGGCAGGCAAAACTTCAACATCTGAATTTTAATACCTGCAGGCACAGCAGCTCTGCCAGAAGAAAAGTTGGCAAACCGAACAACAACAAATTTATAAAGGTGCCTTGTTATAGGTACCTTAGGTCGCTATAAAACTATGTTTTATTGGGTGTTTTGGTGGGCCATTATTAATTTTCATTCTCTCAGCCTTTTTATCTTTCACCATTTTAATCAGTGCTACTTGAAAAATGCAATATAACCCTTATTTCCCTGAAATACCAATATTACTTGGAATTAACTGTAGTAGGCCAGATTTTCAGTATGATTTCCTGTATTCAGTAACGCAGGGTATGTCCCTTGTTACCTCTTACAAGTCTTGTTGTAAAAGAGAGCTGTGATTTATGGAAGATACAGATTCAATGTGTCATAATACCATCGGACCAACTTCTTCTAAGGCTCTGCATCTGAAATCTTGTGTGGGCCAGAAAAATAATTTGTATTTGAATAATACATTTTTATGTGCTGGAAAATATTATTCCAATATACTATATATGCCTCATAAAAAATAAAAATGACAACTTGGCTTTTATTTTATGACATAATAATAATAATAATAATAATAATAATAATAACGATTTATTTCTTACCCGCCTCTCCGTCCAGATCGAGGCGGGGAACAACAACATGATAAAATACATAAAACTAATTAAAACATGACAAATATTATTAAAACTGCATTAAAACATCCTAAAACATCCTAAAAACATTCTAAAAATTACACTGGATATGCCTGCCGGAAGAGAACAGTCTTTATAGCTTTCTTAAATTCTAAAAGACTGTTAAGTTGATGAGTCTCCTCCGGCAGGTCATTCCACAGTCTGGGAGCAGCAGAAGAGAAGGTCCTCTGGGTAACAGTTGTCAGCCTAGTCTTGGCCGACCGCAGTAAGTTCTTCCCAGAGGACCTGAGCGTGCGGGGCGGATTGTACGGGAGAAGGCGATCCCGCAGGTAACCTGGACCCAAACCATGTAGGGCTTTAAAGGTAATGACCAACACTTTATACTTCGCCCGGAAACTAATTGGCAGCCAGTGGAGCGATTTTAAAGCTGGCGTAATATGGTCACTCCTAGATGTACCGGTGACCAACCTGGCTGCCATATTTTGAACTAGTTGAAGTTTCCGGACTAGGCACAAAGGTAGCCCTATGGACAGCGCATTGCAGAAGTCGAGCCTCGAAGTTACCAGCGCGTGCACTACCATCTTTAGGTCTTCCAACTCTAGGAAGGGGCGCAGCTGGCGTATCAGCCGAAGCTGATAGTAGGCACGCCTGGCCGTCGCATCTATCTGGGCTGTCATTTGGTGCGATGGATCCAGGAGCACCCCCAAGCTACGAACACAGTCTTTCAGGGGGAGTGTAACCCCATCCAGAACCGGTTGACACACCTCTAAACCCAGGTTGCGGCCTTTGACAGCAAGCACCTCCGTCTTGTCTGGATTCAGCTTCAGTTTGTTTTTCCTCATCCAGCCCATTACCGCCTCCAAGCATTCATTCAGAGGAGACACACTATCCTTAGTTGACGATGTTGTCGAAGGCATAGAGAAATATATTTGGGTGTCATCAGCATACTGATAGCACCCCGCCCCATGCCTCCGGATGATCTCTCCCAACGGTTTCATATAAATGTTAAACAGCATTGGGGAAAGGATGGCACCTTGTGGTACGCCACACAGCAGCTCCTTCTTTGCAGAGCAGCTATCCCCAAGCATCACCATCTGGAACCTGCCCGAGAGGTAGGAACGGAACCACTGAAGCACAGTGCCCCCGATTCCCAATCCCCTCAGGCGTTCCAGAAGGATACCATGGTCGATGGTATCGAAAGCCGCTGAGAGGTCCAGAAGTACCAACAGGGACACACTCCCCCTGTCAATACCCAGGCGTAGATCATCCACTAAGGCGACCATAGCAGTCTCAATACCTTATCCTGCCCTGAAGCCAGTTTGAAATGGGTCTAGAAAATCAGTGTCATCCAAGACTACCTGGAGTTGAAAGGCAACCGCCCTCTCGATCACCTTGCCCAAGAATGGAAGGTTTGATACCGGTCTGTAGTTATTAAAGTCCAGGGGATCCAGGGAGGGCTTCTTTAGAAGCGGCCGTACCACCGCTTCTTTTAAACATGATGGGAAAGTCCCCTCCCTGAGAGATGCATTAATAATATATTGTAATTGCGATCTAACCACATCTCCTCCCTGGATGACCAGCCATGAAGGACAGGGATCGAGAGGGCAAGTCGTCCCCCTCACTCGTCCAAGCAGCTTGTCCACGTCCTCGGTACTCACCAACTGAAACTGATCCAGTATAATTCTACTTGCGGAGTCACTGGACACTCCATCGTCAGCCTCTGCTATAACGACGGCATCTAAGTCGGCTCTTATCCGAGAGATTTTATCTGTGAAATGATCATTAAAGGCATCGCAGCGAACCGCCGAAGGCTCTAAAATCGGATTCAGGGGGGAAGGTGCCCGGGTTAGACCCCTCACCACCCTGAACAGTTCCGCTGGACACGAATTCGCAGACGCAATGCGCGCAGAGAAGAAAGCTTTCTTCGCTGCACGTATTGCCACCCCATAGGAACGAAGATGTTCTCTATGCCGTGTCTTTAATAGGAGCATCACTTCCTCCATTTGGAATATTTGTCCACAGGAAGAGATGAAAGACAAGGTAAGGAAATGATAGCAGAAAAGAGACATAGAGATGGTCAAGAACCAAGGTTTTATTTAACATTATAAGAAGACTAGTGTAAAGCCCATATCTCCATGGATGCTCATAGTCTTGCTTCTTTCCCACTTTTTTCCTCTGAGTCTCCTCACCACAAAGGGGCTCATGAATAATGTCAATGTGGCTCATGCATAGTGAATCCCCCCTCTGAAGTGTGCATGTGGCACAGCCCTGCCACCTCCCTCAAACCCCCAATTGCCCGCCTCCATCCCCTTCCCCCTCCCTACTGGCGGTGACAGCCTAACTGCATGGCTGTATCCAGGGCCAGCCTACAAGCCACACTGATTGGCCAAGCAGGGCTGTCCGTCATCCTGCTGGCGGAGGAGCTGCCTTGCCTGTTTGGCATGGAGGAAATTAATTGCTATTAAAGCACGAGCTCCGAACTTTTTCAAACTTTCAACATTTTCTGTATGCCTACATTGCTCAAGCTTCAGTTTAAAACAAAAATGAGAATAATTGGTCTGATAGATTTGGAGTAATAAGCCTTACACTACCGTATTATATAAAAAGATTCATAACTGGATACTGACACAGACAAAGGTTTGTCTCTTGAAGAAATCTCTATGCTCCCAGATATCTAGAGCTCACTCGGATCCACAATATATACAGCTGTCATGATTTGCTGCAGCGCCATTACATCAGAAGGGGACCATGCTGCTGAAATTGCTGAATCTCCTCCCAGATGAAAGGTTCCTGCTCCTTCCTTCCTCTCCACTGAGACCAGGAGCTGCAAAGCATGCTAGTTGCTGTCTTCAGGAAAGGGCTTCAGTCCGGGGAAAGGGATATTGCTTTTAGAGATTTCCTCCCTTCTTTCCCATGCTCTGTGTGTATGCTCTAAGTCTGAAGAAGACTCCTTTCACAGTCTTGAAACTACTTTTAAGCTTCCATTTGCTCAGCTAATTTCCCCAAAACTAGCTTGTGCATTTGAATCTGTTTATACCTCAATAAATGTGCCATTGTGGTGTTATCCTCTTCAATAATGTGGATTTCTTTGGGTAAGAATCACCTTACTTAGCCACAGACGCTCTACTGCCATGTCTAAAGATTCCTTATAAGTGAGTGTGTAAGTCTCATTAGAATGTGTGCAAGTTTGTACACAGGTCTAATGAGAGCACATTACGTTAATATGTTTGCTGAAATTAACATATAAAATGTGAAGGGGAGATGTTTGTCTCCAAACACTTGGGGTCATATTCCAGGCACCGCAATCCACTGTGTGTTTGGAGACACATGTATCCCTTTCATGTTTCATGTGTTTATTGTAGCAAATATCGAAGGAGCTCTTAGCTTAGCGGCAATAACCACAATTACACAACAAGTGAAGCAATCCTAAAATATTGTTCATTCGGAAGGTCGGGTTTGTTTCTATACGTGAAGAAATATATGTACCTACATCTCACTTATGCACAGGGGCTTCAGCCTGCGCTGGTTCCTGTCAGTCCACAAAACTCACAGGTACTGCTATGCAACCAGTGTGGGCAATACTCAGCACAGAAAAAAACCAATGTGATTGTTCCAAGGAAATCACATGCCTTCCCTATAACCCCCATATTTGGTTTTGCAGTACAGTTCCAAAGCAGCAAAATGGTAATGCTTCTAGCTCTTAAAAAAGACAAGTCCTTTCAGATCTAGAAGCAGAAACCTTACAGGCAACCCACAGCTCACATTTTTCTTATGCAGAAAGCACTTGTGTGAAAGAAACGTGTAAAACCCAGTAGCACGCTTTGTGACTTTACAATCACAGGCATTTCACTGGGTGTACACACTGTGAGAGGCCACTGCCAACTGCAGCTTTCCAGTGAACATGTGTCTGTGCAGTGAAATGTGTTTACTAACTTTTCCTACATAAGTTGAAGTGCTTTCTGCACAGGAAACATGCAGTGTGTGAAGTGGCCTGAGATATGTCTCCTTTAGCAGCAAACATGATGTGGCAAAGGAAAATCCGACAGTAATACTGCTACCAATCTGCAGAGTTCACCGTAGCATATGTAGACCCTTCACATAGCAGTGTAGACAAGCATGCTAACAGCACAGAATGAAAATGGGTACAGCCTATAGAGGTAGAACATGTGGTGTGGTTAGGTGCACACTGGACCCCAGATAGAGGCCCATGCGAGAGGCATCCTTAACTAGGCTGACTATATGAAAAGGAGGTCAGGGCTCCTGTAACTTTAACAGTTGTAGAGAAAAGGGAATTTCAGCCAGTGTCATTTGTATGCAATTAATTCCTGGTGAAATCCCCTCTTCATCACAACAGTTAAAGTTGCAGGGGCCCTGCCTTCTTTTGTATATGGTCACTCTAGTATAGTGCCTGCAACTTTAACTGTTGTGATGAAGAGGGGATTTCACCAGGAACTAATTGCATACAAATGAAACTGGCTGAAATTCCCTTTTCTCTACAACTGTTAAAGTTACAGGAGCCCTGTCCTCCTTTTCAGATGGTCAGCAGACCTTAACCCCTGGGCACGTCCACCCCCTCTCTCTAATCATTGTTAGCAGCAGCCATGCTCTCTCAAGCTTCCCTGACAACCATTTGAGAATTCCTCTTGCAAACTAAGTCTGCCACCCTGTGTTACTGGCAGGACAAGATAAATCTCTTCAGGACTAAGGATTTCTTCAACACGCTTAGAATTGCCACGTACCCCACTCTCACCGAGCTCTTGTGCTAATGACAGCTGCGTGGCAGGAAGAAATTCAACAGGTTCAGCTACCACAGGTCCAGTGATAGAACATTTGCCTGACAGGCAAGCATAGGGTTGTATCCAACGTTAGTCTAACTTAAGACCCTGCCATGTCAACAGGTCTACTCTAAGTAGGACTTACATTAGATACAACCCACAGTAGCCCTGATTTGGGGTGGGGAAGAGAAACTGCAGGACAATCCCCATTGCGCCTGCGCCTCCCCGTTGGATTTTTGCAGGACACTTCTTTAGCCTCAGGACACCAGCGTGGAACTCTCCCAAGTTAGCGCCACGCAGCCAATGGGAACGCCCGACGTAACAGCTGCCCGTGCTCTGATTGGTTGCTTCCTCTGCATTGTCAACGATTGGAGGGATTCGGCCAGTTCGCAGAAAGTGCCTCTAATTGGCAGACGGGCATCGGGCCGCCGTGATTGGTTGGCTTGGTTTCCGTTTCCGGGTCTTCGAGTGCTTCCGGAGTAGGCCCGGCTCGAGCTGTTTGACTGACTGACTGACCGACCTTGCGGCCTCAGGCGACGGGAGAGTGGGTCGTTGTGATCCGTCCTCTTCGCAGCCATGGTGGCATATTGGAGACAAGCCGGGCTCAGGTACGAGTGGCTGAAGCGGCCGAGCCTCGACTTTCCCCTCCCTTTGCGGCTCAACCGGGCCGGAGTTCGTATCTCCCCAAAAGGCAGGAGGCCTCTTGAGAAGCCTGGTGGGGCTCTTACCCTCCGCTCTTCCGCTTCCAGTTCGCCTGCTCCTGAGAAGGAGCTCCAGCCCTAAGACTGCTGGACGACTTCGGTGGGAAACCCAAATAGTGCCCTTCCCCGCAAGAGAGGGTAAAAAAGGACGGGTGTGCGAGGCCTGTGTTCTCTCGTACAGCAGGAATTTCCATGGGGATCGTGTGTTGTTTGCTTCAATTATAACCCCAATGCCTCAAAAACGTGGCCATTAAGGGCGCAATCCTATGCACGCTAAGTCCTACAACTCCCAGCATTCACCAGACAGCCCTGCTGGCAGGGGAATGCTGGGAGTTGTAGGACTTCCCCCCCCCCCCCCCAAAGCATCCATAGGATTGAGCCCTTAATAAGGCTCATCACAAAGGAGAAAGAAATACCTGCTCAGGATGCAAAATAGTTTACTCACAAGAAGCCTGATGCGTTTTGGCCTTTCTCTTATTCTGAGGCCTTCTTCAGGGGGCTGTAACATTAAAAAATAAAATACAAATGACACAACACATCTGAGAAAATATATTTTCAAAATAGGGTAAACAAACGCATTGCCACGGGGGTCTATGCCTGTACATTAATGTTTTTTAAAAAATGCCTTGTGATTCTGACACAATGGCACTAAGGCCTATGCATATGTATTAACATTAGAAGTCTTATAAATCCGGTATATTGCAGAAGTTTAACAAACAAATTCCTACTTGTTGAAAAGAAATGCCTGCAGGGTTTCTTCCAGCAAAGAGATTGGCTGGTTTTGCACGACACATTAGGCCGGGGGGGGGGGGGGGGGGTTGCTTATTGTGTCGTGTGGAGGGTTACACACAACACACACACAACTGACGGTACTCTATTCCGCCCAATTAAGCAATGGAGAGAAACAAAGGGTTTGCAAGTTGTTTAGCCCGAAGCCTGTTGTTTAAGGTGGCGTGTGGAGGGAACCCCCCTCTCTCCGTGCACTATTCAGTTTGGACATAGAATTCTGCCGGCTGGAGCAGCCGGCAGAACTTGTGGTGCATGCTGGGATACGGCTGGAGGACTGAGGGAGGTGGGAGGGAGGAGACACTGCAACCAAGATGGATTCCAGAACTTTCAGCTGCTGAACGGACGGAGTAAAACATGTCGTGTGGGGAGCACCACCTACCTAACGCATGGTCAGTATGCTATTTCCCCCTCCGTTGCCTAATATGTCGTGCAAAAGCAGCCATTGTCTCCTGTATTCATCAACTTGTGACTGGAAGGGGTTCTTTTCAAAATCATTTTCATCCTGTTAGTTTATTTTTTTTCTTTTCTGGGCTCTGCCATGTTTTCCCATATGATTTGTAACTGGTATTGCTGCATTGTGTTTGCGTCAGGTAGAGCTGTTCCCTGTGGTTTCTCGTTAACTATGGCCTCCGTGTTTTTTAAGTCCTGCTTTCAAAAGGGTTGAAGTGCTATAGCCTAGACACGGCTTTACCAACTCAGCGGGAAGTATGTTTACTTCCTATCATAGAATGGTAGAGTTGGAAGGGGCCTATAAGGTCATTGAGTCCGACCCCCTGCTCAATGCAGGAATCCACCCTAAAGCATACCTGGCAGATGGTTGTCCAGCTGCCTCTTGAATGCCTCTAGTGTGGGAGAGCCCATGACCTTCCTAGGTAATTGGTTTCATTGTCGTACTGCTCTAACAATCAGGAAGTTTTTCCTGATGTCCAGCCGGAATCTCACTTCCTGTAAGTTGAACCCATTATTCCATGTCCTGCACTCTGGGATAATGGAAAAGAGATCCTGCCCCTCCTCTGTGTGACAGCCTTTCAGAGGAGGGCCAGGATCTCTTCTCGATCATCCCAGAGTGCAGGATGTGGAATAATGGTCTCAGGTTACAGGTGTGTTACAGCTGAGATTTCTGATCAGGTACCTCAGAGTATTCTGTGCTTGGCTGAGTTTATTCAGGAAGAGAAGTGAGTGGTTCATGGGATGTGATAAATGTCCATCCTTGTTTTTGACAAGTAAAAGCAGTGTCTTTTGCCTTCCCTCTCACTTTTGTTAACTTGTTTAGTTCATTTAAGAGAACAACAACTACTTGCTTTATGAGTATCTGTCTTCTAAAAGTGGATAGTACAATAGAAAATCCCTGTAAATAAAACAACTGATTCACCATAAACTTTACTTAGACCATTTACTGAAACATATTTCTTCATTAGTCACTTGTCAAACAGCAAAAGAGAGTTTCGTTTTGCAAAAACATGCTTTGCGTGATCACCTGTAGACAATTCTAACTTACTACAGCTGACCAAGTGAGAAGTTATCAATCATATACTAGAATGCTGCAAGATGTGGTGATGACCTTCAGGTTAGGCAACTTTAACATCTAAGACAAATTCAGGGAATGTGAACTATGAATGGCTACTTGTCATGGTGGTAATATGTTGTCTCAAGTATCAAAGGCAGTATGCCTCTAAACACCAGTCTCTGAGGAACAGTGGTGGGAGAGGGCTTCCATAAGAATCTGGTTGGCTACTCTGGAAAACAGGTTGCTAGACCTTTGATCTAATCAGGCAAGACTGTGCTTTAAATTCTTACATTAGAATAAATGTGAACATGTCCACTTCTTGTAAGTGCCTTCATGCTCCTTGTTTGAATACAGACAGAATTAGGTTTGCTGGTGTCTATAGAAATGGTGGTCACACCCATTGCATACATGCTTAAAGCTTTAGAACTTCTCAGTATTGCAGATAAGGAATGAGTTCTCTACTGTTCCTTGATTAACTCCATAGGCCTGTTTAGACAGCACACCAAACCATGGTTAGCCGCTAATCCTTCTGCAGCAAGTGGTTAGTGAGCTTGTTTAAACCATGATTATGTAGCCACTATGGTTATGAATGGTTCACATGACACACTAAGCCATATGGTTTAGCATGTTGTCTGAACAGGGCCTGTGTATTAATCAAGGCATCCATGAGTTGTGATCCTAGATTGGTTTGGGAAGATCGTGGAGATTAATAGTGAGGGGAGGATTGAGGTAGAATGGGAAGAAAAAGATATGTTGAGTAGGATTTCTACAAGCTGGCCATAGCTCTCCTAATGTAGCTAGCAAAGATGCAAATGCCATCAATCAGATAACATACATGCATGTGGAACAGTTGATGAAACAGACCTCTAGGATTTTCATTCCTGTATTGATTTGTTTCTCGGTAGCCTATGGCTAGGATTGGACTCCAGGAGATTAATAATTATTCCTGTGATCTTTACTTCTCTTTTCCTCCTTTTTCCAGCTACATCCGGTATTCTCAGATCTGCGCCAAGGCAGTGAGAGCAGCACTAAAACCACAATATAAAGCAGAGGCAGAAAAAATAGCTGGAGCCAATGTAAAAATACTAAAACCCAAAAAGGAATGATATGCAAGTAGGTGAGAAAGTTCCAGGGATCCCCCTCCCCCTTTTTTTTGCAACAAAGCTACACATTGTTTAACAGCTTCAACATTTGTAGTATCTTTTACAATTCTCTGTGTTAAATGCTACAGATTATTAATTCAGCTTCAGAAAGCGAAACTCAGGATTTAATGAGAGATTGTACCAAGTCCCCTGAGAACTGGATTGTACAAGAACAGAAAATTGTTTAGCCCATTTTACTAGGTTAATGAGATTTTGTATAAACCCAAGCTGGAAATTTCTTTTCTAGCTATTTAACAAGAAACCAGTTTTTATAGTGTCACATACTACAGCGTTGCTGAAACAATGCTAAATAGGTCCTTGGATTACTGTGGAACATGGGTGGAAACTGCACTAGAATTTTTAGTTTTTCTAGTTTTACACAGCCATTAGCTGACTCATTGGAATAACTCACTGAATGAGCTGTAGACCTTAAAAATATTAGGAATAATATACTAAACTTAGTTCTTGGGCTGTCCTTTTTGATCCACGTTCTGTGTTTTAACAACACTTATTTCATATCTTAATTGTCTTACAGGTCTGACCTATAATGGGCAAAATGACGACTCATGGGCATGCTTGTACACAACGTAACTGCTTCCTTCTCAGTGAAAATTCTCTGCGTATGTGTAAATCCGCATCAATAAATGGAACTTTGTGAAAATACTCTTAATGAATATGCTTTTATTGAGCAAGTGTAATGTGTCGATGTGTTTGAAGCATGCAGTACCATCCTTAGTCACCAGGTGTCAAACATCACCAACTAGTGCATAGCTTTGCAGTGGACAGTTGCAAGCCAGACGTCAATGGAATCATAGAATAGTAGTTGGAAGGGGCTTATAAGGCACTCGAGTCCAACCCCCTGCTCAAAGCAGGAATCCACATTAAAGTATGCCTGACAGATGGCTGTCCAGCTGCATCTTGAATACTTCTAGTGTGGGAGAGCCCACGACCTTCCTAGGTAATTGGTTCCATTGTCGTACTGCTTGAACAGTCAAAAGGTTCTGCGTCCTGCACTCTGGGATGATTGAGAAGAGATCCTGACCCTCCTCTATGTGACAACCTTTCAAGTACTAGAAGAGTACTATCACGTCTCCTCAGTCTTTTCTTCTCCAGGCTAAACATGCCCAGTTCTTTCAGTCTCTCCTCATAGGGCTTTGTTTCCAGACCCCTGATCATCCCTGTTGCCCTCCTTTGAACCCCCTCTGAGGGACAGAGTCATGACACATAGTGCTTCTCCCCTGCTGTGGGGCAGTCCCCCTCAGGGGAATAGAGTGGGCAGACCTCGCCCTCTGGAGGCTATAGGAGTGCACTATGGCAGGGGCTGTCCCTAGGAGTGCCATGGAGTATGGCTTTAGTTAGACCAGGCAGACACAATGTGTCCAACTGTCAGCTGCATAACATTGCTTGAAGGCTTCATTGTACCAAATTAAAGGCCATTCCAATCTACGCAAAACAGGATCCATTTGCTGGTGTGTATGGGTATAATAAGTCCCTCCTTTTTATTTCAAATAACCTAATGTGATCACGAGTGTTGTGGGATCTTTTTCTTTTTTTTTCAGTCTAACAAAATACACTTGAGAATATAATTAAAGTGATGTCCAAATATAACTCAACAGACAATGTCCAGGTTAAGAGAACACAAATTAGAACTTGTTCATCACTGATAGTGCAATCCTATGCATGTTTACTTGGAAATAACTCCGATTGTGGCCAGTAAGGCTTACTTTCAGGTAAGTGGGTAAAGGATTGCACTCTTAGGCCTAATCCACACCAAGCAAAATACTGCACTATGAAAGCGATATATAAAAGGCAGGAGCCACTACTGACAACTGTTGGGGCTCATTAACACATACCATATACCGCTTTCATAGTGCTATATCCTACTTGGTGTGGATTTGGCTTTATTCTCCTAGTTATCCTCAAATGTTTAAAAGGTTTTGGTTCTGCAAAGAATGAGTGCTTTTGCTTTGTATATATAAAGGGTTGAAGCCAGTGTCGTATGTGCAGGCACCTGCTCATGCAATGGTACATCCCCATCCTCCCATTGCAGCTAACCATATGTGCCTCAAATCTGCTTTGGAGGGTCCACCAATCCTCCGGAGCAGATTGGGGTAGGGGGTTGCAGGGGTGAGTGGGAAATCTGTTCTGCCAGCAGTTTCCCCTTCCTCTGGCAGAATGATACCATTGGCTCCAGCCCATATTTAGGAAGTCTTTTTCTAAAGTGTAGGATTGTCTGAGCTTCTAAGTATCTAAAACTTGGAGTATACCAGATCCACTCCAGAAGATGCTATCTTCTCATTAGCAAGTCTGGGCATAATTCAACCTAAGCACTTTTTAAAAGTTCCATCAATTTCAATAGGAAAATTCAGCATGTACTGAAACCTTCTGTGTTGGAATTTAAGAGTGCTTGACATTGGCTAGATTGTGTCCCTTATTAAGGAAAGGTTCCCCACATTCTGACCCTCTACGACACAACTGTTCTCTTCTTCTATCCTAAAGTAGCACAAGAAGAAATCGGAGAGTGTGCTGTTTTTTGTGATCCTTGTGAGGGGGTTGGGGAAAGAGTGGAAATGGTCAAACATGTTCAGGAAATATAACCAGATTTTTAAAAAACAATCTGTGGTTTCCCCTTGTATTTCTTTCCATTTTTTCTCTTGTTGCAGTAGTATAAGTGAATAATTCAATGAAGATATAATTCAATATGCAGTACTATGTCATGTTACATAGCTGGCTGGCTGAATAACACTTTGCAAGCCTGTTTAAGCCCCGCACAGGAAACTATTGTAAAAGGATTTGATTATTGCTTTTCAAGGGTAAGGATACATGAGCACTAGAAAATTAATTCCCCCTTTTAATTAATAAAAAGGTTTAGGAATGGATAAAATTCACCAAGTTTCAGCTCACTTTTTATTAAGTATTATATAGTATTTGCAGTGAAAGATTATATATATATATATATATATATATATATATATATCCAGAATTATAGGGCAAGTAAGATAAATGGCAGTTGAAATAAATACTTGTTTTCTGTTACACAGCAAAGTAATGTTGGCGGTTCTGTTTATTTTCCTGCATAATCAGTTTTACAATAAAGGAAACAAATATTTCACATAAGCATTCAAGAGAAACTTGCACCAGAAAACTAAAAATAATGCTTTGAAATACACCAAACTTTGAATTAGAAAAGCAAAGACTGTGCTGCATTAAAGGTCCTTCATAATGTGGACTGGAAATAAAGGTATGTTAATAGCTGGTGCCCTTTGAATAGTCTGCTGGGGGTGAATAGTGTGCATCATGGCAAAGCTTCATTTAGCACTGCTGTTTTGTCATAGACATGCAGGGTCACTACCAGAAATTGCTTTAAGTCTTCATTAGTGAAAGCAGTACAGTCCTGTGGCACCTTCAAGACTAACAGATTTATGTACATGTACATAAAATAATTGTCCTATAAGTTTCAATACTGTCCATGCTAAGGTTATGATGACTGACTTATACACATTTGTAATTTGCATATAGATGTGATTGCATTTCTTAGCCCTTTGGCCCACACTATTTGAAATACCCTCTTACACAGGTGTATGTACATTTGACAACATGCAGCATGAACCTAGGCATATTTACTCAGAAGTAAATTGCAATGTGTTCAGTAGGGCTTATATGCCCACTTAAGAACTGCATAAGATTGCTTTCAGATAACATTTCACCCCAATAAACATGTTTGTTCTTTTAGGTATGATGGGCTTCTCAGCTGGTTTTATTTATAAGTAAGGCTGCATTTAAAAATAAGCATTCAATTACGATTAAAATGTATGCAGACAACCTGATTCTCAAACTAGGCTACAAGTCCAACTGGAGCCCTCAGCTGTTTGTTCTCAAAATATGAGGGCTGCAACCTATAAATGATAATCCTGACCCCATTGAACTAATTTGAGAATTCACTCCTGACCTTGGGTCGGATCCACTTTTATTCATGCTTAGAGTATATCCATTGAACTTGGTGGTACTTAATTTAGTCATGACTGGCCTAAGCCCCGTTGATTAGGCATACTCTAAGCACAACTAAATCTGGATCCAACCCCTTGACTTCAACAGTGTAAAAAAGTAATCTTAATCCCCTGTTAAATATTAGGATTCACCTAATAAAAGGGTTTGGTGTAGTTGGATCAAGGCAGACAAAAGGAATACATAATGAACATGTTAAATTCGCTGCCTCAAAGCATGGTAATGGCCAATTGCTTAGATGGTTTTTAAAATAATTGGATAAATTACTGGGAGCTTGGGGTAGACTCCACTGTGCCCTAGTACTACTATTGTTACACTAGTGTAAAATTCAGCAGCAAATAGTTGGTTTACACTAGTGCAATGTCATTAGCACTACTGTTGGGGCAAAGCGGGATACTCCCATGGGTCTTTCGGTGGCTTTTAGCTGTCACACAGTTAAATGGAACCTCTGTGTTCAGAGGCAATCTACCTTTCAGTACCAGATGATGGGGAGGACTGTTGGTTTTATGCCCTGCAGGAAGCTTTCCAGATGCATCTAGTTTGTTATTAATGGGGGGAAATGCTGAACTAGATGGACCAGCAATATAGTTCTTACTTCCTTGCAACATAGGTGGAAAGCTGCTCACAATGAAATAAAACATTTGCCCAATGCTGCTAATTTTTGTTTTTTGGAATCAAATACCATTCTGCAATTACGCTGTAGTTGTGGTCAGTCAGGTTCCCTATTCATTTGGCTGCTCATCAGAAAACTCCCAAGTGTGTAGGAATGTTATGCCAAAGCTAACTGCCTCAGGGAAATATCCAGGAAAAACATAGATTGACTAGAAGAATAATGCACATTGGGAATAACGTATAAAGATTTGGATTAACTTCTTTGACAATTAACAAACGTCTATGGGCAATGTATCTAAGAGGGTGTTTGGTCAAGAAAGGCAATAAGTATTCTTGCCTAGGCATCGTCACCTTGATGCAGCAAGGAGCTGTTCATGCTGAACATTTGCATCTCTTGTCCTGGCTGGATATGTCTCATGATGTAGGTAGAGATGTACAACTCCAACCAGATAGTTGCATATGATTAAAGCTGAAATGGAACATTTATATTTTGCTTCTGTCAGCTATCACACCATCCCACATAATCTCTTGGATTTGCCCTTTCAATCCAGCAAGCTGATACACTTATAACTTCTTCCCATTTGAAATATCTTTCTTAGTAGTTAAAAGCACTAATTCAGAAGAAAGGCTGACTGTTTTGATCAGTTGGAGGCACTAAACATAAGTAAAGCTGTAAATAGGGGGCTTTGTTCTGGTATATATGTCCTCACAGTCAATAATGTGGTTGCACATACTTTGGTTTAGTGCTCAAAAATGGTTGTTTCTGCATTCAATATAATAGACATTCCTTCAGATATGTAGGTGAGTCCAGCCACCTCATTGGTGATAATCAGTTTGCTTTTGGGGGCAAAGTTCAATCACTCTTTTATTCGGTTTCCTTTTCTTCTTGACTAACTTCTGATTCTACCTCCACATATTCTTCTACGTCTGCTGTGGCATCTTGATACTGCTGATATTCGGACACCAAGTCATTAGTGTTACCTTCTGCTTCAGAAAACTCCATCTCATCCATCCCTTCACCAGTATACCAGTGGAGAAATGCTTTCCTCTTGAACATGGCTGAGAACTGCTCGGAGATCCTGCTGAACAGCTGTTGTATGGCTGTGTTGTTCCCTATGAAGGTGGCAGACATCTTTAGCCCACGGGGTGGAATATCACACACAGCCACTTTGACATTGTTGGGAATCCACTCCACGAAGTGGCTACTGTGTTTCGTCTGCACAGACAACAGCTCTTCATCCACCTCCCTGGTAGACATCTGGCCTCTGAAGATGCAAGCTACGGTCAAATACCGCCCATGCCGCGGGTCGCAGGCCGCCATCATGTTCCGTGCATCAAACATCTGTTGGGTGAGCTCTGGAACGGAGAGCGCTCTGTACTGCTGACTGCCCCGAGACGTTAGCGGAGCAAAGCCCGGCATGAAGAAGTGGAGTCGGGGGAAAGGCACCATGTTGACCGCCAACTTCCTCAGATCAGCATTGAGCTGGCCAGGAAAGCGTAGCGAGGTTGTGACGCCACTCATGGTGAGGGACACCAAGTGATTTAGGTCTCCGTAGGTTGGTGTGCGGAGCTTCAGCGTTCGAAAACAGATGTCGTACAAAGCTTCGTTGTCAATGCAGAAGGTTTCATCTGTGTTCTCGAGCAGCTGGTGGATGGATAAGATGGCGTTGTACGGCTCGACGACAGTGTCCGAAACCTTTGGTGATGGTACCACGCTGAAGGTGTTCATGATCCTGTCGGGGTATTCTTCTTTGATCTTGTTGATCAGGAGAGTGCCCATGCCGGACCCCGTTCCGCCACCAAGAGAGTGGGTGAGCTGAAAGCCCTGCAGGCAGTCACAGCCCTCACACTCGTTCCTCACGATATCCATCACATTTTCAATCAACTCAGCCCCTTCGGTGTAATGACCTTTTGCCCAGTTGTTGCCAGCGCCTGAATTTCCTGAAAGCACAGTTATAAAGAAAAGTGCCTAAATGTAAGAGAAATGTCTGCTGCATCACTAAACAATTAATTCAACAAATTTATCTTAAAAAGTGAACATGACTATGCCCAAATGCATTAAAAAAATGAGGTCTAAAACAAGGCAGGCACTGAAGTCATTCCCATTAGATCAGCCTTCCCCAATTTGGGGCCTTCCAGATGTGTTGGACTGCACCTCCCATAATTCCCAGACAGCATAGCCATGATGAGAGTTGCAGTCCCAACACATCTGTAGGGCACCAGGTTGGGGAAGGCAGCATTAGACAAACACGAATGTGCTCTTAAGCGGATTTGTGACAGCAGGAAGGCTTTGCACTGTATAGGTGGTGCAAGATGAATTCTGTTTAAGATGCACACTTGGGAATAGGTCTCATGGAACTCAGTTGGACTTACTTCTGAGTAATCATGCATAGGCCTGCCTTGCTAGTAAATATAGGTTGACCATGTGAAAAGGAGGACAGGGCTCATGTAACTTTAACAGTTGTAGAGAAAAGGGAATTTCAGCCAGAGTCATTTGTATGCAGTTAGTTCCTGGTGAAATCCCCTCTTCATCACAACAATTAAAGTTGCAGGCACTATACTAGAGTGGCCATATACAAAAGAAGGCAGGGTCCCTGCAACTTTAACTGTTGTGATGAAGAGGGAATTTCACCAGGAACTAATTGCATACAAATTACACTGGCTGAAATTCCCTTTTCTCTACAACTGTTAAAGTTACATGAGACCTGTCCTCCTTTTCATATGGTCAGCCTAAGTAAATATATATAATATTTTTAAAAGATCTTCCAGTTTAGCGTGTAAAAAATCTTCAGAAAGCTGAATTCTAGGTTTGTCTACCTTTACTGGCCTCCTTTCTATCAAGAGCTGGAAAACATAGGCTAAACAATTACAAATTGTACAAACCCGACACCCTAATTTTCTGACTAGAACCAGGTTTAGAATTGTTGTGGAAAGAATGGGGGTAGAGGTCAGAAGATGTGTATGTTGGAATGAGATGGGTTGTAGCAAGGTTTATAGGAGGAGGTAAGGAAAGAGACTTGTGGTTTATGGAGACATTCCACCTATAGAACTCTTCTGCCTTCAAATATTTTAACAAAACATTCTCAGACCATGTTTTCTCCATAACCATGAGGACTAGAAACCTTTTTTTTTTTTAAGAGCAAGTTCTAAGTGTTTCGAAACAGCTAATGAAGAGGCTAGCACCTTTGAGTCATCATTGATACACAGCAACCATGCTGGTTATGAAAATATTCCTCTATTAAAGTCTATTCATATGATTAATGCATCACACATACCATGAATAAAGTTATCCGGGCGAAAGAGTGGGCCTATTTTGCTGGATCGCACACTGTCCATAGTTCCAGGCTCCAGGTCTACCAGAACAGCACGAGGAACATATTTATGGGCTGCAGCAGAAGGAAAACAATTCAGTCATGATTAGCGCAAGTAAAATCAAATACAAGCTTCCCCTAAACAACGCTTTTCCTCCGTCTACATATTTCATTTAGAACACTGTAGCAAAAGCAAAAGTCACCCAGAGGACACTAGAATAAATGTTGATGGGTTAATTAGAATGTTAACTAAAAGATAGGGGTTGCAATTTAAGAGGGCCTACATGGTTCAGTTTTGGGGCTTAGACTTGCAACAGCTTAGGGAGTTCATTATATTAAAATAAAAAACAGCCACAATACTAAGTTTCATGGGACTTGACTACTCACAGAGGTCTGAGCTAGGAGAAGGTGACCCCCGGCCTCTGTTGGGTAAGGCTCAACAGCCCCAAGAGGCTTTCTAGTCAGGTAAGGTGACCAGATAAAATCCAGGTCAGGGCTCATGT
Source organism: Anniella stebbinsi (assembly GCA_029215795.1). Lineage (NCBI taxonomy): Eukaryota > Metazoa > Chordata > Lepidosauria > Squamata > Anniellidae > Anniella > Anniella stebbinsi. Next base: position 15,860,160 of record JARDYH010000004.1, read on the forward strand.
AACTTTAACAGTTGTAGAGAAAAGGGAATTTCAGCCAGGGTCATTTGTATGCAATTAGTTCCTGATGAAATTCCCTCTTCATCACAACAGTTAAAGGTGCAGAGGCCCTGCCTTCTTTTGTATATGGTCACTCTAGTATAGTGCCTGCACCTTTAACTGTTGTGATGAAGAGGGAATTTCACCAGGAACTAACTGCATACAAATGACCCTGGCTGAAATTCCCTTTTCTCTACAACTGTTAAAGTTACATGAGCCCTGACCTGGATTTTATCTGGTCAGCCTATAGACAGGGCTAGCACCAGTTTTGAGGATGGCCTAGGCAGGATGCCTTCCAGTGCCACCCAACATCCCCTGCATTTACCTCCAACGGTCCAGCCATACCCAGGTGGGCACCCTACAAGCTTACTGAGGGGTAGCACTGAGCAGCCTGGTGCTGATAAGGAAAATGTTAGATGGAGTATCAGCAACACTGCCACCATCTTAATTTCCCCAGCATGCCTCTGAGCTTGACATCATGTTCCCGTAGCCCAGCCTGTGCTGGACTACAAGTCTTGTCATTCCCGGCCAACATGGCCTGGCTGGAGGTGATGGGAGTTACAGTTCAAGACATCTGGATGGCACCAGACTGGGGAAAGCTGTCTTCTATTTCTGAACCACTCTGGGTCCATACCCTAACCAAAGATGTGGCTGGCCCAGCTTGGGCACTGACCATTAGGGAATGTGAAGCAGTCAGTCGGTTCCTGACCTGTCTTTTGTCCAATCCCTGCCCTCTCTTGCCAAATAGCCATCTACCCGCAGTTCCCCCACCTCCATTTTTCACCTCCCTCCATGTTTTTGTTTTTTCAATGAAAACAGCAGCATGGTGAGTGCTGATTTCAATTGAACTGGCTTCATCATAACCCAGAGGTCTGTGAGTGCTGCTTCTGTTCCTGCCTATGAAATGAAAAAGCCACAAGTACACAGGAATCTCTCTCTTTCCATAGAAAGCTACAGAACAACACCAGATGCTTATGCAGGCTCCTGTATCTTTAACTGTTGTGATAAAGAGGGAATTTCACCAGGTGCTGCATGTATAAAAATGATACCTGCTGAAATTCCCTTTTCAATAGAACTGTTAAAGATACAGAATTCCTGTCCTCTTTTCCATATGGTCCCCCTATGTGTTAATACATTTAAAATGTGTAAATTTTTATAGATGGGAGAAATACACAGAGAACTATCATTACACACATACATAAATTGACCTCTTTTCTTGTCTTCCCTTTTGTTTTTGCTGTCTTGGAACTGTTAACTCTGAAAGACCTTCTGGATTGTTGTTATTGTTTTAAAATACCATCTTATTGAAAAATGCTCAGTTTAACAATTAAACAGTCTCCACATCCAGGTAGAGCAAGAATAGGTAATCATTTGTGCTGAAGATGTTTTGGACTACAACACCCATACTCCCTGACCATTGCCCATGCTGGCTGGAGCTGATTGGAGCTATAGTCCAAAACATCTGGAGTGCACCAAGTTGCCAACCTCTGGGGTAGAGAAAGTAACAGATCCCAAATGGCTTGAGTTATACATTTCCGTGAAACAACTGTTGTGTTGGAATAGCAAACATTCAGACCGCAAAGAAATCTGCTGTTTGGAAAAGTGCAATTTTATGCATATTATTTACTCAGAAGTAAGTTTCATTGTCTTCAGTGGGGCTTACTCCCTAGTAAACGTGTTTAGGATTGCAGCCACAGTGGAGTAGAAGTATCAAGTGTAGTGCTCTCCTATAGATGTGACTACTCAGAAATAAGCCCCATTATGTTCAATGGCCCTTACTCCCAAGTAAATGAGCCCTAATCTCTTTTGCAATTTAGCTGTCTCTGAGGCTGACAGTACAATCCTCTGAACAATCCTTATAAACAGTTACAAATATGTATAGAGTTCCTGACCGTAGAAGATTACAAGTCGACAGCTGGTTGGCCACTGTGTGAACAGAGTACTGGACTAGATGGACCATCAGTCTGATCCACCATAGCACTTTGATTTTTATCCTCTGATATTGAAGTTGTAAGCTAATTCCCCTGCTCAATTACCAACAACTTACAGTAGGCTTCATTGAAGTACACATTAATTCTTTCCTGCTGGAGAGGTGAATCACCATGGTAGTTTCCTGTAGTATCAATTCCATGCTCATCGCTTATGACTTCCCAGAACTGAAAGAGAAAAACAGGACCTGAGAATAATAGCGTGCCACTTCTGATCTTTGTGGGAGGCAGGGAACTTTTACAGTTGGCATGATATCACATTTTTCTTCTATGGAAGCTAAGAGTGGCCTTCCCCCAAACCCAGCCCCAGTATTGCTAGGCCTGGGCTGAGGGAGTCCTCACCAAAATCTATTTCAAAGGGTCCGAGATGTATTCCACAAAACCCTGGGTATCTTTAGGTGCCAACAGAAGGGGTTTTCCCCCTTACCTTAATGGCCATGCAGGGGGGCATTTTCCAGAGAGATTGCAGCTGGGGATGGAAGGGTTAACTCATCATATATAGCATTGATCCCTCTTGAAAGTTGCCCCCTGGCAATTAAGGTGAGGAGCTGTATTTCTTCCCTTGCATGGCAAGTAACTTTGCTGGAGTGGGGGTACTGTTTCTGTTGGTTTGAGATGATCTATTTATTTTATTTTGAGATTATTGGGATGAGAAATGAATTGGTTTTGTCTCCCTTGTAATTTAAATACACCCTTGAATTTAGTTCTGAATTTGCATATATAGATATAAAACACCATATGTAGGCTGACCAGATAAAATCCAGGTCAGGGCTCATGTAACTTTAACAGTTGTAGAGAAAAGGGAATTTCAGCCAGTGTCATTTGTATGCAGTTAGTTCCTGGTGATATTCCTTCTTCATCACAGGCATTGCAGGCACTATACTAGAGTGACCATATACAAAAGAAGGCAGGGCCCCTGCAACTTTAACTGCTGTGATGAAGAGGAAATTTCATCAGGAACTAATTGCATACAAATGACACTGGCTGGAATTCCCTTTTCTCTATAACTGTTAAAGTTACATAAGCCCTGACCTGGATTTTATCTGGTCACCCTAACCATATGCAGATTTTATGCAGGTTTGTGCCCTATGGGGTTTGAATCCTGAATGCCTAGCAACACCCCTGTAAATTCCCTGCTCCCCACAAATATGTTTGCATGAAAAGAACACTTGGGAAGGGGGAAATTACAAGTGAATTTGTGCATGAAAGGCTTTGTGAGCTTGGTTCTGGCGCACATCACAAATTCCCTGGTCTCAGCATGTGCTCAGAGGTACTGTATTTATTAATTCCGCCCACCTGAGCCACTGTTTTTCACTTGGCCCTGGTTGTTGCATTTCAGGGTTCTGGTAAAAAAAGTAGATTCTGCAAGCCTGAAGTCTGAGCATCCCTACTCTAAGTGGTGGGACATAAAATAGGTCCTCTTATGACAATTGCAAATGGCAGACAGAGTTCATCCTAAATATTGACCAGACCCAGCCCTGCTTAGAATCAACAATGTAGCTGCATCTTAAGCCTTCAGACATGGATTAGATACATTTATGGAGGAGAAGGTTATCAATGGCTACTAGTCCTGATGGCTACGTGCTACCTCAAGTACCACAGACACTATGCCTATGTACACCAGTTGCTGGGGAACATGGGTGGAAAGGTGCTGTTGCACTTGTGTCCTACTTGTGGGTTTCCCGTGAGTAGCTGGATGGCCACTGTGAGAACAGAATGCCAAACTAAGTAGACCTTGGTCTGATCCAGCATGACTTTTCTTACGTTCTTAAGTGCTCTGGGATTTTTCCAGGCTCTTGCTCTCAAATGCATTAGGAATGGTATTCATTAGGCCCGAAAAAGCAATGCAATTGTTATTAGAAACCATTCCTATGGCACTGTAACCTCCACAACACTTTCCCAATTTACTGGGTCCTCATAACCCTACAAAATCAGTCATTAATATTCCTGTTTTACAGATGCACATCTGAGGCTGAGAGCTAGTGATTTGTCCAAGACTAGGCAGTAAGTTCATGGCTGAGCAGGGGAACCACTGAACCCAGATCTCCAGGTCCTGCCCTGGAACCAATTACAAAAGGCTATAAAATAGAATGGCACACCAATGCTCCAAATGCACCCAGAAATCGACAGCTGTCCATCTCTGCATCTTGTTGAAGCCACATGTTGGTCACTTGGCACAAGTATCAGCCTCTCCCTCCTCAACACACACATTGGTCCTGGGTTGCTTTTGTTTCCTCTGTATGCAATTGCTGCATCATATCCATGGAATGGCTGCTTGCTCAGCCCAGCTGAATAAAATGGAACAAGGTCTGATCTGATGCCTGCTCTCAATGCAGTCATGTTTTCAGCCTGTTTGGGCTAGGAAGTGGGTAACAAATCCAGACTACTTTGAGGTCACAGTCTTTTTTGGTAGGTAGGAGACAGACAGGACTGTTGTTGTTTTTCAGCGACTCGAAAGTGGCTTTTCAGCGAGCTGTTTGTGGTGTGTACCACACTCATGCCACATTCATCTCTGGTAAACAGGTTCTGCGAGCTTTTGTACTGTTTCAAAAACTTGTTTACATGGGCGTTGCTAGGCCTGGCCTGGGCCCATAGGCTCATGACCCCGACCCTGAATCTATTCCCCAGAGCTCTGTGTGTCCATTAATGTCACTTGCGTGAGGTGGGTCAGGTTTCCCCCAGGAGGGAGAGAAAAATTTGGGATGGGGCAGTGAAGGAAAGGACAGCGGGAGTCTTGTAAATTCATTGGAATTGAAGAGGATGAGTGATTTGGGATGACCTGGGTTTGGGTTCAAATAGAGAAGATAGTGGAGGCTGGTGGCTCCGACGTCAGTGGGGCGGTGAATCCTCGCCAGGTTTCAGTCAAGCCAGGCAGAACTCTAAAGGAGCTTTCCCACTGTCATTGGAGCCACCAGCATCCACTGCATGAACATTTTATTTCATTTGAGATGATTTGCATGATAAATTAGTTGGATGGCTTATCATAGGGGTGTGGTACACATTTCATTCTGGTGGGCACCCAGAGATTTATTTTTTTTTAAAGTGAACATTTATTGAATACTCAGTCATAAAGGACATTATTTTTATTCATTCATTTATTAAACCCTGTAGACACTGATGCCCTACTCTGCGTTCGTCTTGCCTGACCATGAGAGGGCTGTTGCCGGGGGTAGGGGGTGGGGGAATGAGGAGACTCTCCTCAAGCCCCAACATTGGTGAGGCTTTTGTGGTGACACCGGCTGCGGGAGGGGTTTATGAGGTGATATTAGCCCTCAGGGACCCTCCTCCTGGCCTCTTTAAAGTGTGGCTGCCAGCAGAGAGGTTCCCAGCTGAGCGATTCCTTTTTGCTCCTGTGGCTGGGAGCAACAGTGCGCTATTGGGGGGCAGTGGCAGTGAAGCAGCCGGAGGACCATTCCTGCTGTGTCTGGATCCCCCTCTGGACCCCTACTCAATGCCCCCCCTCAATTCAGCACTTATTGCTTGAGACATTAGGGTGTGCCTGGGCACACCTGGCACACCCCTTGAGCACGCCTATGTGGCTTATATGCAAAATGTATGCAGTTTGTGTCCTTTGCACCTGGGTCCCAAATATTTTAAGCGCCTAGCAACAATGAAACAAAATGAGTGGGTTGAATCCAGGATTGCACAGAACAGAACTCAGGAAATGGGATGATCCTGTGGGTAGAAGTGTAGGAAGGCGATTCTTCCCAATTCCCCCTTGCAGCACCCGACACACCCAGAAATCTGCTCTCGAGGGATGGGAAAAACTCCAGGACAGTGTGTAAGATGGCACTGGGAGAAGGGAGGGGGTAGAAAGAAGGAGGAAGTGGCAGAAACGCTGCTCTGCCCTTCTATCCAGCAGGGAGGCTGCACCGACTCCTGGTTCCTTCTGCCAATAGAAGGAGCCTTTCCATTGGCAGAGAGTCAGCTCTGGCTCGAATCCGATGTGTGTGCGCCAGTGGAGGCTGGTGGCTCCGCTTTTGATGGGGCTGTGAATCCTTTCTGGGTTTTAGTCAGAACTAGCCAGAAAGCTTGCACCCGACCCCAAAAGTGCACAAAGGTACACTTTCCTCCCCCAATATATTTGTGTGTGTATGTGTGCAACTTATGGCTAAACATTAATACAGCTAAAACAAGCTGCCAAGTACAACTATAGGTTTTCATAGGTTCTGAGTCGGCAAAAACCCATCCCCACAGGGAAAGCTAGCTGCCTTTTAAAGAGTTCACCACTTGCCCTTCTGATTGTGCCACTATGGGCCCCCAAATGTATTTTCCCTAGGCAGATGTACACTGATGTAGTGGGAGAGGGAAACCTGGGCATGTACACAATCATGTGTGACGACCACAAAAGTTAGAGCAGGTGTACACTCTTTGGTTCCCACCCAGTAAAACTGACACTGGCCTGACCTTCCTGGACGATAGTAGATCCTGGTTTCTTTTCTTTTTAGTTTACATCCTTATAGGGAATGTATGACATGTGGTCCAGCCCTGCAACTCAGACTCAGGAGTGTCCAGACAGACTTTTCACTGAAAGCAAGTAGTGGTATGAATAGGCTGACCATATGAAAAGGAGGACAGGGCTCCTGTAACTTTAACAGTTGCAGAGAAAAGGGAATTTCAGCCAGTGTCATTTGTATGCAATTAGTACCTGGTGAAATCACCTCTTCATCACAACAATTAAAGTTGCAGGCACTATACTAGATTGACCAGATACACAAGAGGGCAGGGTCCCTGCAGCTTTAACTGTTGTGATGAAGAGGGAATTTCACCAGGACCTATTTGCATAGAAATGACACTGGCTGAAATTCCCTTTTCTCTACAACTGTTAAAGTTACATGAGCCCTGTCCTCCTTTTCATATGGTCAGCCAAGGTATGAACTGGCTTCCAAATACAGGGTGCCTATCTTGCCTCCGCACACTGACATCCAGCCTCACTGCCTCTTTATCTGCGACTGCAGGTGCACAAATGCAGGCGCACCCTCCTGCTGCAACCATCTGTGTTTTAAATACCTCTGGTCTTTAGTTCACAATCCATGCAAGCATAAAATGTTTCCACTTGTATATACAGTCAGCTTCCAATCCATAACTTAAGACTATAAGAAATGCTCTTCCTGCATCACACTGAAGTCTCCATCATCAGTTATATTTCTTTGGGAGTAGGGCATGGAGTTTTTGAACATCTCCATTGTTTGTCCCTGGCATCTGGGACTCCAAGGTATACTGCTTCGAAATGGGGAAGTTCCACTTAATTGCTGTGGCTATAGCTACTGATGGATCAAGCAATTCCCCCACTGCTTACTTCCCCATTAAAAATACTTAGGACAGACTGCAGCCTCAGCATGGAATTCTGCATTGCCGTTTCCCATCAACCATATTGAGAGAAACGTTCCTCAGGATATACGGTGTTCAAAGATATCCTCAGCCCCCACCTTGGGATGTTTCTCTTGCTGACCTCTTCTTCCCCAAGATGCCTATTGCCAGGCAAAATGGTTTGCAAACAAGAGAAATGTAGGGCTTTTTCACACCAATTTCTTTCACTAAGGCTGCAATCCTAAAACACACTTACTAGGGAAGGAGTAAGTACCATTGAAGACAGTGAGGCTCATGGCTGACGGAGTAAACATGAATAGGAATGTCCTGTAAATCCTGGATTCGTGTTTGAACCCATTCAGAAACAGATTTTGGGGGGCCTTTGGGCAAGACACCCTCATTGGGGGGGCCCTCAGCGAGTCTATCTCACCACCATTGTACTATTGGTCCTCATCCTCTTTTTCACCATTGCTACCAACCACTTGCCTGCATGACGGGTAGGCAGAGAGCCAGTGAGCAAGGTAGGCCATGGCATCTGCTGCTCCTCTTTCTCAGCACCACTGTGGTTTGAGCCAAAGCAAGAGGCAGATGAAGAAACAATGGTGAAGAGAAGGAGAAAGTCAAGGGGCTGTTTCACTGTTTCATTAGGACCTCAGCAGATGCCTAATCATGCCTATCCTTGACCCCTGCCTTCCTGAGACTATGGGTTCATGCAGACGAAGCACTAACAATGAGAAGGTACTGTGCAGCAATTCCAATGTTTCTTTCTTAACAAATTAACTGAGGTAAGAGAAGAGATGGAAGAAGCCATGGGAAAACACAGGAAGGTTAAGTGTTAAATATTATGATGCCTGGATCCCTCGTAATATTCCATGAATGAAGCTGTGTGATGCCACCATAAAAGCCTCATCTGAAAGCACCCTATTTTGGGTGGGGGGATGGGGGGGGGGAAGAACCAAGATTTCTTGTCCAATGTTTGGAAGTCCCTATTAACATCAATGGGAATAGTACAGCAGGCTTCTCTGGCGATCCGAATGTCCCTTGTGAGCCAGTTAATAAACTCTGTCATGGCAATTTTTTTGTGTTTGTTTATTGTCTGCATGTGATCCAGCGATCTTAAGAAATAGTGAGTAGTTCTCATTTGCAGAAAACATTCCACTTTGAATGCCAAAATAAAATTTGAATGACGGTTACTATACCTCATTAGCTGCTAGGCTTCAACCTTCTTAGCTTTTGCATTTATTCAATGAATATTCTCGTTGCTCTTGCCTTAAGTCATTTCTTTCTACTCTTATCATTTCCCCCATTCATTGTGCTACAAGATGCATTTAAGGGGATTCAACAAATTAATTGGGGGGGAGGAATCTATCCATGGCTACTAGTCATCATGATTTTATGCAACCCCCAAATTCTAGAGGCAGTGTATTCGAAATACCTGTTGCTTGTGTGCTTTCTAGAGGCATCTAGTTGTCATCTGTAGAAAACAGGATGCTGGACTAGATGGATGGACTCTTGATGTGATTCCAAGAGGTCTCTTCTTTAATTTTTATGTACTTTAAGCTTGATCTTATTTTTAATTGATTTTTGACCATGGAACTAGTGGTATCTTGACCCCGTGCTGTCCAAATTCCCATCAAATCCAGTTGTTAAGAATGGCATCCCAATGTCTTTTAGAAAGATTATTAAAAGCAACCTCCTACCTTAGCTCCAATTTGGTTTCCGCATTGGCCAATCTGAACGTGTACAATTTCACGCATTTTGCACAGGGTTCGGCAACGAGAGTTAACTCCAGTTTTTCCAGTTGTCCTTTCCGGAACGAGTGATCACGCTTGCAATGTCAGCTATAGCCACTCTTATCATCTGCAAAATGTGGCTTGCATAGTAAATGCCAATGTCACTTACAAACAACAGCCGATCCTCAAGGGGAGTTTCTGGCACCTCCCACCTGCTGACTGAGCTGTGAGCCCATAACTGAGCTCTGATGTGACATTCACAAAGAACTGCCAAACGGGGAAATAGTTCCAAGACTTTAAAGTTGCCCTTTAAAGATTCACGCCCCTGATCATCTATACGGATGGAATCCCATGCCCATCTCAAGTATCCTGAACACCCAATAAAGAGACAGAAAGCAATGGGATAGCATAGAAACGACTCCTTTGTCATCTGTTCTGAACTGCAATGGCCAGTCACATTTCCGTGCTTTCTGCTACGTTTGGGGTGCAATATGAAGACTAGGCAGTTATATTTCATTCTACTCCAATGACCTCAAGTAACAGGGCAACATTGACATGAATGAGTTTTTGTCCATTGAGTCTGTTCACTTCTGAATGGACCATGTGGCTCCCAGCCTCCTGCTCTTCTTGATAACATACAAAGAGCCCTGCTGGATCAGACCAAAGGTTCATCTAGTTCAGCACTCTCTATGCCCAATAGTGGTCAGCCAGATGATTTTGGAATCTTACAAGCAAGGCATGAAGAGAACAGGTTCCCCCTGTTTTTGGTATACAATGGCTGAATTCGGACAACACATTAATCAATGGTGGGTTGAGTAGCCAACTCACAGTTGGTTATTTTGTGGGTACTCCCCACACAACATATTCCTACACAACTGTGGGTGGTTAGGGATGGCGTTGAGTGGACTAATAGTCAACCCGGCATTTGACTGACACAGCCCCCGCCCCTCTTCCCACCCTCCCTCCTCCCAGTTCTATCCCAGCAGTTTCTGCAAGTTGCACCAGTTGTAGCAGAGTGGCAGCCGCCGCTTTGGTCGCTCTTGTCGCCTGCCTCTATGGGCTTGTGTTTTAACCCACTCATCCCTCCACACAACACTTTAAACAACTGGCTTCGAGCTAAACAACTTGCAAGTCTGTTGTTTCTCTCAGTTGCTTATTTGGACAGAATAGCATATCGTCAGTAGTTTGTGAGCGGCGTGTTACCCTCCACACAACACAATAAGCAACACAACTGACGATTGTTTCCCCCTTCCTCAGTTGCTTAATGTGTTGTCCGAATTCAGCCAATCTCTGACCATGTAGTGTCTGTGTAGCTATCATGGCAAGTAGTTATTGCCAGGGTACCCATCTCTTCTCTGCTGGCTCTGCTCCTGGATATCCAAGCTGGGAAAGAGCAGCTTTTACCAATGGAGGTTTACACAGCAGCTCTGCCATTCCTTGGCAGATCTTGTTCCGCATATAGTTCTGGTTAGGGTCACATCTGAGAGGGATATCATCTTATACAATGGTGTAATATATAGGAAAGTCAGTTCCTGGGGTTGAAACTCTGATGCTATCTTCATATAATTCCTTATTGGGTTAAAATGGCAAGTTAAAAACGCTCCTTGGGGGAGGCTTTACTCAAAGCTCAAAAATAGGAAGGCCAGGACAGTCACATTTTGGGAGGTGTCCTCTATTTAAAGGCCTGTCCAGTCCACATCCAGTTTAAAGATAAAGAGCCATCATGATTAGGCTGACCATATGAAAAGGAGGACAGGGCTCCTGTGTCTTTAACAGTTTCATAGAAAAGGGAATTTCAGCAGGTGTCATTTGTAGGCATGCAGCCCCTGGTGAAATTCCCTCTTCATCACAAAGTTAAAGCTGCAGAAGCCCTGCCCTCTTTTGTACATGGTCAAGAGGACAGGGCTCCTGCCACTTTAGCTGTTGTGCTGAAGAAGGGATTTCACCAGGTTCTGTATGTATACAAACAACACCAGCTGAAATTCCCTGTCCTTTGCAACTGTTAAAGATACAGGAGCCCTGTCCTCCTTTTCATATGGTCACCCTAATCATGATGGAAAGAAGAAGCCTTGAAATTTCCCATCACCAGCATCTGGATAGCTGACCAGGCCTGTAGCCAGACTAAATGCTCATGGGCAGCACCCCAAAAGTAGGGGGACAGTTCATCTGGTTCCAGGTCTTTGAAAAACAAACTTGTAAACTGTTTTTTTTAGTAATTGTTTGTAGGGGGAATGGGGGGCAGAGAAAATTTAGGAGGGAGCAGAGCCCCCCTAGCCTACTCCTGGCTACAGACCCACAACTGACTGAGTGAAGCACCCAGGTCACCTGTTCACTTTCTTCCTCACTCTGGCAAGATGTACCCTATTTCCCTTTAAATTATGCTACTTTCCTTAAAACTTGCATTCATGCCTATACAACAGCACATTTACATAACATATGAAAATGTTATGCAGATCCATGTTCTCTTTTTGGCTAATGCATTCCCTCTTTTTTTGGCAATGTGTAAGTGGCCATCCTGCTCAAAAACTACAGAGAGGCAGAGTGACCTGACCCATGTAGCTTTTATAATGGCCCCCTTAGCTGCTGCAGGTAAGGCATGTTTTGGCTAAAATTAGGGGGGGGGTCAGGTTGTGGGGCTCATGGGTTTAATTCAGGCCTCCACCTGCCTTTTCCTCAATCATTCAAGTCTGACTTTACCACCTCAACTGTAGTTGTGAAATCAGACCCAAGGAAAGAGTGAAGATGGGAAGGAGGTAGCATGAAGTGTGCCTTGTTGGAAATGAGCTTGGGGGTGTCTATATGGCCTATTAACCCCGTCGTGGCTGTGCAGTGGTGCTGTGTTATTTATATGATGCAGCCGCCAACTCACAGCCACAACGGGCTTCCCCCCAAACTGCCCTTTTGTGTGATGCTGTTTTACCGCAACTTTTTCAATTGCCCCGTTGTTTCTTCTGTCTGTCACTGGTGGCTTCACTTCGAATTAGAAAAGTGGGTGTAGTTACAGGCAGTTCCCAGTGCAGGAATCAGGGCAGGGGGCAGGGGGTGGGCTGGACAAGCTTAGTAATGGCCACCATGGCCATATTACAGTCTGGGGGATGTGATGTCTAACGCATCAATTCAATGAACTGTAGCAGCACAGATGTGCTACCACAGGCTTTCAAAGTTGTGCAGAGTTCCCAGAAAACAGACAAAAAAAGTTTTTTTCCTACTCTGCTGCCCACCACTATCTCACTACGGCGCTGCAATTTTTCCTCTCCGGACAGAACACTTCGTCCTGCCTTTTAAACATCAATGCTACTTCGCAGCAGCGATGCTGCAGGGTTTTTTGGGGGGGGGAATCAGGACGCCAAGCAGCCTCGTACAGACACAGCCCTTGTTTGTGGGAACTCTCTGCTGTTTCTTGAGATGGCAGGCAGCCTATGCAGAAGGTATGGCATCTTCCTCTCCCCTTCTCTAGAAAGGGCCGGAACACCCTCTGGCTCTTCTTATTGAGACTCCTTATTGGGGACTGGAAAGGAGCCATGTCACCGGATGCTCTTTGTCTTTGCTCCTCTGAATGCACTTCTGAGAGCAAAGCTTCATCGCCCCTGGACACTGCATCCCAGCCCCTGTGGAAGCCACAGCAAAATATGTCTCATTCTGATACGAGGGAGGTTTTGCTATCTTCCCCGCAGCTTTTGCCTGGAGGAGGCGCAGATGACGTCTCTGCACGTTAGCCCCATTCGACTGCATGGTGATACAACGTTTGTGCCTGCCCCAGCTCAACAATATGAAGGAGAACTAAGTCGGAGAAGTTAAGCACTTACTCGATACCGGAATTGCAGCCAAACACATTCTGATACGAAGAGCATTGGAGGCAACGTCACAATGGCTCAGGCCATGGCTGGGGTAGGGTGGCCACTTGTGCATCGCCCCCCCCAAAAGAGAAAATGCATCACCAAAACGAGAGGACAAAACAAACCGCTGATCTGCATTAAATTTGCATGTGCTAGTTTATATGTCCAGATACAAATATCGACATAATTACTTTCTCATTATGATAGGGACTTCTCTTAATATGCATGGCTTTCATGCAATTCAATCTTGAGTATATCCAGGTGTGTGCCTTCAAACCTGGTTGAGAACCGGTTGTACCAACAGGTATTTCTCCCCACCACCACTATCACCATCTGAAATGATATCTGTGGCTGCCTCTACACCAGACGTTTAAAGCTCTTTGAAGTCTCATTAAAATTTTTACTTCTACAAGAGTGGAGCATAAATCGGGCGTAGAGGCGCTTTTTCTCTCCGATTATGCACATTATCGAATGCTCGTTAAATAGCGAGTTTTATTTTGCTCCGGCCGTTAAAGCGCATTTTGACTATGTGAACAAGCGATTCTCCGCATTAACTACTTGTAAAGCGCATTTGAAACAACTGGTAAGGTCACCTGTTGAGTGCTCAATTACCTCCTGCATACAAGAATTTATGATAAAGCGCTTCTGCGATTATGCGCATAATCGGCTAACCAGGCGTCAAACAGAATCCATCTAGAGGGGGTCTGTGTTTGAAGGAGCTCTTCCCCACAATACTTTTGCTTCTTTCTTTGGTGAGATCCAGATTTAGCTGAGCTCAACTCCCTTAACATCTACAGAGGCCAATCTGATGTCTCCTGGAAGCCCAAAAGCAGGGCATGAAGGCAATAATCCACCGCAATGTGTTTGACCACCAGCTGATGGCCTGTTCAAGCATTCCCTTGCCATCCTGCCTTACACACAAGAATCCATTCAACTGTGGGTCAAATCACACAATGCTTGTTCTTTATGAGCCTCCCTGGGGCACATCTACAAAGTACTCCAGACTTCAGCCCTATGAGGAGAGTCTGAAAGAACTGGGCATGTTTAGCCTGGAGTAGAGAAGATTGAGGGGAGACACTCTTCAAATACATGAAAGATTGTCACACAGAGGAGGGCCAGGATCTCTTCTCGATCAACCCAGAGTGCAGGACACGGAATAATGGACTCAAGTTATAGGAAGCCAGATTCCGCCTGGACATCAGGAAAAACTTCTTGACTGTTAGAGCAATATGACAATGGAACCGATTACCTAGGGAGGTCATGAGCTCTCCCACACCAGAGGCATTCAAGAGGCAGTTGGACAACCATCTGTCAGGCATGCTTTAAGGTAGATTCCTGCACTGAGTAGGGGGTTGGACTCGATGGCCTTATAGGCCCCAACTCTACTATTCTATGATTCTATGATTCTATAAGCTGATTTCACAGTCATTCCCTTTCCTCAGAGAACCCAGGGGACTAGTTCAGCAGTGGAGGCTTGTCAGTGGGCGGTGAATCCACTCCTGGTTTCAGTCAGAACCAGTCAGAACCCTAAAAGAGCTACCCAAGGTGCAATATTGACGCCTTCTTGTTTCAATATCTAGTCAAAATATCCTCCTGGTGAACCAGCCATCTGTATTTGTGGTGCCAGACCCCATTGATGATTTCTTATTTATTTATTTGCTTTCTTAATCGCCTCATACAGAATGGGCCAGTTCAGACAACACACCAAGCCATTGTTAGGCTGCTAACTCTTTCACAACAAATGGCTAGAGAGCATGTTTAAACTAGTTATGTAGCCACCATGGTTAGGAATGGTTCACATGACACACTAAGCTTTAATGTTTAGCTCAAAATGCTTAACCACCATGGCTTTGGTTGTCATCTGAACGGGGTCAATGTCTCTCTAGGTGTTGTACAGATTAAAATGCAATGAAATACAATAAAATCCACAAACATTTATTTATTTATTTATTTAATTCCATTTATATACCGCCCCATAGCCGAAGCTCTCTGGGCAGTTTACAAAAATTAAAAACATTGAACATTAAAAACACAGATATACAAAATTTAAAACCATAAAGCATAATATAATTACAATATCCTTTAAAACAACAATTCTGGGTCAAAGCACAACAACAACACAAAACCCTCATCATATGCTGTTAAATGCCTGGGAGAAGAGGAAAGTCTTGACCTGGCGCCGAAAAGATAACAATGTTGGTGCCAAGCGAGCCTTGTCGGGGAGATCGTTCCATAACTGGGAAAAAAGAGCACAGATTTTCTAAAACATCCTACAATTATGTACCAGCATAACATGGTAAAATGCACCATAGATTACAAAAGCTAAAACAGACAACAGGAACAATAGTTAAAACCAAACCATAATTACTAAAAATGCAGATCTCATAAAACTGGGTGAACAGAAAGATCTTGGCCTGGTACAGAAAATACAGGTACCAGGTTGGCTTCCCTAAAGAGAGCATTCTAAAGCCAGGGGGCCACCACCGAGAAAGCCCTCTCTCAATCATATCCACCCTCCAAATGTCTTACTGAAAGGGCATATGGAGAAGAGCTTCGAGAAATTATCTAGGGCAGGGATGCAGAAACTCAGGCCTGGGGGGGGGTAAAATCTCCCACACTTTCCTTAGCCCCACCCCCTTCCCCAGACCACCACTGGAATGTAGTGGAGGCTGGTGGTTCCAATTTCGATGCGGCTGTGAATCCATTCTGGGTTTCAGTCAGAACCAGACAGAACTCTAAAGCAGCTCTCCAAAGTGCTGAAACTTTACTGCTGGAAAGCAAACCCTAGGAGTGTGTCTGAAATGGAATTTGGCCCTTGGGACGAAAGAGATTCTGTCCTCCTGATCTGGGGCACGGTAGGTATAAATGCAAGGAATTCTGTTTGCTCTCCTTCCCTTGACTTTGGGAAGTTTCTCCCCTCTGTATTATTTAGTATCATGGCTTGTGCTTGTGAATGCTATATGGAACTTCAGCTGATACATGCAGGCTTGTTTTTACCACAGTCTTCCCCATGCTGGTGATCTCCAGATGTGCTGGATTACAACTCCCAGCATCTCCAGCCAGCAGGATGGCTGGTGAGTGCTGGGAATTGTAATCCAACCCATCTGCAAGTCACCAGCTTGGGCAAGGCTGCTCTAATACAAGTCCATGTGAATTGGGACAAGTATTGCCTTGAAGGCAACACAAATACATTTCCAGTCTCTTTTTAGTATTTACACACAAAACCCATCCTTAAAAAAAACAACTCATCATTTCCAAGCCATAATGGCCTTCGAATAAAGCTAACTAATTTTCCATCCACAGACTTCCATGTGTTGCCAGTTGATAAGGAACAAAGGACTTCATATTTTTACCAGTGTGCTTAAGGATATGGTTGCAGAGGTAGCTTTGCTATAATTATATTTCCTTTAAAAATGACTATGTCATCTGGGCAAGTGACTCCCAAAACATCTCCATTTAGACAGAGAGAGGGAGAAAGAAAGGCAGCTAGGGAGGGACCTGGTAGAAGTTTACACAATTCTGAGCAGTGCGGAGAGTAGATAAGAGACAGTTTATTAGAGTCACTGGGGATAGATTCAGTACAGACAAAAACAACACGCATCATTCACTCGTGGAACCCTACTGCAAAATGAGCTGAAGGCCACTAGAAGTGCCAGCTCTGTGGGGCTGACCCATTCGTGAAGCAGGGTGGAGCTGCAAATTGCAATGCTC
Source organism: Anniella stebbinsi (assembly GCA_029215795.1). Classification (NCBI taxonomy): domain Eukaryota; kingdom Metazoa; phylum Chordata; class Lepidosauria; order Squamata; family Anniellidae; genus Anniella; species Anniella stebbinsi. Next base: position 15,876,774 of record JARDYH010000004.1, read on the forward strand.
CTCAGCCCCTGCCACCACTTCCTCACCTCCACTAGTGGGTACGCTAGAGAGCCCGGCCAACCCCTCTTCTGCCATGGCATTTGCCGCAGTGAGATAGTGGGGCTTTCGGGAGCAGTCACCCAGCTTCTGCTTCCCTTGCCAAGAGCCATTTACCTGGAAGAAGCGGCTGCAGAGCTCGCTGAGACCCGGGTGGCAGCTTCTTTCAGCCGCGCGGCTCTAAAGGTGAGGGAGGGAAAGGGGGCGCAATGCAGCAGTGGTAAGAGGGGAAGGAGGTTGGGGTGCAATGTGGTGGCAATAGGGGGGAAGGGCATGATGCAGTGGCACATGGTGAGGTGGCACATGTCCTTCCCCACTTTAGGCAGTGAGAGAGTTTGTGCTGGGGCTGCAACTCCAGCAGTCTTCGAGGGCCCTTGGGCATGATGGTGCTCAATGGGCTCCTTCCCTCTGTGGTCCTGCCTCCTCTCTACTGTTGTCGCCAGCTCCTGTTGCTCCACCTCCTCGTTCTTATCACCGCTACCACTTGCTTGCTTGACAGGGAGCAAGGAGGCCATGGCAGCTCCGGCTCCTCCTTCTCACTCACCCCCACTGTTGTCTAGGCCAGAATGAGAGGAATTGCAAGGAGGCTGGAGGCTGGCAGTGAAAAAAAAAGAGGGAGAGAGAGAGGGGGGGGGGGGAAGGACTGTGTGGATGGGTGACCAAGTGTCAGGGTTTTTCTGGATTTGCCCTGGTTTTTGTTCTATCCTGGGATTCAGGGGGATTTTCTGTAATTCTGTAAAGGCCCCTGATTGGAATGGTGGAGGAGGGGAAAGTGCTCTTTCTGGGACCTCTGGAAAGCATGTCATTCACAGCTGCCATGCTAATGGCAGCTGCCAATAGTGTGGCGGGGGGGAAATGACTCACTTTCCGGAGGCCCTGGAAAACAAACTTCCCCCCCACCGCTGGGTGTCCCCTTGTTTGGTTTCCCAAATATGGTCATCCTAACATATTGGGCGGGGCAGAAAGCAATGCCTTCCATTCCCTCCTTCCTCCCAGCCTCTAGACTTGCTATTTCTCCTGCCTCCCTCACCTCTTGACTAGCCACATCCTCCTTGGGAGCCATTTTGTGGTGGTGGCCACAGCAACTTCTCACATACCCAAATGTGCTCACAGGTCCACAAAGGTTGAGGACTCTTGTTGTAGAGAGTAACTCAGTTCTCTGTGTGCCCTAGTTAATGAATGTCCTCTCCGAACATGCGTATGAGTATGCACACGCTCTGAAATACACAGGCTAATGGATCTTTTAACATAGTGTGTCTCGGTAGATTGGTCCCAACGATGCACGCACATACATGTCTGTTCCAAAAGGTGGTTATTTTATTGAACACACGTCAATCAAAAACGCACACAATCATTACTTTTGCGGATGAGGTGGCTGATATTAAGTACTATCTGCACTCCAGGATGGAATTAGTGAGTTCTTACACCACAAATGAACCTAAGCATACGAAGCATATGCAGCAGCATGCAAAATGAATACTATAGGTATCCATGCACAGGACTGAAAAGGTGGGGAAATTGGGCAGTGGGGGCTGGTGACTCCGATGTCAGTGGGGCAGTGAATCCACTCTGGGTTTCAGTCAGAACCAAGCAGAACTCTAAAGGAACTATTCAAGGTGCTTTGCTAACCAAGGTGCTTGGATAGCTCCTTTAGGTTCTGACTGGTTCCAACTTAAATCCAGAGTGGATACGCTGCCCCACTGACATTGAAGCTACCAGCCTCCACTAAAATTAGCTCAAAAGCCTACTCGGTGTTTAAGCCAAGGCCTGCTCTACATGGAAGGCTAGACTGTGAATCTGGACCCAAATGGGCTGGACTATATGCTTCTGTGGTCAGCCGAAGAAAGCTGGGACTAGATAAATCTGGGTTCTGTGGCTTGCTGAAGAAGAGGGAGAGAGAAAGAGAAAAAGAGAAAGGCAAGGGAGAGGAGGAAGGTGAGATCCGGGAGGCAAGGAAGACCTACAGCGGTTTGCGTGAGGCATGTGCGTAGTGTGACAAATCTGTCCTTGCACAGGGATTCTACGACATGGAATATCTAGGCGGCCAGTACTGGGTGGTTTGGTGAACTGGGGCTCTCTAGCTGAACCCTGGGTTCTGGGGCTTAGGGCACTGAGCTTATCATGCTCCAAGAGAGTGTAGAGCCAAACCTCTTGGTTGTTGGAGAACCATCAGAGATTGGCACAAAGCAAAAGCAAATGGTGCCAGGGCCGTGGGAGGGCCAAGAACAAGGGGGCATTGGAGCCAGGGGGGTTAATAGCATTTTAATAAAGGAAATGTGTCCCTAGGTGAAATGCATACCACACAAATACTGTTCAGAAGTCTTTTATCAAGATCTAATCAAGCCAAGAGTCCTTCAAGGTTGCAGTGCTTAAGGATGGGAAACCTCCACCTCATCTCATCACGTAACACTAAGGGGTGGTAGCGGTACGCAACTCTTCACCCTGGATGAATTCATGCCTATCTACTGATTAATGTATCTAATTTAATCACAAGGCACTTAATCTAGTGTGTCTGATCAAGTCATATTGCTAAATCTTTACCTGAGTACGTGATCAGATGCTAATGAACTACATGAAGCAATCACTTGTTTGGACTGCTCCACCCATTCCAACTGGAGAAGCCCCTTCAGGCTTGCCTTTACACTGGGGACTTTTCTACATGAGTCATTTATCATGCACTCGTCATTCCCTACTCAGGGTTGTTTCCAGGTTCTTTAGACAATCTTGTGACTCTCTAGTTTCACTTCGGTGTCTAACCAGCGCTTTTGGTAAGTTTTTTTTTTTCAGAGCAGAGAAAATGCAGCATTTAATTGTGAAAGTGAAAGAAAGCATGGTTTCCTCTTGTGTATTTGTGCTATTCTGCTCTACCATAGTGCCACCTGCAGGTTAGGAAGCAGAACAGCAGGAAAGGAAATGCTCCTTGTGTATTGCTCAGTTCTGCAAGGGAACTGAAAGTAGATACAGTGGATTAGCAGCCAATTAACATTCTCATGTAGAAATGCTCTGGGGAAACTTCTTAAAGTTACAGCACCATGTCACGCAAAAACTGGGGCAGAGTGTCTTTTGGGCTCTTATGCCAGGCAGCCTGGCATGCCTCTCTCAGACTCACTCCAAACACTGCTGTTCTTTCACACACAGACACAGACACACCCACACCCACACCCACCTTGAATGTCCTCTCCTCTGGGAATCAGGTGGTTAAGCCCCCATTCCCATATGACCCTCTCCTTCCAGAAGAGACCATCCACTGAGACTTCTCCTAAAGAAAGTAGGGGGCTTGATGTCCAGCAGCCCTGCTGCTCTCATTTACTCAGGGGTGGGGAATCTCAGGCTAAAGGATTTAGGGTGACCATATGAAAAGGAAGACAGGGCTCCTGTCCTCTTTGTATCTGGTCACTCTAGTATAGCTCCTGCAGCTTTAACTGTTGTGATGAAGAGGGAATTTCACCCGGTGCTGCATGCATACAAATGCTGAAATTCCCTTTTCTATACAAATGTTAAAAATATAGGAGCCCTGTCCTCTTTTCCATATGGTTACCCTAAAAAAGGGAATTTCAGCAGGTGTCACTTGTATGCATGCAGCAACTGGTGGAATTCCCTCTTTATCACAACAGTTAAAGCTGCAGGAGCCCTGCCCTCTTTTGTATCTGGTCACTCTAGGCAGGGCTCCTGCAGCTATGCTAGAGTGAAAAACAACGCTTAAAAAGAGGACAAAAAAAAGGCACCAATTTGCATGAAAAATTCAGCCGCAACTTCAAATATGTAGATGCACATTTTGAAATAATTATTATAATTTACATAGAAATTATAGGCTTGAAGTAGGTAGCTGCATATGTCCATTTTTTATTATTGTTATTATTATTATTATTATTATTATTGCTATTAATTTTCTTTTATGGTTTTTGTTTTGTTAAAAATTCACAATAAAATTGATTAAAAATAAAATAATAATAGAAATACAGTACATCTCATCATAATGTGGAAGACTGTGACTGGGTGAACTGTGTGCCTGGCTTAATCTGCTTTTCAGGTGTTGCTAATAGGCCACGTCTAGGCCCGACTCTTCCTTCTCACAGTGCTTTATCTTTATATGGGGCAGCCTTTCAAAGAGAAAATAGTCAAAGAAAACTTATCCAGGGCTGCCTGCTTCTCTGATTCATCCATTCTTCAAACAGCCCCTTTAGAAGCTGCAGGCAGAGTTTAAGCACTGAAAGCTGCATCAGCCAGTTACTGCCTGGACCACAGACATGGATCACTTCTGCCCAGGGAAAACCTTACCATTATACCATTAGGTGGAGTGAGGGAGTGATGGTGAGGTATCACCATGCAGCCTCTCTGTGCCCCCATAAGCCAGCTTGCTGTCCTCAGGAGAAGGATGCACCATCCCTAGTGTAGAAGTGAGAGTTAACTGGCAGTCCAGCTGTATATGAAAGCCAATACTGTGTACCGTCTTGTCCATCGCCTCAGGCAGAAAAATGCCTTGGGCTGGACCTACATCTGTCTCTCTCATTCACTGTGTGTGTCCCATGCATGTACGTCTATGCGATGGGAAGTGAGAAGGAAAATGGTGACACCAGCAGCCTTCCAAGAAAAGCAAAAGAGAAACCAGGAGAACATAAAATATAAATAAAAAGCCAACCCTATGCAGAAATGTCATGAGAAGTGGAAGAAAGAACACCCATTTCATGGCTGTTGCTTTAAAAATACGCAGGGAGGTTATTTTGCCCGTCGCAAAGGATATGGCTGTCAGTTGCGATTCAGTTCAGATTGGAAAGATGAGATACAAAGACACGTGCAACATTGTTCAAAAGATTGAGCCACCAACCTCGGGTTCGATAAGACTTTAATGGAGTTACCCTCAAAATGAATGGCCAAAATAAATACCAGGTCACCTGTGCACCTGCTCAGTCTGCTGTCCAGCCGCTAACTGTGGATCTCATTTCTATTTAACTAACTGTTGATAAGCAGCGTCAAGGATCTCATTCTTTATCTTTAAACTGGACTTGGGCTAAGCAGGTCTTTAAATAGAGGATGCCTTCAAGTAGAGGTCCGTTCTCTGGCAATCCTAGAAAGAGAGGACTCTCCTCTTCAAAGTAGGACACCAGCCTGTCCCCCTCTTGTCCTGCAACCTATATCTGCTGAATGTCCCCCTTGTTCACAGCTGATAATGGTGTGGGGAACTTAGGCCTCTTTCAGCGTCTGACCACCTTACTCAGGACAAAACCCCGAAAAGACCTCTTGTGAGAATAGGCCAGCCTACAAATGGAGGAAGATGTTTCATCAGCCCACCCTGTGAGAAGCTCTCAGCTTGACAGAGCCTTGGATTTTTATTTTTTTAAAAGCACGTCAAGCTGACAAAACAAAAATCACACACCCGTACTTAAAACAGTAAGAACAACAATTCTGCAGTAACAAAATAGCAATAAGTATCTACTCCAAATAATGGGTCAAACATCTTCAGGCCAATCCAATTTGCGAGGGTTGGAAGTAAAATGCAGTATCATTTACTCTTGAGTAAAGGTGCACAGGACTGCAGCCTAACAAACCCTGCAATATTTGTAACCAATGGTTCTGTGGTAGCAATAGTTAAAGGTGGCTTTGGATCTCTTCCACAGATATCCAAATGCTTGCAAGGGTGGGGCTATATCAGACCCCTGGAAGGCTCAGAGCTCCGTCAAGGGATGCATCTTTCACAATCCCAGGTGGCAGGGAGGTAGCAGAAGCTGTTGATCTGATAGGAGCAAGATAACCAGCTGCCCCTGGCTTCAGAAGAAGTGAAATTACTATTCGGAGTGGCAAACGGGTGCATGCGTTTGTGTGGCCCCCAATGATGCAATGTAACTCCATATCAGGGATGGGGGAATGTGCAGCCAATCCAGATGTTGGAGTGGCTAGGGCTCATGGGAGTTGCACTCCATCAACATCTGGTGAGCCACACATTCCCTACCCCTGCTCTGTGTGCTCAGCACATAGACACACTAACCCTCTTGCAGGACCCTGAAGCCATTTAATGTCAAGGGAACCAACATCTCATGTACAGTGCTTAATTTCCAGCGCCTACATAAATGAATGGAGCCACCCTAGAGAAGGAGGACTAAAGTGCATTCCCTGGTGGTCCCAGTGGGAAGAAGCCTCCTCTCCATCTTCCATACAGGAGGCTATTTACCTGCAGCCATTGAACTCAATGGCTGAATTCGGACGACACGATAGTCAATGGTGGGGTAATAATCAACTTTACAGTTGTTCATCTAGGGGGTACTCCCCACACAACATGGTAATAAATAATCAACCGTGCTGTGGATTAGGATCAGCACTGAGTTGACTATGGCAGCATTCGGACGACACGATAGTCAAAACAACTGACGATTGTTTCCCCCACCCCAGTTGCTTATTGTGTCGTCCGAATTCAGCCAATGACTATTTACATAGCCCCTTTCTGATATCATGGTTTCGGTCACACTAGATTGTGACAAAAAGTGATGGAGCCCAAGAACTCCCCCCTTCCACCCCCATTGGCAGTTGGACTCTTTGTTTATTCCACGCAGTGGTATCATGGTAAATGTTGAAATTTTTAGGAGGACTGTATGGAAAGGAGGGAATTTCAGCAGGTGTCATTTGTCTGCATGCAGCGCCTGGTGAAATTCCCTCTTCATCACAACAGTTAAAGCTGCAGGAGCCCTGCCCTCTTGACCAGATACAAAAGAGGGCAGGGCTCCTGCAGCTTTAACTGTTGTGAGGAAGTGGTAAAAAGAAGTAAAGTGGGACTCATAAGGAGGCAAGAGATCTTTAAGAAGTCACTCAGGGGGTCCAGGTCATAGAAGGACACCTGACACATGCATAGATAGATTTCATTGGCCCTATCCTTGGGATTTAGGGCAGTTACACGTATCCAGGCACCCATAATTTTTAAAAATGCAACAGATGGGAGGGAGAGGTTAGGAGAACCACCCACTAGACAAGTGGGGAAGGAGGAGCTATCCACTGAGAGCCAATCTCACCATTTTGGTTCTCAGTTGAAGATGCTTCCTGGACAGAGGCAGCACACACTTTCTTTAGAACTGCTGAGCCCCATGTGTCATGGCCACAGCGTCAATGTCTGGAGACTCCTGTTCTGAGCTACATGTCCCTGAGGAGCAAGTCGCTTCAGGGAATCCTGGGGCTGACCAGCAGAGAGACGAAGCATGTTAAAGACAGGCAAGGCCTGTTAGACTGTATTCTTTAATTGCTCCAGGTCTGGCTCATGAGACGATGCAGAGATGTGGATGCTGCTGGGGACATCCTCTGAGGATAGTGGTAGGACCGTGTCCTCTGGGAGGGCACAGGAAAAGGTAATTTCCCAGGGGGAAGCAGCCTGAACCTCATCATCATCTGAGTCCTCCTCAAAGCACTGAGGGATCCTACATTCAGGGGCCATGATGCAAAATTAGGGTGGAAAACACTGCAAACATTGAGGTGGTTTGGTTTCAGGGTGGCTACTCAACAGGGCCAGTTCCTATTTGGGCTGAGCAGAAGGTTGCTCAGACATCGCTAGGTGAAACCGAATATAAATGAGAAAGGAAGGAAGGTATTGCAAAAAGGATGATTTCATTCTTTTTACTCATTGAATGACAGGTAGCTTTCTGTGCCAATGAGGTCTCTCTGTTGATTTTGTAGAGTGCAAGAAGTTTCACCAATGCGGAACATGCGTTACTTATGGAAAATGTCACATGAAAAAGAACTATACCATGTGCAAAGTTGCCGATTATGACTCCCTCAGAGGGAGAGAAAAAATGATGGCAGAGATCTATGCAAATGGACCCATCAGGTAAAGAAACACAATCTTTACAGCAAGCGTCTAGGTAATAGCCGGTGGAAGCCAAAAACAAAACAGAGAATTATTCCAAATAACCCACCACAGTGATACAAACAAAAGAAAGGCCAGCAGCTCTGCTCATGTGGTTTTGGACTCTGGAACGTTACACTTGATTAAAGCCCTGGCATTTGGGAACTAGTCTGAGAACTTTGACCCCTACCCAACAGAAATCTACTGATTCAATATGAATAGATATGCCTTGATTTGTGTTGGATGTGGGACAGAAGGTGACTAGTGTAATAGGCCAAGAACTCATGTCCTCCTGCAAGAGACGGAAGGGGATTGGAAGCTGGGACCAGGGGAAGCCTGGATGATCACTTGACTGTTTATGAAACCAGCGGAGGAATAAGGGGAAGCTCAACAAAAGGCTTGGAAGACGTAGTGGAGACTGGTGGCTCCAGTGTCAGTGGGGTGGTGAATCCACTCCGGGTTTTAGTCAGAACCAGTCAGAACTCTAAAGGAGCTGTCCAAGGTGTGAACCTGTTAGGGTTCTGACTGAAACCCAGAGTGGATTCACCTCCCCCTTACATCAGAGCCACCAGTCTCCGCTGCTTGAAGAATTTATTCTATTTGAGATTATTTGCATAAGAAATCGATTGGATGGCTTAGATGCAAAATGTTTGCAGATTTGTGCCTTTTGTGCCTGAGTCCCAAATATTTTAAGTGTCTAGTGGCAGTGCTGCTTGTTTGGTTGAGAGGAACAACATTAATGGGTTGAATCCTAAATTGCACAGAACAGAACTCAGGAAATGGGATGATCCTGTGGGTAGAAGTGGAAGAAGGTGATTATTCCCAATTCCCCCTTGCAGCACCCAAAAATCTCCTTTGGAGAGTTGTGGGAATAGCTTCGCACCTTGGATAGCTCTTTTAGAGTTCTGACTGAAATCCAGAGTGGATTCACCACCCCACTGACGTTGGAGCCCCCAGCCCCCACTGTGAAGATGATAAAATCACAGAGTTGGAAATGACCTCAGAGATCATCTAGTCCAACCCCCTCCTCAATAGAGGCTTTGCACTGGAAAGTGCAGTATTGCATCCCTAGCAGAAGGCCATGCAGGCTCTGCTTAAATAGCTCCAGTAAAAGAGACCTTACCAACCTTCGGAGGCAATCTATCCTACCGCTGAACAGCCGTCATTGTTAGGAAGCTTCTCCTAAAGTTTAGCTGAAATCTGCTTCCCTGCAAATTCGCCCCTTGGTTCTAGCTCTGCCCTCAGGAGCAACAGAGAAGAAGACTGCTCCATCTTCTGCGTGTCAGGGCAGGTGAAGTAACCTTTCCTCCCCCCCAACCCCCGCAGAATCTGATTTTCTCTGTTTCCTGGATGGGGCTCAAAGCCCTGATATAATCAAGTTGTAGTCTTTTTTGTGATGTTATACAGAGTGGATATTTTAAGCTGCTAGTTCTCAGTAGCATCCTAAAAGTGCTTTTTCCTTCTTTTTTTCTTTTCTAATTTTTAAACAGCTGTGCAATCATGGCTACTCCAAAGCTGGATGAATATACCGGAGGACTTTTTGCTGAACACCAGCACCAAATAGATTTAAACCACTTGGTCTCTGTTGCTGGCTGGGGGGTAGAAGATGGAACAGAATACTGGATTGTCCGGAATTCTTGGGGCGAGCCATGGGTAAGTACGCAAGGGACAGAAGAAAGACAAATGGGGCTGTGCATTGTTTCCCCAAGATTTTAGCTGGGTGGGCAGATTCCGCTGATGGGTTTGAAGGTAGACTTTGTTTCCCCAGATAGCATATGGAGCAGCCTTCTCCAACCTGGTGCCTTCACACATGTAATACTACTACTACTACTACTACTAATAATAATAATAATAATAATAATTTATATAGTGCTTTGTTACAAAGCTCTGTGCATGAAATAAAACAGGTTAGCAGTTTACAAAAATGCAATAAGTACAATAATTCTGATAAAAGACCTTGACTGGATTGAAAAGAATATAACAATAAAATCCTAAAATAAAACCCATATAAAATGTGTCGTGGCCACCACAAGGACCATCACTGTTATAGTCCAACACAACTGGAAGGCACCACTTTGGGAGAGACTGAGGGTGCCTCTACAAGAGCGATTTAAAGCTCTTTCAAGGCGCATTAAAAATTTGACCTCTACAAGAGCGGAGCGCAAATCGGGGGTTGTGCTTTTTCTGTCCGATTATGCGCATTATCGAATGCACGTTAAATAGCAAGTTTTCATTTACCATGACCGTTCAAGCGCCTTATGACCATGTAAACAAGCGATTCTCCGTATTTAAACACCTTTAAAGCGTGTTTCATACAACCGGTAATGCAACCAGTTATGCGCTTAACCGCCTCCCGCGTATAGTGATTCGCCGTAAAAGCGATTGCGAAAGATGCGCATAATCAGACAATCGGGCGTCAAACCGAATTCTTGTAGAGGGGACCTGATACAGAAGAAGAGCAGAGATGGGAAGAGAGTTTAGGTGCAACTTTGGAAATTGCAGGAGCAGAGAGCACGGTAGGCAAATTCCAGGAGTTGAAAGAGTTTGCAGAAGCATTGATCTGTAGTTTTGCACACAAGATCTGTAAATGCAAAATCAGTACATTGTGCACAGGATTTGGGACCCCCTACAGGGCCAAGTAGGAGGTTGGTGGAGGTTGGTGACTCCAATGTCGGTGGGGCGGTGAATCTGCTCTGAGTTTCAGTCAGAACTCTAAAGGAATTATCAAAGGTGCCTTGGATGGCTCCTTTAGAGTTTTGACTGAAACCTGCAGCAGATTCACTGCCCCACTGACATTAGAGTCACCAGCCTCCACTGCCCCCCACCCATGTGCTGCAGCTGTCAGGTTTGTAGGGTTGTAGGCAAAAGCAGGAGAAAAATAGGGACATGCATCAAAGCTGCTGGGCAGCATTTGTCTTGGCGGGTCACACAGGTTGTGCTCTAGACTCACAGGCCCAGCCCAGGTCCCCCTGTGGGACATGACCTCTGGCAAGGAACATGACCCATGTCCCACTCCTGGAAGCACAACCCCTGTAGATGGCATTCCCAAGGTAGCAGTGGCTGAAAACGGGAACAAGCGGCTCCTCCCTCTAGAGCAGCTGTTGAAGACGAGGGCACACAGTTGACTGTAATCGGAAGGAGCTCAGTCCTACACACTTGATTGCGGGTGTTACATCCTTGCCCCCAATTCTCCAAGCGGTGAGAACGCCAGTGGTGCAAGCATTTCCCAGGATTTTGTTTCCTGGACTGAGCTCAATGGAGGCTCATGATATTTTTGTGCTTGATGGATTTTTTATACATGCATACAGGTTGAGAGTAAATGGATGCTCCCAACTGAAACCCATTCAAACAGCCACTGCTCCCATCAGATTTCTAGCAGAAACACAGAGTGTCATAGAATTTTCATAAAGAACAACTCAGCTCTCAGCTCTGTTCAGAAAACCCCTGAAGATTTGTCCTTCTTACCCACACCTAGGGATGGACAGACTCAATGCCAACCTTTTTGTTGGGCACTAGCCATGCAAGCTGCTGGATGGCCCAGTGAGTCCCCCATCAGTGCCTGGCAGTCGCTCCATTCCCTTAACAAGCCACCATTTTAAGTAAAAATGGTAACTCGGGCTTTCCAGAAACGTAATATTGCATAAATGGTGGCCATAAAGAGGCCATGTATGCAAGGAGCCATTACAGGCGTGAATGGACCATTTACGACTGTAATGTTGCATAAATGGTTGCTTGGTGAATGGGTTCCAGGAGGCAGGGAGTGGGGATAATCCGCCCGACTTCACCCCCCTCTCAGTCTTCCGCAACAGCCCTACTCAGACCTGGCTTACCTCTCTGTCTAGTGAGGGGAATAACGGTGAGTCATCTCCATCCATCCCTTATGCCTTCTTGAGCCATCTTAGCTCCTGTTGAGACACATCACCGTAATGGGACAAGCTATCAGCAATCTTTCATCAGGTCTTTAAAGACACGGACTCAGGGCAGAGTTGTAAGGCATTCCAAGGCAGATTGTGTAGACCAACCCCAATCACATAACAATAGGTTTCTGGAAGATCCTAGGAGCTGGATGACTCATTGTAGGTACAAAGTCCACGTGTATAAAGAAGAGCAACCTATTTTCACACGCACACACACACACACACACACACACACAGAGGGAGTGCTTTGGTTCAGTTCCATCAGAGCTGATAAAAACCCAGTTGACTGCGTCTATGCAGTGCAGAAGCATTACATATATTAGAGATCAGGAACTGGCTGCCCCTGGGCTAACTGTGGTCCTTTAAAGCATGGTGCCTGGCCCCCAAACTGCCAACAGAGGCAAAAGGTGTGCTCAGAGTTGCTGCTGTAGCAATAGAACTTTCGAGCAAGCCATTTGAGGGAGGGAGGGTGGATCATGGGATGCTGACCTTTTGCTGCCTCAGGCGAAGGACAAGATGATGCCCATTCCCATTCCATGTACAAAAACCAACTAGACTGGCCAAAGAATCTGTCTTCAAAACTGATGATGGGACACCATCCTCCAGTGCTCCTGAAAGCAGTAGGCTAACTTAGGAGGTACAGAGCAGACCACATGGCATGTAGTCAGACCTCCAACACCTTGCTGCCACTTCCCAGCATCTGCCGGCTGAGGCGATTGCTTCATTCTGCCTAATGGTAGGGCTGGCTCCTCCCTTTTCCCTTTCAATGTGGGTCTCCATCAAAACATAGTTGCTGATGAGACGTTACATGTATGTAATTCCATAGCTGGCACCCAAGCTCCCAAACAGCCTGGGCTGCGCCCTCCTCTATGCTCAGAGGCACATCCAGCATTAACTGTCTTTGCTTTTTTCAGTTTGCACACAATCAGCCCTTGCTGTGTAAACATTTCAGAGCAGTATCATAATAAGAAAATGTAACTTCAGCGTGAGTTCTTATGATATACCGATACCAATGCAAATTAACCTCTTGCAGGGAGAGCGCGGCTGGCTTAGAATTGTGACGAGCGCATATAAAGGATGGAAAGAAGGAAGCTACAACCTGGGTCTGGAATATTCATGCACTTATGGAGACCCAATACTTCCTTGAGTCTGCAATTGGGTTTTATCTGTCGCTCATGCTTTTGAAACGAAAGGGATTTTCAAGCGAAGTGTTTTTCTTGTTAAGAAAGGGAAGCACAGCTTTATGGCCATGCATGCTAGTGATGAATCATAAGCACAGATGAGTTTACTCATTCTGTAACTTCTTGAATTCCAACCTGCAAATAACATCACCAATGGGGGTGGGGGGGCAGCTATTGATTGCAGGGGTGGGTGGGGGCAGAGGGTGTACACTCAGCTGTTTCTCTTCTACTTGGAGGCTTTGATCAATTACGTAGTACATAAAAATGGCTTTAGATTTGAGGTGGATTAGGATCCATATATTCCAGTAAAGTTGGTAGGGCCTGATTTAAGCATTACACACAACATTTAAAAACATTTAAAAACAAACAAAAAAAACCCCCAAGCACCTCAACTGCTGTAAACCGCCCAGAGAGCTTTGGCTATGGGGTGGTAGTTATTATTATTATTATTATTATCATCATCATCATCATCATCATCATCATCATCATCATATTCTGTGTAGCATTCCTTGCAGCCACTGTCTTGTATAAATCAATTTCCAGAGGGGCAGATGTGTTAGTCTGTTGCAGCAAAAGCAACAGTCTTCTGGCACCTTAAAGCCTACAAATTTATTGTGGCATAAAAAGTTTGTTAGTCCTTAAGGTGCCACAAGAACCCCAGCTTCTCTTTAAATCAGGTTGCTTCAAATTCTGAGGGCAGAGCTTTGGAACTCAAGGTTGGTGCTGAGAAAATAAGGCCAGAACCCTTGATATACATGCTTTATATGTAGGCCATTGTATGTGTAGTTTGGTTCTTGCAAGTGAATTGCATGATGGGATTGGAATAAGCATTACAGCACACCTGAATGTGCTGTAATGCTAAAACTGTTATATCAGCAAGGAAATGCTTAATTGGAATTTCTAACTGTCAAGACCTCTTGATATAGCAGAAGACAAATAAGCTAGCTTGATAAGGAGGACTGACCATCCAGGGACACAACTTGACGAGCGGTTTGCCCCGTGGTGGCTTCGGAATGGTGGCAGGTGATGTACATGACGCAGCCGCCATCGCAAAGCCATCCAGGGGCCAACCCCCAAAGCTCCACTTTAAAAAAGTCGGGCACTTACCCTGACTTTTTTAGCTTGGAGTGAGGCGACGACTACAGCATCTGCCGTCTGTTTCTCTTGCTCTGGAGCTCCTGTGGAGGTGTGCGACAGCCGATGTTGACCACTGATTGGTCACCATAGGCTGGGCAGGGAAGGGGCTGGACCAGCAAGTCAAAGGTCGCTGGAGCACCTCCGCACCTCTGCAGACCATTGGTTTTAAAAAAAAAAAATTAAAGGGGGTGGGGTGGATATTCAGAGCCAAAGTGCCCCATTCCTCCCCCCTTGTTCCCCCCTCATTTATCTGTAAATGTGAAGGGTCGAATTTACAGATTTAAAAAAACTCAAACAAAAAAGGCAAATAACAACAACAAAACAACCTTGAATAAGGGAGGGGGGGTGGATGCTGCCAGTCGCCCCTGCAATGATGCACGTTGGCTTGGATGGATGGGTGCGGGTGCGGGTGCGGCGGCGGCACCTTCCCGAAAGCCTGCAATTGCGTTCCTTCCCATGTAGATAGCCGGAAGAAGTGCCAATACAGGAGAGTGCTGCCTCATCAATCTGACATTGCCAGAAGAGTTATGGGCCATCTGTTGACAAGGTATAATGAAGACATTTTTCTTTGATCTGTCTTTGTTTTGCTTTAGAACTTTGATAACTGCTAATTGGTTAAGATGCTATGTAACTCACACTGCCAGTTGAGAAATTCTTTGTCTGTAGGACTTTCTCCATACAGCTGTATTACGCTCAATAAAATACAGTTGCCTTACAACCAAAGTGGATTTTTATCCTCGACAATGCCTGTGGAAAAGGGGCGGAGCCTGTAATTATCGTTGACTTTTCTTAGATGCAGACTTATTTCTCCCTTTTCTTTATGCTTTCAAGATATATGTTATTCCAAAATATAGCAAATACTGTCCATTTTGTCTAATGCGCGAACACCTGTAATAGGGAGTCTGTGGCCATCCCATCCTAAGTGAATCCTGCTCCATCCAGGGTGGTTGTTGTTGTTGTTTTATAAATACTGGTTTTAATTTAAAACAACAAAACAATGTTTCTCATTTTCTTTCTTTTCTTTTCAGTTCCAGGTTCTTTTTGTTTGTGTTGAATTTCTTCAGTTACATTCTGTAAATCTAAATCTCCAGTTGTCCTAACCTGAGGTTGACTGACCAGCCAGCCGGCCAGTAAACAAATTAGGGGCAAGCACTGGCCAAATTACCTTTGACCACTGGCCGGTGCCTTTTCTATTTGTGCCTATCCCATGGTGGCATGTGCTCCACCTTCCAGTGAGAATTCCCAGGGTTCATTTCCCGTGGATAAGAAAACTTGAGAACTAAGGGTATCTTTGTATTCTGTTTCATTTACAAACCTACAAGCAGGGTGCAATGGGAGCAAACAGGCACTCCAGTCCAGTATCAGAGACAGTATGCCTATGTACACCAGTTGCTGGGGAATATGGGTAGGAGGATGCTGTTGCACCCATGTCCTGCTTGTGGCTTTCTCATGGGCAGCTGGTTGGCCACTGTGTGAACAGAATGCTGGACGAGATGGAGCCTTGGTCTGATCCAGCATGGCTGCTCTTATGTTCTACACCAGTCATCCAAACGGCTGAACCTGCTGCAGTTTCTCATTTCAACCCTGCACACACCCCAATACGCTTCTGCTTGTACAGCTGGGACTCAAAAGCCCCCAGCAATTTGCAATTTGCTTACTCTACCACATTCAGACAATGCACACAGAGGGATCATGGTGGCAGCAGGCCTAGGCTGACCATATGAAAAGGAGGACAGGGCTCCTGTAACTTTAACAGTTGTAGAGAAAAGGGAATTTCAGCCAGTGTCATTTGTATGCAATTAGTTCCTGGTGAAATTCCCTCTTCATCACAACTGTTAAAGTTGCAGGCACTATACTAGAGTGACCATATACAAAAGAAGGCAGGGCCCCTGCAACTTTAACTGTTGTGATGAAGAGGGAATTTCACCAGGAACTAATTGCCTACAAATGACACTGGCTGAAATTCCCTTTTCTCTACAACTGTTAAAGTTACATGAGCCCTGTCCTCCTTTTCATATGGTCAGCTTAAGCAGGCCCCTTCCCGCCCTCCGTCTGCACAAGTGCGGGCTTTGTACACGAGAAACGGATACCCCGAGAACGTTCACACATGCAAGTGGCCTCTGCCCAGATCTTCCCCTAGTGGCATTGAGGTGGTGAAGTCGATCACCCTCCCCCCCCCCCCATTCAGTGGAACGTCTAAAAAAGGCCTAAGGGCGCAATCCTATGCCTGTTTAGAAAGGGTGGGGAAAGCTCCACAACTCCCAGCATTCCCCCCAGCCAGCACTGCAGGGTTTCGCCCCTCTCTAAAACAGGCATAGGATTGCGCCCTAAATGTCTCTCGGTCCAAAACCGCACGCTGCTTCGCGCCTCCCTCCCTCTGGAAGGAAGGAAGGAAGGGTGCCCCTCTTCCAAAGGCCGAAGGGAGCGATGCCAGCCATTGGGGCACATGGTCGAGGAAGCCATCAGCTCCGCCAGGGCGAGTCACCCATTGCGACACCCACTCCCACCCCCACCCTCTCCATCAGCCTCGGTCCGGGCTGGTGGGGGGGGGGGGGTCGCTCAAGGGCAGGGCTAGTGCCTCCGCCCGCGGCTCCTGCGTCCTCCCTCTCCCCCCCCCCCCCCCCATTGCTCCACCAACGTCTCCTTTAAAAACTGTGGGACTGGGAGCCGGCAGCGTTTCGCCACTGTCGCAAGAGGCACCGGCGGCCGGCCGGCGTCTGCCCTGGTGGTGCGACCATGCTCGCGGCGCTTTGCTTCTCGCCGGCCCTCTTGCTGGTGCCGCTGCTCGGCTACTTCGCCGCCGCCGGCCTCTACTTCAAGGAAGGGCAAAGCTGCCACCGCCCGCTGCCGCGCCCACCTCCCGGGCTCAGGTAAGGCAGCGACCCCGCACCACGACACTCCGCTCGAGGTCGCAGCCACACGCCCTGCCGGACGGGAACGCGCTGATCAGGGTTTCGGGCAGGGGTGGGTAGAAAGTCGTTCTCCAGATATTTTCGACTTCAGCTCCCAGAATCCCCTACCATTGGCCATGCTGGCAAAGGTAGGGTGACCAGAAAAAATCCAGGTCAGGGCTCCTGTAACTTTAACTGTTGTAGAGAAAAGGGAATTTCAGCCAGTGTCATTTGTATGCAATTAGGTCCTGGTGAAATTCCCTCTTCCTCACAACAGTTCAAGTTGCAGGGGCCCTGCCTTCTTTTGTATCTGGTCACTCTAATATAGTGCCTGCAACTTTAACTGTTGTGATGAAGAGGGAATTTCACCAGGGACTAATTGCATACAGATGACCCTGGCTGAAATTCCCTTTTCTCTACAACTGTTAAAGTTACATGAGCCCTGACCTGGATTTTATCTGGTCAGCCTAGGCAAAGGTTTCTGGGAGTGGGCGTCTAAAACACCTGGAGATTTACCTCCTGCTGCCCACCCCTGGCTTGAGGCTTCTGGATTTGGAAACGTTGCTGCCTTTCAAGCTGTAGCAGGACATGAAACGCACACAGGAGCACCCCAGTGCTCCTTCTGACTCGGGGTTTAAGCCTCATCACACCGGAGGTTTAAAGCACATCTCCCGCGACTTTGATCCACTTTTTCATCGCTGGACTGGCATGACGCCGTCCCCGTCGTGCTGTTCTCTCGCCCTGGGCGAGTCCAGCCCCCAAAAAGTGGATCCAATGTGCATTCAACCTCCTGTGTGATGACGCTCGAAGAGTTTTCACAAGGTCTGAGGGCAATCTGGTGAGAACAAGGTGGGTCAGAAAGGGAGCGAGGGAGGAGGGGGTGTCTGTGCCCCGTCTGGGGAGCTCTGGCTGCGATTGATGGAGCCGTTTAAAAAGCGCCATGTGAGGGAACTTCCTCAAAATCACAGCCTTGTGGTTTAAAAAAACAACAAAGAGACAATCCGGAATGAACTACATTGCCTTTGATTTCTACTCTCCAAATAGCGGGGCTGACAACTTGATCCACAACCATGCTTCCCAGAAGCAAGATGCCATTGTGTTCAGTGGAGCTTGCTCCTGAGTAAAAGGTGCACAGGATTATACCCCAGCTGACCCTGCGAGACTTGTAATCTCTGGTTCTGTGGTAGGAATAGCGAAGGTGGCTTAGGGTCTCCTCCGCAGATATCCAGATACTTGCAAAGGTCATGCGAAGAGTGTTGGGGTGATGGAGTGCTTGCAGTAAATGTCCTTGGTGGTGAAGGCTCAGAGCTCTAGGAAGGGGCAAAGGGATATGCTTCTTCTACAATCCCAGGTGGCAGGGAGGTAGCAGAAGCTGCTGATTTGACAGGAGCAAGATAACCAGCTGCCTCTTGCTTCAGAAGAAATGAAAGTACTATTCTGAGAGGCAGAAATGTGTGTGAGCGTGCGCATGTGCACGGGGTAACTCTCTATATTAACCTTTTTGAAAGAACCTTTTTGAAAGACCCCTCTTGGCAGAGGCCAGGCTATCTAACATCAAGAGACCCATCATAACGGTGTGCCCAAGCAATGTTCTTAGTCGCCATAGTCCCCTTATAGGAATTAATAGCGACCTCTGTTGAGAAGAGGGGCTAAAATTTCTTCCTGTTTTGGTCAAACTAGAGTGTGACAAAGAGACATGGCATCCAGGAACTCCCCCTTTTTCTCCCATTTGCTGCTGGGCAGCTTGTTGGTTTATTTCGCTTCTATCCTGCCTTTCTTCCAAGGAACTCAGGACAGCCTAATAGTTCTATCCCCTCCCTTTCTAACCTCGCAACAACCCTGTGAGGTAGGTTAGGTTGCGAGAAGTATTTATTGATTGATTGATTGCATTTCTATACCGCCCAATAGCCAAAGCTCTCTGGGCGGTTCACAAAAATCAAAACCATAAAGTACAATTTAAACTATAAAACTTAAACAACAATGTAAAAACACAGAATCAAAGTGCAATGTAAAAAAATACAACCAGAATATAAACCAAGCAGCAATACAAAGATTTAAAATATAGATTTAAAATATAGATTTAAGACAGGAAAATTAAAAGACTAAGATGATAAAACGTTAAAATACTGGGAAAATTAAAAAGTCTTCACATGGCGTCAAAAAGAGTGTAACGTAGGTGCCAGGTGAACCTCTCTGGGGAGCTCATTCTACAGCCTGGGGGACTGGCCCAAGGGCTTCATGGCTGAATGGTTTTAAAGCTGGATCTCTCCACGCCTAATTTGACACTCTAACCGCCATACTATATTGGCTCTGTTAGGACTTAATTTTCAACATTTTAGAACAGGCCTGCCCAATTTGTAACCCACCAAGCCAAAATCAGTTTACCGGCTGTGTATGACAGCCCCAAACCAGACGAAGATCCCTGCTAGATCAATATAAATGTCCACCTCGTTTAGCATCCTGCATCCCACAGGGCAAGCCCTATGCAGAGCCCACATCCAGGGCAAGAGCCCTCTCCTGCTGTTACTTGTCAGCATCTGATACTCAGAAACATGACTAGTAGACCTTGGCAGCCGACGACTGGAGCGACGATGGCGGAAAACTCGACTTGTATCTGACAAGACACGACATAGAAAACATCTTCGTTCCTATGGAGTGGCAATACGTGCAGCGAAGAAAGCTTTCTTCTCTGCACGCATTGCGTCTGCGAATTCGCGTCCAGCAGAACTGTTCAGGGTGGTGAGGGGTCTAACTCAGGCACCTTCCCCCCCGAACCCGATTTTACAGCCTTCGGCAGTTCGCTGTGATGCCTTTAATGACCATTTCACAGATAAAATCTCTCGGATAAGAGCCGACTTAGACGCCATCATTATAGCAGAGGCTGACAATGGAGTGTCCAGTAACTCCGCGAGTGGAATTACACTGGATCAGTTTCAGTTGGTGAGTACTGAGGACGTGGACAAGCTGCTTGGACAAGTGAGGACGACGACTTGCCCTCTCGATCCCTGTCCTTCTTGGCTTGTTGTCCAGGGAGGAGATGCAGTTCGATCACATCTACAATGTATTATTAATGCATCTCTCAGGGAGGGGAGTTTTCCAACATGTTTAAAAGAGGCGGTAGTACGGCCGCTTCTAAAAAAGCCCTCCCTGGACCCTCTGGACCTTAATAACTACAGGCCAGTATCAAATCTTCCATTTTTGGGCAAGGTGATCGAGAGGGCTGTTGCCTCCCAACTCCAAGCAGTTTTGGATGATACAGATTTTCTAGACCCATTTCAAACCGGCTTCAGGGCAGGATACGGAGTTGAGACTGCTATGGTCGCCTTAGTGGATGATCTACGCCTGAGTATTGACAGGGGGAGTGTGTCCCTGTTGGTACTCCTGGACCTCTCAGCAGCTTTCGATACCATCGACCATGGTATTCTTCTGGAACGCCTGAGGGGATTGGGAATCGGGGGCACTGTGCTTCAGTGGTTCCGGTCCTATCTCTCGGGCAGGTTCCAGATGGTAATGCTTGGGGATAGCTGCTCTTCAAAGAAGGAGCTGCTATGTGGTGTACCACAAGGTGCCATCCTTTCCCCAATGCTGTTTAACATTTATATGAAACCGCTGGGAGAGATCATCCGGAGGCATGGGGCGGGGTGCTATCAGTACGCTGATGACACCCAAATATATTTCTCTGTGCCTTCGACAACATCGTCAGCTAAGGATAGTGTGTCTCCTCTGAATGAATGTTTGGAGGCGGTAATGGGCTGGATGAGAAAAAACAAACTGAAGCTGAATCCAGACAAGACGGAGGTGCTTGCTGTCAAAGGCCACAACCTGGGTTTGGAGGTGTGTCAACCAGTTCTGGATGGGGTTACACCCCCCCTGAAAGACTGTGTTTGCAGCTTGGGGGTGCTCCTGGATCCGTCGCTCCAAATGACAGCCCAGATAGATGCGACGGCCAGGAGTGCCTACTATCAGCTTCGGCTGATACGCCAGCTGCGCCCCTTCCTAGAGTTGGAAGACCTAAAGATGGTAGTGCACTCACTGGTAACTTCGAGGCTCGACTTCTGCAATGCGCTGTACATAGGGCTACCTTTGTGCCTAGTCCGGAAACTTCAATTAGTTCAAAATATGGCAGCCAGGTTGGTCACCGGTACACCTAGGGGTGACCACATAACACCAATCTTAAAATCACTCCACTGGCTGCCCATTAGTTTCCGGGCGACGTATAAAGTGTTGGTTATTACCTTTAAAGCCCTACATGGTTTGGGTCCAGGTTACCTGCGGGATCGCCTTCTCCTGTATAATCCGCCCCGCACACTCAGGTCCTCTGGGAAGAATTTACTCCAGTCAGCCAGAACTAGGCTGACGAGTGTTACCCAGAGGACCTTCTCTTCTGCCGCTCCCAGGCTGTGGAATGGCCTGCCGGAGGAGATTCGACAAATTAGCAGTCTTCTGGAATTTAAGAAAGCCGTGAAGACTGTTCTCTTCCGGCAGGCCTATCCAGTTTAATTTTAAGATGTTTTTAATAATGTATTTGTTTTTATCTGTTTTAACGGTTTATCTATTTTATTGTTTTATATTTATATTTGGTGTTGTTCCCCGCCTCGATCTAGATGGAGAGGCGGGTTAGAAATGAAATAAATAATAATAATAATAATAATAATAATAATATCCTCCATAAATTTGCCAAATCCCTTAGTACTACAAAACCCCGGAAGGTTGTCAAGTGCCTGGCAGGCTGGAATAGTCAGTCACTGGGCTGCTTTCAGTTTGGTGGGTCATAGGTTAAGTGGGTCTCTTTTGAATCCTGCAGCAACAACAACACCTGAAAGATGCGTGTACATTCCACACTGGACTTCCCTTCAAGGGTTTTCCTCGAAGGAGACGGTGAGCAGCCATTGTTGCTGGCATGCCTGTTTTGGAAGAAAACTAGGAAGCTAGGCAGCTGCCTCATACTGAGTCAGACCATGAGTCCATCTAGCCCAGTATTGTTGTCTCTGACTGGCAACTGCACTCCAGGGGTTCAGGCAGGATTCTTTCCTATCGCTACCTGGAGAAGCCGGGGATCGAACCCAGGACCTTCTGCATGCAAAGAATATGCTCTACCCACAGCAGAAAATTTGAGGAAATTATGATGAAGCCGTGGAAAATATTATTTCCCCTTCTCAGACTATGGGGAAAATATTAACTTGTTCTCCTTCCTGCCCCTTCTGCCCACTGCAACAGAACCTACCCTCGTCCGCATGAATATTTGGACATCTCTGCACTGCCCAAGAGCTGGGATTGGAGAAATATAGATGGAGTCAATTACGTGAGCGCCACGCGCAACCAGCACATCCCGCAGTACTGTGGGTCGTGTTGGGCTCATGGTAGTATCAGCGCCCTAGCAGGTAAGTGTTCCTGCCATCCAATAGAAGTCCATTGCCTCTAAATGGGGGGTGGGTGGGTTTCCATTCCTAGTGATTGCAATTAACACTCATTAATAGCTCTGTTCTTAAAGCTTGAATCCAGTGGAGGCTGTTGACCCCGATGTCAGTGGAGCAGTGAATCTGCTCCAGGTTTCAGTTAGAAGCACCTTGGATAGCTCCTTTAGAGATCCGAATGGTTATGAACGAAACCCAGAGTGGATTCATCACCCCCCACTAATATTGGAGCCACCAGCCTCTGCAGCTTGCATCCCAAATTGCTCCTCCGTTCCTTCATATAATAGACTCAGCCAGCGCCTGCCAGGATGCAGCACCCACACTTTTTTATTAACAGGGATGCTGGTATCACCTGCCATACCCTCCTCCAGCCTTCCTTGTTCCCTCAGAGCTTAGTTGCAATCCTGCCAGTAGCTGGAGGGGGCAGAGCGGAGGATGAATTTCCCCAGCAGCCATATAATGCTTCTGTGATGCCTTATCCTAGCCCCTTGCTGCTGCTGACCCTGTCCAGCCTTTACTATTAGGCCCCACAGCTCCACAGTCCAGCAACCTGGCCTCAGACAAGCATCTATGTTCCCGCTGCCACCAGTACCTTCCTCAGGTACGCTTCAATGACCACACCAGTTGATATAATCAAACGTAATTTATTAACAAGATGATTGCTCAGGTAGCAACAGCTTGATGGTTTCCTTAGTTCAACAGCGTATTGGTTACAGGCACAATGCTTATATGTTTCAATACTTTCTGTTCATAACACGTTTCAAATATAAACTTCCAAGTTCTACGTTTCTCCTGCCTACTCTACCCACTCTAAGCTACACTACACGCTGTCCCACAATCTAGTTCCACCAAAATAATAAAACACGTTGGCCCTTCCTAGCTTCTAATCTAGTCAACAACTCCCCACCCTCAGCTCTTGTCAGCCAAACCCATATATACACAGACCTCTTCTCTAACTCCTCCCACTCTCATACAGCCAGCCAATCCAGACACTCTCCCGCCCCCATCCAATCAGCTGAACATCACAGCTCCTTACTGCGCTGCAGAGTATTTTGGAGTCGCCTGGTCTTGAATGGGCAATTAAGAGCCATTAGCTTTACAAAAGGTCTGTTCCTGGTGGAGATTAAAACTGCTGGAACTGGTTTGTTGATATGGATCAATACAGCAGCCTGAATATTCCGACTCTCTTTGGGGGCGTGGCTATGTAAACCGCCCAGAGAGCTTTGGCTATGGGGCGGTATATAAGTGTAATTAATAATAATAATAATAATAATAATAAGGTGACCGTCACGATGAGCACCTGCACGTACTTCAAAATTCAGCACTACACCACTAATAAGGGCCCTCCGATTTCTACCAACTCCCCCCTTCATCTGCAGCCCCATTGTACAATATTTGGAATTGTGTGGGATATTGTACAATGGGGCTGCAGATGAAGGGGGGAGTTGGTAGAAATTGGAAGGCCCTTACCAGTGGTGTAGTGCTGAATTTTGAAGTACGTGCAGGTACTCATCATGACAGTCCCATAACCATGCCCCCAGAGAGAGTCAAAATATTCCAGCTTTTGTCCCCGACCCATAGGAACAGATTTTCTGGAATCCCAGAGGAAGGCTGCAGAAGGGTTAGGGTGGAGGAGGGCAAACCCTGTTCTGCGCATATTCATTCTGTTTCGTGCATGGTCAGCTGGCTGTCACCCTTCACGGGAGCGCTCCATGCTGCAGGGTTTTGTTCCCAATCACACTTGTTCTATTAGAATTGTCATCTTAGGGAAAAATGTTTCCTGAGCTGCAGGATGCTGAAAGCCCCCGTCTATGTCTTACACCTAATTGCTGGCTGTCTTCATCTCTCAGACCGCATCAACATCAAGAGGAAAGGCGCTTGGCCCTCTGCTTACCTTTCAGTTCAGCATGTGATTGACTGTGCTGAGGCTGGGACCTGCCATGGTGGAGACCACAGACGCGTATGGGAGTATGCTTACCTCCACGGCATCCCAGACGAGACCTGCAACAATTACCAAGCTAAAGATCAAAGTGAGATGATGGGTGAAATTACTGCCTGCCTGCCTCTCTCTCTCTCTCTCTCTCTCTCTCTCTCTCTCTTTTATCTATCTATCTATCCTATCTATCCATCCTTCTATCTATATCTGCCTCTCTATCTGACTACCTACATACCCCTGCTATATTGATACCCTGCATGAGAACATAAGAAAAGCCATGCTGGATCTGGCCAGGGGTCAATCCAGCGCTCTGTCCTCACGGTGGCCGACAGCTGTTGACCAGCTGCACATCAGCCCAGATTGGATTCCAAAGAGACTTTCAATTAATTTTTTTCACTTTTTCAATAATGTTTAATTTTTTTCTGCTTTTTAAAATTATTTTTATTAATAATCTTTATTACATTTTTCCCCATCCCCCTTGAAAACCATCTAAATTTGTCCATTCTAAGCCCAAGTAGTAGTTCCAAAGGCTAAGAATGAACAAATTTAGATAGTTTTTAAGCTATATTTTGCCATTCTAAGCCTCTGTAGTGATTTGCCACTGATTTTTTACAGCAAACTCTTACTATTTTTTTAAAAAAACCTTTTGAGGGTGGGAGTGCGGCCTAGGGCAGGGGCAAAATTGTCCTCTGGACTGTCCAAAGTTGCCCACTCCTGCAATAGAAGGAGAGGGCAGAATTGAGATAACGCTAATCTTAAATTTATATATGCATAAATACATCTATTTGGACCAATTTATGGGACTTAGTTTGTTTACAAATATATAAAAGTCTACATTTTAATTTGTTCAGTTTTCTGCTACAGCGCCCATTTCACAGAAAGTAAACTGATGATGTCAGAAACAAGTATGTGTAAACATGTGTAATAGCTACCAAGTATTCTCAGAATCACTGTCATGGAGAATAGCGGTTTTGGAGGGATTAGAATATATTCCATTTTTTCCTTCTTTTTTTAAATATTATGTAACCTTGCGTGTCCTTTGGGATGAAACCAGGCATATTGCAAGAAATCGAGGAAGGCTCTGCCTTTCTAGAATGGCTTAGCCTTATTTCAACCAGTGGAATGAATGGTGGGCAGCACCGCTTCCCCTGAGGGGTTTTGATGTTCAAGGGGGCTGCTAGATGGGCCCGAGTCATTTTCAGGCTGTGCAGGAAGTTACTCATCCATCCCTAAATGAAACGGAATCTAGATTGAATAAATCCAAAAGGACGGTATTGCAAAACTTCGTTTAATTGTTTTTAGACATTTGATAAAAGACAACTTTCTGCGTCAGTCAAATATTTCTGCTGGTTTTGCAGAATGCGAGAAGTTTAACCAGTGTGGAACATGCGTTACTTTTGGACAATGTCACGTGATAAAGAACTACACCCTTTGGAAAGTTGCAGATTATGGCTACTTCGGTGGGCGAGAACAAATGATGGCGGAAATCTATGCAAATGGACCCATTAGGTAAAGAAATGCAATCTTTACAGCAAGCGTCTATCTAGGTAACAAGTAGAAGCCGGAGAATAAATAGTTATTCCAAATAACCTACCATAGTGATACTGACTCTGCTCATGTGGTTTTAGACTGTGGAATGTTATAGTTAATAATAATAATAATAATTATTATTATTATTATTATTTATTTATTTATAACCCGCCTCTCCCTTTGGATCGAGGCAGGGAACACAATGTAAAATACAAAAATCACAAACAGTTTTAAAAAATTAAAAACAAGAGAAAATGCATCATTAAAACATCTTAAAATTCATCTGGATAGGCCTGCCGGAAGAGAGCAGTCTTCATGACTCTCTTAAATTCGTGAAGACTGCTAATTTGTCTAATCTCCTCCGGCAGACCATTCCATAGTCTGGAAGCGATGGAAGAGAAGGTCCTCTGGGTAACACTCGCCAGCCTAGTTCTGGCTGGCTTGAGTACATTCTTCCCAGAGGACCTAAGAGTGCGTGGCGGATTGTACAGGAGAAGGCGATCCCGTAGGTAGCCTGGGCCCAAACCATGTAGGGCTTTAAAGGTAATAACCAACACTTTATACTTCGCCCGGAAACTGACTGGCAGCCAATGAACTGATTTTAAAACTGGTGTGATGTGATCACCCCTAGGTGTACCGGTGACCAACCTGGCTGCCATATTTTGAACTAGTTGAAGTTTCCGGACTAGGCACAAAGGTAGCCCTATGTACAGCGCATTGCAGAAGTCGAGCCTCGAAGTTACCAGCGCGTGCACTATCGTCTTTAGGTCTTCCAACTCTAGGAAGGGGTGCAGCTGGCGTATCAGCCGAAGCTGATAGTAGGCACTCCTGGCCGTCGCATCAATCTGAGCTGTCATCTGGAGCGACGGATCCAGGAGTACCCCCAAGCTGCAAACACAGTCTTTCAGGGGGGGTGTAACCCCATCCAGAACTGGTTGACACACCTCCAAACCCAGGTTGGGGCCTTTAACAGTGAGCACCTCCATCTTGTCTGGATTCAGCTTCAGTTTGTTTTTCCTCATCCAGCCCATTACCGTCTCCAAGCATTCATTCAGAGGAGACACACTATCCTTAGCTGACGATGTTGTCGAATAAGCCAGTATTATTTGGGAACTAGTTTGAGAACTTTTGCCCTTATCCAACAGAGGATTTGGACTCTTCAATCCATTCATTCAATAGAAATAAATAGGCATGTCTCAACTTGTGTTCTGTATAGGAAGGCAGGTGACTAGCTAATAGTCTAGGAACTCATGTTCTCTTGCAGGAGATTGTAGATGACTAGGACCAGGGTGAGTCTGGCTGATCTCTTATGTATTGGTGGTGGTGGTGAAGAGTGGGGCCTTTCCACACCAGGCTTTTCGCCTGGGTTGACCCCCGGCTACTCCCTGTGAGTCCAAATGATGCACAGGGAGTCCCAGGGGTGAGGTCGGGCACGGGATTTTTCCAGGTTTACCTAAACCTCAAGAATCCTGATTCTTCCGAGGTCTCAGGAAGTTCCTTGGACTGCGGAAGAATGTGCCCACCCATCCCGGGCGCAGCTGGCCTTACTCACAAGCATGGCTGCAAAATGAACACAGAGCCGCACTGCACGGCTCCCTGTCCATCAAGGGAGGGGGTGGCAGCAGTTTGGCCCCCCCTGGAGGGTAGAGAGGGGGCGCCTGTGTGGGTTTTTTTTTTTATTAAAAAGGATTCACCTTTTTCGCAGGAATCCTCGTGTGCTCTTCTCAAAACAAAAATGGTGGGTGCGACTTGCGATGGCCCGGGAAAAGCCCGGGCCGTTGCATTTCTGGCTTGTATTGGGTGCGCCGATCCCGGAAGTAGCTACTTCCAGGATCCCCCACCCTGAGCCCTCTACACCCCTCCAGTGTAGAAAGGGCCTGGATTTTAACATCTATGTAGGAAGACATTACTACAAGTGATAAGTGTTATCGTAGGTGTGCACAGCACATTTCATTCGGCTGTGCACCCAGGTTTGTTGTTTTTTAAAGGTGAACATTTATTGAATACTCGATCATAAAGGACATTGTATTTATTCATTTATTAAACACTGCAGACACTCCACATTTGGCTTGCCTGACCAAAAGGGGGCCATTGGTGAGGGGTGGGGGAATGAGGAGACGCTCCTCAAACCCCAGTATTGGTAGGGCTTTATGGTGACACTGGCCGGAGAAGGCTCATGAGGCAATATTATTATTATTATTATTAATAATAATTATTATTATTATTATTATTTATAACCCGCCTCTCCCTCCGGATCGAGGCAGGGAACAACAACAATATAAAACACAAGAATCACAAAACAGTTAAAATTTTAAAAACAAGAAAAAATACATCATTAAAAACATCTTAAAATTCATGGGGACCCTCTTCCTGCCCTGGACTCTTTGAATTGTGACTCCTGGCAGAGAGGCTCCCAGCAGAGTGATCCTGTTTTGCTCCTGCTGCCGGGAATAATGACATGCTATTGGGGGGTGGGGGGTGGCAGCAGAGCAGCCAGAAGACTATTCTCGCAGCATCTGGATCCCTCTCTGGATCCCTACTCAACGCCCCCCTCAGTTTGACACTTATTGCTTGAGACAGAGGGTGTGCCTGGGCACAACTGGCACACCCCTTGCGCACACCTATGCTGCTAAAGCGATTTTCTTTGATTTCTTATCGGGGCTTAAAGCTCTGTCATGGGATTGTGGCCTACGATTTTTGTGACTGTATCCAGAGAGGACATTCAGAGCTGCTAAGTTTCCATTTGCTTTCTAAAAGTGTTCTGTTACTGTTTTTAATTTTTAAACAGCTGCGGGATTAGGGCCACTCCAAAGCTGGATGAATATACTGGAGGACTTTATGCTGAATATTACCCTAGGGCTTCAACAAACCACATAGTCTCCATTGCTGGTTGGGGGGTAGAAAATGGAACTGAATACTGGATTGTCCGGAATTCTTGGGGCGAGCCATGGGTAAGGAAGACAAAGTAACTACAAATAAGACGTGTGTGTGCATGTGTGTGTATGTGGCATGTATGTTTTAGGGATTTAGCTGAATTGGGACTAGGAGATCTCATTGCAATGAATGAAGGTGGACTTGGTTTCCCCAGAAAGTTTAGAGGAAGGAGGGGAAAAGTATTTGGGTGTGACTTGTACTTTTACAAGAGGCCTTGACAAAATTTGGCAATAGCAGGAGTAGATACCAATGCAGTCAAATTCTAGGGGTTGAAAGTTTGCAGAAGCAGTGATCTATGTTTTGGTGCATGCAATGTGTTTACAGTGCTGTACACAAGACACATAGAATTTGGGACCATGGGGCCAAATTGCCTTCTCCCAAGTGTATTGCAGCTGCCAGGTTCGGGAGGTAGACAAACGCAGGAAACAAAATAGGGGTATGTATCAAGGCCCTGCTGAACCACTGGCACTGGGCAGCATTTGGCTTGGTAGCCGCCACTTGGGCTTCTCTGCTCCAGCCTGTAACATGACCAGTGTCCCACTCTTGGAAGCACAACTGCTGTGGATGGTACACCCATGTTAGCAGCGGCTGAAACAGAATGGGAGTCTCCCCTCCCACTAGAGCAGCTGTTGAAAAAGAGTAGACATTTGACTCTAATAATCTGTCCAGAGAACATTTGCTATTGGGCAGATTAAAAATAATAATAATAAATAAATCAGG
This sequence comes from Anniella stebbinsi, assembly GCA_029215795.1. Taxonomy (NCBI): domain Eukaryota; kingdom Metazoa; phylum Chordata; class Lepidosauria; order Squamata; family Anniellidae; genus Anniella; species Anniella stebbinsi. The sequence goes on from JARDYH010000004.1 coordinate 15,906,292, forward strand.
AACAGAAAGAAGCTCAGCCCAACACACTTGGAAAATCCCAGATGCTGGATGACTCATTGTTAGGGTGACCATAGGGAAAGGAGGACAGGGCTCCTATATCTTTAACAGTTGTATAGAAAAGGGGATTTCAGCAGGTGTCATTTGTATACATGCATCACCTGGTGGAATTTCTCTTCCTCACAACAGTTAAAGCTGCAGGAGCCCTGCCTTCTTGACCAGATATGAGGACAGGGCTCCTGCAGCTTTAACAGTTGTGAGGAAGAGGGAATTTCACCAGGTGCTGCTGAAATTCCCTTTTCTATGCAACTGTTAAAGATACAGGTGCTCTGTCCTCTTTTTCACATGGTCACCATACTCGTTTTAGGTAGAAATCCCACATGTGCAAACAGTGCAACATACTCTTTGTATCTATAAAGACCTGGCTCCTCATCCAGACATCTGCACGACTTCTACATGTGAGGATGTTGCCCTACTGAACACATCAGTATCATTGTCAGCTCTAACACACTGGCTCAATTCGGATGACACAATAGTCAATGGTGGGTTGACTAACCCTAACCCTCACGCTAACCCTAGGGGGCACTCCCCACACAACATGGTAATAAATAATCAACTGTGGTGTGGATGAGGATCAGCGCTGAGTTGACTATGGCAGCATTCGGATGACACAATAGTCAAAACAACTGACGATTTGTTTTCCCCACACCAGTTGTTTATTGTGTCGTCCAAATTGAGCCACTGACTGCTTAAGAACATCAGAAGAGCCATGCTAGATGAGACCAAGGATCTATCTAGTCCAGCATTCTGTTCACACCGTGACCAACCAGCTATCGACAGGAGACCCACAAACAGGACACGACTGCAACGGCACTCTCTGGCCTATGTTCCCCTCGCAACTGGTGTACATAGGTATACTGCCTCTGATACTGAAAGTAGCAAATAGCCATTAGGACTAGTAACTTTCTCCACCAGGATCTGTGTGAGTGTGCACATGTATGCGTCTGCATGTATAAAACAGAAGTACTTTGTTTCAGTTCCTTTAAAGCTGATTAAAAAAAGCCCCAGCTGATAAAAAAAACACATGCACCATACAGTGCAGAAGCATTGCATACATTCGAGATCAGGAAGTGGTTGCCCTTGATCCTTTAAGGAGCGGTGCTTGACCACATAAGAATTGTCAGGGGGCCCCTCTACAAGAATTCGGCTTGACGCCTGGTTGCCTGATTATGCGCATCTTCTCACCATCGCATTTACGCCTAATTCCTATAAACGACAGGCGGTGAAGCGCATTACCGGCAGTATGAAACGCGCTTTAAAATGGTTGAAATGTGGAGTATCGCTTGTTTACATGGTCATAAGGCGCTTTAACTCCCGCGGAAAAATAAAACTCGCTATTTAACGCGCATTCGATAATGCGCATAATCGGACAGAAAAAGCGCCTCAATCCCCGATTTGCGCTCCGCTCTTGTAGAGGTAAAAAATTTAATGCACCTTAAAAGAGCTATAAAGCACTCTTGTAGAGGCACCCAGGGTGGTACCATAATAAGGGGAAGTAATTTCAACGTGTACTCCTGACGATATGCCTGTACTGATACCAATGCAAATTAACCTCTTTCAGGGAGAGCGAGGCTGGCTCAGAATTGTGACGAGCGCATATAAAGGAGGAAAAGGAAACGACTACAATCTGGCTATAGAAGAGGAGTGTGCGTATGGAGACCCGGTTCTCCCTTGAATCGGTTGCTGGGCCCTTTTTGTTCTTCTGCCTTTGAAATGAAAGGGATTTGGAAAATACTTCCCCCCCCCCCTTAAGAAAGAGAGAAAGAGAGAGTGGGAGAGATTGACTATGCACCTGTTTATTTTCTGCTCGAAAGTTTTTGCTTTCATCAGTTACGATAGGATGTGTAATAATGGCTTTCCAGTTTACATGGATGTGTGGACTGGACCCCAACTCAGATAAAGTTGGTTGGGGCACATTAAACATGATTCTGAGCAACCCAGGAACAGATTAACGGTGTGGCGTTCCATGCAGCCGGTGTCTTGTTTAAATGCAGTTGCCTCAAATTCTGGGAGCTCAGGAGCTCAAAGGAGCAGAGCAGAGCATTCCTCATTGATTTGCCTTCAGTGCGGGCATATTGCTCCCTGCCCTTCGTGCTTTCAAAAATAGATACTGCTTCTGCTGGCTTAGCAGCTGCCTCTCAATTGCCCTCTCCTTGGAGAAGGCTGGGTGTGAGGATGTATGAAGATGGCCTTGATTTCTAGCTTCCCACCCTGAAATTTAACCTCATCCCCTGAAGACCCTTAGAATGAGGCTAACACTCTGACATTCGGATCAGTCTCTGGCAATCCAGAGAGCCAGTGTGGTGTAATGGTGACTGTTGGACCAGGACTCGGGAGATCTGGGTTCTAGTCCCCACTTGGGCTATGACACTCACCGGGTGACTTTGGGCCAGTCACTGTCTCTCAGCCTGATCTACTTCACTGGGTTGTTGTGCTGATAAAATGGAGAGGAGGATTATGTAAGCCATCTTTTGTTCTTTGCAAGAGGGGGTAAAAACATTGAGGGATCTTATTATATTTAGCAGTATAAGTGTCCCAAATAAATAAAGAGCAAGATGTAAATGTAATAATAAAATAAGACACCCCATGGGAGGGTGGACAGTGTAGAGGCCCTCCTTCCACATATAACCCACTCGTATTCACGAGAGGCGTTTTGCCCATCTTTCACAAAGGGAGTCCCTATTCCCAAGCAGACTGTCTGGTCCAGTGGGCAAGCTGTCAGCATGCCAACACATGACACTTTTTGATGACAAACTTATGAACAGTGCTTTCCCGTTTAGTACATGCTAAAGATGGAGGTGGGTGGGGATGTAAGTGGGTGGGTAAAGAAAGAGCAGCTAAATGATGTGGAAACCTGTGCTACTGACAGAAACAGACAAGACAGCTCTTCCGCTTTCAGTAACTTCAGTCAGTGTGTTGCTGCTTTCATTTTTAAAGATTAATTATGACCAGTGAGTTTATAAAGAGCTTGTAAACAAAGTTATTTTCTCAAAGCGATCTGCGCCTGGTTGGTTGCAACACCCTGTCAAGTGCTAAACGGCATTGATGGGTAAGGCTGCGTTTACACAGCTGTTCTGCCGGAGAATCTAAAGGCCGTCAGATCGAACTTCCCAAGGTACCTGGCTTTCGTTTAGTCAAAAAGGGACACATTTTGAAAACTTCCAAGGGCCATTCAGTCATTCTCTCTCCATGTCTAAAATGTGCCCGACATCCTCGGGCAACTGCTGAGGGTTTGTGGGTGCCACCCCTGTGCTGGATTGGAGCCACTTACCCATCTCTTCCCCCAGCTCCGTTTTGACCGTTTTGGCTACCAGCTGCCCGCCATTTTACATTTCCTGCAATGAGCAGGAACCACACTGCACTCAAGAGCGGGACTGGGAGAAAACATGGCTGGTACCTTGCAGCCATACTGCTGCTGGTGACCCCACCGGAGTGTATGTGTCCTACTTATGTAGGGGGCAGCAGACATGAGGGGCTTGTGTGGCTGCCTGGTCAGTCTGCTGTCCAGGTGCTGTTGATGGGCAACTTCAAAGCCCAGCTCTGCCTTCTGATGGCTCGAACTTTAAACCAGACATGGACTTGATGGCTCTTCAAAAAGAGGGCACCTTCAAAATAGAAGACTGTCCTCTGGAAGCCCTTCAAATAGAGGACACATGGCCACCCTAGCTTATAGATTCTTTGTTCTAAGGACATGTAGATATTAGGGGTGGAACCACATGTTTTGCACACAACAGCTATGGTCTTGCTCCTCTGTCCTCCGTTTGTGTGGTATAAGTGTGGAGAGATAATGAGTGAACGTCATTACGGGTGCAAAGATACTCTTGAAAATCAGCAACGTGTCCCAGACATTCAGGAAAGAGCTGATTTTGCTTTTTTGGAATTCCTAGAATGGCTATTGAGAAACTGCTAACCCACTTCTCTTAAAACAGTAGAGGATCTTTTATTATGTAATGCCAAGGGATAAACCACTGAAAACGCTTCATGATAAATAATTAGTCCCTTGAAGTAGTAATTGTATTGGGGGAAGACACACATAGATGATACAAGAGGATCACAATGAATTCTAGGTAGCTGGCATCAGAAAACAGTTGTGAGGATGATCTGGATGGTATCCAAAGAGAAAATGCTGTGCCAAAGAGCCATCACTTGATCCAAAAGGTAATTTCCGTAATGAACAGGTGTAAGAATCCCAGGTCAAAGTGTACTAAAAGTGTTTGCTTTGTTACTAATGAACTAATGAAATGGAAAATTTTCTGTGCCACATCACTGGATGTGATATATAGATATATAGATATAGATATAAATGAAAAATGGATCAAAAGATTTCCCCCCGTACTAATTCTTGTTAGTACAAAACCAAACTGAATCTAGAATGTGTCACATTCAAGCTGTTAATTAACTATGCCCTGTCCCCTTAATAGCTCACTTCCCCCCTCATTTCCTTTGGACTAGAGCAGGCATAGGAAACCTTTCTGAGCACCTTTGGCAAGCTGAGAAACTATCATGGGCACCACCACAAAATGGCTACCACGAGAAGCTTGGCAAAGGACAAGGAACCTTTGCCAAGAAACTTAAGTACAAGGCAGAGGTGGGGGCTGAGCCCCAACACACTAAACAACATAAGAACATCAGAACAGCCCTGCTAGTCCATCTAGTCCAGCATTCTGTTCACACAGTGGCCAACCAGCAGGGACCAACAAAGCAGGACATGGTGCAACAGCACCCTCCCACCCATGTTCCCCAGCAACTGGTGCACACAGGCTTACTGCCTCAGATACTGGAAGTAGCACATAACCATCAGGGCTAGTAGCCATTGTTAGCTGCCGCCGCCGCCTCCAGGAATTTATCCAACCCCCTTTTAAAGCCATCCAAATTGTTGGCCATCACTACAACTTGTGGAAGTGAATTCCATAGTTTAATTAAGAGCAGCGTGAAGAAGTAATTCCTTTTATTTGTCCTGAATCTCCCACCAATCAGCTTCATTGGATGACCCTGGGTTCTATCATTTCGAGAGAGGGTGCTATTTCACAGCCACCCCAGCTGCTTGTTTTAAAAAAAAGGTTTGGGGGTTTCTTTAAGCAGAAGGGGCCAAGAAATGTGCCCAGAGTGCATCGGTGCCCCTGGATCAGAGAAATCCTGCTGCAGGGCCACTGTTTAGAGCCCATCCTAGGTACAGAAATACGTTTAATAAATGTTTAAGGAAATTTGCATTACCAACACTGAATGGAGGCTGAAAGAATCAAATTATGCAAATGTCATCTATATAATGTATACTGCTCAAAGAATATAGCTTTTCTGGTGGAAGAATTTGGATTGGATTGGCACTCATTTTTCTTACTATCCCATCCTTCCTCCCAGGAGCTGAGTACGCACAGAGCCCAAATTATTTCAAGGCCTTCAAACATGTTCGACTTTACCAAAGTACTCCTCGGCTGCTCCACCCACCCACACACAGTGCTTCTATACACTATTTTGAAGATTATTTCATCTCTAGAATGGGCAGCATAGGAAAACTATGGAAGAATCTCCCAAGTTCATTGAAAACTATTAGAAAACACAAGTGTGTGAATGGTGCAAAACCAATACACACTCCTGCAAATAAGACAATCTTTTTCAGTGAATGCAACCTCCATGAGTTTCCAAATCCCTATACCTTCTGGCAATAAGCATGTCAACTCATTATAATCTGCTACATAATGTGCTATTCAGTGTACTAAACGAAATATGAACATTCAAAAGCATCCAGCAAGCAGTGGTACTTGGCAGCACATATTAAGAAAACATATAGGCCTAAGGCATTTGTCAGTTATCACCTTCATTAGCTCTGGGTACCTGACAATGGGCTCTGTACCACAGCAGCATTGCAGCTCTAGTAGAATTGTTTAATTCAACACTTGGCCCATGATGGATTTCTAAATTTAGACCTCCATCACACCTAATTCCCCACCCCCCTGTGACGCAGAAGCCCGTCAAGCTTATGATCCCTTTCACCTGAACAGCTGCTCTTTTGCTTCTTTGCTCTCCCTCTCCCCCCCCCCCCCCTTCACTTTCTCCCTCCATCAGGTCCTGGCAGATGAGCACTTCAGCCAGACCACCTTTCTGCAGGACAAAAAGGGAATGACCCTTTAGTCTGGTTCTTTGGGGGCATCAAGGGAGCACAATCCTGTCTCTGCAGAGATTCAGGCCTTGTATGATTTAAAAAAAATATTTTCGAGCTTGGGATGCAAGGTTTGCGTTTTATATTGAGGCTTGGAGCCGGCTGCTGGGAGAGATCGCTTTTCCCTGCCAGGAAAATAATCCAGACTTTTAGCGTTCTAGGAAAGGCTGGGGAAGAGGTGGGGTGTCAGCAGGACAGGCACAGCGTCATGTGAGTATCATGCTGCAAATCCGCACACCAGGCATGGCAGAGTGCACTAAATCGCTGGTGTGATGGAGCTCTTGGGATTGTTATTTAATGCTCCAGAAAGCACAAGTGTCCTAATTTTAACTGACATCGCACAAACACGGAATGTCTTCAGAAGCAAATTCTGAGTCTCCTTACTGTTCTGTCTTTTCCCCCTCCTGCTCATGTTAGAAAATGCCTTTTGTCAGGAGTTTGAATGTAAAAGCCATGGGAGGGAATTTAAAGTAATGCTAGTTACCTTTTAGGGCGATGGCCTCACAAGACCAAGGGAAGATTCCAAGATATAATAGCCACAATAACACCCATAAAGGCTATTACTGAGAAGTTGCTCTATAACATACACACACGTGCACACAATACACGCTAATTAGGATCTCGGTTAAAGGCAGCAATGAAAGTCGACCCCGCCCGAACAATGTAAACTCCCTCAAATCATAGCGTCACCATGAGTAGAGGAAAAAAAGGGAGTTTGCACCTGCTGCCCTCCTCACTTGCCGCTCCGAGGGGTCGCGTCGCACCCCACCTCACCCCACCCCGGCTGAAGGGTCCTGGGTTTTGGCCCCGAGGTCCAGCTCTGGCTGCCCCCCGTGTTTTGGGGCGCTTGGACGCAAGCTGTGATTTGATTCCTGGCCAGCCGAGGCGCTTCCGCATATCAGTCACGGGGATCCGAGTGTTTCTGCTTGGCTTGCTTCTTTTAGGATCGCTTACCAGGCGGCCAACCCCGGGTTTCGCAATCGCAGCCAAACCCGTCACGCCACCGCCGGAGAGCAAAGGCGACTTTACTGCCTGCAACCTTCTGCTCCCACCCACGCCGATTTCCGGCTCCGCTGCTGCTGCTGCTGCTGCTTCTCTCTCCCCTCCCTCCTATCCTAGGGCGCAGCCTTTGAGGTCCACTTGGCGGGGCAAGAGCCGGACGAGGCTTCAGATTCGAGTCCGGCCGTAGAGGCACAAGGAAGCCGACGCCAGCGCCGCCCGGTCTCGCTGTCCTTTCCCACGCCCGGTCGCAGGCGACGGTGCTTCCCGTGGTGCAGCCGGCATTTCCAGGCCGATCCTCATTCATGGACGGGCGTTGCCTCCGCTCGGCTCTCCTCCTCCTCCTGCCGCTACTCGGCGGTTGCCTTGGCGCCGGCTTCTACTTCAAGGAAGGGCAAAGCTGCTATAAGCCGCTGCTACGCAAACCCACCGCCGCCCGGTAAGAGCAGAAGCGGGAAATGTGGGGCTGGAGTTATGTAACGTTAGGGTCATCTTGTGGTCACTTGAAAGGAAAGCACTTTTGACATGCTCAAGCGCCGTGGAGTGTGTGAAAAGTGCCTTCTCTTCAAGTAACTCAAGTAAACTGTGGGGATCCGGCTACTTCTCTGCCCCCTTCCGATAGAGGGAACCACGCGCCCTGCCGAGGACTATCCCAACTACGGCGCTTGTCTGCGTCCGGCTTGCTAGCGGGGACGGGCCGCTTCTTTCCCGTCTGCTTTTCACGGCACTGGAAAATCCCGGAGGGATGGGCGAGCCGCCGCCGCCACTTTTGCGCACAGTTGGGTTTGCAGCGCAACTTCTTTGCGCGCGGATTAACCCGTCCTCGGGCAGCCTAGCAAACTGGAGAAGGAAGATTCGGTCCCCGCTGCGAGTGCCCTTTTTTGGAGTTGGTTTTGCCAACCGAGGTAGTAGTATCGTTGGACTTGAAGGCGGGAGAGTTGGGTTCAAATTCCCTTGCTCGATCGCAAAGCTGGCTGGGTGGTCATTGGCGGGCTGCTGGTTTTCCCAGGCTACCTCCACAAGAGAGGTTTAATGCTCTTTGAAGGCTCATTATAAATTTTACCTCCACACCAGCGGAGCGCAAAACGGGCGTACAGGCGCGTTATCTCCCGGATTATGCGCATTATCGAATGCGCGTTAAATAGCGACTTTTATTTTGCTCCGGCCGTTAAAGCGCATTATCGCCGTGTGAACAAGCGATTATGCACATTAACTTCTTGTAAAGCGCTTTTTGGACATCAATTAATGCGCTTCGCCGCCTCTCGCCGCCTCCCGTGCAGAGGGTTTAGGAGTAAATGCGCCTCCGCGATAATGCGCATAATCGCCGAACCGGGCGCAAAAGCGCATCCTTGTGGAGGGGGCCCCAGTTTTAGTCTACCTCTCAGGGCTGTTGTGATGAGAAAATTTTGTGTTCCTCCGGTAAGCCGTTCTGCGCTCCTATGTTTGGATATAGGAAAGGCAGGTTCAAATACCTGAACAATGGAGCTCAGTAAGTAGCACTGGATATGCAATGGTCAGGGTCAAATGTAACGTATGAATGGACACAATGCAGGTACACTCTTCAGAGAGCTGGAACTGGACTCACGTCCCCTGGTGCCAGTCTGTTTGCTAGGAAGGGGGTGGAGGAAGAGGAGGGATTATTTCGTCAACACTTTATTCCACTTCAGTAATTTGTGAGTATTTATTCATGCGAGTTACAAGGATTTACAAGTGGGACCTGCAAAAAGGGCCCCATTTGTAAGAGTGGAGGGCTCCTGTACTGCATTCCAGGCAGCCATGACCGTTTCAAGGTACACCGTCCCTTTCTCCCTCTCCTCAGTTTTTGGGTTCTTCCCCAATGGACAGTCAGGCATCCGTGCCACTGAGCATGTGTAGTCCACATTCAGCTGCTTTATGTTTTCCCAACACCCCCCACTTAGCGTTTTTTCCTCTTAAAGTTTATTTTACACCTGCCCTCTGGCTGCAGTTCAAAAGCTGCTGTGGTCACATGGAAGTTGTGCTGAAAAGCCACCCTCGTGGGCAATCATATGATCTCCAAGAATGTTAAGATCACAGGAGCAGTCATGTGATTGCCAGATGAGGGAAAGTTAAACACAGCCCGCATAAGGTAACGCTTACAGCAGCATCCCTCAACCTGGGGTGTGTTGGATTACAACTGCCATTGTCTCCAGCCAGGATTTAAGTGTTGGACTAGAACTGGGGGGTGGGGACCCAAGTTCAAATCCCCACTCGGTCACAGGGGTGGCACAGTGGAGGCTGGTGGCTCTGATATCAGTGGGGCAGTGAACCTGCTCCAAGCTTCAGACAGAACTCTAAAGGAGCTATCAGGCCCTCCTGAACTGTGGGATCCTGGACATACTGCCCATAGTCCAAAGCTAGCAGAGTCTCTGCCCGGCCATGGAGCTCTTTGGTTGGCCTTGGCTTAGTTGTTCTCTTTTAGCTTAACCTACCTCACAGGGTTGTTGCGAGTATAAAATTTGTGTGTACCTGTGGGTGTGAGAACCTTACACATTGTCTTAAGCCACTTAGGCTTGGATATAGATGAAAGAAGTCATTGAGCAATCGTTGTTTAGCTTAAATTCCCCAAACGCTGGTCAAAGAGTTAATTTGCTTGCCTTTTCCCTTCCCAAACAGAACCTACCCTCGTCCGCATGAATATTTGGACAATTCTGCACTGCCCAAGAGCTGGGATTGGAGAAATATAGATGGAGTCAATTACGTGAGCGCCACGCGCAACCAGCACATCCCGCAGTACTGTGGGTCCTGTTGGGCTCACGGCAGCACCAGCGCCCTAGCAGGTAGGGGAATGTGGCTTATGAAGATCAACCCTGAGTTTTGTTCAGAATGAGAAAGTACACACAACCTTGTGATGCACACCTAGTGGAATGTATGGCTGTCCTTTTAATGCCCTTTCGCTGTGTGCCGTGTCACAAATAGCCTTTTGAAACCCCCCAGGATTCATTCACTGCAGCAGCTTGCCATGCATTATGGGAAGAGGCAGGGCCAGCGTCACAGGTGGGCATGATTGGGCACCTGCTGAGGGTCCGCATCCCAGCAGGGGCTCACTGAAAACAACCCCCCCCCCCCGACTTGCTCCTCCTCTTCACCCTGATAACCTGCTTGTTCATCTGCCTCACGTTCCGGCCCAGATTACGGTGGTGGTGAGAAGGAGGAGCAGGAGATGCTACGGCCTGCTTGCTCCTTGGCTCTCTGCCCGTCAAGCAAGCAAGACGTAGAAATGATGAGAAAGAGGAGGAGCAAGAGCAGCTGGTGACGATGGTGGCGAGGCAGAGATGGGGGATCCATTGCGGGTGTCTTGGGCCCTCAGAACCCTGGAGCCTGCCCTGGGAAGCGAACATGGTGAGGAACAGGGAGGGAACCTCAAGCCAGCCACCTCACTGGATGTGCAGTGTCAGTCACGTACTTTCCTGCATTGCAAAGCTGCAACCGGATTACACAATAAAGAGCCTGGCTGATCCCGTCGTACGCAATGGGTATTTTTGGAACAAAGCAAAATGATTCTGGGGAATGATCAATGCCATGGAGGATCCTATTGAGAGGAAGTTGAGAGAGCAGCTGAGATTTGAAGGGGAAAGAAGGGATTCGGCTGATGTTTGCCCTGCAGCAGCGGTGGGCAGACTTTGGGCTTGTGGGGTTGAGGATCTAGAAGCTTACTGGGCGTCAACGACCTTCTGCATCCCACGAGCCATATTCAAACACAGACCTATATCTGAGTTACTCCAGAGAAGGGATTTTTTTTGGTAACTCAAAGAATACAAGTGGCCAGCGGAGCTGCTCAAAGACAACCAAGTAAAGCTCTTACTTTACAGGTGAGGGACACCAAGATAAGCAATTAGCACAAGGCCAGCCATGGCAGATAGCTTCGAAGTTTATTTGCTATTGTTAAAATATTGGGATGTTGGAAACCCTTGCTAATCTCCAGTAAGTCACCCAGAGGTCTGTTAGTAGGTTCTAATCTACCATCTGCCAGCCCCTGCTCTCATTCACTCTGAGCCCCCAAATGCTTCCTTTTGTCCTAACGCATTATTATTATTATTATTCATAAGCCTTCATATTATTGTTATCATCATCATCATGCCTGAAGGCTTATTAAGAACCATAATAATAGGTGAGACTTCACACTAATAACAACAACAAGTACAAATGGGGCCTGCAACAAAATGTTGCAGTAGGGTTCAGGGTTTCAGCCACTCCATTCCATCCCCCCCTCATGTTCAGTTTTCCCACCTGGTAGTCAGTCAGTATTCCGTGCCCATTCAGCATGTTCAGTCCTCAGTGGGCTCTCAATTTGTTCCCCCGCATTTCATCCCCCACCCCCGTTTTTTTCTCTTTTGAGGGATTGAGGTGGACATTATGAAGAACCTCTTGACAGTGACAGCTGTTCAGCGGTGGGATTGATTTCCTTGGGAAGTGGTGGGTTCTTCTTTGATGGAGGTGTTGAAGGAGAGGTGTCAGGGGTGTTGTAGCTGTATTGCAGATCCTGCCCTAGGTGGGTGGGTGGACTAGAGGCCCTCTGTGACTTCCTCCAACTCTGAGATTTAAGGGAGCAGCAGCCTTCAGTTGGCAGAAGGGGATAGGTTTGGAAGAGTGGAAATTAAGGCAAGAGGCATGATGAGAAACAGAGATCTGTGATCTCCTGTGGTTTTTAATTTTAAAAGCAGCTATGGGGGAGGGCTTGGAATTGGATCACTATGTTTAATGCCCCCCCATCCACCCACACAGATCATTTTTCCTGTTTCATTTCCCCCCAGCCAACCCACAAAGATGACGATCTGCCTGCTGCAGATACAATACTGGTACCTCCTCCCACAACACCTCTACGCTAATCCAATTCAGAGCCCTCAGCCAACCCCACATGGGTTCTTTTAAGTAAAAAATGAAAACATCAAGAGGCCCCATTGGGGATCTCCCACATAGTGAATAGTTTATGTCTTGAAGTGCTGATGGGTCAGGCATGAGCTGGGTCCCAAGTTCTTTCCCCCTCGTTGTCTCTCAGATCGCATCAATATCAAGAGGAAAGGCGTCTGGCCCTCTGCTTACCTCTCGGTGCAGAACGTGATTGACTGTGCCAACGCCGGATCCTGTGAAGGAGGAGACGACAGCGGCGTCTGGCAGTACGCTCATGACCACGGCATCCCTGACGAGACCTGCAACAACTATCAAGCTAAAGACCAAGGTGCGTGAATGCAAAGCACTAAGGCCTCCTTCCTGCATGCAAAGCTGCAAAGGAAAGTGTCTGTGCCGCCACAGCCTCAAACACCAGGCCTAGACGAGCACACCCCTCTCAGGACAAGCGCCACCACTTGAATAAGCCTGAGGGAAGGGCAAAAGACGCACCGCTTTTCCCTTATAGCAGAGGGGAAAAGGGTGTTAAGGGTTTTGAATAAGGTTCTCCTGTGAGTATGTTGGCTGAAGGTGTAATGTTATGTGTTTCTTTATTAAACTGACAGAGCAGGTTACAAAGCCAAGCTGACACGTGGTTTGTGGTAGCAAAAAGAAAAGAAAATGTTTATTGTTATTAACAGCCTTTTCAAATCAATTTCAGACCTGCCTATTCTTAATACTTCAAACAATCTTGTTAATAATAAGCCTAGGTACTTATAATCTCTTCACACACACTCCTGACTAGATCACACACAGCTATCATCCACACAACTACCCTCCACCCAACCAAGACAATAAGGATAAACATAAAGACTCCCTCACACTATATATATATATATATATATATATACTCTTCCCCCTCCCTTTCCCAGCATCATCAGCCACACCCACTCAGCCCAACATTCCGCACTCTCCAGACAATACTAAACACAGACATACCTAAGGGGATAGAAATGTGGGGTGTCGTCACAGTGTCTGTAAGGGAAAGCGGGAAATGCAAGCCACAGCATTAATTTATATTTATGCATTTATTTACAGCCTTGCAAATGCATACAGGAGTTACTGGCAGGGTAGAAATGATGCAAAGAAATAACACCAGCACCAGCTTTTGTGAATGAACCATCATTTGGTCATTTTTCTTGCAAGATGAACTGTGGACTCTCTGTGACCAATCAAGCACTTCAGTTGATTTTGTTTGTTTACTTTGCAGCATGTCAGAAGTTTAACCAGTGTGGAACATGCGTTACTTTTGGACAGTGTCACGTGATAAAGAACTACACCCTTTGGAAAGTTGCAGATTTTGGCTACCTCAGTGGGCGAGAAAAAATGATGGCAGAAATCTATGCAAATGGTCCTATCAGGTAAAGCAGCACAAGCTTGCAGAAGTGAAATTATTATTTGGTTCATGTTTTTTTCCTTCTTTGTTGTTTCTTTCAAAAATATTCATTTTTAAAAAATCACCAAATGTTAGACGCCATCGATGGTAAGACACACCTTAATTCCAGGGCCACTAACGGAAAAAGCTTTGCATTGATTCTAAAACGCACCTTAATTTCAGCACCCCTTCCCCCCTCCCCCCTCACCTCCATTGCCATCGCCTGACCTCGCTGCTGCCGCCGCCACTGCTCCGCACCACAGCGATCAGGGGGAGGGTTAGGGCTAAGGCCCCGCAAGTCCCCACTCCCCACTTAGCTTGATCGCTGCTGCCTTGGCCTGGGAAGGCTTCAATACTGGGAAGGAGGCCGAGATCTTGCGAGATCACAGCTTTCTTCCCAGTACTGAAACCTTCCCAGGCTGAGGCAGCAGCGATCAAGCTAAGTGGGGAGGGGGGACTTCTGACTGGCTTTGTGGGGTTCCTCAGGACCCGCTAGGGCGAGTTGCGGGGGGGGGCATGCAGAGCCCTAGTGCCTTCTGCAAAACGTGGGAGAAATCCGCCGATTCTAAGTCGCCATCAATTCTAAGACACTCTCCGTTTTTACAGATGTAAACATGGGAGAAAAAGTGCGTCTTAGAATCGATGAAATACGGTAATAGAAAAACTTCTCTAAGTGGTTAAAAATATCTGAAGGTGCAAATCTACGCATGTTAGAAGTCTGGAAACAAAGCCCTATGAGGAGAGATTGAAAGAACTAGGCATGTTTAGCCTGGAGAAGAAAAGACTGAGGGGAGACACGATAGCACTCTTCAAATACTTGAAAGGTTGTTACACAGTGGAGGGCCAGGATCCCTTCTTGATCATCCCAGAGTGCAGGATGCGGAATAATGGGCTCAAGTTACAGGAAGCCAGATTCCGGCTGGACATCAGGAAAAACTTCCTGACTGTTAGAGCAATACGACAATGGAACCAATGACCTAGGGAGGTGGTGGGCTTTCCCACATTAGAGGCATTCAAGAGGCAGCTAGACAACCATCTGTCAGGGATGCTTTAAGGTAGATTCCTGCATTGAGCAGGGGGTCGGACTCGATGGCCTTATAGGCCCCTTCCAACTCTACTATTCTATGATTCTATGTTTTGATAGAAGAAAGGCCTGCAATTCCCAGCATGCCCCAGCCAGCATGGCTGGCTGGGGGCATGCTGGGACTTGTAGGCCTTTTTTTCTGCCTAAATGTGCATAGGATGGTGCCCTTAATATATCTTTAAAAAAACAAAGCAATTGTGTAATGTTAAAATGGCAAAGACTTCAATTATGTAGTTCCTGAGAAGGTATCTCAGGGGCCATAGGATATAAATTGGGATCTCTCCCTCTGAGGGCAGAGAGAGAGAGGTCTAACCTTACAGGGGGAGTTCTGACCTCACAACCCCTCTCCCAGCTGCTGTAGAAACTTCCATGGGCCTTGCTGCTCTGCAGTTGAGCGGAAAAGGGAGCATTCCATGGGCATGTTGGGGGCAGTTCATGGGAAGGCTTGGACCTGCAGGATCAATAGCTTTTCCATTCCCCTGGAAACAAAACCAGATTTGGGGGAAATGTCCACCTGTCCTTTTAAATCTTAAAAGCAAAGGGAAGAAAAAGAAAAAGAAATGCTTCCCCTTCCTTCGACCCTGCCACTGTGAGCCCAGCAGCACTTTAGATAAAGGGCTTCCTCGTCTCGGATCTCCCCCACCAGTAGGGCTGCTCTGAAAATTTATCCTGGCACAGTTTAGTTGACTTGCCTATTCCAGTCAACTACATGCTTGTTCCAATTTTCAAAACAGTTTCTGTAATTACAGTTTTGCTCTTTGCATAATCTCATTCAATGAGTAAGTTTCTCTCTCTGTAATGTGGTCTGCGTCCCATTTTAGCCAACCTTCTGCTGATATTTATTTTATTAGCTAATTCCAGTTCTCGCAGTTACGATTAGATTAGCAATGATTTCCTGATGACTGTTCTGTAACAGGCCTGTTAAACTGCCAAATATTATCGTTCAAACGTCAACCATCTCCATTTTGCCTTAAGACTCTGTCGCAGCCATCCCCTTCGTGGTTAACGATCACCTACTTATTGTGTTAGTAACTCCGGAAAGTAATTCTGAGTTACCCAGGTTATTTCTTATTTAGACAGAAATCCTACAGCCCATAGAAAACGTCTGGAGGGACACAGGATTTTTTTGGATTCCTGGATCCAAGGCTGGAGACAGCCCTCCAGCTTCGGACCCTGGAGTCCAAACTCCCCGCCCCCTTGCAGCCGGCATGGAGAAAACCGTGCTGGCTGCCTCTGTGAAGAAAAGGGGACATACTGGTGGGGTGGGGGAAGGCCAGGACTGCAGAAGTGGGAATATGAGCTATCCCCCAGCCTCAGACCCTCCATTTATTCTCTGCTAGATGGGTGAAAAAGCCCGTCTAGCTAAAATGCATTGGATACTCATAAGCCTCTGAGTACCCAGGCGGGTCGCATAGGATTGCATCCTTAGTTTATTTAGACTGCAATGCATTGAATTCAGTGGACTTCTGAGCAGACAGATTCAGGATTGCACTGTTAATCTAAGAGTAGTACCAATTTGTCTCAACATGATACCCAAACCAGTCTTTGGTGCACGGTCTGAGCATTTTACATATTATTTTACTGGAACCAGCAAAATTTATGTAAGAACTAGATAGAGAATTTTTGACTTTTATGACCTACCCAGAGTGGTTATTCAAAGCTGTTGGTTTTTCTTATCATTTTAATTAATGTAATTTCATTTAAACAGTTGTGGGATCATGGCCACTCCAAAGCTGGATGAATATACTGGAGGAGTTTATGCTGAATATTCCCCAGGGGCTGAAATAAACCATGTTCTCTCTGTTGTTGGCTGGGGGATAGAAAACGAGACTGAATACTGGATTGTCCGAAACTCTTGGGGCGAGCCGTGGGTAAGGAGGTCACAGAGACCACTAACAAGATCCTTCTCCCTTTCTCTTTCTCTCTCTCTCTTTCCCCCTCTTGTTTTTTTTTTTTTAAGAGTCCTGATGGATGAGCAGAGTGCATAGTGTAAAATTTGGAGGCTGGTTTTGAATCCCTAGCAGAATAATGCTAAGCCCCCACCCCGAGGCTGGCTGAGGGAGTCAGAGGGTACAGCAGAGGTGTTACTCCGCCAGCAAAAAGAAAGAGATGCCCACCAGTGGGTTGGCAGTGGCATTGTTTCCCATAGTAGTAGGGCCCAACACAGGGTTCCATGGGCATATCAAGGACTGGCTCAGACTCACAGAAGCCAAAGCCTGCCCATTCCCCTAACACAACTGTGGATCGAACCGAAACCAGCCCTGGAGCTGCTGCGGCCAATTTCCATGCCATTGTTGTCAACGGAAAGGAAACAGAAACAAATGTAATGCCAGTGGCCTAAAAAAACAGAAAAGCTGCAGGTTGTGGATACGAGGGACGCTCTGTCACTGATCCCTCCCTCAACCTCGGATTATGGGATTGCCCTGAGGGTGGAGGAAGAGCAGACCGAACCTTTAAAATGACCTTCCCCAACATAGTGCCCTCCAAATGTTATGGACTTCAACTCCCATCAGCCCCACCCAACATGGCCAATGGTTAGGAATGCTGGGAGTTGTAATCTAAAACATCCAAAAGGCACCAAGTTGGGGAAGGCTGCTCTAAACGGCGTTTTGGTGATATCCTAGCCAATTAGTCATATGAATTTTGACTGGTGTTATCTACACAGATTTGCATATAAGCAAAACACTTGTTCTTAGTAGGAAACAGGCACATTTCCTTTGTTTTAGATGATGCATGCATGTTTCTCCCAGAGCCTCCTCACAGAAGAGGCATTCTCTCTTCTCTTGTATATTGAAGGGAATGCCTCTTCTAAGCTGGTGCTTGCCATCTCAGGCTTTTATAAGTACTGGTGATGATATATATAATCACCAGTACTTATAAAAGCCTAAGATAGCAAAATCATCCGCTCCCTGATTACAAAATCATCTGCTGCCTGATTAATCAGGGGCACTTTTTGTCAGTGACAATGATTTAAAATTCATTAAATCTAACAAATACATTTATTTTACCATTTGCATAATAATATTATAATGGTGATGGTGGTTTGGATTCCACTCATGGAATAGGGCTTTCCTGCCTCTCACTTCCTGCTGAAATTCCTTATCCCCCCCCCAAACCAATCCAGAGGGTTAGGAGATGCTCCGGAACAGTGTAGGAACATTGGCATGAGCAAAACATCCAAGCCAATAGCGGTAGTAATTTCTCCAGCAATGATAAAGGAATATTTTAACCTGAACCCTTCTGTGGGAAATAGCTCTCCAACCCTACAGTTCACACCCCAAGTGAGCCATAGAAAGCAACCCTCACTTGACGGACTGGATGAACGTGTTTTGCGGCAGTGAACACACCAGAGCTCTTGATCCAGAGAACTGCACCTCCTGCTGTGTGCTAGGATCTCTTCTCATCCCATTTCTGCCCTGTAGCATCTTTCTGTTTATGCAGCACAACCTGCCCATGGAAATTTGTTGCCACCCTTGCTAGATTGGTGGTGCAGTTTTTTCCCCCTCCCGGTATTCCTAAAGCAGAGGCTTGTTTTGCAACTAGCATTTTCAGGGCGATGCAAAAGTTGGCTGAGCTTGAACTCCTTTTGATATGGCTCTAACGAATGCAAATGAACCTCTTTCAGGGTGAGCGAGGCTGGCTCAGGATTGTGACGAGCACATACAAAGATGGAAAAGGAGCAGACTACAACCTTGCTATTGAAGAGCATTGTACTTATGGAGACCCAATTGTTGCCTGAGTCAGCGCAACTGTGTCTTAGGGCCGTTCCAGCCAGTCGTTTCTTCTTTTCAAAGGGAAGAGTTTATTTTTCTGCAGTATCCACTGATCGGGGACTTTGGGAACAGTCTTTCCTGCGCTAACTGTTTTTTTTAAAAAAATTCAAGGCTTTGTATACATTCAAATGAACTGCATGTAGTGACTACACTGTCTGAGGAAGAGTCCACAAGCACCTTCTTAATTTTTTTCCCGTATGGAAATTAATAAACTGTGATTTAAAAAACCAAACACTTGATAGGTTATTGGGGGCGAAGAGGGAGTTTTAATTTTTTAAAAAACAAACATTTGTAATGTTTGGGAGCAGAGCTCTTAAATGACTTGGATTTAAACCATGTATGAAATTATACAGATGACAAATACCCCGTGTTATGTGCTAAATGATGAGAACAAACAACCAGGGGGTTCAGCCCAAGGGCAGAATTCAGTTTTGGAGACACTCTTGGGGTGTGGAGGCAAAGGGATGGCAAAAGGAGGGGGGGCAAAAATGCCAGCATCATTTAGCTTATGCACTCTTATTGCCAGTAACTAAAGCCTTAGGAGATGCATCTCAGCTATTTATAATGGGGAAAACACTGCACAAACCTGGGAAACCCCCAAACAATAATTGTTCAGGGGGAAGTGGGTGGGGCCACCAGGGGAATCTTGGAGGTCCATATTTGGCCCTTCGGCCTGAGGTTCTCCACCCGAGCTAAACCTTGCTTTTTCTAGATACGCTTTCTAGTAGATCTGCTAGTTGCCTTTTTAAAGTGGAAATCTCTTACTGATGTTCTTAAATCAGAGCTGTTCTGTGAAACAAAATCAGTCCTTGGTTCAGGCCAGCCCCAGACCTCTTTCTAACAGCTACTAGACTGACAAATGAGCATTAAAGGATAAATTTGCAACCCCTCCTGCATTGTGGCTGCCTCTGAAATGTTGCTGGGGTTCAGGGTCAGCTAGCTCAAGGGATCATATTGGTACAAGTGCACACCAGATGCAGCAGCATCCATAGGTCAAGTGCTGAAGGCAAACATCATATATGCGGCACTGTAAAGGAATGTTGGCACTATCAGGTATGCTGTATAGTTGGTTTGTAAGTATCCTTTACCAATAGGGACCCCAGCTGCTAGGTAGCATATTTGCTCCTCTTACTAAACAAAGCAATACAGGCCCTTCTGTGAGCACTCAACACTGTACAGATCTACAAAACTGATATGCCAGCAAGCCAGAGACTCCATCCTTCTAGGTTACGATCTCATGCACAGCATTTCTTGAGACGTCTTGAGGACCAGAGCCATAAACCTTTGCTATTGACACAGACCGCTCCATTGAAGGAAGACTAAAGAGCCTTCCTCTTGATCATTCGCTGTATTGAACTGATAGCCCAAATAATTTAACCTAAAGTTTTAAAAACTGGATTCCCCCCACTCCCATCCCTCGTTTGGCTGAGCGGGATTTACAGAGAGCTTTATCCAAAAGAAATACGTTTTCAGCTTACAACTCCTGATTCTGAGCTAGGCTCACATTAAGAACGCAACAATGGCTTCTTTGTCTAGACTTGGTTAAATGCCAGCGAGGCAAAAACTCTCCCATAGGCAGCATGGCAGAACAGGGCTGCAGTCTACCGGTATACCTGATTAAGCTGTGTCAAAATAATATGCTTCTGTGCTAAACGAAATGGGCCAAGAGATATCTCCATACCTCTCACATGGATTGCTGATGTTGATCAACAGTATGCTTTGATGTACAAGTGATGGGAAGATAACCACATTTATTTGGAAGAGATGGTCAAACTGGCTACATGCTGCTGCTTTCCTTCTCTAACTCCTGCCTGTTTCCCCTAGCCAGCGCTTGATGACCAAACTGAGAGTGATTACCAGTGATCAATATGCTTAGCAACCATATCCCTTAATCTCAAACACCAACTCCTGGAGGTGTGGGGAGGGGCATTCAATTTGTTCCTCATGACCCATGAGGAAAAAGGGATATGATAAGGGAGGGAATAGGAAAAAAATGAAGTGCTTTTTCAACAGGACCTGTGGAACGGCTTCCCCTCTCAAATGAGAAATAAGACCAAATGAGACAGTTTATGCCATATAATATTTAATTTATGGTATTTTTACCCTGCTCCTCAGCCAAAAAAGGCTCTCGGAGCAGCTTACAATCAATTAGCAAAGAAGACACTCCCTGCCCTCAGGTTTACAGTCTAAAAAAGACATGACACACAAGGAAAAGGCGCTGAGGAGAGAACAAGGAATAAAGAGAGAGAATGAAATTAAGCAGAGCTGCGAAAGGGCTGATGGGATTGTCTTGCTCCGAAGGAGGGTGTCAAACTGGAGCAGGGCCCTGACCTTTCCTCTGCCTGCTTCTGCCTCTGCTCTTTCTTCTTCCCCGCAGGGTCAAGAGGTCAGCCCCCATAATAATACATGTCTTTAAGATACAACAAGATTTCTTGCTTCAGGCTCTCACAGAATCAGTTCCCATTCCCCATATACAGCACAGGCTTTCCTCTTTTGATGATGATTCTTGGTGCTGGACTTGTCTGACCCTCAGCTCTGGGCTAAAATGGATGTTACTGTAAACCAGTCTTTAAAGCCACTGTTTGGAATTCCCTCCCCACCTTTTAAAAACAATGCAAAAGCAGTTTCATTTCAGAATACGATAATGTGGGATGTGTGCCATATTCCGTGCTGAAAATCATCCCTCCAAAGTTATGTTGTAAAAATCTGAACAGATCTATGATTTGCACCCCAAAACACGTCCATTTCCCTTGACACGCATCTTACACGCATCCTACATGTGTTCGCTGATACGCACACCCAAACCGTCCACACACAGCACCCCAAAGCCCCATTCCCTACTGCCTGTCCATTGTATCCATTTCTGCAAAAGTCAAGCTGCTTGCAAGTGATTTAGCGGCGCATGAACTAGGAGCTTGTCAAAATCACCATTGCTCCTCCTTCTCCAGGTCAGACTCCATTATACACAATCAGGGACGCGTGTCGGCTACCTGACTTAAAGGAACCAGGAGTGTGACTCATCCAGATGTGACCATAGCACACCTGGAGAGGGATAAAATTGTTGCATAAATTATGCTATTCCCAAGTGTCCAAAGTCCAGATATGAAACACTTGACGAAAGACCTCCTGAAGCTTTGGAAACTAATTTATTATTCTGCGCAGTATAGGTGACCTCTGGACACTCTCGCTGCCTTCCAGAGTCACACCGCGCCAAGGTTCAAACAAATACTTTTATACATCAGATGTCACATGACATTAGCCCTCATCCCATTGGTTTACAGCCCCAAAAACATCATTTCCGGCTACAGCTACTCTCGAGTAGACCTGAGTAGTGGCCAGACGTGGCATTGCTTTGCCATGTGCTATTTTACTTGTACCCAGAGATGCTTTGCAACGTCTCTCCACTTCTATCATTCCCTTATATGGTCATTTTGTCTCTCCAGGTGTGCCAAGGTCACATCTGGATGAGTCACACTCCTGGTTACAATGGAGTCTGACCTGGAGAAGAAGGAGCATTGGCAATATTGACAAGCTCCTAGTTCTTGTGCCACCAAATTACTTGCAAGAAGCTTGACTTTTGCAGAAATGGATACAATGGACAGGCAGTGGGGAATGGGGCTTTGGGGTGCTGTGTGTGGATGGTTTGGGTGTACATGTCAGCGAACACATGTAGGATGCATGTAAGATGCGTGTCAGGGGAAATAGACATGTTTTGTGGTGAAAATCGTAGATCTGTTCAGATTTTTACAACAGTCCCCCCTCAAGGCTCTCCTTAATTGAAGGGGCTGCTTGTGTTACCTCTAACTGGCTCTCCCATACCTGCATGTCTTGTAGGCAGCCGACAAAGAAGTTGTAAACAGCAACCAGCAATGATACAGAAGCATATAGCCAGAAAGACAGTCATTCTCTCATAACAGCTTCTACTCTAATCTACTGGGAGCCGCTTGTAAGCATATTTCTTACATACTAACCACAACCTGTGTGTTGATCTGTGTTTTTCTATCAAAGTCACCAGGGTTTGAGAAGTTAAATACCTGTGACTTTGGAAAGAGTGTTCTTAATTATCACAATCTTACTATATTTTTCTATCAGCAAGGTGCAGCTACAATCATAACTATTCACTTTCAAGAACCCATTACATTTCTACAAAGCAGGTTCCCACAAATTTTCCATTCTCTTTCTGCGATATGCACACACACTCCCCTTTAGGAGTGTGGGTCAGTTTCATTCTTCTTCTAAGAACTCATCAGTTAGTAAGGCTGTCAAGTTGATGGGGTGGGCCACAAAAGGCAGCCCTCCTGTGTGTGTGACAAAGGAGCTATTCCGCAGGTGTTGTTGGTTTAGATTTTTGTGAGGTTTACAATAAGTTTCACAAACTGGTTCTCATTCAGAGCTTCTCCGAGGGAGATCCAAACCAAAATCCCTCCCCCCGAGTGACACAGAAACCATAACAAGTTCAAGGCCCTTGCTTTTGCTTGAACAACAGCTTTAGGTCCGAATCACTTTTCTTCACCGACCACTCTTCTTTGACTGGTGCTCTGTTGGCCTGGATTGTTGGTGGAGCTCTCTTGACACATGTGTGATGGGTCCACCTCTTTCTTCAGGCAACTTTAACAGCAGAGTTGGAAATCAGCAAAACTTGGTACATCCCTCTTCATTTCTCAGCAAGAGGCTCGTCTTTCCAAGTTCGAATTAGGACCCAATCGCCTGGATTGAATGGGTGCGCAGGCACGTCCAAGGGCAGTCTTTGGAAAGGCGCCACGTACCTATGCAAGGTGGATAAAATGGACTGAAGGGCAATTACATGCTCTTGTATCTCCTGACAACTTATCTCTAAATTCACATTTTCAGCTATGGTCAGAGGCAGGATGCAAGGCGGCCTCCCATATACAGTTTCAAAAGGTGACAATTTAGACCTATCCCTTGGGGTGCACCTGATTCATGTAAGGGCAAGGGCAACTCTGTCTCCATAGCTAGTTTCGTTAGGGCTGTTTTTAGAGTCCTGTTCATCTTTTCTACTTGGCCACTGGCTTGTGGTCTCCAGGGCGAGTGGAGAACCTATTCTATTCCCAGGGCTATCAACACTTCATGAACTACCTGTGCAATAAAGTGTGATCTTTGATCAGACTCTATCACCTCAGGCACCAGGAAACGGGGAATGATTTCTTTCAAGAGGACTTTGGCTGTGGCCTGTGCCGTGGCTTTCTTTGTGCAAATGCTCTCACCCACCCCGTGAGCTGGCCTACGATTGACCCAAGGGCTGGCATCAGCTCAGCAAAGTCAATTTGAAGTCTTTGAAATGGGTAGAAGGCCCATGGCCTGCCACCTGTAGGTTGGGGATGAGAGTGTCCCTTTGGGTTGGTTTTCTGACAAGTGGGGCAATTTGCCGCAGCTCTCTGTGTTTCAACATACAGTCCTGGTGCCACCACTTCCCATGTCATTAAGTTCCCCAGAGCACTCCCTTCCAGGTGAGTGCTTTGGTGTAAGGCTAGTACTAGCTGGATCAACAGAGGTCTTCACAACACTACTTTTTTCCCTGGAAGAACCCACCATCTTTCTGAAGTCTTTGTTGCTTGGCACTCTTTGGCGACTGCTGCTTCTTTTGTTGAGTAAACTGGTGTTGTCTCTTTCCACTTGACCGGTAGGAGATTCAGCTGCTTTGCTGGTTCTGGCTCCAATCCCTCTATAGCCGCCTCTTTTGATGCCTCATGTGCCAATCGGTTCTCTTTTCTTTCTTCTGGGCAACTGCTTTTTCTATGCACATGGACATGCATCACTGATACTCGAAGTGGCTTCTTTAATGCTTCCAGCAGTCTTTCAATCTGTGGTCTATTTGCAATCTTCTGTCCTGATGAAATGATGAAGCCTCTCTCTTTTCTTAGCATCTCATGCCTTCTGCATGTTCTAAGGCTTTTGCAAGTGCTGTCAACGCTGCAGCTTGTGCTGACAAGCTGGTAGGAAGTCTTTCTTTAAAGTCTCTCCTTTCAGGACTACCACAGCACAACCCGTGTATCACTTGCCTCTTATGACACGACTGGATCCGTCCACGTACATCTCTACTTCCGCATCATCCTGAGGCACATCTGACAGGTCTGGTCGTGCGATTGTCACTTGCTCTAAGACTTCCACACAGTCATGTTCTATCGTTCCTTCTACTGGCATGAGGGTTGCTGGGTTCAGGATGTTGCTGAGTTTGAAGGTCAGCCCCGGTGTTCCTAGCAGGGCTATTTCATAGCAGGACTGTCTGCTGGGATTCAGAAGTTTATCTCCTGCTGTGCCCAAAATTTGGGGGGGAGGCACCATGTGGAACATGTACCTTGACGTCTCCTCCCATTCTTTGAGTCAGCACTCCCAATGCTATGCCTTTCTGGAGATGACATGTTTTGTGGTGAAAATCATAGATCTGTTCAGATTTTTACAACAAAATGACCATATAAGGGAATGATAGAAGTGAAGGGACGTTGCAAAGCATCTCTGGGTACAAGTAAAATAGCACATGGCAATGCAACGCCACATATGGCCACTACTTGGGACTACTTGAGAGTAAAATAGAGTTGGCCAAATGATGTCACTAGGGCTATAAACCAATGAGATGAGGGCTAATGTCATGTGACATCAGATGTATAAAAGTATTTGTTTGAACCTTGGCGCGGTGTGACTCTGGAAAGCAGCGTTAGCGTCCAGAGGTCACCTATTCTGCGCAGAATAAAATCAGTTTCCAACGCTTCAAGAGGTCTTTCGTCAAGTGTTTCATATCTGGACTTTGGACACTTGGAAATAGCATAATTTATGCAACAGCTGGCGACCGTGGCAGGACCCTGGTGACCCGTGGACTGGAGAGAGGACTGCTACCTCTGGGGAGAAAAACAGGCGCCTTGGATGGGAATTTCCCCTCCACTCCTCGGAGCTCAGGTCTCTGGCCAGGATCACGGCTAAACAGGGTACCAGAAAACCGAAAGACCCAGAGGCTGCGGAATTCAGGCAGGGACACCGGTGATCCCATCTGCTCCCCACCCATCCTCTGATACACGTTACGTTTTCAACCCATCTTTTCTAGGCTGCACTTCTGGGGGACTCCCTTAGCGCTAGGGTAGTTTCCATCTGGGTGGAGGAACAGCATAAAAGCCTGTTCTAATCTGCCAAAGTGTGTGTGTGTGTTAGGTAGGAAGATGGGGGTTAAGCGTACCACTCAGAAGGAGGAGACCCCCCCTTGACTGTGTATTGTGCAACTACAAGTCATTTTGTGGGGGTGGGGGAGATCTGAAAAAGGGAAACTTAATCAAGTACTGTAATTTTGTCTGGACGTCTTTTGTGGGATGTGTGTGGCCAAAAGGGGGAACTTGGGATCCGAAGGTGGTGAGAAATGTACATGACTATGTTATTGAAATGAAGATGTGGGATCAATTGCCTGACATTGATACATAGTTGGGAGCAGTTTAAAAGTAGACCCCAGTGGGGGAAAGGGAGATTCCTCCCCCCAGAGAAAGGAGGGAAGTTTAAAAGCGATTGTATATATTTTTGTATTGTTATATGAATCAGATGAAAAGAGTAGAGTTTTAAAATATAGCTTTTCTCATTTGAAGCCTTTTGTTTCTCATGCGTTTTAAATCCATAAGAAATGGAACACCAAAAAGAAAAGTTATACAAAATGAGGCTTCAGAAGAGTAAAGAAATTGCAGGCAGACTGATCAGGGTGACCAGATCACCAGGGGTTTCCCGGTCCTAACCGGGAAAACTGGGGCGATCCGGGCCGACCGGGCCTTGGGGGCAAACCTCCAGGGAAACGGTCAGCTGGATCTGGAGCGCTCCCCGTCCTCCCTGTTCAAAGCACTGCTGCGCCAAGCCCCGACACTCACCTGGGCTCATGTCACTCGCTCGCTCGCGCTGCCGCCGCTGCCCCTCGTCGCCTCGCAGGAGTAAGTGAGGGCGCCCAGCTCAGGTGTCCCATCGTCCCCCCCCCCCAAACCAGCCCTGGAGCCGGCGCACTTGGGGCGGCGCCGAGGAAACTTCCCCCTGGGTGGGCGAGGCAGACTGTCCCCTCCTCAGCACACTTCCTCCAGCCCCTCCCCCTGGCGATCTGGGGCTTCTTCTAGGCCAGAGCGACGGCACAGAACTAGAAACTGCTCAGCTCGGCCTGGAGGAAGCGTCGTCGCTCTGGCCTAGAAGCAGCCCCGGATCACCAGGGGGAGGGGCTGGAGGAAGTGTGCTGAGGAGGGGCGACAGTCTGCCTCGCCCACCAAGGGGGAAGTTTCCTCGGCGCCGCCCCAAGTGCGCCGGCTCCAGGGCTGGTTTGGGGGGGGGGGGGGACGATGGGACACCTGAGCTGGGCGCCCTCACTTCCTCCTGCGAGGCGATGCGGGGCAGCAGCAGCAGCGGCGCGAGCGAGCGACATGAGCCCAGGTGAGTGTCACCCGCGAGGAGCTTTGCACCCAGTGCTTTGAACAGGGAGGAGGGGGAGCGAGCGAGCGCTGGAGTGGGAGCTTTTTGCTCCTTGGGCAGCCTGATGCCCCGCTCTAAAAGATGGTGTAGGGCTCCAGATACCATCATCCCCAAGGATGATGGGGGTTGTAGTCCAACACCAACTGGGGTGGTTTGGGCATATTGCTGGGGATGATGGGACTTGAAGTCCCAACACAATCTCATGGGTGCTGCACGCCCCTTTGGGCAGCCATTTTGGACCTGGATTTTGGTTTCCAAAATCTGGTCACCCTAAGACTGATAGAGTTAGAAAAGTCACTGTATTAAGAGAGCTGAATACGTAGCCAGTACAGCCAGTGTAGCATAGTGGTTAGAGTGTTAGACTGGGACTTGGAAGATCCAGGTTCAAGCACCAGTCAACCATGAAACCCACTGGTTGACTTTGGGCCATTAACTGACTCTCAGCCTAACCTACCTCTCAAGGTTGTTGTGAGGATAATATGGAGAGGGGGAGGATCATGTATGCTGCCTTAGTCTCCTGGGGAGGGGGGGGGAGAGATTAGATATACATGTAACAAATAAAGGTTCAGACCTGGGACAGGTTTCCAGCTGCAAAAGCTGTAAAGGAAGGCTTTGAAGCAGCTGAAGCCATGGAATCCTATTCGGGGTTTATGACAAGTAATATTATTTTAAGCTGTTTTGAGAGGAAAGCTGGAGTTGAAAATATAAAAACTGCTGCTCTGATCTCTAATTCTTTTCGATGGGAATAGGGGATATTTGCAAGCAAACAACTTAAGTTGAACTCGCCCCCCCCCCTTCTTCCTTCCTATGGCTCCATTGCAGGCAACAAAGGACAGCACTTAAAGAAGTAATTAATACCTACTAGAAAGTTTATGTACTTAAAGGAATCCTTTTGTTCCTGAGAAATATCGGCTCTGCCTTCAGGCAATGGGCCATCAGCACAGAGATAGACAGAAAGAATAGCCACAGGGAGGGAGGAAAAACTAGTCTACCTGACATTTTGAAAGAGACCTGGGCAAGCAGTGTTTGCAACGTGGCAAGGGCGGTGTCCATGGAAATGAACTGGGTTACATTTAGGCAGGTGGAGGGAGATTTGTGACATGTGTCTTTTTGAATTCTGTATAAGAACCCTGATCAACAGATGGGTGACTGCATAGGGATTTTTGTCTGCTTTTGGGTCAGATAAGCCTCACTTTGCAGAGGGATTAATAAACTGGAGTTTAAAAGATTGAATGTATGTTAGAATGCACAAAATAGAGAAAATGGCCACCCATTTTGCATGACTTGGGTTTGAGAGAGGGATGGGAAGTGATGCCCCCACCTTATACCCCAAACCCCTCCCAGGTGCCCCAGCAGTCCCCGCAGCAGCTGCTCCAGCTGCAGCAGCCCCTCCTGCCCCATTTTTCCCATTTGCCCCCGCCAACAACTGCCCAAAGAAGGGCCATTTTTTCGAGAAAGCACTGGTCAGGAAAACTACTCCAGCAGTGGGGCATCCAAAGAAGTCCCTGGCCAGCCAGTTTACAATCCGGGCTGACAAGGAACAGCACAGAGAGATCCATCCCAATGGCTGGATCCTGCCAGCCCCCAGCAACGCTCAAAAGCAAGCCTCACCCCACGAGCCCTGCTCTCTCCCCAAGCAGTTTTAAAAGTTGAAGGCCATGGGCTTGGTGGCGGGGAACAGAGGAAGAGAGGGCAGAGAGGCGTAGCAGCAGCTGCTGCAAAGATTCTCCAAGAAGCAAGCCAGTAACTGCAGGCTGGCCCTACATCCCAAACATCCTGGCAGAAGCCACAAGGAGGGGGGCTCTGATCCCCCTCTGGTGGGCTAGTGAGCCACGCAGCATTCCAAACTGGGAACCACATACCCTAGATAGCAGAGCAAGCCTGGAACGCTACCCCAGGCTGATTTTGTATAGAATGGCTGCTTCAGTGCACAAGGTAGATCAAACCAAAGTCTACCAGCTCAAGCAAGAACCGGGTTAGAAAGTTGACAGAGGGGGGAAGCCAAGGCCCCCTGGACGACTGAAAGAAGGCGAAGGAGTAGAAAGAGAGAAGAGCCAGAGTGTTGGTTCCTCCAGTGAAAGAGAAGAAGCATGTTGAAGATGGCCTGGATCCCCTATGCTCACCACTGAATTGCTGGCTGCAGTTGAAGAGAAATGGTGGCTGAAAGAATCCAGGGACTGATTGTCTCAGGTGAGAGACAGAGGAAGTGAACAAAAAGAAAAGAAAGTTGATTGAAAGAATTGGAAAAGAAGTATTTTGAGTGTTCAGCATGCACCCCCTCCTCACAAAGGTGGGGGCAGCAAAGCTGAAGCATGAGTTTTTAGTGTCAGAAAAGTGCCCAGCCACCCTGCTTGGTTGTGATCTGCTGGCAAAATTGCAAGCACAAATCTACTTTGAAGAAAGAAAAATGATAGTAGAGTTACCCAAACAGCAAAGCTCTAACCATCAGATGACCATTTTTGAGAAAAGTGTTGAACAGGGAAAAGGAAAAAAAAGATTATGCCTTGAGTCATCTCTTGGAGCAAGTGCCGCCCGAAGCTTGGGCTGGAAGCGGACCTGCTCAAGCAAAGAATACAACACCAGTGAAAATACAGGTGAAGCCAGGAGATCTGCTATTGGAAATGGACACCAATCATAGAGAAGGCTTTCCTTGAATTGAAGAAGGCTTTGATGTCACCTCCAGAAAGGCATAGCGTTGGGAGTGTTGACTCAAAGAATGAGAAGAGATGTCGAGGTACATGTCCCACATGGTGCCCCCCAAATTTTGGGCACAGTTGGAGAGAAACCTCTGAATCCCAGCAGACAGTCCCGCTATGAAATAGCTCTGCTAGGGACACCGGGACTGACCTTCAAACTCAGCAACATCCTGAACCCAGCAACATCCTGAACCCAGCAACCCTCATGCCAGTAGAAGGAACAATAGAACATGACTGTGTGGAAGCCTTAGAGCAAGTGACAATCGCACGACCAGACCTGTCAGATGTGCCTCAGGATGATGCGGAAGTAGAGATGTACGTGGACGGATCCAGTCGTGTCATAAGAGGCAAGTGATACACGGGTTGTGCTGTGGTAGTCCTGAAAGGAGAGACTTTAAAGAAAGACTTCCTACCAGCTTGTCAGCACAAGCTGCAGCGTTGACAGCACTTGCAAAAGCCTTAGAACATGCAGAAGGCATGAGATGCTAAGAAAAGAGAGAGGCTTCATCATTTCATCAGGACAGAAGATTGCAAATAGACCACAGATTGAAAGACTGCTGGAAGCATTAAAGAAGCCACTTCGAGTATCAGTGATGCATGTCCATGTGCATAGAAAAAGCAGTTGCCCAGAAGAAAGAAAAGAGAACCGATTGGCACATGAGGCATCAAAAGAGGCGGCTATAGAGGGATTGGAGCCAGAACCAGCAAAGCAGCTGAATCTCCTACCGGTCAAGTGGAAAGAGACAACACCAGTTTACTCAACAAAAGAAGCAGCAGTCGCCAAAGAGTGCCAAGCAACAAAGACTTCAGAAAGATGGTGGGTTCTTCCAGGGAAAAAAGTAGTGTTGTGAAGACCTCTGTTGATCCAGCTAGTACTAGCCTTACACCAAAGCACTCACCTGGAAGGGAGTGCTCTGGGGAACTTAATGACATGGGAAGTGGTGGCACCAGGACTGTATGTTGAAACACAGAGAGCTGCGGCAAATTGCCCCACTTGTCAGAAAACCAACCCAAAGGGACACTCTCATCCCCAACCTACAGGTGGCAGGCCATGGGCCTTCTACCCATTTCAAAGACTTCAAATTGACTTTGCTGAGCTGATGCCAGCCCTTGGGTCAATCGTAGGCCAGCTCACGGGGTGGGTGAGAGCATTTGCACAAAGAAAGCCACGGCACAGGCCACAGCCAAAGTCCTCTTGAAAGAAATCATTCCCCGTTTCCTGGTGCCTGAGGTGATAGAGTCTGATCAAAGATCACACTTTATTGCACAGGTAGTTCATGAAGTGTTGATAGCCCTGGGAATAGAATAGGTTCTCCACTCGCCCTGGAGACCACAAGCCAGTGGCCAAGTAGAAAAGATGAACAGGACTCTAAAAACAGCCCTAACGAAACTAGCTATGGAGACAGAGTTGCCCTTGCCCTTACATGAATCAGGTGCACCCCAAGGGATAGGTCTAAATTGTCACCTTTTGAAACTGTATATGGGAGGCCGCCTTGCATCCTGCCTCTGACCATAGCTGAAAATGTGAATTTAGAGATAAGTTGTCAGGAGATACAAGAGCATGTAATTGCCCTTCAGTCCATTTTATCCACCTTGCATAGGTACGTGGCACCTTTCCAAAGACTGCCCTTGGACGTGCCTGCGCACCCATTCAATCCAGGCGATTGGGTCCTAATTCGAAGTTGGAAAGACGAGCCTCTTGCTGAGAAATGAAGAGGGCCGTACCAAGTTTTGCTGATTTCCAACTCTGTTGTTAAAGTTGCTGGAAGAAAGAGGTGGACCCATTACACATGTGTCAAGAGAGCTCCACCAACAATCCAGGCTGACACAGCACCAGAAGAGCAGAAGTAGTTGGTGAAGAAAAGTGATTTGGACCCAAAGCGGTTGTTCAAGCAAAAGCCATGAACTTGTTATAGTTTCTATGTCACTTGGGGGGAGGGATTTTGGTTTGGATCTCCTTCGGAGAAGCTCTGAATGAGAACCAGTTTGTGAAACTTATTGTATACCTCACAAAAATCTGGACCAACAACACCTGTTTGGCCTGCGGAATGGCTCCTTTGTCACACAAAGGAGGGCTACCTTTTGTGGCCCACCCCATCAACTTGACAGCCTTACTAATGGATGAGTTCTCAGAAGAAGAATGAAACTGACCCATACTCCTAAAGGGGAGTGTGTGTGCATATCACAGAAAGAGACTGGAAAATTTGTGGGAACCTGCTTTGTAGAAATGTAATGGGTTCTTGAAAGTAAATAGTTATGATTGTATCTACACCTTGCTGATAGAAAAATATGGTAAGATTGTGATAATTTAGAGCACCCTTTCCAAAGTCACAGGTATTTAACTTCTCAGACCGTGGTGATATCTCCATACCTCTCACATGGATTGCTGATGTTGATCAACAGTATGCTTTGATGTACAAGTGATGGGAAGATAACCACAATTATTTGGAAGAGCTGGTCAAACTGGCTACATGCTGCTGCTTTCCTTCTCTAACTCCTGCCTGTTTCCCTTAGCCAGCGCTTGATGACCAAACTGAGAGTGATTACCAATGATCAATATGCTTAGCAACCATATCCCTTAATCTCAAACACCAACTCCTGGAGGTGTGGGGAGGAGCATTCAATTTGTTCCTCATGACCCATGAGGAAAAAGGGATATGATAAGGGAGGGAATAGGAAAAAACTGAAGTGCTTTTTCAATAGGACCTGTGGAACGGCTTCCCCTCTCAAATGAGAAATAAGACCAAATGAGACAGTTTATGCCATATAATATTTAATTTATGGTATTTTTACCCTGCTCCTCAGCCAAAAAAGGCTCTCGGAGCAGCTTACAATCAATTAGCAAAGAAGACACTCCCTGCCCTCAGGTTTACAGTCTAAAAAAGACATGACACACAAGGAAAAGGCGCTGAGGAGAGAACAAGGAATAAAGAGAGAGAATGAAATTAAGCAGAGCTGCGAAAGGGCTGATGGGATTGTCTTGCTCCGAAGGAGGGTGTCAAACTGGAGCAGGGCCCTGACCTTTCCTCTGCCTGCTTCTGCCTCTGCTCTTTCTTCTTCCCCGCAGGGTCAAGAGGTCAGCCCCCATAATAATACATGTCTTTAAGATACAACAAGATTTCTTGCTTCAGGCTCTCACAGAATCAGTTCCCATTCCCCATATACAGCACAGGCTTTCCTCTTTTGATGATGATTCTTGGTGCTGGACTTGTCTGACCCTCAGCTCTGGGCTAAAATGGATGTTACTGTAAACCAGTCTTTAAAGCCACTGTTTGGAATTCCCTCCCCACCTTTTAAAAACAATGCAAAAGCAGTTTCATTTCAGAATACGATAATGTGGGATGTGTGCCATATTCTGTGCTGAAAATCATCCCTCCAAAGGTATGTTGTAAAAATCTGAACAGATCTATGATTTGCACCCCAAAACACGTCCATTTCCCTTGACACGCATCTTACACGCATCTTACACGCATCCTACATGTGTTCGCTGATACGCACACCCAAACCGTCCACACACAGCACCCCAAAGCCCCATTCCCTACTGCCTGTCCATTGTATCCATTTCTGCAAAAGTCAAGCTGCTTGCAAGTGATTTAGCGGCGCGTGAACTAGGAGCTTGTCAAAATCGCCATTGTTCCTTCTTCTCCAGGTCAGACTCCATTATACACAATCAGGGACACGCGTCGGCTACCTGACTTAGAGGAACCAGGAGTGTGACTCATCCAGATGTGACCATAGCACACCTGGAGAGGGATAAAATGACCATATAAGGGAATGATAGAAGTGAAGGGACGTTGCAAAGCATCTCTGGGTACAAGTAAAATAGCACATGGCAATGCAACGCCACATATGGCCACTACTTGGGACTACTTGAGAGTAAAATGTCAGTTGGGCTATAAACCAATGAGATGAGGGCTAATGTCATGTGACATCTGATGTATAAAAGTATTTGTTTGAACCTTGGCGTGGTGTGACTCTGGAAAGCAGCGTTAGCGTCCAGAGGTCACCTATTCTGCGCAGAATAAAATCAGTTTCCAACGCTTCAAGAGGTCTTTCGTCAAGTGTTCATATCTGGACTTTGGACACTTGGAAATAGCATAATTTATGCAACAGTTATTTGCCCAAAAAAGTGGAGAATCCTGAGCACAGACTGCAAGATGCATTTAAACCACGATGGGGGAATGTGTGTGTCTCTAGGTGTTGGACTACAACTCCCATCATCCCTCACCATTGGCTAGGCTGGCTAGGGCTGATGGGAGTTATAGTCCCATCAGCCCTACAAGTTCACCCTCCATGGTTTAAAGTAATGTGTAGCTTGGCAAGCTGGAAGCAAAACCAGCCCCGGGGCACAGGTGTCTCCTGGTGGCATCATCTCGTGCTTTGGAATTGACTTGTGGTCCTCTTACCGAAACATTTTTGCCATCGCTGGCCTATCTTCTCCTTCCTAGTCTTGGGTGTGGCTTTTAGAGAAGACAGTTTGGTGCCAGGCCTTGGTGATTTGTCTGCCTCTGCTGTCTCCAATCTCCCCCACTTCAAAGCTGTGGGCACAGATCAGGCCCTATCTGACGGCAGAAGCTCCAGCAGCCAGCCCAGCCCTAAATTGGCTGCTAGCGGCTGTGTTAAGACGCAGCAGCAGTCCAGTGTTCCTTGTGAGATTATGCCTGGGTGTTGCCTCCACAGCTTTCCTCCTGCTGCTCCTAATCTTCCAGGTGCCACTGTTTCTTGGCTCTCAGCAGTCCCTATTCCAAGCAAGGGTAATGCTGCTGCTACAAGCTGCCTATGCGCAAACTCCCTAGGATCAAGGAAGACAAGCATGCCCAACGCTGTGACCCTCCAAGCCAAACAAGGCCCAAGCACTAAGCCACATATTTTTGCTGCCTTGCCTCCAGAAACAAAGGTGATCAAGCAACTAGCATTCCACAGTTCATGGCCAGTGTGGGCTTTTTTGTTCATCTTGGTGGGTCACAAGTTATGCACTGCTGAGGTTCAGGATCCACATGTATTTACGCAGCAGCAACCTGGATCCCTTCTGGACTGTAGCTTTGCACCATGGTGGAGTAAAACAGCTCTCTCACCCCATTTGCACATTTGATTGTGAATGGGGAACCGTGTGTTGCCAAAGGGCCCAGGGACTTGCCTTTTCATAGTGTGAGATTCTCTGCTATTCTTAGATGTTAAAGCTATATAACGCCCAGCAGAGCCTAATCCAGTCTGTGTCTACTCCTACACAAGACACTGATTACATGCACACATTAGCCCATCATCTCTCAGCAATGGCTATGCTGGCTAGGGCTGATGGGCA
Source organism: Anniella stebbinsi (assembly GCA_029215795.1). Classification (NCBI taxonomy): domain Eukaryota; kingdom Metazoa; phylum Chordata; class Lepidosauria; order Squamata; family Anniellidae; genus Anniella; species Anniella stebbinsi. The sequence goes on from JARDYH010000004.1 coordinate 15,941,079, forward strand.
CTGCAGTCCAACATCTGGAGGGCCGCATGTTCCCCATGCCTGCTATAGCCCTATTCAAGCTTTGGAAAAACTTGTTTCAACAGGGAGCGGGACAGGGTTGTAAAGAGTATTTCTGCCCATGGATATCATATGCACCATCAGGCTCCTCCCCAGGCATCTCTGCCCATGAACATCTGCAGAGAGCAGGCCTTTGTGTATATAGGTGTACACACAAGCTGGCACCCTGCGCTATTGAGGTTTCAGCACGCATAGAAGCCTCTGCACACAGCTATACTCGTGAAGGCCTCTTCCTTGCAGCCATCCATGCTGTATGCAGACATCTGAAGGAGGAATCAAATGGCGCATGATATTGAACGAAGTTGTTTTTAAAATGCCTGAATAGGGCTTCATGATCAAGTCAGCTTTTTCTTCTCTCCCCTCGCCTACTCTGTATAATATCTAGCCTAAGGAACAGATCCAAAAAGCTTGTTCGCTATTTTGTACATTTCTGGTTAGCCCTAATAAAGGTATTGCCTGATTGTGGATTTGGGGATTACTGTTTACTTTGTTTTGTTTCCCCCATTGTTATTATTATAATGCTACCCTTCCTCCAACGGGTTCAGAGTGGGAAACATTGTTCATCCACCCGGTGAAGTAGGTTAGGCTGGGAAATAGTGCCTACTGCATAAGTCATCCAGCAAGCAAATCTCTCCAGTTGACACCAGTCATTCTGATCACTACATCCCACTGGCTCTCCATCTGCCTCTTACAGAGCTAGGAATGCTGGAGATAGCTATACACACTGCATCATCATTGATTTCCAGTGCACCTTTTTGCACACTGCATTTAATCGTAAGAAGTGCTGCCTTTAAGCACTGAGCATGCAGGGCTGAGCTATACAGCAGCTCTTTGTTGGCACTCACAACATAATCTGAGCTACTGTGATATGTGGAGTGAGGGTTGAGTTTTTAAATCTGGGATTTATATCCACAAAGCTCACTGACTGACTTCGGGAAAGTCACTGTATGGATAATAAAAGACAAGTGCATGTCTTTTAAGGAAGAGCAAATTACAAATATGAAAAATCAATGAACAAACTACCGTATTTTCCGGCGTATAAGACGACTTTTTAACCCTGGAAAATCTTTTCTAAAGTCGGGGGTCGTCTTATACGCCGGGTGTATAGGACGGATGGAGGGGGGCTGCGTCAGGAAAGGTCGGGGATTGAGACGAGGCCTTGGTTCTCCCTCGCACCTCAAAGGTAAGCGCCCCCCTCCTCCCCTCCGCGCGCCCCCTGCTTACCTTTGAGGGACGTCTACTCCCTTCCCTGTCCGGCACCGGCGGCTACTGCCAGCGGGCTTCGCGGCCTGCTCTAGAGTGGCGCGCCGGGTGATGTCATCACCCAGTGCGCCACCCTGGAGCAGGCCGCGAAGCCTGCTGGTAGTAGCCCCCGGTGCCGGACAGGAGCGGACGTCCCTCAAAGGTAAGCGCCCCCCTCCTCCCCTCCGCGCGTTGGAAGAGGGGTAGTCTTATACGGTGAGTATATCCCAAACTCTGTATTTTAACTGGAAAAGTTGGGGGTCGTCTTATACGCTGGAAAATACGGTATTTACAAGTAAGAAAAGGCAGGTGTATACAGGAAACTGGTTCAAGTCACCATTCAGCTACAACGCTCAATCTAGGGGTTGGACAACACACTATGGGCCTACTCAGACAACATGCTAAGCCATGGTTAGGCTGCTACCCTTTTGCAGCAAGTTGTTAATGAGTGTGTTGAATCTATGGTTATGTAGTCACCATGGTTAGAAATGGTTCACACGACACACTAAATCATACTTCACATGACACGCTACACCATAATGTTGAGCTCAAAATGCTTAATCTCCAAGTTAGATTATTGCAATGCACTCACGTGGGGCTGCCTTTGTGGGGCTGCCTTTGAAGGCGGTTCGGAAGCTGCAGCTTGTGCAAAATGCAGCGGCCAGATTGATAACTGGGACCAGAAGATTCGAGTATATAAGAGCTACTCTGGCCCGCTTGCATTGGCTGCCTGTATGTTTCTGAGCCCTATTCAAGGTGCTGGTTTTAACCTATAAAGCCTTACATGGCTTGGGACCACAATACCTGATGGAACGCCTTTCCCGACATGAACCTACCCGAACACTACATTCAACATCTAAGGCCCTCCTCCGAGTGCCTACTCCAAGGGAAGCTCGGAAGTCGGCAACAAGGGAGAGGGCCTTCTCTGTGGTGGCCCCCCAATTGTGGAACACTCAACATTGTTATCTTTTCGGCGCCAGGTCAAGACTTTCCTCTTCTCTCAGGCATTGAGCAATATCTGATGAACCTGGGTTTGTTTTATTTTTAGGTTTATAGCTTTTTAAAGTTATTACAGTGGTTTTAAATGTATGTGTATATTGTATGTTTTTGCGGTTTTAATTTTTGTATATTGTTTTTAATTGTTTTAATCTTATGTAAACCGCCCAGAGCGCTTTGGTTATGGGGCGGTATGAAATCAGATTAGTCTGCCAGGATTTGTTCTTGACAAATCTATGCTGGTTTCTAGTAATCACTGCATTGTTTTCAAGGTGCTTACAGGTTGACTTCTTTATCATCTGCTCCAAAAATTTCCCAGGGATGGATGTGAGATGAACTGGTCTGTAGTTCTCAGGGCCCTCCTTTTTGAAGATAGGGACATTAGCCCTCCTCCAATCATCTGGCACTTCCCCCTCTTCCATGATTTCACTAAGATAATATACAGTGGTTCTGAGAGTTCTTCTGCCAGCTCCTTTATTACTCTAGGATGTTCGTTGGGCCCTGGAGATTTGAACTCGTTCAAAGAAATTAGGAGTTCCTTGACCATTTGTTTATCAATCTCAACCTTCAATCCTGCCCCTTCAGCTTGTACTTCACTTTTGCCGGGGTGGGGTGGGGGGTGGGGGGGTGTCATAGGCCCGCTTTTGGGAGAAGACTGAGCCAAAGAATTGAGCACTTCAGACTTTTCTTTGTCATCTGTTATAAATTTGTCATTCTTATTAAGCAGTTGAACCACCACTTCTTTCTTCTGTCTTTTATTATGCGCATACCTGAAGAAAGCTTTTTTTCTGTTGTCTTCTTTTTTCCTTGTTGGAATTGTTTGTAATTGTGCCTTTAAAATTTCCTTTTTAAAAAAAACTCCCACCCATCTTGGACTCCTTTTTTCATTAGATCCACTTGCCATGGAACCTTATCATAATTCTGAGTTTATTAAAATTAGCTTTCCTAAAATCCAGAGTACGCGTATGGCTACACTCAGCTTTTGCTTACTTTAAAATCAAAAACTCAGCCATCATAACTAGTAGCCGTAGATAGCCTTACCATATATGAAATGTGTGTAATCCCCTTTTATAGCCATCTAAGTTGGTGGCCACCACCACACTTTATGATGCTGAAAATTACTTTCTTTGGTCTGTCCTAAATCTCCCACCATTCAGCTTCATTGTCAGCTCAATCATGTCCTCCCTTACTCACCCTTTTTTACACTGAAAAAACCCAAACATTGTAACCAAAGCTTCTAAAACCTTTGGATTCATTTGTATGCAAGATATGGGCACCTCTAAATATATCACTGGGAAATCTGTGACCCTCCAAATGTTGTTGAAGTCCAACTCCTATCAGCCCCAGCCAGCAGGCCCAATGTCCAGGGATGATGGGAGTTGCAATCCAACAATATCTGGAGGGCCACAGTTCCTCACCCCTGAATTCTATGGTCAGGATGGGAAGTTGATGGAGGAGAGGAGAATATTAGGGATGTGCACTGGATCGGACCCGATCCACGATCCGAGTCCGGTCCAGTGGGAAATCGGATAAATTATCCGATTTCCGATCCCGCAGCTGGATCGGCCGATCCAATCCGAACCGGTCCGAAAAGGCTCCGAACCGGTTCGGCGGATCGGCGGATCGGCGGGCGCCCACTGGCGCCCACCGCCGCTTCCATTGGCGGGCGCCAGCGGGCGCCCGCCGATGAAAGTGGACAGCGGGGGGGGGGGGGGGGGAGGAGGGGGGCGCTTACCTTCTCGGCCCGTCCGCTCCCGTCCGGCACTAGCAGCTACTACCAGCGGGCTCCGCGGCCTGCTCCAGGGTGGCGCGCCGGGTGATGTCATCACCCGGCGCGCTACTCTAGAGCAGGCCGCGGAGCCCGCTGGTAGTAGCCGCCGGCGCCGGACGGGAGCGGACGGGCCGAGAAGGTAAGCAGGGGGTGCGTGGAGGGGAGGAGGGGGCGCGCGGAGAGGGGGAGGGGGGCCCTTACCTTCCCGGCCCGGCCGCTCCCGTCCGGCGCCGGCGACTACTACTACCAGCAGGCTCCGCGGCCTGCTCTAGGGTGGCGCGCCGGGTGATGTCATCACCCGGCGCGCTACTCTAGAGCAGGCCGCGGAGCCCGCTGGTAGTAGCCGCCGGCGCCGGACGGGAGCGGACGGGCCGAGAAGGTAAGCAGTGGCGGGGAAGGGGGCTTACCCCCCCCTGGAGCCGTCCGCTTCTATCCGCTGGCGCCCGCGGGCGCCAGCGGATGGAAGCGGACGGCCCCAGGGGGGGTAGGGAGCGCGGGGGAGGGGGCTTACCTGCCGGGGCCGTCCACAGCGGACGGCCCCGGGGGGGGGGAGGGAGTTAGGCCCCCCCTCACCCACCCGCCGCCATTTTTTCCTCATAGACTTGCATTGCAATGCAAGTCTATGGGGAAAAAAATGGCGGCCGATCCAAAAATGTACGATTTTTGGGTCGGGATCGGACTCGGTCCGGTCCGGGGGGCCTCCGATTTTGTCCGAACCGGTCCGTGACAAAATTGGAGGTCCCGATCCGGGTCCCGATCCGATCCGGGGGGTCCGTGCACACCCCTAGAGAATATTAGTCCTTGTGTAAAACAAGACACATCAGGTAGATTCGTGTTTTATTTTCTGTACCTAATGACAAAACATACCAATATTTACATCTCCTTTTCTGGTCCAAACATCTAGGGTTTTTTCAGTGTGAATGTTTACCTTACCTTGTAAACAGTGACAGTTAAGAATATCTTTCTCTAAGGAAAGCAAGCAATATTCTTGACCCAAGAGATTTCATTAAAAAGTATAGCTTGCCATACTTTCTCTTGTTTTTCATCCCAAGGCAGTATTAAGAAAAGTTCTATACTGCTATATTGGTTCTATGCATCCAGAGATTTTTTTAAAAAAAATCAATTTCCACACAGTAGTGAAACTTACCCGTCATTTTACCATTTCCCTCTGAAAGAACACCAAAGACTTGCGGTTCTTTACCAAAGTCTGCAGAGAACAAGTGATAATTCATAAACATTTGTGAAGGACAAATACACAATCTTTTCAGAAGTTAACGTTTATTTTTTTAAAAAAAACCTATTTACAAACATCTGCAGTGAGAACCAAGATTACTGCAACTACTTGAAAAATGAAAATAGCTGATTCACAAATTACATGTCATTAACTGAATGTCCACTACCATGATTTTCATTAACAGATGCACATATAGACACATTTATTTATCCCATAATAGTCTGATTAGATAATCTTGTCAGTCACCCCAGTTTATAGGATTGTCAAGAATCAACATATACACGAGATATCCATGTATCCCCTTTCCCAGTCACACAAATTACTTGCGTGTGTAGGGTCGTGGTGAGGCAGAAATTAAACGCTGCTGGAAACCATGACACAGGAACAGCCCTACATACTGAAAGTAAACAATCATACGTTGGAAGAATGAATCCCCCAAGGAAAAAATCTCTAAAGATAACACTGCTGGCTGTTCCATCACATTCATTCGATTCTGCTAGACAAACACCACAGGTCTTTCCAACGGGAGTCAGAAGCCAGCACACTCCATCTTTCATGCTGTACTTCAAAAGCTAGCTGAAGTTATGAAAATGACTAGCATCTTAGAGGAGGAAAACTAAATTTTGGAAGCCAATTAACCCAAACACCAATTGGCAAACTCTTTCTTTCTTCATCGTTTGATGCTATTTCTATTATTACCCCACAGCACACAGATGAAGGATCATCCATGACATCAGTACTTGGTACTTTTTCGTTGGTTCAGTTGACCATGATGAAATTCGATTTACAGTGAGCTTTAAAGAAGAAAAAACAACAACAATAAGACAGGTTGACCCAATAAATGACTCGTGTGACTAAATCTTGTTTATTTCAATTGACAGATTCAAACTGAAAACAGAGACATACCATAAGTGTTCCTTCACCTTGCGACCCCCCCTCCCCGCTCAAGCTTCATGCATCTCCATTGCCCGCTATAGGTTCTTGTCTACAAATGCTTTTGCTGCAAAATATTTGACTAAGATGTTTCAACTCCTGAATACTAACTGCTAGCCTATCTATTGTCTGCATTATAGTTGGCTGTAGTTTAAGATGTTTAAGTATCTGGGACAGGGACAGTTGCCCTCCTGAATTGAAGAGTGTGTCCCAGTGCACGCTAAGGCCGTGGAGAGGTGGAATACTTCAACATGTTACCCAGCCTTTCAGCACTGATGAAAAGCATTGAAAGAGGAGCCCTGTACAGAAGCCCTCAGTTAAGGCAACTTGTTAGGCCGGGGGTGGGGGAGAAGGAGGAGACTGAATAAATTGACCGGAAATGCAAACCACAAGCAAAGGTGGTGTGGGAAACATTTTACCTATGAACTCTGTGACAGGGTCATGCTCGCCTTCGGTCTTAATGGTGCCTGCAATGCTGTCGTTCTCCAGGATTGGAAGAAAAAGCTGCACAAAGTCAGAGGTATACGGAGGAGCTATCACATCCAGCACCTGTCAGATAGCGAAAGTCTCTGGGTTACTGTGTAATAAAAATACTGGCTGGTACATATTTTCCTGATCTCTGCGATCAATCTATCTTACACACTTTGCAACTCTGAATACCGGTTGTGTACCTAAACAGACACAATGTACAGTAACAGTGGAGGACAGCAGCCTGATGTTTCAGGCAACGTACAGATAAACAAGGTACAGTTTAAGGGTATGAAGTCCATGAAGTAGCATGAGAGGGTGACACCTACAGACAAATACCAGGACAAAAATGGAAAAGTCCAAGGTGCAAAACATGGAGTCATTCAAAAATGCCTGTGCATTTCGAGCCTTACCTCTCAAAGCAAAGAGCATTCATTGAGCGTTTACATACCCAGAAAGAAGGCCAGTTATCATATACAAAAATGTAATAAACAAACACGGCATTCATACACAAAACACATAAATCAGCATTACTGACATTCCTACAAAATATAAATCAAAACACACAACTAATATAATAGCCAACGTCAAAGGAAACAACAATATAATGACACAATATATGCTCAAATACAGGGACTTTTATAACTGACAAGGAAAAACTCTTTTAAGGACCAAATTCTATCTGGCACTCATGAAGTCAATAAAAGGGTGTCAAAACATTGGAAAAATAGACAGTCTTGTCTTTCATCTCTTAAGCAGACATCCTATGTTAACGTACTCATCTCCGCCATCTTCAAAACTTTACACAACCATATTTTCAAAGTGGGTACAACACTACTCCTCCAATTTCTGGCAATCAACATCCTAGCAGTGATTAACAGATTCCAAACTATGTATAAACAGGATCTATCTGTTTATGTACATAACAAATCAAAACTGTGAGTCACATAATTTAGAAACAAGTGTCATTGATACTGCACACAACATTTCCCCAAAAGAGATTATTAGAGTAGGACTGATTTTGTATAAACATATTCCTGTCGTGAAGAACTGACATTCAAAATACACTGCGATCCTTGAAAAAGTTGTATTTTGAACCGTTTTGGGCATTTTCCTATTTGTCACTGTGCAACTTCTGTGTGCCTTGCAGCGTTTTGATGATTGATGTTCTGGTAATGTCCAGGTTAGATTGCCACAAGGTGATATATGTGGGACTGCCTCTGAAGCTCATTTAGAAGCTTCACCCAATTCATTATACAGCTGCCAAGAGGTTAACTAGAACTCACTTGTCAGAGCATAATTTGCCACGGCTAGAAAACATTCACCAGCTTCCAGTTTGTCTCCAGGTGCCATTCAGTGTGCTGGTTTTAACCTATAAAGTTCTACATGGCTTGGGATCGGGACATCTGAAGGACTGCCTTCTCCCAGATGAACTTATCTGTTCTTTTAAGTTCATGTTTGGAAGACCTACTCCAAGTACCTTGCCTACAGAGATTATGTGGGTGGTGACTTGGGAAAGGGTATTTTGTGTGGTGGCATCACCCCGCTGAGGACTCAGATACCGACTATGTTATTATTTAGGTGCAAGTAACAGTTTTTAATTTTCTTGGGCTGACTTCATATTTGGATCTTTGATTTCTTACTGACTTGATTGTAGCAAGCCATTTTGAACCAGAAAGGCAGAATATATTTATTTTCAACAAAATATTTATTCATTTATTACATTTCTATACCATCCAATAGCCAAAGTTCAAATGACCATTCCACAATTCTTTAAAGGCACCTAATCTAATGAGCCAGTGCAAATCAGCTTGCCTAAACCCAACTTTTTAGGCTCCAGCTGCCCAGGTAAAAACTGACCTCAGTCACAAAGTATCTGATCAGAGAAATGTCTGTGTCCAGCTTCTCGAGACATTTGCGAATATAGCCAACCACTGGAAGGACATATCCACGACTCAGCAAGTGCACCATCCTGTCCAGAAGAGTTTTTTTAAGTTCCAGCTGAAAGGACAGACAAGATGACAATATGGGTGATGCTCAGCTAGTTAAATGGCATCATTGCTCAGTCCAAGTAACATCTAAGGACAATGTAACCAGAGAATCTGATCTTTTTCTAACAAAGAACTCCAAACTGCACTAACTGAAGGTTCACATTAAGAAGGTAAGAATTCCCTTGCTGAATGAGAGCAAGGCTTATGCATGTCAGCATCCTCACTCTTGTTGGTCTGATTCACACAGTAGCCCCTGAATGAAGCCCCACATGTTCCAGGGACATTGGTTCAAACAGCAGCTACATTTACCTGTTGCTGGAGAGCACCCTTCCAACACTCTCCTTGCTCTTATCTGGACAAATAAACAACAACAACAAAGAGTTGCCAATTGCCATCACCAGCACTTCACTTTTTTTTTTATCAGAGAGGTACAGGAAGACACTTCTCTGGGGTTTGCCTTCAGTGTTCCTTTGTTCCAGGCCCCTGATTTTTAAGAGGTACTTCTGCCTACAAACATGGAAGTTCCATTTAGCTACCAGGGCTAAGAGCAGTTCATATACCTATATTGGATGGCTCTATCTAACCCCTTTTTAAAGCCCAGGGCCAGCATTAAATTGTGCAATACTGAATTCCACGAGTTAGCTCAGCATTGTAAGAAATAATCCCTTTCCTCCTGCCCTGAGCCTACTGCCAATCAAGGTCATTGCATTTTGAGACCTAAATGTATTTTTTATTTATTTTATTTATTGTTGCATTTATATCCCACATTTGTTCCTCCAAGTAACCCAAGGCGGTGTACCTAATCCTCCTCCTCTCCATTTTATCCTCACAACAACCACTTTGTGAGGTAGGTTGGGCTGAGAGTCTGTGACTGGCCCAAAGTCACCCAGTAGGTTTCCATGGCTGATGGGGACTAGAACCCAGATCTCCCGAATCTCAGTCTACCACTTTAGCCGTTACACCACCCTGGCCAACGAGGATATATAGAAACATTTATAGTGACGTGTGAAGACATTACTTGAGTGTAATTGTTGGCACCACTGATGATAGCAGGTCTTGAGTGGGGAGAAAATCAGAGGGGGACATCAGCGGAGATGGGAGGTAATACTGAAAAGCCATTACTGATATCTACCTAAAGGACAGACCCCGCTCCCTCCGGTCCCTGCCTGCTGACCTCACATACAGGGGGATGTCTAAGATGGAACCAAGAACCATCAATATTTCATCCCTCAATGGCAATACGGAGATGTGTCCTTCAGAAGCATCCTTAATTCTTACTGTGAGCCAGGAGTCACTGGCATTGGCCACGCACATTTTAAAATGTTTTAAACAGTGTGGCTCAGCTCCTGGCTCCCAGGTGCTTTCCACTGGCAGGGATTATATTTCTCTGCATTTATAGACAGACTGGAGTGCACTGCCTCAAAGTACATTCAGAGTTCCCTTCCCTCAATTACGAGCTGCCTAGCCTTTATTTCAGGGCTTCCAGACAGAGGTGCTGAGGTTCAAGCCTATTTGTATGATTTCAAGTACTGATCACAATCCTTGCTAGACACCATAGCTAGCACTGTTTATCACTGGATACTCTTGCTTGATATTCTACAGAAGGGGTCAGCAACTGTTAGCCCCTGGCCCAAATTTTTCTCTTCTCTGCCCCCTCCCCCATTGAGGTATTTCCATTTGGTCCTGAACCGCAAAGCCCAGGAGCAAAAGATCAGTGTGAATGAGCAGACACTTGTGAATGGCAACAGGATTTGGCAGCAGGCTACTTGAAAGGGTATTGATCCATTGTACCCTCCTCTCAACCCTCATCCTCTTGTTAAGTGGCCCTTGAGCAAAACCAGAATCTTGATGAGCAACTCTACAGGAATGTTCTACAACAATTCTGTACGCTCTGCCTTGCAGACTCCTGCTAAATTTTGCAAAACTCAAGATGCCCCAAGATATGGTGTTCTAGATCCCAAGGGCATGTCTATGTTACTAAAACTCAGTATTTCCAGCCCTCCCACCAGAATTGTAGTTGTACAAACAGGCAAGATGTACCAGCAGCTTCACAAAACAACTCCAAGGATCCAACAGGAAAAGGCATGATGGTCAAGCCACCTCACTTTTGTAATGCACAGGTGAAAGGTAGAGAAAATCCTTGAATTTTCATCACCTGCTCCATGACATCCAGCTGAGAGTGCTCCGTCTCAAAGAGTTTGACAAGAAGCTGTAACACCAGAGGATGAAGCAATTGATGGCACGTGCTGATCTGTAAACCCAAAGGCAACAAATGTAAGCATTCCTGCACTTCTATTAACACATGCATACACACACAGATTTCATGTAATTCCAAGGCCAAATAAAATAATAAAACCAGCACATACAAAGGTATCAAGCCCCTTTATCTCCTCTAACTCCTTATCACACACACACCTGGTCAATGGATACCTGGGCTCTGTATATTTCACAATTCTCCATATGCATCACACAAATGCAGAATTTGATACTGGGTCCAACACTGTCTGAATGGGCATCAAGTATGTGCATGCAATACCTGGTGAACTTTATTTATTTATTGACAGAATATATAAATCACTCTATGTCTAAAAAAGACTCCCAAGCGGTTAACAGTAGAACAAACAAAAAAAGAATAAAAATACCCCAAAAGAAAGCTATTTAAAATCACGTTATACCAATAAAACCATAGCTGGTTATTCAAGGAAAGCTCGTTTAAATAAAAAATATCTTTACCAGGTGCCAGAAATAAAGCAATGCTAGTGCCTGCCTGATAACAACTGGCAGGGAATTACACAGAGAGGGAGCCAGAACATTAAAAGCGTTACTCCAAGTAGACTCCAAATGGATCTCTGGTCCAGGCAGAATCTGGATTTTCACTTCAGAGGGAATCCTAGTGGGATTTCGGGTGATCAAGAGATGGAGCATCAATGCCCTTTGTAATCCTTTGCCCCTCTCCAGAGCAAACGAAACCAGAATAAAGCACACAAATCACATATTTAGTCTCCCCTCCCCCTATTTTCCCTTTTTTACACTAACTTACATTTTGATCTTAGTGTAGCACGAATACAGAGAGCTCTAGCCTTACCTCATCCAATAATGCCAAGTGCACTGGAGTATGATCAGTCTGAAGCTGGAAATATCGAGGCTCTGACACTGTCCAGTCAACCCATTTCAGTACCCCCATGGCAACTACTGGAAACCTAAAGATACAGGGAAGCCACGCTAAATATGGAAAATTCAGGCATCAGTCCTCAACAACCTAGCGCTTAATGCTTTCACCTGCTGTTAAAGACCTTCAATACAGAAAACGCTAAAATGACATTTAATGCAAGTTTTACTTTTAAGCAAACGACTCAAAATCTTTTTCCAAGGACCATACTTACCGAATGCACTGGTAGAGGGTACTCAGTTCTGCTACAAGTTCAGAAGCTCCTTTATTCTCATTGCAGCAAAGATTGTGAACAGTTTCAACAGCTTTCGAAGTGGACTTGAGTTCATCTTTATTTATGCTCACTCTCTTGTTCTAAGAATTAGATAAAACATGGTTTGGGAGATAAAAAGAGGCATGTGTGGTGCACGATATAGTTTTTTATTCTGCCAACCTTTCTGAAAAGGGGACATTTTTGAGTTCTCTATGTGCATTTTGCTTTGTGCATTTTGCTTCCCACAGACAAGATACTATGCAGAGATATTCCCAGTTTGATATAATGAAGCTATGCAGTAGCAATTTGTTGATAAAGTGGAAGGTTTGTACCTGTAAAGATCTCAAGATGGGAAGAATGACTGAAATTATTGGCAAGAGAATGCTTGCCCTCCAACTGACTAGAGGTAAGACAAGGAGCATCAGCCAGCAGGAGTTATACCAACATGCTGTGTTTGGCTGTGTCCAGTCTCAGCTTGCAGCAAAGAGCAGATCCTCAGCAAATTTGGGGGAGTGAGACTGATATGACAATATGACTAAGGCAGAGCCTGTAGACTGCAGACAGCATAAGTAATCCATTCCTAAGCACTAAACCCAATAACTGATTCATCTCCTTTGTTAGAGGATGCCTGAATTTATAAGCTGCAAGATAGGCAGTGAGAGCTCATAGAATCATAAAGTTGGACGGGGCCTATAAGGTCATTGAGTCCAACCCTCTGCTCAATGCAGGAATCCACCTTAAAGCATACCTGACAGATGGCTGTCCAGCTGCCTCATGAATGCTTCTAATGTGGGAGAACCCACAACTTCCCTAGGTCATTGGTTCCATTGTCGTATTGATCTAACAGCCAGGAAGTTTTTCCTGATGTCCAGCCATAATCTGGCTTCCTGTAACTTGAGCCCATTATTCTGTGTCCTGCACTCTAGGATGATTGAGAAGAGATCCTGGCCCTCATCTGTGGAACAACCTTTCAAGTATTTGAAGAGCGCTATCAAGTCTCCCCTCAGTTCCAGGCTTAACATGCCCAGTTCTTTCAGTCTCTCCTCATAGGGCTTTGTTTCCAGACCCCTGTAAACAAAGCCCTATGAGGAGCCATACATCCAAACCTCCTTGCACCAAAGCAAGTATACCTAAATAATAATTTATTTATTTTACTTATTTATTTACTACATTTCTATACCGCCCAATAGCCGAAGCTCTCTGGGCGGTTTACAAAAATTAGTCCATTAAGGTACAATCCTATGCCCGTCTAAACAGACACAGAATTATCATCTGTTGCTCCACACTGCAAGAGAAGCAACAGGATAATTTTAACAAGAAAAGTGCTAGAGATGGCTCAAGCTACTGGCACACCACTTCTCTTAACCTCAGCCCTCCCCATTTGTAATATGGGATGTTGTCATGCCCTCGCTAGAGGAATCTTCCTCAGAGGGGGAACTAAAGCCTTCAGAAACCGGGGGAACACCAGATCAGTCACTGGCACCAGACCACGAGGAGCATGGGCCTTCGGGGAAGACTACTACAGGTGCTTCCCTGGCAGGGGGAAGGAACTCTGACTCTGGAGCAGATACTGAGCAACCCCCTTGACCCCCAGGAGCATCGTCATCTCAAGCGACAAGCCATTAGGCCTCCTGTAAGAAGTGCTTGCTTACAAAGATGGTCCTCGGGAGAAAGTGACTCCACTTTGGGGCATGGCCAGAGAGCTCTAATGGACAGCAACTGAGCCTGGTTGGGCTGAGCAGCCATAGTGATTAAAAGCCTTCAGTCAGAGCTTACTAGCTGCTAGAAACAATGTCTCACCCGATTTCCCTGCCTTGTCTTCTGGCTTCCTGACCCTGCCTTGTGCTTGAACCTCTGTGCTACAGAACTTGGACTCCTGCTTGACTCTGCCACTACCTAACCGTGCTTTGACCATTTGCCTGTTTGACCACTCCTGCTTTGCCTGACTCCATATCTTGGCACTGAATGCCTGTGCCTTGACCCTGTGCCAGCTAGCTGGATCACTTCTGCCTTTGCCTGAACTTCCTTGAACTAAAAACTGTCTGCTGGAACATTGGGCCTGGTTTATGACTTTGCCTCGTGGTCCAGCCCAATCACTGAGACTGCTACAGATAATGCAGGACAGATGTTAATATTGGTCCATCTTAGAGGTATCTCATAACGTTTACTGTGGATGTGAGGACCCTTTTTCTGCTAGGGGCTGCATTCCCTCGGGGGTAGTCTGCTGGGGACTACATGGTAGCGAGCAGGGTCAGAGCCCCAAAGTGGTTGGAACCACGCTTTTCTTGTTCCGCTTCCCCCACCTGCCCCAGTTTTCTCTTTCTTTCCATCCGGCAGGCTGCCAGGGGAGGGACAGGTCACTCTTGCCACACTTCTGAGCTCATTGCTTCCAGAGGAAAAGCACACAATTAGAGAGATTCAGTTCTGGAATCATGGATTCGGGCACAAAAATATTCCCAATCTCTGCAACCAATCCCTCCCCACCCCACCCCACCCCCCCCAAAACCCTTGATAATGATTTCCTATCTAAAATTGCACAAATATATCGCCTTTTTGTCTTATTTTGGTTATTTCATGAAGTCTTTCACTTAGCCATTGCTTGGGGAAGGAAGTGTGGGATGCAGAGCACTGGGGAGTGGGGTGAGTAACTGGTACACAAAAGCCTGGTATTAGGACCTGGTATCTGTTTGAAATTATGTTGAGGGATCCAGGTTGCCCACTTCTGATCTACTGAGATAGCATACATAAAGGACTTCGGAACAGATAGAAAATGTTCCGTAAAAACACTGTTATTTAAAGAAGGCAAAGCTTTGCGTATGTTACCACTTCTGGAAAGATAGTCGTCAAGCTTACACTTTTATACTAAACGATGACAGGGCATAATATCCTTATCGTTTTAATGCGCTTAAATACTCCCTGAGTTAACGAAGAGTGCTGCACTGAATTTACCTTTTTCCACGTTTCCACAACGCTAGCTGCATATGCCAAAATATGGATGTATTTGTGTTTATGGTCCTGATTGATCTTAGCACCAGGCTTGAACAGTGACAGCATGAAGAGATCGAGGAAAGCAGGAACTCTAATCTGCAGTGGGGCGGGGGGGGGGGGGGGGGGGACATGACAAGAGTTGGTTTATGCAAAACGGTGATTTAAACATGAAACACTGATTATGGATCGTGTTTCTATTCTCAACGAAGCGAATTTCATGGGCAAAATTCACTAAGACGTTAAAACTACGGACCACGGCAGTCACAACGCCACTTTGGTTAAAACACGAAAAGAGCAGATTGTAAACAAATCATACAACCCCGAACCACTGAGATGTCTGTCAAAAGGGTGACCTAGAGAATACGTAGATTGAGTGTGCGCACACATTTTGCTGAGGGGGGGGGGGGTTGCTGAGGGAGGGTATCCAGAGCAGGTTCGAACAGAACAAAGAAGACAAGGGAAAATAAGCACCCCAACATCTTTTTGGAATCAGAGGAGACTCAAGTGGCAATTAAGAGAACGAGCTGCCAATCAGAAATCCCTGGTTTAAAACTTACATCCGTTACAAATTCACAAGATAATCTTTGGCAAGCCACTGTCTGTTAGCGTTATCTGCTCATCCACTATATGGAAAGAATCGTGGCAGCCTACCTTACGAGGCTGCTGTAAGGGTTAAAATGATATAGTATTGTATGTGAAGCACGTCAGATGCTTAGGAAAAGACCTCAATTATTATTATTTTTTTGCAATCATTGGGCATTATGCTATTACAACTGGTACTAAGGGGTAATTTTCAATTTTCCTCTCACATTCACAGTGTCTGTACAGTTGCTAATACCTCTTTTAGAAGAGAGCAGAAGGAGGCAAGCAAGACACAAAATTGTCTTAGGACAAAGATAGGCAAAAACATGCAAATTCACATGGAGAGGCTACACAGGGCACTCAAGGGTTGGGAGGAATCAGATGCCTTAAATACTTTATAGATGCTTATTTCCTGATGAAATGAATTAATGATATAGTTACAGTGCTACAGAACAAGATTAAAGAAAAGTTTGTGTTCCTTTCTGAATGCAACTAGACAGCCACAGTAATAAGCAACAGGTATTAAATATTCTGAGCTTCCCCTCTGAAGAGATACAGTGTGAACACCATCCTTGTTGCTCCCAAAGCAGAAGCACAAAAGCTGCTTCTTCAGACAAGAGGTTGCTACTAACCAGTTCTACTGGGGGAGGATCCATGCTTGTGAACATCTTGAAGAGGACTGTGATATCTGCTGGGTTCAGAGCTCCTTTTGATAACATGGCACCAAGTGCTTGGCAGGCACGAGGGTAGGAGGCAGCAGTTCCCAGGGCCAGAGTGATCTGACTAGCATCGTGGCCTCTTGACAAGATCCAAACAAGAAAGAAAGCCCATTTTAGGCAATCTACAGACATCAGACCGCTAATAATGGAAGACAGCAACTGAACAATTGTTCAAGGGTGGGGGTCATGTTGAAAATGGTCAAACCAGAATAGCATCCTTCATCCTGGGATTGAAAATAGTTATTACCAAGAGGACTAAATTTGGCATCTAATGTGTGGCACATCACACGCTTATCTCCTTAATATTAACTATACTTTGACAATCATATCAGTAATTAATACATATTAAAACAAACACGGATCCAAATGCAAATTAAGGGAAAGCTCCAGATCTGCATAATCCCAGGTGGTAATTGATAAGATTTTACAAAATGTCAGAAAGATGCTCAAGCAATGTGAAGCAGGTATTGAGGTTGGGGAAGGCTGCCAAAAATCAAACCTGGTGCTCTCCATACATGTTAGTCAACAACCCCAATCACCCCCAGCTACTGGGGATGATGGGAGTTTAGTCCAACACATCTGGAGAGTACCTTGTTGGAGAAGGCTGATGGAGGGGAAAGATATTTTCAGTTTATTTTAGGATGCTGCTATGGGACACTACCATATACCTCAAGTTGTGCATGAAAAAGGCTGCAAATATCCCAGAGGTCAATTCTGTAGACTTCCAATCACACACACACACAAAATAATTTTGCCAGGATTGCTTTGGTAAATCAGCCCAAAACCTTGTGGATCCAGCTACGTGTTTTTCAGGCCAGGTTCAGCTTGGACTAATATCTCAAAATGAACTACACCTATGGAATGACCCAGGCTTCCTTTTCTATTGGGTTTGCATTATGCTAAAACAGGAAAAGATAAAATTAGGAACAAGCACAGCTGAAGATAAAATCAAGAACAAATGTTTTAAGATGTAGTAAGATCTTACTTCTCATGAGCAAACCGCTGAACCTCCTGAGCAATCCTGCGCACAGCAGAGCCACCTTGCTCTTCTTGGGCTAATATGGACATTATAGCTTGGGCAAAGAGATATGTGTGTTCGCCATGGCACACCATTTTCTGAAAATACATTGAGACAGATTGTCAGCTACTCTGTCTGTTGAATAGGATAAGCCTATTCAACAGACAGAAAATATCATGTCTTAAAATTTATGTTCTGGCATTTCGTTTAAACAGTGCAAATGGTGGCAAAGTAAAAAGAGGGTGGGAAAAGGCTGCCCTAGACAGGCCATTATTTGAGGCTGCCACTAATCCCTCTCTTCCCAGGCATATGCAGAAGACTTGGAGAAAGCAGGCTATTTGCTCTTGTACTGGGCATTGACGGAAGTGATGCAAAACCACACTGGGAAGGCTGAGAAACTCCTCCTCCTCCTCCTCTTCTCTGTTCTCCATAGAGGGAAGGGGTTGTGTTGTGTTTCCCTAGTGCTGGACTTCTGCAGGAAATGGCAGAAGCGAGACAGCGGATCCTACAAACGCCCAGCTTACAGGAGAGACCCCCTCCTTTCTTCCATGGAGAACTTAGGGAAGGGCAGAATAGGGGGTTTTCTCCCTGACCTGGGCTTTTGCTAGAAGCCGCAGGAAGTGCAAAGGTGCTCACCAGAGTGGGGAGGGATGCTTGCTAATGGGAAGCAAATTTAGGAATCCTGCTAAATCAGATCCGTTACTATGACTTCTACAATTTCGGCTATTTGTTATCAACAGGAACATGTCATCTCTGTGATTCTATACGGTTTGAAAGCTCTTATACAATATGAAACTTAGTTTGCAGGGGGTGAGAGTTTGTCACAACGTCTTGGGATGCAGAACTCTTTCTACAGAGCCAGTAGGGAAACGGGACTCTAGGCATGCAGCTTTCACCTCCTGGAAAATGATCCAAAAGGTGGCAAGACTATCTAAGCACACGTTATGCATGGCCCTTTACATCTTTCAGGTATCTTTGGGATACCTGCATCATAGTTTAAAACCCAACAATTCTTACAGAAAAAGGAGAACTTACAGCAAACTCAGGTAGATTCTTCTCCAGGTTTTCTTCCCCACCATCTAAGATGGTAGCCAGAGAGGTACGAAGTACTCGAGAAAAGACTTCTAACTGCTGGCATGCTGTTGATACACTGGTTATCTCTCCTTGGTACCCAGCATCAGAGATAAGCTGTTAAAAAAAAAGACCAGCAGCTAAGACAAAAGCAGCATTGCAGAACCGAGGGACGCTCATGTTCACCAGAACTTCCATGTGTGCATTCCAACAGTTATCATCACATTTTAACTATAGTGAAATGAAAACAAAACTGTAAGAACGTCAAAGTTTTCAGAACTAAAAATTTAGAATGAGACTAGGGGAAAGGTTATCCAAGTGAGTAAACTATATTATTCCCAGGGCTGATATAATCTGTTGAAAGGTCAAAAATAGATACTTTTGTGGAGCATATTTGCTTCAATCCTTTGGATCTTAACACACACAAAACTTCTCCTGTATGAGAAAGGTCAACTTCATTCGCTTTAGTATTAGGACAACTTTGCATATACAAGTCTGATGTGTGTATGTGTGTGCACGTGTGCTCATAAACTCATAGTACTCCCAACACCACAAGAGGAAAACTCACACTCAACATGCCAAACTTGTATGCATCTTTGATGACCACAAAAAAAATTATATGCGAAAAGGGTTGATTATCTTGCGAACATGCTAGCATCTCTGATTTACCTTAGAAACTAATCATTAATCTATAACTAATATCCTACATATAGTGTGTACCATTTCCACAAGTAGAAACACCCTATGCATTCTTGCTGTCAACTTAATCAACAAATGGCTCTGTGTAACTACTTGCTTATGATGGCAGGAGGGATGGAACCTGATTTTCTAGAAGACTGAAAGAAAATATTCATTACCTTGACAGTAAAGTTCAACATGAGACAGTCTGGATGAGCTTCTGCCAATTTGTAGAAGAGATCCCGCCATGTTGTGTGTGCTATCATTTGCTCAAGCCATGCTGGAGTCTGCCAAAAATCAGGGCAACAGAATGGCATTGATTGAGGGGGACAAGAAAATACGTCTGAGCCTTTAGACAGTTTTAGAATTACTGGAAGGGAAAACAGTGTAGCCCAGCAGAAAGTGCTGATTTTGCACCATGGAGACTTGGGCTCAAATGCCAACTCAATAATGAACTCACTACCGGGCACTTCACAAGTTACTTGCAAAAGAGTGTACATTTCAGAAAAGCAGGTAATGTATGAATGGCAATATGCGTACCATTTACTATGAGTAGCCAGATCAGTTAGGCATTGCACATAATGGCTTCCAAGGTCTGTGGATCCATGAAGAAGACAGGCCTGCACCTTCATGCACATGTACAATTCATCCCCATGTTGGAAAAAGTAATGGCTGAAACAGCCCTTGTGGAATTAAACGTGTAACAGCCTCAGGCTCTGTTCTCCAAGGGTAAAATGGGAAGCAAAGGTCCCACTGGACAGTGTGAAGAAGCTCAAAGTGATCTCTCTCCCTCTCTAAAAGCTAAGAACATTTGTATCTAGACAACCAACAAGCAGGGAAGCCCTCTCCTACACACACATCTTTCTGAGGCCCCAACAGAATGACTTGCTGAACTAGTTTAAAGGGTTTATGGAGGGTAGACTGGATTTTCTATCGGCCTCATACAAGTCCTTTGGGATTCTGCTTTATCATATTTGGCAGCATTACGTGATGTGCATTACCTCTCCTTCCTCTGTGAAAATGGAATCTGCTTTTCGAGGATCAAAGTGTTTAATGAGCAAGCTTTTCAAGTGGTTTTCCACCGTCTCCTGGACTTGAATTGGCTCAACACCTGCAGTAAGAAAGATCACCATGTACAAATCTAAATTTAAACAAGCAGCAATTGCTTAACATCTCGTTTGACTATTCCTCATGCCAAGAGAGTACCCATCCTCTACCAAATTTAACCGGGAGGCAACTATGATCAGAAGATGTTAATTTTACAGTAATTTGATTTTGCATGACAGCTCTCATGTGAGATTTCTATTTGCATCATCTATTTGCATTTGTTAACCACTCCGTTAACTCATAAAATTAAATGGCAGCCAATTCTGTACCCCAGGTTTATTTCCCCCACAAAGATGACTCCGAGTACTATGTGTGTTTTTTAATTGATTGATAAGGGATTATGACTAGAAAGGAATTAACTGGAAAGGAAACGACTTTTGGTCATGCTTTATAAAGCACAACAAACTGCCTATGCTAGACTTGTCTTTTTGCTGTATCATCAGCAAGTTTATAATGGAAGCTCTGCAGAAAAGCAGTAGGCAGAAAAAGCGTTAATGGGAACATACCTGTTTGAATGAGCCACTCAGCCAACAAATTTACTGTCTGAGCTACGGCGGTATAGTTCTCAGATAAGAGCTGGATCACATTTTCTGGAGAGCCACCTGCTTGGAAATACCTGTGAAAGGATGTGGACAACCTCATTTGAGCCAAACCTTGAAAAAACAAGCAGGATCAGATCTCAAGGCTCAGGTACCATTTCCATAACTCCTCTTCCACTCACACTACGACTGTCATCCTGAATTTACCTCTTTAAAGTATTAAAAATGGATGGCTCCATGATATAATCCCGGGTGGAAAATTTGTGCAAACATTCCTGTTGGACTTCAGCATCATCTTCTTCTCCATATTCATCATCTTGCTGTTTGAAAGGGCAAAATTGGAACTGTTATTTTTTCCCCCCGTCACACTGGTTTTCTCTCATAAAATACACTCAATGGTGAGGTTAGCATTTTTCCCTGGCTGGGGTTCAGGTACCCTAAGGAATGCAGTTAAGAAAAGCAAAGAAGCAGCAAGGAGCAAAGCACATACTTTCATTATAATATTGCACTGCTTCATCCTATGGTAACAATATATCAAACAAAATGATAGTTCGTTCCAGCCAAGCATCCAGTCTCCAACAATGCTGAGATCTCGATGCCTCAGGAAATCTCATTAGAACAGGGTACTTATCAAACACACTGTATCGAATGAGCAATATAAAACCCGTACAGCCTATTCAGCTTGATTCTGTAGCTGAATTTGAACAACACGATAGTCAATGGTGGGGTAATAAACAACTTTACAGTTGTTCATCTAGGGGGTACTCCCCGCACAACATGGTAATAAATACTCAACCGTGGCATGAATTAGGATCAGTTCTGAGTTGACTATGGCAGCATTCGGACGACATGATAGTCAATACAACTGACGATTGTTTCTCCCCCACCAGTTGCTTAATGTGTCATCCGAATTCAGCCTGTATCTAGGGAGAGTACTGCCAGACACTGGTCATTTCAAGGAAAATTGCGTGTGCATGCTTTTTCCAGGGCCTGAAGGGATTTTTCTTGGACCTTGCAATTTAGGTTTATAAGTAGGGATGTGCACTGGATCGGACCCGATCCACGATCCGAGTCCGGTCCAGTGGGAAATCGGATAAATTATCCGATTTCCGATCCCGCAGCTGGATCGGCCGATCCAATCCGAACCGGTCCGAAAAAGCTCCGAACCGGTTCGGCGGATCGGCGGATCGGCGGGCGCCCACTGGCGCCCACCGCCGCTTCCACTGGCGGGCGCCAGCGGGCGCCCGCCGATGAAAGTGGACAGCGGGGGGGGGGGAGGAGGGGGGCACTTACCTTCTCGGCCCGGTGGCTCCCGTCCGGCGCCGGCGCCTACTACTACTAGCAGGCTCTGCGGCCTGCTCTAGGGTGGCGCGCCGGGTGATGTCATCACCCGGCGCGCTACTCTAGAGCAGGCCGCGGAGCCTGCTGGTAGTAGTAGGCGCCGGCGCCGGCCAGGAGCCACCGGGCCGGGAAGGTAAGGAGGGGGTGCGTGGAGGGGAGGAGGGGGCGCGCGGAGGGGGGAGGGGGGCCCTTACCTGCCCGGCCCGGCGGCTCCCGTCCGGCGCCGGCGCCTACTACTCCCAGCAGGCTCCGCGGCCTGCTCTAGGGTGGCGCGCCGGGTGATGTCATCACCCAGCGCGCTACTCTAGAGCAGGCCGCGGAGCCTGCTGGAAGTAGTAGGCGCCGGCGCCGGACGGGAGCCGCCGGGCCGGGAAGGTAAGGAGGGGGTGCGTGGAGGGGAGGAGGGGGCGCGCGGAGGGGGGAGGGGGGCCCTTACCTGCCCGGCCCGGCGGCTCCCGTCCGGCGCCGGCGCCTACTACTCCCAGCAGGCTCCGCGGCCTGCTCTAGGGTGGCGCGCCGGGTGATGTCATCACCCGGCGCGCTACTCTAGAGCAGGCCGCGGAGCCTGCTGGAAGTAGTAGGCGCCGGCGCCGGACGGGAGCCGCCGGGCCGGGAAGGTAAGGAGGGGGTGCGTGGAGGGGAGGAGGGGGCGCGCGGAGGGGGGAGGGGGGAGGGGGGCCCTTACCTGCCCGGCCCGGCGGCTCCCGTCCGGCGCCGGCGCCTACTACTACCAGCAGGCTCCGCGGCCTGCTCCAGGGTGGCGCGCCGGGTGATGTCATCACCCGGCGCGCTACTCGAGAGTAGGCCGCGGAGCCCGCTGGTAGTAGCCGCCGGCGCCGGACGGGCCGAGAAGGTAAGCAGTGGCGGGGAAGGGGGCTTACCCCCCCCCCGGAGCCGTCCGCTTCTATCCGCTGGCGCCCGCGGGCGCCAGCGGATGGAAGCGGGCGGCCCCAGGGGGGGTAGGGAGCGCGGGGGAGGGGGTTTACCTGCCGGGGCCGTCCACAGCGGACGGCCCCGGGGGGGGGGAGGGAGTTAGGCCCCCCCTTACCCACCCGCCGCCATTTTTTCCTCATAGACTTGCATTGCAATGCAAGTCTATGGGGAAAAAAATGGCGGCCGATCCAAAAATGTACGATTTTTGGGTCGGGATCGGACTCGATCCGGTCCGGGGGGCCTCCGATTTTGTCCGAACCGGTCCGGGACAAAATTGGAGGTCCCGATCCGGGTCCCGATCCGATCCGGGGGGTCCGTGCACACCCCTATTTATAAGGGCTTGTTAGCATAGCATAAGGAAAGAAGCTGTTGGGGAACAAGGCTTGAGGGATATACTAGTGGGGTAATGCTTTAAGATTAAGGGAGTAAGTAGGAGAACAAGAAAACATTGTATTAGAGGCTATTTAGATGCATTGTATGTATATTGATAGGGATGTTTTATTGATGCTGGTTTGTTTTGTTGATCTTTAAGCTATGTGAGGGCTCACACAGTATGCATTCCATCCATATAAGGGAACTGGGTGACTGGTCAATGGTTATAGAAAGGTAGAGTTGTGGTTTAGAAATCCCCATGTCTGGAAGAAAAGAGAAGTAGACCAGACTGTTGGCCGCATGAAAAGAAGTAAAGTCTAGTTTAGGGACAAACAAGCTACCTCAAAGGGAGAAGGGATGTTTTGGGACATTCTGGGAAGAGGATAGTCTAAAGGATGACAAGGACCAATGCACTTAGATGTTTTAAAATAAATTAATATGTATTAAGAGGGAGGTCATTGGTCACTGACTTTGAGAAGGGTTTTTAAGTCTGAACACTGAGGAGGAAAGTGTCTTTCCTTTTCCTCAGGCATTAGATCCAGGCCATTGCTCTGAGTTCAGCATGTAGGCCTCAGTGACTCCTTGGTTTTGCCTGGGAGAAATGGAAGTCCCTCTGCAAAGAAAGAGCTCCTTTGCAGAGACAGTATGAGTGGTGCAAGATCTGAGTATGTTTTTGCTTTGCTTGAGTGAAAGGTTTGTGTTTATGTCTTTCGTCCCTATACCTAGGTCAGATGGCCGATTTGCATATCAGGACAGCTACGGACCTCCACCAGAGTTTCCTTTGTGCTTATGTTACACGTTCTTTTTCTTGAATAAATGCATTTAATTTTAAAGTTTGAGTAGATGTTTTAAGTTGCTATTTAACCTGAGTGAAGGCAAACATTTTGTCTTGAGTCCTCAAGCCCACCTCACCTATAACACTTGGGCCAAACCAGGGCTATGTGAGAAGGGCGTGCCTGAGTATCTAATACCAGGGACCCTGGAATTTTAGCCTTATGTTATTTACATTTGTGTCAGATGATATTCATTGCCATCCATTCCTCATTTCCAGCAGATTAATAAGCCTTCCTAAGCATTAAGATGAATACCCCAGGCATCATAACATATCTGTTAGTATATATGCAACAATATGACTTTTGGAGTCTCCCAAAGTATTTGTGATTTATGCAGCATGTTAATTCCATAGGGCAAAGATGGGGAACCTATGGACCACAGGATGAATGCAGCCCTCAGAGGATTTCCATCCAGCCCTCGGGGGTCTCTCCACCTTGTTTTCTGGTCTTAATGCAGAGGGAGGTGCTTTTCTTTCTACCCAGCCAGAGCAGAAAAGCAGCAAAGTGCAGGTCTTGGGGGCCTGATCCAGATCAGGACACTGGCTTGTGTGAAGGGGCTTTATCCCTTTGCCCCCTTACTGTGATCCTGATCCAGATCAGGGGGCCCAGACCTGCGATTTACATTAGAGAAGAAAACCATCTGCTCCAAAGCGAGTTTTTTCCTAATGCAAAATGCAGGTGTGGGGATCCCCGATCTGGAACAGGACTGCAGAGAGGGACAGAGGGCTAAAGCCTTTCTAACTCACACAACAGTATCACAATCCACATCAGCCCCATCCCTATGCCTGCAGTCTACATTAGGACATCTAAATGGTGCGAATGGACGTGTTTTCCTAATGCAAACGGCAGTGGGGAGCTTGTGCCTTATGTGAGAAAAAGAATGAATGGAGTGTGCTTGTGTGAGAGTGGGAGTGATGTGTGTGCTTGTGTGAATGTGGGGTGACCAGACCTATTTTTTTCTCCGACCCATATCCCACTCTTGGCATGCAGCCCCCTCCTCCTTCCAACACATTACCCCTGAGGAAATGTGGCCCTCGGGGAAGGGGGCAGGAAAGAAAGGTTCCCCCCACCCCAGCCATAGGCTTTCCACGCAAGTCAATCTGCCATTACATATTAATTTTAATAATATATAAACCACATCATCCTAGACAGTATTTCAGAGTGGTGTACATAAAAACCAACCATTCAATGTATCTCATGGAATAATCTTTCTCTTGTAGGTTGTTTGTGGAGTGATTAAAACTTCAAGGCCATACAAATACACCCGCAATTATTGCTGGAAGAGATAGACCACCAACTATAAAAATCCTTTCTCATTAGTAAACCAATGACGAAAGTTTCTTGAAACGGTGTTTTTCAAAAATCCGGAGTTACCATTTGGTTTTGTTCTTTAATGATTACTTTATTGTTCTGGAATTGCTTTGTTAATGCAGATACCACTATGTTGAGATATCTAGAGTTATGAATGTCTAAAGTATCCTGCATTGTTGATAGCCTTAATATAAGTGTGTACTGTTAAGGGGTGTATTGTGCCCTGTGTGTGCTCATATACTTTAATACATGTGGACCAATACACTTGTTTGTGATTTTTCTCATTGACCTACCTGGCTGTTGTGGTTAGTCCCTGTGTGTGTACATAAAAACCAACCATTCAATACCAAATAATAACAACATCAAATCTATACAGGATTGGTAAAACTGAACAATACTCTAACAAATTGCTGCTGTCATGTGATTTCTTATTTGTGAGCTGTTTAGTATACACTAATCTCACAGCCATTATCTTTCAACATATTAGCTCACCTTCTCTAGAGATGTGAAGGCTTGGGGAGAGGACTCAGAAAATTTTGGGAAATTCTGTTCCCCCCCCCCCTTTTTTTTCAAAAACCCATGGAGGAAAATGTTTTCCCCATTTTTTCTGCTCCACTTCCCCTCCCCCCCATCCCTCCATCCCGCAGGCCTTCCCATCTCTAACCATCCAATAAGGTGGGGAGGA
This sequence comes from Anniella stebbinsi, assembly GCA_029215795.1. Classification (NCBI taxonomy): domain Eukaryota; kingdom Metazoa; phylum Chordata; class Lepidosauria; order Squamata; family Anniellidae; genus Anniella; species Anniella stebbinsi. The sequence goes on from JARDYH010000004.1 coordinate 15,967,370, forward strand.
GAAAGTAAGCGATGTTTTAAGAACAGACAGTTTGCAATTGTGTGCTTGTTCAATACCAATGCTGATATGTTAGGAGTGTTAAGACAGTACTTTGTTCATCGATGTACACCCCATCCTATAAACTGGCATTGATTCCTTGCAGGATTATCAGCTTTAAGTACATTTGCACAATACTAAAACCTTACTATTGGTGCCTGTTTTTAAAATACCAAAGAATGTGCAAAATACCTTATATTTAATGAACAAAAGCTACCATTCATTTTATGAAGGACCATCTTTAAAGACTGTATTTCCTTTTCATTCCTACTTTGCATCAAGCTATGTTTACTATGATTAGGAATACAGCAGGAAAGTTACAAAGTGTGTTAAAAGAGACCTAAGATCTCTGCATAAATGAGATCTTGAGAATATACCCTAAATTTCTCTCTCACACACAGACCAGTGCTGGCATATTTTTCTTTTTTGCTAATGAAACCCCACACCCCATCTATTTTAAATAGGGCATTTTTCAAAAAACAACCAGTGGGTATGTAGCCTAGTTCTGCCAGTTTCAAGATAGCAGTACTTCCTGTATTAATTTAGTGGTCCCCAAACACGTTCAGGTTGAAGGCTTCTATTCCCAATGCATTTTCTCCTGCTCTGTGTCAGTCAGATACACTCCCTCACACACATACCTGATGTGAATAATTTCTGCTGCAAAAAAAGTGTCTCATTTATGATCTATGGCAAGACAAATCCTTTCTCCTCCTGATCAACACTTTTAATACAACCCTCCCTTTTGTTTCAGTTAACTACGTACAAATCTGGAGAAAATCCAAAAGCAACTGGAACACCATATATTTATTCGGGACTTAAAAAGTCCCAAACTACCAAGCATGCCTCTGAATTCCTCAGAATGCTTGTGCCTGGGAGCCCAGGGATAAAGTCCATCCAGATGCAGCTTTTAACACCACATTGCCTTGCCTCATTTACAGATTTTTATGGGGGATCCAGACGACATATTTTAACCCCCTGTATTTTCCCACTATTTCTTTCCTCTTTTTTCTTACTGCAGAAAATCCATTGAAGAGACAATGATGGAATAGCTACACAACACTGTCTAATTGATAGCACTAGGGGCCCTCAATCTGGATGCACCCCAACTGGAAAACTCACTGCATCAGTACTCTGCACCAAGTTAGAATGCTTCCAGATGGCATGCTCCTATTGCTACCAGTTGGGAAACACTGTGAAGCAATCCTATATCTTTTCAAGCTTACTTGATTTGCTAAGCTAAGGAAAACGTGGAGAGAAAACACAGGAGGGTTACTGGATGGTCTGGACCCCCGTAAAATTCTGTGACTGAGGCAGGAGAATGGCATCATTACAAGCCTTGTTTGGAAGCGCCTTTAGTAATACCTAACAAAATGTATTTCAGAAGATAACTGACAGTGCAATTATACACTTCTGAGAAAACACAAGTCCTACTGACCTCAGTAAGGCTTACTTCCAGGTAAGTGGGTATAAGAGAATTGTAATTTGAAACAATATAGTGTTTTACATATACACACAATACAAAACTGTTCTGATACACTTCTAGATTTCTTTCTGTAATGCAGAAATGGGTAACCTGTGGCCTCCAGACATTGGACTACAACTCCCCATATTGGCTGGGGCTGGTGGGAATTGGAGCCCAACAACACCTTGAGGGCTGGAGGTTCCTCATTCCTGCCCTAATGAACCAAGTAGGATACTTATAACTTTTAATTTTAGTAAACATGGAAGGAAATTTTGGGGATCCAGAAAAGGATATTCTTATAAAAACACTTTAAATGGGCAAGCTAGGATACTTATAACTTTATCTAATGGACTAAATAGGATGCTTATCTTTTCGGCACCAGGTTAAGACTTTCCTCTACTCCCAGAAATTTGGCACCACAGGATAGGTTTTTAATCAGGTTATGCGATATTGTTTAGAAATGTGCGTGCATGCTCTGTTTATATGTGTGTGTCTAACATAAATGCATAATCCTGCATTTTTAAGGTCTTTAATCTTTGTAAACCACCCAGAGAGCTTTGGCTATTGGGCCGTCTAAAATTGTAATAAATGAAACGAAACCTACAACTTTTCATTTTAATAAACGTGTAGGGAAACTTTTGGGATCTATTAAAGGCTATTCTTATAAAAGCACTCTAAATGGACCGACTAGAATACTTATAACTTTACCTAATGGGCCAACCAGGATAATAATATTTTTTATTATTTTAAGAAACGTGGAGGGAAATTTTTGGGCTCCAGAAAAGGCTATTCTTATTTTTATTTTAAAAAAAAAACACTTTAAGTAAATAAATGAAAATACGATAGCTAAATAACACGGAAAATAAATAAGTGATTAACACGTGGGGAGATGTGTAGGAAGAGAAAGTCTGACTTGACCCACACAGGCTCACACGCCCATCTTCCCCCCTTCCAGCTCTCACAACGCCCATCCATCTCCTCCGCCCAGCCCCAGGTTTTAGGGGAGAGATTTGGGGGGGGGGGTGGAGAGAGAACACCTGAATGGCCTCTTTCCGCCTCCTTCCCCGCCACAGTCCTCACCGCGCCTCCGTCGGTGTCGTCCCCCCACTCCGCCGCGCTGCCTCCGAAGTAGTCGGGCTCCTCCATGGGCTCCGCCTCGCCACCCCCGCGCCGACCTCCTTCGACGGCTCTTCCTCAGCGGCGACAAGGCCGCAGGCATAGAGATAGAAAAGGGTAGAGAGGGGCGTCCCTGACACTTCCCGTAGCCATATGGCCCGTTGGTCGCACCCCAAGAGTCGTTACTTTCTTCGCGGGGCTAAGTGAAAGCTGCCCGTAGACCTCAATGGAGAAATCTGAGATGTGTCAGCCTATCTACACTACTGCTTTAAAACGGTATACAACAGTTTTAAACAGGTTAATAACCGGTTTAAAACTGTTATAAACCGTTTTAAATAGGCTGACCATCTGAAAAGGAGGACAGGGCTCCTGTAACTTTAACAGTTGTAGAGAAAAGGGAATTTCAGCCAGTGTCATTTGTATGCAATTAGTTCCTGGTGAAATTCCCTCTTCATCACCACAGTTAAAGTTGCAGGGGCCCTGCCTTCTTTTGTATATGGTCACTCTAGTATAGTGCCTGCAACTTTAACTGTTGTGATGAAGAGGGAATTTCATCAGGAACTAATTGCATACAAATGACACCGGCTGAAATTCCCTTTTCTCTACAGCTGTTAAAGTTACAGGAGCCCTGCCCTCCTTTTCAGATGGTCAGCCTAGTTTTAAAGCAGTAGTGTAGATAGGCTGGGCAGAAGGTACCATTCACTCCGCCACACCCTCCAAAAAATAAACCCCAGGAGATAGCAACAAAGATGGGCGCCCCTGCTCTTACTACCTTGGCCTGCATGTGAACATTTTAGTTATTCTGAATATTTTAGTGCGCAATCCTAGGCATGTTTAGACAAAAAATAAATGTTGCAACTTCCAGCATCCTCCAGCCAGCCAGGTTGCCTGGGGGATTCTGGGGATTGTTGGACATATTTCTGTCTAAACATGCATAGGATTGCTCCCTTAATGTCAAAGCAGAATTGTCTGCACATCAGTCACAGATACCTTTGGGTAGAATCCAATGTTAGTCCTATGTAGAGTAGGACAGTCATGACTAAGGGTGCCTCTACAAGAGCGATTTAAAGCTCTTTCAAGCCGCGTTAAAAAATTTACCTCTACAAGAGCGGAGTGCAAATCGGGGGTTGAGGCGCTTTTTCTGTCCAATTATGCGCATTATCGAATGCGCGTTAAACAGCGAGTTTTAATTTACCGCGGGAGTTAAAGCGCCTTATGACCATGTAAACGTGCGATTCTCCACATGTCAACAACTTTAAAGCACGTTTCATGCAGGCGGTAATGCGCTTCACCGCCTGTCGTATGTAGTTATTAGATGTAAATGCGCTTCCGCGAAGATGCGCATAATCGGGCAACCAGGCGCCAAACCGAATTCTTCTAGAGGAGACCTAACCTATGTCCCATTCGTTTCAGTGGCTCTACTTTACCTAGAATAACATTGAATGCTACTTAGAGAAGGCTATTAATGGCTACTAGTGCTGATGGCAATGTGCTACCTCCAGTATAAGAGACAGAATGCTTACATACAACGGTTGCTGGGGAACATGGGTGGGAGGGTGTTGTGGCACTCATGTCCTGCTTGTGGGTTTCCCCAGGGCAGCTGGTTGGCCACAGTGTGAACAGAATGCAGGACAAGATGGACCCTTAGCCTTATCTAGCACAGCTCTTCTTATGTTCTTACCCTTTGCATGCCATACAATGTGGGAGGTGGTCTTGAGGGGACACATTCGGGAGATTTGAGGGATGTTTTGAATTGGGGTGGGGTAGGTCAAGCTGCAGGAGGGAATCCAAGCCAGCTCCAGCCCCAACTCTGACTTTCAGGACTAACTTTACTACATGCAGAGCTATCATAAGCTACTCTCTCTAGCCCAGGCCCAGCTTAAAAGTTTGGGGAGGGTGGGGAGTGGGGGGGGGCACTTCATCTGGTTCTCAGACCCTTTTAAAGACAAAATTGTAAACAAATTTTTAATAATTTGCTGGTTAAAAAAAATAGGGAGGGCAGCCCGCAATGGATTATAATAAGTGTACTAATTACAGGTACGTTATTTGCTATTCTCCGAGCTTGACCCCCAACCAGCGGGCCTTCTCTGTAGCGGCACCCACCCTCTGGAAAATCCTCCCTCGTGTGGTTCGGGAGGCAGAAAATGTAATAGCTTTTAAACTCCTCCTAAAATGTACCTCTTCACACAGCTTTCCCTGGACTGTAATTTATCTGATTTAATACTGCACTCTCAGCTTTTAACATTTTAAATTTATTGTATACTTGTTGTATTTTTACAGGTTTAATTGTGCACTGCCCGGACAGCCTCAGCTATTGGGCAGTATAAAAATGTAATAAACAGATAAATAACCTGTAACATGTGGATTATAACAGCAGTGGACAACACTGCAGGGGTGTTATCTTCTCTCTGTCTCACCCCAGCCTGTGGCAATAGGGATATAATACAACTGGACTTTATTGCAGGGTTATTATTTTAAACCACGCAGTCTCTCAGCCTGACCCCCAATCTGCAATATTCAGAACAAACTACACTGCAGGGCATCAGTAAGCAACTAAAATGATCAAGGGGCTGGAGCATCTCCCCTATGAGGGAAGGTTACAACAGCTGGGATTGTTTAGCTAGGAAAAAATGAGGCTAAGGGGAGACCTGATAGTGGTGTACAAAATTATGCATGGTGTGGAGGATGTGCATATCAAGACATTTTTCTCCCTCTCCCATAATACTAGAACCCAGGGTCATTTCATGAAGCTGATTCGTGGGAGATTCAGGACAGATAAGAGGAAGTACTTCATCACACAGCACATAGTTAAACTATGAAATTCACTGCCACAAGATGTTGTGATGGCCACCTATGTGCTACCACCAGTATCAGAGGCAGTAAGCCTATGTACCTCAGTTGCTGGGGAACATGGGTAGGGTGATCAGATAAAATCCAGGTCAGGGCTCATGTAACTTTAACAGTTGTACAGAAAAGGGAATTTCAGCCAGTGTCATTTGTATGCAATTAGTTCCTGGTGAAATTCCCTCTTCATCACAACAGTTAAAGGTGCAGGCACTATACTAGAGTGGCCATATACAAAAGAAGGCAGGGCTCCTGCAGCTTTAACAGTTGTGATGAAGAGGGAATTTCACCAGGAACTAACTGCATACAAATGACACTGGCTGAAATTCCCCTTTCTCTACAACTGTTAAAGTTACATGAGCCCTGACCTGGATTTTATGTAGTCACCCTCAACATGGGTGAGAGCATGTTGTTGCACCTGTGACCTGCTTCTGGGCTCCTGGTCAACAGCTGGTTGGCCAATTTGTGAACAGAGTGCTGGACTAGATGGGCACTTGGTCTGATCCTGCATGGCTTTTCTTATGTTTTCCCAGCCACAGCCCCTTACATTATGGGGACAATGGATTGCATTTGCACTGGAAGGGCTATCTATATGCTGAAAAACTAAATAATACATGTTTTACCCGAATTAGAAAGAGCATGCATTCCTTTTTTGTGTGTGTGTGCTGCTCTCTTTTGTGATTTTGGGGGTGTGTGTGGGCTGTTAAAAATCTTGGATTTCTCTGTCATTTCTATAGTCAGCTCTCACTTCCACCTTGGGGACATTTGAAAATGCGAACCAGGAATAACCTATCCAAATAAAACTATGGTTCCCTCTGTAGTGACGGGACGGCACTGCAGAGGCTTGTGGGTAATGGCGGGAGAATGAGAGGAGGAAGTTCACTCCTATCTCCTCAGCGGACCATTTGCGACTCTAATAGCCTCTGTTTATAGATACGGATATCACCATAGAGAAATCTGTGTAGAAGCGATGGCACTAAGCCGGTTCCTATAGAGGCGCGTAGTGCGGGGTGATTTCTAATAGAAAACCGGAAGTTGAAGCAGTGTGTAACGGAAGTCTTTGCTGATCTATCTCTCTGGGCTGTCAGTTGACTGGGCAACAGGGAAAACCGTCGGCGAAAAGGAATAACCGCCTAGGAGATGACGTCAGACTTCCCCGACCCGGTGCCCTTCAGATCTGTTGAACTACAACTCCCAGCACCAGCCAGGCATGCCTGACTGGGGGATGCTGGGAGTTGTAGTCCAACACATCTGAAGGGCACCGAGTTGTGATCCACGCAGTCCCATATTAAAATTTTCCCCACGCATTGTGACCTAACAGTACATAAGCACTCCCGAGCATGGGTAGAGTTCTTATGATCTTTGATTTCACAGCAAGGGAAATATGGAATTACAGGAAGCACTTTACTTGCTTATATTTATTTCTTACATTTCTACACAGCCCAATGGCTGAAACTCTCTGGGCAGTTTACAACAATACATGAAATACAATATAAAATGTAAAAATTTAAAACCAGTGTAAAAGTACAAACCAAAATAAAACCTAGTAGCAATCCAGAGATTTTAAATATAATAACAGATTTTAAAACAACAGAGCTAAAATACTGAAATGCCTGGGAAAATACCAGAGGCACTGGAGAGAGCACAATGTAGGAGCCAGGCGAGCCTCCCTGGGAAGCTCTTTCTACAGCCGGGGTGCCACAACAGAAAAGACCCTCCTCTTGGTAGCCGCCTGCCTCACTTCCTTTGGCAAGGGCTCCCAAAGAAAGAATGCTGAAGATGATCCATATGCCATCAATTAAATGCCAGACACTAATTAGAAGTTATAATTGGGTGTATATTTAGGCAGAGATGGTATTTTAAACACTTAAAAGAAACACCATAAGCCTACCTTAGATTGTGACATATACTACTATATTGCTTGCATGTGAACACATTATGATAGCAAAATCTTGGAATTCTGTGATGTTTATTTATTTATTTATTTAAAACATGCATATACCTCCCTTCATCCCATCAGGATTTCAAGGCTGTGTGCATAGAAATGTAAAGGACTGGAGAAATTTGGGGAGATCCCATTTTATTCCCAAGGATCTTCTTTTTGGTTTTGTTCTGAAAAACTGAACAATTTGGGATTTAAACAATGATGAATAAAATGTTTAAAACAAGGTGTTCATATATTGATACCCAACTTTTACTCCCTGAAATTATTTCTAAAAACTACATTGTAGGAAGACTTTTATAGGCAGACTAAAGATGTACAATATCTGGAAATTTTGAATCCATGAGGAAACACTGTTTTTGTAAACCTATCTGTAAGATTCCCAGCATAGTAATTTCTTCTATTCCTTACTAAAATTATTGATCTAATGTATCCTTTACTGACAGACATTTATGGATGCTCCACATCATACTCAGTTTCCCAACATGTCATTATATCATAATATGTGAAGAAAATGTGTATTCTTGCCCATTTGGATTTTATACAGACTTGTGTTTCTGAGCTTGTTCTGGTTAGATGCTGTAGTAGGCCCCCTCCACAAGGATGCGCTTTTGCGCCCGGTTCGGGGATTATGCGCATTATCGCGGAGGCGCATTTACGCCTAATCCCTCTGCACGGGAGGCGGCGAGAGGCGGCGAAGCGCATTAATTGATGTCCAAAAAACGCTTTAGAAGACGTAAATGCGCATAATCGCTTGTTCACACGGCGAAAATGCGCTTTAACGGCCGGAGCAAAATAAAAGTCGCTATTTAACTCGCATTCGAAAATGCGCATTATCGGGGAGATAACGCGCCTGTATGCCCGTTTTGCGCTCCGCTGGTGTGGAGGTAAAATTTATAATGAGCCTTCAAGGCTCATTAAACGTCTCGTGTGGAGGAGGCCGAAGTCAATGAATGTAGTTATAAACCCACTGTAGATTATCTCATTATTGTCACCACATGCAGTAGAACAACCCTATGTTTATTTGTTTTTGAAATTGAGGCTTATGTCTATGGAACTCACTGCCAAAGTTTTTAATTAAGTTTCCAATCACACTTAGGAAATGCTGCCTCAACTATAAAATCATAATAAACCCTCTACTCATAAAAGAAACTCAGTAACCTCATTCCTATGGCAATAGTCATAGGATTGACACTGCCACTAAAGACAAACTTTCAAAATGAACAAAAATCAAACTGTTTATTAATATTTACAAAAAGGAATGAACTGTTGTTACTCATTAATAGGTTAAGATTGCTTTAATATTATTATTTGGGAATATTCATTCCAAGAGAAATCTCAAATGATCAAGCTTAAATTGAATAAGGTCACAATCCTATTGGGTTGAGCATAAGCCTCTGAATTTGGAGGCTCATAGTCATCCAATGCAGAGTAGGAGAAGCGGTGAAGGTGATCTTCACCTCCTAGCTTCTCCCAATCTGCATTTTCACTAGATGGGCTTTGTTTTTGCCCATATAGTTAGGATGCTTGTATTCCAGCCTTTCCTGCCCACTTCCATGCCCCTCACTGGAATGCCCCCTTTACCTCTCCACGGTTGCATTACTGATCTCAGAGAAGCAGCTGGCGCGGTTCTTTCTGTGCCACCTGAGATGGGGAGGGAGGTTTGAGCATGGATTCCTGGATCTAATTTGGAGTGCTGTCTCCAACCTCAGATTCATGTATCCAAAATATCCTGTTGACACCCTCCATCCCCCCAGTGCTGAGGGGATTTTCCTCATGTTGATTAATGCGATCTCATAGGATTTAGATAGATGGACATTCTTTAAAGTTGAGTTTGTGGGGTAAGATAAATACACTCAAGATTAATACTTTACCTCAGATTGTTTATGTTATATGAAGGATTCCTTTATGTATATCTGGCAAAAAAATCAATGCTTTGTTTCATAAATGGGGGGGCGGTTCCCTCACCATCAGAAATATCCTTGAAAAGGATGCAACTTTTAAACAAGGTGGGTTTGGCTTTCTGGACCTTGCTTTATATCACTGGCCTATTTGTTGACCTGTACTAAATATTGGTGTTTTCTACTTACACCAGATTTTCCACCTTGGTCAGTTTTGTAGTCTTCTTGTCTAGTTCCTCTCTCCAAATGAATGGCATTAGGTTCTCAGCACATTAAAATGGATAGGGTTTCTCCCACATTTATGGCTGTTGGAGATGTGTAGCATATAATGTCACCTCAGTTTTTGATTTGGTGTGAGCTAAGCATGGAGTGTATACATCTGAGCAGCTAGGAAGATCAATAGGAGTGAGCAAGCTGTCTTTGAACCTAAAGAATCATCTGATCTGGTTGAAGAACCCTAGGGCTGCCTCTACAAGAGTGAATTAAAGCTCTTTCAAGGCACATTACCGATTTTCCCTCTACAAGAATGGAGCGCAAATGAGGAGTACAGGCACTTTTTATCTCCTATTATGCGCATTTTTGAATTTGCATTAAATAGCGAGTTTTATTTACCATGGGAGTAAGAGCACCTTATGTCCGTGTAAACAATTGCTGTTCAAGCGCATTAATGATCAGAGTGGGTGGACTATGGTTGTGATGTCATGCATAAAACTGCCCCTTCGCTGGGAAAACCTCCCACTTTTTCGTTTAGTTTTATTTCCTGTCTCCTCCTGGCAACTTCCTCCTTTTTCTCCGTCTCTCTGGATGGAAGCTCCAGGAAGAGGAGACCCAACGTGAACCGAAAATAAAGTTTTTTTTAACTAACCTGATGGAATATTTTTTACATGGCGACACAGGGCCAGATGGAGGTGGTTTCACGAGAAGCAAAGGGGGTAGGAAGGATGTGCGGATGTGCGCATTTACTCCTGAGCAGTTCACTTGAAATGGCAATCAGGTGAAGTGGGGGGAGAGGCAGACTTGACTAAAAATAAGTTTTCAAAGGGTGCTGGAGGGGGAAACTTATGAGGCACATTCCCATTTACTCCTGAGCAGTTCTGGGAAGGGAGACAACTTTAGCTGGCGAATGGGCGAGAGGGGAGGGCAGAGAGGTAGCTGATCAGGTTAACCAGGTCATTACCGGCAGGTAACCCAGGTAACCAAAGGCAGGAGATTCTGGTGGGCAGGGAGAATAAAGGGAGGGAACCTGTTTGGGGAGTTCCTCTGGGACAAAGCATATTACTTTCAGCAACATTTGCATGCAATTCTCCGCATGTAAACAACTTTTAAATCACCTTGCATAGGCTGCCTCTACAACAGTGATTTAAAGCTCTTTCAAGGCGCATTACCGATTTTCCCTCTACAAGAGTGGAGTGCAAATGAGGAGTACAGGTGCTTTTAATCTATTATGCGCATTTTTGAATTCACGTTAAATAGCGAGTTTTATTTACCACGGGAGTAAGAGCGCCTTAAGTCCATGTAAACAATTGCTGTTCAAGCGCATTAACGATCAGAGTGGGCGGACTGTGGTAATGATGTCATGCATAGAACGGCCCCTTCGCTGGGAAAACCTCCCACTTTTTCATTTAGTTTTATTTCCTGTCTCCTCCTGGCAACTTCCTCCTTGTTCTCCGTCTCTCAGGATGGAAGCTCCAGGAAGAGGAGACCCAACGTGAACCAAAATAAAATAAAGGTTTTTTTAAGTACCCTGATGGAATATTTTTTACATGGAGACATGGGGCCAGATGGAGGTGGTTTCACGAGAAGCAAAGGGGGTAGGAAGGATGTGCGGATGTGCGCATAATTAGCGATCAGCTTAGACATATCGTTCCCTCGCTTCTTGCTGGGTTCCTGACATGAGCTGTGCATGTGTGTGCGTGTGTATGTTTTACAACGGCTGGGAAGAGGAGGGAGAAGAAACAAAGCAGCATCCCCCTGTCTGTTTTGGCGTGCGTGTGTGCAAGGCACATTCCCATTTACTCCTGAGCAGTTCACTTGAAATGGCAATCGGGCGAAGGGGGTGGGGGAGAGAGACAGCCCTGACTAAAAATAAGTTTTCAAAGGGTGCGGGAGGGGGAAACTTATGAGGCACATTCCCATTTACTCCTGAGCAGTTCTGGGAAGGGAGACAACTTTAGCAGGCGATCGAGCGAGAAGGGAGGGGAGAAAGGTAGCTGATCAGGTTAACCGGGTCATTACCGGCAGGTAACCCAGGTAACCAAAGACGGGAGATTCTGGTGGGTGGGGAGAATAAAGGGAGAGAACCTGTTTGGGGAGTTCCTCCAGGACAAATGTAAACAACTTTTAAATCGCCTTGCATAGAGCCCATCGTGTGCTTCGACAGCTCTCGTGTGTAGGTATTAGGCGTAAACACGATTGTCAGGAGATGCGCATAACAGGAGAATCGGGCATCAAAGCGAACTCTTGTAGAGAGGACCCTTGATAATTTTTCACGAAAGCCTTGGATACTCTGGAACAGTTTAAAAGCAACCACATTTGTATAAGGAGAAGCAGTAGAAGCAGAAATGACGAAGGTTCTCCTGTTACAATGAAAATTATGGATCACATCTGATAGTGGCACAATCCCAGCTGTGTTATGTAGATAAACACAACAGTTTTAATTTCATAACATTATGAAACCTTCCCAATGTTCCAATGATCTTTTTGTTAGGCTATTCACATCCACACAACTCAGAAAACATAGCTAGGAAAAGAAACCAAACTTGATCCAAATGCACATACCCTCCCCCCCCAAAAAAAGATAGCAGTGCTGGTCTGTGAGTTAAATATCTAAAGAAGTGGTGGTGGTGGTGGAGGGGGATCCAAAATCCACAGTAAGGTGATGTCTTTATTAGGACCAACCAAAATGCCACAAAAGATTGCGCACATTTTTAAGCTCTCCAGAACTCTCTTCATCAGGCTATTTGGTGGAAGAGGCAGGGGATGGGGACGTTCAAACATTAGGCTATATCTTGTGGCCATGAGGTCTGCAGTATCAGCTTAATTTCAAAATGGCCACACGAAGAGTTCTGGAGAATTCAAAAGATTGCACGATCTTTTGCAGCATTTTGGTAAGTTCTATTAAAGATATTAGCTGTGAACCTTTTATTCCCCCCCACCCCAGATGTATTTATTTTACAATCTGAATGATACTTTCAAGAGCATGGAACTTAAATGTTGACCAAACCATCACAACTAGTACATTGGTGAATCACCGAACTGCATTTGTTGACTTGTACTAAAACAGAACTGGACAACTTGTGGATTGTTGAACTGCAATTCCCATCAGCCCCAGTCAACATTGCCACTGGTGAGGGATGATAGGAGTTGCAGTGAAACAACTTATCAAGTTGCCCACCCATGGCCTAAAGTAACAGAATTCCTGTGGGCCAGCTACGTCTTATGGTCATTTGTAGGGCTTCTTTAAATGAGCGATTTATAGCACCCTCATGGAAAATTGCAGGTCATTTTGACAACATCCTGAGCCTCCTGCATGTCTCCCATTTCTTTTCCTGGTTATTCCATTTAAAAATAATTCTAGGAAAATCCAATTCTTCTGAAAGTTGTGCTGTAAAACACCCACTAGAGGATACTGTTCCCATTCAACTATATGAGCTGGGAAGTTTTAAATTACAGGCCACGTGGTCGCTGCTTTCTTCCCAGGTAATTCAGCTAGTTTCAAATGCAGAAGAGAAGCAGGAAGCAGAGCAATGGTAAGGAAACACAATTCCCCTTGTCTGAAAGCACTCCCTGTAGGAAATGGAAGTCAACAACCGAGGACTTTCTCATACTCTCTCTATAGGTTTCAAATCTAATGTGATACTTAAAAAGCCAATTATTTAACTCAGTTAACATACTGAGGTTTGCCAATAGCTTATTGTGTACATCTCCTTATTTCACACTTAAAAGGTTGACATAAGGACCTGTACTGACCGAGACTTTTTTTTAAAATGGAAAAGGATGTAAATTGCCAAGATATGCAGATAATAACCAAATTATGAAAGCAGAATTTGAAGAGGTTATGAAACATCCTATGGCTCAAGGAAGATGTGCAAAAATAACTGTATATGAAATGCTGGATTCTTTCGCGCTGTGATAAAGCACCTGCTCTGCATGCAAAGGGTCCCAGGTCAACCCGTAGCTTCTCTGGATAGGGCCAGGAAAGATTGTTGTCTAAAACCCCAGAGAACCATTGCCAGTCAGTGTACACACTACTGAGCTAGATAGAGCAATGCTCTTACTTCCTAGGTTGATAACCTATGCACATCCAAAAGCCAATATTCCCAAACCTGCTTAGGCTCAAGTAAAAGGTTTGCACTAGTTCAGTGTTGTTGGTTTTTGAGCACCTAATCCCTATGCCATATTGAGAACTGCTTTTGCAAACGATTTGCCCTCTTGAGCTCACAGAACTAGTTTCATTATACTTTGGATCATCACTGTGATCTTCTGAATTATTATGCAAAGTTTCTGAACATATAATGAGCAATGTGTTAGAGTCACAACAAAAGGTAAAACAGAAAGCAAAGGATTATCAGAGAAGGATTAGTAAATGTAGAAGACGTGGTAAATAAGACCATCCTACTCACAACTAATACACTGGAAGAATAAAAGTACACAGAATCAAAATGCCGAGCAGTGTAGCATTCAAGGTTTGGCAGGCAAAAGTAAAACACAGAAGAAACAAGATACGGACTGTTCGATTTAGAGGAGAAAAAAATACAATTCAATTATAAAATTGTGGATTAATTTAAATTAACAGGTTTCCATTTTATTTAAATTTTTTGCTTGCTTCTTGAAAATTAACTAACAGCTTGCAGGAGGGGGGGAATGGGAGAAAGGGAACAGGGAGAGTACGCAATTCTCCTTTGGAATTCTCATCAAGCAGAACAGGTTTCAAATAAACCGTATATGGAAATAATTGTTGTGGAATTTAAGGGCGGAAGTGCAAAGTAAGAGGAAACCATTCCAAAACCTATATTTTCTTCGGAAGGCAAGTGTGTGGGCAGTGGGTGGTGAGAGAAGATACATACAGAAAACTGGTGGGCAGAGGATACTTAATTTTTTCCCCACCCAGGCCTGATCGACACCAAGCAGGATATAGTGGTATGAAAGCAGTACATAAAAGGCAGAAGCCACACCAAGCAGGTATGTGTCAATGGGCCCCAACAGTTGCCAGTGCACTTCAATACCGCTATAAAGCAGTAGTGTGGCTCCTGCCTCTTATATACTGCTTTCATGCCGCTACATACTGCTTGGTGTAGAGCTGACCCCAGTCTCCCCTTTCAATTGCCCTTCCTCCAGCTAGGCTCTGAAACCAGAAACCTGGCTAATAGAAAAATAGTGTGGCAGGATGGATCATTTGCAGGAAAGAACCAGCAGGCATGAAAGCCATGAAGCAATATTGGCCCTTAAATTCACCCCCAAGAAGAAGACAGGGCTATGAAAAGCTACTAGTCACTTCCAGTATTAGAGGTGTTATGCCTATGTAGACCAGTTGCTGAAGAACACGAGCAGAAGGGTTGTCTTGTTTGTGTGGGTTTCCCACATGCAATGTCTTGGTCACTTGTGTGAACAGAATGCTGGATGAGATGGACCCTTGGTCTGATCCACGTGGTTCTTCTTATGTTCTTATATTAATCCTCTGACAGGCCGGAGTTGGTGTGTGTGTGTGTGTTGGTGTGTGCACATGCCTGCTTAGGCCACGCTTGCTTTTTCTCGTGCATTCAATGGCTAGATGGAACTTGACTAAAAGTTGTTTTCCTCTCAGGAAAAAATTGTTTTTAAAAGGGTGGGAGTTTTAGGGTGCTTAAAAACTTCCATGATGATGTCTTCAAGAAACAGGATGTGAGTCCCAAAGATTTACCAACCACCAACTCCATTCAACGTACCTCAACTTGTACTCATTTAGAATAATTTTAAGATAGGATCAAGAATAGGAAAATACTAGTATTGTGTTTTTCCTTAATTAAATCAAAATAGATCTTGTTAGTGGGCTAACATGAAGAATCAAGTCATCGTAATGGAAGCTGCATGAACTCCTCTGCAGTGGCCCCTTTCCACTGTGGAATGCATCCCTCAGTAAAACCTTGCAGAATCGAGTTTGAGAAAAATATTATTTTTTAGAGAATTATTTAATGGTATTTTATAATAGGTGTGATTAATTCTAACTGAACAGAGCTACTCTGTTCAGGTGATTTCCTATTAAACCTTTTAATATATTTATTGGTATATTTATGGTTCTGGACTATTTTATTGCTCTTATTTAAAATTCCTTGAATAGAGAAAAAAATCGTTTAAAAAAACAACGATCAAGCATCGTGGCAGTAGGCACCAAAAGATATATTTCCTTAAAGATGTTTATGGCCCATGTCCGATGCAATAAATACTCTAGTGAACTAAGGAAGGACATTTACATTTTTAAAAACTTGTGCCTGTTAATTAGCAAATCTTTCTGCATCTGAAGCCAATAGTGCCCTTTCCTGGTGATGCCTGATCTGGCAAAGCACACATGCCACAGTAACATCCAAATTACATCACTGTAACATACACAACATGGATCTGCATTTACGACTGTTCAATTGTATCAATCGATACAAAATGAGTTGCCATAAATATTCTTGGGGACTTGCTGTATAGAACGCACAACTCCAAGAATTTACCATCTTCAACTGTTTTCCAATTTGTTGCTCAGCCAAAACGTTGATTTTTTTAAAAAAAAACTTTTGAGTCAGCGTTCTCCAACCTGATCCCCTTCAGATGTGCTGGACTGCAATACCCATAATTCCCAGTCAGAATGGTGGGAGTTACAGACCAACACATCTGGAAGGTACCAGGTTGGGGGAGACTGCTCTAAGTGACCTGGTACTAGGATATCTCAAGATCAGCCTCTTCCAACATGGACCTAACAACTCATCCTGCTCATTGGCTGAGGCTTTGCTGTGTGTTCCCATCATTGGAGATGGAGGTGGGCATACAGGACAAACTGTTTCTGTTGTTGAACTCAGGCTCTAGCACACTTTCCCCCAGACTTGCTTGATCCCTTCATTCCTTTCATCATCTCATGGTGAAGACTTTCATATTTTGGGAAGGCAATAGAGAGTGGGGAAAATTTATTTGTTTGTTGTTGTTTTAAAAACCCAACAGTGTTTTTTAATTTCATTTTTCAACATCTTATGCTGGATTTGCTCTGGATCCTTCTGCTTATCTTTAGATTAATGATGCAACGTTTTACTGTTTTCAGGTTTTATCTATGTTGTTTCAAAATTGATACAAATCTCCACCTATAAAGCTGAAAGTATGTTTGTGGGTTTGTATTCCCAGAAATGTTTACCCACTTCCAGCTGTGTTAGAAATTTGAAATTTGGCATGCTGATAGGTGTGGTTGTACAATGTACCAGAAAAATCTAAAAACATGAATTATTAGGTTTTAAGTATTTTTAAAGAATAAAAAAAACTAGGATTACGCCTATGACTCCCAGCATGCCTTGGGCAAAACTCCCAGCATGCCTTGGGCAGGAGGCCAGACTTTCCAGCCTTTGGCGGCCATTATGAGAAAATGCTTTGTATAATAATACAAGAATCTATCTTCAATCTTTGAAGCTACACAGAGCTGCTTCCCTACACACCTTGTCAAAATAAAAATCTCCTACAACCTTAAAGATGAATAAGTCACAGAGATTTTGTTATTTATCAAATACACATTATTCAGGGATCCAAAAAACACTGGGTATATCAGCTAGTATTTAAATAAAAGATTGTAACCTGGTAGTTTCATTTAATGACTGTGATTGTTGTATGCATTTGAATTTGCTGAACCAACCTGTTGCTGGTATATATGTCCTTATACCAGTATTCTTGCTAGACAGGTCAGTCCAAATGTTTACAGTTGAGAGTTCAAAGCAGATTCGAAAGGGAGCCACATGGACATGAGATAATAATACAGACATGCCCCTTCTTTGGATGCCCGTCTAAAGTAGGTTGACCATATGAAAAGGAGGACAGGGCTCATGTAACTTTAACAGTTGTAGAGAAAAGGGAATTTCAGCCAGAGTCATTTGTATGCAATTAGTTCCTGGTGAAATTCCCTCTTCATCACAACAGTTAAAGGTGCAGGCACTATACTAGAGTGGCCATATACAAAAGAAGGCAGGGCCCCTGCAACTTTAACTGTTGAGATGAAGAGGGAATTTCACCAGGAACTAATTGCATACAAATGACTCTGGCTGAAATTCCCTTTTCTCTACAACTCTTAAAGTAAAATGAGCCCTGTCCTCCTTTTCATATGGTCAGCCTATCTAAAGCCCTACCCAAAACGCCCTTACTACATATTTATTCCTAATACCTATTCTTCTGTCTGCTTGGCAGGCAGCAAATCAAGCAATCTAATTGGGCAGATGAATGAACTCCCTTGTAAAAAAAGACTAGGGTTCAAACAGATCTTCACCAATATGTAGTGATGGCCCACAATTTGGATGGCTTTAAAAGGGGGTTGGATAAATTCCTGGAGAAGGCTAGCAATAGCTACTAGTCCTGATGGCTCTGTGCTACTTCCACTATTCGAGGCAGTAAGCCTATATGCACCAGTTGCTGATGAACATGGATGGGAGGGTGCTGTTGCACCGTGTCCTGCTTTGTTGGTCCCTGGTCAACAGCTGGTTGGCCACTGTGTGAGCAGAGTGCTAGACTAGATGGACTCTCGGTCTGATCCAGCATGGCACTTCTTCTGTTTGATGTCACGTTGTGGTGACAAAGGCCCCCTCCACAAGGATGCGCTTTTGCGTCCGGTTCAGGGATTATACGCATTATCGCGGAGGTGCATTTACTCCTAATCCCTCTGCACGGCAGGCGGCGAGAGGCGGCGAAGCGCATTAATTGATGTCCAAAAAGCGCTTTACAAGAAGTTAACGCGCATAATCGCTTGTTCACATGGCGAAAATGCGCTTTAACGGCCGGAGCAAAATAAAAGTCGCTATTTAATGCGTTCGATAATGCGCATAATCCGGGAGATAACGTGCCTCTACGCCCGTTTTGCGCTCCGCTGGTGTGGAGGTAAAATTTATAATGAGCCTTCAAAGAGCATTAAACCTCTCTTGTGGAGGTAGCCAAAAGAGAGGGCATTTTCCTTCTCTAGATAGGTTTGTGAGGCTTCAGCACTGGTGTATTTTAGGATTTAACTGAATGATCGGAAGCCTTTCCGTTTTAATTTTTATCTTTTCTCTCTGCTACTGGTCTGTACTGTGTAGTAAATGACATGGTGCTTGAGGAAAGATTCTGCACATATGTTGCGACCAAATAATAAACAATGCATATTTGGGGCGGCAAGGAGAAAACAGCCCACCTAACAAGGCACGAGCAGTAACGTACATAGTAGTTTTCCCAGTTAGCTACTTTTCTGCTGCAACCCCCCACTCCCCATGGGATCAACTTATTCTTAAAATCTGCCTCTCAGTCCATCTCTGCACATTTGTAGGAAACACACATGTTCTTATTGTATATAAGAGGGGTGGGCAACTTGGGGCCCTTCAAATATTTTGTCCTACAATTCCCATGATCCCTCACCATTGCCTCTGCAATATTATATAGGTTGGTGTAATGCAGCAAAACACCTCCGGATTCACTGTTGATGCAATGTCTTAAGGTAAGGTAAAATGCATAAGAAAAATAGAAAGATTAACAACAGAGTATTTAAAAATATATTTTAAGCTAAAGTTTTAGATTCCACCCTCATCTTTAGCTGTGCTGTTAAATGACCTGATCGATATAAAAGCTGCTTTAGTATGAAAATAGGGACCATGTGGGACACACAGGTGTAGTTACAGGGGTAGGAGTCCTTTACACACTGTTGTTACTGAGCCTCATGAAGCCACGAGGCTTGATAAGAGTTTTTACCTTCGTAGTACACAGCCACTTCTCCATGATCTATGCAACTCAAACAGCATATAAAAACAGGTAACTGTCAACATACCTGTATTTTTCATAGGTTCCTGCAGTCATGTAAGATTGGATTATGCAGCTTCAACCCTGCCAAAGTGATGCATGATTTGGGCCTAATACATTTGCCATGATGGGGATGGATAGGGACACAAAATGTCACTCCAAGCCAGCATTTTCCCAACCTGGTGCCTTCCAGATGTGTCGGATAACTCCCATGCTGGATGGGGATGATAGAAGTTGCAGTCCAACACATCTTGAGAATATCAGGTTGAGGAAGTACACTTCAAATAATGTATATTGCAGATCTTCTGCTATATTCCTGAAAAACCGTGATGCAAAAGGCTCATGTTGTAATGTTATATTTAATCTACTGAGATATGAGTTGTAAAATGTTTAGGAGGCAGGAGAGAGACACAGGACATTACTTGATGGCACTGCTCATTAGCCATGCTAGTATTTATGGTTTGCATGATCTTAACTATGCTTCGAATTAAAAGTCTTGTTCATTCCCAACCTATTCCTATTAGCATAATAAAGAGGTAAGAAATAAAACAGTACCATCTATTCCTGGAAATATTAAATGTCCTAAAAGTCATTTTACTAAACAAAACCTTCAGGTTAAAATGCCACTTCCATTGTATAGAGGTTGGTTTTGAAAATTTCAGCACTAGAATGTATTTGTAAAAAATACCTCAAATAGTCAGACTAGATTGCAGGACATCTGCATGGCAAGGGTTATTTGAAATTCAAATGGTTTTGACTTGCACATTTGCAAAAACATAATCTTCAACAAATTAAAAAACGCCACCTGAGGTCATCCAATTTAAGAGTTGGTAACTTTGAACAATCAAAATATCCTCTCTGGAAAGACTTTAAAAGGGGGCAACCAAATATCACTGTATAGATTTTCATATTGGCATCACACTGGTAATAGTGACATATTCTGATCAATAGTGCTAATACAAATGTGGTCCTAAAACTCTGAGTGAGTTTTGAGAGAAGTGATTGTGTTTTTATTTGTGGGTGTCGTACATATCAGCATTGTGATGAATATTTAGTAGATTAAAAAACCATCTGGCCAATAAAGTCAGAAGTTCCTGAAACAAATGGCAGATGTGAGTTTCTCCTCAATTGTGACAATTATTTGAACGGGAAGTTCAAATAAATAAATAGAAAAACAAAGTCCAAGGAAAAGATGGGTCTTAGATTGGAATGGTTCAAATAACAGCAAAATTAAGGCAACTAAATTAGAGTCAGAAGAAAACACAGAATTAAATAGCAAGTATTGAAGCTTTATGGGTTTTTTTGTATTAAAAATAAAAACAAAATAAAGAGAAAAATTGTTAAAAATAAGACTTGTGATTACCAGGCCACCAAATTGCACGAATTTAGAGACAGACTAACAGAGGCAATACTAAGACAAGACACACTCTCTCTCACTCGCTCTCTAGACAAGCTGGTTTCAGAACATTGCATTCTCATATCCACCTTTAAAACATATCAAACATTTCCATTCATATAAAGCTTTCTAGGAAGTGTATTTTAACGGTGTGTGTGCAAATGTGTGCATCCACATGCACACACACACAGACGCTTTGCTTTATTCTCTTCACTAAAGGAAGGTGCCCTTGCTATGAAAGAGGTGATGCTTTGTTTTTCTCAGATCATATATTACATTCCTTGTAAATAGTTCATTTTCTGATCATTCATTTGGTTCATCATCTTCCCCACCCCCACAAAGGCCTTAAGAGATAATAAAATAGGTTTGGCACTAAACTTTTAAAATATTTTGGCTTTTGGAACAACAAGTAAGGTTAACATATTTTGCTCTGTGTGTGTTGTGCCTTTTCCTTTTAAATCCTAACAGTAGGCACTAGTTAAAAAACTTATACTGGAAAGGGTGCATTTCTGGGTCAGGCTTTGCTACAAGTTCCAAATGCTCATAAGGCTGTTCCTCTTAAAATATTTTAAAACAGACGTTTTAAAACTGGCTTAACTGCAGACACAGGCTGCAATCCAAAGGAGCTATTTATGGCAGCATGAGGGAACTGCTTACATAGACAGAGCTTCCTCAGTTGTTTGACACTGCTGCAGCTCCCACATCTGATGAGGCAAGCTGGTTTTAAAAATCAGACATGGCTTGGCTCTCATTGACCTTGGGCACTGCAGTAAGAGAAACAGGGGGAAAGCCTCAACAACATGTGCTGTTCACTCACTAGTACATGCAGTGACAGCATCGTGAGGTGTGTTTTGCAAAGGACAATGCAATTGTTTCTATTTCAGCAGGGAGAGATGCATAACCACCACTTAGCCCATGTGTTTTAAATGCGTTGAAGTAGACAGGGAAAGAACTTTTCTCACTAGAGCCTTAATCCCCAAATCATCTGTTCTTGTCATGACCCTTAATACATGTAGTTCTTTAAAGTGAAAAATGCCACTGGCACCTGTAAGAAATTCTTGGGCACAGCACAGCTTCTAAAACGGGGTCTTTTCCTAACAGAGGAACTAATATGATGTCCAGTGAAAAAAGAAGAAGCTGATGTGGAAATGGCAATTAAAAAAATAATCACCGTATTAAGACCCAATTCCCCCTTCTCCATTTTTCTGGATGGAGCAAAGGGGTGGCTTGAGTAATATAGGATAACACTGTTCTAGATATGTTATTATAGCTGTAATTTTAGACTTTGTACACATTTGTACATGTTGGTTTAGACACATGAAAAAGTAATATGTTCACAAAGACATAAAACACCTGTATAAAATATAAAGCAGTGTAGTAGTTACTAAAATTACATGCTCTCTTATTGCTACAGTGATTTTTGCTTACTTTTTTTAACTGTACCACGTTGTTCTAAGCATATAATTTGCATAAATTATTCAAGTTCAAGAAAAAATCCACACATCTTCACTTTAAGCTACTTATATATACTTAATATCAAACAACGTTTTAAGGGATCTCTTTATTAAAAGAGAAATAAAATGTCACTTGTGAAATTCAGTGGCCAAATCCAAGGGGCAAGGTACATCTTGTCATTATGGGAATCGTATGCCCACATAGAAATAGTGTAAGGTAGAAAGGTATCTAACCCAGCATAAAGACGGCCGAGGCCAGTGCAATGCCTGTACATTTGCTTTTTTTGATCTGTATTTGTCTTTTTGCACCCAAAAGAAAAGAAAAAGACTATGAATGACAAAGACTAACATTTATAATTTGTAGCAAAATTTGGTTTATGTAGAAACAAGCCATGTTTTGCATTTGGATAGAGATTTAAATGAGTTAAAGCTAAAAATTAAAAAGCATGATGCTGCAACATCTGGTCACTTGTTGTAGACCTCACTTTTAAAGTGGTTAAGTTTGCACAATTTGTACTTTTTTTTTTAATATACTAAACAGTATTTTTCCTCCTTCTTTTATAAACCAGAAAAAAACCCCTAAACTACAGATAAATTTTCCCTACCTTGAGCAAACGCTGCTGATAGGGTTGACAAAGCTGTACAGCGCAATCAAACATACTTTACATCTTAGCTCATTGCACAGGTACAGCCATAATCAAGGCACAAAGATCTTCTACAAGTTATTTTTTTTTTCAATAAAGTTGTACAAAATAATACATTTTACAGTCTGTACAAGAATAATAATCCAGCAGTAAAATAAAAATTGGGAAGAAAGAGGCGGGGGGGGGGGGAGGGATAGGAGGAGGGGGAGAAGAGAGAAAGAAGGGAAGATTGTGAGGACTACTGTCCAGATAATGATTTTTTTTTTAATAGCAGACAGGATCATCAGTGGACAAACTGAAAACAGTGTGTGGTTAACTCTTTCTGCAATCACAGGCCATAATGCAGTTCATTTTGCAATGTTCCCAGTCACCTTAAGACCGCCAAGGTAGCAGTTGCTTTGTACTGTCTAGGCTTGCTGTAGAATTGTCCGTATTTCCAATCAAAGTCACATTCAGAGGCAGAAACCAAACTCAAGCGCCTGTCCTTTCAACTTGGTCTGTGACTTGGCACCTTCTTTAGTCTGATGCAGTGAATGGATACAAAGTTGAAATCATGGGATATATGATTATGCCCACAGCAGCGCTAATTACCTAAAGTTCTCTCTCTCTCTCTCTCTCTCTCTCCCCCCCATTTTTGTTTCGTTTGCTTTTTAATATTTAACTTTAATCCCAAATCCTCTCAGGTGCCTCCACCTTCACGGCGTTATTAATTTGTTGTTGCTGCTGTTGTTAATGACAGTGTTAAGAGGAACCCTCCCCCCTGCTCGCAGAAGTGGCCTTCTACATTTTGTGGGCCATCTCAAACTGTTCCAAGGGGGTGAAGCAAGCAAGCTTAGAAGTGCTGCTATTTGTCCAGCAAGGAGAAAAGGTTGAGGGATGCAAATCAGAGGGAGATTGCAATAGTTCTCTTCCACCCTATGTGGGCCAGGTTTTTTTTTCTTTTTAATAAGGAATAAGTAGTCCAAAACAGAGAAAAAGTGCTCTCCATCACAACAACTCATATTGGCGAAGGTGCATCCGCTGAATAATGTCCCGACAGTCATTGAAAACCCTCCGAATGTTTTCTGTATCCACTGCACACGTGAAGTGAGGATAGCAGTAGTGCCTTCCATCTCCATTTGCTGTGCTGATTCTCTGCAGGAGTGAGAGATACATAGCATATGTCAAAAACATGACAGGTTGTGGAATTGGATAGCAAGGTTTGCCTCTCTTATCTCCTGTTCTAGCCGTTTCATCCCCCCTCCAAGTTCTGAGAATTTGATTTCCGTGGCCAAATACAGATCAAAACAGAACTGCTTTGGAACGACTGGTAGCAAAACCTATCCAAAAATGAGTGAGGCCTCCCTGGCGCCAACACTGTCATCTTTTTGGTGCCAGATCAAGTTATTCCTCTACTCTTGAGGCATCTGGAGCCGTATGATGGGTTTTTATCCATCAATTGTTTTGGATTGTGGTCCATACTGATGTTTTGCTTGTTTTATTATGTCTGGTACTTTTAATGGAAATTGTTTTTAGCTATATTATATTTTGTATGTTTTAATAATGCTGCTGTAAGTCGCCTTGGGTCTTTTTTTTTTTTTAAAGAGAAAGGCCACTAAGAAATAATAATAATAATAATAATAATAATAATAATAATAATAATAACATCAACAACCATGAAAGCCAGATTGAGATATTCATTAGAAAATATGTAATGATTGCCATTAAACCTAGTAGCAGAATAACAATATCAAGGTAGCTAAAATACATTTTTTCAAATCCAAATACTCTTCTGTGTCAGTACCAATGATTTTTACATAAATAAATAATATGAAACAAAAGTCAATACTCTTAGGATGGTTTAGTGCCCACAAACACCTCCTTATTAACTGAGATGGGATCACACCAGTGACAGATAATCATAGCAGGGCAAGCCAAGATCTCTTAATGCTGGAGGGAGTTGATTATAAAGGCACAGAAGCAAGATGCAGTTTGGATAATTTAGAATTACTGAAGTAAGCATACTTACAAGAAATTCATCTCTAATAAAATACTTGGCCCTTGTAACTCTAGGATCCTCACCAGGTTCCGGTGTTGCTGCTCAATTAAAAACAAAAACCAGAAGATTATCTTAAAATAGAAATTAAATTAAATTATCTTGGCTTGGATCCAAAGAAGCAAAAGGAGAAAATATCTTAGTGCTATTCCATGAATAAGCACAAGCTCTAGCAGAAGACGTCTCAGAATGGAGAAACACTATATATTGGGAAACATGGTGAATAAGGATGATACCGGCTGTAACGTATCAACTCTAGTGGGCCATATAAAGTTCTTGAAAAAAGCTTGGGCAAGTGTCTTGGCAAGTGCCTGCATAGAAGTAAGGACTTCTGTGGATTTAGGTTCACTTTTCTCATGTAATGCTCTTCTGCAACATCTGAAATAGCCTTACTGTTTACAGAAGAGGCTTTCTGCTATAAGGACATCTTTGGATCCAAGCCCTTATAATTTATGCACTATCACAGGAATAGATAACTCTTTGCCCTCCAAATGACTACAACTCCCACCATCCATTGCCATTGGTCATGCTGGCCTGGACTAATGGGAGTTGGAGTCCAACAAATCCAGAGGGCCACATTTTGCCCCTCCTTGAAAAACGTAATTTTATGAATTTTTAATCTAAGGTATCAGTGGAGCTATTTTAACCTGATAAAGAATTCACCTGATTTGAACTGCAACCGGTCTGGTTGGAGGCGAAAGGGAGTTGCAATGAAGAAATAGAATGACATTAAATAATCATCAAAAAGGAGCTGAGAAATTCTGTATAATCTTACATTTAAAAAAAATAAAAATTAAAAGATGAAATTACTGATCACATTGCTATCTACTGCATCAGCCTTACAGGAAAAAAAAATCCCTAATATAATACTTTCTTTTCCCCATTCCCACCCCTATAGTAATTGAATAATATTGTTTTTAAAAAATGGAGGTGTGCTGAATGTCAACTTTCTTACCATCCTCTGGTGTGGTGTAGCGAGCAAATTCTGGAAAGTAGTCTTCAATTTTAGATTTCCCTGCCAAAACTTTCTCTGCTAGCAAATCCTGTTTGTTCAGGAAAAGAATTACTGAAATGGTCCGTAGCCACCTACAATAGAAGCCAATATACAGTTTAAAATGTGGCAAAATAAATTGTATAAAGCGACATGAAGCAGTATATCCCAGAGACAGCATTCATGTGATGTCTAGCAAATTCTTCCTTCTTGCCTCTAATACTTCATTAGTTAAATTTTTATTTCACTAAACCAATGTATATTCTCTTCTATTTTACATTAACACTGTTTCAGTAGTCTACATACTATTTTTACTGTCACAAAGCAACTTAATGTAGTATTATTAAGGACATGATTGGTCAAAATTGAAGGAATGGACCTGTTGTTCCAGATACTCTTGAAAAGGTTTAACGCTTCTTGAAGCCGGTTGGTCTGATTGTCTTCTCGTATAACCATATTGTAGCTACTGCTGGCCACCACAAAGATGATAGCAGTCACATCTAAAAAACAAAAACGAAGTAAAAATCAAGCACCCCAGAAAATCATCAAGAACGTTCTCCGTGGTCTTGTTACCTTCTGTTTTCTAAGGAAGAAAGAAACAGGCATACAAGGAGGGAAGATGAGAAGAGAGGAGGAGAAAAAATGCAAGATCTTCTATACGTATGTGGAAAGCCAAAATGTTTGATAGCAAAAAGTTATACAAGGATACAAAGAGAGTCAGGATCAGAAGAATGTATGTGAACAGAGCTGGAGGACAAGGAAGATGTTGAGGAAAGGAAGAAAGTAAGGTAGTTAAATGACGTTCTAATGAGCCTGCAGTGGAGGGGAGAGAGAAAGCAAAGTTACTATTTAGGGCAGGTGTCTCTTTTTTGTTTTTGTACATTAATACATTTATAGCAAAACCACCTCTTTTGAAATGACATGAATCTTCCTTTCTTGTAGAGGATAATGGAAAAGAAATTATGAAGAATGGGGGAAAGAGATGACCAAGAAGATGATATATTTGCTCTTTCTTCCCCTTTCATACCATACCTTATGAATGACATTGCCTCTTTCTCGGGAGACATTGGCTCAGTTCAGACAACATGTTTCTCAATGGTGGTTTTAGAATTCCACGGTGGAGTTTTTACACCACCACTGAGAAATGTGTTGTCTGGCAGGAAAACTCCACACAATGGTGGAAGTTGTTTTTGAAAACACTCCATGCAGAATCTCAACGCTGTGCAGAGGAGAGTTCTTGCACAATAGTTGTGTGGCATGTTGTGTGGCGGGCTCCGTGGAGTTTTCTGTTTCATAGACTTTTCCCACTGGCTACAGAATTCTCTGGCAAAAGCCCTGAAAGGAGGGAGTGCCACTCTAAGAGAGCTGATGGGATTGTTCCCTCCCCCCCCAGCATTAGCTGATGGGGGAGGATAGAGGGCAGAGGAACTGTCAATCAAACATCGCATTGACTTTAACTTAACTCCACGACAGTCCACAGTCACACAACGGTGAAGTTAGAACATATACCCCTAAAAACTCAACCGTTGAGTGGAGTTTTCACAATGCATTGACTAACGTGTTGTCTGAACTGAGCCAGACTCATATAATCCAAAATTTTATGAGTCTATATGGTTGTGCTGCTCCAGACTCTCATGATGCTTCCCAAGCTCCAAGCTTTTGACATCAAGTAATAGAAGAGATGAAGCAGAGCATGACTGAAGCAATCAGAAGAGGAAGGAGCAGAAGTGAAGAAACATGGCACAGTAGCCACTTGGATATTGGTACAGGTAAAAACTTAAATGTAGTGGCAACCTTAGTCCTCCAATTATTAAAGATGAACAAGAGTCTGACCAACTGAAAGTGGGAAAATCCTAGAATAAAAATAGTCCTATAGTGCCTCCTTGCTATGCTTATACATAGTCAGTTGCTGACTTGGAACAGATACTCAACGTGTGTGCCAAAGATCTTGTACCATAACCTTCTTTCCTTCCCATATTTTCATTAAAGAGATTTAAGAAGTTACCAGTGTTCCAGGATATACTAGTAGTCTGTGTCTCATACACACACACCTAATGGCCTGCCGGAGGAGATTCGTCAATTAGACACTCTCTCTGAGTTTAAGGCAGCTATAAAAACTTGCCTCTTCCAGCAGGCCTACCAAGATGAACTTTAAATCAAGAATTTTAAAATGTGTTGATTGTTTTATATGCTCTTTTAGTTAATTTATGTAAGTATATTGTTATTGTATTAATGTTCTTCCCCACCTCGATCCAAAGGGAGAGGCGGGTAAGAAATAATTTATTATTATTATTATTATTATTAATAATAATAATATGCCCCGTTTTGAACTGTACTTATCTTTTATTTTTTAGCACTCATGTCAGTAGTAGTCAAAGTAGGCATTGCTACAGCTCTTTTTGATCATGATTTCTATATATAAAAAAAAACAATTACTGGATAGTGTACATATCCACTGACTCGTGATTTTTTATGGAAGTGAAAACAATTATCTATCTACTTTGTACATTCCACAGCAATGGGATCCCTCACTCCTGCTTTTAGATTTTTTTGCACATCCTGCTGTTAACGATGTCCAATTAGCATAGTTAGCATATATCTGGCTGTGGCAGGATTTATTACAAATACACAATAAGCCTCTCCCCAAAATGCAAAAAAAAAGACTCCACTAATCGTACGAGAAGGAAGCACTACAAGCAAAGCTTACAAAATATGCTGGAGAGCCAAGGAAGAATGCACCAGGAAACAAAATTTTAACGATTGCAATGGAGGATGCTAGTATGAAAACAGACTCACTGATGCCAAGTTCCAATCATCATCATCATCATTATCATCATCACATAATAACTGATATTATTATTAGTCATTAATAATATGGGCTATATAACTAATATTATTGTTAGTTATTTAATAATAATATTCAGATAACTGAAGCAGTTGTATTTTATACTTTGATGATATATATAATTTATATTAGCATACAAAACATCCACTATGTTGCTAATGCATTCTCACTCTTACCATTAAAACACTGGATCCATTTTCGGCGTTCATCTCTTTGCCCACCAACATCAAACATACTAGAAAGAAAAAAATAAAAGTGAGTGTCTCACTAGAGCTGGGGTCCTAATATGGTGCCCATGGGCACCTGTGAATTTATTATTATTATTATTATTTATTATTATTATTATTATTATTATTATTATTATTATTATTAATTTCCCCCTTAAAAACAAAGTGGGAGGCTGGTAAGCTGCAAAACATAATGCCACTCTCCAATGCCATGTATATTTTGGGTTCAAAAGAATAGTTTTGGGTTTTGGAGCTCAGAGCACGCCTTTGCTCCTGTATTAGGTTTTTGGTAAATTACTTTTCTTTCAGCCACACCGATTTTCCTTCTGGGAATGAGTGTTTTGTGACCCGACATGCCCACCATGGCAGTTATTTTATGAATGGCAGCATTTTGCGAGAGCACCCACAACACATCCTCAAAATTCCAAATGTGCCCACTGACCCTAAAAAGTTGGAGAACCCTGCACTAGAGCTTCCCTTACTTTAATTGTGTTTGAGCCAAGGAACCAGTGCTATTTAAGATATCCTGTGAAATAAGTTTAGACCCTTCCCTTCTCCCACAACCAGGCACTACAAAAATGTTATTAGAATTGGGAGGAGCTGTGTAGGCTCCAACAATTATTACAGAGGTCTTTGTAGCTGCTATTTGAAGGTGCTCCTCCAATCATCAAATTTACAAGTTGGAATTGCATAAAAATATGATGTATTATTTTGTAGTTATTGCAAAATGAAACTAAAAAGAAGATTTTGTAAAGTTGATAATTTTAAAAGGCCAGAGTCTCCAAAAAGCTAATTCCAACCTAGATGCCTCTATTCAAAGTAAAACAGATTACAAAAACACTACTGTATCCTCATGTGAACGCTTGTAATAATTGCATGAGAAATACAGCTGTACAAATTTACCCTTTGTTGAGTTTAACCTCAAGTCCACCACTTTTAGTGATAACTTACTGGAAGTTTACTTTGTCCACCTGAAACTTGGTTTCAAATATTCCTGATGTCAGAACTCTGCATCTAAGAAGATCCTTAAATAAATCATAAAAAATACCAGTTATTCAGGAGGTTCCTCTCTGCCAAACAAATATGCTTGTCTTGAAAAGAAAAGGGTACTTAGGAATGGGTTGGCCTGTTAATGGGAGAAATAAGTAAGCAGGACTATTAATCAAAGTTTAGGTTGTGCATGTATGAAAGTGGTTTGTGATTTTTAAAAAACTTATAGCCCTAATTTCCTCCTTCCCCCACACTTGAAGAAAGTAACACAAACCTGGCTTACAATAGTAAAAAGAAACATACAATAAAAACAAATCCATAAAAACAAAAGGAATGCATAGACAAGGGAAAACAGCTTAAATATACTCATAACAAGGAGAGATTTTTTTCCCAGTTAAGTCCTTCCTAAACAACATCTTGGCGATGTATCAAATTCCATAAAGTGTCAGGCTTGGTAAATCTCAACAGAGAGGACATTCCTCAGTGTGGGTGCTACAACGGAAAAAGACTTACTTATTCCTTCTTGCCACCCATTAAGACTCAGACAACTGCCGAATTGGAGCAAGGGCTCAGATGATGAATAGTGAGAAACGTATGGAAGAAGGCAGTCTTTAATGCACCAAGGTCCCAAACTGCTTATGGCTTTAAAGGTTAAAACCAGCACTTTGAATTGAACCCAGAAACAGACCAGCAACCAGTACAGATCAAACAAATTTGGGATGATATGTTCTGATCTTTTTGTTTCCCGGTCAATACCCTAGCAGCAGCATTCTCAATGAGCTGCAGTTTCCAAACATTTTTCAAGATCAGCCTCACATAGAGTGTGTTACAGTATCTTAGAATCACAGAATAGTAGAGTTGGAAGGGGCCTATAAGGCCATCGAGCCCAACCCCCTGCTCAATGCAGGAATCCACATTAAGCATAGTCTGGGTATGAATGACTGCAGTGAACTGGCTCAGCTGGTCCACCCACCAACAGTACTTCCATCTTGTCTGGCTTAAGTTTTATCTTGTTAGATTCCATCCTGAGTATTGTGTGTGAGCAATATGAACGAGAACAAAGGAAGAAAACAGACATGGAGAAGTAGCATGCACATACATACACATATATGCCAATCTCTATAATAGATTACGCATTAGTTAAAACCACAGAGACCCAATATACAATTAAATGAAGCAAACGGTGCAGTGGCAAAAGAAAGCGAAACCTGCAATGATAGCAGTTATTCTCAGGAAATGTAAACTTATTTTCTTAAAGTCATTTTACTTACCTGGTCAGATGGGGTGTATTCATTTTGCTTGACTATGTCAATCTTGTCTAGAAAACTAGAAGGAGAAAAAATGTCTTAACTGGTAAATTCACACAGTAACAGTAACGAAAATTCATTTATAACCTAAATATAGCCTTTTCAGGCATTTCTTACTGGCTTTTTATCAAATACTGTTATTCTTTATTCTGTATTTTGATTTTTCTATCTGCTTAGAAAAGCTTACGTTATTTGACACGTATTTTGTATTTAGCACTGTCATCCAGCAGAGGGCCAAAAGCATAGTCTGAACATCATACAATCTTATTGAAATAACAATGTCAATGGATTATAGAGTATAAATAAAGACAAACGTTATACCATTGCATAAAGAAAGAAGATTGGGTCTCACTCAGTCATGTATCAAAAAGTTTAGGGTACTTCCACTTGAAACAGAAATTGAATTTGGTATGTAGCTGAGGCACCCTAATTGGTACAGAAATCTCAAAATGATTCCCAAACAAGCGGAAGGCTGGAAGGTATATGCATGTAGCCTCAGGTATCTGGATTACTAAAAAAGCGTGATTTAAAAAATGTAAGTTAAAACTTAGGGCATATTGCTTCCCCACCCCACCAGACTGGGGCTGCGTGACAGGCTCCTCTTAAGAAAAATAAATGGCGCCCACGACATCCTCTTCCCTTCCGGGATGTCACGCAGCCATATAGACGCTGGTGAAGGGTTGTATAAGCAGGTAAGTCCGCGAACTCCTCCTCTCCCATTACACCCTTAGGTGTAGATGAGCCCTTAGTATTATGCTATAGCTATTTAAAAATCTAGGACTAAAAATACCTTTTGAGACTATTTTTAATATAGCATAATCTTTCCAAAACTTAGGCTGTATTTCACTTTACAACAACAAAGCTTTTGAAAGTTTATGCTGTATTAATGTTACTGTACAATCCTATGCATGTTTACTTGGAAGTAAGTCCCACTGTGTCCAATGGGACTTACTTTCCAGTAATGTTTAGGATTGTAGCCCCTAGCGCAGAAGTAAACCTCAGGGTATTCAATAGAGCTTACTTTCAGATAAATGTTTATACACTTTAGCCTCAGTTTCAAAAAGATGTTACTTGACCAAGATTTTGAGGGGGAAAGTATACGTGGAATTCAACTTCACGTCAGCAGCAAGAATTTTTGATCATTATTTGACTTTTCACACATTACTATATTTGAGAAGGACCTGCTCAAAAATCAAAGCCGCTGCAAAACCCTCACATTATGTTGTGTTATGTTGAAACAGTTACAGCCTAACTTTGGGACAAAGCGTGGGATGGCCAATATGAGGACCATTTCCAAAATGCATCAAAAACAAGCAACGGTAGCTAATTTACATACTTTTATTGGGCGTAATTTATTTTGTTATGCTCTTGAGGGTCACTTTTGGGGAAGGGGAGGATATAAATATAAATAAAAAGTTCTACATATATTTTTCAAGAACCTGGGAAGGAAGGGGGGGCAGGATGGGAAACGATGCTTGGTGGGTACATTGCATCTACCCAACATTGTTTGCATTCAGAATTCTGAATATAATAATAATAATAATAATAATAATAATAATTTATATGTCAAGTCATGTAGAAAATAATAATCTCAAGCTATTCACAAACCATTATTATTATTATTATTATTATTATTTACACTTATATACCGCCCCATAGCTGAAGCTCTCTGGGCGGTTTCTGATCTATCGACTGAGGAATCATAACAACACAGAACAAAATAATTTGGGGTTTTTTTAATGTCTACTTGCATCCTTTTTTTGCCATTCCACCCCACCCCCCATCAGCCTTTCTAATATTTCTCTCTATAACTTTCAGACCGTTACATCTTTTTTTTTTTTTTAAATAAAGATGGGATGCTTGGCAAAATCCTCAGTGGGTATTTGATGACAGCACTGTACAAGTACTATAGCAGCACAATGAAAACAAGTCCTCAAGTGACAAGGGCTTTTGGAGTGGGTAGGTGGTGGTGGTGGTTGTTATTGTTATTATTATTGGAAATGTCGAACCAGCAAAGGACAATATACTATGCTAAAATGCATTTTAATTAATATGGAATTCAAACTGCAATGATTGAATCTTTCAGGACGAGATGGCACCGGATGTCATGCTAACTTAAGAATGCAATCACTACTGGGCTCATGTTCTTCATAGCATATTCAACTTCACTTTTATAGCAAGCACCTAAAATCGTTCTTCTTACTATCCAACTAAACACTACTGGTTTTGAATATGCCAGCACAGTTTGAGAACAAACAAGCGACTTCCAAATACTGAAGGGGGGGGGGGAGAAAGAAGCACCCCTGTCTTGTTGTTGTTTATGCAGACTATTTTTAGGCTTGTAATTTCCTTGAAAAGCACCAGCTACACAGGAGAGGCAGCATCAGAGCGCTCCACTGGATGGGCTGCAATGGCTACATGCATGCTAGGTAAAACAAGTTTGAATGCCATAAACATTCCTTCTGCCCTGGAAAACAAGTCCCAACATTTAATAACCGGCCAGTATTCAAAAACAAAACACATCCAGAGGAAAGCCTGTCACTGCGCAGCCCACAGATTTGCCAAGAGTAGTATTTGCTCTTTAAAAAAAAGGGGGGGGGAGGGAGAGGAGAACAAGTATTAAACTAGACTTAAAACTCAACAACAAATGCAATGAAGAGGTGTGTGAGTGAGAGAGAGAGAGAGAGAGAGAGAGAGAGGTGGGTGGGGTGGGGGCAATGCCCCAAAGCACCAACAAACTACTGCAGAAAGGGGAAACTATGTTGTTAGGGGTTTTAACAAAGCAGCAAGCTCTCCAAACGAATTGTTTCTTATGCCAAGTGCAATTCTCAGATTGCATGAGATTGTGTGTAATAACCCCAACAATTTCTGTGACATTATTACAAGTGAACCCATGGGAATCAGATACTGAGCTGTGCAGCTGTTTGTATTGGTAAACTGCCCCCCATTGATTCTTCTGTAGAGTGAGAGTGTTACTTCACAGGGTACGAGAAATCTGTCTGTGGTCCTGGGCTGTGTGCGTGAGGCATGGTGACAAGTTAGTATATTGTATATTTTAAGTTTCTCTAATTTAGGATTCTGGCTTCTCAGATTGTTGAGGGAAAGGAGAACTATCGCCAATACAGACTTCCGTACACACACGTAGCTAAAGCAGCTGATTTGGTACTGGTAGTTTATTTTTTTTTACAATGGCCAAGAATTATAATTGACAAACTAAATTTATCTTTCATATATTTTATGGAGTGCAGAAATTAACGTGGGGCTATACTCCCCAGTTTCCAGATTACAAGATCTGGCGATTTCTACCCCCTCTTCAGCAACCTCAAAAAGAAAATTCCACCTTTGTTCCCAACAAAACAGAGCAAAAGAAAAGAGAAAGAGAAGGCTGAAGAACTCCAAACTATCCTGCCATCTACCTTCACTTTTTGAAAGAGTGGGGGGGGGGGGGATTTGGAAAAAAACAATTCCCTCCTTTAGCGTTAATCCCCTCTCTCCCAGAGAAAAAAGGCCCCAGAAATCTTGCCAACCTTTTCAACAATCACTTGAATTTTTATCCTTTGTAACCTAATGAGAGGTTGACATACATGTAAAAATTCTTATTCTTGATAAAAGGGCCTTCTGTTCAAGGAGAATATATGAAAAGTTGATCTTAACAGACAATGTACACAGTTAGAATGAAAGCCAGTTTGAATTCTAGTGATGTGGTTTATAGCCTTATATCAGACACAAAATTATGACATTTCCTTGTTTTTGACATTTCTGTAACTTTTCTCTATACCATTTATTCTGTGCCTTAAGTTTTTGTTTAGACTACTTTAGAAAATACGAGCTTTTAGATGAACTATTTTCTTATGCCTACCAAACACTGGGGCAAATCTCCCATTTCAAGGAAAAGCACGGTACCATGAGATTTCTGCCAAGGCCACAAGCAGAGAGAATGGAATATCAAATTTCTGCTTTTAGGTCCAAACTTTAACAAAACATATTGGCATTTAATTATAAAATGTGAAGGACCAAGGATGTTGCTCCTTTGTATAAAATGAAACAAACATGCCTTTTGAAAATGTTTGCCTCAATGAGAAGGGCCAAAAATAAAGACATTTAAAAATGTGAAATGTACGTAACACATATGCATTCTGACACTATTTTAAGAGTTCAAAGCACAGGAATATGCAACAGCTCTGTGAGTGAGGGACATAATATCTTCACATTGCAATTGGGAGGGGGCTAAGGGTGGCTTACTTAAGACCAGTTTATGGCTGAAGTGAGATTTGAACAAGAGACTTCCCAGCTCACAGTTCTAGCCACTGTGCAACACCAATGTACTCAAAAATATTCACACAGTTTAAGTTTTTTTTAGAAGTGGGAGTGAAACACTGTTAAATTAAAATACTTGCCTAATTCTTTAAAACACACACAAATAAAACCAATAATAAGTAAGCATATAACTAGCCAAAATAATCCCCTATATTTAGAATTTAGAGAGGAATCAATCTTTTGCTTCTCAATATATTGGCACATGTAAAAAGGCATTACACAAATTTCAGACCCATTGTGGCACTAATAAAAATATTCTGACTACGATATTATGGCATCATTGCAAGCAGAAAATGTTTGTTTCTGAAAACGAATCCATATATTTTAGCTGAAATAATTATAAATTCTAGATGTTTCATATTTACATTTTGAAGCTGATTATATGCAGCAAAGGCTAATACCAAAAGTACACGGGTAACTCTGAATGCAGTTTTTAAAAAAGCACTGGATTGAGAAGTCCAACCTTAATCAAAATGACACAGATAAATATATTTTGGAATTCGTGGGAGAAACAGCAAATGTGGGTGCAATGTAAAAATAGCTTTCACAGAAGAAACAGCTTTAATTACAAAAATCACTGGAGAGCATTCCAGCCACTTGGAGGCGGAGGGGCACCAGTGGTAAAATTTTCAAGCAAATAATGAGAAAGCGATGAAGAATGACTCTATATATTTGGAATCATCTTGTGTTAATCATTATGCAGTTCCTTATATGGTGTATGAATGCACAAAGTGTTGTTGTTTTTTAAAAAAACATAATTAAACCTACTGAATATGAAGCTCATGACTAATGTATTTAGTAAATTATTGCATTGAGCTGCACTGGGGAAAATGACAAGCAAAATAAACCTTCTCTGTAGAAGAACAGCATTGTTATGTTTTACTACTCGTTTCTCGAATGCATAATTAAAAATGCAAACGTGCAAAATGACATGTGGGTATTATATGCTGCGTTTAGTTACTGTGAAGGAGAATAAGATCTACACTTTTCACGAATTGCTTGGGGCCCTAAAGAACACACACAGAAAAAGGCAAGAAGAGAAAAGGAAAGTCTATTTAAAGAAACTTTCTTTTTTTCTTCTTCTCCCTGTCTAAAGTTAGTCAGGCTTAGAGGATGCACCAACTTTCCCAATCAGTTTTACATTACAGCACAAGTCCAGAAATAGCTCCCAGCCGCCTTGGCCTCTAGCACGGTTGTCATGACAATGGAACCACAGTTCTATAAATAGATCATCAGCACCAAATCTTGTGAGACACATCTGGAATGGGGCCAGCCTAGCCCCAGCTTGACAAATAAAAATAGGCACAGGCAGTTGGAGAGGCAGGAAAGGTACAATACATCTCTTAGCTTGTACACAAAGACAATCGGAACTGGGCAGGGAAATAACTCTGATTGCTTTTTAATGCAGGATTGGTTTTATGGTAGGGTTATAAAAACACGAAGGCTACATTATTCATACAAAAGCTGCAGTTATATGTTTTCGCTGATTTTTTTCCATCCCCTCCTGCA
Source organism: Anniella stebbinsi (assembly GCA_029215795.1). Taxonomy (NCBI): domain Eukaryota; kingdom Metazoa; phylum Chordata; class Lepidosauria; order Squamata; family Anniellidae; genus Anniella; species Anniella stebbinsi. The sequence goes on from JARDYH010000004.1 coordinate 16,004,358, forward strand.
GTCTGTGGCAAACCATGTCATTTCAAGACTCTTAACAGTATAATTTCTTGCCTGTGAGGGAGGGTGCATATATATTATATATATATATATATATATATATACACACACACACACACGAGTTGCTTTTCTTAATATTTTTTACTGAATTCAGAAAGTTTTGCTGCTTTGCTGTTTTGCCGGGCACTAACCCCAATTGCTTTAAGATGGCAGAAATATGGGCAAATGGTGGCAGCTTTCCACACAACTCAAAAGGTTCCAAGAACCAAGTTACAGCCCGTGTTTCATTCTGCTTCGCGATGTTAAAAGTCAGAAACCTTTAAATTGATTCCTGATCCAACTCATGAAAGAAAATGATTGATGTCTTATGCTAAATGGCAAACAATTTATATCCATGCTTGCTCAGGAATTATAAAAAGGGAAAGTTAACTTAAATTTACTCCCCCCCCCCCCCAGATAATTATTTAAATCAATTCAGCTAGTGGGGAAACACATCATTACGGGAGCAAATTATACTACATTACAGAGAGGGAGGATTCAACATGGCTTCACCTTTAATAGAGAATGATCCTCCAGAAAGAAGTAGGCACTCCTCTCCCATACTGCACATCAGGCACATCAGGCCATATAGCCATTAATGAAAAAAAACAGTATGAGTTTGTATTCTTTAAAGACAAGTATTTATCTTATTTTGCCTCCAATTACATTATGAACAGAACTAAAGTTAAAAGATGGCCTAATCTACACCAAGCAGAATACTGCACTATGAAAGCGGTATGAAAGTGGTATATAAGAGACAGGAGCCACACTACTGCTTTATAGTGGTATTTAAGTGCACTAACTGTTGGGGCCCATTGACACATACCATATATCACTTCCATAAGGCCATATCCTGCTTGGTGTGGCTCCTGCCTTTTATATACTGCTTTCATAGTGCAATCTATTGCTTGGTGAAGATTAGGCCGACATTGAGGAAATGCAGGTTGCTTACCTGTAACTGTAGTTCTTCGAGTGGTCATCTGTGCAGTCACACACTATGGGCTCGCGCCGACGCCGAGCCTCCCTTCGGAAACTTCTATAGCTTAGAAACTATTGGCGGGAACCCCTCCCCCCCTCCGTCCTATCGCGCATGCCTGGGTTCCCGCCTACCTCAGTTCCCTAAGACCGCCTTTGCAGTCAATAGTGAGGTAGTGTAGTCCGAGACCAAAAATTTAATGACAAAAAAGGAGATGGCATGGCGATGACACTCATAGACCTTCAAAGCGAAGTCTAGAGGGGACGGTGGGAGGGTTGTGTGACTGCACAGATGACCACTCGAAGAACTACAGTTACAGGTAAGCAACCTGCATTTCTTCTTCGTGGTCTCTGTGCATCACACACTATGGGCGAGTAGTTAGCAACACTTACCGGAGGAGGGTAGACTCGCTGAGAAGGCATCATTGTAGCAGAGATGACAGCACCGCTCGACCAAAGCTGGCGTCTGTTCGTGCTCTGATGTCCAATTTGTAATGAGATACGAAAGTAGAGGCGGAGGACCATGTGGCCGCTCTACAGAGTTCGGGGATAGGAATTCCCCTGTGCAATGCTGTTGACGTGGCCTGAGCCCGTGTGGAGTGTGCCCTCAACGAAGTAGGTGGGTCTCTCCGTGCAAGTTCGTAGCTAAGGGTGATGGTGCTTACCACCCATTTGGCGAAACGTTGTGGAGAGACAGCCTGGCCCTTTGATTTACCGCCGTAACATATAAAAAGGCGCCCCGATTTACTGAATGCAGCAGTTCTGTCCTTGTAGAATGCTAAGGCCCGTCTCACATCCAATGCGTGTAGTCTGGAGCCCACTGTATCAGTTGCGTCCTGGAAAAAGGTGGGCAGTACGATGTCCTGATTTACATGGAAAGTTGAAAGGACCTTCGGTTTAAAGTCTGGGCCCGGCCGCATTACGACTTTATCTCTGTGAAACTGTGTGTAAGGAGGGTCTAACATTAGAGCGCAGAGCTCTGATGACCGCCTGGCAGAAGTGATAGCTACGAGGAAGGCCGCCTTGAGGGTAAGCAGGCGCAGGTCTATTGTAGCCATAGGTTCGAAGGGCTTACTGGAGAGGGCTGCCAGGACCACCGACAAGCTCCATTGTGGAACTATAGGACGCACGGGGGGGCAGATGTTCCGTAGCCCCCTCATGAAACGTTTGGATAGCGGATGGGAGAAAACTGAGTACCCCTGGATAAAGTCATGGTTAGCCGAAATGGCCGCCAGGTAAACCTTAATCGAGGTGCTCTTGAGGCCTGTGCCGTGCAAGGTATCCAGGAACACTAGGACGTCCACGATGCCGCACGAGTAAGGTGAAACGGCTTTCTTCTCTGTGAACTTTAGGAATCGTTTCCACTTCCTACTATACGATAGCCTTGTGGCTGGTCGCGAGGACTCCCTGAGGACTGTGCGTACCGACAGCGGGAGGTCTAGGTGTTGCCATCGCGACGGATTCTCCACGCTGTGAGATGTAGCTTGTGGAGGTCGGGGTGGCGAACTAGCCCGTGGTTCATTGTGAGCAGGTCCTCTGTTTTTGGCAACCGGAGGTACTCTCCCTTGGATAGGCGGAGGAGGGGTGCGAACCAGAATTGGCGGGGCCACCACGGCGTCACTAATACGGCGTCCGTTTCCCTGAACTGTAGAATCGATACTGCCCTTGGGATCAAGGGGAACGGTGGGAAGGCATAAACAAGGCCCCGTCCCCAGGAGGTGTTGAAAGCGTCGCCCAAGGAGCCCTTCCCCGCTCCGGCCCTTGACAAGAAAGCCTCGCACACTGCATTTTCCGCAGACGCGAAGACGTCCAGGCACGGGTACCCCCATCTGCCGATGAGAATTGATAGAGCTCGCTGCGACAAGGACCACTCGTGTGTCGCTGGGAAAGTCCTGCTGAGATCGTCCGCTTGCACATTGTCCGTTCCGGCAATGTGAACTGCCGACAAGCGTAGTCTGTGGAGGATTGCCCACTCGAAGATATCCAGCGTGAGTCTGAGCAAGCTGCGGGAGCGTGTCCCTCCTTCCTTGTTCACATACCAGACTACTGACATATTGTCGGAAACGATCCTGATGTGTTGGCCTGTGATATAGTCTCTGAAGGCTATGAGTGCTTTTTGTACTGCTAATAACTCCAAAAAATTGATGTGGTGCTTCTTGTCGGCGGGGGACCATTCTCCTTGCACCTTCAAATGGTCGCAATGGGCTCCCCAACCCAGCCTTGAGGCGTCCGAGGTTATCGAGACGGATGGTTCCACTGCGACGAACGGAAGCCCACCCGAGAGGTTCTGCGGGAACGTCCACCAACGAAGAGAGTGACGTACGGCGTGAGGGACCACTACCTTGACAGAGTTCGGTTGGAGGACCGGGTCGTAGACGTCCAGCAGGAAGCGCTGTAAAGTGCGCATTCGCAGACGGGCCCATCGGACGACAAAGACCGCCGAGGCCATAAGACCCAGTAGCTTCTGTATTGTAATCACTCTGTGGGAGGCGGAGGAAAGAACCCTCCGTGCCAACATTTGGAGATGAGTGCACCGTGTCTGAGGGAGGAAGGCTCTCTCTTTTGTAGAGTCCAGGAGGACCCCAATAAATTGTATTCTTTGGACGGGGAACAGAATCGACTTCTCCGTGTTGACCACAAGGCCTAGGCTGCGTAACAGTGACGTCGTGAGTTGGACGTCCTTTAATGCCTGCTGTTCGGACGGTGAGGCGATCAGCCAGTCGTCCAGGTAAGGGTAGAGCTCCACTCCCGCTGAACGGAGGTGGGCGCAGACTGCCGCCATGCATTTCGTAAACACCCGTGGGGCAGTCTTTAACCCAAATGGAAGGACGGTGAACTGGAATATGCGTCTTCCCACTATGAACCGTAGGAACCTTTGATGGGACTGATGAATAGGAATGTGAAAGTACGCGTCTTTCAAATCTACGAGCGTGAACCACATATTGCGACGGAGGAGGGGCAGTATCGAGCCCAGCGTGATCATTCTGAACTTTTTTACTTGCAGGAATTCGTTGAGTAGCCGCAGGTCCAAGATAGGACGCAGACCGCCGTCTCTCTTCGGGACTGTAAAGTACCGGGAGTAGAACCCCGTGCCTGCTTCCGTGATGTTGACCGGTACAATGGCTCCCTTTTGAAGAAGGGAGGCCACCTCCTGTTGTAGAGTGGTGGAGAGTGGAGTATACTTTAAGCGACCTAGTTGTGGAAGAGCGGCAAACTCCATCAAGTAGCCCCGGCGAATGATGTCTAGCACCCACTTGTCCGTCGTAATTTGGGTCCAAGCCTCGTAGTAGGGAAGAAGTCTGTGGTGGAAATGGGGGGTCAGATGACGCCTCACCTGGGGGGAGTCAAAGATGTTGCTTTGAAGTGGGGTCCTGTCTCGTCCGGTGTTGGCGAGATCTACCCTGTGGGTAAGCCTTCTGCTGGCGAAAGGTCGGCTGCGTTGACTGAAAGCGCTGCTGGTGCTGTTGCTGACGAAATTGGGGTTGGCGATGTTGATAGAAATTCTGCCTGGGCCACCTACGTGCTCGGTAAGGTTGAGGAGGTTGGGGGGGGTAAAACCCCATTTTCTTTGCAGTTACTCTCGCCTTCTGGATGGTATCCATCTGGGAGTCCGTTGACGCATGAAAGAGGCCCTCACCATCAAATGGGAGGTCCTCGATCCTGGCTTTCGTCTCCTGAGACAGATTTGAAGAGCGGAGCCAGGCGTGTCTCCTTAGAGCTACCGATGCCACCATAGATTTTGAGAGGCAATCTGCCAGATGACGAGCGGTCGAGAGCTCTTGCCTGGCTAGAGCCGTTGCCTCCTGCTGAAAGACTTGAGCTGCAGTCTTAATCTCCTCTGGCAGATGGGCGTGTAACGCTGTCACCTTCTCCCAAAGGAAAAGGTGATAACGAGCCATGAGGGCTTGATAATTTGAGATCTTCACCGCCAGTGCGGAGGATGCATAAACCCTCCTCCCGAAAGCATCCAGCTTCCGACCTTCCTTATCCACTGGCGCGGAATGGGATCTAGACGTGCGCCCCTGGGCCGACTCAACTATTACAGAGTTGGGCTTCGGATGCTGGAATAAGAAGCTAGCATCCTGTTCCTGTAGCTTATACTGGGCGTCGACCCGTTTAGAAATTGGGCCTGTTGACGCAGGAGTCTTCCAGGACTCCTTCAAAGTACGTAGGATGGTGGGAAGGATAGGCATCGCCACCGTGGAAGAGGTATCCCCGTACATGACATCATACGCTATATCTACAGGTGAGTCCTCTGATTCCGGAACCTCTATGCCCAAAGACTGGGCTAGGCGCTGCATTTGGTCCAAGAACGAAACCGTCTCAACGGATGGGGAAGCGCGTTTGTCAGAGCCCAGGTCCTCTTCTGGCGAGGGCAAAGATGGATGGGCCACCACCGAGGTTTCTGAAGAGTCAGAGGGGTAGTCCTCCTCGGAGTGAGAGCTGGGGGCCCTAATGCACATAGTGCCAAGTGGTGGTAGTGGAGAGTCCGGGTGTTCTTCGGAGTGGGGTGGTGCCGAAATCGTTGCGGAGGGAGAATGCCTTGGAGGTAGAGGAGGCGCGACGAAATCCTCCGGCTCATAAAGTCTTTCTCCTGTATATTGGTCATAAAGAGGCTTCCTTTGCTTCTCCCTAATCTGGGAGGTCCAGGAATGGGTGGAGCGGGCGGAGAAACGATCCCAGTCCTCCCCCTGTACAGGTGAGTGGTGGGCCTGCACATCCACGCACAATGGTTGGTGAGGCGAGAGAGACTGGTGGGAGGGAGCCCAAGGCGACAGAGGGTTAAAGCGGTGGTCCTCGGCTTCCAACGATGGCGGGGAGACTGAATGATGAGACTTTGACCTGGACTTGTGATGACTAACTTGTGGTCTCGGCGCTTTCGGTACCGAGAACTGATGGTCTCCTTGTTGTGTAGGAGTTGGTGGCGTCGCTACCGAAGGCCATGATATCGGTAACGATATCGACGCCGCTGGGGACGGCAAGTGACGACCCATCGGTACCGGGGAGCTTGTCGGTACCGATGCCGGCTTCGGTGTCGGCTTCGACCTCGGCGCCGATGACGATGGCGGCTTCGGTGTCGAAGGCGGCTTCGATGTCGACTTAGGTTGCGACGTCGAGCGCTGGGTAGCTGCCGGAGAAGCGTCCGCGGCCGCGGGACGACGTTTCGGCTTCGACGCCTCCTTAGTCTTATCCTTCTTCTTGGGGACAAGCTCGGTTTTGGACCTGCTTTTATGGTCTCCCTTGTGTCGCTTCGCCTTGCCCGCATCCGCGGGAAGGGAGGACTTGGTTTTAGGAGGGCGAGTAGTTTGCGCCACAGGGGTCTCCGAAGACGTGCTCGGGGTCGTGCTCGGTATCGGGACCGGCGTGTCCACTGTTTGCAACGCTGCCTTCCACAGTAGGGCCCTCAGTTTATTAGCCCTATTTTTGCGCGTTTGTCTTGAAAAGTTTAGACAATGAGCGCACGTGTCCACCATATGGGCTTCGCCAAGGCAAAGGAGGCACTTCGAGTGTCCATCAGACAAGGTTAACTTTGCCTTGCAGCCTACGCAAGCCTTAAACAGGGCCGTCTGCGCCATCTTAAATGGAGGGCGGGAAAAACGAGAGCTTTGCTGCTGCCTCTGAGAACCGCAACGAAGCGGGCCAACAAGGGCAACTACAACTATCTATACTATTTACACTATATATTAAGTTTAATTACAATAACAAATATATTATATAAAGAATTTTTTTTTTTTTTAGCGGAAAGGAGCAAGAAATAGAAGAAGGAGAAATAGAGGAAAGAAGATATCAGTCGAGAGAAAGAGAAATAGGATTATAGAAGAATCTAAGCTAATCACTTATCCGAAGAAGTTCTCTAGGAGGCAACCAGCAAGGCGGTCGAAAAGGAACTGAGGTAGGCGGGAACCCAGGCATGCGCGATAGGACGGAGGGGGGGAGGGGTTCCCGCCAATAGTTTCTAAGCTATAGAAGTTTCCGAAGGGAGGCTCGGCGTCGGCGCGAGCCCATAGTGTGTGATGCACAGAGACCACGAAGAAGAACTGGTTTGGACATCATGATAAATCATGGGTTATTGTGATGGAAATGAGCTGCAGCAAGCCCTTGGGCTTGTGCGCTCCCCTTTCCTGCTATGATGTGCCCATAAAGGGGAGATACGAATGGTTTGCTTTTATTAGCTGGAGCTTGTTATTTTATCAAAACCCAATAAACTGTAGGTAATTTTAACTAAACCATGGGGTATGACGTTGGCTTGTTTCAATGAACTACAGTTAAGGTTAATTATAGTTAAAATTAATACTAGTTTGGGGTTCAGACATAATACTAAACTGCAATTAATCAAAAACAGATACAAACACTTCTGATCACCTGATCGCGACAATGCGGGAGGAAGGTAAGTGATAGCATATGAGCCCAAGGCTTGCTGTGGCTCATTCCTGTCATGATAAACTGGCCCAAAGTCTTCCACATGTTAGAAGAACTGTTTGCATTAATATTGTTTGGAACAAGACCACCCCAATTTCTCTCACTTGCAGCAAACTCCAGCCAAATCTGAACTGAAATGTTGTTGAGATTAGCAATCCGATTGTCTCAGGAAAGTGTCCAAGGAACCAAAGGATACTTGGGAGTCCCCTCCTATAGGCTGTAGACACTGCTATGACCTTGGGATCCGATTCCTTTCTTCTCCCCCTTGCAGCTGATGAGGAAAGAACCACGCCGGCTGTTTTCTGAGGTTGCAAAAGTGGCTTCAGAGAACCTCAGAGAGGTCTGCAAGGGGGCATGCTGATGGGTGGGGAGGGGAGAGACCAGGATACAAAGCTTCCTCTGGCTTTCAGCCCCAGCCCTGCAGCACGATTACTCTAGACAGGCTCACAGGCCTATCTAGGGAAAAAAAGGGGGAAAAGGAGGATGGAGAGGCAGCAGCCTGCCAACAGTTTGGATATTCAGAAGCCTCCGAGATTGGAGAATTCTAACAAGGGCGCAACCCATAAGATAGTGCCCCCTTAAAGACATTACATAGGCTTATTTTACTATTCCCATGTTACATTCAAAGTTTCATTCACAACAGCAGAGGAATTGTCTATTATTAGGAAATTACCTTGGTCAATCTGTTAAATTACAGGATCGTCAATTTTAAAAATGGAAAGTTTAGAAGCGACAATTAGGCATGTAAGCTACCGATGTCCAAGCAGGGCAAACGAACCAGATCTAACTGCAAGTGTGGAAACGTGACTGTTCTACTGATTGCAGCCTAAATCCATATAATTTGCAAGCTATGCCATTCTAAGTAATTTGGAGTCAAGGTCATAATAAAAACAACTAACAGACTTTATTAAAGTGCTCAGAAAGTTATCACTGCAATTTAAAGAGCCACAAAAATTAGACATGTAAGTAAATAGTCACAACTGCTATTTCAGATATTGCAGGAAGTAATTTATTTATTTTATTCCATTTATATACCACCCCATAGCCGAAGCTCTCTGGGTGGTTTATTATAATAATAATAATAATAATAATAATAATTTATTTCTTACGCGCCTCTCCGTTTGGATCGAGGCGGGGAACAACAGTAAATATAAAATATGATAAAATACATAAAACTGATTAAAAACATGACACGCATTATTAAAATAGCAATAAAACATCATAAAAAACATCATAAAACATTCTAAAGTAGAGAGGCAACACACAGAATATTAAACCCAAGAAGATTTGGTGTAAATGCTATCAGGACTGCAGATGGAATGAAACTATCGCAGCTGCAATAAGCATTTAAACAGGAATAAAAGCTGCCCTAAAAATTCCATAAAGAAACTAATGCCAGCATTCAATGCAAACTGCACCATCAGCCCACAGGATTCCTTTAGGTCCCTACATGGATATTTTCATTTCTAAAAATTGTAGTATAAGCATCCTACAGATGCACGTTTTCATCTCTCCCCCACCCCCAACCACATACAATTTTGTCTGCTTGTGATCTGAACAATGTACATTTCAGAATATAGCAGCTTGCATATAAATACCTTGGAAAATTTTACAGTGTAGCATACTGGTTACATGTTCATTCAGAATTTCCATTTGGTTGTGCTGAACAGAGCCTAATATACCCAAGTGCCAAGGGTTTAAGTACCTAAAATCAATGCCAAGGCCTGTTTAGAAAAAGAACTATACAGTCAGAACAAGATTTGCAGTTACTAATCAATCGGACACACTATCTTTCTCTCCTTTACATCAGAGAGTGAGGAGCATACCTCTCTGTCAGCTTTCAGTTTTCTGACTTCCAAAAAGATCACAATCCTTGCAACCTATCCGAGGTGCAAATAATTAACACAACCACTCTACCCCTATCCAGAGAATCTGTTCACCAAAACAGAAAGATGTTTAATAAATCAAATTCACCGAGTAGAGAAATGAGGTAAATTGTATGAATTCGATTATTGATAATATTTGGATTCAGGGAAAAGTTCCAGACTCAGAGACCAGGATTCAAAGAACTGCACTAGTTCCGCATGCCCATTAGTAGCACTGCACCCCCCCCCCCCACCCTCATGTTGCCTGGCATATCACTTTTGAAACCGAGGTCAGTTTTCAAAAGCAATTTATCATATGACACAAGGCTGCTTTTCAAAAGGAAAAAAAAAGAAGTTAAAATTCCCACTAAAAGTGAACACTCTATGAATAGCAAGAAGTGAGGAACATTTAGCAGTTCCTGTTACTCTTGCAAAAACAGCCAGTAAAAATCAGAAGAGAAGGGAGAGGTTTGCCAGGACAGCTTGCAATCTGCTAGGGCAGATTGCATGATAAGGTGCTGCTGCTTTACATTAACTACACAACATTATTCGCAGACCTTACATTGTGCTGGACCTGCTGGTCACCTGCATGTTGCATAATGCAGGGTTGTTGAACCTCAGGCCCTGGGGCCAAATTCGGCCCTCCGGAGTTCCCCAGACTGCCAGGTCTCCTTCCACAGTCCCCCCCTCCCCCCGATCATTTGGCGGCGTCCAGATTTCCCCCGTTCTAAAAATTCTTGTCCTAAGGCTTAGTTACCGCCACTAAGAGCTTTAAGCTAAAATATGCTGGTATTTTTGTCTCACCACATTTTGCCTTTGGTCCCACCACATTTTGCCTTCAGTCCCACCCCAACAATGCAATCTAGTCCCTGAGAGCTTATCCAAAACTGAATTTGATCCTTAGGCTGAAAGAGGTTTGACATCCCAGGCATAATGCAACCAGAGTTCGTGAACCTAAAGAACAGACAGCTGTCCAGGCTGGTACTGGAGCATAAACCAAGGCCATGCTTGGGGTGCTAGTGGGAAATTTTCATTGCCATCCCCTGGGCATTCTAATTTCCCAATGCTGCCTGCTTTGAGGAGGCCACTGAAGAGCCCACTAGAGCGAAATTCTATCCTTGTACCTGTAATAGATGTTATGCTACTTCATTATTGAAAACAATGTTTATTCAATCATACCTCAAGTGTTTCTCAATGTGTTGCAGTGATAAAAAGGGGAAATGAAATGCTCTGTTGGATGCGACTTTACCCAGCAATGGTACATTCATGCTTTACTGTATATGTCTGGCTATTTCATCTTAAGTATATGAAAGAACTATAAGACGTGTAGGGGAGGGGCAATAAAATGCTGAGTAATTTAAACATACTTTCATATAGGAGGTTAAAACCTCAATCTTGAAGGGACAAAAGGGGATTTCCATCATCTTTTCTGAGCCTCCTGCTAACATTTAACTCAATCACACCTCTTCCTTACTATGATGTTAGGACCTCGTACTTTTAAGACATGTTCTTAAAAGAAAATTAAGCCCCATGAGCACAGCATCTACCTCATCCTTAATTAAAATAAAGTCTTTTCCAAAAATTAAGTTAATGCATGCCCAGACCACATCCACCCCATTCCCAATATAACATATTGTCCCTAAATTGTCCTGCTTCTGGGAAAAGCATTGCTACAGCAAGTACAGTCCCTGTAAAACAACAGGGAGTAAGCGCAACTGTTGGAACAATGGAGTTTTGGGATACCCAATGATTATTCATGAATCTGAACCATGCATTCTATAACCTTCAAACAATGAGCAGATCCATTTAAGGGCTTTCCAATCCAGGCAGCTCTTCAAACCTGTAAGCCCTAATGTCCAGTTGAGAGCTAATCCCTATTTACTTATTTCATTTAAATAAATGGAAAGTGTCCTGGACCATACTTATCCCTTATTCACAAATCTCTTTAATCAAGGAGGTGAATGGACTGTAGGGCTACAGTACTGACAACCTATTCCAGATGCATGCTAGAATGATAGGTGGGTGCTATTAAATTATTCAGCCAACAGATGTCTTAACAATAACGAGTTTACTCTGTTATACTGTTTTAACCTGTATACATTGCAAGCCCCAATGGAAAACCTATTTTAATCTAAATTGGTATAAATCTTTATAAAACTCTTCAAAATCATGGATGGGCAACATTTGGCCCTCCAGAGGTTTTGGCCTGCAACACCCATCATCCCTCTGCCGTGTTGGCTAAGGCTGATGAGAGTTATAGGCCAAAACATCTGGAAGGCCATAAGTTTCCCACCCCTTTAAATTGATTCCTTCATGATTGGAAGGTAAACCAAATGTAGAAGTGGTTTAAATGTCCACATAGGGACTTGTGATATAACTTAAATCTTAAATAGATTTCATTTTTAATGAACCAAGTCCTTCTGTAGGTATCTGTCACATTTAACCTTGCAAAACCAGACAAAATATATTCAAATGCCTGTTATATATATTGGAAATCTGGTACAACAGATTTCATGCCCACCTGGTGGAACTGTAATAAAATTAATACCTTCTGGAAAAATAGTACTTCACATATAAATCAAATAGATGGACACAGCCTAAAAATGGACCCACAATATATGTATTAGGTTTCCTTAAGAATACAGTACAGTTAAGTAGGAAACTGAACACCTGCGAAAATCCTGATAGCTAAATGACGTTCAGTTAGTGTATTGACAGAAAAGGAGTGGTTGAATAAGATAGCTATAATGTCTAAATTCACAGAAACACTACACCTATGAGAAGGTAGACAAAAGAAAGAAAATTTTGAGGGTTCTTAGGCTCCGTTTATTTATGACTAAAAATGTAATTCTGATATAATTATAAAGCTTTCTTGCTGATATAATTACTACTACATTTTATGGTTTAGTATATTCATATCAAAGTTATCCATTGTTCCCTCTTTGGCAGAAAGGAGGGTTATAAATTAAATAAGTAAAAGTATTCAAAATTAGTATTTTCTAGTATCCCTATTCTCAAATTTTGATCTCTCTCTCTCTCTCTCTGTAGGTACAGATATGTCAATATGATGAGGGTGTATGTTTTGTAGAAATATAATAAGAATGTAAAAACAGAAACATAAAATGATGATTAAATGTTGCTGACTGGAAAAGCAGTGTTTTGTTCAATCAGTTTTTAAGTTTATGCTAAAACAATTAAGAGCTAATGTTTTAATTATTATTTTAATAATTCGTTTTGAAATACAGGGAAAAAACACAAATTAAAAGGTTTTTAACAGCCCTGATAAAATAGCGCTGACTGGAAAGGTATTAGTGAAGGTGTGCCAAAGCACAGATACATGTTGATAAGCCTGCTTGCCTGATTCATCACTGCATGAATCAAACCCCACCTCCTAAAAATGACAGAAGAGTGGCACTAAGATAACCTACATCTGTGGAGAATTCATTCATTCTTTTTTTAAAAAAAGATGGATTTTCTTCTGTCTGAAAAAAGATGAAAGACGGGAAAACACAGGACAACAATTTAATGACAATGTCATGTAAAACTGAGTGAACAGTAAACATCCAGGGTGGAAGAATCCCATTGCCATCAAAATCTTGCTGGCCCTGTTCAGAAGACACCTTAAACCACGGCTTTAATGACAGTAAATAAGGCAAAAGGCCTTATTCACCGTGGTTAAAGGTATCTTCTGAACAGGGCCGCTTTGTCAAACAATAAAATTATAAAAACATTGCCAGTCCTTCCACTTACTAGTGCTAAATGTATAAAATTATCAAATTAAAGTCACTGTATGAATTAAAATAGTCAACAACATTGACAGTTAAGCAAAAGGGAAAAAACCTTCAGAACCTTTTCTCAATAGCTGCACTCATATCTAGTACTTAAGTCATGGTTTATGTTACCCATGTTAACCATGGTTTGTTACTTTTGTCATGAATTGTCTTGCAGATGAGCAAAGCAACTGCAGCTTGTGTTCCACATTTGTTGTTCATCTCCCACCCATTTTGCCAGTCTGAGTGATTCTGTTTCAGGGTGGACAGCAGTGCAAAGAATTCAGGGATCAACCATGGTCTGGGTTCAGACATCACAACTGCTTTCAACAAGCCAGACTTCATAACCCAACAACAAACCATGCCTTCTATTTGTAACAATTTCTTGCTGGTTAACAAACTATAGTTTGTTTGTGGGAATGGGCTTGGACGCAACACAAGTAGAAGGCATGATTACTCCACAGGTGGTGAAACAATTTAAAATTATGCAAACTGTAAATCAAAGTTATGAATGTCTGAATGAAATAGCAACACCACTGCATCTGCATATTTTTAGAAAGTTTTTTGTGGATCCAATTTCCAGTCAAATCCTATGACTCAATTCCACCTAGCACCATACTTTCATACAGCAATGTTTCCCAACCAACGGCACTAACACCTTGAACATTACTTTGCAAGCATTTATGAGAAATGTGCCCACAAAGTTATTTTTGCATTCTGCAACATCCACAATTTTCTCAATAAAGAGATTTGGCTTGGACTACCTCCTTAGTCTCCCCAGCAGCACCAAAATGGAGACAGTGGGACAGTAATTACCAAACACAAAAGAACAGTTAAATAATTAAAAGTTCCTGTGAGTCCAAAGGATCCAACCCCATAGACGAGGCTGCTTGCTGGGTGGGCAGGTAGTTCTGTCCCATCTCTATATTGAAGCATTCAATCACTTTCAACACAGAGATGCAGTAGAATTATAGGACCATAGAGGAGACTATTATACCTCTGCATGAGCCAGTGCACTGGGCTTGCCTCCTTCTAATCAGTTTCTGGTGGAGATAGGTAATTCTTCCCCAACTCTGCACTGGAGCATTCAATGACAAGGTGGCAGAATGGCACTAATTCTCATGCCCAATGCCAGAAAATATGGTAAGGCTGGAAACTGATGGTGGCAAGGGGAGGGCATAGTGTAAGGAGCTAATAGTATACACAGTTAGAAGAATTGTTCCCTTCCCTCCGTGAGTAGAGGCCAGCATGCTCATCTATGGGGTCAAACATATGTCAGGCCATAAACCAGTGGAGATATGTACAAATATTAAAGGAATGATTCACTGTCAGATTTCTGGCTTACCTATTGGTCTTGTACCTGTAATAAGTTTCTAACTGAAGTACAGTGCACATGCACAGACAAAGAGAAAACAATTCCAGGATTTCCATTTGTTTTGCACAACTATAATTAGAGCTTCCGGATTATGATTTGAATTCTAAAGAGCAGCAGGGATTCTGGTGTGTGTGTGTGTGTGGGGGGGGGGGGGGAATCAAGTGCTATAAAAAAGGCAAAGTTTGGAATTCAACATTAAAGGGATGTGACTCTGCACATTAAAGGGATGTGACTCCACGCATTAACTTGCATTAAGAGTTTCCAAGAAAGATATTGCACTTCTCACAATATTCGAATTTGATCGCTAGTAGTTATATGTCTATACAGACATTACCTCCTTTTACATCAATGAGAGAGTGAAATGCAATTGAAATCCCTAGTGTGGACTGAAGAGGATATCTTTTATAAGGATGTCAAGCTTCACAGGACCCTGATAAGACCAAATGTTTTGTCAACTAGCAAGTGTATACTGTGTAAGCCTTTGGTGTCCTGTTTATATTAACATTTCAAGTTAAATTGGAACTTATTATTTCATCTAGTGGCCATACCCTGAGTGAAATAAAATAGTCCAAGAATAAGAGATTTAAATGCTAACTATTGAAGAGAACCCCAGGGCTTTTGCTCATATTACAATTTCTGTGGCACAAACTCCAGGGGAAAAGGCAGGTTGCTTAACTGTAACTGTAGTTCTTCGAGTGGTCATCTGTACATTCACACATATGATTTAGGAAACTTCTACAGCTGAGGAGTTTTGGCGGGAACCCTTCCTCCACTGTCCCAGTATGCATGTCCCTAGTGGGTTTCCTATTCCATCATTTCCTTGAGACTGTCATTGCAGCCTTGGAACCAAGAAGAAACATCTTCAGTACCCAATGTCGTACTTGAGTGTGACGCCAAAGAGAGAATGACAGGTGGATTGTCATTGCCTGAACAAACCTGGTCCTGGAAACAGATTTAAAATTCACTGATGAAATAGAATTGATATAATATACATGGACAGGAGATATGAATAAATCACACCCTGTTGGTTGACAAATGTATCATTTTACAATACTGAAAAAGTAAAAACAGTCCAACAATTGTACAAATTTCATGTCTACAGGGATTAAAATTGTATTGATGGCATAGACTACATATCACTTGGGGGCAGGGGGGAGAAATAGTGGGAAGTTAGCAAAATTGTCAATATGTTTGGAACCAAGGGTTACCCACCCATCAATGGAGAAAGGGAATGGTATTCAAATGTTGCCCAGGCTGGTGTTAGATATGAAGATGCTGGCTGCCATGTAGCCTGGAGAGGGGAAAAGCTCTTTATATAGTAAGCGCATATTTGAGTTTATGCTCAATCATTTAATTTTGGGGGCTTTCCAAATCATGCAAGCTAATGGGTTCCAATGCTAAATTACATAAAAAGGGAGAGGAGAGTTCTCTCTGATGCTTTGGTATAAGTGGAAGGGTTGTGACATTTCACCATTAGTAATCCATTTAAAATAAAATATATGGAGATATTAAAAGATTTGAGGTCTGAGAAAATAAATTTCCTGGGGACCTTATCAAAGGCCTTTTCAGCATGTAATGCCAATGCAGCTTCATGTTTAAGTCCTATTTTGCGTTAATGCCACGGAATCAATCAATATGTGTGCATTATCTGCTACTTCTTGCTTACTGATGAATGGTACCTGGTCTGGATGTATTAGAAGAGAATTGAACCCCTGCAATCTGTTTGCCAAGACTAATGTTAAAATTTTAGCGCCAATCATTATATTGGCTTGGAGCAATGAAATATATGCAGATATTTAGAAAGAATCACTAGGATTTATGTACATTTCAAGTTAGCCAATTAATTTCTCAGGCAAATCACCTCAAATATTTTTTTTCAATTTGTTTGCACCCAACTCCAGTTCATGCCAAATCAGTAGTTCATCTTCAATTACAATTAATTTGCAACTGTGTGAAAAACAGCTAAAAAAAAACCAGGGAAGGGAAGGATGAAGCAAGGACTGGGCAGCATGGAGTTGACAAGGAGGCATAGATAGAAAAAGGGGAAGAAAGAAAAGGGAAAAGATGCAACAAAGGTGGTTATGACGGAAGGATCTCTCAGTGGGTTCTTGGGTTGTCTGTCCATGTGGTGGGGACTTGCGACATCCCCCTGAAGTTGAACACATACATATAAACATACACGAAGGAAGACACAAAGCAGAATAGGCTAGGTAGCCCCATACTTATCCCACTTCTGTATGACCACAATACAATGCAGACACACACAAGAAGATCAAGAAGAGTCATACTACACACCAACACAAGACCAGGGTCTAATACACACCTGGAGTACCTGGAATTTATATCTTTCAGAACCCATCTGGTCATCCCCTCCCTATTAAATCTGCCACAACGGGCAAAGGTTGAGCAAATAAGTGGTCAGCTGAACGTGACCAAGTACTTTGACCACATCCTTTGGCCGTAAAAAAATGGAAAGCGTCCAACAATATTACACAGATTTCGTCTTCACGGAATGAACTGCACAAAATGTGGAGTCCCAAGTCAGTTGAAATGACTCTGCTGGACAACATTGAGAGGATGCAATGGTGGAAGAGAAAGAAAATCTTTGTCTCCATCACAGCTATAGAGTAGGCTCAATAATGAACTCTTACAATTTTTTCCTCCATCCTCATTCTAGTTTTCTCCTGATTTGTTTATTGCCCTCAGTTCAAATGTATACCAAGGAGCTGACCAGGCTCTGCAACACAAACAAACCTAACTTCACATATACACTGAGGATTCTGAGCTGGCAGTGTAAGGGATCTTGGGGTTGTAGTAGATGAAACTCTGACCCAGTAAGCTGGTTTGCACTATCATGGAGGGGGAAATAAGCCACAGTGGCTTATTTTCTATTCTGTGTGTGCCTGTCGCATGCTGGGGAGTTTTGCATAATTACCCTCAACAGCGTGGTTTGTCGTGTCATGCAAAGTCC
Organism: Anniella stebbinsi; assembly: GCA_029215795.1. Lineage (NCBI taxonomy): Eukaryota > Metazoa > Chordata > Lepidosauria > Squamata > Anniellidae > Anniella > Anniella stebbinsi. Next base: position 16,021,770 of record JARDYH010000004.1, read on the forward strand.
GCGAGAGTAGCTTGTTGCCATGAGTAATAAATTACTCAGAATCCTACAACAGCTCATGGCACTGTGGCCAATTTCCCCCTCCATGATCATGGCTGCTGTGAAAAAGGCAATTCTGTGTCAAGGATAATTACAAAAATAATCAAAAATAAAGCTACCAATATTATAATGCCCTTATAAAACTCTATTGTGCGGCCACACTTGGGATAGTATATACCGTTCTGGCTACTGTATTTCAAAAATGAGATTGAAGACCTGGAAAAGGTGGGGGAAAAGGGAATGAAAATTAACAAAGGTCTGGGGCAACTCCACCATGAGGAAAAGTTGTAACTTTTTTGGGGGGGTGAAGGGTGGCGTTAAGCTTAGAAAAAAGGTGAATAAGGGGGGACATAACAAAAGTGTATAAAATTATGCATGATATGGGGAAAGTGGACATAGCATTTTTCTCCCTCTCCCTTAATACTAGAAGCCAAAGATGAACTGACTGTGTCAAGGGGACAGATTTAAAGCTCCCCACCTTCAGATCATTTTCCTCCCGTCCAGAAGAGAAAACAAAATCTAGAGTGTGTCTTGCATGTGGGGTGATTAGCAAAAATTGGGGGCAAGAGGGGGGAGAGAACCCTTGCGCCACCATTAGTGCTTTCTGCTTACGTGAAAGTAGCTTTCTTGGACCATAATCTTTTATTTTAAACCCAGGTGCTACATCAAAACTGTGATTAAATGTTCACATATTACATTTTGATTCAAATTTAAATTAACTCAATTTTAATCCTTGCTGTTTTAAATTTGTGTTTTAATCTGTATTAATTCCTGCTGCTTGGTTTTATTCTGGTTGTGTTTTATATTGTATGTTATTTTGTGTTTTTAGATTGTGGCTTGTTTCATATTTTTAAAATAATTTCATGGTTTTAATTTTTGCGAACCGCCCAGAGAGCTTCGGCTATGGGGCGGTATAAAAATTCAATAAATAAATAAATAAATAAATGTTTGAAAAATAATGCCTTGAGAATTTTTTGACCAAAGACACAGCACAATCTCCAAAACAGGGTTAAGGAGATTGTACACTGTTGCTACAGTTGCCGCAATATTTGGCAGCAAATGTGTTCACCATCAAAAGTTGAAAATAAAGCATTCATCTTGAACTTGTACAGTACCACACTCTGAGCTGATCTCTTAAGGGAAATCAGCTTGGTGTTCTCAGCAGACTTATTTGGGAATCAGAGTATATAATATCTGCGTAATTAGCAATCTCTTAAAATGAGGCAAAATAGCAGAGCACGAGAAAACCACAAAAATGGTTAAGAGGGTGAAATAGAAAGAAAACTCCAGTTGCTACAGTAACATACATCGAACGGTAGAGATGCTTGCCTATTTTTAGCCCTGCTCTTTTGTAAAGAAAACGGAAGCTTGATGAAAAATATGTTTAGTGACAAATGTAATAGTTTGCACATTCTATGACTAAATATAGTAACTGTCAAGTCATCTTAAAAAATGGGAAATGTAGTTAATGTAACTCTGAATCTACCGCATACAAGGGCCTCTGGTGTACACTGCACTGGGAAATCAATAATTAGAGGCTGAAAGCCACTTCTATCTTCTGAGAGAAATTGATTTTGCTTGTATCAATCCTATAGCCATTTTAACCGGTTCTGTTGTCATTCTCCAGGGCTGTGCTCAGCTTCAGTTCAGGATCTGAATTCTCAACCAAAACAGGCCACTTCGGTCCAAATCCAGATTGATACCGGATTGGGCCAAAGCGGCTAGAAATGGGTCAGATTGGAGCCAAAGTGCTTCAGCCACTTACCTGACCCATCCGCTCATGTCTGGCAGCCATGCGTCCTCCCTGAGCCGCCATCTTTAATGAAAATGGGGGCTCTCTATTGTTGTAAATCTAATGTTGGAAACTACAGTGGCCGTAAATGCAAATTTGCATAAATTCGCTTTTACATGAATTTATACCAGCACAATTGTGCATTTTAGGCCAGGTGGGAAACACACAGTTTTGGCTGTTTTCTTTATTTCCCCCCCCCCCCAGATTTATTTGTGCCCCACTTTTGATGCATCCTGGATTTTCTCTCCCCTGCATCTAATTGTGCAGTTTTGAAGGTGGATTGGATGCCTCCCCAATAAGGAAGGCTATGTATGAAGTTTGGTCCTGATCCTGCAAACTTCTAAAGTTTATTAGTGCTCCCCTTTTGGTGCACCTGGGATTTTCCCTTATCCAGGTGTAATTGCGCAGAGTTTTGTTGTTGGATCGAGTGCCTCCCAATTAGGAGAGGCTGTATGTGCAGTATCGTCCCGATCCTGCAAAACTCTACGGTTTTATAGCCATCACACCCTTTTTGGTGCACTCAGGATTTTCACTCTTTGGTGAGTAGCGCATGGGGTTTTGTAGTTGGATTGGGTGCCTTCCGATTAATAGAAGTTTTCCCCAATCCTGCAAAGGTTTTATAGCAATCGGCCACTTTTTGGTGCTCTTGGGATTTTTGCTCCTTGGTAAGTAGTTGCGCAGGGTTTTGATGTTGGATCGGGTGCCTTCCAACTGCAAACTTCCAGTGCTTTTTAAGGTGAAACAGCGCCACTGCTCGGGCAGGAAGACTGTGGCAGGACAGGAGTGTGTGGCAGGACAGGAGTGTGTGGGTGGGTGTGAGTCAAATTATACACAGTAGTTTAATAAACTACTCAGAGTAGCTTATTAGCCTGTTTGTGTGGCGGGGGATCGTGGAATATTTAAAAAATAACGCTACTGTGCGTAGCTTATTAATCCATCATGGGCTATTGTGCCATCTGAACAGTTTGCATCTACACTTGTCCTAAAAAACACATGCAGGATTTTTCAGCTACTGGTTTTGTGAACCAGTCAAGTTATGAATCTAACAAACCAAATATTTGTTGAAGTAATAGACAACTATTTGTTAATATATAAGAAGATAAAAAAGAACATTAATTGAAGGCATTTTGTAGACCCATGCAAGGAATATAATTATGTCACAGTAAGCAGTGTAGGACACATAAAAAGCTAACCTTGGTGCTAAAATTAATACTCTGATCTCATGGCCATATGCTTTTTTCTTTTCTTTTCATTTTAGTAGCATGCAAAGATGTACTTTAATAAAATTACCAACTAGAGCATCCCATTAAATAACTACATACAAGAAAGACCCCATTCACTGCTGAACTGGCAAGAGGAACACAAACTGTCTTTCCACAGGGCTGGGCAACACTCGTCTTCTGAGACTCCTTTGTACAATCAGTAGACACAGTTAGAATCCTAAGAATTTAATGGGTTTTTTTAAAATCCTGAGAAACACAGATATATAAAAAGCAGACTTCACATTTTCATTGCTGACAAATCACTTAAATATGAAATAATAAATATTTCTCATGGCACTTGGTGAACAATAGAAATTGGCTATCCCAGCCCACCTACATTCATGTATTTCTATTTATTGTAACATTTGTGCTCAACAGAAATGGAGAATCCTAGCAAATCATATTTGCTGACTGTCTTGAGCCTGTTTTTCAACTCATTTCGAAATCCAAAGGAAGCTGAATTGCATGGTGTCCAGTGCTAGAAAGCTAAACAGAAACTGCATTTCATACAGACTTCAGCAGTTCTGCAAACATGTAATGTCAGCAGTTATAATACACGAAGCAGCACGGTCAATTAATCCCAGTTGTCACGAATTCAAGCATACATGGTTTATATAGCAATCATTTTTATTTCAGAGAAGAACCAGTTTCAAGTAAGTGTTTTAATGCACGTCTAAAGAACCTTCTTCAACACTCAGAGTCCAAATAACGGAGCATAGGCATTGTTTTCTTTCCCCCTTTTCCTTTGATATGCCCCTCTACATGACCCAGAGCTGCCACCACTTTTGCTCCCCCCCCAAACTATAGTAGCCTTGCTAAAAATAGACCTTTGCTGACTTGCTGCTCTGCTTCTCATTTACATAAGTACTTTCAGGGCAGGGGGCTCTTTGCAGTGGATACTAGGTCCTCCAGAAACAAAATCCGTTCACTGACAAGCACCTTACTGATACATGTTCCCAAAAAAGACTTACTCTCTTAGTTCTTACAGTGGATTGTTGTGCCCTATTCCAGGAATTTGAGAGTAACTCAAAACTGTGCAACTTGCCCAGGGATGCACCTTATTCCTTTTAATACATCAGCTCCTTGTACACAAGTCTCAAGTGAACTGAAATTTCTCAGATTTACATCTGGAAGTGAATATCAAGATATAATAATAATTTTGCAATGTAAGTACATTTTACATCCCTCTTACATATGCTCCAGTAACTTATTCTTCTCAAAAAACAAGAGCTACTCATAGGACATCACCTCTTGACAATTATTTTAAACGGTTATATTAAAAGATATATTTCTTGTTGACTGGCAAGCACTTTGCAGAACAGGACAGCATGAAGGCCTCTTGAAATGAATGGAGCCTGCACAACAACAGTACTTGATAGAATGCGCCCAACGGCAGCTATTCTAATGCAGTGCTGTTAGAGGAATGTGAGCCTGAGCTTCATAATACTGTATGTTATACACAGATCTTCACTACTTGAATGAAGCAAATGCTCTCCTCCTTTCAGTGTCAAACCCACATGGCAGGACAGGGACATGAATTATGTAACAGCTGAATCCTAAAAAGACACAAAACGTGTGTTTATTAGGTTCTATATAGTGGTCACTGTGATAATTTCTCATTATTTGCCTATACCATCAGTGCTTCTAATACTCAATTTGGTGGCCATGTGCCTATCAGATAGGCAGTGAAATGGGTCATCCACAGAAATACTTAGGGGATTTGCTAATTGTGCAGAAATATTTCATAAATTAAAAGGAAAAACAACAAATGGCTTGAGAGTGACCAAAGCTCAATGGTTTTCAGAACAGTTGAGCATCAGCTGAAGGGGAGGAGGAAAACCATGTGTGTAGTGGGGAGACCTGTTCACGTCCTTTATAGTATACTGGAGAAGTGGCATGCACCCCATAAGGTTGAAAAAAAATCTCCTGCTTATTCTATAAGAACAGGTGTCTGGGGGTGAGGGAGAAAAGAGTATTGCCCTTTTTTTCCCTTGCTGCAGGAACAGGTCAGAAATCTGCCCTGTTCCTGCAGCACCAAAGAGTGCTAACAAGGCTCTTGTTCTAGGGTGTTTGTTCCTATTACATTGAAAATCCTATTAAAAAAAGGAAATGCATTTTCGTGAAAGTTACTGTTTTCAGCAGTGAAATTTCACCGAGTACCAAGTGTTTAAAATTGGCCATACTTCTATTAATTCATACAGATCTGATTAAATTTATACATGACAAAACTTGCTAGATTCATATGAACAAGGCTAATCTGTTTTTGGTATTCCATTAAAAGTGACTGAGGTTTGAGTATATTATCTCTGCACTGCTGACACACTTTTTATATTCCTCACAAGTTCAGAAGTCACATGTTTTCAGAAATTTCCTCTTCTAATCTTACCCATAATTATTTACAGGCTCTCACTGACTGGAAATTCTTAAATCTATGCCAATGACTGCATTCTACACATATATCTGAAACAATTGCCATAGAAAATTGGTTCCTAGGGAGAAAAACATGGGTTGCACTCTGCTTCCTGCTCACCAGTTCCACTTTGCATCCGGCTTTAGCAAACAACTCAAGAATGTCATGTTCCTGGGTTGTTTGCTGTGACGTCTGAACCCAGCACTTTGGATTGCTGAGGGAGAAACAACATGATTTTAAACTGGTATTACTTTTTAATTCAAAAGGCTCTCCCTATACCACACACACATCAGTTTTAACTGTTATGGTATCTCACAAAGAATCCAGGACCTGTAGCTTGGTGAGCCTGCTGAAAATTTTATGGTCTGTATCCTCTTTTATAGAACTACAGTTCCCACTCCACTATTAGGTCAGTTTAAGGATGTAATGGTAATCTGCCTGGGTTTATATAGTTATCCCAGGGGGAAAACAGAGGCAAAAAGCCGCCAAGTTAAACTGCAACTTGGGTTAGACTCAGATTTACCAATTGTCTGAATAAGTGAATTCAAAGAGGAAACAAGTCTATGGATTCTATAAATTAGTCTAACAGAATTTGGATGAGCTTAAGTACCATGATTGTACTTAGCAGCAGTTTTAGACACAAAATTTTAGCAATTTATTTCATTCTCTACTTACAAGTATAAAACCCATGTCACCATGGGCGCTAATAGTTCTGCTGCTGTCCTGCTTTTTTGCCCCTCAGTACCCTCACAACAGAGGGGCTCATGAATAATGCAAATGTGACTAATGCATAGTGAATCCCTCCTCCGAAATTTGCATGCAGTGCAGCCCTCCCCACACCCTGCTCGGCCAATGGGCCAGCTCTGTCCTCTTCCCCCTCCTAGCTGGTGGTGACAGCCTAATCGTGTGACTGCGCCGGGGGGCCACCTTTGCCACACCGCTGGCAAAGGGGCTACCCAGCTTGTTTGGCATGGAGGAAATTAAGTGCTATTAAAGCTTGAACTTTTTCAAACTTTCAAAAAAATTTTTTTTTACTTCTCAAGCTTCAGTTTAAAACAAAAACGCACAAAATCAGTCTGATGTCACACTACTGTATTCTAGATAGATAGATAGAGATATAGATGCCACCTGACTGGCTTTTCGTAAGGAAACCCTAATGTCTGGGAGACAAAAGGATTTGTCCTTTTGTTTTTAATATCTCAACTATTTTGTGGTTTTTGTGGTTTATATTTGTTGTTGTTCCCCACCTCGATCCAGAGGGAGAGGCGGGTTATAAATAATAATAATAATAATAATAATAATAATAATAATAATTTATTTCAAATCAGCCTAACATACTGCTATATGATTAATAAACCCCACAAGATGTTATTAGTTGAACATGCAGAATTTTGAATGAATTTTAATATTCTAAAGTATTTACCACTATCTTATTTATTTATCTACACTGCAATCTTATCATTAGGCACAGTTTCTAGCAGAGGTTAGGCATACATTTCAAGGTTTAAGGCACAATCCTATGCATTTAAAGACTTTATTCGCTGAGAAAAAAAACTCAGTAAAATGTAGGACTTTTCTTTCTGTCTGAACATGTTTAGGATTGTGTCCTTAATCTCAGCAGAACTATTACACTGATGAATGCAAAGATTTACAAAAGAAATTCAAAATGAAATAATTATTAAAGTTACAAGTTTTGCTTGCAGAATTACAACTTAATGCTGTGCTGTAACTACCACAACATTTTAATTTAGTGAAGATGCCTTTACTCAGTATCTTGGTAAAGCTAATTAACTATTTAAGCATGTTACACACATTTAGTTAGACCCTGGACTATGTCCATGAAAACCCACATTAGAATGTTATTTATAACTGCAATGTTCAAATGTTTTCAAGCAAACAGAGTTTATGAAGTGTCTAAACTTCATAAAGTTTTGTGCGCCTGTCAACAAGCTGGAGGGGGTTCAGAGGAGGGCAACGAGGATGATCAGGGGTTTGGGAAACAAAGCCCTATGAGGAGAGACTGAAAGAACAGGGGGTGTTCAGCCTTGAGAAGACTGACAGGAGACATGATAGCATTCTTCAAATACTTGAAAGGTTGTCACACAGAGGAGGGCCAGGATCTTTTCTTGATCATCCCAGACACAGGGCACGGAATAATGGGCTCAAGTTACAGGAAGCCAGATCTGGCTGGACATCAGGAAAAGCTGTTTGACTGTTCAAGCAGTACGACAATGGAACCAATTACCTAGGGAAGTAGTGGGCTCTCCCACACTAGAGGCATTCAACAGGCAGCTAGACAACCATCTGTCAAGTGGATTCTTGCATTGAGCAGGGGGTTTGACTTGATGGCCTTATAGGCCCCTTCCAACTCTACTATTCTATGATACTATGAACCTTAACACCAGTAAATCTGATCTACAAAGACAAGCCTAGGAAATGAAATATTTGTTTCATGGCTATCAAGAAAAGATTCCTACACTGAAAGAACAATCACACAGAGCTCACAACCCCCCCCCCCCCCAGCATTTACAATTCAACTAGTTTTTGTACAACTGAAAAAAACCCAGAAATGCAAAGCTTTCAGCTAAAGGTCTAAACATGGCAAGCAGCAATTCACTTTATTAGGGGTGAGAATATTTTGGATTCTATTATGCAAAGCTGAATTCCCCAAAACTGCAAATTGAAACTGAAAATCCAGATTTTGGGAATTTCACCCTGCACATTTTTCAGTGTATTTTGTGTTTGGGCTGGCAGGAAGTTGACAAAGGTAAAATGCTGAACTCAGAATTTGACAGTTGTCAATTCAACTGAGGATTGGGAGAGTTTCTGGTAGTCTGGAAGCAGAAAAGCCTCTCAAAAACGGAAAAAAATACAGAGTATTTATCTCCTAACACACTTGATCTACTTTAATCATAATGACTGGTGTTGTATCACTGTCTTTTGTATTTGGCTCTCAACACAAAAGCAAATTTAACGCTAAGATTTCACCAAGCATTCAAAAGTAATAAATTAAACTTCTAGCTCTGTATTGTTCTAAGAGAAATTATTCCATAGAAGAATTGGTACTATCATATCAAATGGTTTGTGACAGAATAAAACATATTTAAATTGCTAGAATGTATTAAAACCTTCTAGCTAAATTAGCCAATTTTGCAGTTTTCTTTAAAACTGTCCCCCCACCCCCGACCCAAGAGCTTAATCCTACATGTATTATATTGGATAAAGAGCTGCATCAGAAAGAGTTTGACCAATGATCCAAACAGCCCAGTATTGACTTCTGTGATTTAGGAAGCAGGCTCTTCCTTATAAAGTAAGCTCTAAATCACTGGGGTGAGGGCGAAAAAGATGAATGAGGAACATGACCGAAGTTTCTGAAACTTTTAATATACAAAAAATTGCCCAAATATATCTACAGAAATTGATAGATGGTATGTTTAAGACAAACGAAAGGAGATCATTATTCATACAGTGCATGTTTGCCTATGGAACTCACTGCAACAGCCACGAACATAAATGGCTGTTTAAAATTGGTTAGGTTAATATCTATTAACGGCTTCCTAATTATCAAAACCCAAAGTGCAACCTCTATTTTCAGAGACCCCTGATTACTAGAGAGTGCAGTATTAATAGAGCGGAGATAAACTTGGCATCACATGTAAATTCATTTGGCTGTATACTTAGCTCAATTGCTACTATTCTGACAAAGCGTGATTGTTTTCATATTCTTGTCACTCCTTAAATTCTGCTACTAATCTGAAAGTTGCTGATATGGTTTGTTCATACTAATTAGATAATGTAATTTAGTAATGTAATCATCTCGTCACAATGATTCTTGCTGCATGTACTTTAACCCATTCATGAGCAATCTTTCTTTTTCTGTTTTTAATGGCCATGTTCAGAAGCAATGATAAGCCAGAATTCTGGCATATACTGTTTGAAATTTTTCAATTTTCTCTGAAAATACAGGACCACAAACCAAAATGATATTTGGGAGTGTTTGCAAAATTTTTTTTCACTAACTACAATATGACAGTGAATTTAAGTATTTCTTTCAGTGCTGGAAGAGATTCAAAAACGAGGGGGAATTGAATTTTAAAAATCTTGAATAGGGGTACTTTGCTTGGGGGGTAGAATTGTGTGCATGTTTGAGAAGAGTTAGATTAAAGGAGTCAAAAAGTGGTTTTCAAACTTTCTACAGTGAGGTAACATTTTTCAGAGCAACCTGTTTGCTTAGCAGTTACCAGCATGTCTATCACAGAACCACTACTGAAGACAGCACATATCTGGAATGTACCAAATACTTATGCTGTCATTGTGTATTGCAGGGAAAGATTGGGATTGGTGGACAAATTGTCTTTCAGGGAACCAATCTTCTCACTGAATAACTCATGATAAACTTTCAAGGAACCCCAAAGTACTCTAGGACAGAGTCCGAAAGGACTGCAGTAGAGAAACTGATTAGGGATAGTAGTGGTTAAAAGGTGGAGACATTAATGAATGCTTTTCTTTGAACAAGCATGCTGTTACATCCCTAGGCATATAAAAATGACTATTACGTTACATAAGTTAAGCACTCCTTTTCTAGAGAGAGAAAGAGAGAAAGACTGACTCTCGGTGCTAGCTAGCACTGTATATTTTCATTACAAATGGCAGTTCAAAGTGATGATTATATAGTAACATGCATAGGGCAGTTATCTGTCAATGGGCCCAGAGACTCATAGCTGCATACATACAGATTGATAGATACACACACACTGAATTAGTCAAATAAAAGGCAGGAAGAACCTAGGTATGATGTCTCTGCCATCTAGCTCTTCAACAATTGCAGCTGCTGCATACATGCTCTCTTCCCAAGGCTTCTGCTACAACATAAAACAAAATATTCTGGAAATTACTGATTCGTATAGCTCTACTGTGGCTGTCCAGCCCCCTTTCAGACTATCACTGTCATTCTGCTGGTGATGAAGTGCAAGTAGTGCAGCTTGCTATACTTATATCACCAACCACCTAAGCTGCCATCTCTTCCTTTGAAATGGCAGACAGCAAGAAAACACGCTGAAGCACACTAGCAGGAAACAGCATGAGAATACGTTCTCTCACGCTACTTCCAGCCCTTCCTGTAGTCGGAGGGGTGTGAAACAGCTTGCGAATGGCTTCCCTTGCCCTATTTCCTTTTCCACCGAAGTTAAAATCCAGGAAATTGGAAGATATGCATAGAAAACCTTGAAACTAAAAAAGGATGGCATGAGCAAAATCATCAGGAAAATAATGAGGATTTCTTAACGGTGATGTGAGGGGAGAATAATAGTTTGAATGTGTAATGTAGATTATGAACTAAATCAATCATGGAATCATCATCATCAAGCTTTCAGTTATTATTAATGAAATATATTTTTAGAATACCCTCTATCCTTACAGATACTAGGATGGCATACAAAGAGTTTTAGTAAAACTACCTATACTAAAATAAAATACAGTAATACAATTTTAAAAAGCTATCAAATAAAACAAAATGTCAAAACAAATTATTAATTTATTATAGTAAATAGCATCTAACAACTGTGCTTCCAACGGTGCAATATTTGGCGTGGGGGCCTTCCTTTTTGTGTTTTTGCTGTATCATTTGAACATAGCATGGAAGTTTAATACCTTAACCAGGTGTTATATTCTGGAAAAGACAAAGATATTTGGATCTCTGTATTATGGTTCACCATTTTACTTGTATGTACTAGGACCTCTGCATGTCAAGTGAGAAAGGAAAAGCTCCCCCCCCCCCAATCAAACACTGCACCACTGGAAGCATATTGGTTAGATGCTGTTAACTATGATAAACATTTGAGATGGCACATAAATATGCTACGTTAGATCATGCTATTAGTAGAGGTATCTTTTTCTCTTTTCTCTTACACGTCTCTTCCTAATTTCATCACACCAGTGTCAACAAAGCCAATTTTGTGCCATTTATACCAGATATGGAGAATGCCATGTTGCTTTGTGTTCTCAGTATTATATCTAAAACTTTTATTTAGATTCTAGGTAATGCTTTTAAAGGCCCGAAGTTTCAAATAAAATCTTTTTCTTTACGCCTGCCTAAAAGTATACTGAAAGACAAGTATTGTGGCTTGCCTCCTACTTTCAGGGCCCTCACCATTAACTGCATGGAGGAATCTCTCTCCTGAATTCAAGATCACATATTTTCTAAAAGCTGAAGTGAAAGTAACCAGCTTGGTAAGCCCAGTTAAAGGAAGGGAAATTGCCTCTTTTCCTCTCCTCTCAAGCTATACAGTTTTGCAGGAGAAAGCAGAAAGTACAGGAAAGCTGAAGACAAGCCAGGTCAGCTGAAATTCCAAATAGCACAAGGGTTCTTCTACACAGTAACAGACTTGACAGATCTATAAAGTACCCATTATGGCAAAGTGGGGTGGTGATTAAAATAATTAGACTTCCCACCTACCTGTGAATGAAAAAAGTGTTACAAACGGTCCAAAGCAAAAAAGTTATTTTGGGTACATTATTTATTTGCTCAGAGAACATTGACAGTGAATTGTCATGTGAAAATCTTCCAAAGCGTTTAATATGTTTCGTACAAAGCACTCAAAAGAGTAAGCTATAATACTGACAAAATGCTACATGTGAAACCAGATGTGTGTTTCCAGTTCTGTGCCTTGGTCAATACAACAGGTTATAAAGGCATTACAACTCTTCATTACATAGGGAGAAATGAGGGGAAAGGAGGTCATGGTAGAAATTAAGTTAATTAGATGAGGAACAATACTCTTTTAATTTTAGGCTGAATTATTCCTTGGGTAATCTAACTGTTTTCCTCTTCACTTACATAGATAAGTGTGAATGTGTCCATAAGCCAATTCCATTGATATAACCTTTTCTTAATTTTTCTCCATGGAAAATGCTATTGAAATCTGAGGACATAATATTGCTAACTTTGCTGTCAGACAAACATAATGACTTAAATCAGGAATTCTAGCACAGTACCTTAGAATAAATGTGCCTACCACACTGTATTCCCAATGAGTAGGCAAGAATGTGTATTCCAAGGTACTCTGATAGAATTCCAATACACAGAGCTTTGCTAGTTCCTATTGGTCGAGTGGTCAGTTCTGCTTGTGGAAGAGAACCAACAAAGGTGCAGTAGCCATATAGGATACTGCCCTATACATAAAGTTAACTGGATTTCCTTCAGGGGGGCATACCAGAGCAGAAGTGCCATCACAGAGACGGAGCACACTGCTGGCCTGGGGACACATAGATAAAAAGCATAGACTAATATATGCAAGTTTATTATTAATATGTTCTAAGTTACAGTGCTAAGAAAAGGAAAATATTATATTGAAACCAGCCTTCAGATGATACATCTCTGCCCCCTAAACCTGACACATGAAAACAGTGGCTGCTTGTAGCAAATTAGTTCCTGTATTGAATTTATTAATCTTGAAGATGTCACAAGACTGTTATTTTAACTGCAGCAGACCTAACACAGCTACCCCTTTGGGAATTGTAAGACTACTTTTTAAAAAAACAAAGGGGATAGGCAGAGAAACATAACGTGGAAGTTAATCCCAACTCATCCAATGATTTCTTATTTATGAAGAGGCTCAAGGTCTAAACTAATTCACTTTTTTAAAGCCTCTGAAAGTACAGGGGTTATGACAGGTCGCAGGTCAAGGCCCAGCTCTGTCATTTTGGCAGGCCAGAGGACTGCAAATGAGAGCAAACAAAACTCCACTGCCAAGAACAGGGAATGCAAAGATCAAGTTATCACTGCACAGCAACTACTGCTTGGTATTCATTCATCCCAATATACAAGAGCTGTACTTTTTTAATGGACGTGTTTTAAAAGGTAGCATTATGGCCCTCTCAATGTTCTTGTATGATCCTAAACGGATTTCATCTTCTGGAAGGAAAAAAGGTTTCTGCTTTCTCAATTGTGTAGCATGCCAACCATATTTGTGAACTTGATACATGGGAAGTTGCTTGATACAAGGCCAGACTATTTGTCTATCTAGCCCACCATTGTTTACTCTGAGTGACAGCACCTATTCAAGAGTCTGATCCTTCTAACTGGGAGATACTACAGATTGAACCTAAGACCTTCTGTATGTAGAGCATATGCTCTACTAATGAGCTGTACGCCCTCTCCTGTTATATAGTTAATGTTTTTTCAGCCCTAGGTATATACCCCAAAAGGGGAGCAGGGTCATCATTAACTGCCTATTTCAAAGCAGTACATTACAAGTGTTGCATATGAGGCAGGGTCCACAACTTTGAGAGGCCTGATCCAAGTCATTGATAGGATTTACTCTCCAAAATGTAATGGAGGTGGACACTGGATAGTATCCAATAGGGACGGTGTGCATGTGACCAACCCTGTTGGCCTCGGTCCATGTGCAGCCAATATGTATTGCTTCTGGGAGCAAGCCCCAACATGTGCGAAAACACTGGTTTCTAGAAGAGGGCCCTTCCAGAAACCAGCATTGTCGTATGCATAAGGGCTTGCCACAGGAGGTGTGGTATTGTGGCCACACGGAGGTTGGCTGTGCATGAACTGGGGCCTGGTGGGGCTGGTTGCGCACACACAACCCCTATTGGATTCTACCCAGTGTTTCAAATGCATGTTTGATTTGTTAGCTGCTACAAAAGTTGTGCAAGGCTCAAAAATCACATGGATCTCACAACAAAACATGCTGGTATATACAGAAAGAAATATTCCACACAGTGTTATACATAGCAATGCCTCTGAAGTCTCCATTTGGATATTATGGAAAACTGTAGGTCAGAAGTATTGAATAAAGGCACAAGAGAGTAAGGAGGCAGGAAGGGGAAGAGGAAGTGTGTGCACACATGGACTGTGCCTAGTCCAACAGATTGTTGTGTCCAAATCTAGCTCAATGAAAACAACTAAAACGACATTTTAAAGAAACTGAATCATTAGACTATGAGTTGGCCAATCCTTTTTGCAAAGCCTTCAAAGCTTCAATCCTTTTATTCTTCCTCCAACATGGAGCCATTTTCCTGTGTCCTTCCATATTCTGTTAATTCAAAAGTTTCCCTTCCAGCACACCAACACAACCACCTGAACAAGCTCTCCCAACCCCTACCCACCCTCTTGCAAACACATACACACAAGCACACCTTCCCAAGGGACAGTGCCAAGATCTAGAACATCCAGAAGCCAGAATGCTTCTGGATCAAGCCAAGCAGTAGTAACTGAACTCTCATCTGTCACATGGCTTCTTGCTGCTTTCTTCCCCCCCAAACCTAACCCCCACACTTTGCAAAAGTAGACAAAGATACTGACATTTTTCTCTACTGCTAAAATTTCCTCTCTATCAGTATGGCAATAAAAATGTTTAACAGGGCAGTAGCCCACAAACATTGACTTGCTAGCTAGCCATTAGCAGTTGCCACCAACTCCTCCCATCCCAATTCCTATGGGAACTTATGGGAAAGATGAGGTCTTTTCTCAGTTGTGTTGTGGAATGGAGAGGGTGAGCTGGTAAAATTGTAATATCAAAGCACCCAAATATATCAGGTCACACTACTTATCCATCTAGCTCAGCACAGTCCTCACTGACTGGTGGTAACTTTCAAGAAACTCAGGTAGAGCTCTCTCACATCAGCTCCTTTTAACTACCACCGAGGTATGGCCCCTTCCAATGTTGCCTAGCCAAATATGTGATGCATTCCAAACTAAAAAGAAACTTCATTTATAAAAAATAAAATAGCTACCTAACTATATCGCAAGCACCATTTTCTAATATGGTGGCAAAACTTGTGCCTCTAACTTTTAATTTGTTGGTACAACTCATAGAAAGGGAATTCCTGCTTTCAAGCCTCAACAAAAGCAAGCAAACACTCAAGGCCGGTTTATTTCTCCCCTTTATCCTAAGGAAGGGCAGGGGGACCAGACATAATGTTGAAGACTATCTACTATCCAATACTAAACACAGAAACCTGGATCCTGAAAACTGTGCATAGAAGGAAACTTGCAGATGAGGACTTTTCTGGTCCTCTCGAAGTCTTCCACCAAAAGCCTCTCAAGAGGTATGGGAAACCGTCCCTGAACCATGTGGGGTGGATCATAAGCGGCTGCTGTAGAAAGGGGAATCTGCTCCACAATACAAGGTGCTACCAGCCAATTTTGAGTAATTTTCCTCTTCCTCAACAGCCTCTATGCACCCCATGCCACAATGGCCAGGAAGGTCTCCTGATACTCCGGAGAGGCTTCTTGGGGAACTGCCAATGGCTGCAATGGGGAGGAGAAAGGGGACAAATCTCTGAGCATCCTTCTGCTTTGGTTCTCAGGTCACAAACCAGAAAAAGTAACTAAATACAGGATGTTGGTTAAGCAAAAGATTCCATGTAATGATAGCTAGTTAATATTTTCACTCTAGGAAGTAAAGTTATATAAAAACTGTGAACTGAAATATGTTCCATTTTAATATTTTCACTCTAAGAAGAGGTTCCATATTGACCCACAAGCAACTCACAATATCTCCCCTCTCCTGCAACTCATTTTAAAGAAGGAGGAAGGATCCCAACTCCCTACAATTGCAAAATATAATACAGAAATCAGTTCCTGATTTTCTCACAGCTTTTATGTCCTAGGCACAGACGACAAAAGTTATCCAATGTCGAAGTAGCAGTATGTCAGCTAACCTCTGAATGGCGTAAGATGTATTTCACATAAACTTTGCAGACACTGTCTACTGACTGGTGATATAATGTGGACTTTTTAATTTTTATTACACATTTCCATAATGATGCCATTCCCAAATACAGTTTTCCCACATGCATAATTGCTGATATTTTGCAAGGACCACACTGCACACCAAAATCAGAAAACAAATAAAATGCTACAGGATAAGAGGAAGTCAGAACAAAAACAGATTTCTTATCAAGCTCACTATATTCAGAGACACTAGACCAAGCTTTAAATATTTTGTATCAAATCAACTCCATTGATTACAATAAAGGTATGCTTATTCTTTGAATGGATGATTAAGACAGGAAATGTTTCCCATGTTTACTACCCATCCCACAAAAAAAGAAAAAAAAATAGCAATAAGCAATTTTATCAAGTTATACTTACTACTGTGCACAATCGATCAACTGATATTCGTTAGATCTCTCATAGCAGGCTTTCACACCTTCATCTTGCCAAAGTATTTTTGCATGTTCATAGAACTCCTGAAAGCAAAAGATAATAGGAGGGTATAAGTAAAATAAAATAAAATAAAAAAAGGCCACACGCTTTCACATAATGATCAACATCCAACCAAATAAAAATAGTTCTGCAGGAGTTTCACGAAGTCTTTTAACTACAAACAAGCAGTATCTGCATTAAAACATCCTGGATCTTCAGTTAATTAGATTCAGCCCAGCCTGGCCCAAGGCATCCTGCCGCCTGGACAATGGTGGTGGCAGCAGCGATGGCTTCTCCCTCTCCCTCTCTACTCACCAGCTATGGAAGTCTCCCAGGAGAATCAGCTGAAATACTATGAGAGGTCCCACGGCCACACCCTCTCAGGATATTTCAGCCGCCTCTTTCAGGAGCCCCCCATGGCTGGAGAAGAAGAGAGCAGCCGGTAGGTCGGCTGGCAAACATGGAGGCGGGAGAACACCACAGGAGGCAGTGGCGGCGCCTCCTGCCCTCCCTCCCTTCTTCCCCAACTACAGGGGCTTCCCGTGAGAGTTGGCTGAAATACTGTGAAAGGCTCTGGCCAAGGGAGTGGCAAGGATGTATTGCAATATTTAAACCGATTCTCCCAAGAGTCTCTATCACCTGGAGAAGAAGTTAGAAGCAACCAGCCAAGAGGTTGGTCAGTGAGCAGAGAGGCAGGTGGGTGCTGGAAGTTCCTCCCCCTCTGCTAGGAGCTTCCCAGCAGAGTCAGCTGAAATCTTATGGCCGACTCTGCCAGGAGGCCCCGCAGTTGGGGGAAAAGGTACATGCGGCCGATGAGCAGGGAGGCCGGCGGGCGCTGGAGGAAGAGACAGCAATGGCAGCTCTTCCCCTCCCTATTCGCTGGCCATGTGAATATGTTTTGGCTGACTCTGCCAGGAGGCCCCCGTGGCTGGAGAAGAAGGTAGAAGCAGCCAGCCAACAGGAAGGCAGGTGGGTGCCAGAGATGGCAGTGGGGTGGGGCAGCGCAGGGGGAGGGATACAGAAAGAGAGCGGCTGGCAAGCCAACCCCTTTGGATGGGTAGAGAGGCACAACTCGCTGTTTTTCCCATTCTGCGCTGCCTGATGGGCCCGCATCATCCTGCATAATTATAGGGCCAGCCCTGGGTTCAGCAGACAGAGCATAGCACACAGCACACATCATAAAAAGGAATAATGCATTTCCTAAAGTCTCAGAAACTGAACCATGAACACTTGTATAACCACCAACGTAGGAGTGTGTTTTTGCTTATGCAAAAATCAAACTATTTTAGGTGACATCCAGTTGAACTACATCTACCGGCTGAGTGGATTCTCCCTCTTCCATGCAGCCCCCAGCCCCCATATCTGCTCTGAAGGACTTGAGAATTCTCTGGGGGTGGAGGTGGGGTAGCAGGGGGGAGGAGAGGACGGGAAAGTTATGTTGTGCAAGTGAAAGTCTGCTCACACAATATTGGACACAATCCATAGTTCAAGGGTGTAGAATTCTAAGCCCAGGGGCAAAATCCAGCCCACCTAGGCTCCCCAGATGGCCCTGCTCCCTTTCCTGGCCCCACCCCTTTCTCCCAACCACCAATCATTTGGTGGTTTCCTGGCTTTTGTGTAGCTTTTTACCCATTCTGAAAGGATGAAACGCATCTCTGAAGTCTTAGTTATCAACAGTACGAGCTTTAAGCTAAAATATGCTGGTATGTTGGCCCTGCCCACCACTGAAATGTGGGCTCCAAGAGTTCCTCTGAAATGGAATTCAGCCCCTGGACTAAAAACAGTTCAGCACCCCTGCCATAGTTGCTAATATTTCTACATACAAAGAAAGATTTTCTATAACTAAGGTTAGAATTTCTGTTAACGAAAACCGTTTTTCATACTTATCACGCAAGCAATTTGCTGCATTGAAACCCAATTATTAGAATTCCAGCTTTTAAAAACATATACAAAAGAATGGTATCCTTCCATTTAATATATAAACGGATGTGCAATGTAAGTGTTGCAATGTAACTGGAGGTCACGGGGGGAGACACAGGTATGGAGCAAAGAAATGCCACCCATTGGGGGCTGGGGGCGAGAAGAGCCCAATTCCACTTTATTCAATTCAGTGCCACAGCATGCTATGTACATCAGATTGATAGGCCACAATTTTGAACTGGATTTCTAAAAATGCTAGACATATGTCTTTTGCATCTTAAGGAATTTTCATTCGGTTCGTAATATTCTCCCAGTATAGAGAAGCACAGAAGATAGGTGATCTAAGCCTGACTGGTCTTTTCTTTGCCTTATTCAGATAAACTCTCGTTAAATATTCAAGTGAAGAAAATCACTAGTTTCTGTCTCCAGAACCAAATGTAATTTTGAAATCGTCAAACAGAAATATTTTCATTACGCATGGGATAGGTATTGTCCAAATATAGAACAGAACATTCATTAACCAGGCTTTACCAATATCACTTGGGAAACCTACACAACTAAGGAAGGAAACTGTCAAATTACTTAGAGATTTCTGAAGAGCAAGGACTCAGCACGATTCACTTGTGCTGACTTGTTTTAGAATCCATTCTGAATTGGTAAATTCAGAATTAGTCTGCCCCTACCTCAAAAAGGATCTATGGAAAGAACTTTCCAACATTTTCCAGCCCATATCCACATAGCAAAAAAATTGAAGAACTGAATTTTAATCTGTGCAGTAATAGGCAACTCCCTAATATTAGTATCTGTTATATTCTGAAGATGAACCAGTGCAAACATAATAATGCCGATTTCCTAGGTACTTCTTCCCACTTCTTCTTCAGGTCTCCAATGTGAATTTCCCCCCTTCCTTCCCTTGTTGACTTTAACTATGCTTCAATATTACATCTGCAACAACAGTAAATAGGCTCCTTTTCGATCAAATATTGATGTTTATTATTCGAATTAAGTGATGTTGTATGCATTGAAAGCCAGCACTGAACATGAACTACTGAAGGAGCTCCATATCACCTCAAGCACAGTATGTTCAGTGGCAGTAGTTCACATGAAAATAATTATGTGCCAACATCGACTTAGGGTGAATCACATGTGAAATTCCCTTCGCCTCTTACGAAGTATATTTGCATAATACCGGAGCTGTGTTCTAAGAATAAAATTTTCTATATTTAAATATGAAAATTCAGCCACAAGCACATTAAAGGCTATGAGAAATTCTGTAGAAGGAAATCAGGGCAACTAAACTTTATAAAGGGCTTGGTATTTTGTACTAGTGCAAAACATGTTTCAGTGCAAAGCATGTTTCAGTGGAATAGTGATTCCATCCCCAGTGATTAAATACAAAAACAATTCTAATTAATCGGGCATACATGCCAGAGAAAACTAACAGGCAGGCATTGGTGCCTAAATTCGTTAATTCTTATAAGAAATAGTAACCTAGACCTTTGAGAAGTCATGGAAAACCTAAGGATGTGAAGCTTACTTATGTTAGTCTGGAGAAAGCAGTAACAAATTGACCCAAATCCAAATCTTTGGCCAAAACACAAACATGAATTTACATGTAAAGGTGATATCGCCTTCATAGGTATCCTAACACATTCCAGCTAAATTAAGAGTGAGAAGACTAATAAAGTATTGTGCAGATGTATCAGCAGCATTTGCTGGAGTTTTTATTACAAGAAAAGATGCAACACAATGAAAAAAATGTGTTTGATTTAGAACAATTAACCTCTGTTGGATCAACCCAATATATGAACTTTATGTTCCAATGTACTTCTAATCTCCCCCTCCCAACTCTTTTTCAGTCTAACCTCTTGTGCTCTTGCCACCAAGTAACTCCCTATTACAATTAACTCATCATACAATGCCAAAACATCTGAGGCACAGAATTGGAATAGACCTAATTCTCACAGACAGCAGATGAGGTATATCTGGTCTGTGCCACTGCAGGTAGAAGCTCACATGCTACTCACCCCATCCCCTCCACCAAATGCTTACATACAGAAAACTATTATGCCAGGGAGAAGACTAGCCTAGAAAAAAGCTTTTCCAGATGTGCCAGATTTCTCGATGCATACATTTTTGTATGGAAGGAGGTTCAAGTCATGTGAGCCCCTATCTGCAATCTTAAATTGTACACTTCAGATATAGGTTGACCACCTCATCTCCCAAACTGGAGAACTAGACTTCAGTTTTCTACTTTGTAATGTATTACAAAGTAGTTGTATTACAAAGTAGAAAACAAAAGTAGAAAACTTTATTACAAAGTAGAAAACTTTATTACAAAGTATTACAAAGTAGAAAACAAAAGTAGAAAACGTTCTACGAAAGTAGAAAACTTTTGCATTACGCATGCACTAAGAAACTTATGTAGCCCATTCGTCACCTGCAGTTCCAACACAGGTCATTGCCCTGATGGTATTTACTATTAAAACCTTTTCACTGAAAATTTACTCTTAAATTGGTGCACTTTGTTTTTTAGTGACAATAATTTCTGTATCTGTATTTTCTTGTTTCTAGATCATCAATCAAGAAAACAAATTTGCCCTCAAAAATGAAACATATCTAACATACATTTGAACATTTCTAAGACAGCTTCATGACCAGAACACAGAGATGACAAAACAAGAGTCCATACAAACATTTGACTTTGTAAAATGAGTCTTAAAAGAGGGAGTACTGGTAGTTCTCCCATTACAAGGCATGAGTAAACCATTTATGATTTTGTGTCCTTCTTTATAATATGGAAGATAAGCGCTACTATCCTTTAAACACAAGGAATACTGAGAACATACAATGGCTCAATTCGGACGACACAATAAACAACTGGTGTGGGGGAAACAATCGTCAGTTGTTTTGACTATTGTGTCATCTGAATGCTGCCATAGTCAACTCAGCGCTCATCCTCATCCACACCACAGTTGATTATTTATTACCATGTTGTGTGGGGAGTGCCCCCTAGGGTTAGCGTGAGGGTTAGGGTTAGTCAACCCACCATTGACTATCGTGTCATCTGAATTGAGCCATTATGTTAGCTGCCTTGTACAGCTTGCTGACAGTTATTTGAGGTTTGCAACTCTTAAAAGTAGGATGTAGCCTAAGGGCAGGAGCCTATAAGGCCACCATGTTTACTACCAATTTCCCAAGAGGTGGTATGGAGCAAAACCAAAGATGCTGTAATATAATCCACTGAGCAAAGATTTGAACCCAAGCCTTTTGGGCCTTGAATTTTGTTCTTAAGCATTTAACTCCCCTGTGCTATTCTATTCACAAGTGACAAAAGACATGAAGATAAGGAGGTAAGGCATGTGGAGATTATTCCAATTGACCAGCACACTCTATTGGGGAATGATTTAGTTAATTGACTGAGCATGACCCATCACAGTCAAAATGTTTGATCAATGAGAATACTACTTCGCTTCTTGCCACTTTCTTCTAAGCTGAACTATACCCCAGCAACAGTTATGCTATCTTTTTAATGTGGTCATTAATATTCCACGTGGGATGGAAAAAGAATCTAAGTCCACACTCTTTGAACTTCTTGACTGGGGTTTCAAAACAAGGACCTACAATCAATATTAACATTTAGTGAATTATAGACAAATGTCCCAGATACAAACCACATGAATTATGCCTTTAATTAGGCAATTTTCCACTCAGATTGTTTGGATGCCACCTATCTGGTTAGAAGTTGCGGATTTGCATTTGTGACAGATTAGGTGGAGAGTGGTGTGGTGGTCTAAATATGCAATTTTCATTACTTTTGTTAGCTTTCTGTCCCCAAATCTAATTGCAGTTTACATTTACACAAAAAACAAAGCAGCCACTAGGGTGGCCACTTTCTATGAAAAAAAAAGAGGAAGCGCATGCCCGAAGAAAAAGGAGAAAAGGGGAAAATTTGCATCAAATTTGTAAATGCTAATAGATATGTATAGATGTACATTTAGAAATTATTATACTTAAATAGAAATGCAATACACACAGTACCACCCCCACTCCTGCTGCAGGCACAGCATGTGCAGAAATAGCAAAGATCAAGAAAAATGAAGCAGGTTAGAGGGGAAAAGAGTAACACAGGTGTTGATTTTCAAAAGTTAGGCAGATACCACCCAATGTCAGCAAAATGAGTTCTGAAAAAGCCCAAGGGTACTGAAGCCTATGAGAGACTGAAGTAACAGCTATCGATAAAACCAGCTGGAATGTCCATTCAAGCCCTCTCAGCTGTTCACTGTCCTCAACAGTGCTTGGTTATTTTAACAAAAACACATGAGGAATAAGGAAGTTGCAGCAACTTCCTTATTACTCCAGTCTGCTGAAAAAGGCAGTGCCTAGGAGAGTACACTGAAAATAATAGTGTTGGTAGTGGTCGAAAGGCTAGAATGAGGCTTTCTCCAGCTGACTGTAGCAACTGTCAGAGCCTCTAGCTGCTACACAGAGGCACATCCCTTGTTCACAGGTTTCTGTGTGAACTGGCTTTCACACAGTTCTGCTTTTATCTCTGTAAAGATCACTTTCTACCGAGTGATATGTAAATACTCAACGCTACATAATGCATAAAGACTTATATACCACTGGTATTCAATAAGCATTGTGAAAGAGTAGGGAGAGCATGCTTTTCAAACCACGTCTCTGTCTGAGCTTTCCCAAGCTCAGAAAATGGCTTGTCAGTCAATATTCTCTCCTGTTCCAGCCTAGGTTTGCAACACAAATGAAAACAAAATTTAAATAAATAAATATGGCCAGTAGAGGGTGCAAAGCAAGCAAAAAAGGCCACTTAAAGAGAGGCAGGCATATTGGCCCTAGCACAATTAAGTCAACATCCATCCAGTCCATAGCCATTCGCACTGTGCCAACTTGGCCCCTTTACACATACTTTTAATGGTGTGGATACCCTTACCCCCTCAATAGCTCCATACTTCAGGCCTTTTACACATACGGTTCAGCTCACTGCCACACAAATGATATACCTCTCAAGGGGCTGGGTGTCACTTTCGTGGTTTGTAACCATTTGGGAAGCTGCAAGGCAGCAAAATGATGTTACGTCTGTATGTACAGGGGGTCATAAAGCAAAAAACAAACAAACAAACCCAGATGGATGGGTGTCTAATACTCTGACTCCTGGCTAAAATCAATACCTACCCAAAAAATGGGCAATGAAGTGTCAGGGAGGACTGTGATCTACTCTTAGCAATTTGCGTCACTCTTTATACATAAAAATCACATCCAACACTGAATGAATTAAGCTCACCTAACCGCCTCTGTCATTTTTTATAGTAGACATGTTACTTAGAAAGAAAAACAGCCAGACGAGCCCTTGCATATTGGTTTCTTGTTGCCATAACATCAATTCATCTGCTGGCAGATTCTAGTAGAGCACATGATGTAACAGCAGCAATGCAGGTTATTCCTGCAACTATATATTGGGACCTTTTAATAGAAGGACTCTAAAAATACCCTTCTGATACCCATGAAAAGCTGTGTAGCTAGCTTCGTCTATGATAAAAGATATGATCTTATGAATGTGGAAAAGACTTGGTTCAAAAGGAGGCCGTGTCATCAGAGCACTGCGATGCTTTCAGTACATATCTCCAATTTAACAGGAGATGCACACACTATGCACTATTCTCCACTCCAAATCCACCACAACATGCACAGTTAAGAGTCATTGCTCTTAAGGTTACATAAATTAAAAGGGAACGTGTAAAACAATTAGCATAATTGTGAACAGGCCATAGTCCCTTGCAGAATCTCTTAGTCACTGCCCAGTATACTATAATAATACATTTCCTGAGCTATCTAAATATCATTTATTTATTTTTGCAACTTCTATCCAACCTTGTTATTTAAAAATAAAGCACTAATAACACCTCCAAAGATTATAATACATTATCAATATTGGAGACAATATTTTCTCTCTCCTCTACAGTCTGGTATCCAGATCCCTTAAAACATTTTAAACTAATTATTATGTAACTTGCTATGCAAAGAAAGTTTAACTATATCAGATGCTTCTATCTATCTATCCTTACATAAGGCAGGGCAGGAAATAACCTTTTCTCTTTTGAAACCGTGGTCACACAATAGGAAATCCAGAGATTTTTTAAAAACTCACAAAAAAAGAAGGGGTGGAGGTAACCTGTCACAGGTGTATACAAGAAAGTCAGGCTTATAAACGACTCACCTGGTTGCCTATGACGAGCAGGAGTTGCCTCCAGCTGACCAGAATATACAAACTAGAACATAGTTTGCTGTCTGTCTTTCAGACCATCAATGTGCCATGAACACCACATGTGTGGGCAACTAGACTAGAAAATGTTGTGGACTTGCCTGCAATGTTGCAATAGTGCCTCTGACACGTATGCAACCATATTCCAGATAACATCTGTAATAACAATGGATGCTTTTGTGGGTAAATAACTGCATTTTCTCAGTGACAAAATATTGCTATGTGCTGGGGAAATGCAATGTTTTTACTGCAGAAGCTTTACTTTGAGGGAAGGCATCTTGGTACTAGCAATAACTATGCATTATTGTGCTATAAACTGGCCATCCTGAAAGGCCCTTAGAGTGGACACAAACCACTTCGTAAAATAAAAAACACAGGGCAGACTTGTCACTTGAGATCTTGCTGTTTACCAATTACAGCTTAAGAAGTCAATGCTGCTTTAAACACACACACACGCAACTGAAAGGTGTGTACAGGAGTTACACAACACTGCAGTTAAATCAAGAGATTCAATTTCGTTAGGACAAAGTTCAGTGCCCCATGAAACTATGTGTTTCATAACAGGAGTTTTAAATAGGTCATAGTAAACCTTATGATTAAAGGTCAAACAAAGTCAGTCTCTATGCTGAAAAAAAGGTGTGTGTGTGTGTATAGATATATAGATATCTTCCTCTTCAGCTGTTTAGTTTTATAAAATAAAAATAACCCCTGAACTTGGGCTACGAACTCCCTTACAACGATGCTTTATAAACTGTGGCCGCACCATGTTTACTCTCCTGTGAAATCAGCAGCTCTATTGTATTCTACTTAGACTTGGTGAGAACATGCTTAATAAATTCACAGTGGCACTATAGCTAGATTTTGGAAAAAGTGTTTTATCCATTCTATGGCAAGTTTATGGAGGGCTGCAAGATCATCTTCTGTCACGTAGACTTGAAACACAGCTTTTCCTCTCTCAAAAGCCCTTTTATATTTTTCTACGAATTTGATGGTAATGGTCCTGTATCACAATTCTTTAGAACATCACTCTGGGAGCTACATTGAATAGTACACACTTGGTACTTGAAAGCTATACTGCATTATATACTCTCTGCTCTCTCACAGTGGAACATGGGGATGAGGTAAGGACCATTCTGCTACTGGAAAGGCATTTCCCCCATTTTCAGAGCCTTTCCAAAGGCTGTTGTTTTCCTGGGGTATGTCCCAGGTTGAGTGTACCTGAAATGTGTCAACCAAGAAACAAAACTGCTTTTCCACAGCAATTAGATCATTGGGACTATTTAGAGGGGGGGGGGAGGAGAGAATATAAGAGTTCTGTTTAAGACAAAATAGGGAAACATGGGAAAACAAAGGCACTTGTGCTTCCCGTTGTGTCTTTCCCCAACTCACCCTAGTATCCAAAGCCATTCTTAAGATGTATCCATCAACTATATCTAACATTTGTCTTGTTTTTTTCTTATTAAAGTTCCTCTTTTGAGTTCCTATTGTTAACGAATATCATTTTGATTATCATATTGTTCGCATATAAAGGAGACAATAAAGACTGATTTAATGGGAAAAGTGTCTAGAAAGCCAGTGTGGTATAGTAGTGGCTAGTGCTGGACTGGGACTTGAGATCCGGGTTCAAGTTCCCACTCGGCCGTGAAGCTCACTGGGTGAATTTGGACCACTCACAGACTCTCAGCCCAACCTATCTCACAGGGTTGTTGTAAGGATAAAATGGAGAGGAGGATTCCTTGGAGGAAAAAAGGCAGGATATAAATGTAATAAATAAATAAAATTCACTGCAGGAAGCTTTCCCAACGACACATATTAACTAGAGAATTCATAGGAAGTGACAGTGGAAGGACTGTCAGTCACACACAACCAACCCCTCCATTGCCAAATACAAGGCCTATGTCCTTCCAAAGGTTTCTTGAATGCAGCAGGAACAACTTCAAAAGCTGCCGGGGGGGGGGGGGGGGGGGGAGGGGAGAGGGGGCAAAGCAAAATGAAGATCCAGTGCATCTACAAAGTAGTACAAGATGTTAATATTCATGCGCAGATACTTTGCATATAGGTTCTGCCTCATCATTCATTTTGATAGTGACATCTCTGCATTCCTCTGTGGTGCTGCATTTTAATTGCAGCTTAAATATGCAGAGCTGATGTTATCATAAAGGAAATGAACATACCTAGGACTAATTTAATGTTATCTGTGGTAGCTGGCACCTAGCCAAAGCTGCACACAGGGCATTCTGGGACAGAACAAAGAATCTCTTGCCATTTTTTAAAACCATGTCAGAAATATTTTTATAATGTCTCCCGGGTATCAACATTAATAGTAATTTAATGTTTACAAATAAGTATTAAGTTGAAATATTTTGGGCACTATTTTCTGCATCATCTTCTTGTCCTTAGCTAGCACAGGTTATATTTAACTTGGCTGCAGCAACTATTAAGATAGTACTATTCCAGATGTCTCTATGAAGTTCCTATATTAATGATTTGATTGTGTTTCAGAAAACATAAAGAACATATAGTATCAACTGAAGGACAAATTTAAGGTTATTTTATCCCTTACATTTTAGAAAGAAATCCATGTTTTCTTCCTGACTCAAATAAATAAATAAATAAATAAAATATAGGCACATTCAGTGAATTTCCTGAAGATCTTTTCTTTTTTTTCTTTTTTGTATTCTATGCGCTATCCGTATTTGAAAGCCCTTGTGCTACCAGGGAAGGGGCAATTTTGGGGGGATCTACATCTGTTGTGTACATGTATCAGAACAACAAACCCCCATTTCTTCAACCGTGAGATCTCTCTACCCTTGAACAAGACATTCAAACTTCCCATTGAGTTCATATGCCTGACTATTTGCAGCCAGAACCATTGGTCGTACCAGTCTATGCATCCAGCCATTTTGTAGGTCACAAAGGTTCTCTTTCAAAAACTTAAGACTTTCCAACAATACATGGAAGACATGACATTCTCTTCATGTATTACGTACAAAACATCTTATGAAGAGATCATTAAAATGGCGTAGCTTTGTTTCAAATAAACTGATGTTAAAAATTAGAAAGCAGGTCTGTAATGGGAACCTGTATTAATTAATCAGTTGCACCCTCCACCTACCAGGCACTTGGGGGGATGTACAATAAAAAAACATTTTTTCTCATAAAATCAAAACACACACACAAGAAAATAAAACCTACACAAAAATATACCAAAAAAATTGAGAGCAGCATTAAGAGCAACAAAACATTATACAGCATTAAAGGCCAGACAGAAGGTAACCATCTGACCATCTAATGGCAAATAAGGAAGGAGCCAATCATGCCTCCCTCAGGACAGAGTTCCATAATCAGGATGTTGCTACCAACCTGGCCTCTCTAGATGGTGGAACATATGATAAGGGCTCTGCTGATTATAATTTGTAAATTCTAAATTAAGGGACAGTTCATCTCCGTATTACAGAACAGACAACTACTTTGGGGGATCCCTTGGAATTAACAGTATGTGTATGAGATATAGTAATAAATATAAATATAGTTCCCAGTGCACTCTGTGTAATGCATAACGCAATTAAACTTGTTCCCTGACAATATGATTTGTGTTTTCCAAGCCCAGTCTCTCCAGATCACTCCCTGCCTTTGGCAGAGAAATTCCTCAGCATGTTGATGCCAGGATACAAGTAAAGTTACATTACATATTGCTGTGATTGAAAGGAAAAAATAGAAGAGCATTTTTAACAGTATAACGTGTGAAATACTTTAAATAAATACTTTAAATTCTGTATTTCATGCCAAACATTTTTTGGTTCATTTTTACAGTGATGTATACCAGAAATGTGCATTTCAGGACAACATTTCTTTGGGATGTCTGCACTTTTGGGGGGGGGGGGGATTTTGGATTTAAAAACATGCTTAATTTAGCTCTATAATTTGAAAATTCTGTTTCTCAAGGCATGTCACTGAAGTGTTATAAAACTCAGTAAATAAAACAAAACAATGTAATGCAGCCTTCACGTCTCAAGAATTACTGCATATTATACATGCCAAAGCTAATTTGCGTAAGCCCTGCCTGTTGGAGAAAGTAGGAGGAGTAATCCATTATTTTCTGGAGTATAGTGATTTACACTATTGAATTCTGAAGGGGAAGCATGTAGAGCTTGTTGTTACAGAAAACAAAACACAACTAAACAAAATATCTCTGTAGTCTGCTTAAGAAAGGATGTTTAACACTACATATTGACTGACCAGAAATAGGCTATTTTGCACTGTACATTCTCAGTAATTCAAAATAGCATGGTAGATTTGCAAGTAAAATAAACCTAATGGCATTATGTAACACTAATTATAAATTCACTTATTTAAAAACAGGGAAACTCAATGAAAAAAGAATCTGCCAGTTTAAGATCAGAATTAAGACTATCTCATGTTGGATCAATCTCCACAAAGCCAAGAAATTTGAAGCTAAGGCTGATGCCTCACAAATTGTGCTTGCTTACAACATACCCTCCAAGCACTCACACTTTTCCTTGGCCTTTCAAACTCAAATCCAGACAGAGAGGATGGAGTGTCTAGGACCAGCAAAGATAACACACTGGTCCTACATTGGTGGTGGCAACTGCTGCTGCTGCTGTTGTCTCTTTCTCTCTCGTGGCGATTTTTCTAGGCAAACCTAATGGGCTTTTCCAAGTCATGCTGTCTTTTACAGATTCAGGAATTTCCTGACAATTGAGCATGTTTTAAGTATGACTACTTTCTGGATGTTGGTGTGAATGTATTTTGGTAGGCCCAGTTTCTGAAGGTTTTCTGTATAATTTTTTGATGTGATGCCAGTGACTAAAGTGACTAACAGAATAATTGTGACCTTTTCCTGTTCCCATAGTTCTTTGACTTCCATGGCCAGTGGTGTATATTAGTCTCTCTTTTCTTCTTCCTTTTCAACAACATTTTTGTCATTCAGTACTGTTATGTCGATGAGGTATGTGTGTTTTTCTTTTTTGCAAGGTATTGCAAGGTATTGTCTTGTCCATATGAATTGCACTGTCCCAGTATATTTTATAATCTGCATTTTCCAGGATTGTTTCAGGGGAGTATGTATAGTATGGAGTAGATTGTTTGATAAGGTTGAATTTGATGGTCAGTTGTTGGTGAATTATTTTTGCAGCTGCATTGTGTCTGTCCGTATAGCCCATTCCTGCCAGAATTTTACTTATTATTATTATTATTATTATTATTATTATTATTAACTGGTCTGAATCAGATCCATTATTTAAATCTTAGATGAGGGGTGAATGAAAGGGAGAAGAACATCTACAAGAAAATCAACCCACAGACATTGAGTTGTGAGCAAAAGTAATATTTAGCTGCAATAAATACTATTAATAGGACAGCTAAAGCAGAGATGGAAGCAAAGAGTTCAACCAGTGTTATATTCGAAGATTTTCCCCAAACCACCTACTCACGTTTGTTTTCTAAAGAGCTATTGTAAGCATGCATTGTTCAAAGAACAATTTGTATAGAGAGGACAAAGTGCACATGCAATTTGGAAGGCAGGAATTGAAAGAAAAACAACCAAGAGAAGAAGCAAGGAGATAGAGATGAGCAGGTTCCCTGCAACTTGAGTGTTTTACCCTTGCTGGTTCAATGAGAACAGAGAGAAAGGAACAATTTTGACCATGGCTTTCTATTTCATGGTAACGAAGAATCACAGAAATAATTAATTTAATCCTTCAAGTTTACTACAGCTACTGACTTCTAAGTGTAAACCTGCCTTGTTTACAGAATTCATACTATCACAGACTGGTCATAGTGCTTGGAAAGTCTGTGATTCGTTTTTTAAGGTTGAAAACTACTCTAAGCTCTACATGTTTGTACATTTCCTTGTGTCTACAGTTGACCAGCATCTACTTAGCTATAAGATGCACATTGACACAGTAGTAAAACTCCTGTTCTTTAACTATCTAACCATTAACTATTTAAGCACTCTTGAAGAAACCCACTCTGGACCCAATGGTATTTGACAACTGCTGTCGAATTGTGAATACCCCCTTGTTAGGGAAGGAACTTGAAAGGGCTATGGTGAAGCAACTGCAGGCACTCTTGGAGGATACTGATTATCTGGACACATTCTAATCTGGGTTTTGATCTGGTTACAGGACTGAATCAACCTTGAGTGCTCTAATGGATGACCTTTATTGAGAGGGACAGGGAGAGTGTGGCCCTGTTAAATCTGCTTGATCTCTCATTAGCTTTTCATACCATCGACCATGGTATCTTCCTGGATCAGCACCGTGGGTTGGGCACTGGAGCCACTGTGTTACAGTAGTTCTGGTCTTACCTACGGGGTTGATTTCAGAGGGCAACATTGGATGACTGTTTCTCAGCTCTTTGGGAATTGGGTTATAGGGTTCTGCAGGGTACCATCTTGTCCCCAGTGTTGTTTAACATGTATATGAAGCTGCTGGGAACAGTCATTAGGGGATTTGGAGCAAAGTACCACCAATACGGAGATGACACACAGCTCTTTCTCCCTGTGACATCTGAATCAGGTGAGGCTGTGCAAGTCCTAGACTCAATGATGGGCTGGATGAGGGCCAAATACACTGAAGCTGAATTCGGAAAGATAGAGGCCCTGTGGGTGAGTTGTTCCCGAGTCTCAGAGATAGACTTATTTCTTATTCTGGATGGCATTGCACACCCTTTGAAGGATTAGGTTCGTAGTCTGGGGGCATTCAGAGATCCATCACTGTTGCTGAAGGCCCAAACAGCTATGGCAGCTTGGAGTACCTTTAACCAGGTTTGACTGGTACATTAGCTACTGCCTCTCCTGGACAGGAAGAGTTTGGCCAAAGTGTTACAGGTACTAGTAACCTCAAGACTAGACCACTGCAATGCGCTCTATGTGGGACTGCCCTTAAGGCTGGTCAGGAAGCTTCAGCTAGTGTAGAATGCAGCAGCTTGGCTGTTGTCAGGAGCTGCCCCTTTTCAGCATGTAACTCCTTTGCTGAGGGAACTGCACTGGCTGACTATTTGCTACCAGGCCAAGTTTAAGGTTTATTACTAGTGTATAAACTTCTAAACAACTTGGGACTGGGATACCTAAGACAGCGCCTTCTCCTTTACAACCTGCCTAGTTACTACGGTCATCAGATGAAGCACTCCTGGTGCTTTCACACGGATCTACAACCAGATCAGAATCCACTCGGAATACAGCCTTTAGTGTGATAGCTTCCTCTCTGTGGAATTCCCTGCCTCTGGATGTCAGGCAGGCACCAATATTGTGTTGTTTTTGGTACCTGCTGAAGACATTTTTATTTCAACAAGCCGTCCCCAATCAAAACAGCCATGGTTTTTATTGGTATTTTGTGGTGTGTGTGTGTTTTTTAAAGAAAAACTTTAATATTGTCTTTGATTCCTTTTTTTTGTTCACAGTTCTTGAATCTGTTTAACAGGTGTTGTATTATCGCTCCCCAAGGCAGTTAAAATGTTTAAGCTATACCTGAGATGTACTGTTTTGTCTGCACTCAACCCTGAGAACCTGATTTCTATGTGGAGGTGCATACAGAGGCTTCTCTTACTGCAAATGAAATGGCAATGTACGAGTGGCAATTGACATAAGAAACTTAACACACCTCTACCCTGTTGGTAGTGAAACTGCCAATACGCCTGACAATCCTCTAGACTAAAGGCACAGACCTTCAAGTGGACAAGAGATGCAACTCTGCTTTAATGGTTACCAGAAACTAATACAGAAGTCTGACCCATTCCCACATCGCTTTTTTCTGGCCCTTAATAAGAAGAGCACAGGACTGGGGTAGGGAAGGAGTTGTTGGGATAAGAATAGCTGTTGCAACGCAATGACTATGAGACTCAACTTCTCAATCCTACAAGGTAGATCATCAGGATAGCAGTTCTTGAAATCTGTTCAAGAACAAGAATAAATTATCACAGCACTTACAAATAATGCAGTGCTACCATGGCATAGCTGCTATGAGACTGACCCAGTTCAGATGTCATGGCCAGACCATGGTTTGCAGTCATGAGCGGAATGAACCAGATAGTTTTTAATTTTGATTTGTGGCAACCACAATTTTCCAGACTTGGGTATAACAGCAAACCATAGTTACTGCAAACCAGGAAGAGAGGGAAGGAATAAGAATGTGCGAGGGGAGGATGGAGGAAAGAGAAGAAATGTTTTTGTCCGTCACTCATAATACTAAAACTCAGTCCTCCAATAATTTGATTGGCAATACACAGATAAGAGGAAGTACTTATTCACACAATGCACAATTAATATATCAAATTAACTCCCACTAGATGTAGTGATGACCATTAGCTTAGATGGCTTTAAAAGGGGATTAGCCAAATTCACTGAGGATAAGGTTATCAATAGCTATTAGTCATGATGGGAGTAATGTTGAACCTCCCAAGTTCAGTGACAGTGTACTGGGGAGCATCAGCAGAGGAGAGCTGTTGTCTTCATGTTCTGGTTGAGGGCTTCCTAGGCCGTTTCTACACCAGAATGTTTGCCTGGGGTGGCCCCTGGCTGGTCCCTGTGCACCAATGGTATTAGGTACTTCCGAGATCGCCCTCCCTCCCTCCCTATACACCCCTATGGTGTAGAAAAGGCCCTAGAAGAATCTTGTTAGCCCCTATGAGGAAAAGGATGCTGGACTAGATATTTTATTTATTTTGTTATTTATTAAAACATTTGTATCCTGCCCTATACCTTTGGGATCTCAGGGCGAAAAACCAAACAGTATAAAACAATAAATAATGTACACAGCTAAAAACATATTAAACCATTAACAAGCTAAAACCAGTAGAAAAGTTAAAAGCAATTAAAAACAATTAAAACTATATGCAGCTTTAGCCCTCAAAGGCTTTGATAAAAAACCATGTTTTAACTTGGCACCAAAATGAAACCAGTATTGGCACCGGTCAGGCCTCCAAGGGGAGGGCATTCCACAACCAGGGTGCCACAACAGAAAAAGCCCTCTCCCATTTCCCACCATAACATATGTCTCATGTTGGTGGGACGCAGAGGAGGCTCCTCCAACAGATCTCAAATCTCGGGCAGGCACATATAGGGAGAGGGGCTCCCTCAAGCATCAAGGTCCCAAGCAGTTCAGGGCTTTAAATGTCATTGCCAACATCTTTAATTCCTACCAGAAGTGTATAGGCAGCCAGTGCAATTCCTTTAAGACTGGTGTTATATGGTCACTTTGTGATAGGCCTTTGGTCTAATCCAGAAGGGCTTTTTTTGTATGTTCTAATGTTCAGTCTCACCGTCCCATCTGTAATTTGAGGATAATAATGCTGACCTATATTACAGCTTTGCTGTAAGGGTTATTAGGATAAGAAGTGCATTGCACATTCCCAAAACACTGTATAAATGCAAAGTGTCATTTCTATCTGAGCTGTGTCAGGGAGAAGGCTAGGTTAACACTCTTTCCTGACATACTGGTTTTGTACGTTCAGAAGATTTATCCCATATGGGGGGAGCATGGAGTATCCAAGCATATGATTTCCTGTCTCCAAGCATATATGAGTTATGTTCAATTGTTTCTGTTCATGTCTCTTCAAAAAGCTCATCAGAACCGGCTACTTGTGTCCATTAATTTTTAACCCATGCATTATACTCTTGAAATTGAAGGACATGATCCAATAAAACCAAGTATTGGGTTCTGCACATAACTCGTATGTCAGTGCTCCCTTCTGTCCACTATAGGCATTCCCCCTATCCACTCATAGCTGCTCCTGAAGGTCAGAGACCCTTCTAGAGCAAGGTTCACTGTGGCATAAAGGGCTGCAGCCAAACCAAGATTAACCTCCCCTCCTCACATATCACAAATGTGAAAGCACTTTCTGCTTGTGTGGGGGGCTGTTTGGATTCCAGTTAGCAGAACAGCAATGTATGAGCATATAATGGAATACTTGGGACTTGAACAGCTCATAGGTCGAACCACGATGCCTTTAGCAACATGAATGTGAAACAAAGAGTATTTAGTAGTAATAAAAAGGATGCAAAACATTACTCTCTTATTCCCAACCCATCTATCATATTTCTGCTTTTAGTGACTGTATGAGAAAATGTAGTTACCAATGTCCTTTGTTGTATTTAATCATAATACAACTACCTCTGTGGAAATGATTTTATATCCAACGCCATCTGTTTTACTACTGTGCCATAAGAAAAAGTATTGCCTGATGATTTTATACGAAGTTAAATGTTTTCAGAACCTGTGATGAGATGTCTTTAAATCTGCACACACTTCAGCTTACAATACTGTGTCTTTAATTATAATTAGTGCTTTAAATGTCCACCTCCTATACTGAATGTCTGTTCCAGGAAACGCACAACAAACAACAGTAGAATGGTAAGTCTTATCCCCTTAAGGATAAGGGAGCTGATGTAGTGCAATAGTTAAAGTCATGAGCTGAGAATGGGAAGCTACTACTTCAAACCTCAGCATAGCCATGAAATAAGTGGCCTTAGTCAAATTGCCAGGTATCAGCCTCAGTATCCCACCTGTAACTTGGAACAAAATAATCCTGGCTCACAGGGTGAGAGCACCATGGAAGTTTGCTGTTCAAAAGGACAGATAGAGTGTTGTAAAATGTTTAGCATATACAATCCATCAATGAACACAACATATCAACACTACATAAACCCTAACCCCCTCAAAGATTTACAATAAAAATCTGGGTGCGGGGCAACAAAGGGAAGGGCAAGGATAACAAATGGAAGGGGGAGAAATGGGAGAGGCAGAACATGAATGGGAGCAAGTGCAGTTACAAAGAATGGCTGCTAGAACTGCCAGTCAGAACTCCTCTCCTCCTACAGAGGGATGGACTAGCAGTTATCTCCTCTGAGGGACCAGGCTCCCCTAGATCTCCTGACATGGGTGGCTCCTTGGCATTGTCTGTCTATGGCAGGTCTAGCTCCTCTTCAGAGGAGGATTACTCCAGCAGGGGCATGACACCCTGGAAGATTTCATGAATAAGGCTGAGTGAGGGTGTGCTAAAAGCCTTGTCTGGAAGCATCCTTTGTTCCAGTTATGGAATAGTACTAAAGGCTTAAGCCTATATAAACCACTGCATTTTGAAAATCCCCCTTCCTCCCTTTAACTTTAATTTTAGGTAGCAAAACCTTGTTATATGTTAATGCGTGGGTGGGTGGGTTTTTTTGTGGGGGGGGTTGGCCTTTTTCTCTTTTAAAAGTGAGAAGGGGTACTGTCATTGTAATGATGTACCGCTGAAATCTTTAGAAAGTCATTGCATCTGGCATCATTTCTATATACTGCTTCAGCATGAGCACTTACAAGCAAATAAGGATCTGTGCTGTGCTGCTTGTGTCGCAGCCTTCAATTCAACTGGAACTTGCCATTACTAGCCAAACGGTTTGAATGATTCAACACAAAAGGTGAAGCTATACATCCAGTTCTGCAGGTGCTGTCATATTTATTTAGCAGCTAAATGAGAGGCTTTTTTTAGAAACAGGAAGTGTGTTCAGTGAGCCAGCCAGCCAACCCACCACTGTGTAAAAAAGCTACACTGTTACGCAGGCTCTCTAGATTTCTAACAGGCCCTCGTTTCATCTCTGTGCACAAAAACAAGCCAGCCCTGCCTTCTTAAGTCTCTGATTGTGCATGTATGTTACAAACAACATGGGTTCAAGTAAATCTATTTTACAAAGTGTGGGGGCAAGCATGCTACTATAAAATATTTTTGCTTGATTGTATTTTTTTATAGAAGTCTTGTATAACAAATTGTTGTGATTATTACAGGTCTTATATGTTCTTTGCTATTAGCTGCAGGCTACGAGTAAAAAATCAAATTGAGCAAATATTTTTTATAAAATATTCTCATCAGATTTCAGTTGAAGTTAAGCAAATTTAAATCTTATTGATTTCAGTGGGAAAGTTAAAAACCTGCTTAGTGTTTTCCCACTGAGATCATTAAGACCTATGCTTATCTTTGGCTAAGTTAAATATATTGCACCCAAAACCTAAGTACCAACCTTTAAACTAGTTATTTAAATTATCTGTTTTGGAAATTTATATACCACCCTTCGTCAAAACAAACAAAGAAAGAACCCAAAGCAATTTGAATAAGAAGTTCAACAGAAACATAGGATACAATTAGCATAAAAACAGAAACAAATGCTCATTAAAACAGCAGACTGATTTAATCTCTAGAACGCCTGGCAGAATAAAGGGGGCGGGAGGGGGAGAGACAGCCTGATGTTGAAAAGATAGCAGAGTAGGTGCCAGACAGACTTTTCTGGGGAGAGGGTTTCAGAAGTGAAGTTCCAAACCTCTTACTGGTCACCCCCCCCCCCCCCCAACTCTGATGAAGAGAGGAAGCTGAACAAGAACATTGGGCAGATTTAATTATTTGTTTAAAAAAATTACCCCACTTGTTAGCAAAGAAAACTCCCAAAGTGGTTTGCAGATCATTTAAAAAAAAAGAAGTCACTCCTTTTCCTCAGGCTTATGATTTAAAAGACACAGCATAAAATGAAAATGGTTTGACCTTTACATGTAGACAGGCTAATCTGAGATACATGCGTTCCTTTCGGTGCCTGGGATCAAAGCGATTCAGGGCCTTAGAGCTTAGCACCAACACCTTGAACTGGGCTCAGTAATGGACTGGCAGCCAATTAAGTTCTTTTAATACTTGCAAGATGTTCCCAGCAATCTGTTTCACTGCAGTTTCCAAACAACCTTCAAGGGCGGTCTCATGTACAATGCACTCCGTTAATCTAACCAAGCGGATATCAGAGCCTAGATAACTGTGGCTAGATTATCACTGTCCAGGAAAGGCATACCAGGCCCAGCTGGTAAAAAGTGCTCTGTGCCACAGAAGACACTTGGGCATCCAGAGACAAAACTGGATCAAAGAGCACCCATAAACTGGTCTTTAGAA
The DNA here is from genome assembly GCA_029215795.1 of Anniella stebbinsi. Lineage (NCBI taxonomy): Eukaryota > Metazoa > Chordata > Lepidosauria > Squamata > Anniellidae > Anniella > Anniella stebbinsi. The sequence goes on from JARDYH010000004.1 coordinate 16,059,555, forward strand.
CCAGAAAAACGAAAGCTAAATATCAGGGCAAATCATTTCCTTTAACAGCAATATGAGTGGCTCTATGCCAATAATAAAGGCAACAATATGGGCCATCCACAAACTAAAGGGAATGTTCTGCATACCCAAGTTTGCAGAAAAATTATGGTCTTTCCCTCAACATACAGAATCAAGAACAGCCCCACCCACATTATTATTATTAATTATTATTATTATTATTATTATCACTTATATACCGCCCCATAGCCGAAGCTCTCTAAGCAGTTTACAAAAATTAAAAAGATTGAGCATTAAAAAGACAATATACAAAATTTAAAACCATAAACATAAAACAGCTGCCATTAAAACACTTTAAAATATTTTAACTGTTAAGCCTGGCCACAATGTCAATCAAAACCTCAACTTGAGCTGTTAAAATGCCTGGGAGAAAAGAAAAGTTTTGACCTGGTGCCAAAAAGATAACAATGTTGGCGCCAGGCGGGTCTCATCGGGGAGATCATTCCATAATTGAGGGGCCACCACAGAGAAGGCCCTCTCCCTTGTTGCCGTCCTCCGAGCTTCCCTCGGAGTAGGCACCCGGAGGAGGACCTTTGATGTATGTGTACATTACGCTCAACACCACAGAAAGAACTGTATTTGCATGCAACCTTCATAGTGCCATGGACTGTAAGTGCAAGAATTCACTGTGCCTGGTGACATCTCTCTACCTAGCCCTTCACCACAGAACACATTAAGTAAGGACTCAATCATTTGCGGCCGTCGAATGCTTAATAAATCATTAATCTGAACATACTGCTATACATAAGAACAAAAAGACAAACAAAAATCTACGACCTGAAAAGATTTAAATTTTTCAACATTAAAACTACAAGAGACAAAGATCAACCTGGGATCACCTGTCATGTGTGGATGAAAAATACGAGGTAGAAGCAACATATTCTTGCATTTTAAATGAGCAGCATGCAGTACAGGCTGGGATCCTAGCATCAGGGTTACTTCTAGGTTCATTTCCGCCTTACAGAAACAGCAGCAGTTGGAACAGGTTAATCAGAGCAAACTCTAAAGCAAAACTAAAGAATGGGAAGAGAGAATTGAACAAGAACATTTACTTCTTGGGGGGGGATGTGACACATATTTATCTAGGCCTTGCTTACACATGCAGCAGAATGTGTTTCAATAGAGCGGACTGAACCATTTATGACTTCAAATTGGGGATCATATTTTTTAAAATGCTCTCATAGATTAAAAACTCTCAAGAAACAGAAAACTAGCACAGCAATCAAAAGGCCAGGCTAGTTCTTCTCTCCCTAATGCGTTTTGTTTTCTATTTACAGGGAGGCGTGTTTTTTCAACATGTGGGAGCATTTTTTTTTTATTTTTTTTAAATGTAACCTCACATTTATGAAGCAATATAGTCCACTCTACCACATTTTGCTGTGGGTGTATTGACTCAGTCTCCCCTTTTCCAAGACTAGAGCTGAATGCCTCATTTCAAGAAATACCAACATTTCCTGGGAATAAACAAAGAACAGAAGAAAATGTTCAATGTTTTTACAGGGTCCACTATCAGTTTCTCCTCCGTGTATATATTTTCTTTTTAAAAATAGTTTTTATCTGGTTTTAAGGCAAGGGGAGCTTTTAAAATCAAAATGTATATACATATCGAAGTGGAGATTATGCTGTAGGATCTCCTATTGCTGTCTATGTGTAGAGTGGGTGGGAAAACCCACCCACAACCATCTGTTGCAGCCTACTTCACATCCCACTTTCTTATGCCTCAGTGGAGCTCATTAGATAGCAATAGGAGGAAGGGTGGAGGAAGTGGTCAGATGTGTGACTCTAACGTTTTGGTATGTATGGAAAAAAAATACACACACTAGTAAAACTTTGATGATTATGAAGCCAATACTTTAAAGAATATGCTTGCGGACATAGTACCACAAGATGCACTCAATTCACTTCCCCCCCCTTTCACAAGGAAGAAAGTCACTTGTGATACGATTGTTTGCTAGCATTTTGTACAATATAGACAGAGTAACGGGAGAACCCCACAGAGGTTCAGAGAGAATCTCTTGAGTCCTCTAATCCAGCCCCAGAAAGTTGCACCATAAAATGGCTTGTCATCAGCATGGATAAAAATCAATGATTTTTAAAAATAAAAAAATAAAAAAAACGAATTTTTATTTAAATTGGATTTTTTTTAATAAAATGCTTTTTGAGGGAAAATCTATGTAAAAATAGTTTTCTATTTAAGATACATTATAGTCCAAACGTTACTCATCATAAAATAAGGATTAGTTTTTAATTATGTAGCATGAGGCTGTATATTCATGCAAAGTTTAAATGTTTTGGTAAATGAATTTCATTAATCTATTCATAATGTCATGCTATTCCAGAGGTTTCTGTAAGATTATTGGGCAGTTTTTCTATCTAGAAGATATTATCACAGATGCTTGGTTTTACAGTTCTCAAAACTGTGAATTTGTGTCTGCAGAGATCACAATCCCATTGTTCCATTGCAAATCTATGTACACAGAATCAACCCTTTATCTCTTAAGTGCTAAGTTTCAAAAAATTCAATGAATAGATTGTTGGGAGTGAAATAGATCTGCACAAGAAGCTAAAAATGAAACCTGCATCTGCTTGTAATTATTATTATACCAGCAAGAATGAGTCTTTGGTAACTCTGAGTTGTGTAAAATATGTATTAAGCTTATAGCGAGGAAGAGTGCACTTTGGGGGGGGGGGGAGTCAAATGATTAAATCGAATCTTTGTGAGTAGTGATTTAAATCGTGATGTAAATCAAATCCACCCTGGTCGTGATTTAAATCGTGATTTAAATCATGATTTAAATCGTGATTTAAATCATGATTTAAATCAAATCCACCCTGCTTGTCATACCATTACAAGAAAAAAATACCCAGTGCATTATCAAACATTATTTCCGATCATGTTATAAATGTAAACAAACAAACAAACAAAAATAAGCTAAGTACATGTAGTAGATCTTTATGCGAAGCATTCTTTTTGTGCAAGTCTAAACAAGCCACCATTGCCTCATATGGCACAACTACAATAAGAACGTAAGAAGAGCCATGCAGGATCAGAACAAAGTTCCGTCTAGTCTAGCACTCTTGTTCACACAATGGTCAACCAAGTGAAGGGGGTTGAAGCAGATATCAGAACTGGAGTCATAGGCCAAAAGCCAGAATTTTGCATGTCTTTGGATTTTTCAGAAAGTGGTTTGGAGGAGACTTCACTATTCAAAGCAATTGCTACACAAAAGGCATTTGGATACAAAGAAAGGGCTAAGTGCAAGATTCCACAAAGGAATACATGCACTAAACATCCTACAGTCCAATACTTTATGCACAGAAATGTGGATTAGGAAGTGGATTTGTGCATTTCCACAGGGCACTATCCGAAGAACTTGAAATCTTGATCTGAAATCTATTTCAATAGACAGTAAGGTGAGTCAACAGAATTAAATTGGGGTAATTAAAAAAATAAGTAGCCACACGGCAGAGAAAGTGAAATCATGCTTCTAATTGATACTTTTGTATCTTTCATTGTTAATTACAATATAACTACAAGTAAAAATAAAATCCTCTTGAAGACACTAGTTAGTATCCAAAGAACCATGCATCAAGGAAGACCCTGAAACTGAGTTTCTTGGACAGCAGCAGCACCCTCTTCCCCATAATTCTACATAGCAACAACTTTTATTTATTTTTATTTTATTTATTAAAACATTTGTTTCCTACTCTATATCACTGGGAACTTGGGGTGGCATACAGATAAAATCAATTCAAACTGTAGTGTTTGAAAGTGAAGGGATATTCAAAATCGATTATGATACAGACAGGAGAGGCAGTCTGCTCATTTAAAAAGTGAGGTGCATAATTCCACTGGATGCTCCTAAACTCTGCTTGAATGTCCAGGAGCCAAGGGGAAGCTGTGGCACCAACTGCAATGCTGTATCATCAGGCTTTCCATTCCCAATCTGTTTCAAATGGCCACATATTTAAGGCAGGAGTGACATACATGAGGTGCATATGCTGCCTAACATGGCATTGATCAAAATTTTGATTTCCTGACTTAAAACTGTGCACAGATATGACTGGACATGGCATAATTTGCCACTTGCATGCTTGATCATGGACAAATGCTACTCACATAATAGAGAGTCTCTGAATCTCAGAGGATCATCTCAATCCAAACTCCAAATCCTTCTCCACATAAGTCATTTTATGGGTCATTTAACCCATACTGGCTAGATATTAACCCACCCCAATAGACAATCACTGTAAATTAAGAATGCCTTCCTATGATGAGATTAAATGTTGTGGACAAGGTTATGATTAACCTGAAAAAAGATATTTCATTCAATAAGAGAGTCCACATGGAGCTTCCCATCAATTAGTCCCCATTAAATTCATACCCCTTCTGAAGTATGAATTCATAGCAATTTATTTTTCACATATGGGTGCACAGAGAGATAAACAAGTATTACCATGTTCAAAAGAAGCATAACTGAGGTGTCTTTCACAAAGATGTAAGAGCAAGCTTACATATCCAGAAGTCTGCTGCCTACCCAACACCCTACTCTAGATTATACTACTACTAGGGCTTTTTTACATATACATTCATAATGGTGCTTGCAAACTGGCCTTCTGGGAGATAGAGGAGTTATGTCCTCTAACCTCAAAACATATTATAAACCATCAAAGTGATTCGACAGAAGGACATGCACAATTATGATTAATTTCCCAACTAAGGCAACGATTTTCAAAGGGTAGCTGTTTTATTCTATTGCAGCTAAAACAATGCACACTGTGGTACCATAAAGACATTGAGGGCACAATCCCATGATCACTAGACAATGTCTAGAGGGACATGGGATTTTTCGGTTCCCAGAGACCACGCTCCCCGACCCCTCACAATCAGCATGGTTCTCACCATGCTGGCTACGTTTCCGTGCTCGGAAACAGAATGCAGAGAGGCTGGAAAAGGGCTGATCCAGAGAGAGGGGAGGTCACGTAATCTGCTTTATGCAGCTTCCGGTGCACATCCAGGCCTCCTTCCTACCCTCTTCCCGAAGCTGTGCCTAGGCAGACAGAATCACCGATTTAGGCAAAAATACAGGGTGGAGGGAACGTGGAGGTGAAGATTACCGCCATGCTCAAGCCTCCCTGCATTGGATATTTGGCAGCCTTCAACTTTGGAGGCTGCTGACTATCAAGATAGGATTGTGCTGGGGGGTGGGGGGGGGCATGGTTTGCTACCAACAAAATGGAGGCAAAACTGCTTAGCTCTGCAGACCCCAAGCTCCTTTTAGGCACTGGTAACAACAATCTTGATCTACTCTTCTCCCCTCAGTTGCACCCAGACAGGAGATGCAACAAAGAACAAGTGGGCAATATAGTAAGGTACCAAAACTCATGTTCTGTTCCAATATAGCTGCTGACAGCCCAGAAGGCCTCAGTGAAGAAGAGGGGACTGATATGGCAAAGAGTGGTCTGAAAGTCTCAAAGGGTACAAAACTGACTAACAGCCTTGTAGCAGAAATTGACATACTGGCTGAATTTGGACAACACCATAGTCAACGGTGGGGTAATAATCAACTTTACAGTTGTTCATCTAGGGGTTACTCCCCACACAACATGGTAATAAATAATCAACTGTAGTGTGGATTAGGATCAGTGCTGAGTTGACTATGGCAGCATTCGGACGACACGATAGTCAGTACAACTGACGATTGTTCCCCACCCCCCCAAGTTGGTTATTGTGTCGTCTGAATTCAGCCACTCTCTCTAAGTCAACAACCCAGGGCAGATTTAGCAGAAGATTGGACTGCAGCCCTTAAGAAACAACTTTCTCCTATAGAGATGACCTTAGACTCAGTCTCAGCACAACTTGCAGGGGTTTCAAGTACTGCTAATGAGGCTATGAACCTAGGCCTTGCACAAGAGTCTAAAATGCAAAAATTTACAAAGGTAATTAGGGAACTGCAAATGATACTAGAGGAGCAGGAAGATAGGAATCACTGTCATGATTTTAGGATCCATGGCCTGCCAGAATCTGAGGAAGGGGAAGATGTAGTGGGATTCCTAATAAAATGGTTGACAACTCTAAACTTAAAAATAACAATCAAAATTGGCGACGTAGAAAGAGCACAGAATGCTAGGACACAAGCCAGCAGAAGGCGCTCAACTTCGGGACATAATAATCAGGTTTGAAAAGTACTGCCTGAAAGAAAAAGTCTTCCAAGAGCTATGAAGCACTTGTGATCTTCAATATAAAGGCAGAAACCTACAAGTCTTTCAAGACATTAGTGCAGGTATCCTGCAGCAAAGATGGCTGTTTAAACTTTCTACTGAGAAATTGAGGGTGGCATATCGCTGGGAATTCCCATTCAAGCTAATAGTAAAACACAAAGGCAGATTCCTTATGGCTTCTGCACATTAGCACTCTTCTCCTTGGAAGCCCCACCACCACTACACTCTATGATGAAGACCAGCTATCCCACAAAGACATAGCAGCTGGATGGAAAATGAAGGAAAAGAAGAAAAAAGGCAAATTCCAGTGAGAGACTATACGTTTTACTCAGCCCGGCACCAATCCTATGCTTGGATAGATTATGTACTTGTCTCACAAGGTTTTTGGAAGCAAGTACAGGACACACAAATTGGGGTTATAACAGTGTCAGATCATGCTCCAGTTGTGACAACAATACACATAGAAAATGAGGAAATAAGGCCATTTATATGGCATTTTAATCCTTACTTACCCATCCAGGCTGAAAGCAGAACTGTCCTCATTTTTTTCTATAAACTCAAATCAGGAACAGACCATAATCTGGGATACAATGAAAGCAGTGGCAGGGGGCCTCTGCATAAAAAAAGCTAGCACTCTCAACAAGAGGCACTTAGCAGCTAAACTAACTTTATTACAGGACATAGACAGATTAGAGACTGATCACAAACCAACTGGGAACCCTAAATTATACAGAATTATGCTGGGGAAAAGGTGTGAACTGGAGGCACTGGAAATAGAAACATTACACACAGCTATGAAGCATCTGAATAGAAAATACTATGAGTTTGAAAATAAAAATTCTAGACTCTTAGCATGAGCTTTAAAGAAGCAACACAAGAAATATAATACCACATGTAATGGACAGGAAGGGAATCAGACAGACAAATTCTAAAGATATTGTCACAGCTTTTGCTGACTTTTACAGGCAACTTTATTCTTCAAGCAAACCAGACTTCTCCATCATACACTCTTACATAAACAAAACTGTACCCAGACCCCTCTCAAAAACACACAAAAATCCCTTCAACCAACCTGTATCGAAGGAGAAAATAAAAATTGCCCTACAAAAATTGAAAAATGGGAAATCACCGGGTATGGATGGATTTAATAGTGAATTCTATCTAAAACTTATCTATAACAGCATACTGGAGGGGGGGGAGGGGTCCAATCCCTGACTTCTGGAGATGGGCAAGGCTTGTGGTGGTCCCCAAGCCTGGTAAAAATCCTGAAACAATGGGTCATATTGACCCATCTCCTTATTAAATCAGGATGCCAAACTTTTATCTTCCATGCTGGTAAATAGACTTAATACATTCTTTTACAACTACATTGATTCAGACCAATCTGGATTTACACCAAAAAGGCATTTACCTAACACGATTCGACGTGTGCTAAATATACTTCACTTTTGCAATGCCCATAAAAGCCAGCAGCCATACTCTTCCCATACTCTTCCTTTAAGGCCTTCGATAATGTGGTATAGCCCTTGCTAAAAGGAATCTTGGAACAAATGAACTTTGGGAAGAGCTTTATGAATTATATTGCACAAATCTATTCAGAATCCCACACAGTGGTGAGAGTAAATGGTATAGATTTTGCTCAGTTCTCCCTGACCAGAGGCATGAGGCAAGGATGCCCCCCTCTCCTTTAGTGTTTCATTTGGTCATTGAAGCGCCGGCAAATGATCTAAGGGCAAATGGTAGGCTTTCGGACTCTCCATGTCCAGGTTTCAGAAGAGTTACTTAAGAAGTAGCAAAGACTTCTTGAAGCTTTTGCCCACAGAGGGAAAAAGCTAGACTTCATAACCCAGCTCTTTACAGAAATACCAAAAATGGGGCATGGGATTTCCCAACTTGAGGCTGCATTGGCCAGGACAGTAAAGTTTGTTTACCGGGAAAGATACTTACCTTTTCCTCAAAGGGTTTTCTACCTCTTCTCTTTATATTAAATGAAAAATACTTTAATGAGAAATAGGAAAAATATTTTGCCACCCTACCACCAACACAAAATGCTGCATCGAACAGAAAAGTTGGGCACAATCTTCAAATAAAATATTCACTAGGTCTCAGAATCCTACTGCTGCCACATTATATTTAAGTCTGGAGCAAGGCATATTTAGCATGTGAAAGGACATGGGGTGCTGGCCATGGGAGCAGTTTTGAAACACTTAAAATATGCAGAAGGAAGGTGAACCATCACTCATACTATTTACAAATGATGAAACCACAAACAATAGATCAAAATTACAGGATGTAAGATTGAGGTTAAATGGAGGGAGCCCTAATTATCAGAACAATTGATCCTTTATTAGCTTTATATGATGTACTTTCTCCAATGAGCTTAGAATGGAGTACATGAGGTTAACCTATTCACTGCACAACTATGGGAAGTAGGTACGCTGCATGATGGTGACTGGGAGCTTCAGTGCTGAGCAGGATTTTAAACCCCAGTCACGCTGTTCCAATTTCCAACAGTGACTGGGTTCGGATGAGACAATAACCAGTGGTGGGTTAAATAGTTAACAGTGGGTTAAATAGTCAAAAGTTGGTTATTGTGTCATCTGTTGGAACTTTTCACACTACGGTTGGTCATTCAGCCAAAATAACCAATGTAAATAGCCAACGTTGTGCAGAGTTAGTTATTTGAACAACTGTTGGTTATTGTGTTGTGTGTCAGGCACTGCTGACTATTTTGTTGCACACAGTTGGTTATTTTTGGTGACGACATAGGCTCAGTTCGGACGACACATTAGGCAATGGAGGAGAAGGGGAACAATTGTCAGTTGTGTTGCTTATTGTGTCATCTGGAGGACAACACACAACGCACACACAACTGACAGTACGTTAATCAGGCACTTTAAAACAACGGAGCAAAACAATGGGTTTGCACGTTGTTTAGCCCAAAGCCCCATTGTTTAAACTGTTGTCCGAATTCAGCCCCCCCCTCTCTCCGTGGACTATTCTGTTTCGGAACAGAATTCTGCTGCCTAGAGCAGCCAAAAAACCCCAGCCGCTCTATGCAGCCGGCAGAACTCACGGTGCATGCTGGGATACGGCTGGAGGACACATGGAGGAGAGGCTGCAACCAAAATGGCTGCCACATGTTCATAGCAGCCGGGGCGTTTGCTGGTTCTGAGCAGTGCCAGCTGCAGAGTGTCATCTGTGGAGCTCCTCCTGCCTAACGCACAGTCAGTACGTTATTACCCCTCCGTTGCCTAATATGTCATCCGAACTGAGCCAGTGTCTCCAGGCAAGAGCGACCGAAGCGGTGGCTGCTGCTCTAATCCAGCTGACAGAACTCGCAATGGCTGATGGGATATCAGTGGGAGGACTGGGGGGGGGGAAAGAGGGATGTGTCAGTCAAACACACTGTTGACTGTCAATTCGACGCTGGTCTTAATCCACACCAAGGTTGATTATAATCATGTTGTGTGCAGAATAGCCCCTTGATGATCAACCATGGAGTTGACTATTGTGTTGTCTGAACGCTGCCACTGTATCTACTATACTATAGGCTTTTGTACTGGCAATGAAACAAGTTTCTTAATAAGATTATGAAATTCCCATCCCTTGTGATTTTCAGGCACAGTCTAGACAAGCATTTGTCATGATACTTGAGGAATGAAACCCTTCCAGCCATTCTACACATCTGCATTTGGAGTTTTAAGAATTTATCACCAGACTATATACAACATTTTCAAAGAGTATTGTGATTTTTTAAAACAAATCTTGTGTACAGTGCAACTTAAAGCACAGAGGTTAATTATTAGAAAAACATAATTATGGAGATAGAAAAACAAAATTATGGAAGGCTTTTAAAAGGGAGAGTTACAAGCAGGCCTTCATACTACTTTCATATTTCTATTTTGTTGCAGTTTTTTCTCAGCTGTCGCAAGATTCCTTATTTTCTCCTCCCCCCCCCCAAAGCAGAACACAAACGATGAAATATATTAAGCCTAGAAACAAATACATTTTTATAATTAATAAGGGAAGATTTGTATGAAGGTGGAAATGAGAAACCTCAATAATTAAAAGGGCAAAACATGAAATTTAATCAAACCAGGGACACTGATTTAACGGACACCAGATCTTCTTACAAATCAAGTACGTTTTCCTCCAAAGAACTTTTCCAGTTTTGACACAACAACCCTCTGAGGAGGGTTAAGCTAAGAGATTCCAGTGTTCCAGGTTTATCCATGAACTACATGGCTGAGGGCATATTTAAACTGATATTTATCCCTGCTCAAAGTCCAGGAATCTATCCACTACACCACACTGGCTCATTCATCTCTATATGTGTCATTTGTAACAGTGTGTTATTTAACATTCTCCTCATATTTTAAAATCTACTGTACAAAGCATTCCCTACACAGACTTGAATGGATACTATAACTTTCTGATTCAAGGACAAAGCCTTGTGCACAAATGTTGTCCTTGCTGTGTCATTCTCTGCAGTGGTAGACTTGTCTCTATAAGCCTGAGTCAAATGAAACTATCACGGTTGTGCTATGCTGTTCTATGGTTGTAGTGAGCAAAGTAAAGAAATCCAAAGAGGCTTTGTCTAAAAGTAACAAAGTATCCACTGGAATTAGTGGAGGAAAGGAAAGAACAGGTAAAAGATTCCCTTTTCCCTATCCTTTAAAAAGCAGCCAAAAATAAAATAAAATAAAAATGAATATATCAGCAATACTAGTTTTGGGGCAAGATACAGAATCAAAAATCACTTCCAGTATGGGACTGCCCTAGTATTGGAGAACAGAAGGAAAGTGCATTCCATTTGCCAGTGGACCCTAAGGCCCCTGGGAGGCTGTACCCCTTACTTCCCAGGAATAACATCAAGGTAAGTTGGAGACTGTACTAGCCTATCTAGCAGTCAGAGAAAGAGAAGCTGCAGAAAAAACACTTCCTGCTTTACTGCCAGAAAGAACACTCAGCTCCAACTGCATGTCGCCCTGGGACTGCAGAAGCAAGTGGAACAAACATCCTGGCTCCATCTTTTGGTCAAAGAAACAAGAGTCACCAATTGCTCTTTAATATTGGGTTCACACAACACGATAACCAATGGTGGTTTGAACAGCTGACAGTTGGTTATTTCACCCACCATGTGTTGTGTGGAGGTTTTTTAAAAATCAACTGTTGGTTATTTGGCTGAAATAACCGACACAAATAACCAATGCTGTGCAGTTGGCTATTTGAACCACTGTTGGTCATCGTGTTGTGTGGAAGGCACCGTTGGTTATTTCATCAGCCACAAGCCATGTTCAGATGACACAATAGTCAACCATGTGTTAATAGTCAACTCCATGGTTGACTATTTAGGGGGTAATCCCCACACAATACGATAATAATCAATCGTGGAGTATTAACACATGGCTGAGCAGTGATGATCCCTGCCCTTGCCCATCCCTTCTCTGCCCTCCCCACTGAGTGGTGACGCTGGTTCTCATGAAAATCTCCCTTCATGCCAGGTCTCCCCACTGTCAATACCAGGTGCCATGCTCTCTTCCTCCTGTTCTGACAACACAAAGGGAGATTCTCATGGGACTTGCCGTCCCTGGGTATGGCGTCGCAAACTGCAGCTCCCCATGCGCCTCCCGTGACATGCATGTCCCATCCCTGGGTGGGGCAGGGCACCACACTGCCCAGGAAGTGTATAAATGGAGATCAGGGCAGAGGGGTGTAACGATCGCTCATGCAGCTGCAATGTCCAACCACGGGAGAAATCCCCCCTGCCCTGATATCCATTTGGATATCGGGGAGGAGGGGTGTATGGATCTCTCCTGCAGCTGCAACATCAAACTGTAGATTAATTTCTTCCCTGGTTTGATATTACAGCTGCAGGAGAGATCCATACACCCCTCCACCTCAATATCAAAGCCAATTTGTGGCTATCAGGGGCGGAAGGATTTCTCTCGCCTGTGCCTGTAACATCAAGCGGTGGGAGAAATCCATCTGTGCCCTCCCCACTTTGTTGTGGAGAACAAGTGGGCACCGAAAGCACCTCTCCTGTGGCTGTGAGGAGCAGGAAAGAGGCTTTCGCCGCCCGCCCGTTCCCCACAACTTTGTGTTAAAGCAAAGGGGTGGTGGATGGATGGATTCCTCCCACGGCTTGATGAACTGTGTCACACGTCAAGCCACAGGAGAAATCCATCCGTGCCCTGTGCCCTTATCTTCTACTGGTCTAGCAGGTTTTGGTTATATAGTAGCAATGGACGGGAACTAGATTTAAGACGGAGTTCTTCTACCCTCCTCACCCCACCTGGTGCCCTACCTCTGCATTTCATTTCAGACAATGTTAGCTTTTTAAAAACAAAATTCTGATATGCACTCAGCAAGTAACATGTATACTACAGCTAAGGATCAGTGGAATACAATAGCCTTCTATAGGAATTATTGTACTACAAAGGTATTTTACTGAGGAGCTCATTAATGTTTCATGCTTTTCCCCCCAGAATTAATGGAGGCACAGCCGTGCCTCCATTGTTAAGGGCCATCAGTAAAAAAAACATTCCGCCATGTTAAAGTGATAATTCGGGGGGGGGGGGGGGTGTCGTCATTCTAACAGCCATAAAATCGAAAATTTTTCATCAACCTTTCTGAAATTTACAGGTGCCAGAAAGAAATGTTTGTTTTACATTACCTGAAAATTTCAAGAAGATTGGTGAAAGATTGAGGGAAAGAGAGCAGTTTAAGGTAGAAAAGGAATACAAACCTCTCTCCCTGCTTTTGTAAAATTTACTTCCGGGTTGCGAGTTTTGTGCTCACAATTTGCATAATTTCTAGAGCCTTATTAATTAATCCAGTGGTGGGGTCTTCTTCCTCCTTGATTGTAGTTGGTGGAAAGCTTTTCGTTTTTTAAAAATTCCCTTCGGTTGACTTTTAAGGACTATTTTAACCTCTCATTCAAGTTAATGAGGTGGCCTTCTTCCCTCATAGCGCGACACATGCTCAGTAGTGTCGCTCTCCCCCCTCCCTTAGAATGTGGGGTGGGTAATTGAAATGGCCGCTGCCTCTAGCACAGACCTTTTGAGTGAAGAAGAAGAGTTTCTCTTTTCTCTTCTGGAACATGCATTCCTTTGGCTCTGGGAGTATTTTGGGCTATCTTCATAAGGCCAGTTTGCTCTTTTGCTCACTGGTGAAACAGGGTATGGTTCCTCTGGATCCATGATAACCTGATCTTCAGATCTCTCCTGGGAATAGGTGGCTATACCTTTCTTTCTATCCCCCCTTCCCCACCCCATACACACACACTGATCCTTCCCTCTTTTCTAAGAGTTTGGTCCATACTGCTATAAGTTGAAAGCTTCAAACACTTCATTTAATTAGTTTGGGCCGGTGTTAAGTTTTAAGTACAATGTTGAAACCTTTCAAAGTGCTTCTGGGCCTACAACGTTGGTTTCAGCCTAGTCACCCGGATTTTCTAATAAGGTTTAGAAACAGTTGAGCTGTCGTTTATTTTGCATAGTGTACACACATGGATTTTCTTTCTAATCCTTGCAGTCTACACTGGCTCCCTCCTTGATGTGTTTTTAGATGCAAACAAATCCTTTTTTGTTCCAGCAGGCCTTTGGCAAATAATCTGGACCTCTGTCTATACCTTTGACTTTTAAATTGTTATGTATTTAAAATGTTTTAAATGCTTTAATATTGAAAAGTATTTAATTATATTTTTAACTTTTGTATATTTAGGTTGACCATATGAAAAGGAGGACAGGGCTCATGTAACTTTAACAGTTGTAGAGAAAAGGGAATTTCAGCTAGTGTCATTTGTATGCAATTAGTCCCTGGTGAAATTCCCTCTTCATCACAACAGTTAAAAGTGCATGCACTATACTAGAGTGACCATATACAAAAGAAGGCAAGGCCCCTGCAACTTTAACTGTTGTGATGAAGAGGGAATTTCACCAGGAACTAATTGCATACAAATGACACTGGCTGAAATCCCCTTTTCTCTACAACTGTTAAAGTTACATGAGCCCTGTCCTCCTTTTCATATGGGTTGGGCTGAGAGTCTGCAACTGGCCCAAAGTCACCCAATGGGTTTCTATGGCTAAGTGGGGAGTAGAACCCAGATCTCCCAGCTCCCAGTCCAACACTTTAGCCACTAGACCACACCCTAGTGGTCACCCTAGAATTGAGCCATGCCAAGTTGGAAGCAGATCGGTTCGTGCCTTGATTTTTAGGATATTTTTTTAAAAAGTTTGACTTCAATTTTTTTTCTAAAATTCAAGGCATGAACCAATCTGCTTTCAACTCGGCATGGCTAAAGCCTTACTTAAGAGGTACCATGGTGCCAAGTTTCATCTCTTCATCTTTACTTTCTTTCTTTTCTTTTTTTTTAATGTACTGCTCAAGGCCCTAGACCCCAAAGAGGAGTATTGGGTTTGAAGTTTAAAAAATTCCTAAAACTCAAGGCATAAACAGATCTGCTTCCGACTTGGCATGGCTCAATCTCTACTTAAGAGCTACCATGCTGTCAAGTTTCATCCCTTTATCTTTAAAAATGATGGAATTATAAGCATTTTAGTTAATTAAAAAAATTAAATTGAAGTTTTAAACATTTCTAAAAATCAAGGGATGAACGGATCTGCTTCCTACTTCAGAGCTACCATGGTGCCAAGTTTCATCTCTTTATCTTTAATTTCATTTTTTAAACTTGTACTTGAACTTGAACTTTAAAAAATTCCTAAAAATCAAGGCATGAACGGATCTGCTTCATACTTGGCATAGCTATATCCCTACTTAAGAGCTACCATGATGCCAGGTTTCATCTCTTTATCTTTAAAAATGAGGGAGATGCAAGCATTTTGGTTGATTTATTAATGTTAAAAGTGAGTTCAACACATAACACTAGCTTTGATTTTATATTGGATGTCAAGATGGTATAACATTCCGGCTGACGCTGGCTTGGTTGTCAATTGTATAATATCCAGTCATCTGTTACACAAAGCCATGAAATTCATTAAACAAACAAAAACAATGTTAAGGCTCTACAGATTCCAACCAAGCACCAAAAAGCAGGGAAATTGGGAGTTAAGGCTCACAAGCCTTAACGCCACATCCTCCCTAAGGAGGCAGAAAGTGCAAGTGAAATTCTCATTCTCCCAAAGCAGATAAACCATGAGGACAGGATGGAGAATATGATATGCAGAGGTGACTGTGGGGTTGTGGAAAACTGATCACGAACAACTTAGGGCCACCTACTTCTCTTTTTTTGTTTAGAGCAGCCCTTCCCCAACCTGGTGCCCTCCAAAGGTGTTGGACTACAACTCCCATCATTACAAGTCAGACTAGAGGTGTAAAATGTCTGGAAATAATGAAGCTATGGGGGAAATTATTTTAATCCTGTTTGTAAGATTCTCACATAGTTATTATTTATTTCATTCCCTTTTAAAGTTATTGAACTAAAGCATATTTTACTGATAGACATTTATGTTCAGTTTCCCAACATGTAAGTAGAGTCACCATTGTGCATTCCAGACAGTAAATGTGCATTCTTGGCAGTCTGGGTTTTGTTCTTGGTGATCGAGATCTATATCGACCTGTCGGTGATCGAGGGGCATATCTGGGTGAGTATCTTTGAGTATTATACCCCCTCTAGAAACATATGAAACAAGTGAGTCAGGCAATTCTCCTCGATGTGATCTGTGAGGAGTGGTATGGGTAGGTGAGGCTTACGGAAGGACGTGCGAAATTGGAGTAGGGTCTCTGATCTCACCTTCAGAAGCCAAGATCAGGAGTAGATTACTACGATCGGGCACTGAAGTCAGACTCAGTATCAGGGATTGAAGCAGAGGCAGTAGTGGTGGTAAGTGCCTCGATGTCAAGGGCGATAATGTTGTCATAAGAGATAATATGATCTGGCCCGCAGTCGGTGGTGAGGGTTGTCGAGGTGGAGAAATTTTGACTAGAGTTATGCCACCAACATCTAAACGACTTGAGGGGCTCTACAATATACAGCAAATGGATGCTGAATTCCTGTTCCAACATCCGCCACCCAATTCTGAGGTCGTTGAGGCAGCACAGGGCAAATCTCAAAGACAACACATCTCACCGGTGGATAAGGAGGGACGGCGCCTTGATCTCTTTGGTCGAAGCATTTACTCCTCCAATGCACTAGGCATCAAGGTCTCAAACTATCAAGCAGCCATGTCAGGCAACCAACTTTTGCTTTGGGACAAAGCAGGAAGGCTTTTCGAGCACCTACCTGATGATAAAAAGAACTTAGCATGCCTCTTCCAGCAAGAGGCACCAAAGCTTTCCAGACAACAAATTCACATGTCTAGACACCAGGTAGACTGTGGCTCGAAAGCCTTAGTCGGAGCAGTAGCACTTCGATGCCATGCCTGGCTACGGTCAGCAGGATTGGCCCAAGAGGTACAACATAGAATCGAGGATCTTGAATTCGATGGTCATGGCCTCTTCAATTCAAAGACAGATGATGCTCTCGATGTTATCCACGAGGCACGAACAACGGCTTCGCTCAGTCATTTCAACTCAGACAATGGAAGCGGTAGAGACCCCAATCCTCGTACCTCTTCTCTAACCAGCCACGACAACAATATCAGCAACAGCAACAATCCCTACCTACCGGTCAACAACATCAACCATTTCAGATGAGGCAGTACTAACTGGCTAGACCTAGAACCTCGTTTTGCAAGAATGATGGACAAGGAAAGCGGCATCTTTGACTCCATTGTACTAGACACGACAGATTACGGAGCCAACCTTCAGCACCCTCTTAGCAAACCACTTTCTGAATTGGACACTTAGCACCACCGACAGATGGGTTTTAACCATAATTTGGAGGGGCTACCAGATCGAGTTTGACGTCCTCCCTCCACTCAGTACCGTGCAAGCAACTACTCCTTCCCCAACATTGCAACAGGAAGTAGACACTCTCTTTCAGAAGGGCGCCATAGAACAGGTTCCCTACAAAAATCTTCTGAGGCTTCTACTCAAGGTACTTCACGGTACCGAAGACGGATGGAGGACTCAGACTGATTTTGGACTTAAGACTTTTAAACACATACCTTAGTCCAAAGAAATTCCGTCTGCTCTCCATCACGTCCATCCTCCCACTGTTGAGAAAAGGAGATTGGTTCGCATCAATAGATCTACGAGATGCATATTTTCACGTAGCAATCGAACGGACCCACCACAAATACTTATGGTTCCTCATCTCAGGCACCATTTACCAATACCAGGTACTTCCTTTCAGACTAGCCACGGCCCCGAGGATATTTTCCAAGTGCATGGCAGCGGTGTGTGCACACCTCCGCCTCTCCAGCATCGAGGTTTTCCCTTATTTAGATGACTGGTTTCTAGTCACCCCATTGGAGTTGGGACTGTCGAGATCCATAACAAGCACCACCAATCTGCTTCTACTATTAGGACTCCGCATAAATCTCGAAAAATCGATCTTACATCCCAGCACCTCAATCCAGTTTATAGGTCCCCACCTAGACTCCAAGGTAGGCCGTGCTTTTCTGCCAGACGATCAATGCCTCAGAATAACATCACTTGCATCAAATATCCGACGTCGACATCAGCGTTCTCCATCCTTTAGCTACTCAGTCTCATGGCATTGACAACGGCAGTAGTAGAGTTTGCTCGATTCCACATGAGGATTCTTCAAAACTGGTTCCTCCGATCATTCAACCTCAAGGGGAACGCATGATGGACGCAGCTCCAACTGCCCACAGTCGTACAAGACTCCCTGCTATGGTGGACAATTTCCACAAACCTCAGACAAGGCATACCTTTCCAGCAGCCTATACCATCGGAAACAATCACAACGGATATATCTCTTCTCGGCTGGGGAGCCCATCGACTTGCAGGTTCAGGGCATGTGGTCAACATCCGACAGCAAAGACCACATAAACATACTTGAACTCAAAGCCGTCCAGAAGGGACTGAGGGCCTTCGAGACACAATTAATAAATCGGTCGATACAGGTGACATCGGACAACACTACTGTTGTTGCCTACCTCAACAAGCAGGGTGGAACTCGATCACAACCCCTTCTAGAGATCACCCTCAAAATCCTAGAATGGTGCTGCCAGAGACAGATCCGCATTTCAGCGATTCACCTAGCAGGAGTGGACAATGTCCTTGCGGACTCCCTCAGCAGGACGATGCAGACTTGCCACGAGTGGGAATTACACAGAGGAACTCTGATCTCCATTTTCCATCACTGGGGGACCCCAACAGTAGATCTATTTGCTACCCAGAACAATGCAGTGACCCCTTGATATTACAGTCGAGCAGGAATTGGACACAACTCACTAGGGGATGCGTTTCTCCTAAAATGGACAGGGGAGCTTTATTACATTCCCCCCTTCCTGCTCATAGCGAGGATCCTGACGAAGATTACCTCGGATGTGACGCATTGCATACTGTTCATGCCATGGTGGCCCAGGCAACCGTGGTTTACGAGCCTCCTACGACTCTCTCGGCACCGTTACCTTCAGCTACCACTACTGCCTTCGCTGCTAACTCAGCAGCAGTGCCAGATACAGCATGGGACATTCACAACATCTAGGACATGACCGACCTCCTCCCATTTTGAGGATACTGCATGCATCTCGGAAACCGTCAACATACTTATCCTATGACCGCAAGTGGCAAGACTTCTCGTTCTTTGTACATTCTAATGGTTTTTTGCCTAGTTCGGCATCGGTTACCCAAGTTCTATTGTTTTTACTTTCCGTCTTTGAAAAGGGACTCAAGTTCCCCTCACTTCGTGTTTACCTATCAGTTGTCTCGGCGTTTCACCCTCTCATTGAGGGCTTCACTATGTTTTTGCATCCTATTTGTAAGAGGTTTTTGAAAGGGATCTGCAATCTTGCTCTACCAATTAAAAGCCCAATCCCTTCATGGAGTCTCTCTGTAGTCCTTAAGGCACTATGCTCCAAACCTTTCGAACCTATGGCTACTGTGGACCTGAGCCTACTTTCCTTTAAAGTAGCATTCATAGTAGCAATTACCTCTGCACATCGAACAAGTGAACTTTGCGCTCTCCGTGTGGATGCCCCATACTTGACATTTCACAGGGACAAGGTAATTTTGCAACCTGATACTGACTTCCTACCCAAGGTCATTTCAAAATTCCATTTGGGACAAGACATTGTACTCCCCACTTTCTTTCCATCGCCTACGACTGAGTTGGAAAGAACGCTGCATATGCTGGATGCTAGAAGAGCTCTCCCCTTCTATGCTGATAGGACACAGTCTTTTTGTCAATCACAAAGGCTATTCATGTGCTATCCTGACCAAAGTAAGGGCAGACCGGTATCAACACAATGTATCGCAGCCTGGATAACCAGGACTATTTCTTTAGCCTATGAGCTTAATGAGCTGCCTTTGACTGCACCACTAAGGGCACATTCCACCAGAGCCGTGGCCACGTCGATTGCCCTCCAGAGAGGGATTTCTATCCCTGACCTCTGTAGAGCTGCAACTTGGTCAACGCCATCAACATTCTTAATATACTACCGTATCAATGTTCGGTCGAGATCGGACTGCAACTTTGGGAGAGCAGTCGTGTCATCTCTCCTTGCCTAGACACCTTCCCTCCACCGGTAAGTTAGCTCGGTAATCGCCCATACATGTGATGCACAGAGACCACGAAGAAGAAAGACAGGTTGATTACCTGTAACTGTAGTTCGAGTGGTCATCTGTGCATTCACACAACCCTCCCACCGACCCCACGGCGGTGTCAAGTGCGGAGGCAACTATTTTGTGTTTCGTTACCATCATGGCAGGGTCAAGTGTGTGGAGAAAATTATTTTGAGTTTCGTTGCCATGTCTTCTATCGATACTGATAGATATTCCTTGTAATTCAATATAATGTTCGCTATCAACACCGATAGACGATTCTCAAGCCTTCGGCTGGGCGGGAACCAAGCGGCGCATGCCCAGTATGGTATGGGGGAGGGGTTCCCGCCCAAATGCCTCAGCTATAGAATTTTTCCAAATCGAGGGCCCGCAGAGCCCATATGTCTGAATGCACAGATGACCACTTGAAGAATTACAGTTATAGGTAAGCAACCTGTCTTTCTTGGCTGTTTGGGTTTTGTCCTACAGAGTCCTATTTCTGATGCTGTAGCAATCATTTGATGTAGTTCTAATCTAGTCACACAATAATTACAAATTTATTAACTGAGTTTACTTTTAAAAGTTTTAAAATGTAATGATAGTTTTATGAGCAAACTAAGTTTTACATAAAATAAGCTTTAGGAACAGAAAGGCTGCACGCAGACTGGCTAATGGCTTTGGTATCCCTCATTGCTGGCACGGGGCACATCTTCCTTCCCCAGACCCACATAAACTTTTTTTGCCCTTTATCTCCTTGGAAAGAGTGAACATTAGCCTCCTGTTGCATATCAATGATTGTGATGGCTTTTAAAGGCAAAAAGTGCAATATAAATATGGGAAAGGCTGCTGTTGAGTGGGACAAGGACGCACAGTCCCATTCAGTATCAAGATTGCTATGGAGGCAATCTGGCCTATAGGAACTGCTGTGGGGCCGAGGTTAAAATCTCTCTCCCCACACAATGGTCCTGTTCAGGCTTTAACCTCACCCACCATACCAGCAATCATGATACAGGAAAGATCACTGTCTCTACATTGATATTAGCTGAGGGAAAACAGCAAACTTGATCAGGATTTCTGCGAGAGGGAGGGGGCTTTAACCTGTACCCTGTAACCCAGTTCATAGCTGAGCAGCTGGGCTGTGGGTAATAATGGGTGGAGTTCCCTGGGGCTCCACAAAGAGCGGCCAAGGGCCACGGGTTACCCACATGTCTTAAATAAATCAATGGTTAATCTTTAAACAAAACCAAATGTGACGCTACTCCCTCCCCAACTCTGATTGACCAGTATTTGATCCCCCATTCTTAATATTGTCTTTTAAATGATGCACACTCCCTTCTTCAGCTAATTTTTTGTTAACGGGAGGTGGAGAGAAACTTTCTACAGCTGACGCACTGTGGCGGCTGCTGCTGCTGTTAAGGACAGTACAGTACTATGGGATAAATCCACGTTATTATTTAGAAAGAGAGAAGGTATGGGAATGTCTGTACAAGCCCTTCACAGCCATCAATCTGACCATCCTGGTTCTATAATATCTACCCCCCTTTTAAAATATGTTTGCATAATAGAGGTTTCAAATTACTTACTGACATGTTTTCCACACACACACACACACACACACACTCACACACCCCACTCCACTGCTTACATTTTGTACACTTCCTGCTTAAGTGTACAAAATACACTTAAGCAGGAAGCAAAGTACTGTCATCTACTAAGCACTTAAATTCCTTATTGTCATTTGGCAGGACACAGCTAATACAAAACCCAAAGCATTCGACTTCAGGAAGTTTAGTAATCCATTACCAAATGTACTCAATCTTTAACCACCCTGCATCACCAGACAACACTACCGTCCCAATAGGAGGTACACATCCTTACTTAAACCCTAGTAGCACAGTGCTCACATGCATTTCTTGGCTTTCTTTTTCTGTATTTCCCAATTAAGAATTAAATTATTTTGAGGTAACCTTATAATCACAGTACAAAATTGAGAAGAACAAGGAATGTGCTGTTGGGTCTCTAGTGACAACTATTTTTTTTTTTAAAAAAAGACTCAGCCCTGACATCCAAATTCATTTTAAGGTACTATCTACACTGGAACCTTTATTTCTGAGGCATCACTGTGCCATTATTTGTCTTAAACAGAATTGCCATTCATTATTCACACAGTAACAGATATCACGCAGCAGCCTATATTTTTATTGCATGATTCCGTGCCATATGGCAATGTCCTGAGCGGGAGCTGCATGAAACGTTGGTGGTTAGAAGTCACCTGGGCCATTTCTGGGAATACTTTTTTCTTTCAAGTAAATGCATATGCACCAATGCACTTGCACAGTTATTTTGTGGGTGGTTTCACTTAATGCCCCCTGTGGTCTATCACCCTTTACCATGGAGGTGGTGCGTGTGTGTGTGTGTGTGTGTGCATGCAAAGAGACAAACACCAGAAAACTTCCCTGGACCCCCACCTGATTCCCCTTTCCTTGATCTTCTCCTTCCTCAATGGAAGGGGACACCAAAGCATAGTGTTTGCTGCCAATAGAGACACCCCCCTCTGTGTGTTTATGTATGCATACGCCACTCTCTTGAGCTGACCTGGGCTGCTTTGATCCACAGTGGAATCCCCACGAGACCGTTTATCATAGACATAAACATCCAGGAAAGCCTTGCCTGCTGTGTCCAACCCCCAATCCAGTCTGGAGAGCTGATGGAAGAACAGCATCCTTTTGCATGTGATGGCAGCTGCTCCTTATAGAAATTGTGCTGCTTTGCTATGACTTCTCTCTTCCGTGTCTCAGCCCCCTCTTGGAGTTTCAGGGCTATTTTGCCTTTCCAGGCATCTTGCCCTCTTTTGCTGCAGCTAAGGAGCAGCAGGAGCTACTCCTGGCTTTTTAAAATTGAGGGAAACACTTCTATCACCTTTCCCCCAAAATCTCCCCTTTCTACCAAAAGCATTCTCTAAGCTGCCCCTACTAACCAACAAAAACGGCAGTGGCACCCTCTCCTGTGCTACTTCAATTGTTATGTCTCAAGCACCCTTCATCCTTTCCATTGGTACCCTACATACCCACTTATCCTGATGCATTGGAAACTATGCAGAACAGATGGTCATACAGTTTCTCTCTAACTATTAATTGCATTCAGGAAGAAGAAATCTATATAAACTCTCAATTTTTCTCTGAGGACTACTCATTTCAATTAATGTGCCCAGGGAGTTAGGAGCATGGGGATATTATGAGGTATGAAGTTACATGCCCATAATTAATACACAAATTCATTTTTCCATACCAGAGGGATACATCCAGCATGTACATTAGCTCAGG
The DNA here is from genome assembly GCA_029215795.1 of Anniella stebbinsi. NCBI lineage: Eukaryota > Metazoa > Chordata > Lepidosauria > Squamata > Anniellidae > Anniella > Anniella stebbinsi. The sequence goes on from JARDYH010000004.1 coordinate 16,082,795, forward strand.
TGAGACTACTGTTTGTATGCTCCACGGAGACCACATATCAGAGTGCATCTTGATGCTATCAGCAAGCTGGAGCTGCAGAAACGACTCACGATCACAGCAGCAATACTACAGAAATGACATTAGCCTCAACAGTCCTGGCATTTTGTTCTCTACCCTGATCCCAAGCCTGCTGTAAAGCAATCAAACATTGCAACCAGTTTTGATGGAGGGTGGAGAATATAACACAACAGGTTTCCTGGTAAAGCTATCCATAACAAGTATGATACCACCTGACAGTTGATATTCCTGGGTTTCTGCCTCTGTGTGTGTGTGTGTGTGTGTGAGAGAGAGAGAGAGAGAGAGAGAGAGAAATGAGGGACCACACTACATTCACTCTAACCTGGGAATAGATAGTGCCAAATGGAACTACTCATTAATCCCTAACTCGTGAAAGATTAACTGTGATTTCCTATGACTTCTAACCCTAGTTAGAAGTTTCTTCCTCCAGTCCCTACCAGCTATTCAGTGATGGCAAGGCCATCAGAAGTTTCTTGTCAGCAAGCTAGATGGTGGAAATTTGTGGGCCGGAAATGGCCCATAGGTTGCCAAGCTACCAACTACTTAATTTATTTTCCAATCAAAAAATGTAAGAATATTCCCGCCAAGTATTTAATCTTGTTGTTCCCATTAGCAACATTCAGAAACAGACCTAGAGCTAAATTAATTGATTTCAGAAACCACACATCTGCAATGGGACTGAAATGAAGAGAACTATTCAAAAGGTTCTCTCTCTCAACAGAAATCAACATTAACAAAACAACATTTCCCAACTAAAAGCATCAGAAAATGCCTTTCATGGTAAACATTTAAGCCAATTTAAAAGGGTAACGTAATAGTTGGCACATGGCTCAAGACTCAGAATTATGTTCCATCACCTTTCAAGCATTTATAGAACACAGCACAGGCATTAAGAGTACCTGAAGTTTAATTTTAATACTGAATGAGACTCACAAGCTAAACATTTCTGGGGATATGCTACAATGGATAAATACCAAAGGCTGCCTCAAAGGTAATGCCACAACCCACACCTCTTTCCTTCATCTGGGGTTTTTTTTTCCAAGTTTCAAGTTTAGTTTATTTCACAGACAACTGGTTTTGTCAGCAAGAATTATTGACAGTGAATTGTAAGAAAACAAAGGTTATGGAATTTGGTAGATCTAGGAAGACCTACCATTGGTCGTTGGACAGCCATAACCTGGAGTCAGTAGCTAGATATAAATACCTTGGAATCACCTTTTCAAAAGCTAGCAAATGAGATAAACACATAAAGGGGGACAGCTGAGAAAGCCAAAATTTCTAGAGGGGCAATTTTAAGGTATTCAGCTGGGAGGGAAGGGCATTTAATTTCCCCACTTTTAGAACTCTATTGTTGTAAACTACTGCTGCTAATGTTTTATGGGGTCTCGCTATGGGCAAATTCAAATTTGGCTGAGCTGGAGTCAGTACAACATGGTTTTTTAACAAGACCCTTAAATGTAGCAAGAAGCACCCCAAGGGCCATGATAAGAACTGAAATGATCTTTTACCTATTTCAGGCTTGGTAATGAAGACGGGAGGCCTATTTTTGGCTTAGATTCATTTTCCATTCAGGATTGAAAGCCTAATTGATGGGTAATAAACAGTACCAGCAACTAAGATTAGGGGTGTGTTGGTAACCAAAACCTTTCTAGAAAGTCCTCATTATCAGTTCTGGAAGCTAAGTTGCAGGACGTAGATGGCTTGCACACATGCTGGCATGCACACACAAAATCTTACTTAATGCAGTGTCTATTAAACATTAGCTCCTATGAAAGACAGGTGTAAATGGCTCACACATTCACTCTGCAACACCGCAATTCCTGAGGAACTTGCTGCCAACATACAACTCCTTAAGCTCTTTTGTTGTAATGTGACCATGTAAATCCAGAAAATAAGGTTCCATTAAAATGTATACATAAGAAGAGCCATGCTGGATCAGTCCATCTCCAATTTTTTGTTATATTATAGAAAAGTTGGAGTATGTGATTGTTCCAAAGTACTCTGCAGTGTTGAAGAAGCTGCTACCTTAGAAAGAGTCTTTGAGATTTTGCCAGTTACATGATTGCTTTGTTTTTTAAAATTGATTATAGTTAAACGTAATACATGGCCACTCTGCTTCTGATGAACTATGTTTGTTGCAGTGAACAGGTTTTCTGAATTGTTCATTGTAAGTGGATGGCAAAATTTTGTTCGCAGTTTCACTTCGAAGGATTTGTGGTGGAGATCAAAGTGATAGTTTCTGTTTGTTGTGAATTACTCAGATGGCCTGTTTGCCACAAAAGGCGGCAACAACAACAACAAACATGGAGCTGACCACAAATAGAATGGAATTGGAATTCATTCCTTAGACAGAAGGCAAGCAAGACAGGCACCAATCATGCTTTTCACATCTTAACCTGGAATTGTGTCCAGCTGACGGTTCAAGTCTTCTTTTCTCATCATCTCCTTATTGCTAAGGAGTTTGAGACAAGAGTTTTTGGAAGTTGAACTCCTATACAACTCATATATGTATAGGCACATGCACACTATGAGCCGAGGTTAAGCATTTTGAGCTAAACATTATGGCTTAGCGTGCCATGTAAACTGTAACTTAGTGTGTCGTGTGAATCATTCCTAACCATAGTGGCTATGTAACCATGGTTTAAACTATTTGCTGCAAAAGAGTTAGCAGCCTAACCATGGCTTAGCATGTTGTCTGAATAGGCCCACGCATAACTCTTTGAGGCAGTATCCAATACATAACGTTCTAAGCTGTTTGCAAAGCATCAAAATGACAAAGCAGTGTAAGCTGAACCGAGGTTCACATCACATCCCAGCTATGTGACTGTAAACATACGTCCCTACCTCTCAGCCTGAAACATGAGATTTAGTTGCCTGCTTCTCAATGCTAGGAGCATATGCAAAACAAGCTTCACAAAGTATTCTGCAATAAAAAAGCTATATGACAAATTATTATTATTAAAAATAAATAATAGCAGTATCTGTCACTTTGTGTCAGTAACCATGTCTTCAAAACTAAAGGTCATAGACAGATTGACTAGTGGGGAACTCTGGCTGAGTGCATTTGCTGTACATTACTGACACTATCCATCCACTTTAAATGCATCCCTGATTTTACTGTATTGCTTTCACTCTGCTGGAGGTCATTCTCAAATGCACCTCACCTGGAGAAGAAGTATTTTTGTAATGTCCAACACCATAACCACTTGAGAATGGCTTGTGAGAAGAAATATTTGGAAGAAGGGGAAATAGCGCATCCTGTCTCCACATCTATATATCAATACTTGGATATCAATCAAGCCATGCACATCTGGAAACATATTACAATTTTCCTTACTGGAAAACTGAATAAATTGCATCCCATCCTTACAAAAATCACTAATAATAAGTGATGAAAAACTAAGTATCAATCCAACATCAGAAATTATCAAAAATAATTTATACTTACTGGGGGGAAGTCAAGATGGCTTGCTACGTTTAATATATAATCGATTCGAAACTGATTATCTGGATTGGCTAGCTCAACCGGAGGTGCCAGGGTTCCCATTGCTGTCACTATTGTCTGTAGGAAAAGAGATAATAAAAGAGATGTTAAAAAATGTTATCAGACAGCAACGAATTAAAATATTAATTCAAAGCAACCAGGATAGGGTCGTGGACTTACCTCTATAGCTTCTCTAATATTGTTTTTAATATCCTGAATTTTCATTTTTTTCTCCCTGTAACCAAGAAAATAACAAATTAATTTTTTATATGGTGAAAAGGTAGTTTTAAAGAGGAAAACAAAGATCAAAAGAACTTTTATCAAGCGAAATAATCTTCAATAAATCAGCTAGTTAGCCATGTGCTAGGCATGAAATATGTATGTAGCTCCAGACAACATATCTAACTAGTTGGGGGGAGGCAGGGGCAGGGGACAGAAAGAGAAGAAGGATTGTGATTTCTAACCCATGTTGCTCTTATGATAATAAATCCACAACAGCTTAACAAAGTTGCATAGTCTTAGAAGGACTATGCACTTCTTTGGATAACAGAAAATCAAGGGACAATATGTTAACAACCTCTCCCCAGTTGTCCAATTGAAAGAATTACACACTTTCAGTTTCATTTTTTTAAAAGTGAGTAAGAGAATATTAAATCTCCATCTTCTACCCCCCCAAACACCAGCAGCAATGTAAGTGGAAGCAGAGTAAGTCACCACAGACTCTCAGTCATATAGATGAAACCTCAATCTAAAAAAACAAAAACAACCCAACTGGATGAGGGGAGAATAAAATCCTCTTCCTAATTTGCTTGTTGATACTTTGGTACAGTGATAGTTGTATCAAAATAATGATTAAAAAAATTACACTCTAAAAAGCTACATAAAATTATTGTCTGCATAAAAACACTTCAATCACCTCTATGACAAGAACCCGTCCTAGGAAGCCAGCTATAGTGGGTTATCGGGTTCTCTGAACCTGGCATATTTTTACTTGTTGATACTTTGGTACAGTGATAGTTGTACCAAAATAGAATAAAGTTTTTTTGTACTCCAAAAACCCACTGATGCCCCAACAGCAATTTGGAGGGACTGGCACTTGTTAGTCACCTTCCCATCCACCCCACCCAGTGCTTCAGGAGTACGCAAATTAGTTTGTAATTATTATCCCCCTCAGTCCTTTCACAAGTGCACAGGAGTGCACTTTAGCAGGTCTGTAGTCTTGCCTGGTTAATTTCCTTGTATGTTTCAGTTGTCAAAGGGAGACCTAAATTGGAGTAGGTAACATACAAGAAAACTGACAAGAGGAGGCTGCATATATAGGCTAATTTGCACACCATTGCAAAAGACTGGGGGAGAAATAATAGTAAGAGAAAAGAGGAATCTAGTAGTGCATTTCAGAAGCACCAAAAATGGAGAACAGTGGAAGTGCACCAAAAGGGGGGGATTTATCCCCTTTTGCAATGTAATCCTCTCGCTTTTAAGTGTTGAACTGACACTTCTCAGTGTCCCCAACATTTTCAACATTCCCCCGAGTCTCCACCTTGTTCAGAAAGGAAAGTTATTAACTCCCCACTCCTGACCATCACAGATCGCTTTTGAAGCAGTTACTATATTTCAGCAAATGTGCACAAATCTCCAATAGTTTTTTTAAAACTCCCTGAGAAAGAGGCTGCATAGAACAGAGTGAATGGTTCCCCTTTTCTCTTATTATTATTTCTCCCCCAGTCTTTTGAAACTGTGTAAATCAGTCAAAAAATGCATATGCACCTACCTGTCAAGATCAACATGTTCTCATGTTGCTCATTTTTTGTTTGTTTGTTTTAGAAACTATTCTCGACTTTCAAAATAGGTTTGATTGAAAGTAGGGTGGGTTTTTAAAAAACGTTTTGCATTCTCTCCAAATTCCCATTATTCACCACATTTATTTTCCCAGTTAAAAAAAGAAGCTCTGAATCACCACACCAGTTTTTCAAGTGACCCAATAAGCTAATTGATAAAACTGAATAATTTCAGGTTAAAGTCAAAATGTTTGCTGGATCTAGCACAACACGTAGTACCATCAAATGACTTTGGTACCAGGTAAGAGAGAAAGGCTTGGTCAGAGAATGACTTGGTGCATCCCTAAATGTCTAGCAACAATTTTATTAAGAAATGGAAAAAGTAACTGTTTTTGAAATCTTACAAAGAGAATTAACGAAGCATTTTCCTCCATGGCTTCATTCTAAAATATTTCATAATCCAAAGATGTTTGATTTTTCAGAAAAAAACCCAAACGAAAATGGCCCGGAGGATGGGACGGGACAGGAAACCCATCCCCCCCCCCCCGAATTTTTCTGGTTTTTTTTACCCGGGCCTTCACATCTCTAGTCAACCGTGCATTGGATGTGAAGCTTGCCCGCTGCATAGTGCAGAGAACTATCCTCAGAACAACACTGTGCTTTTGCAAGTCCCATTTATTACTATTAATGCTTGTATTAGTACTGTTGGGTAAGCAATGCTTTTTGACCTTAGGAGAAATTTTCTAAAAATGGGTCGAGAGGATTTAGTCAAAATGACTATATAGGCTTAGGTTAAAAAAATATGGCTTAATTGGTTTGTGGTTCAACACTTACAAATATGCAGTTGCAGAACACTTTACTACACACCTTCACTATGATGAACAGAATGAACTCTCAGGAAGAGGCACTAGGCAGACTATATAGACTATAATGGAACATAGGGGAGGAAGAAGTCCTTAAATACAAATGGTTCAAATGGTTTTGCTTACCACAACAACCAATAGTTATAGGAAGTCAGTGCAGATTTTTGAGCAGAATGTCATGTACTCCCAAATGTCAACTAGCACTGTTAGAATTTTTTGTCCTGTGATATGTAAATGCGGTCATTTCTTATGCTGTATTTATATACTGGTACAACATGGCCTCTTTATATAGTGTTTAAAATATTGCAAGCCTCCCCAACTATGCATGCATATATAAACACACACATGCACACTTGTGCATTGCAACATCTATGTGGTTTCTCTCATTAAGAGCTTTTAGTGGAGTTCCAGGTTATAGAGAAGATACATAAGAACGTAAGAAGAGCCAAGCTGGATCAGAGCAAGAGACTGTTAGTCTAGCATTCGATTCACACAGTGGCCAACCAGCTGTTGATCAGGAATCCACAAGCAGGATACACGTGCAACAGTACCCGCCCACCCATGTTCTCCCACACCTGGTGTAGATAGGCTTATTGCCTTTAATACTGGAAAAAGCACATAGCCATTAGGACTAGTAGCCACTGATTGCCTTCTCCTCCAGGAATCATTTGATGTATTTTACAGTGGTGCAGAATTCCTGCAATTGACAAACTCCCAGGTAGTCATCATTGCCTTTGTCTTTACTAGAGGATTACTCAAGTCCCTATTTCTGTTGGTATTACAATGGCCCTATGGCATATTCAGTTAAAAAAAAAAGAGGCTCTTATTTACAGGAATAAATATATAATCGCAATTTGTGTTTTGTAATATTTACAAAATGTATATTTTCCATGATAATTGTGTTTCCTATGGTGTGAGATGCATCAAGAGTTTGACTAACAACTTACTTTCAAGTGCAATTTAGTAACAGTTCAAGGACTTATAAAATACAATAAATGTGTTGTTTTATAGAAGCACTAGGCACTAAAACCACTTTAGCCTGTTGACTTCAGAAATGTGCAACAAGAAAATGCCATTTCTAAAGTTATTACTGCTCAAAAAATTGCCAGACAACTTTAAAACATTTTATCTTAATGATGTTTTCCTAAGTCAGAAGGATAGGCGATTCTTTTTTAAACCCACCAACACATCTCATCATTCCCCTACTGCATTATTTTAACTGAAATATTTTAAAGGGTGCAATTAAACAATTTCAACTGTTAGCCCCCTGCAGCATTTTGGTCAGATGTACAATCTTCTTTCAGGACCAAGTTCAAGGGAAGCCTGTTCTTCTGGTATGAAGCCAAAAGGTCTTTGCACAGTGCTGAATTGCTGGGCCTTGCAACCATCACCTACCCCCACCTCTGCTGAGTGAACATAGAGTCCAGATCAGATTATGACTTATAAAACTGGATCAATCCTTGCAAACCAGCATTACCACTAATTGACAAAGAAATACGACTCAGCATCCCTTAATCCTTAGGACAGAAATAGGGAACCTTCAGCCAACAGGAAGCCCACCAGGCCTGTTCATCTGATCCACGAGGCCTCAGGTAAGGCCCCTGGAACCAGAAAGGTTCCCCATCCCTGCCTTCATGTCTCAAGAGCTACAGTTTGCTGTAGACCTCCCCTTGATATGGGGAGAAGGAAGTCTGTCTGTGGAAAGAGAGAACAATTGCTGAGGCTTTCCCTAAACTCCACCACCACAGCTCCTCTGCTTGCGTGGTAAGGGCAAAAGGGCAGATTGGGAAAGGCTTTGTTTCTACTGGATCCAAAGGCCCCTCATTCCCCAGATATGTTCACTGAACTGGGGGAGGGGGGAAGACTACATGTTCCCTGAATTGGGAGGGAAACTACACCAGTTATTTTCCCTCCCTTTAAAATGAACTTTGACCCTGTTCAGATGACATGCTAAGCCACAGCGGTTAAGCATTTTGACCTAAACATTATGGCTTAGCGAGTCATGTGAACCATGATTTAGCATGTTGTCTGAACCATGCCTAACCATGGTGGCTACATAACCACTATTTAAACATGCTCACTAATCATTTGCTGCAAAAGGCTTAGTGGCCTAATTATGGCTTAGCATGTTGTCTGAATGGGCCCATTCTTTTAAAATGCAACCCAACCGCAAAAAGCATGGGGTGGAGGGGAGCCACCCTCTGAACCTTCCACTCTGACTGGCTCAAGCATGTCTGGGCCTAAGAATTGGCAACTCCTTCGCTGGATTTTCTCTCCCCCCTCACCACCACTATAAGATTTCTCTGCCCTTCTCTTTACAAATTTGAAAACCAGTTAAGTTCTAAAAATTCACTTCCTTGTGCATATTTAGTTAAAGTAGCAATGTAATGAAGCCAAAATTAAAAGACAAATAGGAGAAATACTTTGAAATTTTGGATTTTGTTTTCCAATACCCAAACAGTTTGAATATCTTCTAGACCATAGCAATGAGCACTATAAATGTACTGTAACTGTATCCACCAGACTAACCATCACCTAACAGTCTCCATTAAAATTTTGCAATAGTACTTAACAATGTTTTTTTTAGCAGTTTTGGACAATTTGTGGAAGTAAGAATGCTAGTCTGAATGGCTAGCAAACTCCTGATTCTGCCCTGGCTCTACCCATCATTCACCAAGTTCCACCATTGCTACTTGACCATCCCTATTCTGTTCTGGCTTCACTTCTAATCTAAAATTCCATAATGGCTCTTCCCAGATAAATCAGATACAAACGCAGTTCCATCCCATCACCCTAAACCTCAGGGCAGTATTTCTGAAAACAAAATTTGGCAACCCTAAAACAGGGTGGATTTGATTTAAATCAATTTGATTTAAATCACTATTTAAATCACGATTTAAATCACTACCAGGGTGGATTTGATTTAAATCATGATTTAAATCGCGATTTTAATCACTACTCAGAAAGACTCAATTTAAACATGTGACTCCCCCCCCCCCCAAAGTGCACTCTTCCTCACTATAAGATTAATACATATTTTACACAACTCAGAGTTACCAAAGACTCATTCTTGCCGATATAATCTTAATATTTACAAACAGATGCAGGTTTCATTTTTAGCTTCTTGTGCAGATCTATTTCACTCCCAACAATCTATTCATTGATTTTTTTTTTTTAACTTAGCACTTAAGAGATAAGGGGTTGATTCTGTGTACATAGATTTGCAAAGGAACAATGGGATTGTGATCTCTGCAGATACAAATTCACCGTTTCGAGAACTGTAAAACCAAGCATCTGTGATAATATCTTCTAGATAGAAAAATTGCCCAATAATCTTACAGAAACCTCTGGAAGAGCATGACATTATGAATGGATTAATGGAATTCATTTACCAAAACATTTAAACATTGCATGAATATACAGCCCCATGCTACATAATTAAAAACTAATCCTTATTTCATGATGAATAACCTTTGGACTATAATGTATCTTAAATAGAAAACTATTTTCAATTAGATTTTTCCTCAAAAAGCATTTTATTAAAAAAATCAAATTTAAGTTTAAAAAATCCAATTTAAATTTAAAAAAAACAATTTTAATTTTTTTTGAAAAAAAATCATTGATTTTTATCCACCCTGCCCTAAAATATGCTTGGTCATATATGTTTAAATCTATGGTTTCCAAGTCTGACTATTTCTTATTTGCATAGAAAACAGAAGAGTTCCTTGTTATCGTTGCTGACAAAATACTTCTATTGATATGTACAGGACCTGAAATCCAATACACAAGACACAATATGCTGGGAGAAAAGGAGATTATAGCTCAGCATTTCACAATTTGGGCCATTCCAGATGTACTGGTCTTCAACTCCCATCAGCTCCAGCAAATATGGTCAAAGATCAAGGTTGAGGTGAACTGTAGTCCAAAAAGTCTGGAATGGGGGGATGGGGTGGAGCTTGTGGCTTTCCAGATGTTTTCGCCTACAAGTCCCATCATCCCTCACCATTGGTTATGCTGGCCTAAGGCTAATGGGAGTTGTGGGCCAAAACACACAGAGGGCCATGAGTTGCCCATCCTGGTCTGGAGGGACCTAGGATGGGAAAAGCTGCTACAGCTTGTGCAGGCATTACATTTTATTACTTGCTTCCTGTACTGACATATGTGTGCTCCATTTAACTCTAGAGAGCTGCAAACCCACATTCAAACAGTGACTAGAATAAACTGACCGGAGGTATGCTAGTTAGGATGTAAATACAGCGTGAAAAGGTTAATTTTGGCATTCTGGTCTATGGAATGATTAACCCCATGCTTGCTCCTCCCTTTGCCTTACCATGCCCATATTTGAAAATTAAGATGCATTTCTAACCTCTTTCCCATAGAAGGAAATGAACAACTTGAAATAAATTCTTCACAAATGCAATAAATTAAAAATCTATAAATGCAACATTCCTGGGCAAGGTCCTGGAGCGGGTGGTTGCGAGCCAGCTCCAGGCACTCTTGGATGAGACTGATTATCTGGATCCATTTCAGTCGGGTTTCAGGCCTGGTTTTGGTACGGAAACAGCCTTGGTCGCCCTGTATGATGACCTATGTCGGGAGAAAGACGGGGAGTGTGACTCTGTTGATTCTCCTTGATCTCTCAGCGGCTTTCGATACCATCGACCATGGTATTCTTCTGGGACGACTGGCTGAGTTGGGAGTGGGAGGCACTGCATTGCAGTGGTTCCGCTCCTACTTGGGGGGTCGGCTCCAGAAGGTGGTGCTTGGGGAACACTGCTCGGCCCCGTGGATTCTCCAGTATGGGGTTCCGCAGGGGTCAGTTTTGTCCCCCATGCTGTTCAACATCTACATGAAACCGTTGAGTGCAGTCATCCGGAGTTTTGGAGTGTGTTGTCATCAGTACGCTGATGACACGCAGCTCTATTTCTCCTTTTCATCTTCATCAGGTGAGGCTGTGGATGTGCTGAACCAGTGCCTGGCTGCGACAATGGACTGGATGAGGGCTAATAAACTGAAACTCAATCCAGACAAGACTGAGACCCTGTTAGTGGGTGGTTCCGCTGACCGGATGGAGGGTGTTCAACCTGTTCTGGATGGGGTTGCACTCCCCTTGAAGGAGCAGGTTCGTAGCTTGGGGGTTCTCCTAGAACCATCTCTGTCACTTGAGGCGCAGGTGGTCTCAGTGGCACGGAGTGCCTTCTACCAACTTCGGTTGGTGGCCCAGCTACGTCCCTATCTGGACAGGGATAACCTGGCTTCAGTTGTCCATGCTCTGGTAACCTCCAAGTTAGATTACTGCAATGCACTCTACGTGGGGCTGCCTTTGAAGGTGGTTCGGAAGCTGCAGCTTGTGCAAAATGCAGCGGCCAGATTGATAACCGGAACCAGTAGGTTCGAACATATAAGACCTACTCTGGCCCGCTTGCATTGGCTGCCTGTATGTTTCCGAGCCCGGTTCAAGGTGCTGGTTTTAACCTATAAAGCCTTACACGGCTTGGGACCACAATACCTGAGAACGCCTTTCCCGACATGAACCTACCCGAACACTACGTTCAACATCTAAGGCCCTCCTCCGAGTGCCTCCTCCGAGGGAAGCTCGGAGGTCGGCAACAAGAGAGAGGGCCTTCTCTGTGGTGGCTCCCCAATTGTGGAACGATCTCCCCGACGAGGCCCGCCTGGCGCCAACATTGTTATCTTTTCGGCGCCAGGTCAAGATTTTCCTCTTCTCTGAGGAGCCTGGGTTTGTTTTGGTTTTGTAGTTTTTTGAAGTGTTGAAGTGGTTTTTAAATGTACAGATTGTGTGTATGTTGTATGTTTTTGCTGTTTTAATTTTTGTATATTGTTTTTAATTGTTTTTAATCCTATGTAAACCGCCCAGAGAGCTTCGGCTATGGGGCGGTATACAAATGTAATAAATAAATTAATTAATAAATATAGTGCTGAACGAAAAGCTGATCACTTGTCAAAGACATTGAGGCTTTCAAAAGGTGCAATTTGTTATTAATTAATAAGCACAATATACACCTGGGTTGCAGAACTGTTTTGGGGTGAGGGACCAGAATGCCCCGCATCCCACAGGCCAGATGATGTTGGGAGGTGGGAGCTATAGCCCCTAACATCAACTCCCTTTTTTCTTTGTTGGTGGCAGGGGTTGGGACTTGTTGCCTGTTCATCACAATCCCTGCCTCTCATCCCCATTGCTACCTACGAGATCAAAGATATCAGCAGGGCTGAGAGTTGGCAGGACTCTATGAGCTTTTCTAACCGAGTGATTTATAGCACGCTCATGATTGGCCACTCACAGAAATTTGTGGGTTCGTTTCCCCTCCTGTGCTATCCCCTGGAATATCTGGGGGGGGGGGTGCGGGTTCAAAAAACCCAGAGATTATGTGGAATAACTAGGAAATTGCACCCATCTCCCAAGGTGTAATCTCTGCATTGCTGTATAATTACGCCACCAGATGGTGCTGCCTCAGTAAAGTCAATTGAGGACATGGAACAGGAAGTATTCAATTTCAAATCACGTAGCTGTCTGTGTAATGCCTCTGATCGCATCCAAGAAAGAAAGCAAATGCAGATAGCCATTGTAAGTTAGCACTTTTTTAATGTAGAGAAGCTCTATGTCATAGATGCTTAAGTAGAAAAAAAAAAGCATTTAGGCTGACTGACTTACTGAACTTTTATTACTTATTTTCCAGAACATAATTTTATTTATATCACTATTATTCAGTACACAGTTTACATCCAACCCTGCTACTCAAACAAGCAAGGAGGAAACAAGTCCAGTCAACCACCTGGACTTGGCTTATTATGGCTTATTACGTTTAATAAGGAGGGGATATCCAGCTGGGTCCAGGAAGTTGTAAATTCCTCCTTGAGAGAGGGAGTGGTGCCAGTGGTAATTAGGTCACTCCCAAAATAGCCTAACCCAGACCCAGATGATGTTAACAATTGTAGGCCAGTAGTCAACAACCTTTTCCTGGGCAAGCTGCTTGAGTGAGTGGTTGCCAGACAACTCCAGGCACTCTTGAATGAAACTGATTATCTACCGCAGATCTATTTCAGGCATTGTTTTGGGATGGAAACTACCTTGGTCGCCCTGTGGGATGACCTTAGCCAAGAAAGGGACAGGGGGAAGAAGACAGTCTTGATTCTCTTAGATCTCTCAGCAGCTTTCCATACCATCAACCACACCATCCTTCTAGATAGGTTGATATACGAACTACTGCATTATCTGGAAAAAGATAGCCTAGCTACTGTTATCCATGGTCTGACAACCTCTTTTCTGAATTACTGCAATGCGTTGTACATGGGGTTACCTTTGAAAACAGTCTGGAAACTTCAGCTGGTCCAAAACAGGGCAGCAAGACTGTTAATGGGGATTGGCCAACGTGATTATATTATGCTAGTACTTTTCCATCTGCACTGGCTGCCAGTCCCTTTCCAAGTCCACTTCAAAGTGCTGATATTAACCGTCAAAGGCCTAAATGGCTTAGGGCCAAGTTACCTGAAGGATTGCCTCCTCCCATATGTCCCTTCCTGGACTCTAAAATCATTCTCAGAGGTCCTTGTTTGGGAGCCCCTGCCAAAGGAAGTGAGGTAGGTGGTTACCAAGAAGAGCAGCTTTTCTGATGTGGCACCCAGTTGTGGAATGAGAGTCTCAACGAGGCTCACCTGGCACTTATATTGTGCCTTCCAGTTCTGTTGTTTTAAACCTGTCACTGTATTTTAAATCTTTGCATTGCTGCTAGTTTATATCTTGTTTTCCTCTTATTTTATACTGTAGTTTTAAACATTTACAATGTATTATGTATTATTTTATGGTTTTTATTTTTATGAACCGCTCAGATATCTTTGGCTATTGGGCGCTATAGAAATGTAATAAATAAATAAATAAATAAATGCTCAGGCCTGGGCTATGCTCTTTGATCCCATATCTATAGGTTCATTAATGGAAATTTAAATACTAATAATCAGAAGGATAGGTTGCTTACCTGTAACTGTGGTTCTTCGAGTGGTCATGTGTGAACTCACACATATGGGTTATGTGTCTGTGTAGAACAGTAATTTGGAACATTCTAGAGCTAAATGATGTTTCAGGCAGAAGCCCCATCAACCTCCTCTGTGCACACTCCAAGCATGGCTCCTGCCTGCCTATCAATTTTGAGTCTGCCACAGTGGAGGAATAAAGGACGCAAGGCATCAAAGCAAGGAAGAAGGTGGGTTGTGTGAGTTCACGAATGACCACTCGAAGAACCACAGTTAAAGATAAGCAACCTGTCCTCCTTCTTCGTGGTCTGACTGAAAAGCAAGAGATTTACTGGAGGAATTGAAGAAAGGACCACTCTGCTAAAAGCCATATCGGCGCAAGCTCTGATATCCAGGCAGTAGTGTTTGATGGAGATAATGGGCCGAGCCTAGGTCACTTTGACTCCTACAATGGAACCCAACCAGTAGCTCCTCTCGTTCTCCACCCTCCTCTTCCAGCTGCTATGCAGTCATCACTGGCAATACAGTTCACCCAGCTATTGCTGGCCCCTACCATGGAGACACCTTCTAACACCTCATCTTTGGTGCAGGATAACTATTGCTCAGACTCGTCTTCCACTTTGTCTGTCCGGGCCTTAAACTACACACCAGATGCTGCCAATGCAATAAGGCCATACATGGAACGAATCCTCAGAATGGCAAATCCCTTAGGCTAGACAATACTGCATGTAATCAAATACTCCTGAGAAAAACCTTCTACTGTCTTGACCATGTCTAGAAATACAGAAAACATGTGGAGGGTCCAGGCAGAGGACTGTTTCTTCCTTTTCAAGCACCCCACACAGCATTCAAATTCAGTAAAATCTTTTTCAGGAGGACAGGAGAGGATATATAGCAATTACTATTTTCTAGCCATTGCACTTGGAATGAAATCTCCAATCACCAGGGTAACTCACCTGTTACTCTAAATGAATTTTTAACAAATACCAGAGAGCATGCAAGTACAAAAAATATTTACATATTCCAATCCAATAGAAGGCTAGCACTTTAACAATGAGTACTGAAATCCCCCAGAACTGTGAAGATGATCTGTGTGTGTCATGTGTGTGTTTAGGTAATAGTTGCCCATCTTCTGCCCCGTTTACCTATGCAAGTGCCTCTTTCTGCCATCAGCCCCCAAGCAACACAGTAACATGGCAGATGCAGTGTCAGCCTCTCCTTTGACTGAGATTAATAGCCCCAAAGGTTTCCACAAGATAGGTACAACGAAACTGGAGACAGGAAAATGTTCAGCACTCCAAGAGAAAGGCTTAAGAAGCCCCTCCAACAAACACAACAGACTTCCTCCTCAACCTGAAGCCTCCACAACTGCATTGTACTTTTAAAAGTATCTAAAAAATTTACAAAACTACAAATGTATAGCTCTGCCTTTTTATGCAAAAGCAACAACAAAAATTGAGAGTGTGTCAAAAGACTTTTTTTAAAAAATGAAAATTCTTTATTTGTTTTATATTTATATCCTGCTCTTCAAATACATCACCATAATGACTTGCAGGAAGCTCCATAAAATAGATATTAGTTTTTAGATTTTATGTCTGCTTAATACGTATTCCTGTGTGGGCTGTTTTATATTGCATTTTATTCTTTTAGCTTTTTGTAATCTGCCCATTTGTTATTGGGCTGATTGAAAATATTATAAATAAATACACATTAAAGTAAGCTAAAAACCACCATCCTATAAAAGCACTATCCAAATGCCTGGGAATATATGAAAAAAAGTCTTCATCTGACACAGGGATGACATCAGAGTACCAGGCATGCAGCTCTGGAGTGAGTATTCAAAGCCAGGGCACCACCACTGAAAAAGACCTCTTCCCAGGAGCCACATCCTGTACCTCAGATAATAGAACCTCAGAGAAGGGTCTGTGATGAGGATTTCAAAGCACATACAGGCACATGTAAAGGTAGACAATTCTTCAGGCACCTTGGCCACCAAGCCTTTAAAGGTCAAGACCAGCACGTTGTATTGGGGGTGGGGACAGCAAGCCAATGAGGTTGGTGAAGTCCTCGAATAATATGCCCATAATGCAGTCTGGCATAGCAGTCTACCAGCTGTATTCTGAACTAGTTTCTGAAATGTCTTCAGACTGAGCCCCACATGTAAAGAATGACAGCAGTCTCTTATCTAATCTTAGTCTTCTTTTTTTTGTAATTTAAAAAATACTGGTCCCCTGAGTAGGGAGAATAGGCAAATCCAAGGAAAGTGAAATCAGGTTATAAGTAAGTGGGCTGTAGCAGCACTAGTATGGAATCTAGCACTTAAGGATGGAGCCAGGGCCGAATAATAAGCTTCTTTGTATATGTTATAGAATCCTCTGCTGGGGTTATAGAGAATCACTGCCACTCCTGAGGAATTTCAGCCTTCCACTCAAATTGTCTATTAGACTAAAGAGAGTCCACCATTTGCCTACACTCGTGACATTCACCATAAAATCCAGTATGTCCTATATTTAAGTTGAGGCTTCACATGAAATAACGCCTGCAAGAAATTATTCCTTTGAGCATGGGGAGCGATCAAGAAAATTATGATATGACGAATCTACTCCTGACTTGCAACTGTGGCTAACTGACCCGAGTTCTTTGTCAACGTTTGAAGTTTTTTCTGACAGTGGTAAATGAGAGAATTTTCAGACAATTTGGTCTAGTTTCAACGAATTCTTTGTTGAGTGAAAATACTAAAAAACATTTTCTTTTTTCTTATATTATATAGTCCCTGTTCAGACAATATACTAAGCTGTGGTTAGGCCACTAACCCTTTTGCAGCAAATGGTTAGTGAGCATGTTTAAACCGTGGTTATGTAGCCACCATGGTTACGCACGGTTCAGACGACACGCTAAATCATGGTTCACATGACACGCTAAGCCATAATGTTTAGCTCAAAATGCTTAACCACCATAGCTTAGCATGTCGTTTGAACAGGGCCATACACTATGTATTAGAGCTTCGTCCATTGGGCGGTTTAGAAATGCAATAAATAAATATTAAGTATATATTCTCAGATATTGATGGTTACATTTGTCATTTTATATTTTCAATGTATTGAACTTGGTATACGTAATTTACAGCCTCATTGTTATTTACTTTTGCAAAATATTATAATATAATAATAATAATAACAACAATAACAACAACAACAATGATGATGATGATATCAGGAAACAAACCACAGTTTGGTTAAAAAACAAAAATCGTTAGGATATCCTTATGCTGAAACTAGAGAACTTCCCTCAAGCTACTTTGAAAATCAATACTATTATAAAATTTATTAAAAATGGCCAACCATTATCTAGTTAATTCTCCCACCTTCAGGGTCCTAGCAAATTGGTTTGATATCAATATACCGTATTTCACCGAATGTAAGACGTCATCGATTGTAAGACGGACCTAAATTTCAGGGCCACCAACAGGGAAAAAGCTTTGCGTCGATTGTAAGACGCACCTTAATTTCAGCACTTCTTCCCCCTCACCCCTCACCTCCATTGCCATCGGCCATCCTTGCCGCTGCCGCCGCCGCTCCACACCACCACCAGCACTCACCTCGGCCTGGTAAGGCGTCATTCCCAGTAACGAGATGAACGTTGCCAGTGGCGCGGAGCGGCAGTGAGGATGGGCAATGGAGGGAAGGGGGGGTTAGGGCCCCGCAAATCCCCCCTCCCCTCTTAGCTTGATCGCTGCCGCCTTGGCCTGGCAAGGCATCATTACTGGGTTCCCAGTAACGACGCCTTGCCAGGCCGAAGGGAGCATTGCCAGTGGTGCAGAGCGGTGGCGGTGGCAGCAAGGACAGGTGACGGTGATGGAGGTGAGTGGGGAGTGGGAGGGTTAGGGTCCCGCAAGTCCCCTCCTAGCAAGTCCCCTCCCCACTCACCTTGATCGCTGCTGCCTCAGCCTGGGAAGGCTTCAGTACTGGAAGGAGGCCGAGATCTCGCGAGATCGTGGCCTCCTTCCCAGTACTGAAGCCTTCCCAGGCCGAGGCAGCAGCGATCAAAATGAGTGAGTCAGGGGGACTTCTCACCGGCCTTGTGGGGTCCCTCAGGACCTGCTAGGGCAAATCGCAGGGGGGGAGGCATGCAGAGCCCTAGTGCCGTCTGCAAAACGCGGGAAAAATCCCACGACTGCAAAACGTGGGAGAAATCCCACGACTGCAAGACGCCATCGATTCTAAGATGCACCCCGTTTTTGCAGATGTAAATATGGGAGAAAAAGTGTGTCTTAGAATCGATGAAATATGGTAATCCATGCATTATCTGTTGCTTTTGTGTACATATTCTGGGCAATTTTTCCTATCAATTTCATCCTCACGAGAACAGACTAGTTATTATTTATTTATTATTTATTTTAAAAGCATGTCATCTGTACAAATATAGAATGATGGAGTGACCCAGTTGAAACTACTAATGCAAGCTGTTTCACTGTGATTTTTGCAGAAGCCCGAGGTCAGTATAAAACTGTTTCCACTTAATTTTCCAGTTAAGATACGATGCTTATGTTGTGACGTATACAAGATTTGCTGGAAGCGTTCTGCTGGCAAGGTTGTGCCTCTTGGGAAATGTTCAAGGTAACTATTTGACTTAACTGCATATTTATTACTGAATGCCCACTATCAAAACAAAGAGGGGAAAAGTCAGCAGGGTAAAGCTTTTCACCTCAGGCTATCTATCTTAATAGCTGGTCATTAATATAACATAAAATAATTACTGACACATTGTACTGCCCTATGCTCGAGTACCTTACTGCATTTTAAAAAGACAAGTCTAATTTTTCGTAACAATAAACTCATCTTGGGATCAACAGAAACTATGGGTGTAATAAATATTCACATTTAGGTCAAGGAAACAGACAGCTGAAATTCATGTAGGACTTTTAAATCGCCTGGTTATTTAAAGCCACAAGCCATATCTGTGTGCATAGTGAAGATATTTTGTGCAGTTCTTGTTCATCAATGCCACTCTGAAATAACATTTTAAAGCTGAATACTTTAAAAGCAGCTGGGGGGGGGGGGGGAATAAAAACAGTTTCTTGAGTTCTGTGCACTCATACATAGTTGGTCCTATAAAAGTCTAAACCATTATGAACCAAATCAGTCTCCTTCTGGCAAATAAAACAAAATAATGACAATAAACATTTTGAGATTAGTCATTATTTCA
This sequence comes from Anniella stebbinsi, assembly GCA_029215795.1. Lineage (NCBI taxonomy): Eukaryota > Metazoa > Chordata > Lepidosauria > Squamata > Anniellidae > Anniella > Anniella stebbinsi. Next base: position 16,102,171 of record JARDYH010000004.1, read on the forward strand.
AATATTATATCCTGCCCTTCTATAAGTGAGCATGCAAGGTGGCAAATAAAATAAAACATTAAAAATAAAATACTCAAAATGAATTTAAAAAACAAAACAATTAAGTATTTTAAAAAGCAGCAGAGACATACCTAAAATGCTTTATACATTCCCTTCTAAAATGCTCATCCAAATAAAACAATTTTGATACTACTAAAAGAAGTGAAGAGAAGGCACTAAGGAAAGAGTTCCAGATTTTGAATGCTACTACTGAGAAGGCCCTGTCTCTAGTTGCCACACATCTTGTCTCTGGTGGATGGATGAAGTACTTAAGCAAGGTCTCTGATAAAGACCTACGGTTACCATACTTGGGAAACCAAAAGAGAGGACACCCAGTGGGATGGGTGGGAAAGCAGTTTTCTGGGGCCTCCAAAAAGCACGTTACTCTCCCTCCCACTGCTCAGGCCCCGATTGGAGGGGAAAGCATTTAATTCCAGACCCTCCCCCCCTTTTCTATAATATCCAGGAATGACATACTTTTCCCTTTAAGGCCCCAATTGGTGCAGTGAAGGGGAATGTCGTGCCTCCAGGAAGCACCTCATTCCCCCACACCACGCTAATGGCTGACTTAATGGGGAAAGCGTGTTATTCCAGGACATTATAGAAAATTACAGGAAAATCCTCCCTGACACCCAGGATAGAACAAAAACCAGGACAAATCCAGAAAAATCCTGACAGTTGGTCATCCTACCTCAGCAAGCAAATAGTTCATATGGGAGAAGGCAGTCCTTCAGATATACCAATCCCAGACCATTTAATGTTTTATAGCTCAATACTAGCATTTTGAATTGTACCCAGAAACACGCTGGGGCCCAGTGCAGATCTTTAAATACGAGAATAATATACCGTATTTCTTCAATTCTAAGACACCATCGATTGTAAGATGCACCTTAATTTCAGTACCACCAACAGGGAAAAGGCTTTGATTCTAAGTGTGGGAAAATCGCCATCGATTCTAAGACGCACCCCATTTTTAGAGACGTTTATATGGGGGGAAAAGTGTGTCTTAGAATAAAAGAAATAGGGTACCCTGGTCAACAACCTGGTCATCACATTCTGGACCCACTATGGTTCCAAATGCTTTTCAAAAGCAGCTCCATGAACAGCTCATTGCAGTAGCCTAACCCAGAATTTACCAACATAAAACCTAAACGCCATGCTGGATTAAACCAAGGGTCCAGCTCGTCTGGCATTCTGTTCACACAATGGCCAACCATTGCCTGTGGGAAACTGACATATCAAAAATGAGTGCAACAGCCCCAAGACGTGGATAATTGCGGCAATATATTTCTTTCACAGAAGGGGACAAAACTGTTGCACCACTGAAAGGAGACCAGGGTCATACATGCCACCTGGACATTCAGGAATAGAGCCAGATCTACCTAACACCCCCAAACTGTGAAAATCATCCTCTGGGGGAGTACAATCCTGCAAAAACAGGTTCACCACCACTCTGGGATCAACTCAGCCATGCTCCTCTAGGCTGGACTAAGCTTCACTTTGTTAATCCTCATCCAATCCCATTACTGACTTTCATCCTTTCAGAATATTCAGTGGCACATCTAGATTAAATGAAAAGGAGAAATGTAGTTGGTGTCATTAGCATATTGATGGCACCTCACTCAAATCCCCAAACTACAGTCGGGGAAGCTGAAATGAAACTAAATGGCATTTTAACTGCTGCCAAAGCATCAGAGGTACACAAGTACATAAATGCAAAACGTCCCATGTTTTATTTTAAGATCAATTAGAAACACAGAGAGCCAGTATTTGCCCAAATAAAGAAATACACAAACCACATAACTGCATTCCTACCTCTTCCAGCAAAGTTGTGCCCTGAGAAGGAAAAGTGCCCCATTCTTTACTGATCATATGATAGTTTTTTGTCTTTGATAAGAAAGTATGACATAAGTATCAGACATCAATATTAGCCATTTCTGTAAATCAGTTCAGAATGGTGGACTTCCAACACTCATGTTTTCAAGCAGTAGTAATGCATCCTGAGCTGTAGGAATTAAGCATGCTATTCTAGTCTAAGTAAATAAATAAAATGTTAATTCCCATTAAACATGGAGGTTTGGTGCAGAGAATGGTTTCTGAAACTGCTTGGAACCAACTTCAACCCCCACAATAGATGTACCTAGTGGAAAGGTGGCAGACTACAAGCCCACTCAAGACTATTAACAAACTCAATAAACAGTTTGAACTTTAGATAGTAAGGCCTCAATTGTAGAATGCTACACATACAGAAAAGTCCCTGGTCAGGACTGAAGACAAGTCAATTTAACAGTATTAACTGCTTAACCATCTCACAACTACCGTATTTCACCAAATGTAAGACGCCATCGATTGTAAGACGCACCTTAATTTCAGCACCCCTTCCCCCCTCCCCACTCACCTCCATTGTCGCCGCCCGTCCTTGCCGCTGCTGCCGCTGCTCCACGCCACCGCCAGTGCTCACCTCGGCCTGGCAAGCCATCATTCCCTGTAACGAGGCGAGTGTTGCCAGTGGCGCAGAGCAGCGGCGAGGATGGGCAACGGCGATGGAGGGGAGTGGGGAGGGTTAGGGCCCGGAAGTCCCCCCTCCCCTCTTACCTAGATCGCTGCCGCCTCGGCCTGGCAAGGAATCATTACTTGGTTTCCCAGTAATGACACCTTGCCAGACTGAAGGGAGCGTTGCCAGCGGCACTGAGCAGTGGCGGCGGCAGCGAGGACGGCGACAGCAATGGAGGTGAGTGGGGAGTGGGAGGGCTAGGGTCCTGCAACTCCCCCCTCCCCACTAAACTTGATCGCTGCTGCCTCGGCCTGGGAAGGCTTCAGTACTGGAAGGAGGCAGAGAGATCGCGGCCTCCTTCCCAGTACTGAAGCCTTCCCAGGCCAAGGCAGCAGCGATCAAGTTAAGAGGGGAGTGGGGAGGGTTAGGGCCCTGCAAGTCCCTCCTTCCCCCTCGCAAGTCCCCCTCCTCACTCCCCCTGATCACTGCTGCCTCGGCCTGGGAAGGCTTCAGTACTGGAAGGAGGCCGAGATCTCGCGAGATCGTGGCCTCCTTCCCAGTACTGATGCCTTCCCACGCCATGGCAGAAGCGATCAGGGTGAGTGAGGAGGGGGACTTCTGACCGGCCTTGTGGGGTTCCTCGGGACCTGCTAGGGCAAATCGCAGGAGGGGGGGGCTTGCAGAGCCCTAGTGCCGTCTGCAAAACGCAGGAAAAATCCCGCGATTGCAAGACGCCATCGATTCTAAGACGCACCCCATTTTTGCAGATGTAAACATGGGAGAAAAAGTGTGTCTTAGAATTGATGAAATACGGTATGTACTGAACAAGATTAAAATGAAATGCAAACCCTGAAAGCTTACACTCAAAAAGACATACACAAGAAAAAGGGAAGGGAAATATTAAGGAACGAGGAAGCAAAGTATCATGTAGCAAAAGGCCAAAATAACTGATGGATCTTCAGGTTATAATTAAATATTGTCACTGAAAGGAAGTGAGAATGGTAAAAAGCAAGGAATTCTGGAGGTATTTATTTATTTTGAACTAAAGTTTATATCCTACTTATCTTAGCAAAATGCCCACTCAAAACCTCTAACAAACAAAACAAGGACCAGACTTCAACGGGGTGCCTACACCCTACCAATTCTTTTCAGTGTTGCTGATTTCCTTCTGCAAGCGGTGAGTTCGTTCATTTCAGGCTGCCACTGAAGTGCTAAATCACCACTGTGCAAGTGGTGGGGGCGGCATGCACAGTGGAATTGGTGGGGTGTAAGAGAATTCTGCCAAAGATATAGTATAATCAAATAAATCAATGACAATAAAAACAGCAGAAACAGAAACATAAAACTAGTTAGAAAAAAACTAAAATAGTTTTCGATGCTCACATTAGAGACAGCAGTGAGAGGGCCAGCTGAACTTCTCTAGGGAGAGTATGCTATGAGTAGTGAGACACAATGGAAAAGCCTTCATCCCCACCAATCAAACTTCTGTTAGAGAGGTAACAACAAAGAGGGCCTCAGAAGATGAGTAACGTTCTCAAGCAGGCTCATATGGGGGAAGCAATTCCTGAGACAGTCTGATCCCATACTGTTTAGGCCAGGGGTGGGCAACTCATGCCCCTCCAGATGTTTTGGCCTACTAATCCCATCTTCCCTCACCACTGGCTATGCTGGCTATGGCTGATGGGTTGTAAAGTGTTGGACTGGGAGTCGGGAGATTGGGGTTCTGGTCCCCACTCAGCCATGGAAATTCACTGGGTAACTTTGGACTAGTCACGAACTTTCAGCCCAACCTACCTCACAGGATTGTTGTTGTGAGGATAAAATGGAGAGGAGGAGGGGGAGGATTATGTATGCCGCCTTGGGTTCCTTGGAGGAAAAAAGGTGGGACATAAATGCAATAAATAAATAAACCAAATATCCAGAGGGCCACAAATCGTTATTCAGTGTTTTAAAGGCTAATTCCAGTGGAGAGATTGACAATTAGTAAAGTTCTCGTGAAACTGGATTAGGGCCTAGCTACCAAGGTGGCAACAGCTTTTGGACCAATTTAAGTTTCCAGACTGTCTTCCACACAGTCAACGTTATAGTAGTGCAAACTGAAAGTAAGTAGGGCATGGACAACTATGAACCTTAAGCCATGGTGGCTTGTTTTGATTGTGTGAATCACATCATTGAATTAGGTGTTATCTGCATAATGTTGACATTCCAGCTCAAATCTCTGGATGAGTTCATCTAGCCTTGTCATGTGAATCTTACAAAGCATGGGCAACAAGATGGAATCTCACAATAACCCTGAGGCCAACACCACCCCCAGGAAGGACCAGAACCAACATAAAAACATGCTCTCCTGGTACATCCCAGCCAGGCAGCCCTAAAGGATAGCATGGCAAATGGTATTGAAAACTGCTGAGTGGTAGAGAAGAATCAATACAGCACAGGTCATCCACCAGTTTTGCTCCGTATCTATGTTGGAAACCAGATTGGAATGGATCCAAGTAATCACCTTTGGTATTGTGAGAGACAAAAAACATGCACATGGACAACAGAGGTGGTATCATAAAGACTTGCAAGAAGTTACTCTGAGTTCAGAGCAATTGTGAGAGCAGCATGAAGAAGAAGCAAGATCGATATGACAGAAGTCAATCTAAAGAACAAAACTGGTCAAACTGGTTAGCAGAAGAAGAAGAAGAAGAAGGCTTCTATCATTATCAATGTTGCCCAATGTTAAATGTCAAGTAAAAGAGGAAGAAATCTAAAAAGTTACTGTGGGACTGGCAAGGATTAGATGATTGGCAATATGGATAGAAATCTCTACTATGAAACAGCAAGTGTAAAAACGGGAGTGACACCAATTGAAAGAGAATTTATTTATTTATTACATTTCTATACCACATATACTCTGGTCAGTTCACAAAAATATACATTCATTAAAGGGAACACTCAATAAAATTTAATGGGACACTATTTAATCAGAGGAGAAGGATATAGAATTTGGGGGTGCTGGTATTTGTTTTTAAGAGTGCAGATTTGAAATTGTAAGCTAAGAGTCAAAGAGGGGAAAAGACAAAAAAATGAAGCACAAGGGGAAGGACAACAAGAACAATACTATTTATAAGTCAAGATAGCAGCAGGATCAAAAGTACAAGTGGTTGTTAATCTGTGTGAAATAAGGTACCCAAAAAGAACAAAATTTAACATTGGATTTACAGATGTTATTGGGGGAGGGGTTAATTACATTTGCATCAGCATTGAGGGATCTCTGTTTGGAGCTGTTCAGACTAGCCCAGCAAAAATATCTCTTAAGTGATTTTGGGGTATTATATTTCCACTTTTCTAACTTTTGATTAAATAAATGTCAACTATTGTCTATGGGCCTGTATATTACCAGTATGATTCAGAACTGAACTAGAGGTATCATTGAATAAACAACAGAGGTATACTAATGGGTATATAAAGTTAAATCTAGAAAAAGGGAAGCTAATCAACTAAAGAAGGTATAGGATTGGTCTCCCAAACGTGGTGCCCATGGGCAACAATGCACCCACAGACAACTGCCTTGGCACCTGCCAGGCTTCCTGCCCGATCAGATTTTTTAAAACATTTTATAAAAATCAATTTTAAAAACCTGAAAGGAAGGCATTTATGAACAAGTTGAAAAGAACTGGTCCCAATATAAGATTCCTGTGGGACCCCATTATTTACACCCCTCCATTGGGAGAATTTACCATTTATTCCTACTCTGATTTATGTTCTTTAACCTATTACTGATCCACAAGAGGATCCCTCCTCTTATTCCATCACTGTTAAGTTTTCTCAGGAGTCCTTGGTGAGGGACTTTGTCAAGATCCTTTTGGAAGTCCAAGTAAACAATGTCTACTGGATCACCCCTGTCCACATGTTTACTGATAACTCTCAAAAAATACAAAGGTTAGTGAGAAAGGCCTTACCTTTGCAGAAACCATACTGATTCTTTTTCAGCAGGGCTTGTCCTTCTATATGCTTACTAATTTTCTCTTTAATAATATTTTCAACCAATTTACGTGGAACAAATGTTAAGCTAACCGGCCTGCAATTTCTCAGTTCCCTTCTGGATCCCCTTTTTAAAAATTAGCTTACATTGGCTGTTCTCCAATCTGCTAGTACAGAGGCTAGTCCTAGGGACATGCTACATATTTTTGTTAAAAGATCAGCAATTTCACATTTGAGTTCTTTAAGTACTCTAGGATTGATACCATCTGGGCCCGTGATTTATTACCTTTCAATTAAGGTTGAGTACATCTTTTGTTACCACTATTTGCTTCAGTTCCTCAGACTCCCTTCTTGCAAACATCAGTTCAGGCACAAGAATCTGTCCTACATTTTCTGCATTGTAGACAGATGAAAAAAATTCATCCAGCTTCTCAGCAATTTCCTTATCCTCCCTTTAGTACTCCTTTAACTCCATCATCATCCAACTGACTCCCTAGCTGGTTCCCTGCTCCTGATAGATTTAAAGAATTCTTTATTGTTGTCTTTTATATTGTTAGCGATACGCTCCTCAAAATGCTTTTTGCATCTTTTAGTGAGCAGGTTTGAATGACACAACAGCTCACCATGGCTTAATTTACCCACTGACATATCCCTAGAACTTACTTTTGGAGCCTTGCTTGTCATACACAGCACTTCTGTGGAGAAGTCTGTCCCATTTAGGTTTTCTAGTCTGCTTGATACTATATCCTCTCTGACATACAGAATAACATCTCCAGTACACCCTTTCCTGTCTCTGTCTAGTTCGTACCTTGAGATGACCATATCCCACTGGTCACAGTCAACAGACCATTATAATAACATATTGAGTACACACACATTAATAAAAATACATGATGGTAAAAAGACAGAATACAAAATCTGTAAAAATGCTAATCAATAATTTTTTAAAAGAAATGATAATGATCAAACACCCATGAGTGGTCTAATAAGAATAGCCAGATTCAGATATTTGGCCACTTGCTCAGTAATGGACTTATTGGTGCCCTGGAGTAAAATAATCAAAAGAGACTCAGGAAAGTGACCAGGGAAACATTGTATAATAGGACGTATCAGGTCTTTCCTGGCCTCTTGGTAATAACTGCAGTAGAATAGGAAATGCAAGATGGACACCTCAGCATTATTACAGGGGCAGCATCTATTATTCATTGGAATTTTCTTGAATCTGCCCTCTAATAGCTTGGAGGGGAGAACATTGAACCTTACCAAGAAGAATGCCTTCCTATATTTAGGAATAGTTAACCATTCCAGGTATGGCATTCCATCTTTGCTGGAGTGACCTGGTAGACCCAATGACTGTGGAGAACATGGTCCCCATGAAGCTCCTTGGAGCTCCTGGTGGTCTATGTCCAGTAATCTCTTGTTTAACTGTCAATTCGGCACTTTCTAAGTCCATGGATAGCAAGTAGGCAGGAGAAAGTCCTACAGAGGTGACGTTTTGCTCCACAACTTTTGTCCAAGGAGATTCAAAGGAATCTGACAGTATCTTGTAGGCCAAAGAGTTGGGAGTAAGAACAAAGCTGCAACGGAGCCAAAAATGTATAGAATATATCCATGCAAAGCATTTTAATGAGTTCAGCCCAGCCTCCAGATTGAGAGCAGCTCCAGAAACACACCTAGGAACACCAAATATTAACCTGAGGAAAAGGTATTGAATTCCTTCAAGAGAACTCTTAAAGCAAGGAAACCAGATCGGAGCCCCATACAGAACCTGGGACACAGTTCTGGCTTTAAAAACCCGGGTGGCTGCTGGTAAAAATTTCCCACCCTTCATAAAGAAGAACCGGGTTAGTGTACCCACTGGTTTTCTTCGTTACACCAGGTTTCCACTCTGCTCCCTATATTTAAAATTCTCCTTTATAACCAGACACTCCAGCTCTCCCATCTTAGTTGGGAGGCATCTTGCATTAGCACAGAAATACCTATATATGGTGTTCCTCCACAGGTATCTCTGATGTCTGCATCTTCTGCTATGGCGCTTAGGCCTCTTTGACTGGCTATTGTTTCATCGTATGCTCATGGCCTTTTGTGACAAACAGATTTGCATTCCCCCGCCTCAAATAAATTTGGGAACTAAATCAGCATCAATTTTGTATTGCTTGGGATTAAATTATATGTAAACAAATGGGATTTACTTCCTGCTAATTGGACCAATATAACAATTTCTTGGGGAGAGGGGGTCCCTTTCTCAGAAAGGGCATTGAAATCAAACAGCAGCTTACAAAGAACATGGCTCCATTTGCTCATCCCAGAGCACATAGGACTCTAGATCAGGGCAAACGCATTCAGGACTGAGCTGTACAATCAACTTCATTTTATCAATAAGTATTAATAAATCATATTACCTGTTTATAGAATGGGCTTTGCACACACTGAGTCTAACCCCACGGTTGTGATAGGTTATTATCTAAAAACACATTTCTTTTATGTTGATAGCAGCATAGTTGCCTGACATAGTGTGCAAATAATTGAAAATCTGTAAATCTTAGGTTGGTTTACTAGTCAGCCATAATTAGGAGGTGCCACTGAACCACCCCCAAACTCCTCTGCATGTGCCAGTGAACTCATATCCACTTGGCATTGGAGAATGCAGAAACAGTGAAAGTGTCAGTATGGGGGTTGCTTTGCTTGTTCCAGAGTCAGGGGAGATCTTGTTGCACTGAGCAAATATGCCGAAGTAGGCCTTAGACCCCAGACCAAGTATTCCGTCCCTCAGGGCTGAACTGAAATGCTATGCTCATTTCAAGTTCAGTTCCCAAAAAAATTCTGTGTAATCCTTCTCTCCTCCAGATATACCAAAGATCCAGACCTACCAGGCTACATAGCTACATTCGTCAAGTATGCCACTCTGAATTTTTCTGTGGGATAAACCATAGCTCATAAACAATTTAGCTTATCAAGTTTTCTTTAGCAAGCTGAAATTTAATACATCTCAGATGTTGTTATAATTGATGTTATGCAAAAGTATTAAAATTGGTGAAACTTATTAAAGTTGTTTTTTACTTATCCAAACTTAGCTGTCACAGAAGAAAACTACCCACTCTCTAAGACATAGGTCAGTGTGATAGAGCACATGCTTTGCATGCAGAAGGTCCCAGGTTCAATCCCCGACTTCTCCAGCTGGGCCAGGTAAAGAATCCCACCTGAAACCCTGAAGAGCCGCTGCCAGTCAGTGTCAACAATACTAGCTAGATGGACCATTGGTTTGACTCAGTATAAAGCAGCTTCCTATGTTTCTCTGTTCCTTAGGAGATTATTTCCACAGTCATGGACTGCAACTTGTTGAATTTTTTTAAAAAAAATAAAGTTTTTTCTTCTAAGTCCTAGTGTACTAATTCCATTTTTAAAAACAAAGCCCCTGTGCATTTTTTTTATTACAATGCCAGACTCTAAAGAGACCTACAGTCTCACAGGAGACAATTTCTCAGTTTGACTGTACCATTATTTCTGTATCTTGGGAGTCTCGAAGGATGCAGCAGGGACAGGTAATTATTTTCTGGAGTCTTGACTACAGATAGGAGCAACCAGAATGACCTATTTAACAGCACACTGGAGAATACAGCAAATGAAAGGTAGTTAATTTTATCAAGTTGGATATATCCTATCCTATTTTGATCACCACAAATTCTCAAAACTAGAATATCTGGTCAATCTAGTATAGCTAGTAAGATAATCTTATCACTAGTGACTGCAGTTGCAAATGGATCACTGTTCCTATCTTGCATAACTTGGGTGCCACATAGAAACTGCCTTATACCAAGTTAGACAGTTAGTCTGTCTAGCTCTGTATTGCATTGAATGATTGGCAGCATCTCTCCAGTTTTGGATACAAGTACTTCCTAACCCTATTTGGAGATGCTGAAGTTGAACCTGGGACCTTTTACATGCAAAGTATGTATGTGCTCTTTCACTGAACTATGACCCTTCCCTACAGATCTCCTGCTTTCCTTTATGTTTCATGGTCTTTTAGCTCTACTGTTTACAAACTCTTTGACAACTGAAGGTAACAACTCCATGGATCAATGAAGTAGGCTCTAGTTCATGGGAGTTTATGCCACAATGTGTGAAGTGCCACAACAAGGATCTCTAAATGTTTTATGCTGGACAAATCTACAACACTTAATAATTTTTAAAGGTGTATTTTAAGCACCATCAGCCATAAGCAGGCCTAGTCAAAAGCACGATATATTAAATAGCAATAAACTCTGTGAAGTCATAAACCTATGACCAACCTAACTGGAAAAAAAAGGAAAAGTTCAGCCATTTTCTGTCCTCGGTGACAGGCACGCGAGCCGTAACTCTGAATTGCAACATTAAGTAGGAAAAGCAAGAGAGATATTTATATCGAGTTCCATAAGCCATTTAGCATGCTATAATTATTAATATTAGGTAATAATATTAATAATAGGTAATAGAAGAAAGAGACTGGTCCCTGTCCTGAGCAGTTTACAATCTAAGTTTAGATGATGGAAGAAAACTGGGTCGGGATAAGGGAGGGAAGGTTAATTGTTATTAACAAATAAAAAGAATGAAATGACAAACAGCAAAAACTAGTAAGGGATGAATGTAACCAAACACGCCAACATATATTCACACTTCATTTCAGTTAGGCATGAAAACTTAGGGTTAACCCAACGGCTTCACAAAAAATCTGGGTACTGAACTGGGGCTTAAGGCACCACATAGGTATTCTGAGACAATTACTCATCTTTATGTGCCACTATGAGTAATTGGCCTAACACACATATAGATGATGTGAGGGTTGCAATTTTATGAATACGCGATATTAATAATTTGTGAAAGTATATTTCTTGTTCCCCAGAATTTGGTACACTCATCACATACTTTAGGCCTACCTGAAACATTCAAACAGTTCCTCAAAGTAGACAACAATGTTTGAATAGGAGATCCTGCACATCTTTAATACAGAATCTCCCTTACCCTGGATACTACATTTCTAGCAATGGAGACCCTGCTTTAAAAAAACACCACATACACAGTTAGGATGCTATCTTCTATCCTAGCAGTTGAGATGTTCTTTTACTCTTCACTATAGCTCTATACTGACATAATAGCCTTGTTTGGACATGTGCATTTCCCACTCCTGCAACATTGCTGCAAGGAGATTAGAAGATTCCACTTCCATTTGCAATTAACTGCAGTTTATATGTAGTTACATTCTAACCCAAAACTTTGGTTGTTCTTAACTAAACTCCCAGTCTGTGGACCAGATTGCCTTGCCAGGTTCCCAGTCCAACATACCACCTTCCCTACCAGGGGAAGCCAGGCACCCTTACCTGTCTCTTTTGAGCAAGCTATCTGGCAACACAGGAAAAGACTGATCTCTTCATGCATCACCAGAACACTCTATTTTCTTCTCTGTACCCTGAAAAATAGAGCTTCGGCTATTGGGTGGTATAGAAATGTAATAAAATAAATACTGCACAGAAAAGAAACGATGCAAGATGTACATAAGAGAGCAGGGAGAGAAAATGTAAGAGAACATTGCCCATTTTGGGTACTGGCTATTTTCCCCAAAAAGTTACACAAAAATAAATGCAGCCTTTCGGCTGAAAAGTTTCCCCACCGCAGATTCGGGGGGGGGGGGGGGGACTTTTAACAATGTCTTGAAGTTGGCTTGTTGCCTTAAACCATAGTTAAGATTAATCATAGTTTGTCTGAATTCAGTCAAAACGATAAACTGCAGCTACTTAGAAACAAAAGGGAAAGCTTCCATTTTTCTCTTCAAGGCCATGCGATCTTGAGGCACTGCTAATCTTACAACTTGTAAAGGAGAAAATGTTTAAAATCAAACTGTAGGCAAGCTTTTTATCGTATCTTCAGTAAAAAAAAATTCCCATTAGAGGCCAAACAAATTTTCTCTAGGCCCCACATTTGGGTACGATATAAAACCTAGCAGTAAAATCTTACAACTAAATTCTACAGCCAGCTATCTGATGGAACAGGAAGATATAGACTTTTTCCAGAGGTGAAATTGCTCAGTGGTAAACTACTGCAACAGATTAAAGGGATACATTCTGAACAAATGGAAGCTGTTTTAATCATTCCCAGTCTTATCTAAAGTCCTACATTAAGAACTTTGTTATTTTTACATACAGCAGTTTGGCCAAAGCAATTAATCTCACCAGGTTCTAGTACATAGCTGAGCTCAAAGCATTTGCAATACTGACAGATGAATACATATTTGAAGCCAGCAAGAACAGCTTTTTGGCATTCCATCTTCACCAAGACTGACACTCCATCTTCACAGAACATCAGAAAGAGCCAAACTGAATGTCCAAAAGAGTGAAGATTATTAACTTAATTACAATCCTTCTCATAGAAACTACTGAGTGTTGTTCCATTTCTCTTTTTTCTTCTCCATCTCCTCAGCACCCACATTGATGCCACTGTTTGCAATTATAATCATTGCTTCAATAACCCTAATTCTATGATGAAAGCTGCATAGGCTACATGTAAAATGTAATTTTAAAGAAAACTGTATCCAAAACCTGAAACATTCTGCATTTAAAAATCAGGAACAATAATTCAAGATTTGTAAAAGAGGAAAATGTATAGTTATGTTATACCAGCTCCATTTTCCTCCCAATAATAATACTCATAATAATAAATTTATTTCTTACCTGCCTCTCCCTCTGGATCGAGGCAGGGTACAACAACAAATACAACACACACACACACACACACACATACATACATATATATATATATATAGGATATAAAATGAAATGAAACATGTGATCTAACAAGTGCAACTAAGAACAGAGAAATTTGGGGATGGAGAATGAATCACTAGGATAATCTGCAAATAAAGGATCATGGTTAGCAACATAATGTTTGGTTCACATGATAACTACAGCCCACCATAGTTGCAGGTTGCAGTGTATGCCAGCTGGCAGTCATTTTAAATATTCAAGCTGCGATGGGTAATCTCCATAGCTTATCATGATGTCTAAATCTGGCAAGGGTGGGTTGTTGGTGCGGTTAACGAACTACTCACAGCCCATGGACTGCTTTAAAGTTATGTGTGGTTTGTTAAAAAGCCCATCCTTGCCAGAGTTGGACATCACAATAAGCCATGGCAGCCACCTGCCATGGCTTGAATATTCAAAATAGCCACCAGCACATGCCACAATCAACTGTGGGCTAAATAAATCATGGTAGGCAGCGGTGATCATGCAAATCAGGCCACTGCATTCTGTAAACCAAGTCTGACTTTTCCATCCCTCTCTCTGTCTGACAAAATAGCACTGCCCTGAGTTGACAGAAAATAGATTTAATTGTTTTATAACATGTCGTTCAAGATTTCAATAAGACAGTTGCCTTCAAGACAGACTATTGATAGATTCCTGCCCAACCTTTTTTACTTTTATACTGCTAGGTTTTATTGTGGTTTTACTTTTATACTATAGTTTTAAATTTAAAATTTTATATTGTATTTTATGCTGTATTTTGTGGTTATAATTAAGCAGCATGGAAATGTAATAAAGACAAAAGATTTCCCCACTATCAAGAAACACAGATAACAGAATGAATGCCATTTTCTTGGTGGAAAGGCAGAGTATAAATCAAATAAATAAATAAATTGACAGAGTTTACTCTCCATAAGACCAAGCAAATCTAATTGAAAAAAAGAATTCGCTTTTAGAAGCCAAAGGAAGGGGGGCACAGCAAAGGAAAACTTATCTTTTTGTATCTATACTCATTATTTTAAAGGGAAAGTAGATACTATGATGTCCTACTAGTTTCCAGTATTATCAAAAACAACTTACTATGTTATACTACTTGCCATAATAGGAAGGATCCATAGCCTGCCTTCCCATTTGTGCTCACTTTTCTTGAATTGTAGCACTTAAAGATCATCACAGATGTCCAACATAAGGCCTATGTAAGCCTGAATATGTGTCTCCTGTTGACTTTTTGTGCATGCTTGGCAGGATACATTTAATACATTCAAACCAAGATGCATGATTAAACAGCATTACCTGCTTACAACCAAAATTGCCAAGTATCTATTATTTATCTGTCCAGACAATGGAGAAAAAAATCCTGGTCATCCCACACATCTTGGCTTAAGTGGCTGGCATGCATCTTTCACCTTTTCCCATAGTTACTACTTCCTGTCGCTATTGTCTACGTAATTTAAATATCCATGAACTTTTCCTTCCCCATTCTACAACAACTGATAAACTGTACACACTGTGATACTAATCGTGTTAGGAAGGTAAGTGAAGATGTGCTGACACACAGCCTATCTACACTACTGCTTTAAAACAGTTTATAACAGTTTTAAACCAGTCAATAACGGTTATTAACCGGTTAAAAACTGTTATAAACCATTTTAAAGCAGTAGTGTAGATAGGCTCACAGAGTGAATTTACTTCTAGGTCACTTCTGCAAGTTTACTCTGTAGATTTCTTTACCCAACTGCAATTCACTACCATACGTGAAATTACTTAGTTGCCAAATGGAAACTTCTTCTAATGCGCTGTTCTTAAAATGGTGGTCCTAGCAGACTTACATAAGCCAGGGAATGTACTTGGTAGCCAGTTTTGCTTTCTCTGTCCCTGCAAGTCTGTTACACTTCGCAGTCCTGGGACAGAGGACACATGTGCCCCAAATATTCTATGGGAGCATCTTTTTCACTTTGTCATTTTCTGGCTACATTAGGAGAAGAACAGAACAGTGTTCTTGCCAACTGCCCACTGCTTCTTCCAACTGCTGGACCTAGCACAGCTAGAAAAAAAATACACCTGGGAATTCCAGTGGTTGTGGAAATATCAAGCAGGGTGAGGAGAGACGAAGAGCAGTGCTATACAGATCTGCAGACTGCAAAGAGTGTTGGGACCATGTGAGAACTGGGAGGTGAAGCAGGGAAGCATACATATGCTTTCTGAGAGGTTAGGGTATAGTCTAAGTTTACAGGTATTTACAAGTTTTGGAAAAAATGTACTGGTCAGCCACTGATCATGCAAGATGCTAAACTTAGCAAGTGCCTCTCCATACATCCTGCCAGCACAAGTTGTAATTAGGTGTGAAATGCCTAAGACTCTCTTGAAAAAGCAGCTGCAAAAGATTCAAACATAAGCCTGAAATCTATACATTTTGTTCAATAATCTCAGAAACATTTGCTGAAAAATGTAGAACATTTTGAGCATTACAGCCACACAAACTAGATAAGAATCAAATTTAAGCACAGAAATATTGCTTAGCTTTCTCAAGATCTTGTTAGTCAAACAGGGACAAACAAACAGCATTTCAAAATTCATAATCCTTCCTCCACAGTCCAATCTAAGCTACAGCCATATAAGAACTGAAAGGGTGATTGAATCCAGGCAGAGTCCCTAAATCAGAGCATGATTTTCCTTGCACTAATAGCCCAAACTATGATTCCCTAGCCAAGATCATATCTCTAGGATGTTCTATACATATTACTTTCCTATCTTCACAGAGCTCTGGGGCTGAGCTAGGAAAAACTCTTTCTTAAACAGCAAAATCAGAAAGAAAGATCATATTAATTTAAACAAATCAGCACCACATCAGCCTAGTGATATACACTTTAATATATGTATGTAACTCCAGAAAAGGCAAAAACTCTCCAGCCTTTATATGTGTAATCACTACAATGACCTTTGAAATGTCATGGAGGTCAATAGAACTGAACAATACTTAAGGACCACTTATACAAACCTAGTATAAAGCACGTTAAAATAACAGTTTTTTGAAGCATGGATACTTTAGTACTCACTACCTGCTAGTTATAAAGGTTATGATAATGATGATTTATTGCATTTATATCCTGCGTTTTTTCTCCAAGGAACCCAAGGCAGCGTACATAATCCTCCTCCTCCTTTCCATTTCATCCGTACAATTACCCTGTGAGGTAGTTTGGACCAGTCACAGACTCCCAGCCCAAAGTCACTCAGTGAGCTTCCATGGCTGAGTGGGGACTAGAACCTGGATCTCCCAACTCCCAGTCCAACACTCTAACCACTACACAACACTGGCTCTCTCTAATATGATAATCTGATATTATTAAGCCTTCAAGATACTTCAACAGTTTATTATTGCTGTTATAGTTATTTCTCACCACTGCCTGGTTTGGAGCAAAGGGATGATGAATACAACCCTGAACACAGTTAGACTGCTTGAATCCCTTATTATATAGTTTTAGTAAACTGATTAAGAGCCAATTAAAGGGGAAGGAGTCTGGATCCTAAAACCTAAGAGACCGCTTCCTCTTGTATGACCTTCACGATCCAGCACTCTCTAAACATTATTCATGTATCGGATTTGAAGAACAGCACACAGAAAGATGTTCTCAGAGATCACACCCCAGCTTTATTATTCCTCTTCAGCTGTGCCAAAAGAGGGAACAACTAGAATACATTATTATTTGGGTAAGCATTTGGTGGTCTGGATAGGCAAAAGTTTATATTGGTGATAATATAATGTGTGGGTGTGCACACACACTCTTTATATTTACGGATCCAGATATTACCACTAGCCTGTAGCAAACAAACATGTTTACATAAGCCATACATCCATTATTCCTTATTTACTTCCTGACTTCATAATAGAAAAACATCTTCCTTGGCAAATCTGTAATCTGACATCCTCCCTACCCCCCATCTTCATCCCTTGATGACCAAACAGCATGAGAAAGTGCAGGTTTCAACCGATAAAGAGGAGGAAATGGGTCTTGAGAGCTTTATACTGCATTGAGCATATTTAGACTTCATAAATGTGCGACTTTTTCTGTTTGGATCATTTTTCTGCCTCTCAGTTGTAGTGACAACAAAGTTTTCAGTTTCTTAAGAAAAGATACCTGGAATCATAGTTTAATTTGAATAAAGGCTTATGAGAAGGACAAGGGTAACTTATATGCATATGCGCAGCAATATATACCAAGATGTGGGGAAAGAACAAGCTTTAGAAGAGTCTTCTACAAGGCATCCAGTGTAAGCCGTTCATATCCCTTATCGTTCTGGGTTGTAAGGGTTCCCCCCTTTTTTAAAGATCCAAATGTCAAGCAATATGACCGATGGTTTGTCGCTGCTACTCCCACCAGCTTCTTACCCTATCCTACACACATATATCCTTGCACCCTACCATATAGAGGTTAGTACAGACAGGCTAGTACATCTGTCAGCCTTTTCCCCATTCCCCAAGACTGTATGGGTGGGTTTATAATTTAAAAGGTGCCACCCAAAAAAGCGGCTTAAAGTTTTAAAAATAAATTAATAAAATTATGCACAGACATCTTTTAAAATACATAAATAAAAGGTTTATAGCCATCTTAGGATTCTGTCTTATGTCAACTCTAAATCAGGGATGGGAAAACTGCTAGCTGGCTGTGGCCTGTAATGCTGTTGTATCCAGCCTGGCGTCTCCCCTGCTCAGCCCCACTCAACCCTGTGCAGCAATTACAGGCTGGACGTCAACAGGACCTCTTTTTCTCAAGTATATTTGTCACACAAGGGGAGAGAGAAAGAGAACATGAATGGATTGATGGGGGATGGGCTGTATGTATGAGAAAAAGTATGGGGGTTGACTTTAGCCCCACCCATCACTGGCATGCAACGTCCAATGGAATGCCCCTATGGGAATGCACCCTTTGGGGAGAGGGAAAAGTTCCTGACCCCTGCTGTAAATAAATGTGTTTCATCTGCTCTTTCTCCAACAAATAAGTTAAGGTGCACTGACATTGAGAAGTCAATCTTTTGTGATCAACTATAATTAGGTATATTTTAGAGCAGCCTGCTGAGGCCCAAAGATTCTATGTAAATGCAGCACTAGAAATAATGGGTTGCTGTATCCAGTCCATCTACTGACAGAAGGCTCTTTGATGCAGCAGAGGCTTTCATCAGCAGAACAGGAACGGAGGGTGTTGTTTTTTTAACAATTCTCCCACATCCCCCAAAATCTGCTCCAGAAGGTTGGGGATCCTTTCTGAGTCACATGGGAGACAGCACAGGGGGCTGTGGGGGGGAGAAGGGAAATCAGTAAAAATCACCTCCTTCCATGTTCCGCTAATTGAGGGATCCATGGCATCTAAGTGCTTTCTGTAAGCAGAGGAACACCATAGGATGCTGGACATCAGGAAAAACTTCCAGACTGTTAGAGCAATATGACAATGGAACCAATTACCTAGGGAGGTCATGGGTTCTGCCACACTAGAGGCGTTCAAAAGGCAGCTGGACACCCATCTGTCAGGTATGTTTTAAGGTGGATTCCTGACTCGATGGTCTTATAGGCCCCTTCCAACTCTACTATTCTATGATTCTATGGATGCAACTCAATATATCAAACTTATATGTACTCCAAACCTATACTGTATTAAACTCATTTTCGAACTGAATAGAGCATTACATATGCAGTATTTTGGGACATTTCTGCACGTCTAGGGGAATGTCAGCACTCCACATTGGCATGCCTCTAAATGAGTTCCAGTTATGCACATTTATATTTATTGCTACCCCATCTTTTAAGGCTAGTCCTCACAAGGTGTCTAACAATAGAAATGTTAAAGACAAATATAATAGTGGGATGAACAACAGACAATGAAAACAGCATCAGGTAAAATCAGATACAGAGGTCAAATGAACAGAAAGCTTGGCAAAATAAAATAGTTTTTAGCATCTACTTAAAAGGCTGCAAGAAGCTTAAAGGCTAAGCAGAATTCTCAGGGGAGACAGGGCCACAAATGTGAGGCCATCACTATGGCAAGAGGGTTTAATTTTTGTTAGAAATCATTTCCAGTTTATATAACTGTATTTATGTAAAAGGCAATTGCCAACGTTCAACATGTCACACAGGCAGGGGGATTCTCAACAGCTAGGATCGCTGGCATCACCAGAGACAGGAAACAGATTTAGCCCACATCAGAAAGATGGCACTGAGTGCACCCCATGTCTTTGACCCATAGGAGTGAATGGCCCCCATTCACCCCTATGGGGGAAAGTAAAGCTCTCTTTTGGGGTTCAGCATTGAGGTTGAGGGCAAAAATCCAAGCTCTATCCTGGCACCAGGAGCAACAGGAATTCTATGGAAAAGGGGAGGAGTGTGATGTCCAGAGCACACAAAGAGGCAGTACATTCCAAGGGTCTCTTGCATTTTACAAGCCCTGGACAGATACTCACACACACAAACATCACAATGGACATTTTGCTAGCAATTACAGAAAACTGCAAACAGCTGGGTTTCACTTCTAAGACTGGTATTAAGGTCCAATAATTAACTTTTAATCAAACAATCAAAAACTTGAATCCTAGGAGGGTAACTTTTTACTACTCTGGAACAAAGTAGATTTTGCCTGGATACTATGTGTATTGCGTTAACTGAATTCTCAAAGAAAATTACTTCTGATGAAGAACCCTTAAAGGAGTAAGTGTTCAAAAAATTATTAACCCCAAACACACAAAACAGATATTAAAACAAGTATTATATCACCAACAAAAAAAGCTACAAATCAAAGCCACATGATCTGAAGTAGTCCTTCCACATCAGTGGGTACACAGTATGTTTTCCCCCTAAAATAAGAACCACATGAATCCACAACCAATATTTTTAATCCACAACCAACTAACAGGTACCAAACAGTCTGCTGTAATGCAGTGTAACTACCACTGCCTTGCTGCTAGTCAATAGGCCAGTTTGCACAACACAACAGCCAATCGTGGGTTAATTTACCTGCGAGGAGCTGCAGTACATGTCAGCCGCCATTATTAATATGCAAACCTCGCCCGGAGGTTGCCATGGCTTGTCGTGTCATTTAAACCTGGCTGGTGGGGGTTATTTGAGAGTTACACAATCCTTGTATAATCCTAAAACAGACCATGCACTATGGAATTAATTAACCAGTATTGTGCCAGTATTGTAATGTCTTTATCAAATCTATGGTGAGGCCACATTTGGAATGCTATATACCAATGTGTAACCTCATCTCAAAAATGATATAGCAGAACCATAAAATGTGTTAAAAAAGGCAACCAAGGGATTAGAACACCTTCCCTACAAAAAAAGGCGAAAGCTTTTGGGGTTGGAGTTTTGGAGAGGCGGTATGCGGGTTTGCAAGGGGTAGAAGAGCGAACGAGGAAAGGTGGGGGGGGGGGGGGGACCCAGCAAGAAAGAAAAGAAAAAGGAGTGAGGAAGAGAGACATTTCTAGATTCTCCGTGCCCAGGATTTGGGGAGGATGCAATGAGAATATGCCTTAAGAGTGCCTTAAGAGCACACATTTCCCTACAACCTATAGAATGCAAACCCAGGATGCTAATTAAAATATTTTTAAACTGAATAAACTTAGCTTTAAAATGTAAAAGGGGAAATATCTTGCTCATAGGGTTTGTTGCAATCAAATGCCCAAAGAGAGAAGCTTTCAGACTATTTGTAGATAGTGACCAAGTTTAGTTAAAGTATTTATGTGAAGTTATAAATTACATAACGAATATGTCTTCACACTCCATGGTACTTGGCCCATCAAAAATGACCAAAAAAATAGAACAGACACACCAAAAAGCCTTTTAACGTAATTTTATCTCAACAATGGAAATCAAATAGCAATCATAAAAAACCTCTCAGTGGTCCAAAACGTGATACCAGCACATGATGAATTTCCTGAAGCAAACCTTAATGCTCCTTCATTAAGTGTATGGAGGTTTATGTTGTGTTTTTCCCTTGCATGTGAGAAAATTTTGAGAGCACCACAAATTAATCTGCTAAGCAGAATCTAGCGTGTCAGCCATATTGTAGGAGAAACTGCAGCAAAACCTTTGCCTTTATAAAGCCTGACAAACAAAACCTTGATGCAGTCAGGTAATATCAGGCTCCCTTATATACTTGTAAAGCCCAATTACCATATCCCAAACTAACCCAACTCCCAAACACAAAAAAGCCAATAAATCCTCCCCAATTTCTCTAGAACTTTTAAAATGAACAAAAAATACGTTTACAAATAAATGGTACACACATCTTCAAATAATAATATAACAATAATAATATAAATGACTTACTCTGCATTAAATCCATTCACATGCAAGATCCGCATCTGTTTGACAATTGTGCTTTTACCAGATTCACCAGCACCTAGAAAATGAAAATAAATCAGTTTCAGAAGGAAGCAGATGAGATCCAGGGACACGTGAGTTGTTTCTATTCAAATCCACGAACCTGGGTTACTCACCGCAAGACTGAAAACTGAAAGGAAATAAAAGTAGTAACTGCCACTGGAAACAGTGACTGTAGCTAAAAATAAATGTCCAGCTGAAGTCATGTGTCAGAGCTGAAGCCCGGAATATTTCACTATCCATTTTTTCCCAATGTCTTCATCAAAACAAACAGAATGGGAAAACTGAGGCAGGGGTAATTTCAATATCTTGGAGGGAAAAGTGAGTCATCGCAAACAATTACCTCTTCAAAGCAGAGGGGGAGAATGAAAGAGTCACTGCAGTTGGTACTTGACCCAAGCACTTGCCAGTCGTGTCTGTTAAACCATCACACCTTTAATCACACCGTAAGGCAGTTAAATGCACTGAAACCAAGGACGCGGACATTGCCATTTGAAAACACAGAATTCTGCCACCATTCAGCTACAGTGCTGCATAAAAGCATCCTCCTGCTCTCCATCTGCCATCTGCATCCTTCAAAGAAGCCTCCCATCACCTCCACATGCTCTACACCCCCCCACACACAGACCCGTCAAGTTGCAAATCAAATTTGCATTTTGAAAATGCCATTTTGTTCACCCCATGAGAAAAAGTCCTTCATTCTGCTTCCTACAAGTAACCCCTTTCTCTTTCTCCACTCCACACACAAGAAAGCCCCCTTTCTCCCAGTTCAGTCAGCGTGTTGCACCCACTCAGTCTGCACAGTGGAAGGTTTGAGCCACAAAATCTGGCGGAGATATTCAAACACTCCAGTTGTTAGCTTTCAATATTTCAATATAAAAGCTTACTATTATTATTTTTTTGCAGGAACACAAGTCCTGCCCTGCTGATACAGATGCTCTAGCATCTTTTTGTAATTCATTTTCCTATAACGATTCCATAAGCCTCAGAAAGAGGAGACATTTACTGAGACCAAGCAGGACAGTAACCACGAAGGCACCGTTTCTATTTCTCCAATGCCAGGCTTTCCCGGCACTGACAGTACAAACCTCCATTTTGAGTCTCATACAAAAAAGAACTACATTTTAACATCTATATATCAAAGTATATGTTTCTGGGGAAGTCTCTAATTTCCCCCTTCCCTTTCAATGTTCTAATCTGCACAGACATCCAAGCTCCCCCTCCCAACTATCCATTATTAATATCCCCTTCACTATTAATACCATTGGCCTTCTTCAAATCTAACCAAAAACATTTTAATACCAAAAATAGAGGACCTTCACATCCTTCCACCACCTACCACGCCATTCTTGATAAATAATGGTGTAAAACAGGTTCAGTAGAATTTCTACAAGGCAGACAAGTAATTGCATAAAATACTTGCCAGCCACGGTGCTGTAATATGTAAAAAAATCAAACAATCTACACTACCAAGTAATAAGAAAGCCAAATCAAAAGCAAGGGTGTTTCCTCCAACCTTCCATCCTCAAGATGTATCATGATATATCCTATTACAGGGAAGTGCCTAATTATTTTAGCTAAGACTGACTGAATTTTTAACCCTAACTCTGATATTTCTAATAGCCATCTACAAAAGATTGAAGTTCTTATTTTTCTCACACATAATATTTTGCATATAAATACAAAGCATAGCACATTTATCACTTGTATGTCAATCAAATGGTTGTCTGATTGAGACATTACACTGAGGGTCCCTAAGATGGATATAGCCCTATGAAAAAGCATGTTATGTGTCCTTTTTACAGCATTATTCTTAATGTGTTCACAACATACTGAAATATTATTAATGCTGTGCATTTGTGCTTTTCCTTTTGGATTTTCTATTTCACACCATAACGCCACAGATGTCACACCATTACACTGAATGTCTTAAGGACTATATATAACTACAGTTTTTAAAACCACCATATCTGGGCCAGTCATATTTCAGACACATGAGGAAGCCATGTTCTAAATATGAAGAGCCTGCCAATTTTCTCCATGCAGTTTTCTAATAATCATAGCTTCAAAAAGACACGTACAGAGCAAACCCATATGTCTACTCAGAAATAAGCCTTACCTACTGTGTTGAATGGGACTTACTCCCAGGTAAGTGTGTATGAGATTGCAACCTACGTCTATATGCTTCCATTTTGAATATTTAAGCTGCAAAACTGATCTACATCCTATGTCTTAAAACATAATTGCACAGAAGTGAGCCCAATTGATTTAAATAGATATTTTCAAATATGCATTCTTAAGATTGTAGCTCTTATGACACTTCTCTACACAGGCATTGTGCAGACATTAAAGTCAAATATTTCCCTCCAAGTTATGCCAAAAAGGATCAACAAACCCTTTAACACCGTACAATTCTTATACATTAATTTTAGAGCCTTTCTCCAAACTAACAATGAAAAAGGCCTACCCCACACCATATTTCCATAGCACATCCTCAGCTTAGAACTCATTTTCACCATTTTAGCTACCACCAAAAGTATCTATTGAAACAGCAGTAGCTTCTCTTCCTTTTCCTCCTCCAAAAACCTTAGTCCATTCATAAGCAGTACTCTAGGATTGTTAGGATACTAACATGTCACATAAATTGTATGTCAGCAAATGGAATAATATTCATTTCATGATAACCCAGAGGCTTCAGGTAGTATTTTGGAAAGTACACCAAATAGGCCAACACTTGATATTAAAATCTGTATGTGGAACTAAACCTGCAGTGCAATGCCCCAAAGCTTCTCCCCAACTCATTTTCCAACATTAATGATGACTATAAAAGTGACATAGGACGAATGCAAGTCTGCATTCAAAAGCTTCCTTTTCTGCTTCCACTTTCAGTCTCTTTTCCATCTAAATCCCCACAGAACTATCATTCCCCCCACTCCCCATTTATCCAGAATACACTCCATTCTCCCCCCCAAACAACACCATACTGCAAAACTCCACACACTTCCTGCAAGAATGTGAGTGCTATGTATGTCCCCAATGGGCAAAGGGTGAGGCCAAATTATCTTGATATCCCCTATCCCCATCTATCACATTCACTTCATTCCCCACTAAGGCCTTACATGCAGCAAGCACATCCATTCAAGTGCCGAACAATCTGCTGCAACCCCCCAAAATCATGCCACCAGTATAGGCCCAATATATATTCCTTATTTAAAAATGACTTTCCACTTAATCATCACTGACAACCCCCTCAACCAGTAATAGTGCTAGACTAATGGTTTGAAAATAGGGGTGCACCACATAAACCCCTTTTCCATACAGTATTTAATTATAAGTATGGAGTGCAGAGGGAAGAAAAGATAGAATGAAACAAGCTTTATATATTAACCATGTTTGCGGGGCAAGGAGACTAAAAAACTAGAAGGCCAAGCAGATATAGATTATCTGCAACTAACGATCTTTCGAAAATAAATTCTGAGAGTAGGACGAATTCGCCATTACAAATTATACACTGGGGGGGGGGGGGCACGGTGTGAGAATGACAGACAAGGAAGAGCAAGCAGTCCTTTAATCATCATCCACTAAGGGAGTTTTCTCGAGGGTGAAGATAATTAAGCAACCTGGTTTATTCTGCGTTCATGAAAGGGGCAGTAAAAAAACCATAAGGGAGGTGGAGGGGGATTGCGGAGAAGGGACACGACCCTCTCTCATTTACCCCCGACGCCTAAACAGCTACCCTTCAGCTCCTGACAACTAACTCCCCCACCCCACGCGCCTTTTAACCATGACTGCAGTACGAGGAGCCAACGACTGAGGGCCCGAGGCCTACTTTCTCCCAGGCCCCTTTTGCCTTTTTCTCCTCACAACCGAGGCGTTGGAGAGACCCGCGTCCTTTCCTTTCTTCCCACAGCCCCAGGGGTGGCTCGTCCCTGTCAAGCCGAGAGGGACTCCCTTAAATTCCTACACCGCCCCCTCCCCCAAAAGCCCCTTCTTCTCCTGGCGTGCGGTCTTCAACCTATGCCTTGTGGGGCCCATTTCCTTCGGGGGTTAGGAAAAGGCAGGCAAGGCAGGGCAGGGCCCCACCTCTCCTCTTGCCCAGTCACTGCTGGGCCCCGTTATTGCCGCCCAGCCCACCCCACCCAGGCCTTGCGAACGACGTTGCCCGCTCCCCGGAGGGCGGTCTGCCCCGCACCCATTTCTACCAGTACCCCCCCCCTCACCCACCCACACACCTCAACCACCGCCTCCGCCCGCGCGCCCTTACCCAGTAAAAGGAGCCGGTGCGTGGCCCTATAGACCTGCTTGTCCTTCTGCAGCTGCTTCTCGATTTTCTTGTTGGCTTCTCGCTGCGCCTTCTCTTCGTTGCGCTGATCCTCAGTCTTGCTGTTCCCCAAACAGCCCATCTTGGGGGGCGGAATGGAAGGGGGAGGGGGGATTGGGGGAGGGGGAGGTTGGGGGGGGTAAAGGAGGGGGGATGCAGGAGGGAAAGGGTGGGGAGCAGGAAGCAATCGGGGTTCACTGGAGAGAAGGCTGGGAGGACGGGGCGGGGGGGAGTCTCTCTCCTTCCCCCCCTTTTTTTATTTTATTCTTCTACTCACAGCTGCCGCTGCCCAAAGACATGGAGAGCGCGGAGCCTACTACGGGGTGGGGGAAGCGATGACTTTGCTACTGCTCAAGCCGGGCCTCCTCCACCTCCTTCTCCCCCACACCTCGGCCAGATCCTCTCGCAATGCAGATCCTCTCTTTTCTTTTTTTCCCAAGAAAGAAAACGAACAAAAGGGGGGGGGGATTGGGGGGTAGGGGAAAGGAGGGACAGTTGGCAACCGCCAAAAGAGGGGGGGGGGTGATTCTCCGCAGGATCACGGCTTAAAAAAAAACCCACTGTCTCCCTTTCACCCCCCTCCCCCAAAAAAGCCTGCAGCAGGAGCAACAACAAAATTAGGGTGTTGTTTTCTAAAAATATATCTCACTCTCTCTCCGGCTTCCACGCCACCCTCAATGGTGGGGGAGGGCAAAATAATATTGAGACGTCTCTCTCTTTCTCTCTCTCTCTCACACACACACGCTCCTTTTTCCTTCCTTTCTCTCGCCTCTCTCTTGCTATATATAAATCCTCCTTCGGATCCACGGCAGCCAGGCTCCGAGCAAAGAAACCTCCCCAAATCCTGGGCACGGAGAATCTAGAAATGTCTCTCTTCCTCACTCTTTCTTTTCTTGCTTGCTGGGGTTGTTGTTGTTTTCCGCCTTTCCTCGCTCGTTCTTCTACCCCTTGCAAACCCGCACACCGCCTCTCCCCCCCCCCCAAAAAAGGGGGTGAAGCGCCCGAAGGGGTCAAAGCCAACCCTTCGGCTACTAGCTGGCAAAATGAGTCCCCGCGTTCCTTTCTGGGCTGGGTAGATTTTCCTCCTTCTCTTGATATGCGGCGACGGCCGCGGCGCCTGTTGTCGCTTCTTCCTGCCCTAATGGTGGTTGTTCTAATCCAAGGCCCTCTTCTTCTTCTTCTTCTTCTTCTTCTTCTTTTTACCTCCTCTCGCTGCCGTTGCTCTTGCTTTTTCACATTAGGTTTCCAGACGGCTGAATCCTCTTTTGCTTCTCCGGCAAATGCGTGGTGGAGCAAAGGGGTAAAAGGGAGGAGAGGTGGGGAGGGGGAGGAAAGAGAGAGGGAGACAGAAGAGAAGAAAAGGCAATTTCGATCTCCTTCCCCCCCCTTAAAAAAAAAAAAAAACTAGCTCCCCCTATGCGCAGCTGTCCTTCGGCCCCCTATTTCATTTTGCCTCCTCTCTTTTGTATCTCGCCGGGATTTCTTATTCTTTTTTAAAAAAAATTATTGAAATCTACAGAGGAAGGGGAGCGAGAGGGAAGGAGAGATGGGGTGGGGCAAGGCGAGCTCACACTGAACCATGGGAACTCAACCATTCACATGATACCCAAACGTCAGGAGTTAACTGGCGCCCTCTTCAAACACCCACAGGGAAAGGCAGACATGGGGACAAGCGGCGGCGGCTGCACGCGTGTGATTGCCTGCTCCTGGCTCTCTTGACACGCCCAGATTACGGGGGGGGGGATGGGTTGTTTTGAATTCGGGGGTGTTGCGGGGGAGGAAAGACGGGTTGTGTGTCTTTTGCAAGAAAATTTGCACTTTCTCTTTATGCAGCGACGTTCCTTTTTTGCCCGATTAGAATCCTGAGTTATTTACACTTACGCAAAATGTAATTGAACAAAAACCGGGTCTTGGGGGCGGGTGGAAAAGGGGGGGGGGCGCAAAACACATGGTGTACTGTAAAAGGGCAAATCTTAACTCTTGGGGATTCTGTTCCAAATTCCATCAAGAATTTAGGAGTAATTTAAACAGGGAAGTGGGGGGGAGCTTGAACAAGATCTGTGAGTTGTTAAGCCACCACGGGGTTCCTGGGCAATTAAAGCAAATGAATAGTACTAATTAAAGGGAAAAGGAAGTCCCTAGTGGCCATGCAGGGGGATCATGGGTCAGGTTGGCTGAAGAAAGAATGAAAACAGCGGTAGCACCTGTAGCCTGACCCAGCCAGGAGGGGAGAGAAACGGGCCCCGAAAAATAGAGACACACACTTGTCAAAGGCACTGGAGGCTGTTTTGGGGAGGGAGGGAGAAAGCAGAAAGAGATTGCGGGAAGGGAACGTGTGATGGCTGTGCAGGAAAGAGAAACTGTACTGCAGCCTTCCACGACCTGGTGCCCTCTGGATGTGTTGGACTACAGCTCCCATCGTCTCCCAGCCAGCATGGTGGGGAGTTGTAGTCCATCATATCTGGAGGGTGCCAGGTTGGGGGAAGGATGCTCTACACCAAGCAGGATATGTCACTTTGAAAACGGGTTGAAAACTGTATAAGGAGTGTGTCCTAAGTACTCAACAGTTGTCCCTACGGTTATAAACCACTTTAAAGCAGTAGTGTAGATCCTGCCATAATTTTTCTTTTTAGCATTCTTCTGCCACAATCACATGATATTCACACATAGATCCTCCATGCTGATTAATATAGAAGTATCATCCCTGTTTTGTTCTCCCCATGTAAATTAGGATCCTGAGTTCATGTATCATTAAGCACTAAGAAGTGTGGAATAACCCCCCTATTTAGTTTCCCTGATCATAAGGCAGGGTGATTAAGAGGGGTTAAGCTACAGTACATCTAGTTAGGTTATTTATAATTACATTTTATGCGACATATACAGGATCTTGCACATAATTAATTTGCCTCCAGTAACAGTACTCATACTTAAAAGTTATATAGCTTTTTAGACTGTTAATGTGTTTCACATTCATTATTTTGTTGTAAACCATCCTGTAAGCTAAGTCAGTATTTCCCCCATATTGGATATGATCCATTTGAAAAATATTTGTCTGAGCTTAGACACAAGAAGCAGTTTATACCTAATTAATTTGTATGTTTTTCTGTTGTTTGATCGTGAAAATTATGTTACTTTGTGTGTTTCCTTATTTTATTTATTATTATTTCTGTGTTATTACTTTTATATCCTGACTTTTTTCCTCTTATAAGGAACCCCAAGTCAGCTTACATGG
The DNA here is from genome assembly GCA_029215795.1 of Anniella stebbinsi. Classification (NCBI taxonomy): domain Eukaryota; kingdom Metazoa; phylum Chordata; class Lepidosauria; order Squamata; family Anniellidae; genus Anniella; species Anniella stebbinsi. The sequence goes on from JARDYH010000004.1 coordinate 16,131,370, forward strand.
TCAATCTCCTCTCTCTTTTATCCTCAACTCTGTGAGGTAGGTTAGGCTGAGAGTCATGACTGGCCCACAGTCACTCAGTGAGCAGTGTCTAGAATCCAGATCTCTCAAGTCCCAGTCCAACACTCTAATCACTACACCACACTGGGCCTGTTCAGACAACATTTCAGGCTCTGTGGTTAGCAACACTGTGTTTCTCTGGGGTTAGCACTAACCACAAGGCGTGTTGTCGCACACAACACTTTAAGCCACGGTTAGAGTCACTAACCCTGGTGCAGACGGTCCGACTGGGGTTAGTGAGTGAGCGGGGTTTAGCAAAATGCATCGCACAAGACACCTTAAATCCTTCTGCTTAACCAAAAGCCTTAAACAGCAGGGTTTAAGGTGTCTTCTGAACAGGCCCAATGGCTTTTATTTGTGCTGGCAACCAGGAAATTGACAGCTAAATTTGTTGCTCAACTCTGAATGTCCATTCTGAATTTTAATGACTTGTAGCTGAACAATAAAATTATTATTATAGCTACATTTTATTTTATTTATTGAAACATCTGTATCCTGTCCTATATCTTTGGGATCTCAGGGCGGCATAAGATAAAATCAAACAGTATAAAACAATAAATAATGCACATAGCTAAAATGTATTAAACCATCAACAAGCTAAAACCAGTAGAAAACTTAAAAGCAATAAAATCAATTTAAACTATGTGCAGCTTTAGCCCTCAAAGGCTTTGATAAAAAGCCACATTTTTACTTGGTGCTGAAACGAAGCCAGCATCAGTGCCAGTTGGGCCTCCAAGGGGAGGCCATTCCACAATCGGGGGGCCACAACACAGAAAGCCCTCTTCCCTGTCCCACCATAATGCATGTCTTGCATTGGTGGGATGCAGAGGAGATCTCAAATCTCGGGCAGGCATATATAGGGAAAGGCTTTCTGAAAGCCACATAGAGGCACAGTTTGGATGTCACGATAAAGAGAAGGAACCAAGTGGAAATATTTGGGCAACATCCATGAGCACAGTGTTTGATTCCGATAAGTTGGGTTCTCCAAACCCGCTTAGTAAGTTCATGGCAGGTGGGATTAAAACTGGGGACTTTCTGATTTAAAGCAGAGTATATTAACCAGTCAGTATTAGATATAGCTGCTGGAACAGCAGTTTCATTCCGATGCAGCAACTCTTGAGATCACACTAAAAATGTTGAAGCAAACAGGTTAAGCTGTTTGATTATATCCTTGGAGATATGTGTAATTGTCATAGTTACCCCTGGTTTAGGAAAGAATTCAGGGTAACAGGAACCTAAGACCATGAAGGACAAACTCCAGGCTTGTGCGATCTACTTTATTTTTTACTAGAAGCCCAAGATTTTCCAGGCACAGCCTAATGCAAAAAATAAAAGGTTCCTGATCATGCTGAGAGTTCTACTTGTGTTCAAGCAGAACTTGCCACTCAACGTGGCAAAGTTGGGGATTTTAGGGGGCAGCATGCATGGGGACACCAAGGTAGAGCATGGATGGGCAGCCTCATCCCCAGTTTAAGCCCTCAAATGTTTGGGAGAAACACAAGACGTTCACATCAAGTTTGCGAATTCACTTTCTTGGAGACATGAAGCCCAGTCCTGTGTAGAGTTAGGCCTGTCTAACTACGTAAGATTGGGTCATTTATGCAATAGATAACTAGGTTAGGTTAAAGGTCATCTCATTGATCAAGTACTTGATTTGGACAATAGAGGTTTGAATTCAGATATGACTAACCCATAGATTCACTACCTAAAAAATAGACATTCTTACCCTCAGTTCCCTAATCTGCATATAGGGTTGCCCACATTTTGCACAGCTCTCACTCCTCTGCCCTTAACAGCAGCCTAACGTACAGAAATTTAGCGGGCGACACTTTTCCTGTCACTATCTTCATGCTAGCAAAAGCATCATTTGCTTAATTTCTGCGTGTCAAGTTGCTGCACAGGAGCACAGGAAAAGGATGACAACCGCATTAACAAAATGGGAATATTTCTATATTAGTAACCTATATCAGAAGGCTGTAATGATGGTGAAAGAAACCATGTTTGTAAAGCATTACAGACTGCAAATGCTATAGAAATCATTGCATGGAAGGCACACTCTGGTTGTACAGTAACTACCCCCAAAGGCCTTTCTGGACAATCAATTCATTGCGCGCACACACACACACACAATTGTTGTATATTTCTTGTGCCAATTCCAGTCATTTTTTCTAAAAGATACGATTTCGGGTTGGGGCAATGGTATTTTCCCTGCACTCAAACAGCAATTTGTTGTTGCTAGAAAAATATACTTCTTTCTCCAGTGAGGGAGGCCACTGCAGTTTGGAGTAATATATGGAATACGTCTCCTATTGGCCTATGACATATTTTAGTGAACAACAAAATCCACTCCACTGCCACCCGTGCCTTGTTGTGACCCTAACGCAGCAGTGGGAAACCTCTTTTAGCCCAAAGCACAGAAAATACCAGCCTATTTTAGATTAGAACTCTTGCTATCAGTAACTAAATCTTAGGAGCAGCATTTCGACCTTTTAGAATGAGGGGTGGGGGAACTGAACAAAACCCAGGAAAACCACATAATGGTGGTCAGAGGAAAGGGGGTAGGGCCAGAAAAAGGGGGTGTGGCCATCAGGGACCAGAGTGGGGCTCCAAGAGGGCTGGATATGGCCCCCAGGCCTGAGGTTCTCCACCCCTGCCTGAATGCTAATTTCCGCCTAAAATGGGGATCTGCAGAGCAACAAAAAGGAACTAGTCGCATGGCAAAGTATAGAGAAATTTCTTGTCAGATTCAATTTCATGTCAAGTAGACAAACAATAATATTAAGGCTGCTTTATGGCAACAAGGAGTTCACGAGCCTTTGTAAAACACACACACACACACACACACACACACTAAGGCTGCAACCAGGTGCGGGCCCGATTCAAAGTGCTAGTATTAACATTCAAAGCCCTAAACGGCTTGGGGCCAGGTTATCTGAAGGAACGCCTCCTCCCATATGTACCTGCCCAGACCCTAAGATCATCCTCAGGGGTCCTTCTTCATGAGCCCCTGCAAAAGGAAGTGAGGCAGGTGGCTACCAGGAGGAGGGCCTTCTCTGCTGTAGCACCCCAGCTGTGGAATGAGCTCTCTAGAGAGGTTCGCCTGGCACCTACATTATACTCTTTTAGACGCCAGGCGAAGACCTTTTTATTTTCCCAGTATTTTAACAGTTTATCAGTTTAATTTTTAACTTTTTTGTTTTAAATTTGTATTTAAATCTGTATTAATTTCTGCATTGCTGCTTGCTTTTATCCTGCTTGTGCTCTTATATTGTATTTTTTAAGCTACATTTTTATACTGTCGTTTTATATTTTGAATAGTTGTCATGGTTTTAATTTTTGTAAACCACCCAGACAGCTTCGGCTATTGGGCGGTATAAAAATGCATGAAATTAATTAATTAATGTCTCCTTCTGAATATGCCAGGTATAGGATTGTATTAGAAAGCCTGGAAATTTTACATTTCTACCAGTGGCTGACTTTAGAACAGTTACGGTAATTTCTTTAGAACAGTATTGATTTCAGACCCATAGTGTGCAATCCTGTGCATGTTTAGACAGAATAAAAGTCCTGCAATTCCCAGCATCCTCCAGCCAGCCATGTCTAGCTGGGGGATGTTGGAAAATGTAGGACTTTTTTTTCTTCTGAACATACATAGGATTACACCCTTATTGTATTACAATATAGAACAATCTACTCCTTTTAAAATGTATTTTAATTTTAAACATTTGTTTGAAACCTTTCAGCAGGCTGATTTTTTAAAATTATTGCAAAAAGTGTGTTTAGTGTCTTTTGTGTGTCTGCATTACAAAGTGGATGAAGAACTAGACTGACAACGTTACCCAGAGGACCTTCTCTTCTGCCGCTCCCAAATTGTGGAATGACCTGCCGGGAGAGATTCGCCAACTCACCAGTCTTCAGGAATTTAAAAGATCTATAAAGACTGATCTCTTCCGGCAGGCCTACCCAGATGAATTTTAAAGTGTTTTATTGGTGTTTTATTGGTATTTTAATGATGTATTGGTTTTATGTGTTTTAATCAGTTTTGTATTTTATGTTTGATGCTGTTCCCTGCCTCGATCCGTTGGGAGAGGCGGGTAATAAATAAATATATTAGTAGTAGTAGTATATGAACTTGAAATGTAATGTAAGACCCAAACCTAAAATCTGTAACTACAACAGGCAGCACCAAGACAAACTGCTGTCAAAAGTAGCAACTTTGGGCCTGTTCATGCAACACACTAAGTTTTTGCAGCAAATGGTTAGTGAGCGTGTTTAAACTGTGGTTATGTAGTCACCATAGTTAGGGATGGTTCACATAACACGCTAAGTCATGGTTCACATGACACACACCGTGGCTTAGTGTGTCGTCTGAACAGGGTCAATGTTATCTCAAAATTCCTGGTGAACCAGGCATTGAAATAGCAACTGGATTGTTGTAAGGGGTACTGAGACCAGACACATAGGAGCAAGCTGATTCTCAATAGCTGAGATCACCACGGTCGCCACCGGGCACCCCTGTTCCTCAGTAAATTGGCCGCCAGCCCTGGATGCCCCAGTCAGGTGTCATTTTACCAGAGGTCTCCAGGGATTTCCAGGTAATAGGGTCACGCTAAATCATGCTTGTATCCCCAAGTGCATCACTTAATTTTCTCCCAGCACTTGAAAACACAGCTGCAGTAAGGGAAAAAACTGGGTAGTCCAGTTCTCACTGACAAGAAGATCCTATGTACTCTTCAATGCATTTCTGCCCAACTATGCCATACTCTATAACCCCACATTTTCCATATGCAGCTTATCGTAATATTGGGCAATCTGCTAGTCAGAAATAACTGGATGTTTCACTACTGTACCATGAACTGCTTGTCCAGTGGACAAAGCAACATCTGAAATCACATTGGCGCAAAGGAAGAGTATAAGCATTTCTGATGCATTCAGATTAGTTTCATATTGTCTTTTGATTTCTTTTAAATAAAAAGAGAATCCAAAGTGCTTTTGGATAAGATTCTGAGTGATAGTTGCCCAGTTTTGTAGTCATATGGAGAATGGAGAATTGCCAGCTTATACCACTTTAGAAAGGAAGCAAGAACTGTCCTCCACCTTGAGGCTATTTTTAATTTTCTTGGCCAGCAAACCTTTCCAGAAGGTTTTTTAAAAATGCATTAAAATTAGTTAAATTACTATATTCTGACTTTTCATGTAATTACAGCTCAAGCCTTTCCAGACTAATTATTTTTAAACTGTATTTTAGGGTGACCAGATAAAATCCAGGTCAGGGCTCATGTAACTTTAACAGTGGTAGAGCAAAGGGAATTTCAGCCAGTGTCATTTGTATGCAATTAGTTCCTGGTGATATTCCCTCTTCATCACAACAGTTAAAGTTGCAGGGGCCCTGCCTTCTTTTGTATATAGTCACTCTAGTATAGTGCCTGCACCTTTAACTGTTGTGATAAAGAGGGAATTTCACCAGGAACTAATTGCATACAAATGACACTGGCTGAAATTCCCTTTTCTCTACAACTGTTAAAGTTACATGAGCCCTGACCTGGATTTTATCTGGTCAGCCTACTGTATTTAGGAAATAAATATTACTAGTTATGCTAATAAAATGGAGACCTAGGTTAGCCATTGTGTTGATTGATTTTTTTTTCTACATCTAGTATGTCAAGTAAATGGTAAAGTATTTTCAACTAACTGGTGTCAGGTGGTACAGTATTTACCTTGATGGTTTAAGTCACCTTGTCTGAGTCATATTGAGGACGCTTCAGGCGCCAGGTCCAATAGCAACAAACAGAACAGGATTAACATTTATGCTAAATATGCTACAGAGTAAAGCCTTGGCTACTAGATGCTTCCCTAGTGTCATTATGGGAGAGGGCCTCTATGTAAACGAACTGGGCTCTTCTGAATTAACCCAAATTACAGCATTTAATGCACTGACAAGGCCCCAAATTCACTGGTGAGCCATTGGGTGAGGGCTGCAGAATTCTGGAATTCTGCAAAGTTTGCTGATTTGAGTAGGATGACCAGATAAAATCCAAGTCAGGGCTCATGTAACTTTAACAGGTGTAGAGCAAAGGGAATTTCAGCCAGTGTCATTTGTATGCAATTAGTTCCTGGTGAAATTCCCTCTTCATCACAGCAGTTAAAGTTGCAGGGGCCCTGCCTTCTTTTGTATATGGTCACTCTAGTATAGTGCCTGCACCTTTAACTGTTGTGATGAAGAGGGAATATCACTAGGAACTAATTGCATACAAATGACACTGGCTGAAATTCCCTTTGCTCTACAACTGTTAAAGCTACATGAGCCCTGACCTGGATTTTATCTGGTCAGCCTAGCTTTGAGCTTCGTAGATTTCTGCTAAGGAGCCCACAGAAGCAAGTAAGACATGGGAAGTTGAGCATAAAGGGTTGTATGCAACGTTAGTCCCACTCAGAGTAGACCCACTGAAATGAATGAGACTTAAGTTGCATACAACCAGAGTGAGCACACACCAACTCATAGCAAGATGCTTCTCAATGTGAACACTGATGACACAATAGGGATGTCATGAAGGAGAAAACCTAGTTTCTTAGCTTATGCCCTGGAGTAGCTGACACCATGCCTCAAAATACCTCACCGCAGTCCCCATGATCCTTAACGACAGTCACAGGACAAAGGGTAAATTCAATGTGTATATAATTTATCCATTGTTTTGCCATCACCTCTATCACAACAGTAAAGTCAAAGCCAGCTTGTTATGGTGCGTACCCATAGAGATATGAATAGGGATAAAATATTAAAGCACAAAACTTTAAGACTGTAGGAAATTCATAGTTTTGATAGCAACAAGAGACAGAGGAGAGGTAACTGTTGACTGCAGTCTTTGAAACCTCCTTAGTTATTGGCTGCAAGGGCTCTGACCTGACTTTGCAATTATGTTTCACTCCCATCTTGCTCAAGACAAAGCAGGTAGGGATTTGAACTAGGGATGTGCACTGGATCGGACCCGATCCACGATCCGAGTCCGGTCCAGTGGGAAATCGGATAAATTATCCGATTTCCGATCCCGCAGCTGGATCGGCCGATCCAATCCGAACCGGTCCGAAAAAGCTCCGAACCGGTTCGGCGGATCGGCGGATCGGCGGGCGCCCACTGGCGCCCACCGCCGCTTCCATTGGCGGGCGCCAGCGGGCGCCCGCCGATGAAAGTGGACAGCGGGGGGGGGGGAGGAGGGGGGCACTTACCTTCTCAGCCCGGTGGCTCCCGTCCGGCGCAGGCGCCTACTACTACTAGCAGGCTCCGCGGCCTGCTCTAGGGTGGCGCGCCGGGTGATGTCATCACCCGGCGCGCTACTCTAGAGCAGGCCGCGGAGCCTGCTGGAAGTAGTAGGCGCCGGCGCCGGACGGGAGCCGCCGGGCCGGAAAGGTAAGGAGGGGGTGCGTGGAGGGGAGGAGGGGGCGCGCGGAGGGGGGAGGGGGGCCCTTACCTTTCCGGCCCGGCGGCTCCCGTCCGGCGCCGGCGCCTACTACTCCCAGCAGGCTCCGCGGCCTGCTCTAGGATGGCGCGCCGGGTGATGTCATCACCCGGCGCGCTACTCTAGAGCAGGCCGCGGAGCCTGCTGGAAGTAGTAGGCGCCGGCGCCGGACGGGAGCCGCCGGGCTGGAAAGGTAAGGAGGGGGTGCGTGGAGGGGAGGAGGGGGCGCGCAGAGGGGGGAGGGGGGCCCTTACCTGCCCGGCCCGGCGGCTCCCGTCCGGCGCCGGCGCCTACTACTCCCAGCAGGCTCCGCGGCCTGCTCTAGGATGGCGCGCCGGGTGATGTCATCACCCGGCGCGCTACTCTAGAGCAGGCCGCGGAGCCTGCTGGAAGTAGTAGGCGCCGGCGCCGGACGGGAGCCGCCGGGCCGGAAAGGTAAGGAGGGGGTGCGTGGAGGGGAGGAGGGGGCGCGCGGAGGGGGGAGGGGGGCCCTTACCTTTCCGGCCCAGCGGCTCCCGTCCGGCGCCGGCGCCTACTACTCCCAGCAGGCTCCGCGGCCTGCTCTAGGATGGCGCGCCGGGTGATGTCATCACCCGGCGCGCTACTCGAGAGCAGGCCGCGGAGCCTGCTGGAAGTAGTAGGCGCCGGCGCCGGACGGGAGCCGCCGGGCCGGAAAGGTAAGGAGGGGGTGCGTGGAGGGGAGGAGGGGGCGCGCGGAGGGGGGAGGGGGGCCCTTACCTGCCCGGCCCGGCGGCTCCCGTCCGGCGCCGGCGCCTACTACTCCCAGCAGGCTCCGCGGCCTGCTCTAGGATGGCGCGCCGGGTGATGTCATCACCCGGCGCGCTACTCTAGAGCAGGCCGCGGAGCCTGCTGGAAGTAGTAGGCGCCGGCGCCGGACGGGAGCCGCCGGGCCGGAAAGGTAAGGAGGGGGTGCGTGGAGGGGAGGAGGGGGCGCGCGGAGGGGGGAGGGGGGAGGGGGGCCCTTACCTGCCCGGCCCGGCGGCTCCCGTCCGGCGCCGGCGCCTACTACTCCCAGCAGGCTCCGCGGCCTGCTCTAGGATGGCGCGCCGGGTGATGTCATCACCCGGCGCGCTACTCGAGAGTAGGCCGCGGAGCCCGCTGGTAGTAGCCGCCGGCGCCGGACGGGCCGAGAAGGTAAGCAGTGGCGGGGAAGGGGGCTTACCCCCCCCCCCCGGAGCCGTCCGCTTCTATCCGCTGGCGCCCGCGGGCGCCAGCGGATGGAAGCGGGCGGCCCCAGGGGGGGTAGGGAGCGCGGGGGAGGGGGTTTACCTGCCGGGGCCGTCCACAGCGGACGGCCCCGGGGGGGGGAGGGAGTTAGGCCCCCCCTTACCCACCCGCCGCCATTTTTTCCTCATAGACTTGCATTGCAATGCAAGTCTATGGGGAAAAAAATGGCGGCCGATCCAAAAATGTACGATTTTTGGGTCGGGATCGGACTCGATCCGGTCCGGGGGGCCTCCGATTTTGTCCGAACCGGTCCGGGACAAAATTGGAGGTCCCGATCCGGGTCCCGATCCGATCCGGGGTGTCCGTGCACACCCCTAATTTGAACTACTCTTACCTTCACCCCTGCCCCGATTTCTTCAGAAAGGAAAGTGGTGCATGGGCTAAGCTGCCAACTTGTACCGAACACTGCAGGATAGCTGCTCAGATCCTGAACCACCGACCACTAGACTCTCCCACATTCACAAAATGTTCCCTTATTTTATTCAATTATGTACCTATCTGCACATATCTGTCACGTTTCCATCAACTGTGTGCAATCCTTTGAAGATAGTCAGCATCCAAACTCGGAGGCTGCTAGGTATCCAATGCAGGATATCCAATCCAATCTTCACCTCCACTCTTCAGCCATCCTGCATTTCTGCTAGATGGGTGATTTTGCCTGTCTAGCAGTGGCACTTCAGATGGAGAAGAAAGGAGACTGCGGTGGCTATAGGAAATGTCATATGGCCACAGTCCAGTCTCTGCCCCACCCCAAGAAAACTGCTTTTCCTGTCTCTGTGCTCCATTTCCAAGCACGGAGACGTAGCCAGAACTTCCCTAGCTATGAGGGGGAGGAGGCAGGGAGTGTGGTTTCTGGGCTCCGAGGTTGGAATCCAGAAACCAAACAATCTTATGTCCCCCCAGATGCTCTCTGGGGAACTTAGGTTTGCTCCCCAAATGTATGATTTCAAATCCTATTAATTCTTTCCGTCCATCCAAAAACCCCAAGGCAGCTAATAATAGTAGTAAAGACATAATGAAGACAATTTTTTTAAAAAACTATTAAAACAAAGAAATAACAAAAGAGCAATAAGAGAGCATCATTAGCAATAAAAACAAATAAGCATTCAGCTGCCGTTATTGATCCTAAACTCTCTGAAAAAGAGGCATCTAGACCAAACATTTATAAGGAAAATTACTTGAAGGAAGGGATACATTTGCTGTTTCTAGTTCTCTGGGAATACACCTTCCACGAAACATCTAGACATCTTCCACGAAACATCTAGCCACTTCCCAAATCATCTCAGTGGTACCAGAAACATTCTGTGTGCATTCAGAGATATTGCAGAAACATCACCAAAAAAACCCAAACAAAAGCATTTTAATATTATCATTGGGACACTTACATCAAATAAATGGGTGACATTACTGGAAAACCAAGGGAGTAATTTTGACACCGACCTTTGCCATGGGGCAATTTGATGCTCAAAAGTTTTGTAAGATTTAAATTCAGACAACTAGCTTGAACACTATTTTCTCTAAAGTAGACAAACCTTGGATGAGAAGATGTGTTTTGCAGAAAAGGAAACTTGGCAAGACAGACATCGGAATATATACTGACAACTGGTTCATTGTTAGAGAAGTGATTGCCTTTGCATGTGATGGCATTGAATACTGTGCTAAGTGCCAGATTTGAATTAACTTTGTGTTGAAATTGTCATGACAGACCTTGCACCTGCCCCAGGTGCAGAATACAAATTCTGAGTGTTCTCGTAATCCTCTATGCTAGAGTCTCCCGAGGTGGAATAAAGGTGCACAATGCAGCAGCAGAAACAACACACACACTTTCTTCTCCTTTACTAATCTCCCAACTGGCTTGCCACGGAACCAAAGCCTGTGCTATTGCATGCAAGAGAAACTGGTATCGTTTCTTAACATTGTATAATCACCCATGTTTGCATAAGGAGGTCCTCCCAGACCTCTTCAAAATGGCAAGGTCACGATTAATTTTGTTAAAAGTGCAAGCTGCACTCCTGAACACACTTTCCCGGTCACCACTCCTAAAAACGTATATGGTAGAGTTGGGAAAGGTGCAGAAAAAGGCAACCAAAATGATCAAGGGTCTGGACAACTCCCCCGTGACGAAAGGTTACAAAGTCTGGGACTGTTTAGCTGAGAAAAAGGGTAAGTAGAAGAAGACATGATAGCTTTGCTGGTCTTGAGACCGTAATAAATTCTATTCTATTCTATGATAGCAGTGTACAAAGTTATGTATGGGGTGGAGAAATTGGATAGGGACCCTTTTTTCTCTCTGACCTGGTTTGCACGTAACAGCCACCTATGGTTGAAACAATTCATTGGCTGTCATGCATGAGTGGGGGAGAGTGCATGCAAACCACTTCATATACACCCACCATTCCCACCTTTACTCAGCTTACAGTGGGCCTGTCTGTAAGTTGCTCAGTGTAACATGTGAACCCAGAGCATTGTGTTATTTAGGGGCTAAAGAACCCAGTGGTTAACCCATGGTTTGTTGATGGGTTAACTACTGGGTTGTTTCTGGGCTCCAGGTTCACATGTCATGCTCAACAACCTATGAGTGGTTGTTCATTAAAAGTGGAAGTGGCTGTCAGAAGCAATATGTCTATGTATGCCAGTGGTTGGGGAATATGGGTGGGAGAATGCTGTTGCGCTCATGCCCTGCTTCTAGACTCCCCATAGGCATCTGACTGATCACTGTAGAACAGCATGCTGGACTAGATTGGCCTTTGGCCTAATCCAGCATGGCTCTTATGTTCTTACTTAAACCTCCATCACACCTAATTTTCCCCCCTGGTTTGCCTCCACGTTTTTTTACCAGCGCATCAAGTTTATGATCCCTTTCATCTGAATAGCTGCTCTTTCGCTCCTTTGCTCTTCCACTCTACTCCACCCCACCCCTCCCCTTCTCTTTCTCCTCTAGTCAGGTCAGTACTTCAACCAGACCGCCTTTCTGCTGGGCAAAAATGGAATGACCCTTTAGTCTGGCTCTTTGGGGGCATTGAGGGAGTACAATCCTGTCTCTGCAGAGATTCAGGCATTGTATGATTTTAAAAAACATTTCGAGCCTGGGATGCAAGGTTTGGGTTTTATATTGAGCTTGGAGCTGGCTGCTGGGAGAGATCGCTTTTCCCTGTCAGCACCTGATGCAATCCATTCAAGCCCTCAGTTCCTTTAAAATTACATGGAGGCTTAGGGGAAATAATCCAGACTTTTAGCTTTCCAGGAAAGGCTGGGGAAGAGGTGAGGTGTCAGCAGGACAGGAACGGCGTCATGTGAGTACCATGCTGCAAATCCACACACCAGGCATGGCGAGAGTGCACTAAATTGCTGGTGTGATGGATCTCTTACTAGGGAGTAAGCCCCTTGAACATAGCAGTAAACCCAGGTAAACTGCAAGCCATGTTAAGAGTATTTCTGAACGCATCATCACTTACTTGAATTACATGGGAGATCCAGTGTTTGCTCTGTTCCAAGCACACCAGCATCCCCGTGAAATTTTGTCTACATGCAGGGGTATCATTTCAGTTTTAGTAATGCTACAGGCAGCAATTATTTTAATAAGTGGAGCTAGATTCAACAAAACTCAAACTACTACGTCTGGATAAATTAGTGGCGTAACTGGAAAAATCCTCTGTATTTTAAAATTGGTGGTGTCACAATAATAACATTTTTATCTATAAAAGGCCGTTTCACACACATACAAACACATTTTTTTTTTAATCCAACAAGATTTTAAAACATAAGCTGTCTATTGCTGAAGGGTTTTGTAATTGGTTGGGTAATGTCTATGTCTTTTATTCTTGTGCTCTTAATTGTTTTAGTGGATCTGTTTTTCTGTTATGTTTTTATTAAGAATTTGTTTTTAATCTTTATTTTATTACTGTCAGCTGCCTTGAGCACAATTTTGGGCCGAAAGGTGGGATATAAATTAATTAAATAAAGGAGAAATCCCACGTCCCCTAGACAGCCCGCTCTGAAGCCTCCAGCTAGACAGCCAAAATCGGCCATCTAGCAGAAAAAGCAGGGTGGACAGAGCGCGGAGGAGAGGATATGCTCTGTGCTACAACCGCCCCTCATTGGATAGTCAAACATTCCCGAGTTTGGGAGCTTATGAGCACCCAGAGCACAACCCATAGGATTGAGCCCTAAATAAAATAAAATGGTGCCACCTAAGTCCTTCAAATCCCTGCCTCAAAACCCACCTTTTCTGTGAGGCCTTCAGCACAATATTTATTTTATTTATTTATTTACTGCATTTCTATACCGCCCAATAGCCAAAGCTCTCTGGGCAGTTTACAACCCATTAGTTCCCTATCCCTACTGCAGCCAAGCTTGGATTCATGTAACTGAAATACATGAAGCTATTCTTCCCTGTTTACCTGTATCTCCATTTCCTTTTCTCTTCTTCTGTTGTCTCTCCTGAGTCAAAGTTTTGAGTGTAAACTGTTCAGGCAGGGCCCTGTTCTCCTGTACTATGTAAAGCAGGCCTGAGGAACCTCAGGCGTGGTGGGTCGTATCCAGCTTCTTCCATAGGCCCTGCTACCTTTCCTCCTCCTGTCAGGGAAATGCTCTTCTATCAGCTGATTCTTTGGAGAAGAATTTTTCCCGACCGGGAAAGGAAAAGTAAAATCTGGGGAGGAAGCTGTTGGGTGTCTCAGTTCTGCTTACTTCTGAGGCTTGTCCTGCAGAGACTTCCCATTCTTACTGCTGAGTAGACATGCAGAGGCTTGGTATTGGGATAATATTTGGAAATACTGCTGAGTGTCGTGTGCGTGCACATGACACTGAGTGATTCTGTCCTGCTTACTTCCAAGTAGACTTAAAATCTGTGAGAATCACATCTTGCCTTTCCCCAACCCCCTGCATTGCATTTAGACCTGCACAAAGATGGAATGCATCCTCCTGAGACCTTTCCCAGGTTGGCATTTCTGAAAAGGTCCCCATCCCTGATGTAAATCATTATGTAAAATTGATGGCACTATGTATATGTGTGTGTAAGAACATAAGAAGAGCCATGCTGGATCAGACCAAGGATCCATCTTGTCCAGCATTCTGTTCACACAGTGGCCAACCAGCTGTCGAACAGGAACCCACAAGCAGAACACGAGAGTAACAGCACCCTCCTGCCCATGTTCCCCAACAACTGCTGTATGTGGCATACTACCTCAATATTGGAGGTATCATAGCCATTAGGACTAGTAGCTGCTCATAGCCTCATCCTTCATAAATTTGTTCAATCCTCTTTTAAAGACATCCAAATTGGTGGCCATCACTACATTTTGTGGTGGAAATTCTGTATTTTAACTATATGCTGTGTTAAGTATTTCCTTTTATCTGTCCTGAATCTCCCACCAATCAGCTTTATGGGATGACCCCATTGGGTTCTGGTATTATGAGAGATGGTTCTAATAGTACAGAGAAAGATATAAAGAGAGTTATAACGATAGGCATTCAGTAGGTAAAGCCAGTGAACTGAACATAGATAAATGTGGTCCTGAGAAATAATCACATGAGATCTGAAACAGGTAGACAGGGCTGTCGCTTCTTCCACTCTAATGATGCCCCTGTATAGGGCTAGGTAACAATGACATTCACCTAGGGCAGGGCAGGGCCATGGATGGTCATATGTAAACCGAGACCTGAAGGGTGTGTTCTCCAGCTTACAGCTCCTGAAACCTGGCTGGACTTGGGAACTTGGGCTTAATGGATCTTGAACTGCTTAGCTTTTGGAGGGAGGTGGTAGGAAAGGGATTTGTTTACCTCATGCAATAAAACTTGGGTGTCAAGGAGTTTTTCCCCCTAAGCTAAATTGGCATGCAGGGAGAATTTGGGTGGGTGGGTAACAGCACTCCCCTTTGATAATCACCCCTGAATTAAGTGGAGAATAAAACTTTCCATTGGCTCTGGGGAATAGATCATGGATCCGGTCACCATGAACCCAGGCCCTGCTGGACTATATCTCTCATTATTATGTTTTATTCTTTGAGCCTCTAACACAGATGAATAATAAAACAACTGCACTGGAATCACTCATAATGACACCTCCCTGCCATCGCTTTTTTAGCCTCTTAGGTTATAGCAGTTCCATATCATATTTCAACCTCATTGGCTCAAGGTCTGCAAATGAAGTTCAAAATTCCGATTCGTTCACACACACACACACACACACACTTGAATTCAGCCCTTCAAATTGGTGAGCATCAGCTAGAGGAAAATAATGCAGCTATTTTTACATCTGAAATGCCTTTTGTCAAAATAAAATAGGCAGGGGGAGTTACATTGATATATCCCAGATGAGGATCTGGCACCATGTCTTGTGCTGGAGTTAGCAAAATTGATGCTAAAGTGTTATTTTAGGAACAGTCCTCCCTCATCTCTTTTAGGATAGTGTTAACTGGAATATATGCGTTTGTCAGAATTTGACAAGAGCAGATATTAGATTATAGCAGACTTCAGGCTTATCAGTTCTACTTTGTGCAGAAAAGGGCACCTAAAATGATCAAGGGATTGGAGTATCTCCCCTATGAGGGAAGGTTACAGCAGCTGGGATTGTTTAGCTTGGAAAAAAGGAGGATAAGGGGAGACTTGATACAGGTGTACAAAATTATACATGGGGTGGAGAATGTGGATAGGGAGACATTTTTCTCCCTCTCTCAAAATACTAGAACCTGGGGTCATCCCATGAAGTTGATTGGTGGGAGATTCAAGACAGATAAAATGAATGACTTCTTAACACAGTGCAGAGTTAAATGATGGAACTCACTACCACAAGGTGTGGTGATGGCCACCAATTTGGATGTCTTTAAAAGGGAGCTGGATAAATTCCTGGAGGAGAAAGCTATCAATGCTACTAGTCTTGATGGCTATGTGCTACCTGCAGTAGCAGAGACAGTAAGCCTATATACACCAGTTGCTGGGAAACATGGCTAGGAGGATGCTTTTGCACCCTGTCCTACTTGTGGGTTCCTGGTCAACAGCTGGTTGGCCACTGTGTGAACAGTGTTGGACTACACGGATCCTTGGTTTGATCCAGCATGGCTCTTCTTATGTTCTTGTTGTTTTACCAGAAATCCAAGATCCACCAACCAGAGCCAGGTGGCTAAATACATATGCTTAGAATTTTCGTAAAGAACATGGTGCCCCTGAATACATTCTGAGCCTAGGAATTTGTTTTCTATGCCAGAATTGAACTGAGCTCACTATCCTTTCACACAAAAGCCCACTCCTGGCTACCTGAAATTTTCTTTATTTCAGCAGCCTAATTGAGGTAGGCAAAATTGTTTTGCTGTTGTGTCATTGTTGTTAAAAAAAATTGGAAGCTAGAAATCCTTGCTGATACTGCAAAACACCCAAATATCTATCAGTAGATTCCAAAGCACCTTCTTCCCATCCCTGATATATGTGGGACGTTGGCATTCACATGTGAATGCTAAAGATCCAAGATTAATTTTGCAAATGTCCAAAACCCAACAGATGTACCTGTCACCTGAATGAGATTGTCAGCGTTCATCACTATTCGTCCAGAAAACAGGGTCGCACATCAGTGAATATAAACATTTGCAGAATTAATCTGGGCTTACTGATGTTCATCATGTTTTGGGAAGAACAAATCTACAGTGACTGAAAAGAAACATTTATTAGTCCAAAAAGGATATCCATATTGAATTAATGGAAATTATAACAAATATGTATTAATTTGCAAAAAAAAGCATTAATATAATAGCCAGAATAGTCCATTCATATTATCTATCTTTCCCTTTAACTACATTATTATCAATGTAGTTAGATATGTCTAACTAAATTCTAAACTGTAGAGGAAGCATAACATTTCAGAGAGGGAGAGGATCTTTCCTTCCCCCCGACCCCCACCAACCTTCTGTCAGAGTCCAGCCTATGGCCCCAAGAAGACCTCATCCAAGAAGGAGGAGTGGGACCCTGAAGAGACCTCTAGCACAAATGGGGAGCCTGAAGAGTAGCCACAGCAGACCAGCCCAATTTATCTAGTCCCAAGACACCCTACCTGCCCTCCCCCAACAGCCCCACACACTGGCTGAATTCAGACAACACATTAAGCAACTGAGGGGGGGAGGGGGGAAACAATTGTCAGTTGTGTTGCTTATTGTGTTGGCCGCTCACAAACTACTGACAGTATGCTATTCCGCCCAAATAAGCAACTGAGAGAAACAACTGGCTTGCAAGTTGTTTAGCTTGAAGCCAGTTGTTTAAACTGTTGTGTGGAGGGGTGAGTGCGTTAATAGCATGTGGTGAGTGGGTTAAAACATAAGCCCATAGAGGCAGGTGGCAAGAGCGACCAAAACGGCGGCTGCCACTCTGTTACAACTGGTGCAACTTGCAGAGGCTGCTGGGATAGAACTGGGAGGACCAAGGAGGAGGGAGGGAGGGGAGAGGAGCGGGGGCTGTGTCAGTCAAATGCTGGGTTGACTATTAGTCCACTCAACGCCAGCCCCAACCACCCACAGTTGTGTAAGAACATGTTGTGTGGGGAGTACCCACAAAATAACCAACTGTGAGTTGGCTACTCAACCCACCATTGACTAATGTGTTGTCCGAATTCAGCCACTGTGTTTGGACCCTCGTTTGGACCCCAGATTTTTCCCCTTCACCACGGGAACTGAAGTTGCATCAACTCTGGCAAAAAATCCACAGTTGGTGGAGAAAAGTTTGTCTGGCTGCCAGAAGGATTCACTATCATGAGTCTATTTGGAAGGATGGATAAACCAGGTGTGCATTGGGATACAGCAGATGGCCAGGAAGGGAGAGGAGCTCACTGAGGAGATATAAACTTTCCAGAGTACTTTGGGTCTTTGCTAGGATAGCAGATCCCTCTATAGGGTTCTCAGTTTACTCCACCCCAAGGTATGGAAGAATTGGCCATGGAAAGGGACACATTACCAGCAGTGGCAACTTTGCAGTATCCACTTCTTCAACATTATAAGGACTTTCTCTGTCTTATGTGAAGAAGTTATTGTCAGCAGCAGACTTCACACATACAACTGTGTGTAATAATTTCTGCATGTGCTCTTTTGGAATAAGTGGTTGGTTTTGAATTGGGGGCTTTGGGGAGGAGTATACATTTAGAAGGGGTTCCAAAACTTTAAAAAGTTTGAGAAATGCATTAGCAAAGTTATGTGCTACAGAAATCTTACACCCACAACCTTGCAAGGTAGCAAAACTAAAGAGATGCCTGAATGGGGTAGGAAAACTCATGATATGATGGTGGCCACACATGTGGCAAGTTATACTACACAATATAGCCAGGAAATTAACCACAGGGATAAATAAGGAGCCCTGTGGCTAGCATAATAATAAATAATATATCAATCAGCTCCAACTCCTGGACCCAAATGGGTTGCAGATTTGAGGAAAACCCCCTTCTACTGATGGCAGGGTACCACAAGTCATGTCCTAGACAAGTGACCCCACCCTGGAGAAAGACAGAAGTCTGTAGAGAATGGACAATAGTTTGGAGATGTACTGCTATCATGGTGTGCACACAAAAATAGTTTGTCCCCTTTCCTCTAGCCTAAAAATGTTTTTTTATATAGCCCCCAATCTTGCAAAACCTATTTACCAGAGTCAAAGTGGGGCAAATGAACAGAACACAAGTCCTGATTCCCCTCTTCTGAACTGCCTTAAACTCGGAGGGGGGGGGGAACTGTCCCTTTCTAGGTATGGGGTAGCTCAGAGATATGGATAAGCTGTGTTTTGTTTTTTTACTATATTTTGCTATACACTAAAATGAATTTCACTTTTCTTAATTATGAAAACACACACACACAATCCAAGGAACTAGAATATGTGGCAAAGGTACTGTGATTTCTACCAACTTGAAAATCCCACGGTTCTTATTTATTTACTTTAAAAAAAAACAGTCTGAAAATAGCCAGTGAAAATATATAAATTCCACAGACTTTATGAAAAGCAGCACAAAGCATGTTGAATGTGATTCTACTGGCAAGCAAAACACACGCACGCACACACACACAGGATTAAACACAAGAGTGCACAGACACACACATAATGTTCCAGTCCGCTAACTAGTTAGATCTAAGATCCGTTTTAATTTGCCCTTCAATATCAATATTATTTCTGTTTAATCTGTTGGTTATTCCAGTCTAAAGCTTATTATGAACTTTCAACCAACCCAATCCTGGTGCATTAACATAAAGGCACATTCGGCTTCTGCTGAGCTGGCTGGACAGGTCTGCACTTCTTAATCCTTTCATAACTTACTGCTCTTGACAATGCTTACCTTGTGCTTTAGAAGGACCATCTGTTTTCATTACTTCAGTCCACGAAAATGCTTGTCTTCAAACTATGCCCTTCCATTCTCTACATGTCAGAACTGATTCACAAGCCCAAAGGGGCCTTTTTGTGCCACTGGCAAATGCCAGGCCTAAATGTTCCACACATGTGAACAAGCATTCCCTTACCAGCTGAAATCCACGAGTGATCACTTCTTCTTTTGCAGGAATACATGTGACAGTGATCACCTTGAAATAACCCTATTGTTCTCTAAAATCTCTACTGAATTTCTCTTGGCTTTGGGGTTGCTTTCATTTCGCTAGGTTCCCACTTTGACCCTAGGCACATCATATTCAGTAGCGCTTACTCAGTGCTCAATGTGGGAGAAAAAGGAAGTGGGGTGGTTAAAAGACTCCATTATGCCCACCTGAAAAGGTGAGATAGTTTTAGGACTTCCAGATTAAGAGGTAGGATGGCATCCCACCTCATGTGGAACACTGGTCTTACACCCATGTAATTCTGGATTGCAACCACACAAAGCTTTAAAAAAAATCAGGATGTGGAGTGGAACACAGGCCTAATCTACACCAAGCAGAATATTGCACTATGAATGCAGTATGAAAGCGGTATATAAAAGGCAGGAGCCACACCAAGCAGGATATAGCAGTATGAAAGCTATATAGGGTATGTGTCTATGGGCCCCAACAGTTGTCAGTGCACTTCAATACCACTATAAAGCAATAGTGTGGCTCCTGCCTTTCATATACCGCTTTCATTCCGCTTTCATAGTGCAATATCTTGCTTGGTGTTGAATGCTCCACAGTCATGCTGCAACATAAAATATTTCATGAGTGCTGGTTCACACATACGCATATCCATCCCTTTATTTCTGTACAGTTGAATATGGGAACTTGATTCCGTTGAATTAAAATTCATACCACTGGCCAGCATTCAAGGAAGTACTTTAGGTGTGACCAAGAGTTTGGCCATTTCCACCAATGGGGTTTTTCTTCCCAAAGAACACCTTGAGAAGAGGGGTTTTCCTCAGGATCGCAGCAGGGAAGGAAAGGGCTAAATACCCTTTCCCATTTCTGCTCTGTTCCTATTAATTATCTGCTTCCCTGCACCCAGCTCACACAAAACATTTACACTTACAAAACAACCAACCGGATGTTAAATGCAAAGATGCATCATGTCCAACTTGGCCCAAAGTGCCAGGTTCAAGCTCACTCTGTGGGTGTTTCTCAGAGATGGAACTCTTTCCTGCTACAGCAGAAGTACAAAATATCTTTCAACACAAAGTCCGAACGCCATTTCAAAGATGTCTTCAGGGACAACATTCCAGTGACGGGCGGAACCAAAGGCAAAAGGGGTGGGATGAAAAATACCAAAAATGCCAGCAAATTTGACTGTAAAGATCTTCTTGCCAGTAATTCAGCCTTAAGAGCGACATTTCAACCTTTCAGAATGGGAAAACAGTGCACAAAAGCTGAGAAACCACCAAATGATTGGTGGTTGAGGGAAAGGGGTGGGGCCATCTGGGGGTTCCTGGAGGGCCAGATAAGGAGCCCAGGAAGGTCAGAAATGGCTCCTGAGCCTGTGGTGCTGAACCACTGCACTACAGGCTTGCTCAAGTCCAGGTCTGGGCAACATTGGAAAGTGCTGTTGAGACTATGCAGTACAGGGCTGATCTGGGGTTCTGGATCAAGATGACAAAGGGTAGTGATGTTTCAGTGAATGCGCTTAAACTATTCTGTTTAGCATTGGTGTGTTTTTGCTTTTGTTATTACCTCCAAGTGGCTGGGCTGAGTCACGGCATAACACTTGGGCCCCCTCTACAAGGATTCGCTTTTGCGCCTGGTTAGGCGATTATGCGCATAATCGCTGAAGCGCATTTACACCTAATCCCTCTGCACGAGAGGCGGCGAGAGGCAGCGAAGCGCATTAACGGATGACCAAAATGCGCTTTACAAGTAGTTAATGCGCATAAGCGCTTGTTCACACAGTCAAAATGCGCTTTAACGGCCGGAGCAAAATAAAACTCGCGATTTAACGCGCATTCGATAATGCGCATAATCGGAGAGATAACGCGCCTCTACGCCCGATTTGTGCTCCGTTCTTGTAGAGGTAAATTTTTTTAAGCGCCTTGAAAGAGCTTTAAACCTCTCTTGTAGAGGCAGCCTTAGGTTTGTGGAATTATGTCATTTATACATAACGGTTATGGAACAGCTATATGATGTGATCCTGTGCTTGGCAGAGATGTGGAAATCATATGTAGGATTTGGCTGCCCGCACTTTTGCAGGCATGATCCTTAAAAAAAAGCAAGAAAGGTCAATCACTTCAGGAGATAGTAATAGCAATGTCCAAATACTGCAGAACACAACATAAAATCCCAAGAACTGGCCAACACAAAGGCTGCAATCCTATACCCACTTGGATGGGGGAAAGCCCTAATGAACATGAGTAGACAGATATAGGATTGCATTGTAAATCCAGCAGTTTTATCTCCTAATTAAGGATATATATTTCTTATAAAACTGCAAGGGTAGCTTTGCTTGATGCCTGCACAGAATTGTAATGGAAACTGCATTTGTGCAATGATATTACACTGACCAATTACCTAGAGAATATAAAAACAGAGACACATGGCAGTTTTAAGGTGATGCCATAAATATAAAGCATATGTAGAGGTAACAGATATGATTTCAATCTGACAAAAAGATTTAGGTACTAGGAGGAGAGACTGCAAGATTAACAGCAAGATAGGATTCACAGCAAGATTCAGAGGCCTGCAATTTGGATATAAATAATATCCCAAACTATCTATCCATCTAGTGTGTGTCTGAGAGGGACAAAGAGGAACAGAAATATTCTTTAAGGGCATAGGTTGTGGTTACATTTTATACCTTATAATAACTATAGTAATGTAAGCAGCCATCACCTTTGGTTTTTAAGCAAAGGGATTTGTGCTTTTGATATGCATACGCCCATTGAACTGTTTATGACAGTAGTCACTTCATGTGTAGAACCAATAAGCTCACCAGAGAGAGAAGTGCTCCCGAGAATATAGAGTGGGTGGGTGGGTGATTGCCCCATCCTGCTTTTCCTAAATTGTGCCCCTGAATCTATATTCTCACTAAGTAATCTGATAGAAAAATAACAGCCAAATATTTGCATTTACCTTTCCTTTTTTCCTAACCCTGTATTGTTATTGCAAACTTTTCCAGATGCAACTCTCAGTATACCCTTTGCTGCATTCACAATTCGGTTATCCAGGGCTTTGCCACACCTCTTTCCAGTGAGTCTTCCCTGTAATCAATAGGTACAAGAGAAACAATGTTCTTATATAATGTGTAAAAGAGGAAGAAAAACAACTTTGCATTCATTTCCTCGCAGAGCTGCCTTCTTCAGCTTTCTTGTAGAATTTGAAGGGTATTCAGAAATTTCGGTTCCTGTTGTCATCTCTGATTACTATTTCTTTTGAATTTAATTAAGCACCACCACCAAAAAACGACAACAACCCTTACTTTTTTTAAAAAATGTCCCTGCCTTTACAGAGAACACAAAACAAGCCAGCTCCTGCTCCAAAAGCTAAAAATAGACGGTTCTATTCGGAATGCAAACTATTCAGTCTTCTAAACTATTTATACAGTGCAAATTAATTGCAGATGGCCAATTCGTATAGCACGTCCCTGCAACCGATACAAATGTGCTACTACCTCCTCCTGATTGAAAGCAGGTAAAAATCGCTTCAGGAAAGGGATATAATCGGGGATAATGTAGCCTATTTTTAGATCTTTGGGTGGAGGGAATGCAGTTTGTAAAATAAGCATTTGCTTTGGCTCACTCTTAAAGGGATTAAAAGATATGCACTCTTCTCCCCCCCCCCCCATGTCCTCTACTAACGTCGTAGAGAAAGCAATGAGATAGCTAGTATTTGGCATATATAATCCCAGCAGTTTGGGTCATCGGGATAATTATTTTTAAACCGTGCTTCCCCACAAATTTTAGAAATATCTTTAACCAGCTCACAAAGCTAATTTAAAACACTAAAGAGCAGACTTTCTTCTTTATGTCTAAATATTAATATTAAAACAACCCAGACTTGTTAAATGGCCGTTTGATCAACCTCTTGGTAGACTGTATCCATTCTGGTCAGTGTTCCTCCCCTACTAGCAATGAACCAGGAGATAGCAAAACACAGGATAGTAATAGAAACGAACAAACAAAAAAAACCTACCTTCCAGTTCAGGTTCGCAAGAGCTGAGCTGGAAGGTGGTGGTGGTAAGAGATCAGTTCCTTTGCAAGCTACAAAAAAAAAAATGAAGCTTCACTTAAGTTTTGCAACTCACAGTTATAGCATTAGGGAGCGGGGAAAGAAATATAGAACTATTTAAAATCCTAAATGCATCAGTAGGCTGGTCCTTCCTTTCTTGTTTTAACTTAATATTTATAAATATACTTGGACTTAATGCTTATATTTTAAATATCTGCTATTAGGGTGCAATACTGGGTAGTCACACATACTTACATTTAAGCTTGCTGGGAATGTTTGTCCTTTAAGGTGCCATCGTAGGGTGACCATATTTTGGAAACCAAAAAGGAGTACAACATGGTCGGCTCCCAAGGGAGCATACCCACCAAGGGGGTGTGCCCACCTGAACATAGCCTTGGTCACATATCTGATTTTACAGCACACAATTAAGACAAAACTGTTCTACATAACATCTTAGTGTTAAAATCACTGAAATAAAGGACAACGTATCTGAAATTAACTTCACTTACTCCTACTTTTGTAGCTTTTGCTGTACTTTGAAGCTTTTGCTATACTCTGCGTGATACATTCTCCCCTTCTCTTAAATGCATTTTCTGACTGTATCCTCACTCTGCTGCAAACTGCTGCTGCTGCTTTTAACAGGGCTTGCTGCCGGGTGGGTGGCTGGCTTTTTTATTTTTAAATTTCATTTTTTTTAACCTTGTGTATGATTGTCACAAGTTTCTCTACTCTATCATTAGGGTGGGTGTTATGGGCAGCAGACACTACTTCGCCCATTCACATTTCTCATTATATACATTAGCTTCTCAAGGCTTGCACGTTGACACCACTTCTCACATACAGGTTTTGAACTCTACTTCCTGCACAAACACGTGACTCTGAGACCCTCTGGCTGGTTTCGCAAGACACATTAGGCAACGGGGGGGTGGGGGGGTAAGCAACCATCAGTTGTGTTGCTTATCGTGTCATGTGGAGGGTTACACTAGGGTGACCAAATTTTGGAACCCAAAATCCTGGTGTCCCCCCCCCGCCAACAACCCCCCCACCAAGCCACCCCCCAAAACAACCCCCCCAAGCATCAGCCCGGACCTACCGGGGCGGGTTCTCTTCTGCTGCCTCCTCTGCCACTGCCGCCGCCCCGCCGCCACCGCCGCCGGGTCCCCCGCCAGCTCATAAGGCCAGCGGCCGTGCGGAAGAGGCAGGGGAGGGCCAGATCCGGAAGTGACGTAATCGGCCCTCCCCCGCCTCTTCCGTGCGGCCGCTGGCCTTACGAGCCGGTGGGGGACCCGGCAGCGGCGTGGCAGCGGACCCGGCGGCGGTGCGGCGGTGGCCCCGGCGGCGCAGCAGCGGACCCGGCGGCGGCGGCATGGTGGCGGACCCGGCGGCGGCAGCGCGGCGGCGGACCTGGCTGCCCCAGCAGGTAAGTGCCCCGCGCCTCGCGCTCCTTACCCGCTTCCCTCCGGTGCTCGAATCTACTGAGAAACAGGCTTCACGGCCTATCTCTCAGTATCGCGCCAGGTGATGACGTCGCGCTACTGAGAGACAGGCCGTGAAGCCTGTTTCTCAGTAGATTCGAGCACCGGAGGGAAGTGGACGCCCCTGCGGGTAAGGAGCGTGAGGCGCGAGGGAAGGCACTTACCTGCTGGGGCGGCCCTTCCCGGGCTCCTCCGCCACCACCGCCGCCGGGTCTACCGCCACTCCTTGCTTGCTGCCACTGCCGCGTGACCCCCCGCAACCCCGGTTTGCCCCCCCGCCCCCCGGTTGGGCCGGTTCGCCCCTGGATTCCCGGTTAGGACTGCGAAATCCCGAGCCATCTGGACAGCCTACACACAATGCACACACAATTGACGGTATGCTATTCCGCCCATTTAAGCAACAGAGAGAAACAATGGGCTTGCACATTTTTTAGCCCGAAGCCTGTTGTTTAAAGTGTTGTCTGAAACCAACCCCTCTCTCTCCATGCACTATTCCGTTTGTTCATAGAGTTCTGCCAGCTCAAGCAGCTGTGAAACCCCAGCTGCTCCTATACAGCCGGCAGAACGTTCAGTGCATGCTGGGATACGGCCGGAGGACTGAGGGAAGTGGGAGGGAGCAGACGCTGCAGCCCAGATGGATGCCGGGACTTTCAGCCGTGCGATGGGGGGGTGGGGTGGGGTAACGTGTTGTGTGGGGAGCACTGCCTACCTAACGCATGGTCAGTATGCTATTTTCCCCTCTGTTGCCTAATGTGTCGCGTGAAGCCACCCTCTTTCTAATGCCCTGCGTTGCCTGCCAGCACCATAGGGCTAAGTTACAACAGGTGTCTCTGGGTTGTCTGTGCAGCCCCTGTTGTCTCTCTCTCTAAGTCATTGCAGCCAAACCAAAGCCTCCAGCCTCAAACAATCTCCCCCCCCTCTCTCTCTGCCAAAGTTTCCCGATGGTCCAGCTGGGCCGCACATTTGTGACCAGGGGTACTGCTTATTGTTTGGTCATGTCTGATGACTCTTACTTTAAAAAACTCCGCCACCAGCCATCTCCACCTCCTCTCCTCCTGCACAGCTGCTCGACTCTGATGCACTCTTAAAACACTCTGGGTGGCAAGCCAGCCTCTCATGGCCAAGCTACAGATGAATCTGGGTTGCCTTCAGCCTCTCTCTGCCTTATGCCAGCCAGCCAACGTCTCCAGTTTCCTGCCTCAAACCATCCCCCCACCTCTCTCTGGCAAAGTCTCCCAACAGTCCAGCTAGGCTGTGCACTTATACCCTGTGGCTGGGAGTAGGGTGCCAGCTTATAGCTTGGTCACATCTGGTGACTCTTGTTCTTTTAAAAAACTCCATCATCAGCCACCTCTGTCTGCACCAACATTGGACTCTGAGATGCTCTTAAAAGGCTCTGTGTGGCATGCCAGCCTCTCAGAGCTAAGCTACGGCCATCTCTGAGTTGTGTCTTCAGTCTAACTCTGTGTCTAAGTGATATGCCAGCCAGCCCAAGCCACAAATCTATCTATTTTTCTCTGACACACACTTCAAATGTTCTGCATTGCATGCCAGCAGTGCAGACAGAACCCAGCTCACAAGTGAACAAAGTGAAATGGAAGGGAAGGGGTAGCAAAGCAAAGCAACGATTTGCCAGGTTCCAACATCCGCATCAACAGGACATCCGCAAAGATGAGAGCCTCTCCCTCGATTGACACCTCACTGTTGGTCATTAGAGTTTTTCTCTAAGGATGTCCCTTCATCACCCGTGATGTGGAACTTTGAGGAAAAGGCCTCTGGCCTTTTTCGTTTTGCCGTGGGCTGCTTTGACTGACCTCTCCTTTCCCACATTTTGATCTGTGGACGCCTCACCTCTGCTGAGCTCCAAGTGCCCAACTGTCCACCAAATCTGCAACAGGAAAGGTTCCCTGCTTGCCCAGCACTACTTAGCTAGGGCTGAAAATTCTCAAGGTGCAATACCCTAAAGAGGAGGTTTGACAACCTGGGTTTGAAGGACATGGCTCCATGGTTTTTTAAAAAAAGAATCTTAAAATCTCAAAATTTTCAAAATTCCTAAAAATCAATGGATGAACAGATGTGTTTCAAACTTGGCAAGGATAAAGCCCTACCTGAGATCTATCATGGTGCCAGGATTCATTTCTTTCTTTAAGAATGACAGTTTTTAAAAATATATATATTTTAAAACCTCAAACTTCAAAAAATCCCTAAAAATCAGCGGATGAACAGATTTGCTTCAAACTTGGCAAGGCTAAAGCTCTATCTGAGAACTATCAGGGTGCTAAATTTAATCTCTTTACCTTTAAAAAATGACCATATATATATATATATATATATATAATAAAACCTCAAACTTAAAAAAATACCCTAAAAATCAACGGATGAACGGATCTGCTTCAAATTTGGCATGGTTAAAGCCCTTCCTTAAAGCTATCATGGTGCCATGTATCATCTCTTTTTCTTTAAATATGGCGGAGCTGTAAGTGTTTTTGTTAATTCTCATTAAAGTAGAGCTACCCTTTGGCTGGGGAGGATGGGGAAAATCTGGATTTTTTTTGTCAAATTTCATAATTCCGCCCCGTTCCCAGATTTGTTACCAAAAATCCTGACAAATCTGGGTTTTTCTTGTCATATGGTAGGGTGACCAGATCGCCCTGGATTTCCCGGTCCTAACCGGGAAAACTTGGGCAATCCGGGCCAACAGGGGAGCGACGGGGGCAAACCGGAGAAAGGATCAGCTCTCCTCCCGCCCTAAAATGCCCACGCTGCTCCCCAGCCTCCTCAAGAAAGAAGTGCTCGGCGTTGGGGAGCGTCAACAAATTCCTTGTCTGTTGGCTAACTGCTTTAGCCACCAGACAAGGAATTTGTTGACGCTCCCTAACGCTGAGCACTTGTTTCCTGCAGAGGCCGGAGCAGCCGGGGCATTTTAAAGGAGGCTCTTCCTCCTCCTTTCCCTGCTGCTGCTGTTGCTGTTCCTCAGGTACCTCTAGGGAGCCCAGGAGCAGGGCAAGAAGGGTGAGGGGGCTGCAGGGGGTCACGAGGCAGTGGAGGAGATCAGCGGTGGTAGCAGAGGACCCGGTAGGTCAGGGCTGGGTTTTTTTTTGGGGGGGGGTGGCTTGGTGTGGGGGGGTTGTTTCCGGTGGGGGGGTGGCGGGGGTGTCTGCTTGTTGGCTGCATGGCAGGCGGCCTTTTAAATTTTTTTAATTTTATGTTCGGGGGGCTGCTTTGGTGGGGTGGCCATTTTGGACCTGGATTTTGCTTTCCAAAATCTGGTCACCCTACATATGGTCACCCTAGCAGGGCAGCTTGTAAGCAGAGGGGACTGCACTGCAGTGACACTTATACGTATGGCCGGGGGCATTGAAACCCAGCAGGATCAGGAGACCCTGGCGCCTTCAGAGTAGGTCTTGGGGGGGGGGGTCAATGGTACCACTCATCAGAATGAGCAGGAGGTCGGCAGGGCTGGCTTACCACATTCTGCACATCACCATCTAAAGAGCCCTGCCCCGTCAGTCCATTCAGTCCAGAGTCTAAAATTACCTACCCAGAGCACAGCAGATGACCTGAGGAGCCAATAAGGGCCCACTTGACCCTATATAAAAGCTGTCTCTGGCCCAGTTCCAGAAACTCATCCCTCAGTTCAGGCTGAACTACTACAGCCTCCGAAAAAGCCCTGTAAACCTATCGGCCTGCTTCCTAGCAGCTAACCCTGACAAAGGCACACTGAAATCAATGGGATTCCTAACCTTTTCTGGATTGCATCCATATTGCTAATGGTTTTACATTCTGTGTGGATTAATGTTTAGATAATAGATTGCACTGTGGTAGTCAGGTCAGAGAAAGGAGGCTATATATACTGGGTTTAAATTTATATGTGTTTGTATGAATATGTGAGACTCACCATTCCTCCCAGTCTCAGTTATCAGAATCTCCATGATGTAATTCTGCTTCTTTGATTTTCTGATTTTCCAAATGTTTAGGCATTTTGCTTGTGTAATATTTGGATTAAAACCAACCTATCTAGTGTAGTTGGGTATGTAAAAATCTAATAGCCAATTACAAAATCAAGAACACTTTAAGAAAAGAAAAAGGGCCTGATAACCCTTATTCCCTTGCTACCATTTCTTGATTTGCTATTCATTTTTTAAACAGATTTCTTATTTTGATTGGCATTGCTATTTATTTCAACATGCTGTAAACAACGTTAGTGCCTGAAAACTCCCAACAGCGAACAAAACGAAACAAAACGAAAACACCAACATATCTATGCTGGGTTAAACAGGAATTCAATGTTGTTGATCAAGTCCAGATCAGATCGGTCCGCAGCGATATTGAATCCTGTTTTGTAGTGGAAATGTTACATTGTAGTATTTCCAGGGAATCGAAATAATGCCAAAGAGTCAAGTCCCCTGCCTCAAATCCCCGTGTGTCTCTGATTTGTGACTGTATAACTATTACATTCCCCGAATTACTCTTTGTAGCTTTCTTGAGGAATGCTGTGTTAAGTGTTCAGATGGGAAGGAAAAGGTGTTTGCAGAGAGAAGGGGAGGTTTTGTTTCCCCCCCAAGGGAAGTTGTAAGGAAACCTCTGCAAGAAGGCCTGGATGGCTTTTACAAAGCATGCTGATACCACAGTAATAAATATTAACTGGGTTCTGTTTAGGGGTGTTAAGCATGTCATGCCTTTGGAACGCTTTACAAAGCCGCTGCCTGTGTTTTGGAAGCGTTTATTACACCATTGTTTGTACATCATCATAATCTTTTCCATTATTTCAGGGTTTTTTATGAGGCATTTCTCACTGTATGCATATTTTTGCTCCCCGCAACGATAAGTGCTCTTAAAGCACCAAAGTCTCATTCCAATCCACCTTGTTTAAATGAAATAATTTCCCCTTAAATTCTGTTGCAATTCTCAAGATAACTTAGCCTTTTCTTTCCCCCCCAACAAGTATTTCCCACTGTTGCTGACAATGCAGATGGCGCTGAATTATTATTATTATTATTATTATTATTATTATTATTATTTTGCTTCTAAGTAAAGGGAATTTATGCAGTGGGTTTGACACACAAACGTTTTGCAACAACAAAAGGTTGTGTTCCCTGAAGTAAGACTTTTTTTTTGTTTTATTTTCTTACTTCCTTTGCAACATATGGGGAAAAATAGCACCGAGAGTGATCTATCAATTAAATAACTTTTACGGTGCAATCCTATGTATGTTTAACAGGAAAAAAAAGGCCTAGGACTCCCAGCTGGCCCCACATACTGGGAGTTGTAGGAATTTTCTTCTGACTAAACATGCATCAGATTGTGTCCTTGGTTGATTAATCACCTTGCCTTTTAATAGCTTGATTAATTGATTGAAGTCAAACAAAATTGGTGTCTTCCAAATCCAGAATAGCCTCGGAATATTAATGTGTCCTTATCGTGCAGCCTCACCGATTTAAATTTGGCCTTCTTGGTCAAAACCGTTCCCCACTTTAATATGATTTAAAAAATGCCAAATTAAACTTATTAAAGATTGCAGCCGGAAAGGGAAAAGGACAGGGACAGATCCATGGCACACAGCTTTCAATCTGGGGGGGGGGGGGCAGGGTTGTCACTGTAGGGCATCGACAACCCCTGGAGCCTCCTGACCCTCCTGCTCCTCCTCCTTGCTGTTGCAGCCAGTTCACCTGCCATCTTAAAGCAAGCAAAGGTAACAAGAAGGAGCAATAGCCTTCCCACACCTTGGCCACGCTCGGATGACATATTAGACAATGGAGGGGGGAAAAGGCAACTGACCATTCGTTATTTGTCTGGTGCTCCCCACATGACATGTTGCTCCTCCCCCCATCATGCGGCTGAAACTCCCGGGGTCCTTCTGGGCTGCTGGTGCTCCTCCCTCCCTCCTCCCTCCTGTCCCTATCCCATCATGCATTGGAAGTTCTTCCGGCCGTATAGGAGCGGCCACGGTGCTTTCAGCCACTCCTGCTGGAGAACTCTATAACCTGCAGGAATAGTGCACTCGACGGGGGATATTACACAATGGAGAGCATCACACACCATCTTAATCAATGGGTCTCAAGATAAGCAATGGAGCAGCCCATTGTTTTTCCCCGTTGTTTAAATCGGCAAAATAATATACTGTGTGTTGTGTGTCATTCTTCCCCCCCACAATATAATAATCAACACAAAGGACGGTTGATTCTCCCCCTTCCCCCAGTTGATTATCGTGTTGTCTGAACCAGGCCCTTCCCTCCCACCCTCCCTCCCTCCCTTTTTCTGGAAGGTGGTGTTGTCTGGCCCAAGAGGAAGTAACCTAGGGTGACCAGATTTAAAAAATCAAAATCCCGGTCCCCCCCTGCCCCCCCAAAACAACCCCCCCCCAAAAAACAAGCCTGGACCTACCGCCGAGTTCTTCCGCCGCCCGCGCGGCCGCGCCGGGTCCTCCGCCGCCCGCGCGGCCGCACGGGGTCCTCTGTCGCAGCCCGCGCAGAAGAGGCGGGAGAGGGCCGGATCCGGAAGTGACGTAGCCGGCCCTCTCCCGCCTCTTCCGTGCAGCCTCTGGCCTCCTGGGGCTCAATCGCGATGGCGATGACCCCTGAGGAGCCCGGACGCCCGCACCCGCCTCTTCCGCACGGGCGTCCAGCCGCGCGGAAGAGGCGGGCGTGGGCGTCCGGGCTCCTCAGGGGTCATCGCCATCGCGATTGAGCCCCAAGGAGGCCAGAGGCCGTGCGGAAGAGGCGGGAGAGGGCCAGTTATGTCACTTCCGGATCCGGCCCTCTCCCGCCTTTTCCCCACTGCCTCTGGCCTTACGAGCCCGGCAGCGGCAGCGAAGGCGGCGGAGGAGCACGGGAAGCGGCCGCCCCAGCAGGTAAGTGCCCCCCTTTGTGCTTACCTGCAGGGGTGTCCGCTTCCTGGGCTCCCCCACCGCCACCGCCACCGGGTCTCGCTGCCACCGCCGCGTGACCCTCCGCCACCCCGGTTTTCCCCCGCCTCCCCCGGTTGGCCCGGTTGGCCCCTGGATTCCCGGTTAGGACCGGGAAATCCCGAGCCACCTGGTCAGCCTAAAGTAACCCAGGTGGCAACAGCAACAAGAAGGATGTGGGCCCATTCAGAGTGGGGTGGGGATTTCTGCAAGCATCTTGTCCAAGCCCTCCCCCCGCCACAACCCCCAAAATAGACCTGGAACAAGCAGTGGGGAACGGAGAGGCAAGAATAACAAGGGACAAACGTGAACCAATGCAGTTCTAGTAATAACTGCCAATGAGGCTAAAGGAGCGATTCAGGAGCAAATGCCTTACTGCTTAGGGTAACCTTATGGAAAGGAGGACAGGGCTCCCACATCTTTAATAGTTGAATAGAAAAGGGAATTTCAGCAGGTGTAATTTGTATGCCTGCAGCACCTGGTGAAATTCCCTCTTCATCACTACAGTTAAAGCTGCAGAAGCTATACTGGAGTGACCAGACAGAAAAGAGGGCAGGGCTTATGTATATTAAATTAAATGAGACATAGCTTTTGTTGTGTGCCAGATTCCCTGACTTAAGACAGATTCCTTTTCCGTGAGCATCCATTGGTCACCCTGCCTGTAGTACTCAAAATCAATCACATTTTGATTTTGTTCAACCAGCCTTTCAACACATCCTTATATAAAGAAACCTTCCCCAAGTTGGTGGCCTGCAGATCTATTAGCAGCTCCCATCCTTCGTAGCCACCATGGCCATTTGGAATATCTGAGGGTACCAGGTTGGGGAAGGCTGCTATAGAAAAAGGCTCTGCTCAGCTCTACACTGCGGTCCATGCAGCCTTGTGCACACACACCTGGGCTTCTAACTTTCATCTCCTCCCAATAGTTCCCGGCTGTTTCTGCAACATCTTCAGATTTCGGAAGGAGATGAATCAGAAGCCCAACTCCAAGCATAGAACTCTGCTCATGCTTAAGAGCAGCCAACTTTGGATGACAAAAATAGTGACCACTAAATATTGCTTGTGCGTGGATGGCACCCATTTCCCCCCCACAAACATGTTATCTAATTTGCTTTTGTTCTTCTAAATAAGAACAAAGAAAAACTAGTTTCATAGGAAGAAATCTATGCAAGTCTGGCATCAGCCACAGGCATCCTCAGACAGCTGCCTGCGCCTAGGACCAACTGCCAATACCTGTCCTGACAGCCCCAGGCTGAAAACGTCATCAGACGGAGGAGGGGAATAGCATTTCCTTACCATTGCTTTCCCCCCACTTCTGTCCCACAATTTACACCGCGAAGAAAGAGGAAGTAAACAGTGACCGCATGGCCCATTCAGTGGGAGCTTTGATTCCCGCTGCTTCTCCTGCACGCAGCAGGAAATGGAGGCACGTTTTGCTACAGCTGAACAAAGTCAGGTTTTCCGGGTCTTTTTTTGCGACGGGAAAATGAGCAGAAGGGGCAGGAGACACGAGGGAGGCGGACACCGTCATCAAAAGCACCCACGAAAATCCATGAGGGGGCAGTAATGAGCATGAGGTGAAACATTCGTCTGATGACGCTCTGAGTCTGCGAGACACCTGTTTCAGCTATGTACAATGTCCCTAACACAGTGTCACTCTAGGGCCTTGAGTGGGCCTGAATAGTTGAGGAGGGCTATTTAGGTGATCTGGGGTGAAGTGCAAATTAATTAAAGCAGTTATCTGGGGTGATTTGACTTGCCTTCTATGAAATTTATATCATAGTGATTATTCCTAAATTTGCATCTACACATACAAATTAGCTTATTCTCATTATTATTATTATTATTATTATTATTATTATTATTATTATTTCTTACCCGCCTCTCCCTCCGGATCGAGGTGGGGAACAACATCCAATATAAACTACATAAAACTGATTAAAAGCACATGAAACGAATACATTATTAAAATACCAATAAAACACCAATAAAACTCTTAAAATTCAACTGGGTAAGCCTGCAGGAAGAGATCGGTCTTTATGGCTTTCTTAAAGTCAAAGAGACTGTTAAGTTGATGAATCTCCTCTGGCAGGCCATTTCACAGTCTGGGAGTGGCAGAAGAAAAGGTCCTCCTGGGTAACTGTTGTCAGCCTAGTTTTGTTTCCCCCTTTGTTCTCTTTTTCCATGGTGCATATTCTTTTCCTTTCTTTCTTGGGAAATGTGTAAGTGGCCACCCTATAGAAGGGGCAAGTACAGTTGCTTGATCAGAGACAGAGAAGTAACATTAGCGCAATGGTGGGCAATGTGTGGTCCTCCAGTTGTTGTTGGCCAGCAACGCCCACTAGCTTTAGCCAGCATAGCCAACGGTAAGGGGTGATGGAATCCCTGTATTAGAGGAATTAGGGAGGGAGAAAACCAGGGTTTGTAAACTCTAGTTAACATCAACCATGGCAAGCATTAGGGCAGATGTAATGCTAAACCATGGTTGAACCACAGGATGGCGGGGAGGCTCCTGATTTTGAAGCCCTAGTTTTCAGAGAGTCAGTAACAAACATCGACATACATTAACAGTGTTGTTTTTATTGGATTCGTTTTGCATTTCCATTCCAGCTGCCAGGGGCCTGTTGGTAAGCCAGAGATCTGTCTTACCAACTTCCACAATCCCCAGTGTATGGAATGTTCAGAAATGCAAAATGTAAAGGCTTCATCAACACCAAGCAGGATATTGCACTATGAATCTGGTATGAAAGTGGTATATAAGAGGCAGGAGCCACACTACTGCTTTATAGCGGTACTGAAGTGCACTGACAACTGTTGGGCCCCATAGAGACATACCATATACCGCTTTCATACTGCTATATCCTGCTTGGTGTGGCTCCTGCCTTTTATATACCACTTTCATACTGCTTTCATACTGCAATATCCTGCTTGGTGTAGATGAGGCCGAAGAGTGGATTCTGTCCTTGGAAAAGGACAAAAAAAAATGTCTGGGAGGAGCCACCTGGAGTCAGCTTGGGTGGTGCGGAAGGAAACAGGACGACATAAGTGAAGGTGGAGACACCAAGTAGCAAAGGTGAAGCCTTCTTAGGCAGCTCTGGTAACTAAGCACCCAAAGGTTTTAGAGTTTACCTGAACTCTGCAACCTGAGAGTTCAAGAATCAGGGCTCATAAAACATAATGGCAGTGATAACGCTGAGCTAGTAGTATGTCAGTAGGACCCAGGTTCAAGCCTAGATGATTGTGGGGGCTTTATAACACTGAGTATTAAAGAAGGGACAAGGATGGTGCTTAACCCACAAAAAAGCTGCCACCCATAGTTGATCATTGGGAAATTAAGAGGTAACAGGGTTTATGACTGTGCCATGAATTTCCCTCCATGCCTTGCTTAGTTGGGAGAGGCAGGCAGCAGCGGCCTGGATTTCTGAAAGTAAGGAAGGCACATTTAGTTAAGATAATATCTGCTCCTCCTTCTTGGAGGGATTTAACGGCGTAACCTGCAGGTCTTTTGCTTATATTTCTCTGTAAGGTGTACTATGTACACTGGTGGCATAAATAACAATGAGAGGCAAAGTGTGATCTGCTAAGCTAAAGACTGGATGATTTATTGTTTGGAGAGGCTTTCAAGGTGATCCCCCCACCCCAGCACAGTCAACACTTAGCTGTTACTCATTTGTTGCAGGAGGTCCAAAGAACTTTAATCCAGTTAGTGCTTTACTGCAAGGAAACTGCATTTTTCCCAGCAGCACCCAGGCAAAGTACATTATTTAATTTTGTTGCTGGGAACATTTGGGGAAAAAAACCCACCTTTCATCTAGATCACCTATCATGTAACGTCCAACCATCCTGATTCAACTGAAACATTCTAATTTAGCGGTGTTTTAATAAACCTTCTCTTGGGGAAAACTCCACCCTCCAATTCTCCTGATTTTAAAAGGAACAGCTAGGTTTCTTTGCAGAGTGGCTGGTGTTTGTTTTCACACCTGTGGCCCTCTAGCTGTTGTTGGACTGCAAAGCCCATCAGTCCTAGCCAGCATAACTAATGGCG
This sequence comes from Anniella stebbinsi, assembly GCA_029215795.1. Classification (NCBI taxonomy): domain Eukaryota; kingdom Metazoa; phylum Chordata; class Lepidosauria; order Squamata; family Anniellidae; genus Anniella; species Anniella stebbinsi. The sequence continues at coordinate 16,167,117 of JARDYH010000004.1, forward strand.
AGGATTGATGGGAGTTGAAATCTAACATCTGGAGTGCTACACATTCCCCATCCCTGGTTTAATTGTTAAAGAGCAGTTTAACCAATTAAACTATGTGTGAGATACAGCATCATTCTGTATGTCCTGATATTTATTTCTACATGTGTAATGCTGAAATTCCTCAGTGGTAAGGACAAACTGCTCTGCACATGCTCAAATATACTTCTATTACTTAACCATTTTTCTGCTTAAGAATTCTCTGTCAAGGATACACTGACTGATCATGAGCTAGTCACTGCCCTGGTTCACATGTAACAATAACCCAGAGTATGACTTGAGTATGGGTTGTTGAGTATGGGTTGTTGTCATTATGTGTGTACCCTGAACTATGGGTTAACTATGGAGTTGTTAACCATGAACAATCCAGGAAGAGAATCCGTAATTTGTTGTTGGGTTGTGGATTCTGGGTTGTTTTAACTCTGAGCTGTCAATTCATGTGAACCCAGAATCATGGGTTGTTTCTCCAGGCTACAGAGGCAGCAGACAAGAGTGGTTAAAAAAAAACACAGCCTGCCACTCTGCATGCTAGTACTACAGCACCGCAAAAGCATTTGGAATACAGGGAGAGAGAAGGTAAAAGAGGATGGAATCAACCAAGGAACTGAAAAACAACAACTAGTCCTTTGCACGATCATGTGGGAGACAAATCATGGGTAAACCCTGGATAAAGCAGCAACCCATACATTGGGTTGTCATTATGTACAAACCAGGTCACTGATGCATGACCATATCATTGCACTACTGCATTGCTCCACGGCACTACTGCAGCTAGGTGGGAAAATGGTCTTCCATCAATCATGACAGAACAAAGAAATTAAATATTTAACATCACAGGTACAGAATACATCAGAAAATACACATGGGCTTCATCTACACCAAGTAGGATATTGCACTATGCAAGTGGTATGAAAGTGGTATGTAAAAGGCAGGAACCACACTACTGCTTTACAGCGGTATTGAAGTGCACGGACAACTGTTGGGGCCCATTGACACATACCAGATACCACTATATCCTGCTTGGTGTGGCTCCTGCCTTTTATATACTGCTTTCATACCACTTTCATAGTTCAGTATCCTGCCTGGTGTAGATAGTGCTGATAAGAAAATAAAGGGGTGTGGGTGGGTGTAGCATTTCAAAGATATACTGCAATGACTTGAATCCAAATGTGGAGTTGAACATGGGATGCTGCCTTATACCAAGTCAGGCCATTGGCTCATCTAGCTCTGTATGGTTTATATTAGGGTGACCAGATAAAATCCAGGTCAGGGCTCATGTAACTTTAACAGTTGTAGAGAAAAGGGAATTTCAGCCAGTGTCATTTGTATGCAATTAGTTCCTGGTGAAATTCTCTCTTCATCACAACAGTTCAAGTTGCAGGGGCCCTGCCTTCTTTTGTGTATGATCACTCTAGTATAGTGCCTGCACCTTTAACTGTTGTGATGAAGAGGGAATTTCACCAGGAACTAATTGCATACAAATGACACTGGCTGAAATTCCCTTTTCTCTACAACTGTTAAAGTTACAGGAGCCCTGACCTGGATTTTATCTGGTCAGCCTAGTTTATATGGACTAGCAGTGGCTCTCCAGGGTGTCTTTGTCAGCCCTGTGTGGCGATGCTAGCCAGAGATTGAAGATGGGAGCTTTTGCATGCAAAGCATATGCTCTACCCCTGAACTACACTCTTTCTGAAAATCATGTTAAAGAACCAATTTATCAGGGCTGAATTTGCTGCCCAACGTGAGCAGATAAACTTGGAGGATCATTACAAGCTCTAGTGGAAACAGGTCACCGTGTGCTCCTATAGAAGACTAAGGCTACACAAAGAATCCATGTGCCTCATGCATGGAAAAAGTTTTCAAACAAGGATTAGAAGGAATCTGGGGAAGGTCGTAGCAGTCCCGAGTCCAGCAGCTGAAACCTGGAACTGATGGGCACTTTCACTTTTAGTGCAGCTGTTACCAGCACAGACAAAGAGCAAGAGGGAATTTAAGCTACCCTAGAAAAATACACAAATGCTCAACAGAAAGGCTGCATGTCTATATGCTTGTTGCGTTCACCCATTCCAGACTTGCCACAACAGGAACCACCACTCTGTTTCAATTGCCAACAAGGAGAAAGCAAGGAGGCTTGAGTGAGTAAACATTTCAATATATTGAACAAGTTGAAAAGTATTGTGAATGTGCTTCTTGGGCTGTGAAATTGCCATGCGTTTGCAACAAAGACAATACATAATAATAATAATACCGACAGACACAATACAGCTGCAAAAATAATTCACCAACAACTGGCCATCAAATTCAACTTCATCAAACAACCTATACCATACTATACAAAATCACCCTAAACAATCTTGGAAAATGCAGATCATAAAATATACTGGGACAGAACAATTCATACAAACAAGACAATACCTTGCAATTGACCAGACATAACAGTTATAGACAAAAAAGAAAAACACACTTACCTCATCGACATAGCAATACCTAATGACAAAAATGTAGAAAAAGAAAAGGAAAAGAGAGAAAAATATACACCACTGGCCATGGAAGTTAAAGACCTATGGCAACAGGAAAAGGTCACAATTATTCCTTTAGTCACACCAGTCAACGGCATCACATCAAAAAACTATATGGAAAACCTTCAGAAACTGGGGCCTACCAAAATACATCCACACCAACATCCAGAAAGCAGTCATACTTAAAACATGCTCAATTATCAAGAAATTCCTGAATCTGTAAAATTTTATTATTTATTTATTTATTACATTTCTATACAGCCCAATAGCTGAAACTCTCTGGGCAGTTCACAAAAGTTAAAATCATCAGACACAACTCAAAGTGTAAAACAAACAGCAGTATAAAACAAACAACAGTATAAAAACACAATATAAAAATACAACAGAAGAGCACAACCGGGACAGTATGACCCGGTAAAGCCCGTCATGTCCATCTAGAAAAACCACCATGAGCGAGAAAATAGATAATAATGACAACAGTAACAGTAACAACAACAACAATGTCTGTGTTATATTAAGACATACGAGAAGGTAGGATTTCAGTTTAAGATGCCAACTTAAGAGAAAGAAGAGCAAACACAATAAAACCATCATTTTTTAAAGCCACAAAAATGAGTTTCTGTTTGCCTTTGCTGAAATTGAGTTGCACATTTAAAGATAAATGCCAACATATGAATTACCATCTCAGTGCTGTGTATGTCTTGGGGGAACTCCATTTCTGACAAGTTTACAGTTCCAAGGGAAAAAAGATCACACACACACTCCATTTTTTAACCGGAGCACAACACATGGCCCACACACTGTTATCAATACAAATATTTCTTCCATCATTAAAGGAGGGAAAGTAAAGGAATTTTCTTGCCCTCATGCATGTAGATCAAAATATGATGGCAGCTGATAATAGGCTGACCAGATATAATCCTGGTCAGGGCTCCTGTAACTTTAACAGTTGTAGAGAAAAGGGAATTTCAGCCAGTGTCATTTGTATGCAATTAGTTCCTGGTGATATTCCCTCTTCATCACAACAGTTAAAGGTGCAGGGGCCCTGCCTTCTTTTGTATATGGTCACTCCAGTATAGTGCCTGCACCTTTAACTGTTGTGATGAAGAGGGAATATCACCAGGAACTAATTGCATACAAATGACACTGGCTGAAATTCCCTTTTCTCTACAACTGTTAACGTTACATGAGCCCTGACCAGGATTTTATCTGGTCACCCTACCTGAGAAGGCTCATAAAAGAGATCTTTTTAAACCAATGTAGGCAGAAGGACTCATGTGCTCAGTAGAGGCTGGTGGCTTGGATAAGGTGACCAAATGGAAAGGAGGACATGGCTCCTGCAGCTTTAATTGTTGTGATGAAGAGGGAATTTCACCAGGTGCTGACACCTGCTGAAATTCCCCTTTCTATACAACTTTTAAAGATATAGGCGCCGTGTCCTGCTTTTCATATGGTCACCTTAAAGCAGCTTGGATGTAAGTGGGGCAGTGAATCCACTCCAGGTTTCAATCAGAATCAGTCAGAGCTCTAAAGGAGCAATCCAAGATATGGCACCTTGAATAGCTTCTTTAGAGTTCTGACTGGCTCTAGCTGAAACCCAGAACAGATTCACCACCCCACTGACATCGGAGCTACCAGCCTCCACTGGGAGTGCAGCAAAAGTCAGATTTTGTTCCCAAAACAAAAGGGAAGTTTTCCTCAGCTCTGGGACTCCAGGACACTTGGCCAATTAATAGCCTCAAACTTTCCTCAAAGGAGGTTGTGTCTTCGAGTCTGACATTTCATATGATTATTTTAAAAGCCAAAAAAATAGTTTTGTTTGCTTTTTAGACCAAAAGCCAAAGAGAAGGAACTTTAAAAAAGAAAAAAAGCAGGACTATTAATAGATAGCTATATTCATAATTTTGAAACCGTGACTCTGCCATAGCTCCATAAGAGAATAAATATTTTGCAAAACAGGAGTATCGGTAAACATTCAGCCCTGATACTTCCAGGTCTCTGCTACCTCTTTTTCACTGTACAATTCAAATTCCTTGCTGGAATTTCTGTCAGCTGCTGACACTTGCTTCTGGTGCTTTTGACTAACTAACAGCCCATTACTTGACTAACCAGCACCCCCTCCCCCCCCAAATTTACTATACCACATCCAGCAAGTTTCTTTCTATTCCTCTCTAATCCCATCTGCTGTTTACAAGAAAGCCATGTATTCACTGTTGTAATGCATCCTCCCAACAAAACCTTGCACAAGGGGTTTTTATAGCATAATGGTATGGAAAACGAAATCCCTAAGAGTAGAGACAGTAGGGAGTAGGAAAACAAAGGGACAAAAGTCCCTAAGAGAAGAACCTGGCTGGATTGATAAAGTACTTATCACAACCTTCCCCAACTTGGTGCCTGCCAGATGTTTTGGCCTCCCATTCCCATCAGCCCCAGCCAGCATAGTTACTAGTCAGGGATACTGGGAGTTGTTGTCCAAAACATCTGGAGAGCACTCCTGACATCACATACCTCCAGGGCATTTTGGGAAATTAAAATGGCAGCTCCCAGACTCAGTTGCCCAGCACTGACCAGAGCTCTTCCATTGTCCCCTCCCCTTGCCAGGTAAGGCTACCAATGGAGACCCACCAGCAAAGGAGGGGGTCTTTGCCAAGAAGCCCCTCAAACCTGAAGCTGGCACCGAGCACTGGGGATCCTCAGAAACTTACAAGTGTTTCCTCAGTGAGATCAGTAATAGCAGAAAAACTGTCCTGAAAGACTTGTCTGTCCAACACTGATTTCCATTACAATGTGCAGCTGCAGGACTGCGTAGGTCCTACTGTTAAGCAGGAGGCTCAACATGCATCATCCGTGCCTCAGAGGTCCCCAATCTTTTGGTAGTACAACAGTTAAAGGTGCAGGCACTATACTAGAGTGACCATATACAAAAGAAGGCAGGGCTCTGCAACTTTAACTGTTGTGATGAAGAGGGAATATCACCAGGAACTAATTGCATACAAATGACACTGGTTGAAATTCCCTTTTCTCTACAACTGTTAAAGTTATATGAGCCCTGTCCTCCTTTTCAGATGGTCAGCCTAGCCAGTAGGCACATTTGGAATTTTGAGGAAGAACCATGGGCACTCTCACAAAATGGCAAACATGGGGAGGCTTGCACATTTGTAAAATGGCTGCCAAGGTGAGCATGGACTGTCACAAATCACTGATTTCCCATAATGCAAATTGGTGAGACTAAAAATAACTTATAGTTATATTTTTAATTTTTTAAAAAATCATACAAAAGGAGGCACTGAAATAGGTATCACTTCACTTCAGTTCATGTGAGGCTGGGGTCTCCACTGGCAACATGTTGGAGACCCCAGCCTCACATGAACTGAGTGTATATGCACGCCAAAAACCTTTACAGCAAGCCAGGGGTGCAATACGAGTTGTTGTAAAAAGAGTACCTCCAAAGGCTATAATGTTTGATATCAACTGGGTGCTCCCTTGTACCAGGGAGACCTGGGTCCTACAAATCCTCTCTCAGTCATGAAGTTCAGGAGACTGGTCACTTTCTCAGCCTACCCTACCCTAGAGGGCTGTTGTGAAAATAGTATCCCCATAAATGCTTTTGAAAGGAAAGGCGGGGTTCAAATAACTGAACTTGGGGAATGTATGGTACAAAAGGGCCCAACAAAACCTGACCCAGAATGCCTCTTCCTATGTTCTTACCAAGCAATGCTTTTTAAAGAACTTTACGTTGAAGCAGAGAAATCTCCCGTTCCGTTCCTGCTAGCACTTCTACTGCTGGGTCACTCAGCCAACCTTCCATCAAAGGACTGTTTTTACTGCAACCCCAAATCAATGCATAAACACCGGTGTAGCCACTAACAGCACCACAAGGTACTTCTGAACACTTCTGGCTCAGAAACCGTGCAGGCGCCAGGCAGGCCAACGACAGCAAACCGAGTGTATTAAATTCTTTTAAGAGAAGCAGCTATGGTACCATCTCACAGAACTTGCTTGATACGTCCCGGTGTTCTGACAGAGGATTATGCTAATAGAAGTCTGTCATGTTCTCCCCTGCTTGAGGTAGCAGCAATTGCACAGAAGCAGTGTTTAGCTCAGCTAGTAGAAGCTCTGATGTGGAAATCCTGTGCGTACATTTGGGCCAGGGATCATATACAAACGAAGATATACAGTATCAGAGCAAAATAGTAAGGTGGGGGAGGGGGAGCTGGAAAATATTATTATGAGTTTCCTATCAGATTTCTGTGAGCAGGGTTATCAGCATGGGTTACTTTGAGAAGCAAAGGTCTTGGACTTGGCCAAGGAACGTTGACAGCCTATGCTGTTCTGCTGATGTATCTCCATGGGAGCTCAGATGACCCAAGGAAGCTAGGTGATGGTCGGAGGAAATGTCTCATTTTATACCCCCTCTAGCTAGGAGGTGGGAGCAAGCTAACCCTGTGTGTGAAAAGGGCACCAGACAGAATTTTGAGTTAGACACTAAGGGAGAGACACCAAGAGGTAGTCTTGGGGCTCTGTAATTATCTTAGGGCAGGGGGTCCCCTAACATGGTGCTTGGGATGGGTGGGCAAATCTTCTGCGGTCTTCCTGGGACTGCAGAAGAATTGGGATTTTTCTGGTTTGGGTTTTCCCAGAAAAATCCTGTGCCTGCCCACCCCCCACCCCTGGGACTCCCTGTGTGTCATATGGACTCACAGGGAGCAGCCGGGGGCCATCCCAGGCCACAAGCCTGGTGTGGAAAGGGCCTTTCTGTGGGAGTCAAATATGTGGATTGGCTTTGGAGTTCAGGCCCTTCCTCTACTTGTCCTCAGTTTCTTGAGTGGATTACTTGACTAGCCAGATCTTCATGGCAGCCAGCATGTGACTAGCCACATCGTCCATGGGAGCCATTTTGAGGTGGTGCCCACAGCAGCTTCTCAAATTCCCAAATGTCCAAAAAGGTCAGGGTGGCCCGGCTTAGGATGATGGCTCATTCCCTGGAGATATGATATGGGAGCAGAGGACTTTGGCTGTCTGTTGGAGTATTTACACTCTATGGCTCCACCTATGCTCAAACTGTACGTTTGTGAATAAAAACAAATATTGCAAAATGATCTTGCTCCCCTTCCTATCCTTCTGATTAGGAGGGATTAGAATAAGTTTAAAACTGATGCTTAGGGGCCCTTAAAATCTGATCCATACGCTCAGGTTTAACAGTGATATAATTCTTCTGGCTGTATGTCTTTTGGAAAGTTTTTGCAACCACAAAACACAATACGAGAACTTAAGAAAAGTTGTGCTGAATCAGGCCTATCTAGCCCAGCATTCTTTTCCTACAGTGGCCAACCCAATGCTTCCAGGAAGTCCACAAGCAGGGCATGAGTCCGATAGCACCCCCCTGCATGTGTTCCCTAGCAATTGGTATTCAGAGGCATATATAACCATCATGACTAGTAGCCATTGATAGCTTTACCCCCCCCCCCCATGGATTCATCTAATTCCCTTTCAAAGCCATCCATGGTAGTGGCTATCGTTGCATCTTAAGGAGGAGAATTCCATAGCTTAACTATACATGGCGTGAAGACGTACTTCCTTTTATCTGTCATGAATCTCCCACCATTTACCTTCATTAGATGACCCCAGGCTCTAGTATGAAGAGAGACTTTCACTTTCTCCATAACATACATAATATCATACACCTCCATCATGTTTCCCTGTACTTGCCTTTTTTTCTAAGCTAAAGTGCCCCGAATGTTGTAACCTTCCTTCACAGGGGTGTTGCTCCAGTCCCTTGATCGTTTTAGTTGTCTTTTTCTACATCTTTTCAAGCTCTAAAATACCTATTTTGTTGTGCGGTGGCTGGAATTGTGCATAGTATTCCAAATGTGGTAACCCAATAGATTTGTATAAGGGCATATATTAGCAGTTTTATTTTTTTATTCTTTTCCTAATGATCCCCAACATGGAATTTATATTTTTCACTGCAGCCACACCCTGCTATGATTGGATTATTTGAAAATGTAAGAGGTTTTTTTCCTCTACAAATTTTTAAAAGAGGCTGGTACATCTGTTTGTAAACAAGCATATCTATTAGGAGTAGAAACTTTGAGTTGTTGAAAGACTTTAAAAACGATCATTCTTGCTATGTGTAGGGGTGGGGGGGTTAAAGTGTGAAGTTTTGAGGGGGGTTTAATTGCTCCTAACAATAACTTAAAAAACACCTCTAGAGTAATCCCCCCAAATACTTCTAAAAATAAATAAAAACTTAAATTAAAAAATAAGCCTCCAGTGATTTCATTTCAAGGAAAACCAAATCTGGGGAAGCACTCCGGAACTTCTAATGGTGCAAACCTATGCATGTTTAGACAGAAAAAGGTCCTACAACTCCCAGCATTCTCCAGCCAGCATAGCTGCCTAATAATGATTTCTACAGGCAGCTCTCTGTTCCATCTCTGGGGACATTTTAAACAACTTCTCAGTGTGAAGCAGGAAGTGATCTATCCAGACAATAAGATTGTTCTTTCTATCCTTTCTATCCTTTTTCAGATCTAAGTGTATTTCTTCCTTCCTCTTCCCTTTCCAGCCACTCCATCGCATTCCCCCTCCTATCCAATTGTCAGTTCCCCCCCCCTTTTATGTCACTCAACATTCCATGCCACTGAAACCTTATGAAGCTGGGGGGGGGGGGAGGGGGTTGGGTTGAGGGGGAAGTATCCTTAAGGTTTTTGACTATCTGAAATCATGATGCTTGCCTTTCAGTCTGCTGATACTTCTCTCTTGAATGTGGTTGGTGCAGTCTGAGTACATAAGCATATGCACAGGAAAACGTGAATCAGTGTGAGCATATATGATACCTTGCTTTTCTGCTAAGAGACTTTTCAAGGTGATGTACAAAATGTACGTTTAGTCTCCCCTAAGAATGGGAGAATGAGCTATAATTGAGTTGGCTAAACCTTAATGCTCGTCTTACCTCGTTCTTGCTCTTAAAAGTGAGCAACGTTTTGTTTTTCGTACAGGAAAAGTGCACATTTTTGACCATGAAAAATGCACACTTTCCCAGACACGTCCCCCAAATGCGCATTTCCCCTCCGTAGGCTAAAGTGTGGAGGTGCAAGTTTTGGGAAGAAATTCACATTTTTGGAAGTACACACTTCACAATTTTTAACATGAACGCAGCCTCAAAAATTTCACAAGGATTATGCTCCAGTTCATGTATGCACTCGTGATCATGAATGGGACATGTTCTCATGATTTGCAAACAAGAATGAAATTCTCCTACATTAAGAGCCTCCCCTTCTCTAATGGTATGTATGTATGTATGTATGTATTATTATTATTATTACTATTATTATTATTTTATAAGGCACACACCATCTGTGTATCACTGACCCAACTACCACCTCCTACTGAAATAAGTGGAAGAGTAGTGGCAGCCCTTGATTGTTTGTGCCACATTTTGGGAAATGGGGGTGTAGCAGTCCCCATGCAACCTTACAGAACAGCTCTTTCAAAAAGAAAAGAAAAAAGATAGCCGTGCTGCTCCATGGGAAGAAGAAAAAACTCCGGAAATCCACAGTAGGACAATATCTTTATATGGACCAGCCCAAATTCCACAAAACTGAAAGCTTTCAGGTTCTCCAAAATTCCTCATCAGGGTAATTGGTACAAAAGCAGGGAATGGGAAAAGAAACAAAAAAGGCCAAACCTCTGGCCAGGTATTTATTTTTATTGATTTATTATATTTTTAATACATTCAATAATCAGCGTTCTCTGTGTCCACAAAGCCTACAGTATAGATAGCGATAAGCAAACCCTTGCGCTTTTGGTGCTTCAGGGTGGCAGTGGCTAATCCCGACATTGCAGCAAAAGCATGAGGTTTCTGGCGGCCGAACCCACTCGCTGCCCTCTGCCTAGCGAGTGGGCCCAGCAATCAATCAGGGGACACCATCCACCCAGCCACGCCTCCACCCGCAACATCAGAGTGAGGATAGACGGCGGATGCGCTGTACTCACCTCGCTCCGGAGAAAAAAGTCTGGGTAACTCCCTGCCTTCTTTTCCCCGCAGCTTCACGGGAACGTCCGGGGGAAGCGTGCGTTGGCTGCTGTGTTGTATGAACAACATAGCCCAACCGCGCACCCACCCTAGGGCTTTCCTTGCATATAGACAGCCCCCCATCACACTATGGAAATTTGCAGTATGAACTAATTGGTCAGTGGTACATGTTGTGGGCATCAGTTTACACCTAGCAATGCATTTTGGGGCAGAGAAGAAATGTTTCCATTCACTGGGGTGGGGGAGAAGTAAAGTTTCCCCAGAGGAAGCCTATTCTTCCTATCCTTATTGGGAAGCAGATTTCTGAGAGGTATAAGAATAGAGGAATTGCCATGCTAGTTGGGCAAATGGCCCAACCCAACAGACAATGGACACTGGTTTCAGCCATGGTGAAACTGAAAGGGAGGGGAGGATGCACTTCACCCCAAATTGACTTTACACATCTCTGCACCAATACCCGCTGCCCCTCCGCGTGAAGATGGGCAGATTCCTTCTTCAGGAATAGTGTGTGCAATCCCCCTCTGGCGGGGAGATGAGCAGCAGCACTAATTTCAGATAAGACAGAGACGTGCAGAGAATAATAGGTTATATTCTGCAAAACCATAAATTGCCTTTCTCTTCTGTCCTTAGTGGCTGAAATAGGTTGGCAATGCATAAGAAGTATTCCGATTAGTCACTAAATAATTCTGAGCACACATTTTTCCACTAATTCAAGCCAGCAAGGATGATCAACCATACTTGCTTAAAAGTACAATGATACAAATACAATAATGATACTAGACACATTGGTGAAATTATATATTATTTGGCATCACACATGGACCGAAGCAGAAGCAGCAACTTCCTTGCAACTTATGGCAAATAGTTACATATTTTGTTCCATATAAACAGATGGGCAGAGCAATTCCGGGTAAGCCCAGCGGAGAGAAATGAATTGGATCTATTGCTTTCTACTCTGTCCTGCCAGCTGGCAACAGCCAGGGCAGAAGCCCGGGGACAGGGGGTCCATATATTTACAATATATAGACCTCCATATATTTATTACAGATAGACATTTCAAATATTTACATACATTTATTTACACATACCCACTGGCAGCAGTGAGTGTGTATGTGAAATTAGCTACTCCAGCTCCAGGGCTGATGTGGCTGACGGACATGGGATGGGACCATCTGAGGGAACAGAGAGGCTCCTCCACCTCTGTTTTGGAGCTTTCCCTCTGCAACCTCCACCAAGAGACGTGCCGGGCCAGCATTCCACCGCCCGGCCACAGAAATGGTTGCTGGCACCCCTGCACCATGCTGCACCCCCTCCAGCTATCAACATTGGTGGGTTAGGATTGCACTCTTTGAGCAGTATCCAACTGCATCACTGCACTAGCAGAAACTAGGTTCCGAACTATGCGCAAGAGGAGAATCCAACTAAAGTAAAGTTGTGCAAGTGGTTGTACGACTACTTGTGCAATCAGTTGCACAAGCGTAACACACAACCACCTGCACAACGGAAAGATCCGCAGAGCTGCGCTAGTGCTATTTTAGTTTGTGGAATGACACCATTGGTGCATGCCCTGAGATTAAACAAAAATCAGTTTACAAAAACATTTTAAAGAATTGCACACATCGGTTTGTATCCAATGGCTTGTATCCAATGTTAGTCTAAGTTAAGACCCGTTCTTTTCAATGGCTCTACTTTAAGTAAGGTAAACCTTAGATACAACCTATTTTCATTACTGGGCAACCCAAAACATTTTTACAATCCATTTCAGACTCTTTTCTTTTAATGTCCCCAGTGTCTTTCAAGAAATTCCCTGGCTAACTTTATAAACATATCAAATAATTCAACTTGAGTAGAACTTGAGGGACTCATGAAGACATTCCGGTCCTGTTAGCTGATGTTCAGGGCAAATGAAAACCAAGATGTTCACAGTTCACTTTGACACAGCTTCATTAACCATCCTACTGTGCCAAAATGCTTGTTCTACTCGTTTCAGATCACTGTTACTCATGGAATAAAAGAAACAACCATGCCAAATGACTACATTTAAAAAAAAATATCCCTGAATCAGTAGGTTTAAGGAGAAAAATGTTAAGTGCTTTTCTTTTCGGTTTGCCAAAGCAGGAATAGTTTTTAACAGACACAAGCCAACACTGAGAATATATACATAGCTTTCCTAATCCAAGAAGAAGAAGAATCTCCCCTCCCCTTCTCAGGTCTTCAAATCCCCCTGATTTATGCTTTGTAACATCTCTCACTGGCCCAGTGCTTCCCAAACTTGCTGAACATGGCCACCCATGCTTTCAAATGGACTCTGTCTTCAAAGACCCATCTCCATGCTAGTCCCCCAGGCCCGCCAGGTAAAGAGGTGGAAGTTCCTGCATAAAACTGTGTGCAATACCTCACTACATGTGAGGATCTTTGGAACAGGGTGGATGGAAACAAATGATTATTTTAGCAACAATGCTAACCTTTCCCCCTCAACCCCATTCTCCAGCTTGGTGGGAACAGTGACTCAAAGGACAGAAACTGAACAGCTCCTTCTTCCAACCGCTGATTTCTGGATTCACACTCCTATATTCCCCCCCCTCAAATAATGTAATTTATGAAACAAATTAAAGTAGATTCCCCCATTCTGCTTGTCTAGGCCACGAACACTCATCATTAGCACTGATGTCCTTCCCAGCAACAATGTTAAATTTGATCTAGCACCACATTTTACTACAATCAGTTTGTCAATTGCTGCAAAAACCTCAAAGTGTTCTGCGGCACCCTAAAGACTAACAGATTTATTCTGGCATAAACTTTCATGGACTGATGAAACTGATTATAATCCATGAAACTTATGCCAGAATAAATTTAAGGTGCTGCAAGACCCTTTGTTCTTTATGCACTTTAGAGCACTTAATTAACATTTTTTTCCACCCTTGAGACACAACTTCAGAGGGGTACGAAAGTGTTAATGAAGAGAGACAAGCTGAGTTTCCATTGCCTTAGTAAATGGGTTAATACACTTTGGCCAGATCTACACCAAGCAGGATATAGCGGCAGGAAAGCAGTATATAAAAGGCAGGAGCCACACCAAGCAGGATATAGCGGCATATGGTATGTGTCAATGGGCCCCAACAGTTTTCAGTGCACTTCAATACCACTATAAAGCAGTAGTGTGGCTCCTGCCTTTTATATACCGTTTTCATACCGCTATATCCTGCTTGGTGTAGATCTGGCCTTGTTTTTTTCACTGTGCTGTGACAATAAAACTGCTAGAGTGCGATAAAACAAGAAGTAGCAGTTAAGATGCCCATTTGGGTGCACATTGGAATGAGTATCCAAGCATAAGACTATATTGCTCTCAAGGGGATGCATGCTGGAATGCGCATTCTGAGATGTATTGGGATTTTAGAGTGTGAGCAATATGGGTTCATTTGCTTTCAACAGGTAGCCAAATCTGATTGGCTCCATGATGTCATCACATTTACCATATGATTTCTGATTGGCTGGGGCCACATAGTGAAGAAGAATAAAGCCCTATGTTTTCTAATAGATCAAGGGAATAATGACTGTGAACAAGTGTGGAAAGTTGAAGGTGGGAATTGTACAGGGTACTTTTCACATTCCTTGACATAACACTTGAAAACATTTGGCACAGCTCTAATAACCTTGTAATCTGGCAATTGTATTTACCTCCTGCTGCTGCTGATTTTACTTTGTATACTTTTATTTTGTGCTATTGTATTAGTGTGATTTTATGCATCATGATTTTAATTCAATTTATCTGCACACCATCCAGAAAATGTTGGTTATATGGGCATTCTAAAAATTCTGGGAAAATCACCCAAAATACCTACATACTAATTTTAAACATTTATAGTGATCTAAGAATTCAATTATGACATGCCCATTTTCTCTCAGGTGTGTGGGAACTGGAAATTCATTCTAAACTGAAAGGCAATGATATATGGCCTTCAGAGAAAGGCAAGCTGAAAAACATTGAGCCTGGATTTAGTTTTACAATCATGATTGCTTTCAGTCTTTTAACATTTTGTTCCACTATGTTTTCCAACTAATCTCTGCAAAGATAAAAAGGATATAAATGTAATGCATATCTAAAATGAAAACTGGCATTTTTAGGATACTAATTTTGAAATTTGTTTGCACTTCCCAAGACCGTTATAGTTAACCAAAGTAAAGTATTTAGTAACAGATATGGATGGAGCAATATAGGTATCTGGAAAAAATGCAGGAAAAGGGCTACTAAAAGGATAAAAGACTGGAGCATCTCCCCTATGAGGGAAGGTCACAACAGCTGGGATTGATTAGCTTGGAAAAAAGGAGGCTAAGGAGAGACCTGATAGAGGTATACAGAATTATGCACGTTGTGGAAAATGTGAATAGGGAAACATTTTTCTCCCACTCCCATAATACTAGAACCCAGGGTCATCCCATGAAGCTGATTGGTGGGAGATTCAGGACAGATAAAAGGAAGAACTTCTTCACACAGCTCATAGTTAAACTATGGAATTCACCACCACAAGATGCAGTGATGGCCACCAATTTGGATGGCTTTAAAAGGGAGTTGGATAAATTCCAGGAGGAGAAGGCTATTAATGGTTACTAGTACTGATGGCTATGTGCTATCTCCAGGATCAGAGGCAGTAAGCCTGCATACAACAGTTGCTGGGGAACATGGATGGAAGGGTGCTGTTGCAGCATGTCCTGCTTGAGGGTCCCTGGTTGACCAATGTGTAAACAGAATGCTAGACTAGATGGACCTTTGGTCTGATCCAGCAGGGCTCTTCTTATGTTCTTATCTTCCTTCTTTTACAATGTTTTTGTTTTTTAAAAAAACCTTTCATTTTTAAAAGAAACGTCAACTTCAGACCCCACACATGCATTATTTCATAGAACCTCTGTCATTCAGAAATGCATTTTAAAACATCAGTATTACCATTTTTATTGCATGTTTTAGAACTTCAATCAGACTACTTCTTTCTTGCTTTTTCAGACTGGCTTGGTTCACTCATGCATCGCCTTCACTTGATGAACTCAACATGCATAGCTGACTTGCATGTGTGATTTGGCCAGGGCTAAAAGGAAGTAATGTAGCTGTGGTTTTGTTGCCCTATCTTTCTTTAACCTTACTCAAAAACTCAACCCAAACCAAAAAGAAGAATGGGGTTCTATCCAGGGCTTAATTTGCACGAGGATGCAACCCAAGAATCTATTTTGCAATACTAAAGTCCTGGATTATTATGTGAACATATATAGAAGGAATTTCCCTTCTTGCTAACTTCCCCACACCCTTAGAATAAGATGAAACTTGTTGGATAGGATTAAAGGTCTGTCCTCTGCAGGAGTTTTGCCCAACCTGGTGCTTTCATATATTTTGGACCACAACCCCGGGAGTTCCTGGCCATTGGCCATGCTGTTTGGGGCTGATGGGAGGATTGGTAACCCAAAACATCTGGAGGTTGGGGAAGGCTGCAGTACAGCATCTTGCTCCCTATAGTGGCCAAACAGATCCTTGCAAGAAGCTCACAGCAATCGGTAATCAGTGACATACTGCCTCTGAACATGGAAGACTAGACATAGCCATCATGGCGATTAGCCATTGATAGACCTCTCCTCCACGAATTTGTCAAATGTCCTTTTAATAGCAAGATAATAAAAGCAGAAGAAGAAGAAGGAAGGAAGGAAGGAAGGAAGGACGGAAGACAGCAGTAGCTTATTCTAGTAATACCACACACTTACTGAAGTTTATACTGCACTAATAGTACCCTCATTACTTAATTACTTTATTTATTTATTAGAGCTCTATACTGCCCAATAGCTAAATCATCACAGGTCTAACGCTACAGACAGGACTTTTATAAGACTTTATTGCATCTTACTTATTCCATTTATATCCCATTTTTCTTCATCATGAAAGTCAAGGTGGGGCACATGGGATTCTCAGATGGTCTCCCATCCAGGCACTGACTCATCCCAGTGGCTGCCTCATGTGATTTCAGGTCATACTTTGGGACCATCACACACACAGAGACTAAGTTAGTTCCACTTAGTTCCCTTTGAAATAAATGTTAGTCATGGCATTGATTTCAATGGGAACTAAGTGAAAACAGTGCAATCTTTAATTGCCCTAGCAATTAAAAAGTTGTATAATGTATTATTATAATTAAATAATACCGGGGATGATATAAATATATAAACAGATGGATGAATCAGTAGATGGATGGATTGCAAAATTTAGCAATTTGCACTATATAATTTTTAAAAATATATAGAATCCCTCAAAATGTTTTTGTAGTGTTTCTAATTTAATTCACTTTGCTACTGAACTCTGAAACTCTCTGAAGCTGATTTAGAACTAACATTGTTCAAAGAAAGTACAGGAACGTCTTAGAACATACAAGACAGTTTCTTCCTATATCAGCTATTAAGTACACAAACAATTAACTAATAATGCTATCATCTTCAGCAAAGGAAGGCATGAAAGGTTATATATGACAGAAAATGTCATAACCATACTCATGAAAAACATAATTTGATTTTTTTAAAAAATTATAAATATATACATTCCACTTAATATGTACAACTACTTTTTGTACATATATTTTATAGTCGGTTAATCATTTGCCATTAAACTGGATAACTGGTCACACTGTAAAATGTAAATAAATCTGCATATTACAAAAACCTAGTCATGGATATGTTTTGAGATATTTGCAGACATGCAAAGTATCTTACAGTTTAATAAGCAAAGTAATTTACCAAAGTAAAGGGTAGTTGTTAGTCAAGAGTCATATGTAGAGTGAAATGAGTTATATTCATTGGTAGGAGTGAGCAGTATTCTCTATCTCTCTCCCTATTAAATGTAAACAATTGAAGCAAAATTGTATTAAAACACCAAATAGCCATGCCCTTAATTTGCAGACCCAATAATTAACATTCTCCCCTAACTAGGTAAACTTATTTGCCTTTAATTATGTGCAGTGCAATTCTATGTGTCTTGTCTCAGAAGTATGCCCTACAATGTTCAGTAGGGTTTCCTTCCTAGTAAGTGAATTTAAGACTGCAGCCTTAGTTTAATGTACCAGTTAATCCAATTAAAACTTGCAGTTCCCATCTTCACATTTAAAGGAAAGCAAGCTTTCAAGGCAAGTGCAAATACGTTTCTATTAAAACTGAAATGTTTCAGCCTGTTTCTCTCAAATCAAGGTAACATACTTTGTCCCTGTTCAACAACAACAACAACAAAAAACCCAATAAAGGAAAGAGAGTTGGATTCTACAAGAAAGATGCTGCTACAACAAGTCTAGTAGGAGTCTTCACTAGGAAATGAACTAGTACAGCGAGCCATATAAAACTCAGGGTGAAAATGAATAAATGTTGACTCTAAATAAAAGCAATCCATTTGCTTTCATTCATAGCTAGATGTTTATAAGAACCAACAGACACATATCTATAATCCAAGTTCTCATTATTATATATGAGAGAGAGAGAGAGAGAGAGAGAGCGAACAAGAAGAAGAAGCAGGGCAGGATCTACACCACTGCTTTAAAATGCTTTATAACAGTAGTGACAACTGTTGGGGCCCAGGACACACTCCTTATACAGTTTCTAAGCCATTTTCAAAGTCATATCCTGCTTGGTGTAGCTCTGGCCCAATTCTAGAATCAACAACTGAAGTAACAAACTCTCCACACTAATTTCTACAGCAACATTCTACAGATCAAGCAGTTATACAACTGCAGACATCTTAGTGACTTGAGTGAGAGAACAAAATGGTTTTTTGGGGTCTGTTTTGCCACTTGGTCTTAGACAGTTCCCTCCTCAGTGAATTTCACAATTGTGCGGTTCTATATGGAGACTCACAAAAGTCTACCATATTGCAAGATGAAATGCAGAACCATGGGGGAAATGGGGAATGCCAAAATAAATACGAACCCTTAATTTTTCCACTGATTCTCAGACTGCAAACACTATGCATACTTACTAAAAAGTAAGACCCACTGAACAAAATGAAGCTTACTGCTGAGTAAATATACACAGGAATGGGCTGAGCAACAAATACATATGAGTTAAGACACATGAGTAATTTATTTTTGTGTATGTGCCATAAATATACTTCAGAATATATTTAAGTTTTTGTTTTGTTTTTAAAGTATCAGCAATACTTCCTAGAACAGGCCAGGTGCTATTTAGCAAATGTTTAAATTTTAAAGTCTGCAAATAATTAAAGGTGTGCAAAATGTTGTTCAGATTTCCAGTAAATAGTCAATTATACTTAATGTGAGTGAATTACTAAATGAGCAGAAAGTCTTTATCTGACTCCTGAGCAATTCCCAGTATATGGTTTTAGAACAAGACAAGCAAATTCACCCTTTCTTTTTCTCATTGGGCCAATGGGGAGGGAGTCCTATATCTTTCCAAAGAGTAATAATAATATTCTTTTCTTTCCCCCACCCCCACTCTTTAAAAAAAGAATGTTCATCTTGGATTCATCAACATAAATTTCTGCATTCTATTAGCAAAGACTCAATGTGGCAGATCAAATTAAACAGCTCTCTGCAATTTAATAAACATAACATACATAATTGAGTATGTTCTTCTTCCTGAAGACAATAATGTTTTCTCTCTCTATTTATTCTGTATTGGATGAAATTATTACCAGCCTTTGCTTGCACGTATAATATAAATTATTTTTAAAATGATCTATGGAAAGGCATAGGAATGTAGAATTCTCATTGGAAAGTAAAAGCAAAAATCATGCAACTACTAACCAAATACTTATGCTCTTTAAATATTGACACATGCTAGTTTATCCTTCTGTCTAAAGCACATATTCAGGCATACGAACTTGGAAGCAAGGTGATTTAAGACAGTTTTAGTGCCATAATGCAGATTTAAAACCCAGCAGCAAAGTCTTTGTTAGAAGAATATATTTGAAGAAGAAGAAAAAACCTATCTTCCTTTATGTATTTTAAACACAAAGAATCAAAACTTCAGCACTGTTAAAAAATTTAGATTCCTAGAAATATGTTGCCTCTTGTCTGGAAAATATCATCATTCTGTCTTGTTGATTATTACATCAGACCGGGATAATAGTTGGAAACCCTAAAAACAAAATAGGATACAAGGGCTCAAATGTCCCACAAAAGATTTACAGGTCTCAGTAAATAGGAAAGAAAAGATTTATGACTGCAGTAATTCTTGGGGCCGGGTGGTGTGTCTGTCCTCCAAAGCTGTCATGATTGTTTTCTAACTGAAATGTATTGGTTAGGAAACAATGCTCTAAAAAGTCAACACGAAACACCTCAAAACACCCCCATACAAAACGTCTAGCTGTTTAAATGACACCAAAACTGGGTGTCTGAGAAGGTGGTTGTATGACCAAGATATTCCTTCAGCAAAGTTTGGGGAGGGGGGACTTTGCTTTTGTCAACCCCCAACAGAGCTTATGCAGAGTTAACAGTACATCTATCTCTCTGAGCCCTGCATGTTTTTTTGCCTCACTTATCTAACCCAGTCAAAATAAGCACTGTGTTTATGTCCTAGTAGGAGAAAAGAGTGAGGAGGGGGAAAAACAGTGAAATTTCTGCAAATCCTTGCAAGCTCTCCCCCCATCCCAAATCAGTGACAGACTGCTCCCCAAGTCTCTTCACACACACCCTCTTTCCTCAAGCTTGCCTATCAAGTTTCTTCAATACTATTTCCGGCCACCTCCCAGTAAAAACAAAAACCTATCTTCCTTATGTGCCTTAACCTCACACCCTCCCTATAAGAAAAGGGGGAGGCAGTCAAGCCCATTCCTCTAAAAGAAAATCGCCTTTCAAGGTCTCACTGCCATTTTCTATTGCACAATTCAGAAAAAACTTCACCCCCCTCTCTCTCTCATACACACACACATTCAGTGAGACCTACCTCTCTGTCCCCTTAAATATATATTCCCTTTCAAATTGAGAAGATGGAGAAGGAAAGATTGCACAGAAAGTCACCGTAGAAGCTGTGCAATTGTGGAAAAGATTTACTATCATTCTAGACCTCACTTTTTCTAGCTTGAAATTTTGGAGAAGGAAAATGATGTTCCAAACTGGCCCTAACAAAAGCCCTCCCCCTCCCATCCCTGGAAAAAGGAAAATAAGGTTTTAAACCAATTTTAAAAACAAAAATCAACCCCAAAACATCTAAAGTATAATATCAATGACAGCAACATCTCCCCCACCCACAAGTTTATCTATTTATTACATTTTTACATTGCCCATTAGCCAAGGCTCTCTGGGCAGTGCACAATTAAAACCATAAAATACAACAAGCATCCAAATAAAGTTTAGATCATCGGAAATGTCTCCTCTCTGTAGCATATCCCGTTCCCTTGCTCAAAACTAAAATGAAGCAGAGTTGGGAAGGAAGACCAAGATGGGGGGGGGGGGGAGGAAAAAGAGAAGAGAGATAAAAGTCCAAGTTTGCTCTCTGAAGTGTAGAATGCATCAATTGAGCTGTTCAATTTGACAGAAAGGGGGTTCTTGCCTTGAAGAGGGAGGGGGTCTCCCTTCTACAGCAGCACCATGGAGGAGGACAGGGCTGGATCAGAAGGAAAAAAACCGTCCCCTGGGGAGTTTCACAAAATTGCCACACATTTATTTTCAACAGCTGCTATTTTTAAACTAGCTGCTGCTATATTTAGAAACAGCCGTGTTTTTTCATCTGCTGAACTCTGACCTCACCCAGGCAACCCGCTGTTCCTCCCTCCTCCCTCAACCAAAGCTCCCCCCCCAGTCACGCACACCACCCTCCTCTTTTCCTCCTTCACACACACGCACACACACCTCCCCATTCTTCTCTCCACTCCAAACACATAATCTCTTTCTCACATGGCAGCCTACCCAGGTCCCACACCACCCCTTTTGCTTAACTCCCTCTTCACACACACTCTCCCCCCCTCCACTATACACTAACTTCTCTTTTTCTGACAGTAGTACATTCTTTCCTTACAATGCCTCAGCCAAATAGATCACAATTCCACCCCTCAGAAATTATTTTCCTGCCTCACATCCCCTTCCTCAGTTCTCCTTCCACGTGTGGCCTCTGAAATGGGGGTACCAAGGAGGCACACCTCGCCTTTGCCCGCACAGGGTCCCTAAGCCTCTGGAACATTAGTTCGCTCTTTCGGTTCTTGAAAAAGTGTGGTCCATTCCTCTCCCATTCCATGTAAGCTTATGGTGAAATGGGGATTCTAATCCACTTCAGAATGGGCTGGAAAAAGTCCAGACACCTGGTTGCCCAGCTGCCTAAAATAATAAATAACAACAAGAAGGATGCTGGTGTTTTTTTTTTCATGTGGAAGGCTCAAATCGCTGTTGAGCAGTTTTAGAGCCTGTGTATCATTATTTGCAGTCATTTGAAATCATCATGCTCTCTTCTCAAACCGATGTTTTGCTTAATGGATGAACATGTTCTAAGTTACAAGAGGGGCTGTAGCTCGGTGTTAGAGCACCTGCTTTGTATGCAGAAGGTCCCCGGTTCGATCCCGGGCATCTCCAGGTACAGCAGGGAAAGACTCCTGCCATTGCTAGTAATTGTAGATCAGCCTCCCCCCCCCCCCCCAATTTGGTGTCTTCTATATGTCTTGGACTACAATTCCCATCATCGATGGGCATGCTGCCTATGGATGGTGCAAGTTGTAGCCCAACACATCTGGAGGGCACCAAGTTGGGGAAGGCAAGTGTAGATAGTAGTGTCTAGAATGACCAATGGTCATGTTGCTTTCTTGTAGGGTGTATATGTTCATCATTGATCTTATACTGTATGATGCAGAAGAAAAAGCAGTGGAGAGGCATTTGTAATGCAAATGAGCACTCTCACCAAAATTTACATTACAAAAGCTGACAGTGGCACCATTACCACTGGAGTGCAGGGCAAACGCCCAGGGCCCTGTGGCCCTCCCACCCAATGCCAGAGAGATGGCATGTCAGCGTACGCTGCAAAGCAAAGTGCTGCACTGGCTGACTCAAGGTTGCAGACGTGTGCCATTTTAATTAGAAAAAATTCTCCCAGTCTTGGGAAAGTGGCAGTGAGCTAAGCCAATCAAACGCTATCTTTGGGTCATGCGGTCAATGAGGGCACTGGACCATCAAGGGGGCAAACCAAATGCCCTCACTGAAGCATGACCCAAAAGATAGCATCTGATTGGCTCAGCTTGCTGCTACTCTCCCAGACAGGGGGAAATGTTTCAAATTAAAATGGCACACATCTGCAACCTTGAGTCAGTTTTCACAGGACACCACATTGGCTGAATTCGGACGACACATTAAGCAACTGGTGGGAGGGAAACAATCGTCAGTTGTATTGACTGTCATGTCGTCCGAATGCTGCCATAGTCAACTCAGCGCTGATCCTAATCCACACCACGGTTGATTATTTATTACCATGTTGTGTGGGGAGTACCCCCTAGATGAACAACTGTAAAGTTGTTTATTACCCCACTACTGACTATTGTGTTGTCCGAATTCAGCCAATGTGTTGGACAGCTGCATTGGCCAGCAAACCAAATGCTGATCCAGCAGTCTGTCTTTCCCCTCCTTTCAGAGAAGCCATCACTTTATTTAATGTTTTAAAGCACCACATGCACATTTCTTCAATTAGATGTACGTTTGTCACTTTTTTTTAAAGGTGAAATCAATTTTTAAATGCTGAAAGTCAGGTGAGTTGGTTAGTGATGCTGTGATCTCTAGACAATCAGTTTTGCACACAGCTAGCTTTTACTATAAACAAGTAGAAGCTGTTTTCTCTGAGGTAAATCTGGGAGAGAAGGCTGTACATCTTAAGAAAATGTAGTCATGCGCTTTCACAGCAAGCTTACGGGTCAAAGTATGCCCGTAGTTGGTACCAAGAAGTACCAACTGCATAGGTGCTGCTGCTTTTCAGATGTCAGTTGCTGACACTACTCTAGGTCCTTCCCCAACCTAGTGCCTGCCAGATGTGTTGGATTGCAACTCCCATCATTCTCAGCCAGCCTGGGGACGTCTGATCTTGAATAATAAACACAGAGCAGAAGGGTCTGGCTGGGAATGATGGGGCTTGCAGTCCAAAACATCTGGTATGCACCAGGCTGGGGAAGGCTGATCTAGCCTAATAAACACAGTATACAAGGGCCTCATCTTGCTTATGTGGCATTATTGCAAGGCAGCTTGTTATATTATATATTCGCACTTCAGTTCCACAACTATTGATCCACCATCTCTTCTCCTCTCTCAGGCACTCCCAGTTCACTTCCATCGACCCATTCCCCACCCACTTACTGTTTCTCCCCCCCCCCCCTCCGCTCCATTTCCCCCCAAACTGGCCTCTTCAACTTACTTCACACAACTTCCCCCTTTCCCTTGGAGGTGTGTTTTGTTTTTTTAATTTCCACTGTGCATCAGGTTTGGCAAAGATACTTTCTCAAAACAATATATGAAAAACAAATCACCCCCTTTCTCTCCCTCCCTCCCCCCTCCACTCCACACCACACCACTTGTGGGGGGAGGGATGGGGAAATTGTGCAGAGTGCAAAGTCCACGTTTGATCACCCAACAAGTCTCCTTTCACTCCGGCTTTCATTCTTCCCTCCCGGCACATTCCTGCCGAGAAAAAGGCGGGGTGGAGGGGGGGGGGCAGAGGGAAATGAAGCAAACAAACGCCACTGTTGCTACGTTTTGCACTTTATACCCTTTTATATTTACAATCCTCTCTTGGGCTAAAAATAGGAATTCATGATCCATTTATAACTGGCCGGACATGCCCTGGAGCTGCGGGCCGATGAGGGGAGCGATTTGCGTTCCTTTTACCTGAGATCATGCTGCGTTTAAAGGAGCCATCATTTACTCACCCACCTTGGGCCCTAATTCCCTTCTCACGAAACACCATTTCTTTCTGTTTGGGTTTTTAGAGGATCTAAGCCAATTTAAAAATGCTTAGCTGTTACCTGAAATCTAAACCAGAGTGATGCACTTCGGAACAATACGAAGACCTTGGGGCAATCAGCAGCAGTCTGGTAACAAGGTGGTACCCCAACATATTTTCTAAGGAGTGTGTTTTGCACATCTGAACCCACCTCAAGGAGAGCCAGGCTACATGTCTGCCCCTCCCCCCCCCCAAAGCACATAGTACAGTCTGCCTGGGGTTATATCACCAGAACTCAGGCTAGGCAATTGCTCCCTACCTCACAAAAATGCTTTGTTAGCTTTTCCATCAATGCCAGAGACCAGAGTTTATTTCTCCTTATAGTAAGGGATGCTGATTGTTTTTTTCCCCATGAAGATGATATTATAATTCTGGCAGCAACACACATGACAGTAAATCAGTCCACTGTGTTACCTGATGATTAACTCGGTTTGATGCTGATCATGTGTATCAAGGATATCCCGTGTTTGGTAGGCTGACCATCTGAAAAGGAGGACAGGGCTCATGTAACTTTAACAGTTGTAGAGAAAAGGGAATTTCAGCCAGTGTCGTTTGTATGCAATTAGTTCCTGGTGAAATTCCCTCGTCATCACAACAGTTAAAGTTGCAGGCACTATACTAGAGTGATCATATACGAAAGAAGGCAGGGCCCTGCAACTTTAACTGTTGTGATGAAGAGGGAATTTCACCAGGAACTAATTGCATACAAATGACACTAGCTGAAATTCCCTTTTCTCTACAACGATTAAAGTTACAGGAGCCCTGTCCTCCTTTTCATATGGTCAGCCTAGTGTTTGGTTACTGTGTAATGTTTGATGTGTTCGGATGTTACATCCATTTGTTATCAATGAAAAATTAAATAAAAAAATATAAAAAAAGAAATGCTTTGTTTGCAACTCTATGAGGTAAACTCCATTTTGCCTGACATTAATGGCCACCATTAATTGCCTATGTTTTAAATGAAAACAACCAGTGCTGATTACACTGCACTGGGAGGGACTCGGATCAGGACCCTCACAGCTAAGAAGAGTGACCCCAGGCTTCCCATCTGAGCAAAGAATTACAGCTGGGCCGGTCCTACCTTTAGGTAGAGCAAGGAGGCCACCTCAGGCAGCAGATGCTGGGGGCAGCAATGGCAGCTTCCAGCTGAACCTTGTGAACACTCTGGCTGTTCCCCTCTTTTGGAGGACAGAGCTACATATGAGACAGAACATATTCTGCCCCTCCTAAACTAGCCTGCTGCCTTGGTTGTAGTGGAAGATACAATCCCATCACCAGTTGAAGTAAGAATGAAAAGCCAGTACAATCACCTTCTGTGCATGTGCTGGGGAGAGTGCGCCATCTTCTCCTTCACCTCAGGCAACAAAATGTCTCCGCCAGCCCTGGATTACAGAGTTGCCATTGACCCAGGCATTGCTCCAGCATCAGATGGTCTCGCATGGGTTGTCTTCTCACCTCATGCATGCTGCAATTTTCTCCCCACCCTCAATCCAATGGCCTAGATGCACTCGGCTTTTATTTTATTTATTTATTTTATTTATTACATTTCCATACTACCCAATAGCCAATGGCTTCTCTACATTAAAGCAAAAATCCCACACTCATTGGGCTTTCTTCTTGTGGAGTCTTTCCGGGATTACGATGGGCACAATACATGTGCCTCCCCACCCTTTGTTTGGCCACTTCCTCTGTACAAATGTCCCATACGTTCCATTTATACAGACAGCAGATGGCGCTGCCACATTGTAGCAATATTGCACTATCCTGGAATACACCAACTCTTTGATGGCGGTGTATATTTTTTACTGCATTTTCAGGGAGTTAAATCATGGCAGAATAAAGCTAAAACATGGCAGGACAGGCACTGGAGGATGCCGATGTTGTGAAAAGGACCCTAAACTTCAGTGAGTAACCAATCTCGATTGAACTATATAAGCTTCGTGTGAAGAAGCCCCAGAGCTCTCTGGGCAGTTTAGAGGTTCTCTACATGAGCTATGTATTGCACATTTGTGATTGGCCACTCATAGATGTTTGTGGGTCCTTTACATGATGGTGTCAACTGCTGGGACATTCCCCGCACTTTCCCTCTGTAATCTCGCTTTTAAAAAGACTGGAGAAAATACAGTAATTTAAATTATTTCAGGATATCCACAGTGTGTACAGCCAGCGGTGCACTATAATACTGCCACTAGATGGCACTGTTTCAGTGAGCATATAAAGCGTTACCAAGAGGGGAAGTTTTCAATTCCAAATCACGTGGTCACCATCTAAAGAAGCCCATCGTAACCCAAAAACACTCCAGAAGAAGTAAGCCCAGTAAGGGTACAGGGTTTTTCCTTAATGTGGAGAAACCCTTACAAAAGATTAAACTCTTAAAAATACAATATGGGCAGTAATCACAGATATATGGGTCTGCAGTGTTTTCAGCATGGAAAAAACACAAACACAATTAGTAGTAACTTATCCAGGAATGCTAGAACCAAGAGAGTCAACAGATGCAGAACAGGAAGGCTTTGGATGGAACACAACATCAAAATGCAAGTGGCTCAGACTTTTTGTCGCTACCCTTGTGCATCTCATTTGAAGCCTGGAGATGCACATAATCTCTCTAGGGAGATTCCCCAGGAAACATGAATGCTCACGCTGAGTGTACTTTGATTGTCTTTATGCGCTCACAGTTCCAGTGCAGCATGTGAGCAATTGCTTATGGTGCAATATTTTGAGGTCGAACTACAGTTGTCTCGGAGGACTGTTTTTCTCCCCACAAGAGTATTTCCCAAAATATATGCACCACACTGAGCAACATGTGTCTAACAATGCATGCATATGGCAGGATTTCATACACCTGCTGAAACAGACATGTTTGTCTCTCATATGTTCAAGAATGTACATCTGTACATGCATAGATTTTTTACTACATAGATTTTTTTAAAAAATAGGAAAGTTGTATTTGGGTAAGGTGGCCCTGCATGCTTAGGTCAACACATGGCAAAATTGCTTTTCAGGCAGCAAAAAATGAGAACACCCTCCGTATCCTAACAACATTTGGTTGAGTCAGGGGTACATTATAGCTCAGAGTTAATTGGCAAAAATAGCAAACAGCAATTAGTTACAGATCACCTGGAGTGTTCAAGTTTATTTTTAGCCCTGAAATGCAGAAACCTGTCTAAACCGTTTTGGAATATTTTACTGTGGAATTAAGGATGCTGGGGTGATGCGGTGTGAACATGAGCTTTTAAATCTTGGCTGGGCACTAAGTCAAGAGATAAACAACTACAATTACACACACATAGCATTATATTCATGCTGTGGTTTAAAATAGTTTTATGCCTGCTGTTTCTATAACTTGTTTATGTGGTATTAACTCTTTATTATTTTGCTTAAGAGCAACTTCACATGTACATAGGAACATAGAAAGCTGCCTTATACCGAGTCAGACCATTGGTCCATCTAGCCCAGTATTGTTGACACTGACCGGCAATGTCCTTTTGACGCTATGGCCGATATCACTAGAAGGTCCAGAAGTACCAAGAAGGTTGCACTCCCACCATCCAGTCTTTGGCAATGGTCATGCATTAGTCACCCACAAGTCATCCATTTAAAACAAGCTAAATTTGACATTTTTTAGTTTCCATAGTGGTTTGCCGTGAATGTTTTTGCTGCTATTGCTGAATTTCAGTAGCACAGGAGCAGTACCGTAACTGAGGCCACAGGAGGCCATATGCAGCATGTTGCCCACCTTGTACTGGGGCAACCAAGGCAGTTTCTGTTAGGGCCAGAACCTGGATTGGAATGGATCTAAGGAAGCAGTTTCATCCCTGCTCTCCAACACCTACCCACAAATGGTCTAATGTTGGTATTTTTTAGCAGGGGTTGCATCACTTCTTCTTTCGGGGCAGCAGCAATCACACTCTCCCTCAAATGGGAATTAACTACCTCTGAAGTCCCAAGTCTCCAACCCCACCCTGAACAGCCATGAGGAGAGGATAAGAACATAAGCTAAGCCCTGCTGGATCAGACCAAGGGTCCATCCAGTCCAGCATTCTATTCACACAGTGGCCATCCAGCTGTCAACCAGGGACCCAGAAGCAGGACACGGTGCAATGGCACCCTCCCACCAAACAATTCCCCTCTGTGAAAGTTCTATCACCTGATACATTGGAGTAACGTAGAGCAGATATTTCACCATCTAAAATAACTTTGTCAGCCAGGACTGCATGGACATAATGCTGGTGAAGAAGTAGGATTTCTTCACTGCCTTCACTTCCACAGAGTAAGCCTAAAGTAGGGTGACCAGATAAAATCCAGGTCAGGGCTCATGTCACTTTAACAGTTGTAGAGAAAAGGGAATTTCAGCCAGTGTCATTTGTATGCAATTAGTTCCTGGTGAAATTCCCTCTTCATCACAACAGTTAAAGGTGCAGGCACTATACTAGAGTGACCATACACAAAAGAAGGCAGGGCCCCTGCAACTTGAACTGTTGTGATGAAGAGGGAATTTCACCAGGAACTAATTGCATACAAATGACACTGGCTGAAATTCCCTTATCTCTACAACTGTTAAAGTTACATGAGCCCTGACCTGGATTTTATCTGGTCACCCTAGTCGAGGACACTTGGAAGCAATCATGTCCAAGGCCCAGTAACGTCCCTGTTCCAGGCAGAGACTCAAGTCTCAAAAGGAATGCCAGCTGCCTAACAATCCCCTAAGGACTTCAGAAAACCATCTGGATTCATCAGTCTCTGAGGGCAGACTGCTGAACTGGGCCCGCCACCCCTGTGGAGGTAACAAACCTGATCCATGGCAAGGGAACCATTACTGGTTCCCCTACCCAGAGATCTTAATCCCCCAGCCTCAAGCAGAACATCTGATCCAAAGTGCAACCTACCACAGGTGTTGAGCCCAGTATAATTTCAGATAGGCCCATGGTTGTCATGGCAGCCATGAAGTCCTGAGCTAGATCAAGTAAGATGGCTTCAGCACAGATATTGAAATTCTGCAAGCCCATGAAGAGAGACAATTGAGCAGGAGGGTGGACAATAGTATCTACCAACAGAATCCCAATCCCATCTCAGGTTCTCAACACCAGGTAAAACTGGTAGACCAAGGGGCTGATGTGTTTGTTTGTTTATCAATATTTTATACTGACTGTCATGTACAACATATCCAGGCAGTTTACAATACTAAAATTACAACACAAACAATCACTACAATAAAACCATACAAACCATACAAACAATTAAACTAGCATCCATGAATTTTAAAATAATAATAATAATAATAATAATAATAATAATAGGCTAGGTGTTGGAAACTGACAGATGCTAAGGCAAATAAAATAGGGTGACCAGATAAAATCCAGGTCAGGGCTCATGTAACTTTAACAGTTGTAGAGATAAGGGAATTTCAGCCAGTGTCATTTGTATGCAATTAGTTCCTGGTGAAATTCCCTCTTCATCACAACAGTTCAAGTTGCAGGGGCCCTGCCTTCGTTTGTATATGGTCACTCTAATATAGTGCCTGCACCTTTAACTGTTGTGATGAAGAGGGAATTTCACCAGGAACTAATTGCATACAAATGACACTGGCTGAAATTCCCTTTTCTCTACAACTGTTAAAGTTACATGAGCCCTGACCTGGATTTTATCTGGTCACCTAAAATAAAATGTCTTCAGCATGAACCTAAACTGTAATAGGGTCAGTGCTTGTGTGAAACCCCCAAGTAGGACATGAATGCAAGAGCACCATCCCACCCATATGCCCCAGCAATGAGTACATAGGCATACTGCCTCTGATAATGGAAGAAGCATATAACCATCTTGATTAGTAGCCTTCTCCTCCATGAATTTGTTTAATCCCCTTTTAAAGCCATCCAAATTGGTGGCTATCACTACATCTTTGTCTTTTAGCTCTGTTGTTTTAAAGCTGTTATTGTATTCTAAAATCTCTGCATTGCTGCTAGGTTTTATTCTGGTTTTTACTTCATTTTAGACTGGAGTTTTATATTTTAAAATGTTATAATGTATTTTATACTGTATTTTATGGTTTAAATTGTTGCTTCGGCTATTGGGCAGTACAGAAATGTAACAAATAAATAATACAATTTGCAGTAGCAGATTCCATAGTTTAACTACGTGCTGTGAAGAAGTACACCTTTTTATCTGTCTTGGATCTCCCACTAATCAGTTTCATGGGATGACCCCAGGTTCTAGTAGTACGGGGCGAGGGAGAAGTATGTCTCTCTAGCCACTATTTCCGCACTATGGATAATTTTGTACATCTCTCTCGTGTCTCCTCTCACTTGCATTTTCACTAAGCTAACCAGCCCCAGATGCAGGGTGACCAATTGCCAGGATTTTCCCGGATTGGTCCTGGTTTTTGCTCTATCCTGGGTGTCAGGAGGGATTTACTGTAATTTTCTATAAAGTCCTGGAATGACACACTTTCCACATTAAGACCGCCATTAGTGTGGCGGGTGGGGGATGACCACTTTCCGGAGGTCTGTACTGGAGTAGTGGCGAGGGGACAGGAATGACACACTTTTCCCTCCTCCTCTCCAATTGGGGCTCTTAAGGCCCCAATTGGAGTGGAGGAGGGAAAAGCATGCTTTTTGGCGCCTCCGGAAAGCATGTCATTCAGAACCACCACGCTAAAGACAGCTGCTAATAGCGTGGCAGGGGGAATGACGTGCTTTCCGTAGGCCCTGGAAAGTGTGCTTTCCCGCCCCCTCCACTGGGTGCCCTCCTTTTTGGTTTCCCAAATATTGTCACCCTACTGTTGTAACCTTTCCTCACAGGGGAGTTTCTCCAGCCCCTTAATAATTTTTATTGCCCTTTTCTGCACTTTTTCCAACTCGGCAATATCCTTTTTTAGCTGTGGTGACTACAACTGTCCACAGGATCCTGAGTGTGGTTGCACCATAGATTTGTATAAGGGCAGTAAAATATCATCCATTTTATACCATTTTCCCGCCCACCCCCTCTCTTACACACTTTTATTACTGGGCATGCAAATTATCAGTCCAGCATGACATTCTATGGTAGACGTTGTAAGAGTGTCATGTGCATGTTTTAATCAGCTTGGGAAATAAATTTGACTGTCTTGACACTTGAGGGCGCTGGCGTGATACTTTTAACTCTTTCTGAAGATTCCAAGTCAGCTTTTGCGGGGAATGTAATGTTTTCTCTTGCACTATCTGTAGTTCACTCTTGTGAGCCATTAACTCTCTTGTTTTTACACAGTGGCCCTGCTACTGTTCTAAACAAGGAACAGAGGCTTGTTCTGAACACAAAAACATTCAAGGCTAACATCACGTTATAATCTAAAATATTTGCACAGAGAAATGATAAATCGAAGGGCGAAGGAAAACAATTTGCTTACAATTTACTTTGCAAAACAACGCTTATTTTTTGTAACAGCCTTCTCTATGTTTGAAATGTACTGTTAATTGCAGGAAATAAAGAGAGGGGGGGCCTTGAAAAATACCATTAAGGGATTTATTTCCCTTTTAGTTCTGGTTTGCATCTCTGTTCTCCAGCACTGCAGTGTATTGTTTTTAGTGGCAGCCATTCACGTATATGGGAGACATTAGTGGGGTATTTTTTGTAGGGAGGGGGCAAACCTGCCTCTAGTGACCCGAGTCAGTGACCTGGTTCACACATAATGTTAACCCATGAATTAAATAATTGTGCATTGTCATGATGTGCAAACCCAGCTGCATTAACAGATCATGGTTCGTGAACCACAAAGAACCCAGAAAGAGAAGCCATGATTTGTTGTTGATTTGTGAATTCTGGGTTGTTGAAACCATGGCTTGTCATTATGTCTGAACCCAGAACCATGGGTTGTTCATGGGATTTTTCACCAGGCTACAGAGGCAGTGGGCAACAGTGATAAAAAAAAAACACATCAGCCACTCTATGTACTAGTATTACAGTACCACAGTACCATTTGGCATACAGAGGTGGAGCGACTGACAGAAGAAGGAAACAACCAACCTAGGGACTGAGAAAACAAACCATGGTGATTTTGATTGTCTGCCAGACAAACTGGGTAGGGTTACAAACCATGGATTAACTATTGGGTAAATACACCATAGGTTAGCATTATCTGCAAACCAGGTCAGTGTCTTCAGTAGGGGACTCATGCAGAATTTGCAAATGGACAATGGTGGTAGTAGAGTTCATATATGAAAAACTTCAGATATGTGAAATCCCATAAAGCCCGTTGTTCACCCAATGTTCTCTTCATTCCTTGTTTTGAGGTGAACTGGGATTGCAGAAAGATTTGAACAGTAACCCAGAGAATTTTGGGCCATGACTCTTGATTTGCAACAGATTGCATGTGACCTCGGGCTATTTCCACATATGCAGCTCAAAACATTCCGCGTTTCAGTTACTTTGCAAGTCAAATGCAAAACTTTTGCCAGGTTGCTTGTTTGCAGTTACAAATGTCTCTACAATAAGAAAATATTAGTATATTTGCCCTACCCCAGAGAGGCTTAAAGGCAATCTAAGCCTCTTGCATGAGAACACTCAAAGGGTGTACTGTAGCCACACACTAAAGCTAATTGAAAGGGTAATTCTCTCTTCCCAGAGAACTATGCACACTGTAGTTCTGTGAAGAAGGCTAGGGATAGTTACCAGAGGAGTCTCACATGCCATCAGACTACAATTCCCTTGATTCTTTGGTGGAAGGAAGCCATGATAGTTAAAGCAATATAAGACTAATATAAATTTGTTGTGTGGGTAGAGTGGATTCTAGCCTTCATTGTCATAGATCCATGTATTCATTCATTCATTCCATTTCTATACCTTTCAATAGCCCAAGCTCTCTGGGCAGTTCACAAAAATTAAAACCACAAATACAGCATGATAAAAACATAATATAAATCCTTTAACATATAAAAAATTAAAACAATTTAAACAGCTAAAAACTATTAACAGTAAAATACCAGGACCTGATAAAACAACAAATATTAAAAGGCACATTGTATGTCATCAAACACATAGGAGTAGAGCTGGGTTTTAACCTGGTGCCAAAAAGATCACAATGTTGGCAAGAGGTGGCCCTCACTGGAGAGAGTGTTCTGTTCCACATTGGGTGAGGTGGGGCTATCACCAAGAAGGCCCTCTCCCTCTTTGTCATCTGGATCAAATATTGGTTGATGGATACTGCTAGAAACATTGCTGCATCATGTAACTGCCTGGGGTGCTGACACTGTCAGATTTGCCATGACTTCAAGCAGACATTCTCCACAGGACTGTAAGCACGTAGATAGGTCAGCTTTATCTGTACTGGGTGACATGAACCCAGAGGGCAAGATCAGCTGAACATAAACCCAAACTTGGTTTCCACAAAGGAATTTATATTCAGTTTTATTATGTTTTTACTACAGTAAGAATAGAAGCATAGGCCAAGCCTAAAAATTTATCTAGCCTTTACGACTGGTAATAACACTTTTTCAAACTGTAGCAGAGGAAATGCGTAAAGGGAGCCTTTCAGTGGGAAACGGAATGTTTTCTCAGAATAATCTACTTAGCGAAATTGACCATGGTTTATAGTCTTGTAAGATAAAAAATATGAATTTTAGAAGTTGAAAGTGGTAAGAATTCATTCCTCCCAGAGTAGATGATGTTTTTTTAAAAAAATGCCAGGAGGAAATGTTTTGCTGTCCCCACTCTCCTCTGTTTACTTGTCTGGAAAATCAAAGATGAAACAGAGGCCCTTTAGACACCTCCTGGAGTTCTGGGAGGGAGGGGGCAGGCTCTCGTGATACCCTGATCGTGAGAGCCTACCCCAGTGTGCACACGTGGTATGCAACATCTCAGAAGGATGTTGCGCCTGCCATTTCTTAAAACAAACAAACAGAGCAGGGAGGGCAATTGTGTTCCAACGGAAAATGTAATTAAAAACAAACACCAACGAAATTGAGCCCCCAACCCCCTCCCTGCTAACCCAGGGGTGGCGAGCTGCGTGGTTCCATGCCCATTTCTGGTGCCCGTTTACTCGTGAGGAGTGATGGGCGCCCACACTTCCCGCGGTCTCGGGAAGACTTGGGTTTTCCCAGGGATTCTTTATCCCTGGGTAAACCCACGCCCGTCCCCCCTTTGCCCCCAGGAGCAGCCAGAGACGTTCCCATGGGAAAAGGCCAGTGTAGAAATGGCCAGAGTATTTCCAAATCTGGGATATTCCAGAGGGAATAAAAAAGGCCCATTCATGTGAACAGGGTACATTTAAAAAGATTTTAGCAGGTGAAGTGGGAATTCTATAGCAATTCCCACAGTAGACATGTCTACACTAGCATAAGCGTGCGCAGCACATTTCATTTGGTGGTGCCCCCAGGGATTTTTTAAGGTAAACTTGGGAGTAAATTCCATTTAACTAGGGTGACCATATTTTGGAAACCAAAAAGGAGGACATCATAGCCGACCCTCAAGTAGGCATGCCCACCCCAACATGTCCAGCCCCCAAGGATGTGTGCCCATCCTGACATAACCGTCCCCAAGGGTGTGTGACCTTGGTCACATGTCTGATTTACTGAACTGTAAACCAGAATCTAAAAGTCAATAAAATATGATATCGTCGAGCATCTCTGAACCCTACAACTAAACCATTACTGTTGTGAAATGCAGTCAGAGCTTGGAAAAATGGGGAAAGGGACAGAACTACAACATCACCACTTCCCATGTTTATTTTACAAACATGTCTCTCAAAAACAAAAGTGGGTTACATCACCATCGAAGAATACAAATGCTGAGATTTCAGCCGGCAGTATGACACACTTCCAATGACATCTTTGCAGCCATAAAGGCTAGAATCCTTTTTTAAAAGAAACACTCAGATTTTCAGGTGGCTGAACTCTGGGTCCAGCAGTATCACATTCTGCATTTCTGGCTATTAAAGAAACAGATCAGATCACCAGTCCAATTGCTAGTCCCCACCAGAGCAAACAAATTGAAGCAATGAAACTTAGATAAGTGTGGACTTAACAAGTTCCCATTGATTCACTGTGTCTATTCTAGTTAGGAGTAGCAATTGGATTTAGGCCTCCAAGTTGACACTTGCACGTGTGCGGCTCCTCTCCCCCCCCCCCCCAAATGGTGGCCCCAACATCCCTGTTCCCTTCTGGGATTTTGCACTGCTGTCTAGATGCTGGGGAAGGA
This sequence comes from Anniella stebbinsi, assembly GCA_029215795.1. NCBI lineage: Eukaryota > Metazoa > Chordata > Lepidosauria > Squamata > Anniellidae > Anniella > Anniella stebbinsi. Next base: position 16,202,814 of record JARDYH010000004.1, read on the forward strand.
TCACAGAAGCAGGTAAGTCCACGATCCTCCCTCCCTTTATACCCTTAGGTGTAGAAAGGGCCAGTAAGTGTTACTGTTCTACAGTTGTGGCTAAAAGTCCAAGCTATCAACTAGAAACACCCTGATTCAAATCCTGATCTGCCATGAACTCATGTGGTATCTTTAGACAGGCATTATTTATTATTAATTTTATATCCTGATTATTTTCCTCTTGCAAGGAACATGGTCCTCTCCATTTTATCCTCACAACAACACTGAGAGGTAGGCAGTGATGCAGGCAGGGCTGGACCACAAGGTGAAGGTCTGAGGCCCAGAGGGTCCTCAAACGACCACCCCCTCTGCCTCGCCTTCATAGAATCATTCAATAGTAGAGTTGGAAGGCACATATAAGGCCATTGAGTCCAACCCCCTGCTCAATGCAAGAATCCACCTTAAAGCATACCTGACAGATGGTTGTCCAGCTGCCTCTTGAATGCCTCTAGTGTGGGAGAGCTCATGACCTCCCTTGGTAATTGGTTCCATTTTCATACTGCTCTAACAGTCAGGAAGTTTTTCCTGATGTCCAGCCGGAATCTGGCTTCCTTTAACTTGAGCCCATGATTCTGCGTCGAGACGAGATCTTGCCCCTCCTCTGTGTGACAACCTTTCAAGCATTTGAAGAGTGCTATCATGTCTCCCCTCAGTCTTCTCTTCTCAAGGCTAAACATGCTCATTTCTTTCAGTCTCTCCTTATAGGGCTTTGTTTCCAGACCCCTGAGCATCCTCGTTGCCCTCCTCTGAACCCCCTCCAGCTTGTCTGCATCCTTCTTGACATAATAGGGTAGCCCCATGAATAGGGCAAGCCTGCCTCTCGTAGAATTTTTGTGATTACATGAAGTGAAGCTCTGCATCTGAGGGTAAAAAGCCAGTTATATGGGCACAGAAATCTTGGATGGGCATTCTGTGCTCAAGGGTCAACTGCAGCTTCAATCGGCCCCAATGTAAGCAAGAGTTCTATTTTAGAAATGGAGCAATTCATTGCTCTGAATCTATGCCTTATTCAAAGGCGGCCTGTGGGAGAAATCCGAGACCTTACGAAAGTGTCATAATTAAAGAAATGTGTGACTAATTGATTTTAGAGAGATCATTGCTTTGGGCTCCAGGTTAATGTTAAGTTATGCACCACTGTAGGGTGTGTTTGTATGTGTGGCAGTGGGGGGGGGGGAGGGAAAGGAAAGAGGAAATCATTTGTTAATTTGGGGATCAGGGGATTATAAGGAATCAGAAACATGAATATTATTTTTCCTATAACTTCTTAACTAGTAAAATCATTTATCGGGGTCTCTGTTCTTCAATGCAGGACATGCTACGTTGCATCTTCGTTCCTCCATTCCCTGCACTTTGCAAATTCCCCAAATCTGATCCACATTTTTTCTCATCACTTCTTCCATATATTTTCTTAGCAGAATAAAAAAAAATCCATTCAGGGAAAAAAAAAGATGGAATAAACGTGTAATGCCTTTTGATTGTCAGAACTAGGCGCTCTCCATCTGGAACCACCCAAAAACACAGATCTCCCATCATCATGGCTACTTTGGCTCCTGAATCTGTGAATTATTATTTGTTGTTGCCATTTTATTGTTAATTGTACACTGGCCTGGCCACTGGCAATAAAAAGGCAGTATGGGAAATTTTTTAAAAAAGAAGATTCTCATCATGCCAGAAAAAAAACACAGGAAACAGGAACACTATAATTTTAAGAAAGGGAGATGTTTATTATAAGAGTCTCTCCATTATCTGTTTGTACACTCTGATCAACATCTGAGGCCTTCCCCCAAGGGTCTCCTCCAAGGCAGGTTAGGAGGATAGCAACAAGGGAGAGGCCCTTTTCAGTGGTGGCTCCTTGATTGTGGAATGCTCTCCCCAGGAGGACCACCTGGCACCATCATTGGCTTCCTCCACACGAGACGTTTAATGAGCCTTGAAGGCTCATTATAAATTTTACCTCCACACCAGCGGAGCGCAAAACGGGCATACAGGCGCGTTATCTCCCCGATTACGCGCATTATCGAATGCGCGTTAAATAGCGACTTTTATTTTGCGGCGGGATGTAAAGCGCGTTATGCCCATGTGTACAGTTTTTCAGCGAAGCGCATTTTCGGAGAGGTGTGAGCAGGTAGTGGGCAGGTAGAGGGCGGGTTTTGACGAGATGGGCGGGGAGAGGGAAGGGATTTCCGGCGGGAGATTTGAAAAAAGGCCCTCGGGTTATGCGCAGCCGCGCGGGTGTGTTCACCCAACGGTTTGGCTGGAGGCGCAGGTGTGGTCGCGCGCATTTGCATATAAGCACGTGATCCGACCGTTGACCTCAATTGCCTTCGCGACGCCAGAGAGTCAGCATCTTGAGTTATTTCCTCCAATTACACACCTTTTCCACCTAACGAAATGGCTGCTCCATGAAGGGGAGTTTCTTGGAAAAAGGCAGAGATCCTCGACCTTCTGGACATTTTTGGGGAGCAGAAAGTTCAAGCTCAACTGAATGCCAGCCATAGGAACCTCGATGCCTATGAATCCATAGCTCAGGAAATGCAAAGAAGGGGACATATCCGTTCTGCAAAGGAGTGCAGGACCAAGGCAAAGGCAATGAGGCAGGAATATCGCAGGGTCGTGAATCATAATTCTCGATCAGGGAATGATGCTGCCACCTGCCCCTTTTTTGAGGAGCTTCATAGCATTTTTCGGGGGGATGCTACTATTCAACCAAATCGCGTGGGCAGGAGTCTGAACATCCATCGTGTCCAAGCACCTGCTGCTGCTCCCCCAGTAAGTTCCCCCCTGGCGTTCCCGCTCTCAGAAGGCTCAGAAGAACTGTTCAGCAGTGAACTTCAAACAACAGATGTGGAGGACTACCTTGGAACGCCCTACTCTCCCGGAGGTACATTGATTGTAATTGCCATTTTTAAAAAAATCTCGTTCTTCCTTCTATTTCATGCCTATAGCTCACATCTGATGTTTTCCCCTTTTAGAATTCGAGACACCAGAAGATATTGGAAACGAAGAACCTGAAGGTATATACTGTTTCTTTTGTTGGATTGGGAAGACTCTTAACTACAACTTAATATTGTGTTCCATGGAATAAAAAATTGTATTCTAAAATGGGGCAGGCAGATGCGGGTGAGCGGGTGGGGCAGGAGAGGGCAGGAGACATCTCCTCTAGCTACCCAGCGTTTCTCTGGTCTCTCCAGGGCGGGGGGAAAAAGGATAAGGGGCAGGCAGCCATTTTGAACAACCACCCCCATTTAAAATGGAGGGAGGTTTGTGATTGTGCCTATTGATGAAACCTCCTAAAAGCTCTTCTTTTTCTGCCACGGCAGCCTACAGAAGCAGCAGTACCACCAGTGCGTCGGAATCCATTGAGCACGCAGATGTCAGGGCCAGAAATCTCCAGCAGCATCCTGCAGCAGCACCGAGTAAGTACAGGCCTAGCTAATTTCTGGGGTCAGACATCATGGAAGGAAGGGAGTTCCCAATGATCTAGGCTGGGTTTATGGGGGGGGAGGGGGAAAGGGGGCCATTGGACACAACATTGTGGTGCATGGGACTTCTCTCAACAGCACTTAAAGTTACATGAGCCCTGACCTCCTTTTCATGTGGTCAGCCTAGGCAGGCAGCCATTTTGAACAACCACCCCCATTTAAAATGGAGGTTTGTGATTGTGTCTATTGGAATGAAACCTCCTAATAGCTCTTCTTTTTCTGCCACGGCAGCCTACAGAAGCAGCGGTACCACCAGTGCATCGGAAACCAGTGAGCACGCAGATGTCAGGGCCAGAAATCTCCAGCATCCTGCAGCAGCACCGAGTAAGTACAGGGCTATGTCAATGAAACCTCCTAAAAGCTCTTCTTTTTCTTCCACGGCAGCCTACAGAAGCAGCGGTACCAACAGTGCGTCGGAATCGAGTGAGCACGGAGATGTTAGGGCCAGAAATCTCCAGCATCCTGCAGCAGCACCGAGTAAGTACAGGCCTAGCTAATTTCTGGGGTCAGACATCATGGAAGGAAGGGAGTTCCCAATGATCTAGGCTGGGTTTATGGGGGGGGGGAGGGGGAAAGGGGGCCATTGGACACAACATTGTGGTGCATGGGACTTCTCTCAACAGCACTTAAAGTTACATGGTGCCCTCCACACATTCTGCACTACAACTTCCATAATCCCTGACCATTGGCCATGCTGGCTGGGGCAGATGGGAGTTGAAGTAAAAAACATTTGGAGGGAACCAGGCTGGGGAAGGCTGCTATGCACATTTAACTGGCAGTAAGTTCCACTGAAGTCAACGAGGCTTGCTTTTGAGTAGAAATGCATAGGATTGTACTGTAATGCTACTTTCTGTTGTAGGGTGACCAGATAAAATCCAGGTCAGGGCTCCTGTAACTTTAACCGTTGTAGAGAAAAGGGAATTTCACCAGGTGCAGCATGCATACAAATGGCACTGGCTGAAATTCCCTTTTCTCTACAACGTTTAAAGTTACATGAGCCCTGACCTCCTTTTCATGTGGTCAGCCTAGGCAGGCAGCCATTTTGAACAACCACCCCCATTTAAAATGGAGGTTTGTGATTGTGCCTATTGGTACAGCTGATGTTATTTGCTGGATAAAGTTTCAGTCAGTCCTGCAATTCTTATAAATGTGTGAAAGGACATTCTCATCTTCAGGATGAGGGTGCGAGAGAACCCATGGGACAGGCTGGACATGTAATAAATGATTTTTAAACACACTAAACTTTGCCCTTTCCCTTCAGGTACAGATGAAGGAAGGAGCCATCCCATCCCAAAGGCAGCACTCTCGCCTGCAACGCGCCTGGAAATGGCCAGAAACAGAAGACCCCCACGAAGCAGGGACACAGACCGCATTCTGGAGCATGCCTCTGCACACAACGCAAACCTCTTGCAGATGCATGAGCAGATGCATGAGCAGATGTTGCAGAGAAATTACCAGATGTTGGAATATTTGAAAACAGAAGATGCAAGGGACCAAAGAAATCAAGATGCCCTTCTCAGCATTCTAGAAAGACAATGTGTCACAATGGAGAAGCTTGTGACCGTGGTGCAACAGGAAGAACAGGGAAGTTCAACCCATACAGCCAACCCATCATCCACTAGCCATGGAAAATGCCAGCCAATAAAAAGACGGTTGGCTATTGACAGTATGGAGGGGACCAGCTCTAAGCCAAATGACTTAGGTGGGAACTCAGGAGAGGGTGAGGGGAGAAAATGCCTGGCTAAGAAGAAAGGTAAAGTCAGGGTGCAACAACCCCAGTTAGTGGGCACTTGTCCTAGGTCTGCCCAGTTGCAAAATCCCCAGAATGACATTTTAACCAAAGACTTGGACGAATCACTGCTCCCGTGCTCCCATACAGTACCCCCACAGCGCTCATCATCACCAGCAGTTCAAGGTGAGCCAAGCATAAAGCGCACGGCAAGGGAGGTAAAAAAAACCTTAAAGTTCTCACCTTAGGATACATGTGTTTTTAGGACATTTATGTTACTGTTAATATCGTGTTAATACTGGTGTTAATACTGTTATTTGCTTTTTATTATGTTAATTATGTTATTGTTTTTTTGCTGTTAATTATGTCATTTTTTGTTGTTATTTATGTTGTATTTAACCATTAAAATATATTTTTCATATCTCACTGTTTGGTTGGGACTGTGCTTCCTATCTATTATTAAAACACTTAGGTATCCCTCCTTAATACTGCACCAACCTGAAAATGCTAAGGAAAAACAGAACAATGTTTAAGTAACAAAAATAAAGATTTACTTTTTTTAACATTTCTTATTAACAACTATTTACAATTTATTAAGGATCATGTCCAACTTTTCCTCAATGGAGGACATGCGACGCTCCAGCGTTTCCAGCCGCTCCTCCTGAGTGGGAACTGCATGGGATGGTAAGAAAAAAAATGTGTTTAAAATCATATAATATAACCACCAGAAAAACAGTTCACGATGTAACACTCAATGACATAGGCTATTCAATGCGATTCAATTTACAGGAATGTAAATATAGTTTTTCTTTTTTTAATTAAAAATTTTAACCATTAGTCCTGTACTGTACAATAGGGTGACCACATAAAATCCAGGTCGGTTTAACTGTTGTGATGAAGAGGGAATTTCACCAGGAGCTAATTGCATACAAATGACACTGGCTGAAATTCCCTTTGCTCTACAACTGTTACAGATACAGGAGCCCTGACGTGGATTTTATATGCTCAATGTACTCTACATTATACAAAGCAATGGAACTTCTATTACCTGCTGGAGACACAGCAGCAGGTGAGACAGGTGGGGGTGGATTCTCCTCTTCCTCCTCTTCCTGCACCTCCTCCTCCACCTCCTCTGCAGACGGCGACGGCGATGGACTGAGTATCCCTTCAAAATTGGGAAAAAAAATGTATAGTTAAGCCAAGAGCAAATGGTTTTTGATTTCAGGGGCTTCTCTGCTGAATTTTTGGAATGTGCTTGTAATCATTTTTTTATTTTAAGTTTCTATCATGGTGTTCCTCGCCTCGATCCGTTGGGAGAGTCTGTTAATTAATAAATAAATAAATACATATATCATTACAATTATTAACATTAATAATATTATTAAAGTACGCTGGGCAAAAATAGTATTCCTAATTAATCTGGCTTGCATTTAACTTACGTGCCCTTCTGCGGAGGGTCATCCTTGGAGGAGAAGGAGGAGGAGAAGTCCCCCCAACCTCCTCCACTTCCGGAGAAGGCACTGCCTCCTCCGCTGTCCTGTTTTGTGCTAAGAAAAAGAGGGAAAAAGGGAAATAACATTAAAATGTGGAAGGGGTCCCTGAAGGGCATCTAGTCCCACCCCAAGATGAATGCTGGAATCCACCTTAAAGCCTCATTGTGTGAGGGGTCAGTTTTTGGGGCATTTCCCCCCCCCCCAACCTGCACATCCACCAGAGAATACACAATGAGCAGTGGGCAGAATGCTAATGCACTTACTCACCTGCAGTCAGCCTCTCCTCGGGGGTTGGTCTCCCCACCTTCCTCCACAGCTCGCGGAATTCCACGAAGTAGGGTGGACGCTGTCGGAAGGGGGGATGCTCCCCATGGGCACTAATTGCCCTATAAAATGCGCCCTTCACATATTTGTACTTCGTCCTGCACTGCAGGGCAGTGCGGACGAAGCCTTGGCTGCGCAGAGCAGCAGCCGCCCTCCTAAACAGCCTCATAGTAGGGAGGCTGCTGCTCCGCACAATCCTTCCCACGAGGGAGGATTGGAGCAAGAAGGCCAGCAATAGGCGGACCTCCGCATCGCCCCAATACCTCCCTCTTGGCATTTTGAAGGATTGTGAGGAAGTCTAGGCCTCACTTCCGGTTTGCGATGTTTCCACGGACCGGTTTAGCGGTTGTGCGCATGCGCGCGGAACCGTCAAACCACCATTCCCGAACAGCGCGTAAGTCATTAAACACTGTCGCGTTTGTTCGTAGCAGTGGGAAAGTTACCAGATGTGTTTTGGGTGTCCTGAATGTACCTTTGGGTGTCCTGAACTGAAAACATGAGAATGTTATTGACTAGATTGTACTATGTTATTCTCAAAAAAACAACCCTGTGAGGTAGGCATGGGCTGTGGTCCTGTTACTTGCCCTTCTGCAATGTTCACTGTACTGCATATGTGTGTTGGGTTACCTGAAGTCTTATTGTCTAGGAATACTACTATCAACATTGTTTGAAAGCTGTAGGAACATATTTTATTTAGGATAAGCATTTTTAAAATAAGCATTTTTAATATGGCAACAACAATTTCAGCATAGAAAATAAAATTTACAGCAAACAGCATTTACAACAGCATTTAAGTTGACATTGAAAGAAACATAGTTGAAAGTCACATTATTATGAACATCTCATCTCAAAACAATATCTAATTACTAACAGCAATGTAAAAGAAAAATCAACAAAGAACATAAAATTAACAGCATTTGAAACAGCATTGCATTACACATTGAAAGAAACATACGTTACTTTAAAGTCACATAATGAACATCTCAAAACAGCAATGAAAAAGCAAAATCAACATAGAAAATAAAATTCACATATTCTAAAGGGATGGTCTATCAGTAGTCTCATTTCCTAATGCTGCTTCTTCTTGATGAAAAAAGAAAAAACACAGTCAGTGCTGCCTGGAGCGGGACTTTTGGCTTTGGCTTGAAGAATGAATGATCCAGAAAAAGGAAGCGGTTGCCTTCTGGTCTGGTCACATCACAGAGGTTCCACACGACACCGTCTTTGATCCCCTGCAGTTCTCTCTATGCTATGTTCTAAGGGAAATTTAGAGATGGATTGTTTTAGCATAGGATGTAATAACAATATCCCACCCTCTACACATTCATTCATTCATTCTCAGGCCATGAAGCCTTTATGCGGAAACTTTCCTTATTTGTTTATGCTTCTAGCAGGTCTTGACACATGGTTCCTTCCTGTGACTTGCTGAAATAGAGTAAATAGAGTAAAGTTAGGGAAAACATGGCTTACACAACTTTGGCACAGGGTTTTGGCACTGAACACTCACCTCCCTAGGGGTTCTGCCCACGCAGAGACCAAAGCATGCCTCTTAAGGCATCTCTGACCTTTTCCCCAGCAGCCTTTTCTTGAATTTCCTCATGCGCCATTGGCAGCGGGGCACCCAGGGTTGTCAGTTCAATTTGCCTTGCTTCTGGGAGATCCAATTCAACATCATGTCCTTGAGTTTCACAAATGTTGTGCAGAATGACACAGGCAGATATCACTGAAATGATGTTTTCTTCAGCGAGTTCTATCCTGGATGACAGGCATCTCCACTGTGCTTTTAACCTTCCAAAGGCACATTCAACAACATTCCTCGCCCGTGACAGACAGTGGTTGAAATGTTGCTTTTGCTGGTCCAGGGCTCCACCGTAAGGTTTCATCAGCCACTTCCGAATGGGGTAAGCGGAATCAGCCACCACCAGTGGAGGAATCTGCACGTCATTAACAGTAATGGTAGGGTTCCCTGGGATGAAGACACCAGCTTCCATGGCCTCGAAGAGTGCAGAGTTCCTGAAGACATGGGCATCGTGATTTCTCCCACTCCAACCTATTTCCAGATCCATGAATCGCCCACGGTGGTCCACTGTGCCTTGAAGGAGCATGGAAAAAAAGCGTTTCCGGTTTATGTAGTCAGGGCCTTGCCTAGGAGGACAGGCAATTTCAATGTGACATCCATCTGTGGCTGCAACACAATGAAAGAAGCCCAGTTTGGAAAATCCACTCATGATCTGAGAGAGAAAACATAAATAATGGAAAATAAATCATTATTGCTTCACCGGCTGGCATGCTTGAGATACAATGATCAAGTTCCATTAGGCCACCTATATAACAGCCTAGCCCATCTTTTCCTATCCCAAATAATAAAAAACAAGACTCACCTCTGGAACATTGCCAAGGCAAACTGTTTGTCTCAGAAGCACATGCTCCATGGCTAGGCAGACCTCCACAACGATCATGGCTGCCGTTGTTCTACCGATCCCAAATTGCTGAGCCACCACCCAGTAACCACCAGGATTTGCTAGCCTCCATATACAGATGGCCACGCGCTTCACCATTGGAATGGCTTCCCTCATGTTCGTATTGCGACGTTCAAGAAATGGCCGAAGATGGTCTGCAATCTTGAAAAGGGTTGCTCTGGTCATCCTAAAGTTCTCTAGCCACTGCTCATCACCCCAGAGGGCTAGAACATCGTTTTCCCACCAGTCACGACTCCTGGGGAAACACCACCATCTTCTTGGTCTCTGTTGTTTCATCAAAGGAACATATAATAAATTCTCTTGGAGCCTCGCTTGGAGCCTTAAACGATATGAGTTGTTCTCTTGGAGCCTTCTCATGATGATTCGTCTTCTTCTTCTCCGTTGAATCGTTCTCCTTAGGCAAGTCAATGTAATATGCATATTTGCAATCATAAGTTGAATTGCATAAACGAGGGAACGAGAAATCGAGGTAGGAGCCATCTCGCCTTCTCTTCCCGTCCAGCTCAAAATGGCGTTTCAGAAAGAGAAAAGGGGAACCAAACTGAACGAGAAAAAAGGAACTTGCTTCTCTGGTGTCGCCTAGGTAAATGAACTCAACGGTCGACGAATCACGTGCTTATATGCATATGCTCGCGCGCGAAGGTGCGCGTAACCTAAAGGCATTTTTCCCCCCCGCTCAGCACTGCCCTCTCCCCTCCCATCTCGTTGCCGGGCAACCCGAAATTACGTAAGCAGGCAGGTACATTCCTGTGGGTGGAGTACAGGAAGGGAGGGCTGGTAAAGGGGTTGACTTTAGGTAAAAAGCGAATTAAAATGTCTGTTTCCTCCTCCCGAAGCCCCGCATGTGAACAATTAAAACGCGCGTCCGAGAAAAGGGATAATGCGCTTCACCGCCTCTCGCTGCCTCTCGTGCAGAGGGATTAGGCGTAAATGCGCCTCCGCGATAGTGCGCATAATCCCACAAACGGGCGCAAAAGCGCATCCTTGTGGAGGGGGCCTGAGTCATCTTTTTTGGCGCCCAGAAAATTTTGGCTATTGAGCGGTATAGAAATGTAATGAATGAAATTTGTGATGCCTTCTAGGGATGTTGTGAGAAACTAAGTAAGGCTGCTGTTAAGAGCGAACAGCCGCATTTGATTTCTGCAAGCGGATTCAGAGTGAGAATCACTTGAGTGGGCCATCCCAGTGATTCTGTTCGCAAGACACCAACAGCAACAGAGAACTACAAGTGCCAGCATCTTCCCTTCTCTTAGTACACTCTGTTCATGCTAGGCTTCACCACCCCCCTCTGATTTTGCCAGCTAAACATCTTTTTCCTGCCCTCATAGTAACTAGCAAGAGCTGCCATCCCCCTCCCTCCAACAATGCCACTGGAGGGATGTTAAACCTCAATGTAGAATCAGTGGTGCTGTCAAGGCTGGACTTTGGGGGGGCAAATGTACAGGGCCCCACACAATAAAATGAGCAAGGAGGGCCAGCAGATGCAGTAGAGCTGGCTTACTACATTTTGAAGTAAGTGGATGAATATACCATCTAAAGAAACTCCACCAGCAAGTTCATTAAGTCCAGGATCCAAAATTACCTAACTGCACCACTGTGCAGCACACTTCCAAGGGAGGCAGAGAGAGGGTGGGAGGGGATGGTGACCACCAGAGTAAACCTGAGTTTTAAAGGAAAAAAGGATTTGTCCCTTGTCCCTTTTCACACACACACACGGTTACCTTCACAACCTTTGGCTCATAGTTAATACTGTATACATCATAGATAGTTTATTGAAAGAGATGCATGGGTTTCTTATATCAGAATGTGGTAGTGTAAGGCTTATTATTCGAGATCCACCAGACTGATTTTGCTTGTTTTTTTTACAACTGAAGCTTGAGCAGTGTAGATGTGCAGAAAATGTTGAAACGTTGAAGAAGTCCAAAGCTCGAGCTTTGATAGCAATGAATTTCCTCATGCCAAACAGGCAGGGCAGCCCATTCACCAGCAGGATGACGGACAGTCCTGCTTGGCCAATTGATGTGGCGTGAAGGTGGAACCCGGCCCAGCCGCGTGGTTAGACTGTTGCCCTTTAGCGGGGAAGAGGAAGGGGATGAAGGCAGCCCGTCGTGTGTGTGTGTGTGTGTGGGGGGGGGTAGGATCATGTCACATGCAAATTCTGGAGGGGGATTCACTATGGATGAGCCTCATTTGCATTATTCATAAGCCCTTTGGTGAGGGGACTGAAGAGCAAAAAAGCAGGAAAGGAGCAGGATTATGAGTGACCATGGCGACGTGGGCTTTACACTAGTGAGGATGAGGACCAATAGCAGCTGGTAGCAATGGTGGCGAGAAGGTAGACTCACAGAGGGAGGGGGCCCATTGACAGTGTCTTACCCAAGGACCCTCAAATACCTGGAGCCAGCACTGCTATGAGGTCTGCAAACCACACCGTTAACCTTTGTAGGCATGCAATTCTAATAGTCCGAGTGCTAAGGACACGTGGTGAGCTAACTAGAATCTTAACTCTATGGACCTGTTCAGACAACATGCTAAGCAATGGTTAGGCCATTAATCCTTTTGCAGCAAATGGTTAGTGAGCATGTTTAAACCATGGTTATGTAGCCACCGTGGTTAGGAATGGTTCACACGACACACTAAGCCATAACGTTTAGATCTAAATGCTTAACCACTGTGGCTTAGCATGTCATCTGAACAGGGCCTATGTGTGAACTCTATCTTGCCCTCTGGTGGCCTTTGGAGTTCAGCACTATTGATGTGCCTTTGTCCCTGCACGTGGCATTAGATGCAATATTTGGGAAAGCAGCGGGCCATTTGCTGTGCACAGTAAGGCATATCCTGAGTTATTAGGCTTCCAATCACAGAGCAACATGACCAAGCTATAGTTGCTGAGGGAACATAGCAATGGATTTTTAATTTTTTTTTACTCCCAGCCATGTCAAATTACAACCACTGCATTGTCACAAACACAGTTACCAAAGATCATTTGGAAAAATACTGCATCTTGCAGTGAGTCTGATCCGGCTAATTCAGCTCCACCACGTTTTGCAAAAGGGAAACAATTCATCCTCCAGTGCCTTACTGCAAACATGATTCTGGATTCCAAATAACATGAGCCACACCATTAGTCCTGTCTTCAGAGTTGCTGCATTCCTGCATCCCTGTTGCAGCCACATGGGATATCACCTGGGAGAATCAGCTTCCATGTGGCTTCATGACCAGGAGGAGGGCAGGGGGAAGAGGGCGGAAATAAAAGTGATAGACTATCTATGAAACTCTGAAAGGAATCTTCCAGTGATGGTAACTCTCATTTGGGTTGCTAAGGGCTGCTCTCTCTTAAACTACAGAAAAATGGTTACCATTAGGGCTATGCACAGCCCCTCGACTCGCCTCAGAGGCCGTTTCAGAGCCTCCAAATGGCCCCGATTCAACTCAGGGTGCTTCGGGGGTGCCCGCCTTGCTTTGGCGTCAAAGCGGAAGCAAGATTAATTCCCCCCCAAAGCGACTTGGCCTTGCAGTTCCTGGGTGCTGGCAGCACTCCTGACTCCCCATTTGCAGCTCACTTGTCCCCTTCATAGCTCCCTCCCCCCTCCCCCCACCCAGAGCTGCCACTGGCAGAGCTTACCTGTAAATCACATCCTCCTCCCAGAGATCTGAGCTGTTAAGATTTAAGGCTAAGATCATGGCAGCTCTCTGTTTTTACTATATCTATGGATTCAAACTATGGCGGCCATAAAAAGGAGGATGCGATTTACAGGTAAGTCTTGGTGGCAGCAGGAGTGGCAGCGGCAGCAGGAGGTGACTGGGGAGGGCAGGGAGGGAGAGGGAGGTGAGTCCAGTGAATCCAATGGACTCACAACTAACCTTTGCACCAGCTTTCCCAGGTGGGCGGTTGGGGGGGAGCGGCCCAGTGCCACCCCAAATTGGTCTGAAGGGCCCAATTTGGTACCAATCTGCTTCGGCCTCAGGCTGCCCCGGTATCGACTCGGATCTGGTATTCACCCTGGTACTTGCCTCGGATTTGGGGATTCGGTCTGAGGCGGTGCACAGCCCTAATTACCATGCAGCTTAATACATGCATGAATAGGTGCTTCCACACATGCACAGACACTACTAAGTTGCTTAGAAGACAAACTGGCTATATGACAACATTGCACCCAATGTCTTAGACAGTTGTCATTTCACTGGATTTCATGGAAATATCTTTATCAGTATTAGGGCACTTGAATTCTTCTTGCCTTCCCGCCTTCCAGCACTTACTTTCCATAGCTCACCTTTGCTTTTTGGAAACGGAAAGAGAAAATGACCACATAACTATTATGTAAAATGCTTTCTTTTTTCCCCTTGAATACTTACTATGCAGAAAAAAAGGGAAGGTTTTTAAATTGCACCCCTCTTACTTTTCTTCAACTTTTGCCAGACACAGCAAGGTTCGAGTTCTTGTTTAGAGTCTTCTTAAAGCACCTTCCTTGGAAAGACACTGCACTTGGTCCTAGGCCAGGAGTCAAAGTCAGCATTTAAGACACATGGCCTGTATAATTTCCAGGACTGAGCAGTGCTGAAGTGTACTTAGAAGGTGAAGGCCGGAGAAGGGTCTTTTGTGCTGTTTGACTTGGTGTAAAAAGCTAGTCTTCAAACAAGGGAGTTTATATTTCAAATAATAATTTTAACTGTATGTGGTCAAGTATATAACTTATCAGGCTCCCCAGCCTTTCCTCCACCACAGTAACCCCCTGTGAATGGAGGTGTACATAAAACTATCGGGAGCATTTCTCCCTTGCACAAAACTCTTGAATCAACAGATTCTCCATTTATACCAATTAAAAGGGAACTGTTGGACAGAATATGTGTGTTTTGAAAACACTCTTTTATGTTTTTCTTCAAACCTTTATTACGATACTAGCTGATATACCCAAGGTCCTTGAATAACGCCTATTTGATGAATAACAAATATCTCTGTGACTTATTCATCTTTAAGTTGGTAGGAGATTTTTATTTCGGCAAGGAACGTAGGGAAGTGGCTCTGTGTAGCTTCAAAGATTGAACACTCAGTCTTTGAGAAATAGATTCTTATATTATTATACAAATTGTTTTCTCACAATGGCCACCAAAGGCTGGTAAGTCTGGCCTCCCACCCAAGGCATACTGGGAGTTATAGGTGTAAGCCTATGTTTTTTTATTAAATTCTTTAGAAATACTTAAAACTGAAAAAATGTGTTTTTAGAATTTTCTGGTATATTGTATAGCCAGACCTATCAGCATGCCAAATTTCAAATTTCTAGCTCATCTGGAAGTGGGTAAATATTTCCGGACATACAAACCCGCACACATACTTTCAGCTTTATAGGTAGAGATTTTCCATGCATCTATACACCTACAATGCTCCAGTGAAGGTAGGAAGGTTCTCTCCCAAGAATAAATTTACTCAAGTGTGATCTGCAATGTTAAGGCTGCAATCCTAGGCACACTTACCTGGGTAAGTCCCACTGAACTCTATAGGACTTATTTCTGAGTAGAGATGCATAGGAATTCACTGATCTTTAAATAGTTGAAACTTCTTGAATTAATGATCCTCTTGCATGTGGAACACATGGTTTATCAATGCTGACTACCAGCCACATTTGTTACGTGCTATGGTAATATACGTAGTGATAACATGTGGGTAGATTGGCCTTCGCATACTGCCATAGGCACTCCCAAAGCCACCCATCTGGCCTATCTATGTTGATTTTTATAGATTTATTTCCAGGATGCTCAACAAGGCAAATGCATTTGGAAGCAATCCTAAAAGTTGACTCAAAAAACTCATTTGTGTCACAAGAGGGAGGGGGAATCTTGGAGTGCTCTGAAAGTAACACAAATGAGATTTGATTGTTAAGAATATTAGAGAGATGATGAGATAGAATTGCCATGAGATCATTTAGGGCATAATCCTATGCATGTTTAGACAGAAAAAAGTCTTACAAATCTGAGCATGCCCCAGCCATGCTGGCTGATTGAATGCTGGGAGTTGTAGGACTTTTTTTTTCTGTTTCTGAAGTGCTGTTGCCCGATAGACTAAAAAGCCCACCTAGTGAAATATGCGGGGGGGTGGGGGGGAAGGACAGGGAGATGAAGATCGTCCCTGACGCTCTTCCTGTCCTGCACTGGATGATCGGAAGGTTCTGGATTCAGGTGCTTCCTACTATTGAGGCCACAAACAATAGGATTGTGCCCTTAACCACGCTTGGAAGTTGGCTTGTCTCTATAAATCATAGTTAACACTAACCAAAGTTTGTCCAGGTTTGGGTATAATGAGAAACTGCAGTCAGATACAATCAGAAGAGAAACCTTCCCATCTCCTCCTCATGGCCGTACTAGAGGAAAGTAGAGCTACAGAGGCACATGACCCCAAGGCTCATTTGTCGAACACTAAACTATGGTTTAGCATTATGTGTTAACATAGCCAGCATCTGAAGATGTGATAAACTTGAATTGTTTCATTGCCAACCGCATAAATGGTAGGAATTCATATCCAATTCTGGAGCTCAGAGTGGAAGTAAAGCAAAGTCCATATATTATAGTTCTGTAGAGTTCCAGGCATCACACCTCAGGATATTTATAGATTGGACTGTAAATGAGTAATCTCCCCTCTACAATGCTAGTAACCTAAATGTTGAAAGTGAAATAGTCTGTTGACAAAGCAAAACTAGTTTTATTGGAGCCAAGAAAAATGCAGAACTGCAATATGAGAGAGAGAGAGAAAGAGAGCACTAAGTAAACTTGACATTTAAAACATGAAGTAAAAGCAAAATATCTTATATAAACTTTGTAAACATGTTCGTTTTTTGCCTTTGAGACATAAAATGATATAGCTGTCTTGGTTATATTTTATCTATATTATGAAAGTCCTGTCAGAAGCCTAAAATATCTCTATCTTCCCCTCTCTTAGGATATACAGTATTCCTTTCTAGGAATGCAACCTCATGAAGGATGTTTACATCAATTAATCATATGAGTTTCCATTGATTCACCTATTGATTAAATTTGCATATGACAATGCACAGGAATGACATTACATAATCTTGGAAGAGGCATTATTCTTCCAGTGTGAGGGGGAAGGGAGAAGATAGTGCAGTTAAAGTTAAAGTTGCATGCACTATACTAGAGTGACCATATACAAAAGAAGGCAGGGCCCCTGCAACTTTAACTGTGGTGATGAAGAGGGAATTTCACCAGGAACTAATTGCATATAAATGACACTGGCTGAAATTCCCTTTTCTCTACAACTGTTAAAGTTACAGGAGCCCTGACCTGGATTTTATCTGGTCACCCTACCCTACATGGACTTTCTTTCTGCTGCTGATTCATGGTTGTTGTTTTTTGGTTCCCCCCCTCCTCATTGTCACGAAAGAGCACTGCTAGGATCAAAAATCTCAAAACACAGACTAAGTGGCTGGGTAGGAGTGGGGGCGGAATGTGAGAAAGTCTGCCAGTATAGTCTGAAAGCTGTTCCCTCCTTGAATCATCTGGAGCCCACATCACAGCAAACCAGGAAAAATAATATCCATCAATATGAACCAGTATCCCCCACGTTGGTGCCCTCCCGATGTTTTGGACTATAATCCCCACAATTCTCAGCCAGAAACTCCCACAATCCTCAGCCAGAATGGCCAATGGAGGACTGTGGGAATTGTAGTCCAGCATGGCAGGAGAAAGCTAGGTTGGAGAAGCCTGATATAAGCCCAGTTTGGACATTTGCCTGAATACATGAGAGTTTAAACTGGGTAGGGGGAAGAGCCACGCCCCCTTAAATTGGGTAGGGCAATGAGGCCCTTGTGTATACAGCTGCTGCCTCCTGATAAAGCAAAAGTCTCTTGATTGTGTGGGGAGTTCTGCTCATGTTCAAATGAGTATGGGTAGAACTTCCCTTCAGACCTTACCTCTCAACATGGCACTGAGGGAGCAATGGCTGGTGCACATGGGGACTGAAGGGGCGGGGCCAGCATTCATGTCTCCACCCCTTCTACGCAGTTTAAGCTCTCAGGTCTTCAGGCAAATGCTTGTTTGGCGTTCCATGGATTCATATTCTGATTGGCTTAAACAAAGTCTGTCACTTTATTGGTTGAGAATTCCTATATGAACTACTTGAGTCAGGCTGGGTTCACAGACTCTATTTTGAGATTGTTTTTTGATGAAAGGCAGCCATTTATTTGTTTATTTGTTTATTTAGAGATAATTTATATAAGATAATAATAATAATAATAATAATAATAATAATAATAATAATAATAATATTTCTGTCCCCAAAAAGGCATGTTTTCCAGGTTTGGTAAAACACAACCAGAAACCCAAACGAGAGGGAAACTGATTTGTGATGGGTTTAGGACAGATAAAAAGAAGTCTTCTTCACACAAAACATAATTAACATATGGAGTGTACAGCTATGAGATGTGTGGCAACAGCAACCAGCATGCAGCGTAACCCTATGCATGTTTACCCAGAAAGAAAACCATTGTGTTCAATTGGGCTTACTCCCAGGTAAGCGTAGAAAGCTGGCAGCATCAGATAGCTTAAAAAAAAAAAAGGACTATACAAATCCATGGAAGATGGTTCTATCAACAGATATTAGTCATGACACGTAGGACATTAAAAATATGTTACAGTGTGCAATGTTCCCTATTCAGGATTCCAGACATCCCGTTCCATTCCCCCCCCCCCCCCGGTTGCCATCCTCCTAATAATCAGTCAACCGAGGATGCTTTTATTTATTTAGGGTGAGACCCTATGCATGTTAAGATAGGAAAAAGACCTACAACTCCCAGCTTGCCCCGGCCTCTGCATTTTGTCCTCACAGCCACCCTGTAAGGAAGGCTAGGCAAGGAAGAGAGAGACAGACTGAGGGCATTTCTACACGAGGTTTTTCTGTCCAGAACTGAAGCACTGTTTATGCTCCCTCTTTCAGTCATGGGTCCCCTCTACAAGAATTCGGTTTGACGCCTGGTTGTCTGATTATGCGTATCTTCTCGCAATCGCTTTTACGTCTAATCTCCATACACGGGAGGGGGTGAAGCACATTACCGCTTGTATGAAGTGCACTTTAAAAGGTGTTTAATGCGGAGAATCGCTTGTTTACATGGCCAAAATACGCTTCAATTCCCGTGGCAAATTAAAACTCGCTTTTTAACGCGCATTCAATAATGCGCATAATCGGGCAGAAAAAGCGCCTCGACCCCCAATTTGCGCTCAGCTCTTGTAGAGGTCAAATTTTTAATGCCCCTTAAAAGAGCTTTAAATCGCTCTTGTAGAGGCACCCATGGCCCGTTTACACTGGCTGGTTTTATCCAGGAATTTTCTGTTTCTTTTGTTTTCACAGAGAGGCAACACCTCTCCTGAGCAGCGGCATTGTTGCGAGTCAAGTGTTTATACGAAGGTTTGACTCTCACACCTACCTCTGTGGTTCACGTCCATTTCCCTCCCCCTAGCCAGTTATTGGTCACCCTTTCTGATTGACACAACCTTCCTGTACAGGCAACCGGCAGCCCAGCCTCACTGTAAAAAACTATCCACACCATAAGCGTGCGCAGCACATTTCATTAGGTGGTGCCCCCAGGGATTTTTTAAAGTAAACTTGGGAGTAAATTCCACTTAACTAGGGTGACCATATTTTGGAAACCAAAAAGGAGGACATCATAGCTGACCCTCAAGGAGGCGTGCCCACTCCAACATGTCCAACCCCCAAGGATATGTGTGCCCATCCTGACATAACCGTCCCCAAGGGTGTGTGACCTTGGTCACACGTCTGATTTACTGAACTGTAAACCAGAATCTAAAAGTCAATAAAATATGATATCGTCGAGCATCTCTGAACTCTACAACTAAACCATTACTGTTGTGAAATGCAATCAGAACTTGGAAAAAAAGGGGGAAAGGGACAGAACTACAACATCACCACTTCCCATGTTTCTTTTACAAACATGTCTTTCAAAAACAAAAGTGGGTTACATCACCATCGAAGAATACAAATGCTGAGATTTCAGCCGGCATTATGACACACTTCCAATGACATCTTTGCAGCCATAAAGGCTAGAATCCTTTTTTAAAAGAAAAACTCAGATTTTCAGGTGGCTGAACTCTGGGTCCAGCAGTATCATATTCTGCATTTCTGGCTATTACGGAAACAGATCAGATCACTAGTCCAATTGCTAGTCCCCACCAGAGCAAACACATTGAAGCAATGAAACTTAGATAAGTGTGGACTTAACAAGTTCCCATTGATTCACTGTGTCTATTCTAGTTAGGAGTAGCAATTGGATTTAGGCCTCCAAGTTGTATGCATCCCTCTTGAAGTGTGGTGCCCAGAACTGGATGCAATAGTCAAGATGAGGCCTAACCAGTGCCAAATAAAGGGGAGCCAGTACCTCATGCGATTTGGAAGCTATACTCTATTAATGCATCTCAAAATAGCATTAGCTTTTTTTGCAGCCACATCGCACTGTTGGCTCATATTCAACTTGTGATCTACAACACATGCAAGTGAAAGGATCCAAAGTTATTCCCTTGTCTGAAAAGCTATGTAGGAACATTGAGTAGCTGTAAAAGGCACGGGGTCATATGTTACACATCATAATGTTGTACATTTTGATATATACATGAAAATACTTGCAGGTAATATATAAAAGAACTGGCAAGAAAGTTCAGAGACTTGGGCACCTGGGTAAGCAGAAATAGGAGCAATAAGCAGAGGTGGAGTCTGAACATCCAAAACACAAAACTCTGTGTCCTTTGAATCCACATTTATTTGCTTCTGCAGAAACCCATTTTTTAAAAAGCAAAGTGAAGCATATAGGCTGGTAATTAGTAGGGATGTGCACTGACCCCCCGGATCGGATCAGATAGCGGATCGGAATCGGACCTGGGGGGTCGGATCGGATCGGATCGGATCGGAGGCTGGTCGGATCGGATCGGACCAGATGTCCGATCCGGATCGGACGCCATTTTGAATGCTTTTTCCCATAGCCAAGTATTGTTTTACAAAAACGCCTATAACTTTTTCATTTTTAAAGATAGAAGGATGAAACTTGGGCACATTGTAGACTGGTTAGGGGTAGTTATCTGTGAGAAATTTCAGAAAGATTGGTGCATGCATTTTGTGGCAATTAATTTTTTAATAAATACCCAGGAATGCCTATAACTTTGTCATTTTTAAAGTTACACACATGAAACTTTGCCACATTGTAGGGGGTACCTTGGGACCTATGTGTGTGAAATTTCAGAAACGTAGGTGCTTGTCTTGTGTGGCAATTAATTTTTAGAAAAATGGGTAGTAGTGGGGTAAATACAGTTACGCCTCCCATTTTTTTATTTTTGAAGATACAAACAGGAAACTTGGGCACATTACAGGTACCACTTGCCTTGATATGTGTGTGAAATTTCAGAAACATTGGAGCTTTCCTTGTGTGGCAATTAATTTTTGAAACAATGAGGAAAGAAACACCTATAACTTTGTCATTTTTAAAGTTACACACATGAAACTTTGCCACATTGTAGGTGGTACCTTGGGACCCATGTGTGTGAAATTTCGGAAACGTAGGTGCTTGCCTTGTGTGGCAATTAATTTTTTAATAAATACCCAGGAATGCCTATAACTTTGTCATTTTTAAAGTTACACACATGAAACTTTGCCACATTGTAGGCGGTACCTTGGGACCTATGTGTGTGAAATTTCGGAAACGTAGGTGCTTGCCTTGTGTGGCAATTAATTTTAGAAAAATGGGTAGTGGTGGGGTAAATACAGTTATGCCTCCCACTTTTTTATTTTTGAAGATACAAACAGGAAACATGGGCACATTACAGGTACCACTTGGCTTGATATGTGTGTAAAATTTCAGACAGCTGGGTCCAGGCATGTGGTGGCAAGGTATTTTTGAAACAATGAGGAAAGAAACGCCTATAACTTTTTTATTTTAAAAGTTAGAAGTCTGAACATTGCTCACTTTGTAGATGGGTTAGGGGTAGATATGTGTCAGAAATTTCAGAATTATAGGTCCAGGCATTTGATGGCTATGGAATTTTTAAATTACATGTTTCAAAAAAATTTCTACAGAGGCCAGGTCTTCCCCTCCCGCTTCCCGCGAAGAAAAGGAAACACTCTCTCGTCTCGATCCCTTTGATCCTTGCTAGTAGTATCCATTACAGGGCTCGTGTTTCCTTTCCTACTTTCACTTATCAAGCAGAACGGCTGAGCCTAGCTGAGTTTTGCAGCCATGCGTGCAAGGAAGGATCACTCTGGTCTCGATCCCTTTGATCCTTGGTAGTATCCATTACAGGGCTCGTGTCTGCTTGAGTACAAAGTGAAAAGTGAAAGTAGGAAAGGAAACACGAGCCCTGTAATGGATACTACTAGCAAGGATCAAAGGGATCGAGACGAGAGAGTGTTTCCTTTTCTTCGCGGGAAGCGGGAGGGGAAGACCTGGCCTCTGTAGAAATTTTTTTGAAACATGTAATTTAAAAATTCCATAGCCATCAAATGCCTGGACCTATAATTCTGAAATTTCTGACACATATCTACCCCTAACCCATCTACAAAGTGAGCAATGTTCAGACTTCTAACTTTTAAAATAAAAAAGTTATAGGCGTTTCTTTCCTCATTGTTTCAAAAATACCTTGCCACCACATGCCTGGACCCAGCTGTCTGAAATTTTACACACATATCAAGCCAAGTGGTACCTGTAATGTGCCCATGTTTCCTGTTTGTATCTTCAAAAATAAAAAAGTGGGAGGCGTAACTGTATTTACCCCACCACTACCCATTTTTCTAAAATTAATTGCCACACAAGGCAAGCACCTACGTTTCCGAAATTTCACACACATAGGTCCCAAGGTACCGCCTACAATGTGGCAAAGTTTCATGTGTGTAACTTTAAAAATGACAAAGTTATAGGCATTCCTGGGTATTTATTAAAAAATTAATTGCCACACAAGGCAAGCACCTACGTTTCCGAAATTTCACACACATGGTTCCCAAGGTACCACCTACAATGTGGCAAAGTTTCATGTGTGTAACTTTAAAAATGACAAAGTTATAGGTGTTTCTTTCCTCATTGTTTCAAAAATTAATTGCCACACAAGGAAAGCTCCAATGTTTCTGAAATTTCACACACATATCAAGGCAAGTGGTACCTGTAATGTGCCCAAGTTTCCTGTTTGTATCTTCAAAAATAAAAAAATGGGAGGCGTAACTGTATTTACCCCACTACTACCCATTTTTCTAAAAATTAATTGCCACACAAGACAAGCACCTACGTTTCTGAAATTTCACACACATAGGTCCCAAGGTACCCCCTACAATGTGGCAAAGTTTCATGTGTGTAACTTTAAAAATGACAAAGTTATAGGCATTCCTGGGTATTTATTAAAAAATTAATTGCCACAAAATGCATGCACCAATCTTTCTGAAATTTCTCACAGATAACTACCCCTAACCAGTCTACAATGTGCCCAAGTTTCATCCTTCTATCTTTAAAAATGAAAAAGTTATAGGCGTTTTTGTAAAACAATACTTGGCTATGGGAAAAAGCATTCAAAATGGCGTCCGATCCGGATCGGACCTCATCGGATCGGATCGGATCGGATCGGAGGTTGTCCGGATCGGATCGGATCGGATCGGATTTTCCCGATTTTGGGTCGGATCGGATTCGGATCGTGGATCGGATCCGATCCGATGCACACCCCTAGTAATTAGACCGAGGTTCTGTGTACAAAGCAGAAAACCACTCCTTTGAGCCTGCAGTTTGAGCCTCCACCTCACCCCTTGCACCTTCATCCTTAGGCTTCCTGCTGCTCAGCTGCCAGCAGCCCGCCTGCGCTGCCCGTCGCCTGCCCACCCGACCTGCCCGCTACTCGCTCACCCACCACTCGCTTGCTCGCTCGACCGCCACCCGCTGCTCGACCGCCCACATGCCCTGCCCTCTGCCTGCCCACGCTGCCCGCCCACCCTGCCTTATTTACCCCCAGGCCCACACTGCTGCTGCTGCTGCTGCCTCCTTCTTTTTTGCCGCTCGTACTCAGACCCCGCCTCTCCCACAAGTCTCGCGAGATGGGGATGAAATGTCGGAAGTCTCATCCTGAAGTATCGCAAGACTGGGGGAGAGGAGAGAGCAGGTAAGCTGCGACTGCTCCGTTCCCCCCCCCCCGCACCTTTCCCAGTATGAAAGGGTCTCTTAACATTTGAAGTAAGAGGCCGTTTCATACTTGGAAAGGTGGGAGGGGGATAGAGCAGGCTGCATGTTCTCTAGAGGCGTGGAGATCACCTAACGCCATTAGCGTGGCTGGGAGAATCCTCCCAGCCATGCTAATGGCGTTAGGTGATCTCTACACTTTCCGGAGCTCTGGAGAACGCGCGGCCTGCTCTGCCCCCTCCTCCACCCCGCCCACCTTTCCCAGTGTGAAAGGGCCTCTTAATTCAAGCACTAAGAGACCCTTTCATACTGGGAAAGGTGCGGGGGGGAGGGGGCAGAGGAGGCCACACATTGTCCGAAGCTCCGGAAAGTGCGCAGGTGGCCTACGCTATTAGCGTGTTAGTCATGCTATTAGTGTAGGCCATCTGTGCACTTTCCATAGCTTCAGACAACGCACGGCCTGCTTCCCACACCCTTCTCTCCGTGCCGCACCTTTCCCAGACTTTTTATTAGTTGGTGCCTGGGCACCAGGTGAACCACCTGTGCGCACGCCTATGATCCACACATGCAGGCATGCAGCGCAGCAGTGGGAGAAACAACGTGCTCAGCATTCTCAGCCATGTCATTATCTATCCTTGTTCAGCAGTGACCGTCCTGCTGACCTGCTAACACAACTGCAAATGGCAGAGGTGGAAGGTGCCTGTAAGGTGGGGAAACACACCGCTCCATCCTTGTCACAGCCTTATAACCACACCCCTCAGTTCCACCCACATAAAGCGACACAGCAGCAATACACAGGCAGGCAGTGGAGGTCTGATGGCGTGAGTAGGAAAAATGGCGCATTTTCCCTGGTTTAAAATAAAATGAGTTAGGCGAAGGGAAATTTCAGAGCGTCCTCAGATGAGCGTTATATTGCATGCTCGTTACTGGCCATTTACTGTTTTTCACTGGTCCTTTTGATGATTATGTCTGTCTCCTGCGAGCCTCCCTCTCCATTTCTCAGTTTTAGAGCGACAGAAAAAACCTGCTTTAATCCGAGTCTTCTGAGGTTGCACTAGAGGCCACTGTCCCCATTGAAATCCATTGAAATCTACAGGCCACATGGTCGCTGGTCTCTTCTCAGTGAAAAGTGCTCGTTTTGAAAGTGGAAGAGAACCACCAAGAGATCCCGTGGTAAGGAAATGGGATTTCCTCTGATTCCCCCCCCCCATCTGATACGCCCCTTCGACACATACCATATACCGTTTTCAAGCTACTTTCAAAGTGTTATATCCTGCTTTGTGTAGGAACGTCATCAGACAAACGTTTTATCGCACATTCATTACTGCCCACTCATGGCTTTTCGCCTCCTGTGAGTCTCCCGCTCCTTCTGGCCTTCTTTCCATCACAAAATAAGACCCCAGTAAGTCTGATTTAGTTTTAGAAGCAAACCTTCTAAAAACTTTCCCCCCAAAAAGTGGTGTGATAAAGATGACCACTGAATGGGCCATGTGGTCTTTGTTTACTTCCGCTTTCTTCTCCGTGAGAAAGAGGAAGTATTGTGTGACAGGAGCTGTAGGTGAGAGAAGCGACTGTAGGGAACCGTGATTCCACCCCCCCCCCCATCTGATGAAGCCCTAGATCTGGCCTGAGTCAGCATTCTGAACTTGGGGGGTGGGGATAGGCCAGTTATTGATCCAAAACACCGCCGCTGTCTTCCGCTTGAGAGAGTGATCTCTTTCAAACTTCATTGTGTTTTCTGAAGGAAACCAACAAATTATCCCTATACAACAGATTGCCCTGAAACAATTTTATAATAATAATAATAATAATAATAATAGCAACAATAATAGGGAGCTACTTTTTATTAGTCATGTGAATTTCACAGAGTAGATGTGACATCCCTGCCACAGGGGGGCAAGAAGAAGAAGGAGGAGGAGGAGGAGGAGGAGGAGGAACAGCCGCTGCCAAGGAAGAGTTTTAAACCACAGATTATAAAAGAGCTTTCAAGAAGGGTTAAGTCAGAAAATGAATGAATGATTTCAAAAAGCTCCAAATATAAACCACATTCCTGCTCTATAAATTAGACCCCCTCGGAGGTTCTTACAAGTCTGCTTCTAAGTCAATTATGTGATTCGGTTCACAGATGTGGCTTCTTAAGCAGCAAAGAAATGACATGGGAGAAACAGAAACAAGCAAGCATGAACTGGACCGATAATGCATGACCAACCTATTCCTAAAACACACTGATGTGGAAGTAAGTGCCATTCGTTTTGGTGTGGCTTGCTTGTAACACTGAGCCGCTTGGGATATTACTGAAGCTGAATACACAGCCGCTTTGAAAGGCAAATGTTTGCAAGATGCATCGACATCCATTCGTAGCCTATGCATTTCTTCTCTGCTAGTTCACCGTTGGATGTTACAAATAGAGCCACCTGTTGAATGAGAAGCCATTTCTGTATTTGTCTGGTGATACTTTGGGAAACATCTGGAGTCACTGTCAGCGTTTGGTCTACATTCTTCTGTATCTACCCCAAATCTATTACTCACAAGTAGGGATGTAACATTTAATTGATAAATTGGTCAGATAAATCAATTAGTTGGATCAATTAAATTTTTTTTCTCTGTGTGCAGAGAATACTTTTAAATTGAAGAAAGCTGTTGAGGATGCGTTCGCCTTATTTCTCAAACAAAATAGCACCTACCTTCCATGATTCTTGTACTTGTATTTGCTTGCAGTGACAACTGCATAATCTAAAAACAATGAAAATATGCTTCCCTTCCCCTTCAGAACGCTTACGATTACTCATTTGCAAATTTATGCAGATTTAATCAATTAATTATTATTTACCAGTTAAGAGAATCAAGCTCACAGTTGATCGACTGGGGTTTCTTTAATACTTGCAGTCCTACTTGTAAGTATGACCCAGTCACATAAACATTTTTCTATATAGTGAACACAATACAAATTGGGTGATTCCAATTCTAATGTGCTGAAACAGTTGTGTGAATTCACCAACATGCTCAGATGCAAATCTGAGCACATTGAATAATTCACATAACTAGGCTGACCATATGAAAAGGAGGACAGGGCTCATGTAACTTTAACAGTTGTAGAGAAAAGGGAATGCAATTAGGTCCTGGTGAAATTCCCTCTTCATCACAACAGTTAAAAGTGCATGCACTATACTAGAATGACCATATACAAAAGAAGGCAGGGCCCCTGCAACTTGAACTGTTGTGATGAAGAGGGAATTTCACCAGGAACTAATTGCATACAAATGACACTGGCTGAAATTCCCTTTTCTCTACAACTGTTAAAGTTACATGAGCCCTGTCCTCCTTTTCATATGGTCAGCCTACACATAACTGGTCCACCTTGAAAACATTGTAGGAAAAGCTGGTTGATCTGAAATTAGTGCTCTATGCAATGTGGATATGCGTTTAAAATTCAGCAGCCTGGATGTTTCCAAATGGTCGTACAAATTTCCCCTCAATCACTAGTCACTCTTCCAACCTGATCTTATGGACATGTTACACATTGTTGCTAGAAGATCAGCAATTTTACATTGGAGTCCTTTAACAACTCTTGAGTGGATTCCATCTGGACCCAGTGATTTGTTTGTTTTCAGTATATTAACAAAAGGCCTACAAATTCCTCATTTGTCATCATTATTTACCAGAAATTTCTCAGACTGCCTTCCTGAAAGGCATTTGCTCTATATTTTCTGCAGTGAAGACAGATGCAAAGAATTCATTCATCTTCTCTACGATCTCCTTATCCTCCTTTAGTATTCCTTTAACTCCATTGTAATCCAACAGGCCAACTGCTTCCTTAACTAGTTTTCTGCTTCAAATGTATTTAATTAATTTTTAATTGCTGGTCTTAATGTTATTAGCAATATGCACCTCACAATTAGTTTTGCATCCCTTATTGTCTGCTTGCACTTCCTTTGTGAAAGTTTGTGTTCCTTCTTGTTCTCTTTGTTTTGGCAAGATTTCCATTTTCTGAAGGAACCTTTCTTTTCTCCAATAGTTTATCTGATACTGGATGTTAACCATGTTGGTGACCTCTTAGACTTTGTGCTACCTTTCCTGACCTGTGGTATACATTCTAGCTGAGCTTCTATTACTGTAGTTTTGATTAAACTCCAAGCATTCTGGAGATCTTTAATCCTCTGGACGTTCCCTTTCAACATGTTTTTTACCATTTCCCTCATTTTGGAGAAGTTTCCTTTTTTGAAAGAGGGGTTGGACTTTCTTGGCAATTTTCCACTTACGTATAAATTAAATTTGACAGCATTATGGTGAATGTTTTCAATCAGTTCAACAACACAACACTCACATCTTGCATTAGGTCCTGTGTGCCATTGACGTCAAGCGTCACCTTCCCACTGGTCTGTTCCATGACCAACTCTTTTAGGACACAGTGGTATCATAAAATGTTACCTCTTTGTCATGATCAGAACACACATTTATCCAGTCTATATGAGGGTAATTGAAATCACCCAGTACTACAAAATCAGGGAGGCATCTTTGGACTCTGTGTGAACAGAATGCCGGACTAGATGGATCCTTGGGCTGATCCAGCACGGCTCTTCTTATGTTCTTATGATTTTGTTCTCCATCTCAAGAACACTCTTAGCATTTTGGTCAAGAGACCATGAGATGTCCAAAGTACTAAAGGCACAATCTTATCAACTGCTTGGCCCGAAGCTCAAATAAGCTGAAGAATCTCTTCCTAACTCTGTCCCCTTTCTGAAGAAGTGTCTGCAAACTCACTTGGCTTGGCTCCATTTATGTGGGCATAAGATCTACCACTACTATTCAAATATTTGGTGAATTGCCAGTCAGCTCACAAAAATGCAAGTGGAGTATTCATTTATTCAAAACATGTGTATGTGTATACTCCACACATACAGAGTATACACATACAGAGAGATTTACAGTCCTATTGTATGGATTGCTCCAGTGAGTTCCTCTGTCCTATATAAATAAAAGCATGCACATTCGTCTGCTTTTTATTGCAGCATGAAAAGAGTTATTTCAACATGCTTGATCTCCTTCTCTTTTGGCTTCCCATTTCCCTGTTTCTGCCCTCCCATATTTGTTCCCCCCAACCTGAAAACCTAGATTAAACCAAACAATGCTTTGCACTTGCAGTGGCATGGTCCTGGACTTTCCGAGCGTTTCACAGCTATGATCTCAGTAATCTTTACGACAAAACTTATAAAGTAGCCAATGATTTGATCCCTTTATTACAGAGAAGCACAAACATTGAAAGAAGAGACTTTGCTAAGACCATTGGAGTTCATTTGGTCCAGGGCCTTCCTGGCTCAAAGTCTGCACTGAACCTCTATATCAGTTCCTGTTACATATATTAGGCATATTAAGACATATCACAGGAATCCTGGCCCTTTTTGCAGAGCTTTTGCCAATGAGTGGCCCTTACTATCATTTTTTAGATGTTCCTTGTAAGATGCTGTAAGCAAAGGGAAAGAAGGATACTAATATTTTAGATAAATCTAATACTGGCAGGTTTGCACTAAACAATGTCACTAATGGCCAACCCATTCATACCAAGGTCAATGGGAAGAGAGTTACTGGCATTGGACCAACCCCTCCTATTAGATTGTGCCATATTGTTACATAGACCGGGAATGATATATGAAAGATAGCATCCATAGTGGATCCAGAACCTGGATATACAACATATACAACATACATTTCATATGCATGCATTGAAATTGATATATTCAAATTTACGTAACCACATTTCCCCCCCCTCTTCTGTTCTGTATTATTGAAATTTCACCGGAAAAAAAATAATTTAAAAAGGAGGAAAAAAAGAAAAGAAACTTCCCTCCCATTCCAAAATAAACACTGCTCCACCACTAGAAGACAGGTCCGCATCACGTCCGTTGCATGCACCTACTCTGGCCCGCTTGCATTGGCTGCCTGTATGTTTCCGAGCCCAGTTCAAGGTGCTGGTTTTAACCTATAAAGCCTTACACGGCTTGGGACCACAATACCTGATGGAACGCCTTTCCCGACATGAACCTACCCGAACACTACGTTCAACATCTAAGGCCCTCCTCCGAGTGCCTCCTCCGAGGGAAGCTCGGAGGTCGGCAACAAGAGAGAGGGCCTTCTCTGTGGTGGCTCCCCAATTGTGGAACGATCTCCCCGACGAGGCCCGCCTGGCGCCAACATTGTTATCTTTTCGGCGCCAGGTCAAGACTTTCCTCTTCTCTCAGGCATTTGGCAATATCTGAGGAGCCTGGGTTTGTTTTGTTTTGTTTTTGTAGTTTTTTGAAGTGTTGAAGTGGTTTTTAAATGTACAGATTGTTTGTATGTTGTATGTTTTTGCTGTTTTAATTTTTGTATATTGTTTTTAATTGTTTTTAATCCTATGTAAACCGCCCAGAGAGCTTCAGCTATGGGGCGGTATACAAATGTAATAAATAAATAAATAAATAAATTAGCTCACTGTGGATGCTAATGGGATTTTATGGAGCAATAGTACGCTTTTGTCATGGTTCTTCAATAAGGATTAATCACCATGTGGGTGGGCACCAGATAATTCAAAAGGACCATTCTCGAGAGGAGAAAACCTCAGATGAACATGCACAGCAGTGGAGTGGCTAAATGCAAAAGAACAAAACTCCCTCCACCTTTACTAACTGAACTTCATTTTTACACATACAGCTTCTCTTGTCTCTTGCAGCTCCGCTGTTTGAAAAACTGCATGTGCAGCAACTCCCTCTTTAATACGCTGTACAAATAGCTACAGAAAAGGAACGGACATCATCTGAAAACATGTATGAGCTGGAGCAGAGCATGGCTAGAACTGGATGGGACACCCATCTGAGACAGACAGAGGGACAGGAAGACCCCCCCCCCCCCATACACACGGCCTTGAATTCTATGATGGAGGAAAGGCAGGATAGAAATGTAATAAATAAAGGATACAGGATCCCTCCCCATTACTAAACCCAGAGCGTCATCAGATGGGGGGGCGGAATCACAGTTCCCTACCGTCGCTTCTCCACCCCCGTTCCTGTCCCATATTAGTTCCTCTTTCTTCCCCGAGAAGAAAGAGGAAATAAACAAAGATCACATGGCCTATTCAGGGGCCGTTTTTATTGTATCGCTTTTCCTGCACACAGCAGGAAATGGCAGCACATTCCATTTCAATAAAAATCCAAGAAGGAGCGGGAGGCACATGGGACGTTGTCGTCATCTAAGGGATACACGAAAAAACATGAGTGGGCTGTGGTGAATGTGCGATAAAACACTCATCTGATGAACCCCTCCAGTCAACGTATGTAGGAAAACTCCTGGAGATGAGACAGAATCATAGGTCAGATCTATACCTTGAGTCAAATCATTACAAATGTGGAATAAAAAGCAGGAAATAACACATATCAAAGCGGTATATGGAATGTGTCCTGTGTCCCAACAGTTATCATTGCACTTCAATACTGCTATAAAGCAGTAGTGTAGATCTAACCATAGCTTTTCCGCTAGTACAGTGCCTCGATGAATGGGTTGTGTAAGGGAGGAGTAACATCGCAGCGACAGCCCCAGCCAATGGCTTAATTCGGACAACATGATAGTCAATGGTGGGGTAATAAACAACTTTACAGTTGTACATCTAGGGGGTACTCCCCACACAACATGGTAATAAATAATCAACCGTGGTGTGGATTAGGATCAGCGCTGAATTGACTATGGCAGCATTCAGATAACATGATAGTTAATACAACTGACGATTGTTCCCCCCCCCAGTTGCTTAATGTGTTGTCCGAATTCAGCCAATGAGATCATTAGAACATGTGTTGAGAGTTCGCCAATGCATACAGCTGAACATCATATGCAGGGGTCTCTGTTTGCACTTTCTAATCAACACCTCTTGATTAGATCATGACACTTACAAAGCTGGTGTGTGTGTGTAAAAGAGAGAGAGAGAGAAAGAGAAATAGTCTTGGCTAGGATTCCCAGGTTTTTATGGACAGAGAGACTTCTGCACATCAGGCAGAAATTCATATGTAAAGATTTCCTGGGCACCAAGACACAGGGATGGTGAGGTTTACCTGTCATTTCCCCCTCTTTTTCTGCAACAATTAAGCACACTGGACCTCTGTTTAGAACAAACATACACATACACGTAGTTGGTAACCCTAACCTTTTCTCTACCTATCATGATTAAATTGTTGGTGTAACTTGGCTTGGAATGAATTGATGAAGTTGTAACTGAAGCCTATAAAGACAGCTTTCCAGTGTGAATAAGTGGGTCATATTGTCATACCAACCCCATACCAACAAGTCTAGCTGCTTGAACTAAAAATGAATATAACATGTTCCATTTTCTGCTTCCGGTATAGGGCCCATATTGAAACATAACTACAATCTATCCATTTTTCTTTTTATAATCTTGAAATGTATGATCTTATATTTTTGCCAAAGCTCACATGATAGTAACTAAAACTATATATTATTTCAAACCAGCTAATATCCTCTGTAGCATTACAGCCATTACAATGAAATGTATTGTTAAGTGTGCATAAATATGAACCCAGGTTCTTCAGGTTTTGGCCCATTCTCCCATGTCTTTAGAAGTTCACTCTCTGGAAATAAGAGGGGAAGAGAGGTCATTGTGAAATTAAACACACATTAAATGTTGGAGATTTTGATCTGTGTGTAATTTTTTTTTTTAAAAAAGGAATGATTTGGGCTTGATCCAGAGCAGATCTACTAAAGTTAAGGTAAGTCTCATTGATTTCAATGGGTCAACTCTTAGTGTGACTAAGTCTGGATTCAAACCTTTACAGACAGATTTTCTACACAAGGCTGTTAATCTGCTGTATCTACTTTGGGTTTCGTTGCAAAATTGAAACCCTTTCCTGCTTTTTCGCTACATAACTTCTAGGTGGCACCCTGGGAAAAGTGTTTTCTTTTGCTTTCATTAACACCGCATTTTCCCTACTCTAAAAAAATGCATGTAGGGAATGATAATAAATGCCTCATGTAGAAAAACTCAGAGTCACTGAATACTGTCCTCAGTAAAACAGAATTTGGCAGGGGTGGTGGTGAAACACCTGAAGCAGTGATCCTTGGTGTGAAAAGAGGGGTGTTACAGATACAATATATTTTCATCTGTGAAATGTTGCAGAATGAGTAATCCCAACTACGGATATGAGGAATAGATATGTTGCCAACAGCACTTAGTTGTTCCAGAAATCTCCAGCACTAAACCAATCTCTTGAAAATGTTATTACTTCCTCCCATGAAACTAATTGACACCAACATTTGCTTCTGTCTGGTAAAGGTGGTGAAAACCATTAAGTTTCTTTTTCTCCTCTTGCAGGTGGCTTTAAAAGGGCATTGAATAAATTCCTGGAGAAGAAGGCAATCAATGGCTACTAGTCCTGATGGCTATGTGCTTCCTCCAGTATCAGAGGCAGTAAGCCTATATGCAAAAACAAAACAAGGTGCTAGCCTTAACCAA